>OZ010787.1:484644995-485945691 GCA_963932465.1 Maratus speciosus
AATTAATATTTTAGGTTAATTTTAAACGCGCTAGTATTTTTAGACTAGCAAAATATCCCTTTTTTAGAAAATACTTTTCTGGTTTAATTTTCATTTATTTTTTAAATTTAACTTTTAAAAAATATTCTCATCTGTAAAAACTAGGGATTTGCTTTTGACAATTTTATTTGAATTTAAGATTTGTTTCACATTTAGAAGTATATCTTATCAAAATAAATTGGAAATATTTAGATTTGTTTATTATTAATATTTTGAAAAATAAAACATTTAGAAGTAAATTCACTTACTTTTGTTTATGTTACATAAAAATCCAAAAGGGTTGAAAAAGAGTAGCAACACTTCACACAAGTTTTGTGATACTAAATGGAGTAAATTTTGAACATCAATATCTTATCTGTTTGGGTATTTCCATGAATACATGATTCATGAGATAAGCAGAATGTCATGTTCAAATATGAATCTAAGAAGAGCGTTGATGAATTTACTTTATTCATATCGTATATACTTTAGCTATAATTAATATAATGTGTAATTAATAAGGGATTTAATTAATATGATTCGTTTTTAAATAAAATCTAAATATAATTGTATCTTTTTCAGTCTTATTTAATAGAAGAGGAATGCTTTTCAAATTTATTAAGAAACATGTAAGTTATTATTAGCTTGGAAATTGCAACTGAATTAAAAATTGACTTTTAACATAGAATTAGTCTTTTGCTAAATTTTCAATGAAAATATTTCTCACTTAAAAGTTTACTTCTCACATTAAAAAAGTCATATGCTTGGAATTTTTACCGGGAAAATTTTCTCACATGGAAAAAGGCTTTAGTGATTGTATTAGAATAAAAACTTATCATATTAAAATTTTTAATAAGTAAATTATTATTATTAAATCTATGTCACCCACCACTCACTTTATTTACAAATAAATATTTTTCACTTTTTAATGGAAACAAAAATGGTAGGTAAAGCTTTCGTTTAATATTTTTAAATTAATATGAGTCTTTTTTTTTTTTTTTTCAGTGCGACTCCCTCAAATTTAAAACCTTTTGAGAGCTTTTATAGGGAGAACGTAAACAAATCGAAGTCTCACATTTCAACAATAAATGATTTATACTAAGTACACTACAAACTTATTTATAAAAAGGAAAGACATAACCTTATTTCAGTTTTTCGTTAAGCATATTTTTAATTCACAAGCAGGCTTCACACATATTATTTAGCACACAAGTTACTTCAGCGAAAAATCCCTTTTCCTTATCTAAATGATTCATAGGGATTCATACCTCCCTCATGAATACGTTATACAAACGATGTATTAGTTTAATGAATATAAATTTTAACTGAATCCTTTAAACTTTATTTGATAACATTCGATCATTTTTATATTTCAAAACGAAGAAAAATTATTGAATATCACCTAACAAGCATATACTTTTACACTAACATGTTATAAAAACACTTCTCAATATTCAAATTTTATGATATTTCGACATCTCTCGCCAAGCTTTTTAAGAATGAAAGACTATTTCGTTAAAATATTTAGCTTTTTGTATACAATTTTAGCAATAAATACATAATGCACTCAACTTTACTTTGTCATTAAACATTAAATTAATCCATCGCTTAGCAATTCAAACGTGGGATTTTTTTATTTAGGATAGATAAGTATACGTGTATATATATACATGCGCATATATGTGTGTCTGTGTGCATTTGTAAATGGGTGAAAAATTTAAAAGGTATACACATTGAAAGTTAATAAAATTATTTTAAAAAAATTATATAAATATTTCAAGACAGTATTAAAGATTTGAACAACTGATAAAAATGCTTTGAAAAACATTTAAAATTTTTAAAAATGTTTCTTTCATATTTTAAAGTCAACAAATTTTAATACATAGCTATGTACATACAGGCATTTGAGCTATATACATACATGCATTTGACCTATGTTAACAGAACAAATGTTTTAAATATTTCGATGCTATTTCCAAGTTACTCAATTTATACTTTTTGAATATGCATATACATATATTTGAAAATTTTAATGTTTTCTGTTAAAACTGACTAGTTATTTATCCTAGCATTATCCTAGTTATTTATCCTTCATTTATTAACACAATAAACCAACTGCTTTTAAAACGACTGTGTGATTATCAAAACAACCCAAATCCTTTTATCTGCACATGCGCAAACATTTTATTAAACTAGAGGTCACATTTTTAACCGAATAAAACAATGACTAATCAAATAGGTTATATCCTAACTTAAATGATACCTTTTTGTGATATTGCTAAACATGCTACTACAATGTCTAATCAAATAGGTTATGTACTAACTTTAATTATACCTTTTATGTGACATTACTAAACTAGCTAACATGACATTATTAAACTAACTTGTAAAAATAACACGATAACCTGTTTTCACTAGACAAACTTAATAATTTTCGCTGCTTTTGTTTGACAATCATCATAGTTTTTTTGAAATATATTCAAAAAGTTTGCTACTATTAAAAAACATGCTTTTAATTCAGATAGTTTTCACTCTTTATATTTCAAAACATATAACACAAAATATTTTTATTAAATAATCACTATTTTTCACAAGTTTGCAATATTTATATGCTAACTAGGGTTAGTAGTATTCAGACTTAAAAATATCTTTATAGATTAAACATGAAAATTAATGTGTAAAAAAAACCTTTTACTATTTTTAGTTAAACTTCATGTCATGAAATATATCCAGTTAACTTTAAAATGTACTATTACAAATTAATGTTTTAAAATTCATTAAAATTATTAAATACTATTTCATTATAATTTTAAAATTCATTTTTATATAAAAACACACAAAATAATAATACTTATCTAATATGGCAGCTAGCAGTCTTAAGCGCAACCTTCTATTACAAAAACTAAAAGTGAAATGAATAATTCTAAGTTCCTATCAGCTAATCTTATCAACTGATTAGATCTAGTCACGTGATATATGACATCACTTATCACTGATGACGTAGGGGTTATCCCGTGATGGGGAAACCCTGTCACGTGGTGTATGATATCATATACCACGTGATGGGTATTCCCGATCACGTGATAACCCCTACGTCATTAGTGATATCATACACCACGTGACAGGGTTTCCCCATCACGGGATAACCCCTACGTCATCAGTGATAAGTGATGTCATATATCACGTGACTAGATCTAATCAGTTGATAAGATTAGCTGATAGGAACTTAGAATTATTCATTTCACTTTTAGTTTTTGTAATAGAAGGTTGCGCTTAAGACTGCTAGCTGCCATATTAGATAAGTATTATTATTTTGTGTGTTTTTATATAAAAATGAATTTTAAAATTATAATGAAATAGTATTTAATAATTTTAATGAATTTTAAAACATTAATTTGTAATAGTACATTTTAAAGTTAACTGGATATATTTCATGACATGAAGTTTAACTAAAAATAGTAAAAGGTTTTTTTTACACATTAATTTTCATGTTTAATCTATAAAGATATTTTTAAGTCTGAATACTACTAACCCTAGTTAGCATATAAATATTGCAAACTTGTGAAAAATAGTGATTATTTAATAAAAATATTTTGTGTTATATGTTTTGAAATATAAAGAGTGAAAACTATCTGAATTAAAAGCATGTTTTTTAATAGTAGCAAACTTTTTGAATATATTTCAAAAAAACTATGATGATTGTCAAACAAAAGCAGCGAAAATTATTAAGTTTGTCTAGTGAAAACAGGTTATCGTGTTATTTTTACAAGTTAGTTTAATAATGTCATGTTAGCTAGTTTAGTAATGTCACATAAAAGGTATAATTAAAGTTAGTACATAACCTATTTGATTAGACATTGTAGTAGCATGTTTAGCAATATCACAAAAAGGTATCATTTAAGTTAGGATATAACCTATTTGATTAGTCATTGTTTTATTCGGTTAAAAATGTGACCTCTAGTTTAATAAAATGTTTGCGCATGTGCAGATAAAAGGATTTGGGTTGTTTTGATAATCACACAGTCGTTTTAAAAGCAGTTGGTTTATTGTGTTAATAAATGAAGGATAAATAACTAGGATAATGCTAGGATAAATAACTAGTCAGTTTTAACAGAAAACATTAAAATTTTCAAATATATGTATATGCATATTCAAAAAGTATAAATTGAGTAACTTGGAAATAGCATCGAAATATTTAAAACATTTGTTCTGTTAACATAGGTCAAATGCATGTATGTATATAGCTCAAATGCCTGTATGTACATAGCTATGTATTAAAATTTGTTGACTTTAAAATATGAAAGAAACATTTTTAAAAATTTTAAATGTTTTTCAAAGCATTTTTATCAGTTGTTCAAATCTTTAATACTGTCTTGAAATATTTATATAATTTTTTTAAAATAATTTTATTAACTTTCAATGTGTATACCTTTTAAATTTTTCACCCATTTACAAATGCACACAGACACACATATATGCGCATGTATATATATACACGTATACTTATCTATCCTAAATAAAAAAATCCCACGTTTGAATTGCTAAGCGATGGATTAATTTAATGTTTAATGACAAAGTAAAGTTGAGTGCATTATGTATTTATTGCTAAAATTGTATACAAAAAGCTAAATATTTTAACGAAATAGTCTTTCATTCTTAAAAAGCTTGGCGAGAGATGTCGAAATATCATAAAATTTGAATATTGAGAAGTGTTTTTATAACATGTTAGTGTAAAAGTATATGCTTGTTAGGTGATATTCAATAATTTTTCTTCGTTTTGAAATATAAAAATGATCGAATGTTATCAAATAAAGTTTAAAGGATTCAGTTAAAATTTATATTCATTAAACTAATACATCGTTTGTATAACGTATTCATGAGGGAGGTATGAATCCCTATGAATCATTTAGATAAGGAAAAGGGATTTTTCGCTGAAGTAACTTGTGTGCTAAATAATATGTGTGAAGCCTGCTTGTGAATTAAAAATATGCTTAACGAAAAACTGAAATAAGGTTATGTCTTTCCTTTTTATAAATAAGTTTGTAGTGTACTTAGTATAAATCATTTATTGTTGAAATGTGAGACTTCGATTTGTTTACGTTCTCCCTATAAAAGCTCTCAAAAGGTTTTAAATTTGAGGGAGTCGCACTGAAAAAAAAAAAAAGACTCATATTAATTTAAAAATATTAAACGAAAGCTTTACCTACCATTTTTGTTTCCATTAAAAAGTGAAAAATATTTATTTGTAAATAAAGTGAGTGGTGGGTGACATAGATTTAATAATAATAATTTACTTATTAAAAATTTTAATATGATAAGTTTTTATTCTAATACAATCACTAAAGCCTTTTTCCATGTGAGAAAATTTTCCCGGTAAAAATTCCAAGTATATGACTTTTTTAATGTGAGAAGTAAACTTTTAAGTGAGAAATATTTTCATTGAAAATTTAGCAAAAGACTAATTCTATGTTAAAAGTCAATTTTTAATTCAGTTGCAATTTCCAAGCTAATAATAACTTACATGTTTCTTAATAAATTTGAAAAGCATTCCTCTTCTATTAAATAAGACTGAAAAAGATACAATTATATTTAGATTTTATTTAAAAACGAATCATATTAATTAAACCCCTTATTAATTACACATTATATTAATTATAGCTAAAGTATATACGATATGAATAAAGTAAATTCATTAACGCTGTTCTTAGATTCATATTTGAACATGACATTCTGCTTATCTCATGAATCATGTATTCATGGAAATACCCAAACAGATAAGATATTGATGTTCAAAATTTACTCCATTTAGTATCACAAAACTTGTGTGAAGTGTTGCTACTCTTTTTCAACCCTTTTGGATTTTTATGTAACATAAACAAAAGTAAGTGAATTTACTTCTAAATGTTTTATTTTTCAAAATATTAATAATAAACAAATCTAAATATTTCCAATTTATTTTGATAAGATATACTTCTAAATGTGAAACAAATCTTAAATTCAAATAAAATTGTCAAAAGCAAATCCCTAGTTTTTACAGTTGAGAATATTTTTTAAAAGTTAAATTTAAAAAATAAATGAAAATTAAACCAGAAAAGTATTTTCTAAAAAAGGGATATTTTGCTAGTCTAAAAATACTAGCGCGTTTAAAATTAACCTAAAATATTAATTTTTTATTAAAAATGTTAACCTTATTGCTAGATATTCATTTCTGTTTTTATACTTAAGTTTCTAGTTAATTGTATGTCTCTAATTATAAACTGAAAAATTTTAAATAAAGGTTTATCATTTTCATTTAAAAGTGATAAGTATTCAAATTTTTATGATTAAAGTTATATGCTGTAAAAGCGCAATCATTTCTTTCATGTTTTAATATTTGCTAGATTAAAAGTTAAATGTATAATTTCTTTTAAATTTAATGAAAATTATGATTTCTTTTAAATTTAATCGTACTTAATTAACATGTGTTAATTATGTGTGAAGATACTAAATATTTAATGATATTAAATTATATATATATTTACAAATATTTATTTTAAATCTCTTAAAGATGTGTTTTTCCGATCATAAAAATTTTATCCTTGTAAAAAATTAAGCAAAAATCATAGTTATATTAATGCATAGTATAAAGCTCCCCTATATTTCGTAACGTGTTAACTTAACAAAATTTGAACTAGATCGAAATTAGAACTAGACTAAAAATTCAAAGTCCACTGCACGAAATGAGTGTCACTTTTCAAAAACCTCAATATATTTATTAAAACTTTCATGTTTACGAGTGAAAATTTACTTATGTGTGATGACTCATCAATGACGTGTTTGAAGTATTCTCACGGTTAATGAATCAATTTAAAAAGTATTCGTTTTTAAAGGTTTCATTAGAAAAGAGTTTTAATTTTATCCAAAAGAAATGTCGCACATGCATTAAATTGTTAATATAGTATTAATAAATATTCCAATTTTATTTAAAATCAATCGATAAGGGAAAAAAATGACCCCCAATTGGATATAAATTTTATATTAATAAAATCAGTTAAAAAAGTATCCGTTTTTAAAGGTCTCATTAGAAAATAGTTTTAATTTTATCCAAAAGAAATGTCGCACATGCATTAAATTGTTAATATAGTATTAATAAATATTCCAATTTTATTTAAAATAAATCTATAAGAAAAAATGACCCCCAATTGGATAAAAATTTTATATTAATAAAATCATTTAAAAATTGTGACGCAATATTAAATCTTAATTATTCGTTTTGTGTGACATAATATTAATTATTCATTCATTAAATTCGCAATCAGTGAGATAATAAAAATCTTAAATTAATTATTTGAAAATCTTAATTTGTACCCCACCATTAGTCAATCGAAATTAAAATCTAATATCCTATCACGATAGAAAGGAAAACCCCTTATCTAGATAAAGTGATTCACTTCTGAGTGTTCCCAAAGATAACGCACGATGATCACGGTTCAGTATAGTAGACATTTTCATACAGAAACACGCGTTTTTTTAGGCTCTGAAGGTCATTTGAAGTAAAGTAAGTGTGTTTAATTTATGTATTTAAAAGTTTTATTCTAAAAAGTGTAAATTTGTAAAAAATGCGTTTTTTTTTTTTTTCCAAAATCTTATTAAAAATTCAAAGTGTTTTAATATAAACGTTTAAAAATCGATTTTCTAGTTTTGAAAAATAGATCTATATAATTTATAATGGCACTGTTTAAAAAATAGAAAACATGCGTCAATAAAATTTGATGGGACAAATTAAACGGACCATTGAATAGGTAACCCTGTATTTTACAAATATATATTCATTAAGGGGTAGGGGGTATACATTTCCTAATATCTTTATGAATACCATTTCATTTTTTTTTTAAATAAATTTTCATATAGATTAAACAATACATACCTAAACATTGCATAACAAGCCAAAAAACCGATATCCTTAAAAATATCCTAACAATTTCTATTTATGATTAAATCCGCGAAAACATAGCCACCGATCTAACACGTATTCAGAAAAAAAAAATTCTAAAGTTTACTAGTACTATTAAAAAGTTGGGTTAATTTTGACGGCCGATTATCTACACTATGGATAAAGGGAGGGAGTGCCCTTCGTGTGGGTCTTTCTAAGGGAACCTAACACAAATTTACGCATGCAAATCCATGACTCAAACAAAACTCCGAACGTTTAGGCCGACGGGCGCGATTGATTATCTACACTAGGGATATAGGGGGAGTGCCCTTCGTGAAGGTCTTTCTAAGGGAACCTAACCCAAATTTACACATGAAAATCCATGGTTCGAAGAAAACTCCGAACGATTAGGCCGACGGGCGCGATTGGGATCGAACCCAACACTTCCCGTCTATTAGCTTCATGAGCAGAACCTCTCAGCCACGGGTGGGGGCAGTACTATTTTAAAATTTGCAGACAAAAATTCTAACACTAAATAACAAAATTCACAATCATTCAAAATTTTAATTAATACTCAATATTCTAGCGCATACGTCACTAAATTAAATCGCGTAAAGTCCTCTCATCCAATTTATGTTGAAAATTCCATTTTTATCTAAAAATTTGCGTTAAAAGATAAAGTCTCCCAATTAAAATGTTTAATGAATGTTTAAAATTCGATTGCTAAAGGAAAATCGCGAAAAAAAAAATATTTGAAAGTTCCCAAATTAAAAATCGTTGCCAGTAAAAACACCGAAAACTCAAGTGTGCTAAAAAATATATGTCAGAAAAAAAAAATCTATCTTAGAAATTATTCCCTAAAATTAAAGTCTCCCAATTAAAACTTCTTAATTAATTTTTAAAAGTACAAATGACCCCTCGTACTGGAGTACGACGAAAAGAAAAATCTATCTCCCAAAAAAATTCTATCTCAAAAATTATCCCCAAAAAGTTAAAGTGTCTCAAATAAAATTTCTTAATTATCATTAGTAAAAAAATATCCAACTCAAAAAACCCCTCGTATGACGAAAAAAAAAAAAAAAATCAATGTCCCAAAAATTTCAAAAAATTACTCCAAAAAATTTAAGTCCCCCAATTAAAATTTCTTAATTAATTATCGTTAATGTATTTTTCAAATGTAAAATTATCCCTAAGTACTGTAGTACGGTGAGAAAAAAAAATGAATCTCTAAAAATTTCAATCTTCAAAAATTACCCTGAAAATTTTAAAGTCCCCCAATTAAAATTAATTATCATTAGTAAAAAAATTAAACTCAAAATAACCCCTCATACTGCAGTACGACGAAAAAATTCAATGTCCATGAAAAATTCAATCTTCAAAAATACTCCCAAAAAAAGTTAAAGTCCCCCAATTAAAATTTCTTAATTAATTATCATTAATGAAAAAATATCAAACTTAAAATAACCCCTCGTACGACAAAAAAAAAAAAAAAAAATCAGTGTCCCAAAAATTTCAAAAAATTACTCCAAAAAATTTAAGTCCCCCAATTAAAATTTCTTAATTAATTATCGTTAATGTATTTTTCAAATGTAAAATTATCCCTAAGTACTGTAGTACGGTGAGAAAAAAAATGAATCTCTAAAAATTTCAATCTTCAAAAATTACCCTGAAAAAAGTTAAAGTCCCCCAATTAAAATTAATTATCATTAGTAAAAAAAAAAAAAAAAAAAACTTAAAATTACCCCTCATACTGTAGTACGGTAAGAAAAAAAAATCAATCTCTAAAAATTCAATCTTCAAAAATTACCCCGAAAAAAGTTAAAGTCCCCCAATTAAAATTAATTATCATTAGTAAAATAATTAAACTCAAAATAACCCCTCATACTATAAGATGACACATCACCTTCACCGCCGCATCACCTTGACCCCGCCTCCAAGAGTACGACGCATGACCTTCACCCCATGACCTCCGCCGCCGCATGACCTTCACAGGCGCACAGAGGTCACACCGCTCCCACCGCTGGCGCAGAAGCCCCAATTATTATCTACTAACGCTAGTACTTTTTTTACGTTTTAATAAAGACTTAAAATTTTACTCACCTTTGAAAAAAGGAAAAAAACAGCTCTCCATACGAAGTGACAGCAACTATTAAGCTATAACTTTTGTAGATGGTGTGTAAAATGTTGCCACTTCAGCCAAGTTCACTCACTAGTGTCACCTAGCGGCTCATTTAAAAACTAAAGCGAGTTGGAAAACTTGCCCCTATGGAAAATGTGCCCCGGTCTCCCCTAATATTTGTGAGTACGAAAAATTATTAGGAAGAATTGATTACTAAAAAAGTATTCCTGGAGGATATCGATAAAAATCTGATCTGACCGCTTTAACCACTTCAACGTTGTAAACTTCATTTCCTCGTCCGTCTTTCGCCTTTCTCGTTCGTGTAGATGAGATGTGATATATATGTATATTTTTTTTCATCAAAATAATGGCAAATGCTACGACTGTTTATTTCTGTATATAAATACTATATAATATAATTATTACTAGATTATATATATTTATGTATTAATATTTGGAGACTGATTTCCTGATTATGAAATATTATAAGAAAGAGTTGATTGCTACAAAAAATGTATTCTTGGGTATACAGCTAAAAGCTTTTGTTAGATATCGACTTAACGTAAACTTCTCATATCTTCGTTTCATCACCCGACTTTCGATTTTTTTCTGTTGTTAAGCTCTGAAAGAAATATTACTTTTCAAAGTTCATCAAAATTATCATAAATAATAATACTGATTTTAAATTATTCACAAGCTAATATTTTAAGACCTTAAACATTTTGTTTCATGATAGTGTACAAGTTTAGACAAAATTGGAAGCCAATGTTTAGATATTTTTCATGGCGATTTAAGTGCTTTTTTAGAAAGAAAGCGATTATAAGCCATACTACACTGTAAAAAAAAATCTATAAAGTTACTAAGCATTTTCTAGGAAACTGGAATTTCTAGAACATTTTATGTAACGGCAACAACAAAAATTCATGTAACACATATACACGTTGGCACTGCAACTCAAAAAATCTGTAAGATTAGTAAGAATTTTTTAGGAAACTGGGATTCCTAGAACTTTTTATGTAACTGCAACCCGGGTTACAGATAACATTTTATTAAGATTACTGTAGTTTTAATAGATTCTTTTGTAAACCTTACAGAAATCTTTAGCTTTACAAAAACTAGCTTTATAGATTTACACCTTTTTTTTTTTTGTATAGTGTACAGAGAAAATTTTAGTAAGCATACAGATTTCTGCAAATTTACATCTTTAGAATTACATTTTTTTTTTACAGTGTACCCTAAAACTTCTTCACAGGAACACGAAGCCCTATAGTAGACATTTCTTTAAACAATACGTCATTTTTTTTAACAGCTGCATCAGTGGAAGTCATTAAGATACTGAAAACTGAAAATTTCGTCCAGCATATATTATACTTCAGCCTACAAGCCTCTCGGAAATTTCGCAAGTCTTTCTCGGGCACATTTTTGTTGCTAATAAAGACCAGATATATCTACATGTCGTTCACTTATTGTAATTTTTCCACAAAAAAAGATTACTATAAACAAACACGACATAATCCATGAAATTCATTATTGATAAATTGTTTTGATTATTTGGAAAAGGTATAGAAAAAGTTAAAATACTTATTCTGACTTATTATAATAGTGGTTGACATTATTTATATGAACGATTTACGAATGAAGACTACTAAAACTTTCAACTATAACTATTATTTTATAGTTATGACTGTAAATAAATTAATGTTAGAATGCAATACCTTCTTTTTGGAGTAAATTTTGAACTTCTTAGTATGATCTTATGAGGTTACTGATCCAAGCAGTAAACTAGGCAATCAATTAAAAATGAAAGAAATATTTCTATTGAAAAGGACCTTAAAAGAACTTCGTGAGGATATTTCATCGATTTCTTGTACATTTATGCATTTCAGCATAAAGGAGGTATCAGTCAAATATAGATTTTAAAATATCAGAAATTATATTCCATGGTCGGTAAAATCCCATACTGGAAATCTTTATGTAATGACGTTTACTACGCTATGCATTGCATTTATGCTTATACAGTAGAGAAAGCCTAGATAATTGTTATGTAATCAGTATATCAATTTACAAGCACACTTTACACATCCTTTTCATATATTTTCTTTTATTATTTCCCCCATTCAAACCCAGGCAGAGAATATCTTATTTTTGAAGAATCGCGTGTTCTACTAACATTTTAGGCTAAAAATAAATTACTTGCATTTTTTTCAAAACTAAAAAAAAGTATTTATATGCCCCCTATAATTGTGCGGCAGATGCGATCCTGAGTATAAAAAATTTTGGGGTCCTGAGCAGAGATGTAGTGGAGGGTATACGATGGTATACGCCGTATACCTTCTGGATTTTTTTACGGAACACCGTATACCCTCTGTTTCTCAAAAAAGCTATAGTATATACACTGTAGGGTACACCCTCTGACTTGAGCGTATACTCTCTGCTTAGAGCGTATGCCCTCTGCTTTTTGTACGACTACACCACTGGTCCTGAGATTTGTATCTAAAGGTTAATCCTTAAATGCGCGATTTTTTATTTTGTTTCGAAAATTTTTTATATGATTCTCTGAAAGGTTTATTACACAGGAAAAATAATGAAGAAAATCAGAGATACATTTTTCATATAATACGTCAATATTTTCTTCTGTTGCGCATCTGCAATACAAGTAAAATCTATTGTCGTGTGGCTGTTTTACGCTAAAATATTGCGAATTAGTAAATATTTTAATAAGTAAGTCTCTAAATACCGTATTTTATATAATTATTTATTTTATAAAACTTACCATTTAACCCTTTAATTCCCATGATAGATTATATTCTAGAAATTACGTAGTTCAGAGAATCTGACTTAACATCATAAAGTTTCAATGGTTATTTTCGCTTTATTTAAATAAAGAATGTTATTAATTAAAGAAATATTGCTATTTTAATTTTCTGGTGTGAATTAGGTATATACGAATAAAAAAGAACTATTAAATTCAAAACACCGTTGTTTGCTTATAAGCAAAGCTGCGCACTAAAGGGTAATAAAAGATATTATTTTAGCTTGATTGAGAGGGTGTATAAACATAAAGGTCCTAGTTCATTACACCCCTAACAACCCCATACCCCCTACGGCCTGTTCTTGGCACAGGTATGGATTCCGGATAATATCTAGATGTTTCCATTTTTCTTTTCCAATAACAGGCATATGTGATTACCGTACTAAGAGCCCAGTAATAAACTGATCAAGAAAATCTATTTTAAAATAACAGTGTAGGCTTAAAAATATAATCTCCGGGATAAAAATATCGAAGGATTTTATACACACTAGAAAAAATATAATACTTGGCATATTGACAAATTAATTTTTATTTACAGCCCTCTAACTCCACCAAAATACATAAGCGTTTACCACAGATTTTATTGCTTTAAAAAGCAAAGCTTTTATGTGTATGTACTCCTCTCCAGGGTTATGCCAGAAGTGCATAAATCCCTTTCCTTTTCCTTCTTTCTAATTTTAAGGTAGAACATCATTTTATAAGAAACTTGGAAAACCTTTCTTTGATTATACGATATTTTGAAGAAATTCTTTTTCATATTTTTCAGTCTATTTAACGTAATAACAAATTCACACTCCTGAAAATTAGATTTTCTACTTTGGGATCACATCCTCTTGAAAGAGAAGAAGAAATTGTCGCTTACAATCCTTAGATATATGAAAAAATATCTTTTATCGCATTGGGGGAAAAGGTTCCACTCTGGCAAGCTGCATAATTTGTGGTCGAGTTCATCTTTTCATATTTTCCACTCGTCTGAAAAGTTTTAATTGCTGTAATAAATCTGTACTTTTAATTAAGCCCATAAAACTTCTCTGGATTCTCTGGCGCTGTGGGTGTATTGTATTATGCAACGTTGTCGATAAACCTCCCTGCGGGTAGCATAAAGATCATTGGTTTCTTATCTTCCGGGGCTTAATTAGCATAAAACGCCTGCCACCATTTTTAATGAGCCGAAAAAACGGACAAAAAAGATGGCATAAAAGATATCGTAAAATTTCTGTCTCTTTCCTAGCGTCTTTAGATCGTAACAAAATGCCCCCTAAAAGATAACTTTTTATTAAGAAAAAAATCGCTTTCTTTTAGAAGATGGGAAAGGGTACGTTCGTTAATTAACATAAACTCAACTTAATGACTCGGTGCCTTTTTTTTTTTCTCCGTACCAGAAAGTGTTGCAAATACTTAATAAGCGTTTACTGAAGGGGTGGGGTAGTAGACAACTGAGAATTTCAACTATCACCAGTAATAAAAATTAATATCTGTTAAAACTTATATTGCCATAATACTGCATTTAATTTTTTGTAAGATACTGTGTCACGGGTATACAAAAAACTAACGGATCTTTTAGATTATTATTTTCAGTTAAAAAAAAAAAAAAAGATCCATGTTAAGCAAGACAATCGATTACAAAGCTTTTCTCTCCTGAGAAACATATTTACAATCTTCTTCACTAACAATGTTACTTGGGCAAAGAAACTATGAATATGTCTCTTAAATACACATACATAATACGTATATACTTAAACGTCTAATCTGTAGTTTCAAACCCATAAATGTTATACTCTTCCTTGATATTTTGAAAAGGAACGAATATCGAGTCAGTTTTTCTAAGAAAGATTTACAATGGCAGTCGTTTCATGATAATTTGATTAAAACCAGCCGACTACTTACTAACAGGATTTACTTACCTTCTTTGTCCTTGAATTTAATTATTTGTATAAAATAAAATAGGTATTTAAAAAATTTAATTAAAATATAACTGTAACTTCACACTAATATTTCAACTAGCGGAATATTTATTTAGAAGATAATTCGTAAAAAATATAGAATAATCAAAACACAAATACATGTATGTTGGTGAAGTAAAAATTCACTTTGACTGTTTCAACAAGAAAATTAAAAAAAATGTATTTTGATAATAATCCTAATAAATGTGTTAAAAGGCTTTCCTCTCTCTTTCAAGAATTGCCTTTCATGTAAGCTTTTTTTTTTTTATGACCGCAAAAACACAGAGTTGGATAAAAATTTATCATGATTATTGTTTTCTTCATAAACAGTCAAAGTAAATTTCACGCCTAAACAAATGGCCAGTTACAATCCATTTAATTTTACTCTTGAAGAGCACCTTTTAACATAAGGTTTTAGCACCAGTAGTGGAAGAACTTTAAGAACATTTTTTGCTTACGATTAGTGTAGGATATAGGGGAGACAGGGGAGGTTTGCCCATAGGTGAGACTTTATCATAGAAATTTAAATAAGTAGGATTTAAGTAAAGCAGAATTACCGAGCTTTCATTCTAGTAAAAAAGATTGTACAGTAAGTTAGGCTTAACATAACCATGTGCTATTCTTTAGAAAATGATTATGTGGGGGAGGCTTGACCCAATCAATGTGAAGCAAAGTTGACCAGATGGTCAAGGCTCCTTTAACCCCCTAACCACCGAGCAAAAGGGCAAATTTTCAATGTTGTTTTCTCTGTATTTTTAAAAAAATTCTAAGAAAAGGTATTTCTTTAAACATGATATAAAAAATTTCATTATGTGTAAGAATATAATCCTTGAGAGTATTAATCATAAATGAATCTGTCGAAACTGGATTATATCTGTAGAATTATATTAATTTAAAAAATAATGCTATCGCAGTAAAACCTACAGCTTAGTGAACGTATATATCAGTTCACGGCGGTGAGAAGGTTAATTAAATGGTTTTGAAATCTTTTTATTATACACAATGAAGAGTTAATAGTCATATTTCTAAAAAAAGCAAATTTATTCTGTAAAGCTACAGTAAAATGGGGTGATAGAAAGGTAAATGCTTAAAACTCATTAAAGAAAGGTGTGAAAAATTGCTATAGTATCCGCTGCAAGGAAAAAAAATGAAATATAAATAGGATAGTTGATAGGAACTTTTTTTATTTAAATATTACTTACAGTAGGTAAATAGAGAATCTTAAGAAGAGTTGTTAATGATAAGTTAAGTGCTCATGCGGCTGCAAAAGTGCATAACATTGATCGAAAAACTTTAACCATGATGAACACAGTGAGGTGAGACTAAACTATGTGATAAGTAGTGTTGACAAGTCGTGCGTCACAAAAAGTAGGACAAGGAGACAAAAATAAAGCAGGACACTGGCTTCTAAATCGGGATGTAAAACATATGAAACCCTATTAAAACGGAACTTATCACTAATTCAATACTGTCTTAAATATTAAAATTTCATTTTCCCTGCTATAAAGTTACATCTGATCAGACAATATCCTGCTTAAAACGGAATTTTTCTCCTGTGCCTTGCGATTCCGTCTAAACAGACTTGTTTGAGCATCATATTTTGAAAAATAATTCTTTTACAAGTTAAACCGTCTCGGATAAAGTTATTTTGCTTCTTTTAATTATTTTTTTTTCTCTTGACACATATTTCAATATTAAATAAAGTGGGTCAAGCCTCTCATATGTGGGGACCCTTGACCCATTATTTTCTCAGCATGATTAAAATGAACCCTTTTTCAAGTTTCTTATATATTACACTTATGTCGCAATTTTATTTTGATAACTGGTTGTATATCGAATGAAATGATATTTAAAACTAGATTCTAGATTCTAATTCTAGATTCAATATTTAAAAAGTAAAAAACCATTTTGTAAAATTGGGTCAGCCCTCCTCAGTCTCCCCTATAGTTCTAATAAAATGGATCTTTCTGCAAACGACTGCGCTGCAAAAGTTACTATAAACAACTTTCAGTACCAAATCATTTTTTGTAAAGCTTAAAAAAAGCCAATTGTGTATATGTGTCTGTTTCCACGGGGGACACGTTTTAATTATTACAGAAAACGTTAAAAAAAGAAAAAAAATCAATATATATTCATAGCTGCCAACTTTTACGATTTTGTGCTACCATTAAAATTTAATACAGATTTTCGTCTTGCTTAATCGTGAGATTTCGAAGATTAAATAAGACAATATTTTCTATGAAAATTTAGTGGTAGGAAGAAAGCGTAAAAGTTGGCAGCTATGTATATTTCATTATCAAAAGACATTTGTTCTTAAGTTGCCATTGTATTAACTCATCGTATTAATGAGTTAATAAAATGAAAAAATAAAAAAATTTTATCAAAAGTTGAAATAAAGGGTCTCTGAAAACTTTAGCATGGCGCATTTTAATAACATCAATTTTAAAACAGCATTTTATATCAATGAAGTCTTAATGTATAAATGAAATTTTAATCACAGCACTGTTGAAAAATCTTAAAAAGTACTATCCTAGTCACAGCTCCCTGAATACTAAGCGTACATGATAACTTAAAAAATGGTGGCTCCATCGGCGAATTTTTTAAGCGTTTGGACAGTCCCTTGAATTTAGATATTACTATATCCAAAGAGTAATCTTAGTCTTATTTCCTGAGATTAAATAAGGAGAAGATTACTATCCGGGAATAGTAAATTTAAGTAAATGGCTGTGTCTTATTTAATCCTTAACTGCTGTTAGTGGTCTCACAGACAGCTGTTTTTTTTTTTGTTGTTGTTGTTGTTGTTGTTTTTCACAGTTTAACTTGTAATTTTCAGTTCAACTATAGATATTTGTAAAAATTTGTTTTGTTTGGACACCTAGTAATATCATTAGACATTTCTGAATGATTGAATATTAATTACAATAGTCTTGTACAGAAAGTATAGTACAGAAACAGTATCCCATGTGTTAATCGAACTTTCATCATTTATTCATCTTTCGATCGAGCTGTCTTAGAGCCAGCTCACAGCAGATAAGGATTAACGCGATAATTTTCCTGGTTTCAACATTCAGTATAAGTGCTGTATCGTCGGTTTTAAACATTCTCTTTGAAACTTCAAGTATCAGTTGAAGACACTTTTCAGACAATATAGCCGTGAACGTCCTGGAACTATTTCCACAGATTTCCTCAATTGATTCTTTTTGTTGTTTAATTCTGATTTATACGTGACGAAGTTGCCGGATTCCTTCGCAAAATTACATTAACCCATTCGACACGGATTGCACACCGTGTGCAATGCTTTTCCAATCCAAAAAGACGGGTATCACACCGTGTGTGCAATGGCATTGAATTGCAGTTATCAGCAGGGCTGCCATTGACGACTGTTTTTTTTTTCTATCTCGCACCACTTTCACAAAATAAAAATCTTTCACATACACGTTAAAAGCATGTAAAAAAGAAATACAATACAACATTTAATTTTTAAAAATAGTGATGCAAATCGAATATAAAAATAGTCGCCCTGTTATTTGTCAGTATGAAAATTTCGGCTTCTGTGAATGGTCTCAAAAAATGAGCCGAATGAGTTAAACTATTTGCACCCCGGTCGGTTATCCATAAAATGGGTTTTGTGAGCCCATCTAGTTCCTTCCTCAGCTATCGCACACCATTATTTATGCCGTCCCTTGTCACCCAGGTTCCGGTTTTTGATACAACTGTACAATACTGGTTAGAATAATATTTCATGGTACCAGGAGTAGAAACCCGAAAGAAATTCACCAATTTGATACAAAATTGAAAAATAAACTCAATAAATGAATTTTGCATAAACATTTTAGTCATGTTAAAGTAACAGTTTAAAAAATTTGCTCAAACGTAGCGCAAACTGAGAAACAAAAATTGGTTTACTTTATTCTTAACAATACGCGAAATCACGAAAATATGACCGCACTGTCGAATTGTTTGAGTTAAAAGTACTTCGCTTCGGATTTGGTTGCTTGAAATGTCTGTAGTTAAATGTGTTAACACGAGGGTCATATCAGCAAACATCGCAAGGGGCCCAGATATGTGGGTGACTTTAAAGGCTAATTTTTTGGTTCAAAGTTAACAGTGTCCATTGGTACAGTATCTGCCACTGGTACCGTTATTTCAGTATCGTATTTTTAGTCATCATAGATATAATTATATTAAAAATGTTTGCTGCGTTTTTTTTTTTTTTAATTAATTTACGAAACATATTGTAAGCTAGTGTCTACTAACATCCGCGATCCCCAAAATCGGATAATTGGATATCATAATAATCTGAACTTCTCTACAAACGGAACGCGTTTCATCTTATACATTGATTGTTTGAATCCCTTAAAATGTGCTGATATTAGGCCCTCTTTCTCACCTACTCGCGTTTTGCATCACACGATTATATTACTAGTTCCATAATTAAGCGTGTGGGGTCTCAGTTTTTCAGAATTCAAGGACATTTCTTATCAAGGTTAATGTGGCATTATATTAAAAATTAGCTTCTAATTATTTGAAAGATTGTCCAATTCGTGACATGGAACTCCCTGTCTAACAATTGATTTGAAGCTCTGAGTGAACACGTTGAAAACCAAAGAATAGGGTCGACACATATTATTTTATCCGCCCATTTCTTTTACACTTTACTGTTATTTTACTGGGAGCTTGACTTTCTACTGTAACGTTTGTAAACTCAATATCTAGGTTTGAATACCAGGTGTAATTACTGTGTTGAAATGAAGCAGATCTCCCGCATTTCTTTGGTTTTTTTAAACACCTCCCCACATGAAATTCAGCAATCCATCTTATTAATCCCTTCTTATTACACTTCTGAACTCATGATTCAAAACTTCTAGGAGCTTCCTGAAAAATTAATTACCAATTACTTAAACAAATGGTTTTTTTTTACTCTATTTCAACATCAAAGGAAAGAATATATTGCTGCATAAAACATATAAAAATACATACTGCTAATGGTAACGGGATAATGTTTATAACTTTCTATGGTTAAAAGTGCCGTTTGTCTATGTTATGTTTATTGGTATGTAATATATTTTTTAATGATGAGATTTTTTAAATTGAGTATTTCATTTATTAAAGGGAGGCTCTCACGAAAAAATTTCGCTCTTTTTTCCCTTGCATTTTTGAACCGTCGAAGTTGCTGGAACAGTGGTTTACAAACATTGTTGTTTCACAACCCACCCAATATGTGGGTATATAGAGCCTTTTGTTCAATTTATTCAAAGGAAAATATCATGTTTAATAGAAAGCATACTCACAAGAACAGTGATATGTAATATTAATGTCAAATTTGAGTTAACAAAACCTTTTACAACGTAAAGTAATAAATAAAACTTAAAATGCGATTCATGGCGTTGTTTTGCACCAACAACGAATTCTGTATCGAGATTGAAGCATATTTAATTTTAACCTCAAACCACTCTCTAAACATTGTTAATAAAGCTCTGTTTTCACAAAGTTATTTATCTATGGCACTGTAATTAAAGTATAGATGTTTAGAGCTCAATTTTAAAGAATGTAGTGGGGCAAAAGCAATACCATATCTTATACGATATATTTAGACCACAAAGAATTGATTTATATAAAAACAAGAAGTTTACATTTTTTGTACCAAAGGAGCAAAAGTCCAGCTGCAGGCTCATATTTTGTAGTAAAATATAATCCACATTCACATAACGTTTTGGAAAAAGACAAACTGTAAGGGTTACGTAAACAAATGTAACTACTAAAATAATATTTCTGTGTTAAAAATGTCCATTAAAAGTTAGCCAATCAAGTAAAACCTTCCTTTTTTTTATGTTAGCACAATCATTCTAATTGGTAAATAAAGCTTCAGCCAAGAGGTCCCTGGTTCGAATCCTGGCTCGGATACTTTTTGCCCAGTCGAAAAATTACATCTTAAATATTTTATTTACCAATTAGAATAATTGCATTAAAATTAAGTTAGTGTAATCCACTAAGCTAGTGTACTATCCATCGTTTACGGGAGTTCCATTACCTGCGATTTATTCTGTTGAGCTGATTCATCAGTTAGAACAGATGCTATGATCAATTGCGTTAACTGAGTGAATTGGGTCCTCCAATTCGTCCGAGATAGCTCAGTTGGCAGAGCATTGGCAGCTTCAGCCAAGAGATCACTGGTTCGAATTCTGGCCCGGACCTTTTTCACCCAGTCGAAAAATTACCCCTCATTCCTTTTTTTAAGTTTTAAGCCTATTTTACTACCACAAATCAGCCTGCAGTGCCACTTTTGCCCCTGGTGCCAAAAGTGTAAACTTTTTTTCTTTTGAACTAGGTTTCCAATTTTTCTATATATCATGTATATGAAATAGTGCTGCATTTGACTTACTATATTATTTGTAATTTGGGTCTAAACACCTATATTTGTACCTATACAGCTTTTGGATTTCCATACATGAGGCTTCTATAAATCGATTTCTTTTAAAAATTTCATAAGTTACAATTCATAATTTTTTCGAAAAATTTATTTCAAAATGTATATCTTCGGAAATTAATTTAAAAATAAAAATACATATAAATTGAAATCTGAGGCTTTTTTAAAAGCAGAAATTGATTTTGAGAAACTTCAAATATGAGAGTCTGAAATCGGACAAACTCTTATCGCAAAAAAAAAAAAAAAAAAAAAAAAAAATTAAAAACGAAAAAAAGGGGGGAAGGGTGGTTGAAGAGGAAAAAAATCATAACATCGTCAATTCACAAGATATCAAATACGCTTGAATTTATTACAAATTTTCTTAATATTATCTACAACTTTTATATTGACAAGTTTCTGATAAAACAAACTCTTACAGCAAAAACAAATTACACAAAAATTGGGGGTTGAAGAAAAAATGACACATGATTCTGATAAAACCAGCTCTTATAGAAAAACTCGCCAAAAGCAACCATATAAAATTGTTAAACTGCGTTTATTTCTAATCTTGAATTGGTTTTTGTTGGTGAAATTAGTATACTTAACTTCGACATCTACCTCCGCCTGTAGGCCGAGCCGGCAGGGATTTTTCTTAATCGCAATATTCGCCTTATTTAATGAGAGATTAAATAAGGCGAATTATGCTACTTAAAAAAAGGGTAGCAATGAAGAAATCTGAATTTTTTTAAAAATGTAGCGGACTGGCAACGATAAGTAGCTCTCATAAAAAGCTATATAAATGAATCAAGTTTGAGTTATTCGAATTGATTCATAAAAACGGTTGATTCCAATAAACGGCTAAAATTATACAGATATTTACATTTTGTTCTTAAATGTTTGACTCATAACAACAACCGATTGGATTAATAAATGATTGCTGTAACGAATGCAACTGCATCTTAAGCTGGAAGCTTGAATTTTAATGAAAACTGTACGAGCAAGTAGAACATATAATACACATGATATAATGAATGATATAACTGTAACTGAACACTGAATAATGTACTGTAACTAAAATGAAATTGAAAGTTTTTTTAATACCAATGTTCAATGAAAAAAAGGTTTTATTAATAAATTACACCTCTCATTTTTTATTTCGCTCCCAAGTTGTCATACTTTGTTGCGATAAAAACTCTTTAAACGTTTCCCAGTGGCAAATCTGTCCGTTTATCTTCTCCGTTGTGTCCAAGTGGTAACATTGGATCCCAATTTTCCGAATGGCCGCCCCCCAGTGAGTTCGCCTTGTGGAAAGGTGACGGCAGTTTGGTGGGCGTTTTTCTGCTTGGCGGATTCGACACGCGCATCTAACTGCTTGCTAGTCGTTTCGCCCTCCTGCCTCTCTCTGCCAACGAATTTAATGACGGATTCCTCCCCTCCCTCTTGGTTGTCTTTTTAATTCCCATTTTGTTATCTCCCTCTTTGCTTTTCTTTAACAGCAGTTTTCTTTTTTCTGCTCTTTTTCTTTCATTTTCTTCCCCCTCTCTCTTTGCTCAACAAGGTTATCGCCAGAATTTTAATGATAACGAAGCTATTGTCTTGACCAAATAGCCGTGCGAAATGAGAGGAAACGTTGAGTTTCCAAGGTACTTGTTATTTTATTTTCGAAGTTCAATGGAATTAAAAGTCACAGACCTTTTCAAGATCAGAAGGTGGGAATTTTGTCTTGCTTTTATTCTCGCGAAGAATGGTATTTTTTCGATTAATAAAAAGGATGCAAGATATCACATACTATAGCTTTTGTGCGATGGCTTAATCCATTGTGTTTGCTTTTCCCCGGTGTAGGTAAACTTTGAAACCTTTATTCTTCGTTTGACAGCGACAATTAAGCAATTTATAAAATAAAATGTAGTCAGTTGTGCAATTAATATTATAACCGTCATTTATATAAATTACGTTTGTACACTAGAATTTAATTTATAAGAGAAATAAATAGTAAAAATAGCATTGTAGTATTTCTTTCATTTCGAGTGATTTGATTCATAAAAGAAGCTGATTCCATTAACCAGTGATTCTTATTTTTAGCAGATATACTGTAATACATTTTAGCCAAAAATTTTGCATAATATTTAAAAAGTTAATAATGTAAGTAACCTTGATAATTTCTTTTCTTTTTTTTTTTTTAGATTTTGTGATCTCGACAGTTTCGAGTTGTGATATGCTGACATGCACAAAAACTGAACAAAAAGTAGCAGTGGTACAATATTATATTCAAGATCAACTCTCAAATTTTGCACGCTCAATATTCTTTAGTGTAAATAGAAGTGTAATAGAAGGATGTCTACCTGTGCGATGTAACCCAGCTAGAGACAACGACGTAGGAAAGGAAGATTCATGCAATGCGGTACCCATTCAAATAAGACAATATTTTTAATCACATCATCCGTCCCAAAGACTATTATTTTCAGTCTTCAAAGTTTGATAATTCATCACTGAGAAAAATATATTTGTAGGTGAAAAAACACTGTCACAAAAAGCGGGATAGGATAAGGATAAATAAAAAGAGGTGCTGCGGCTTCTAAATGGGGAGATAAAAATACAGTAAATCTTGTGTAACTGAACCCTGATTATAAAGGAATCGTGTCTTAAACGCAAATAATTCATGATCCCATACCATTCAATTATACATGCTGAGACGGAAACCTGTTTAAAACGGAATACTTTTCTGGTCACTTGAGATTTCGCTTTAGTAGATTTTACTGTAGTAAATAAACATAATGATCTTATACAGTAAAATCTGCGAATGTAGAATCGCTATGGACCAAAACAAAATTCCATTTAGGAGAGGTTTCCGACTGAAGAGTTATAATCCGTAGGAACTAAGAATTTTTTACGTTTCAGACAGATTCCATTATAAACAGGTTCCGTTTCCACAGGCTTTATTGAACAAAGTACAGTAAAACCAGAAAAAAAAAGAGTAACCAGGACAGAAAACATATTCTGTCTTATGCAGATTTCCTTCTCAGCGTTATTCCTTTAGAGAATACCAAAAAATGTCCTTTATAGAAATGTTCTGTTTTCACAGGTTTAATGGTGTTAAGTACCACTCGATGCAAACTAGCAAAAAAAGAAATTTACAAGAATTTGTCAATCGTGAAAAATCGGAACTTTTGGCTTCCCTTGCTGTGGTTCCGCAGGACGGTTCTTGGAACTCCTGAAAATTGGAACGTTAAATCTAGATACCTGGTAACACTTATCATGCGATGCCCTTCTTGTTAAATTAAGATAATTTTTTAAATCGCATAAGCCGTGCAGAAGACTATTATTTTATGTCTTCACCTTTTTAAGTTGCCACTGAAAAAATGTCTCTGTATATAAAAAGCGCTTTAAATATTGCTTATATTTCTATGTGTAAATCTGCAAATTAAGGGCCAAATAAAGGGCCTCTATATGTCGCATTTTTATTCTAAGCTCATTTTCATTAATTTCTGAAATGTTTAACTGGAAGCTTCATTTTCTTTTTCTTTTTCTTTTCTTTTTTTTTTTTTTTCATATTAATATTATAAAGTAGTGTCAGAAGATTAAACTCTTCCGAATCGTAACACGAAATAAAATTTTATGAATGGATATTCCAAGATTGTAAAATTCATGTTAAACTTTTTATCATATAAATCGGTGTTTCTGTCTAGCTGAACATTCCGTTCACTCCTTAATTTCGTAATCTTAACTCTCTAGAATTCAGTATCATAAATCTTCTATCTAAAAAAAAATAAATATTTATTATTGATAAAGCCATTAACAATTAGTTTGAAATAGTAATCATTCTTATAAATTTTGTAATTAATTATTGACAACTGGAATGGAACTCGCTCGTATGTGCTTTATGAATGCTTGCTCCTTAGATTCTTCCAGAGAGTATGGCACCACCATGAGGTGTTTAATAAGTCGGATGATCACGGCGGTTTCGTTATCATTACACGAGGGTAACTCCGAAATTTTTGAGTAAGGGGAAAACGATATGCGCCAAAACAAAAATAAAATATTGGTCGGATATGTAAATTTGAACGTTTTTATGTCTGCAGACAATAAATTTGTGGCAACAATTGCAATTTAGCTATCGTAGAATAAATTTTGAAAGAAGAGAAAATGGAGTTGACACGATAGCATTATCGAGCTATGATTTTCTATAATTTTAAAGTAGGGCCTAATCAAGAAGAATGTCTTTAACGCCTACAATTGACATATGGAAATGAAGCTCCATCTCCTATTCAAATGGTTTACAAAATTTAGAAGAGGTCGAAATTCTCTTTTGGATGGAGAACACACAGGAAAACCGTTGTTAGCTGTAGTCTCAGAAAATGAGTCGGGCATACAAAAAATATTAATCGATGATAATCACTGTACAGAAGGAACTAAACATTGCATCCGCAGCTATACATAAAATTCTTCATGAAGAACTACATATGAAAAAAAGTCCTCCCGGCCAGTGCCGGGAGGAAGAGGTAGCTTTCATATTCCTTATTTTAAAAAAGCCAACTTATATTATTCAAACACACGAAGCTCAATTAAGTGGAAACCGAATGTAGGAGATTCAATACTAATTTTTATCAATACTAAATCATTATGAATGAGAATTTCGCAAAATTAGTCAGCTTTATCCAAGCTGCTTTTATTTAAAGTAACTTATATTTCGCTGCCAAATTCGGCGATTTCTTAAAGTGCCTGCCATTTTAAGACAACATGGTGGATGAGGCTAACCAGTGAACTTGGTCAAGACCTTAGTAATTGCTGTGCACATGTTCACTCACATCGGAATCGGTTGATACATACGAGTGCTGTCGCAGGCAAAAAATCAGATTTTTCAAAATGTCACCCACGTTAGAAATTGAAACTGCTATATCTGAGCCATTTTTTAAGATAAAGACAAACAAAAAATGCTCCTGAATCCTTATATCAAGATCAAATACTTAAGAAAGAAACCTTTTTCAATTTCTAATTTTTTTGCACCTCACTTTAAATATATATATTTTTAATTTAATGGCCGCCATTTTGAAACAAGATGGCAGATGAATCTGGCCAGCGAACTTGGTCGAGATATTGATGTATACTATCCACATGCCTTCTTCCATCGAAGGCGAATACGTGTGGTATCGCGAGACAAATACAAGATCGTTTCAAAGTGTTAGACATGATAGAAATTCAAAGTGCTATAATTCAACCACTTTTTAAGATATAAACAAAAGAACAAATTTTCAGAAACAAAAACTGCTCTAGAATCTTTGTATCAAGGCCAAACACATAAAAAAAAATCTTTTTCATTTTCCAATTTTTTAATACCTCATTTTAAATTTTAAATTACATTTTTTTTAAAATGGCAACCCTTTTGAAACAAGATGACGAATGAAGCTGGCCAACAAACTCGGTCGAAACATTGGTATGTACTATGTACAGACCAAGTTACATTGAAATCGGTTCATAAATACGCCTGTTATCGCGTGACAAAAATCAGGGCGTTTCAAAATGTCAGCCACGCTAGAAATTCAAAATGCTATAACTCAGCCATTTTTTAAGATATAGACGAAACAAAAACTGCTCCCGAATCTTTTTATCGAGGTCAAAGACATAAGAAAAAAATATTTTTTCAATTTTCAATTTTTTGGTACCACATTTCAAATTAAAATTTTTCTTAAAATTTTAAATGGCCGCCATTTTTAAACAAAATGGCGGATGAAGCTGGCCAACGAACTCGGTCGAGACATTGGTCTGTACTATGTACACTCCGAATTACATCCAAATCGGTTCATAAATACGAGAGTTACAGCGTGACATAGGTCAGATATATATATATATATATATATATATATATTGATATATATATATATATATATATATATATATATATTATTTGTAAATCTTATTATCACCAACTTCTTACAAATTGTATTTCTTCTAATAAGTCATTTAAAAAAACTAATGAAAATGTAATTGTAAATAATCGTAAAATTCGAAGTTATTATAAACTATTAAATATTTTATCTACTAACTTTAATTATCCATATTTAGTTCTTATTCCCAAATTTCATAAAACTCCAATTAAATTTAGGACTGTAACTATTGGTTGCAATACATATAATAATAAAGCCAATAAACTTCTCTTAAAAATTCTTAATCAATTATATGTACTTACTACAAACAATGATAATACACATTGTATAAAAAATAGCTATCAACTTGTCAATATTTTAAAAAATCTTCATTGTGTATATAATATAACAACATATGACTTCAAAGATCTTTTTAATAATATAGACCTATTAGATTTACATAAAATTATAAATGCATTATTTAAAAAGTATTATAAAAAACTGGAATTACCATCTAATATTGATATTGCATATTTTAAATCTTTAACTAACTTCATTGTCTATAACAATTATATCTTGCAAGATAACACTTTATATTTACAGCATGTCGGTATACCACAAGGCGGTTGTACATCCAGTTTACTCTCAGACTTATACTTACATCATTATGAACGTAATTTTACTAATAATAATCTACATTTATATCGTTATATTGATGACATAATTTTAATTGATACTGATCATTCTGCAATTACTCCATTTCCAGTAGATTATCCCACTAATTTGGAATTAACGGAAAACCTTTTATCTAACAATACAATTAACTTCTTAGATCTTAAAATTACAATAAAATACAACAAAACAATCACAGATTTATATGACAAACGTAAAGAATTTAAATTCAAAGTTAATATATTTACAAATTTTAAAACTTGTCTACATCATTCTGTATTTCGAAATATAATACTTAATCATTTATATAGAATAAAATGTTTATGTTCTTCTCCTCTAATTAACAATAATATTAAAAAACTAATTTATGATGCATTAAATCATGGTTTTCCAAAAAAATTCATATATTCATTAATATACAATTAGTATTTTTCTTACATGATCTTTTAAAACAAATTAACACATGCGTAAACAAAATTACAAAAAAAATATAAAATAAAAAAAAATCTCTATAAAAAAATAAAAATTGTAAAATAACATAAAAAAATTATTATAGGTTGGATGGGTGGGTAGATGTTAGAGTACGGAGGAGGGTGGAGTTGTCTGGATAATACGCAATGGTTAATTTATATAATAATAAAAAAAATGGGGCTTTTGTATTATTACTATATTTTTGATACGTATTTTATAAGGATGTTGATTTGATATTTTATATGTAATTGGTGAATTTCATTAATTATTAGCTTTATTATTGTTTAATCTTATTTACAATCATTTGTTATAAATTTTAATTTAATAAGGAATATATCATATTAATTACGAATAGTATGCCATTTTTATAGTGATTAATATACATTTAATATAAATAAATTTATACTGTATGGATTAAAATTGGGTAATTATATTTATTTATTATTCCCCTATTCTTATTAATATTTTAATATTTATTTATTTTCACTTAGTGTTATATAATTTATTATCGGTTTATTGTTTTTGAATGTCCCACATTCATACTTTTAGGATTTTTATGGATGTATAAAATAATCCACACACTATATTTGTGCTTTTTAGGTAATTGGAATTTAAGTATCAGTTCACCTTCTTTATACTACCATATGTTTTTTATTTCCTGTTCATTTTATAATTATCTTATATATATTAGTTTTTATTAAAGATTTTTATATTTTTAATAATTATTTATATTAATTATTAATGAATTTATTTTGTTTTATAGCATATAGCTATATGCTATATATTATCGATGTTCTAGAATTATTTAAATTCTTAGGGTAGTTTAAATAAATTTGCTAATAGAATATTTTGTATGCTTTTTAAATTTTATTAACAATAGTTTTTTTTTATATACATTGTGTGGTTTATATTCAGTTTATAATTATCTATATATAAGGATATGTTTGGTTTTGCTGTTAATAAAACAATTGTTACATTCAATTGCTTACAACTGAAGCAAGTCTTTTGACAATTAAATCATAAAAGTAATACTAGATGGCAGCACCACAATTTGTGTTTTTTTTTCCGATAAGTTCTAGATTTACTTATTCCAGCTACATTTCAGTTATAATTTACTACACCAAGGGAATTTTTAGCTAAATTTTGACGATATTGTTTAACGGTTTTTAATTAATTTAATAGTGCATTTTAATTATGTAATTACTTTCTATTTATATTATTTTATATTATATTAAAAGTTATTTAACATTTATTTCAATATGTATTAACTGCATCCTATGGTATCAATTACTGTGATTTCTTAACTGTTTTATTAACCTTAATCTTTACGATATGGATGCCATGTGCGCGTGGATGTATTCTAAAATATTAATCGGTATGGTGTTTATTATTTCATTTTATATCCTATAAATATTTAAATAGGTTTTATTGTTTTTTCCATTTCATATTATTTGTTTCTATTCTGTTTTCATTTTTAATCAATTCACTTGATTTTAATGGTTGTTTGGGCACAGGGGAAAATAACTTTTAGCTTTAGCTTATTTTTCCCACAGAAAACAACCATTTTGCTTATATCATTGAATTCTGTGCCCTTGAAAACGTAATTCAATATATAAGCATTTCCATTATTTGTCGGTGTCCACTTTCTTATTTTTCTTCCATAATAATTCTTATAAATAATTTAATCTTTTTTTTTATATATACTTACAGCTTTAATTCATAATATTACGGTTTTTGATGGTGGTAGGTTATGTTTAATTATTGGTTTTGTATATATATATATATATATATATATATCAATTTTGAACGGAGGGTGGTTTCGGGGTCTGGGGGTCATGATCGATGAAAATATACCAAAAGTTTTTGAAATCGCTTTCCTCCGAACGGCTGCAATAGGTAGCTTTTTGTAAAGAAAGCTACCTAAAATTAGTTTGAAGTCATGTCCCCCATAATTTAACAGAACATCAAAAAGCAGAGCGTGTCAGAATCGGTAAAGAAACACTAAAATTACTTAATTATGATGGCCACCGCATTATTTCAAAAATCATAAGTTGTTATGAGACGTATATAACTTTTTATATGATCCAATACGTCAAGAAAGTAAAGTATGGGTCTTTGAAGATCATCTCAAACAAACAGTGAAAAGGCAACACGCAGGTAAAAAAAGTAATGCATGCCGTGTTCTTCAGAAGTACCGATCTGGTCAAAACCATTAAGCTAGAGGGACAGAAGACAGTTACAGCTAACTGGTACACCACTAAGTGTATTCCAAAAATTCTTCAAGAGGTTAACGTTAGGGCACTCGTGCTTCACCATGACAATGCATCTTCTCGTTCTGTAAGGATTACAATCGAATTTCTTGAACAAAAAAACATCAAAGTAATAGAATATCAACCATATTCTCCTGATCTTCCTGTGTGTGACTTTGGCCATTTTTTAATCTAAAAGAATTACATGGGCGTCGTTTTCATTCCAAAGATGAGATTGATGGGGTTATAAAAATATTTTTCATCTATTCCAAGAAATGGAAGGCTTTAGGCATTTAATCTTTGTTAAATTCGCCTACAAAAGTGCATTGATCTTGAAGGAAGCTACTTTGAACACGCCTAAGAGATTTTAAGTTTAACTTGTAACTCTTAGCCGTATCACAAAAATTTCAGAGTGACCCTCGTATTTCTTTATTGGCTAATGATTATGTGTTAAAGCTGACCGTTGTGATTTACTTTAACGTTTATTACACGTTTGTTACACACTACCAAATTATGTGTAGATATATATTTTTTTTTTATTAGCCTTGTTCTTATGATATTTTCAATACACAAAGTGGGTTGGTTAAGATATGATGGATGGGATTAATGTATGATGAATTTTCCACTGCGTTATGAGTTTCATAATTGAACCAAATTTTAACATACTATGTAGTATACATACAAATCACTACATCATTCATAACAGAATGTTAATACTTCTCCGACTGATCATGGTAATTAATACAATTTGGTTTTCAAATGCGGTATGCATTTTTCTAATTGTTTACTTAAATTTCATCTTTCACCTTATTAAACGCGGAAAAATTGTTTCAGTATCTGAATGTGTTTTAAAGTGTTTCACAATCTACGCTTGACGCATGATTTTCATTCCTGTCTTGGTGAAAATTTCCAGCTGATATGGATTGTCGCGTGAACCCAAAAACTGACTTTTGTTTCTCTTTTTAAAAAAAATACACCTGAGATATAGCCGTTTACACTTCGTTTACATGGGGTCTAGCAAAAAACTCCATTTTTCATATATTTTTTAAGAAGTTCTAAAATTGTTGTATAAATTAGCAGAACAATAAAATAGGCATTATTTGAAACGACAATTACAGGACTTTCATTTGTATAGACTAAAGTACATTTATACCTAGGGTAAAATACGGTTTCTTGAGCTCTAATTTTCGTGTAACTATTGCCGATTTTTGCCATTTCAAACGCAAAAGAGAACGAGAATGACTTACAAAAACAAATGTATTTTTTCTTATAACACTTATATAGATGTTATTGACGAAAACTATGTTGTTACCACTAGCTATTTCCCATGAAATGAAAAATGTCAGTTTTATTATTATTATTATTATTATTATTATTATTATTATTATTATTATTATTTTGCTCCTCCCTAAAAGCTATGTATTATGTGGGAAAAATTAAAAATGCTTTTCTTAAGAAACTCTATAATGTAATTTAAAACGTAACAAAAATCATAATTTTAATGGAAGGTATAAAAAACATACAAGGCTTTGAAGTAACGAAAAACAACTCTTGATTAATAGTCCAGGGGAAATCTACATTTTCCCTTGCGAAAGGTCGGGTAAAAGATTTTTTTTCTAAATTGTTTATAATGATGCCAACATGGAAATACCAAGTTTTCTAACAAAATTTCTTAAGGCTAAATTTTCTGTGGCCGAAAAACAACAAAATTTTGGGACTTTTTTTTTTTTTTGATTTTTTGGAAATATCTCGAGACTCGTTGCCGTATCATATTATTTGTCAAGTACAATATTAAAGAAGATAAAATTCTCTACTACTTTTATATTTACAACGTTTTTATACACTTAATAGCAAGCGCAGTACGCTACTTGAAATATGGGACAATTTTTTCAATTTTCATAAAAACCGTGAAAAACGTAGTTTTGCCGCCATTATATGCAAATGTTCCCCGCAGATTTAATTGTGTATGTCGACTTCTAAGAATTGGTAGCAGTATATTATCTATTATTTGCACACTCATGTCTTTATTTTCATCTCAACGGACATTTTATATGCAATAAATTTATGTAATTTTAAAAGTAGGGCAGAGTGTAGATGAATGAGACAATTTTCATATTTAGACAGTAACTTACAACTGTATACAATGTTAACTTCAAAGCATTGTTTAAAAGAATTTTTCAATCTATAGTAACTTATTGGCACGATAGTTTCAATTAAAAAAATTTCTTGCTTAATTTTAATAAATTTTATAATTTTTATAATGCATACATATTTTTCCAGGTATCAATGCAATAGGCGGGCCATTTTCAAAATCTGTCCATGTTTTAGAATAACAAAATCAAATTTTTAGAAATAATCAGAAAATTTTAATTGTTTGTAAATAATTACTTTACCTCATAAACATATACAAGCCATATACATTACCTCATATACAAGCCATATACATTACCTCATATACAAGCATCAGCAGAGACCAAATTACTAATTTAACATTTTAAAACTAATTTTTAAATTTTAATGCACTTTGTATAATGACAAAAGTGAGCACGGTAATGACAAATTAAGCAATTTTTTTTTCCCCAGGCATAAATGGCAGCCATTATATCTTCCGGCCCTTACAATGAATTTCTATTTCTCGTATAATTAAAGCAGATTAAGAAATAAAAGTTCATTTAATTATCAATTAGAATTGGGTACGGCAATGACTTACAAAAGAATACTCACCAAAACATTCAAAGTCTTTGCTTGTTTTATTGAAACTACTAGTTTCAATTAGTATAAAATATAGTATACTAGTATATAAAATATATATAAAACATAGTATAGTTAGTATAAAACTATTTATTCTATTCACCTAAACCTGATAACAAGTTGACTTTTAAGGAGTACTTTTGCCTTGATAAAAAGGCATGTGCTGTACTATATAAGAATCCGGGGGAACTTTTTGTCAGAAGCATGGCAATGACACTCTTTCTTGGGACACGGTTTAAAAAAATTATTAAGAATTATAGATAAGTTTAATTAATGAAAATAAATATTTTTTTAATTAGTAGAATCTTAATAAATAAAAATGTATCAAAAAATTATAATCATCTGTTTTAAAGAGAACTTCGTCAAATCTTTACCTAATAAATTGCTTGTTGGGACAACCTGCGGTAATGATATTTTGACTACAAAAGAATATATTTCTTATTTTTAAATTTTTTATAAATAATAATATATCTGTAAATTATCATTAAAAAACATGATAGTTAAAATGCAATAATTAAAATTATGATATTTAACTATTTTTCTGAGCAAATGTGAAAGGGAAGTAAAACATGAGACTTTTTTTTGAAAATCACCCAGGTATGAAAATTTGCGAAAAACATATTTTATTCCCCACTAGAATGGTATATTTTATTTACCAATTATTGATAACATATGTTTTACTGTTTTAAAGATAGCAAACATTGAATTGTAGTTCCATATAAAAGATGGGGGGACTCAAAAGATAAATATCTTTTATGAAAGAAATACTTTTACCTTATAAAATAGCTACAATAAAAATGATACCAGATTATTTCACTAACTAGTGTTATGCATTTATATCTTGTCAAATTTAAAAATTCTGTTAATAAAACATTTGTGACCACTAGTTTTATAAAAAATATTTAAAATATAAGTTTTAAAATATATTGTCAATTTTTTCCACTTATATCAATAAATATAACAAGAGCATGTCATTTTAACCTGCAAAAATATGTAAAACTTTAAGATTATCTATTAATTGCTTTAAATCTCAAACAGGATACTTTAAATTTCAGAACGGGTTCCAAACAGTTTTCCAAAAATGAAAGTGTCCGAATATATTAAAAAAAAGTCCTTCCGGCCAGTGCCGGGAGGAAGAGGTAGCTTTCATAATCCTTATTTAAAAAAAGCCAAATTATATCATTCAAACACACGAAGCTCAATTTAGTGGAAACCGAATATAGGAGATTGAATACTAATTTTTATCAATATAATGAATGAGAATTTCGCGAATTTAGTCAGCTTTATCCAAGCTGCTTTTCTTTAAAGTAACATATATTTGGCTGCCGAATTCGGCAATTTCTTAAAGTGCCTGTCATTTTAAGACAACATGGTAGATGAGGCTAAGCAGTGAACTTGGTCGAGACCTTAGTAATTGCTGTGCACATGCTCACTCACATCGGAATCGGTTAATATATAGGAGTGCTGTCGCATGCAAAAAATCAGATTTTTCAAAATGTCACCCACAATAGAAATTGAAACTGCTATATCTGAGCCATTTTCTAAGGTAAATACAAACAAAAAATGCTCCTGAATCCTTATATCAAGGTCAAATACTTAAGAAAGAAACCTTTTTCAATTTCTAATTTTTTTGCACCTCATTTTAAATATATATATATTTTAATTTAATGGCCGCCATTTTGAGACAAGATGGCTGATGAAGCTGGCCAGCGAACTTGGTCGAGGTGTTGATGTATACTATCCACATGCCTTCTTACATCGAAATAGGCAAATACGTGTGTTATCGCGTGACAAATACAAGATCGTTTCAAAATGTTAGCCATGCTAGAAATTCAAAGTGCTATATAAATCAACCATTTTTTAAGATATAAACAAAAGAACAAATTTTCAGAAACAGAAACTGCTCCGGAATCTTTGTATCCAGGCCAAACACATAAAAAAATCTTTTTCATTTTCCAGTTGTTTAATACCTCATTTTGAATTTTAAATTTAATTTTTTTTAAATGGCAACCCCTTTGAAACAAGATGGCGAATGAAGCTGGCCAACGAACTCGGTCGAGACATTGGTATGTACTATGTACAGACCAAGTTACATCCAAATAGGTTCATAATTACGCCTGTTATCGCGTGACAAAAATCAGGTCGTTTTAAAATGTCAGCCACAAGAGAAATTCAAAATGCTATTACTCAGACATTTTTTTTAGATATAGATGAAAGAAAAACTGTTCCGGAATCTCTGTATTAAGGTCAAACACATACAAAAAAAATCTTTTTCATTTTCCAATTTTTTGGTATCTCATTTAAATTTTTTTATTTTTTTATTTTTTTAAATGGCCGCCATTTTGAAACAAGATGGCGGATGAAGCCGGCCAAAGAACTCGGTCGAGATATTTGTATGTACTATGTACACACCAAGGTACATCCAAGTCGGTTCATAAATACGCCTGTTATTACGTGCGAAAAATCAGGACGTTTCAAAATGTCAGCCACGCTAGAAATTCAAAATGCTATAACTCAGCCATTTCTTAAGATATAGACGAAACAAAAACTCCTCCCGAATTTTTTTATCAAGGTCAAACACATAAGAAGAAAATATTTGTTCAATTTTTAATTTTTTGGTACCACATTTCAAATTTAAATTTTTCTTAAAAATTTAAATGGCCACCATTTTTAAACAAGATGGCGGATGAAGCTGACCAACGAACCCGGTCGAGACATTGGTATGTACTATGTATAAACGAAGTTACATCCAAATCGGTTCATAAATACGCCTTTTATCGCGTGACAAAATTCAGGACGTTTCAAAATGTCAGCCACGCTAGAAATTCAAAATGCTATAACTCAGCCATTTTTTAAGATATAGACGAAACAAAAACTGCTCCGAAATCTTTGTATAAAGGTCAAATACATAAGAAAAAATATTTTTCCATTTTCAATTTTTTGGTACCACATTTCAAATTTTAAATTTTTAAAAAACTTTTAAATGGCCGCCATTTTGAAACAAAATGGCGGATGAAGCTGGCCAACGAACTCGGTCGGTAGATTGGTATGCACTATGTACACACTGAATTACATCCAAATCGGTTCATAAATACGCCTTTTATCGCGTGACAAAATTCAGGACGTTTCAAAATGTCAGCCACGCTAGAAATTCAAAATGCTATAACTCAGCCATTTTTTAAGATATAGACGAAACAAAAACTGCTCCGGAATCTTTGTATAAAGGTCAAATACATAAGAAAAAAATATTTTTCCATTTTTAATTTTTTGGTACCACATTTCAAGTTTTAAAATTTTTTAAAAATTTTAAATGGCCGCCATTTTGAAACAAAACGGAGGATGAAGCTGGCCAACGAACTCGGTCGAGAGATTGGTATGTACTATGTACACACTGAATGACATCCAAATCGGTTCATAAATACGCCTTTTATCGCGTGACAAAATTCAGGACGTTTCAAAATGTCAGCCACGCTAGAAATTCAAAATGCTATAACTCAGCCATTTTTTAAGATATAGACGAAACAAAAACTGCTCCGGAATTGTTGTATAAAGATCAAATACATAAGAAAAAAATATTTTTTCATTTTTAATTTTTTGGTACCACATTTCAAGTTTTAAAAAGTTTTAAAAATTTTAAATGGCCGCCATTTTGAAACAAAACGGCGGATGAAGCTGGCCAACGAACTCGGTCGAGACATTGGTATGTACTATGTACACACCGAATTACATCGAAATCGGTTCATAATTACGGGAGTTACAGTGTGACATAGGTCAGATATATATATATATATATATATAGAGAGAGAGAGAGAGAGAGATACGTAACGTAAAGATAGTTCGTTGTGTAGATACGTAACGTAGATATGATAACGTAATTCAATGTATAAGCTTTTCAATTTTTGTCGGTGTCCACTTTTTTCTTCCATAATAATTCTTATAATATATATATATATATATTTTTTAATACTTACAGCTTTAATTCATAATAATTGACGGTGGTAGGTTATGTTTAATTAATGTAATATATATATATATATATATCAATTTTGAACGGAGGGTGGTTTCGGGGTCTGGGGGTCATGATCGATGAAAATATACCAAAATTTTTTGAAATCGCTTTCCTCCGAACGGCTGCAATAGGTAGCTTTTTTGTAAAGAAAGCTACCTAAAAAAGCAACCAAACCCGAAAAAGTAGAAAAGCACAACAATAGATATTGATCTCAGGTATCCCAAGAAAAAAAAAAAAAAAAAAAAAAAAAAAAATATTTAAAAGTAACAAAATGCGAGCAAGATATTTGTCAAGAACGCTGCCATAGTTTTAATGTTAACTTGCGAATGTCTTCGGGTGATTAATTTAGTCCTATAATTCATATAACTGTGACTTTAAACGCCTCAATACAACAACTACCGTAAAATCTTTGAAAATAATATCTGTATATACAGAGTTCGGTCCTTAAAGAAAAGTATATATTTTTTTCAAGAGAAAGAATATGAACAATTATACCTGCTAAGATGGAGACCTGTTTAAAGCGGAATATATTTCGTTTCCTTTCGGTACGGTTTTCAAGGTTTTAATGAATCAATATTTGACAAAGCTTATTACGTAGTTCAGCATCACGTATTTAATGCTTACACACTTAAAATTTTCGAAATCCGGCTATTAGATATTTATTAAAATTCCGTGTTAAATTTTCTTTTTAAAAGAGGGGGGTGGGGGGTGGGGTAGAGCAGGGCGTCAAAATCCATGTTTGGCACGGGTGCAAAAAAGGCTAGTTTTAGCCCTGAAATACGTAATTTATTGCTACTAACATATAGAAGTTGACATACACGATTAAATCCGTGGGAAACATTTGGCAGAACTGCGTTTTTCGCGGTTTTTAAGAAAATTGAAAAAATTGTCCTATTTTTGAAATAGCGTACTGCGCTTGCTATTGAGTGTATAAAAAAGTTGTAGGTATGAAAGTTGTAGGAAATTTTATCTTCTTTAATATTGTAATTGACAAATAACATGCTACGGCAACGGGTCTCGTGTTATTTTTTTTTTAGAAAAGGGTCTCAAAATTTTCTTCTTCTTTGGCCACAGAAAATTTAGCCTTAAGAAATTTTGTTAGAAAACTTGGTTTTTTCATGTTGACATCATTATAAAGAATTCAGAAAAAAAAAAATCTTTTACCCGACCTTTTTCAAGGTAACCCCCCTTTTTTGCTACATTTCCCCTGGACTATAACACTTAAATAGGATTTTTAAATCAAGTACTTTATTTTTCGTGTTCGTAAAATGTAGGTTTTTCGGTTAAATTATTAAATCGCAGTTTCTAACCTAAAAGGGGTACAGGACCTTTTGAGTTTGTCGGAACGATCAAAAACATCGCCTTTTTTAAAGCACCAAAACACAAATAATATGCAATTAAGATCCTTTTTTTTTCTTTCTACCTAAAGTATATATTCTTAACTATATTATACACAAAAATAAGTTTTATATATACAAAATTAATATTTTTATTTTAAATTTAAAAATTCATCTCACTAATGCGTGAATTAAAATCATTAAGCTCTGCGCGCATTATAAAACTCTAAATTATGCATATAGAAAACAACTTTTGAACAAAATAGGATCATAACATACCTAATTCTAAATTAAAACTAAAACATTCACATAAAGTTTTGTTTAAAATTTAATTTTAGCACAAAATTAAAAAGAATTAAAAATTTCAAAAGAAATTTCAAGTTTTTCAAGTACAATAAAATAAATAACCAAAATATGTGATTATTTTTAGCATGTAGATTATACAGAAACGCATATTTGTTTAATTTTGTAAAGCTGTAGCTTACATAGTTTGAAACTAACAGTGCGTAAAAACTCTAAATTTACTCATGTGAGAAACCGCGTTCTAAAATTTCAATATCTATACGGACCTTCAATTATACTCACCGTCTATAAATGATTATAACTCAAGAAATAATGCAGACTTTCGATTGAGGTTTTCTTGCATATTGTTGAGAAATTTAAAAACATTCAGAATAAAGCAAAAATCGAAAACTGATTTTTTTTTTTTTTTTTTTTTTTTTTTTAAGTTTAAATGTCCTGTTTCTCCTAAAACAATTTTAGCCATTATTTTAATCAACTGTTTTTTACAACGAAAAACAACAAAACATAAAAGAATTTTTAAACCACGCAATGAAGTAACATTCGTTTTTCAGATTAGCAAAATATGTGCTCATCAGTTAAATTAGTCAACCGCAGTTATTAAGCGAAAACAATTCTGGTATTTGTAATTAAATGAACACTTTGAAGTTAAATTAATCAAGTGCGTAATATCTCGCATAAGAACCTGATTTCTAATCAAACTAGTAATCATTTATTTCACTGTTCCTTGCCCTATCTGTTTTAAAACTTGACTCATTATACAGAATAGCGAATTTTCTTTAAAGCATCAATAGGGTTGCAAACTCAGGGCCACGATCAACGGAGCGTTACAAATATATTCGACAAAAATGTATAATGGAAGCGAGAGGTTAAATTCTTGTAATTTTAATTCTCATTTTACATGTTATGCCCTTCAGATAGTTTATTACACAATGGACTATTATCCAAAACGAACAACTACTGATAATAAAATTTTATTCTCAAGAACGTTTTCAATATTTTTTGCACTATTTACCATAAATTAGTCTAACCTTATATTTGGACGAGAACTAGTTGAGTTTTTGGCAACCGGTTTGGAGCAAACGCTGTTTTTATATGACAATCATTGAAAAAAATCTATGCGTACTTCTAAAATATTAAGAAAATCTAAACATAAAAACATTTTTAGAATTAAAATTTTATAAATCCAGGTTGTTAAAAACGAATATATTCTATTGATCTCCACTGCATCGGACTCTTATATTTATAAGATAGGCGAAAATGCTAGCCATAATACTGTAGAACTTTGTACATACATATATGCTATTTAAGAAATATGTCTTCCTCCGAAAGGCACCCTCAGCTTCATGATTAAGCTATAATTCCTGTTAATTATAGGTAACGCTTGAATTCACAGTAATTTACAACCAGTATTGATTTGAAATTATTTCCAAATTTGCCTGAAAATGATAAATTAAAGTGATCACCTGATATTGTTAATTATATATTTTGTCTTTTGTGGATTTTATAAAGCGAGATGGTTCGGAAAATTGCAAAAGAGTGAGAGGTGGATGCTATTTCACATAAGTTAAGTGAAAAAAATGACTCATTCACATAATGTTTTCCGACTCATATAAAAAAACCTTGATTTCTTTTTAAAATATTATCATTATTTTAAATAAATATTTTTGGAAATCACTTAGTAAAATTAATACTTAACTTTTCTGTACTCAAAAAGAGAGAAAATCTGCAAAAAGCGTTATTCTGTAATTACATATATCTACAATGTGTAACATTCGCAGTGCAGTTGTAATTTCTCTGGTATCTCAGTGTATGTGCGTTTGTGCTTTAGTTAGGTATAAGCCAGTTTTGTCTTGGTAAGAAGGTCTTCAAAAAGATCTTTAAGCCCTCTAAGCGTGTGGCAAATTTTTTGCATGTATGTTTAACAATTCATAAAATAATAGCTAAGGAAATCATTCGTATGAGATTTGTATTTGATTACCTTAGATAATTATATTATTTATACATATTTAACTTATTATTAGCTTACATAATTACTTTAATTATCTTATGCACTGGAAAAAAATAACATTAATATATTTTTTTTCTTAAATTAAACTCTGAATTTAAAAATTATGTGGCGGAAAAGACGCATAGCTGCCAACTCTTACGCTTTTTTGTACCACAAAAATTTAATAGAAAATTTTACTTTATTTAATCGGCAGATTACGGCGATTAAAAATGTAAAATTTACTATTAATTATTTGTGGTACAAAAAAGCGTAAGAGTTGGCAGCTAGGAAGACGTATTAGGGCAAGGGAAAACGACTGCAAATTCTAGTCGAAAGGTGTGTTTTCGTGGACATGGGTCATCATAAAAAGACGTCAAAATGACTTGATATTCGAAAACTTGATGCTGTTAAATGTGGATAATGCGAATCTGAAGTCAAAATTGTAAATTCTCTGTGACAAAATGGAGGACATCCAGAACCTTATGCTTAAACATAGTATTTTCAAAATTCGAATTCAAAATCAACTTCGAACGTGTTAAAAGCGTCTTCTAACTCGTACGAAAGCATAATTTAAATTTTCTGTTTTAAAAAAGCGCAATTGTATAAGAAAAATTTTGAAAAACGTTCCAAATTCCATTAAAAAAAATAATAAAGAGAAAGATAATCTATAAAACTGATCGATTCAAAGTCTAAAAAATAAGGGTTTGAATTAAAGTTTTAAAGCTTAAAAATTGCTAAATATCGCGAAGAAAATGGTGGAGAATGGAAGGTTTGTGGGATACGTCAAAACTTTGCTCATATCATTACATTTTGCATGACTGGAACTTCTATAAGTAAAACCCTAAGTACCCTATTTTATAGAGAACTGCTTGCCGATTTATTTAATTTTAAAAATGAGTACTTGTTTTATTCGTTTTGGCTGAAAGTATGGCAGTAAGTACAAGTTCTAAAAATTATTCAATGTATCACTAGAATGAAAAATCGATATCGAACACAACAAATGGAGACCAAATGTCCAAAAAATGAGGAAAACATAAAACATTGGGATTTTAGACTTTTAATCAAAACAGACGTTTTACGATAAAGTATTTTTTTTTAAATTAAGGAAATTATTAAAAAAATACTTGTTAGTAAGTGTTTTACCGATAATACAGTGCGTGTCAAAAGTTTAAGCACAACATGAAATTTCAAAATAAAATGTTATTATTGAATGAAAGTTGCCTTCCTTTTCACATGACCTACAAATTTTAGTTTTAAAAAGATACTTAACAGATTTGTGCTTTAAAATTTATCTCAAATAATAGAATTTATCAAAAGAACAAAAATGAGGATGTCAAAAGTTTAAGCACAGTAGTTCTTTAGTCTTATTAGAACAAGAATAAAAAAAATTAATACTTGATTATTGCTCCATTCTGCTATATACGGTCTTCCATCAATAAAATGAGGTTCTGTATTGTTTCTGCTTCAATTTTAAACCACGCGTTCTCAATAGCATCTTTCAAATCTTTAACTGAAGAAACCTACACTGTAAAAAAAAAACGACATTTTTACAGTACAAAATACTGTTCATCTCGCGCAAAAACTCGATCACAGTGAATGTACTGTATCTTTCTTTGGTTTCCTGACTATATTAACATGGAAAATACAATAGTTGCATAAAATTAACAACACAATGTGCTGGCAATTTGGACGCCAGCTGTTTGTGCTGTAAAAAAAATGCGTCCAAATTGCCAGCACATTGTGCTGTTAATTTTACGCAACTACTGTATTTTCCATGTTAATATAGTCAGGAAACCAAAGAAAGATACAGCACATTCACTGTGATCGAGTTTGTTCTGGTAAATCTACAGTGGTTTGTTTTACAGTGTACTTCCCATTTGGATAAACTGCATGAGTGAGATTTTCTATAGGGTTTTAATCATGGCTTTTTGCTGCCCATTTCAAAACAGATACGTTTTTTGACTTAAGACACGTTGAAGTTGAGTTTGAGGTATGGATCGAAGCATTATCATGTTGAAATAACCATTTTTATCCCCCAAAAAAACTCGGCAACAGGGAGAAAATGATTGGCAAGTGCTTCTTGATAGTTTTCAGAGTTTTTACGACCACTTATGAATGCTAGAGTTGCCTGACTATTGAAAGAAATAAGTCCCATACCATTACAATACCACCACCAACATGTGCTAGAAAAAGCAAGGCTGAGACTTGGCTCGGAGATTAGGAAGTAGATTCGAAAGAGCTATTTGCTACTTTTTATGTATTATTTGTGCATTTTTAAACGTTGGTTTTTCTACTTTTTAATACAATGAAATTAACATGAGATATCGTGCGCGCGGTGAAATGTTATCCACTGTAAAAATTTTGAATAGCACTTTGAAATTGACCCCTTGAATTTTTTAAAATTATAATATATCCAAATAAAAATTTTTAAAAAGTAATTCAATATCAGCTAAATATACTCAAAAAATTTTGTGCTTCTAGAGTGGTTATCTTTTTTATAAAAAATTACTAAACTTATGACAAATTTCGCATGTTTTATGACCGTTAAAAGTGTACAGTCCCACAGTGGGGCAAAATCCCGAAAAGCTGGCCAAAATATGAAAATGTTATTCAAATTGCACGAAACTTCGTAAACGGGTGTTTTTCAGGATGCTGATTACGATTCTAAAGTTAAAATTAAAAAAAAAATGGCGGATCCAATATGGAGAATCCAATATGGCGGACTAAAAATTAAAATGCTTTGAAAGTTACTCAATTTCTATGAAATTTAGTATACAGGTGCGTTTGAGGATGATAAGTACGATTCAAAAGTTAAAATTTTAAAAAACGGCGTATTAATTCTAAAAATATTTAGATTTAAATAAAATGTGAAATTTCGAGACTAAACGTTACAAAGAATTTTCAAGGAACTAAGATATATTTATTCAAAATTACATGTTGAATCTTTATTCATGAAACACAATCAAGTACATTAATGGAAAGTAAAATGATAAAAGGTTTAATTTTTATATTATTAAAATAAAACGAAAGGATATTCTGAAATTCGTCTTCTGAATCATCTATAGTATAATAAGTAGATTCTTCAGAATGGGAGTTGTCGAAATATTTTACAGCCCTTGTTATGCCTCTAAGCACAAGGATCTTAATTTTTCTACGGTAATTTATGTAATCTTTAAATGATGGGATCTGGTGACATTCAAATCTGATAAAAGACCCATCTTCCATTGTTTTCGTCCTACTGCATTTTAGCGAGAAATCTCCTTGGTACCATTTGATCAATTTGTTGCACGATTCTTGAGAGTCTTCCGACATTTTCCAAATTGGTAATATTGAGGAAGCTATTATTTCTTTGCCATGAATAAGTATTCTGGGCACTGAAGTTGGCATATAGAACTAGGAATACAATTCAACGAATTTACAAGCTGTTTGTGAGCAATAATCCACGAAATTGATCAAATGAATGTTAAGAAATCACTTTTAATATGACGTGGAATCGTTTGATCAAATCTTCGTCTACTCTATTTATGAAAGCAGAAATAGTTGCATTTTCAAAGAATCGACGAGCTGTACTATCATCATTTGTGCTTCCAAATCCGGCTTTAGGTTTATCGACGAGAGCTTCTAATTCTAAACGAAATCCTTTTTAGAGGTCTGCACGGGCCCGGGCTTGGACCAAGGCCCGTACCCGGCGGAATGAAGACGAATTTTCCAACGGGCCGGGTCGGGCCGGCAAAATTAGGACAATTTTTTCAACGGGCCGGGCCGACAGACAAAATAAACGGGACGGGCCGGGCCGGCAAAATATTGAACGGGCCTGCAGGGCCGTGCCGGGACGTAACTGGTCTTAATCGATCTCAGGATGCGTAGGACAGGCATTATGTTTTGTAAAAGTGTTAATAGTGATAATGAACTTCTGTTAACAGTATCTTTGGAAATACACCTTAAGGGGTTCTCATATTCACTGCTCAACAATGCGAAACTTTCAAACACATTTTCTGACTCATTTTTAACTATAAAGGCATTAAATTCACAGGCCTCACTATTGGAGGCATTTGGAAACGAATAGCTTTCTCCATATTTGATAAATTACTTACAGAGATAACAGAGAGTCTTGTCATGTGACTGTACGTTTTTCTCCTTTCCTGCGCTATCGCTTCCGGAAAATCGATTCGTAATGCTAACTTTGGCAGTATTTTCAGAGAAAGATATATTGCTTTTATCTATGAAAAAGACGGCATTTACATAGTTTCTGAATAAGAATACCTGCCAATCTTACGCATTTCCGAAAAGAAATAACTTCTCAAATGTGTCGAAATGTAACTTCTTTCGATTTGAGATAAGCCTTAAAAATGAGAGAAATATTTTCGCAAATCTACTTTTTATCATACAGCTTCAAAAGGTTTTTAATCCTTTATTCTGAACTACATTAACTTTTTAATGAATCCTTATTGGAATTTCGAAATGTCTGTAGAGACGATGACTAAAACACTGTGTAATCGTTAATGTTTACTATTGTGTGTTTTCTGCTTTGCGAACACATAGTAATCTAAAATATACTGTAAAATTTTCCCATAAATATGTACGTAGTACTCATTAAAAGAATCTTAATTGTATGTCGAGAAAAAACGGATTTTTTTTGTAGAAATTGAATCGGGCCGGGCCGAGAACTGTAAAAAGGCAATGAATATGAATTTTTCTACTGGCAAATTCAAGTTATTTTTAACAGAAACATAGGCATATGCAAGGGGGGGGGGAAGGGCTCTAAATCCTTGAAAAAAAAATAAGAACTGTTAAAAACATTACTGTTTATTACTTTTTTTTTCTCTCTCTCTTTTCTCTTTAAATCCTGATAAATTTATTTCTGAATATTAAATATTATTTAATTGTTAAATTCCTAAATTAGTTTTTATTTTCATATGTTTTAAAAATTGTCTTGCACAGGAATTTTTATGGTTATAGGCAATATTAGAAAAAAATTTGCCTAATCATGCTAATGTAGTACAGAAGTTTTGGCATGAATATGAGATTGAACTAAAAATAAAGGGAAAATATTGATAATAAAAATAAGCTTAAAAGTTTATTTTACATATTTTTATAGTGTATACTCATACATGCTATAATTTGTTTCCCATTAGATTTGTTTTCCTTCTTACATTCAAAATTTTTAAATACAGTCGAATCTCGTTATCCGGACACCCTAATGACCAAAAAAAAGTGTCGTCATAAGCGGAGTGTAGCGGTAACCGGTGTCGGAGAAAAATATGTTTATAAAAAGCTGCATTTTTAATTAATTTAACACAATTTTAAATTCATAACTGTTCTTGCACTTTTAACCCCTTGAAGGTGAAGCAATTACGTTTGTGCAATGCAGAATTCCTACCGGAAATTTCGAAAAATTTTATTTCAAAATAAGGAAAAGCAATTTTACAACTTTTTTCCGTCAAAGTTAGAAAAGTAAAATTTCATAAAATTTTTCTGGTGCAAATCTTCATTAATCGTAGGTGTGATAAAATATATCCCACCGCTCTCAGGGGGTTAAGCAATAAAACATTATTATTTAACAAAATAACCGCAAAAACAAAATTGAAAAGAATAAAAATTGGATTTATGACTACTTGTTTTTTGGAAAATGGACAATTTTCCTAAACCTTCGGGATATAAGGAGTTTCAAATTATTCAATGACATAAAATCCGGAGTTTACATTAAAATTATATACAGAAAATCGGGACTTTGAAAAACTGACGTGATAAGCAGAATGACGGGAAAAACCGGGTGTCGGGATAATGAGGTCCGACAGTATATCTTAAACGTGGTTTCAGGAAGGGTGGCCCTCTCTAACGAAAATGAAATTACTGTTCAATTGTCCTTTTTTCTTTCTTTCTTTTTTTCTTTTTTTCTTTTTCTCTATTTCTTTCTTTATTTTTTTTCTTTCTTTCCTTCTTTCTTTTCTTTCTTTTCTTTTTTTTTCTTTTTTTTCTTTTTTTTTTTTGGAATGAAAAGACTTTATATAAAATACAAATGTGAATTCATGTGGTTCTTCAAAATTGCACATTAAGCAATGCTAGATAGTAGATACCTGTTACGTGTTACATACATATAACTTTAAACCTGATTAGAAACACATTTGTATTAGTTCTAAAAAATATTTCTCAACGAAAAAATTATGACTCCCTTACAAAATAATAAAATTATAGGTGGTAAATAAATTATAGGTGATGTTAAACTGCAACAATATGTTCATTTTTTCCTTTTCAATTTATTTTAATTCTCAAGATTACTGTCAAAGTTGAAATGTTCTTGGAAAATAATGTATTTTATTCTAATTTAAAAAATATGCCTTGGTGATAAATTGCAAATAACCAATTGTATTTAATTTTTCAAAGAATGACGAAAAAAAAAAAAATCTTTGAAATAAGGTTTTTGCAAACGCAATTCAAAATTAATTTTATGTCGCCGAAATGAGTGCTACATCGCCAGATGGTGCAACCATATTAAGCCAGGGGGTGTAAATAGACAGTATCAGGCTTTCACCTTACTATCTTCTTGGTAATTCCCCAAGTATAGTGTAAATTTACAGAGAGTCTCGATTTTTTTTCTGTGATTTTACAGAAACTTTTAACAGTGTAGCTTCCGTATTTTCGAGAAAAAATTGATTCTGATGGGCCTAAAAAAATCTAGGAGATGAAGGTCTCGAATTTTTCCAGATAACGATTTCTGAATTATTCGCAACACTTAAAAGTTCTAGTGGCACTAGAGAAGTGAAAAAGGTATTTGAACCTGCTTTCTACCATCATCATCGCCAAATTTTTTTTAAAGGTACTTTGACCATAGATGTGCCATCACATCCCCACTTGCAAATCAAATTCAGATTGCTAATGTTCTCGGAAGTCAGATTATTAATAATTTCCGTTTTCATTAATAAAACACGTTTAGCAGTATGATCTAGCAAAGATTGCAATTAAAAAGATATTTATTCTAATTACATTAGAATAAACAGAATTATTAGCTATAAAGATAAGATGACGTATTTCTATCGGATCGATGATAGAGAATTATTTTAATTTTTTCTTACTAATATTGCTTATGAAATTCATTTATGCTTATGATTATAATACTTATTTGTAATATAATACATAATAATCTATCACAAAACTGATTAATCTGAAAATTTCAAAAATGTTTGCCAGCTCAATTACTGTGACAAGTAATAAATTTCAGAGTTTTTGAAGCGACTAAAAAAGTGACATTTTTACTTGTGGTTACAAAAACCTGCACAGAAGGCAGAATGGCAGTTTATGGCAGCTGGTTTTTTACTATACATTAGATAATAGTTTAGGCTACCATTTCCATTATAAGTCATTGCGGAACACTGTGGAACTTTTAAACTTTTTGATGTTTAAAAACGAAAAAATAAGATATTTTTTCAAAATTTTTATCAAAAATAATCATGAAATTATTAATTTTTATGTGCCTAATAAAAATTTTTGTAACACGCGCAAATAATTTACACTCTATCATCGTGTGAATCCTGTTTAAAGCATTAAAATCGGATGATATGGGAAAATGTAGCACGTGTTTAGAGGAACCATTCTTTTGCTCTTTTTGTTCACCTCGGATGATGATCCTCCAAGCGTCACTTTTGAAATGGTACAGGTTGTCAAGCCAAAACGAAAACCTTTTTATAAATATACATTCTGACCCTCCAAACATTATTCTAGCCATCTGTGTAGTCAAAATTCCCTAAATAGTAACTTTATTTTTCGACTTTTGGCCAGCTTTTCGGGATTTTGCCCCACTGTGTGTCCCCTAAATTTCGAATTATTATTACAGATATCATAAAAATGTGACATAAACATACAAATAAGCAATGTAATATATATATATATATATATATATATATATATAATATAAAATTAGGCAAAAAATTGTCTTTTTCTTAAAACTATTTAATTTTAAAATTATTAAAGATAAATACATTTTATAAATTCTATAATAAAAAATATAGTAATGTTATACAACTAGACTATTTTTGAGACAATAACATCAATATTTTAAAAGATATTGGTATAAAAAGACAAACAACGCTGAAAATTCCTAAAAAATAATTAATAATTTATAACATAATTTAAAAATATATAATTTATAAATTAACACGTTAAGCGCCACATCAGTTACCGGGAACTGACACTGAACTTTCCGTTTAGAACGTGTCATTCACCGATGACTGACGGTAATATGATATAAAACTAAATATATATATATATATATATATTGTTTTAAGTAATTACTGAAAATTTATTTAAAATTTACTTACCTTTTATTTATTACAGGATTATACTTTCTTAAAAATTACTTAAAACATTGTAAATTTTTCAGCTTCAGTATCAGTCACCGTGGCACTCAACGTATTAAAAATGTGTAACTCATAAAATTTCGCAATACATCGGTTTAGTCTACTTTATAGGCTAATAATCTACTAATAATAGGCTCGAAGTAGCATGAGCCCTCCCTTCCCGCTTTTCGGTGTCTTTAATTTGTGTAATTTCCCTTTTAAATATGTCCAGTTTCAATTTTTGATTTTTTTTTCAACCTCGCTTTCGGTAGAGTGTCTTTTACTCGGGACGTGGCTGGGGACCTATGAACTTTGATTCTGCAAAAGAGTAGAAGAATAAAGGGTTGCGGACGAGGAGAGGCCGCTCTCCGCGGCGGTTGACCCACCCGCCCACCCCCAACCGCGACTAATAATAGGCTCGAAGTAGCAGGAGTCGTTCGGTAGCTTCCTCGCCCCGAGCCCTCCCTTTCCCGCTTTTCGGTGTCTTTAATTTGTGTAATTTCCCTTTTAAATTTGTCCGGTTTCAATTTTTGATTTTTTTTTCAACCTCGCTTTCGCTAGAGTGTCTTTTACTCGGGACGTGGCTGGGGACCTATGAACCTTGCTTCCGCAAAAGAGTCGGGATAAAGTAGAAGAAAAAAGGGCTTCGGAAGAAGAGAGGCCGCTCGCCGCGGCGATCGGCCCCTATTCGTCCTCGGCCCTTTATTCTTCTACTTATTCCGACTCTATATTACAGAAACATAAATAAGGCTGATATTTAATGTTTTCCCTGCATACATAGAAAAGATGGGATGCTGTGTAAAAATAAATATAAAAATGTATATGAAAAGTGCAAATTGAATGAAAAATGCAGATGAAGCAGATTTTTAATTCTATTTCGGGATTATAAGGAGAAGACAAGTTACTAATGAAAATAACTATAAACAAATAAAAGAAAACTTCTGCAATAATGAAATTTGCATATGGGGTAGATTTTTAATTCTTTTCGCAGCGTTACGTAGAGAGATGGCTACCGATTTAAAATTATTATAAAAAAATATATATATATAAGAAAAATAGCTCGATCAATGAAACATTCAGATGAGGCTGGTGTGAAACAGCCGTGGCGAGCGGCCTCTCTTCGTCCACAGCCCTTTATTCTTCTACTCTATCCCGACTTTTTTTGCGGAAGCAAGGTTCATAGGTCCCCAGCCACGTCCCGAGTAAAAGACACTCAGGCGAAAGCGAGGTTGAAAAAAAATCAAAAATTGAAACCGGGCAAATTTAAAAGGGAAATTACACAAATTAACCCGAATTACACCGAAAAGTAGGCAGGGAGTGCTCGGGGCGATGAAGCTACCGAACGACTCCTGCTACTTCGAGCCTATTATTAGTATTATAGTCTATTTACTTTGAATATATATTTAAAACATAATTTGAAAATTTTATGGTATTATTTATTGGGTTATACTGTTATTTGTTGAGTTATTATAAGTTTTTCCAACACAGTTTAAAAAAAAAAAAAAAAAAAAACACCTTTTGAGAAAAACCATATAATAATTTTCAACTTAGATTTTTATTGTTTTATTAAGAAATTTCCTATAGATATAAAAGGAACCGTAAGTATTTTGTTAGCTTAGACCAGGATTAACAGTTTGGCCTCCAATTTTAATCCGTAATTTCAAATTCATACCGGATATTGTGAAAAAATGTTTTTTTTTTTTTTACTTTGTATCATTGCTAAATTTCCCTTATTAAATAAAGCATTAAATACTATTCTTTATACCTGATATGAAAACTAAATTTCTGAATAAAAATGGAGACCAATCTGGCAATCCTGGCTTAGACCATTTTAGTTATAAATTAAAGCGGGAATAAAAATAAAAATATTAATGTGCTTAATTACATATAATAATCCATGTTTATTTCATAATAAAAATATATTTTACAAATTAAATTAAATATAAATAAAGATAATAATTATGACAATTTAATTTGAACCGTATGTTTCTATGAAACTTACTAAAGAACACTTTCAGTATTGTCCTGTCACCTTGTATTCAAAACATGATGTGGTGATCATTTTTCGTGCTTAAAAAAACACCAATGTTAGTACGTGAGATTTTTTATTCAATTTCTACAAATGAATATTTTTGTTTCCATTTTGATCATTTGAAATACGTAATTAAGTACTCAGCTAAAGAAAAAAGAAACACTAATACATTACTACATGGATATTCCTCACTGTAAAAAAAACGGACAAAAAAACGGAGATTCTACTGACAATTGAGATGCCGCCAGTACTATTTCCGTATTTTAACGGAAAATTTCCCCAATAAATTTCAGAAAAACGGAAAATTTTCTGTAATTTATGGGGGAAAATTCCGTAAAAATACGGATTTGTGGAATTTGTTGGGGGGAAATTTCCATTAAAATACGGAAATAGTACTGGCGTTTCGATTGCCAGTAGAACCTCCTTTTAGTCCGTTTTTGTTTACAGTGATTAAATCATTAATGTGTCAATCATTCAAAAATTAAATTATATAATTAATTTCAATTTAATCAAAATTTAAACGGTAATTAAATTTAATATATGAAAATACCACATAAACTTACATTTTTACATCTACTGAAAGCATCTCAAAATTTGAAGAGTCCAATTTGTTGCTACTACATCTATCATAATTTAAGGCAACAAAATGTGATGAAAGTTTTATCATAACGAAATGTGTCTTTTCCAGTTTTCGCCGGTAGATGAAGCAGAACTTCAATGTTGTTATTTGGCATTCAAAGATAAAAAACGAAATGGTAATCTCGATTTCGATATTTTCCTCAGCAGTTAAGAGTTGATGTCCGAGCTCCATGATTAACTACTTGTACTTCCATAGAAAATTATCGTAAAAATAAAAGGTTTTAAACAAGTAATATGTTTTGCGTTTTATTCCAGATATGTGGATGTTTAATTATGTCCCATTTGTATGCAATTTCATGACTTGGGACTTTAGTTAAAAGATCATTGTTGCATTAATGTGATCTCATTTGGGCTCATAAGCCTTACACCAAAATTACCAGAATGTAGTTCTTGAAATAATAAACAAATGATTAATATTCTCTTAAAATGTGGATGCTTCTATTATTTAGAACGATACTTAATTTTGCATATCTGAAATAATGCAAGACAAACAATTTAATGAAGGATATTTTAATGTCTCCTTATTTTAACTCCTGAAACTGCTTCCAGAGATTTTTTTTAAGTATGAAAACATCTGAAAACAGAATCACCTTTTTCTTACTCTTAATAGTTAAAATGAATATTGCTAGCCTCTTTTCTTCCCATTATATTTTTCCCTTCCAATATTAAGAAGAATCATTTTCAGATTTTGTCATCACAAAATTCATAAAGAAATATTTTAATTAAAATTTATTAAATACTGAAATGTATCAGATATATAAGAGAAAATTTTGATACTTAAGAAATATCCCGGGCTAACTGTTATGCCATATTTTTTTTCATACAAAATATTTTGATGACTTAGACGAGGATGTTAAAAGGAGTAGTCTCCATAACAATTTCAAAAATAACTACCTTCAAATCGAAAAAAAAAAAACTAAACTAAAAGTTACCCTAAAAGTATAAAATAACAAAACATATCTCCTGTCATTCTCAAAGCTTGAGCAGCAGTAACTCCAGCTGCGTTAGAAATGATAACTACACCCTCCAATTAGCCTTTCTTTAATAATGGGAAAAAATTGAAACCCCTGTGCTTAAGTATATGCTTCGTTGCACGCGTGAAATATACTGAAATGCATCGAAACCTTCAAGTGATTTTTTCAACTCTGTAAAAAGTGCGTTCAGTGTTAGGAAACATCCGATAAAGAAAAAAAAATCTAGTTTATGACCCGCCATGTTTGGTTCATTTGTCTTTGAGATTCTAACTGTCATCGCATCACGTGACGCAGCATTATTTATTACCTGCTTCAATTATTCACGCATTTTATTCTGAAAAATGTGTTCCCTTCCCCTCCTCAGGAGTTTTTTTTTTGCGAAAGAAAAAAAATCAAGAAATATTAATCCTTTATTTATTGCCCTCTCTGGAATATTCATCCAAGTGATGAAAATTTAATTCTTGTAATCATAGTTAAAAATGGGAGTCTGTAGGCTCTCATTTTCTCAGGTATTAAAAAAAAAGGAAAAAAATTGAAAGATAAAGAAAGAAAGAAATTACCTGGGGGTATCTCAATAATAGTGAAGTTACATTGTTAGGTTCGACATCATATTAACAAATAACGGTACAGATTTTCTTTTTCAGCACTAATTACAAATTTCTTTCTTTTAGGCATCATTAATTCAAATAAGTATAAAAGTATCTCTAGGAATAAAAATAAGTCCTGTACTAATTTTACTATTCCTTTTTTAAATTCTTTTCTAATGTTATATTTCTAAATTATATATAAAGGATCAAGGAAAAAAAGATGATAGTCGCAGATAGTTAGATGATAGTTGTTCATTGTTCTTTCCTTTACATGTGGTGACTTTCAACGTCCGTCTCCTCCCTTTATACTGAGTTTTTAAAAGGACTTTCAGTGTTTATTTCTTTTATTTGTTCCTTTCACCAACTATATTTTTCACCTTAAATATGTTTCACCTCAAATCTCACAAAATAGGTCCAATCACCATTCTTTCCCGAACATTCATATATTTATTTAAATTTATAATTAGAATGCTTAATTTTGTACAGACTAGTGTCCGATCAACAGAACGGTTTCTTTTTCAGAAAAGTTTCCGCAAAGATTCGTTTTGGGTGAAAAAACAGTCGACAAATACCAAAACTGTAGCCAGCACCCGTAAGGGCTAACCTAATGAATCTTAGAGCTTAGCTGATAGTGCCATCTAATGTGTTTTTTATTCTTGCTATCATTTTTTGGTTTTTCGAACAATATCGACTGCAGTAAATTATATTAATAACAACAATTGCTCATTCTGTGAAATAATAAATATTATGAACATATAGTATATATATGAAAGAATAGTTACGATAAAAAAGTGGTTAATTATAAAATAGTAATAATAAAATATTGCTTAATTATAAAATAGTAATATAGTGGTTATTATAAAACAGCTGTTGAAGCGCATTTCAAACACTCAGAAAGCCAATCCTAGCATTTTGTTATTGCCAGGGAGATGCAAAAAACTGTGTCAATATTCATCGAATGCAACAAGCTAAATACCATTTCTTTACCCAAATGCGCATCAAAATCTGGCGGAGTGAGGCTTTTAAGGATTATGCAAATAACAGTCTTGTCTACTTATGGAATCATGCTTGCGTTACACAGTTTTTTTCTGTGATAAAGAGAGGGATGTTTTAACCCGACATTTTTTTTTTTTTTTTTTTTTTCAAATTGTTGAATGCAGTGAGTAGTCACTAAATCTCGATTCAAAACGTTTCATCATTAAAAAAGGGAGTTATTTCGAATAGTTTTCTTTGTATCTAATTTGTCGAATTTATAAGCTAGGCTTCAGAGGCAATCTGCAATCACCGAGCGTAATTCGATTGCGGTCCATTATGTATGGTATTATAAAAAATGAATTATTACTTTTCACCAAGTAATACGTATTTTCTTCAAATTAAACATTACCATAGTGACAATATACAGAAAAAAACATGTGATCAAAAACCCTGCGATTCAACGCCAATTCTCAGCTACCACAGGGCCCTTTGAAGCTGGGGAGGATGGGATGATATTTCGCCAGCTCAATCATTCTACAGCTGCCTAATTAATGATGATTTTTAATAGATCAAAAGTTTTACTTTCATTGATTTTTCTTACTGCTGTGTAATAACATTAAGATTCACACAACCCATACGAGCCAAGTTCAGAATTTTAATTATTTTAATTGCAAGTTATTTTAAATTGAAACTTTTGCTTAAAAAAAAAAAACTTCGAGTCTATTTCTTTGCTAATGTATTTAAAAATGAAGGTTCAAAACGGACCCTTTAAGGGGTCACATACCTTTTTAACCCTTTATCTACTGACGGTACTTATAAGTACCACTCACTTTAAACTTTTATACCATAGTGAATATTACTAATATTCTAATGGTACTTTGCGAAAACGCTCTTTTAACTCCACTTTATCCAAATACAAGGCAGCAGTAGTTGGGCGATTCTCAAAAGGTGGGCACTGGACACAAGTCATAACTTTAAGCCCTTCAAACATAACTTTAATTATCATTGACTTTATTATTATTTTCTTTTACACTGAGTTTTTAATTCTATTCAGAGACAGAAAATGACATAATTTATTGTAAAAGCTTTGTATAAATATCTTAAAATTTTATTATTTTATGCTAAAGTGACCAATTTCGGACGTTCATAACGTTAACTGCTCCAACCTACCACCAAGAAAAAGAGTTTTAACTTTTTTTCAGGTGGTTCTAATGGTAAACAACGAATGCATAAAGGAAACGGATGATTTTTTTGATAATTTCGTTAAGAGATGGCAGGCTGATTTATTTCTTTTTTGAAGATAGAAGGACTTTTCTATAAAGAATTTTTCTGTATTTTGTTATGTCCGAAAGTAACGTACGTAACATTGCATTTGATTTTATTATTATTATTACCAGATAACAAAAAGTTAATTATGCATATATATATATGTATACAGACACATTTACTACATTCTTAGTCTTAAGAATTTTTTAAATACTAAGAGCAACGTCCAAAATCTGTAACTTACGTGCGAAAAAATGTCCAAAATTTGTAACGTACACAACTGATAATTAACCCTAGAACGGTCCTCGTTCCGTACCTACGAATTAGTCCCTCGGGTCTAAAAAGACCCATGCATGTTTCGTCAATCTACAAGTAATAAATTTATTATTTTAATAACATTTTACGAATATTAAAACAAAAAATAAATTATGACAGTACAAAGATGAAATAAAAGTAAAAAGTACTTACAAAATCTTGTTTACAGGTACATCCAAAAAACACAAATGAATCTTTCAAATATTTAAATGTAATTATCCCGTATAATGCTTTTTGCATTTAAAGCAGTGGCATTTATTGTCCGTTTTTTCGCATAAGTGACACCTTCCTCGCTTCTTAGCAATTTCCAATTCAGCTGAAGTACTAGCAATTTCTTTGCGGATTCGCTTCGCACTTTGAACCATCTGTTTTGCTCCTTGCCCTCTTGGAAGATTTTCTCTGGTCTCCATATGCTTTTTTAGAAGTTTTTCACCCAAGTTTTCCAAAAAAATTCTTCGTCTATAAGGACAGTCTTTCTCCCATGATTTATTTATTTTGCAATAAAGTACAAAAGCGTTATATGCAGATATGTCTAAAATATTAGAAAATACAACAAATGGCCAACGGTTTGTCTTCCTTTTTGTAGTGTAAGTAGCTACCATTTTGTCCAGCGTATCAACTGCTCCCTTAGTTTTATTATAATCAATGGTGATCTCTGGTTTTCTTTAAATACTTTGTTCAATTTTTTCATTCTTATGCAATGTGCTTTGAAGAACAACACATTTTTTTTTTTGGAATGTAAGACACAAGCGTTGTATGTTTAGTAAACGCGAATGTTGAACTGTATCTTTCTTTTCCTTTTGTTTCTAAAATTTCGACAGGAATAGATGATTTATTTTTTCTTATTGTACCAATCATTGTTATATTTCTTTTTAGCAACATTTGAACCAAATCATAAGATGTAAAGAAATTGTCACAAGTTATATTATGTCCTCGTAAACCATATGCCAAGTCCAAAACTACTCTCAATCCTTGGTTTCTTTCGGGTGCATTTCCTGGTTGTTTTCCTAAATATGGCTGGATATTCCATACATAGCAAGTGTCATTATCGCACAAAATCCAGAATTTTATAATATATTTAGCAGGTTTGCTAGGCATGTACTGCCTAAAAGGACACTTACCTCTAAAAGCAATAAGTTGTTTGTCCACCGTTACATATACTTCTGGATTGAAAAGATTGGGTAAAATTTCTACCCATTTATCCCATAATGCTCGAATTGCTGCAAATTTGTCATTTGATCTTCTTCGTTGTCGAGTTTCCCGGTCGTCGAATCGTATTACTCTTGATATTATTTTAAATTTCTTTAGAGACATTGTAGCTCTAAACAAATGTCTTCCCTTGAATTCATCCCATAGACTTGTTGATTCGTTGCTTGATTTGTACACACCTGCGAGCACTAAAAGGCCTATGTATGCATCCAAATCTGCGATATTTAGATCAGTCCAATTTTCTCCATATACACGTTTTCCCTCTAAATTCGTATAATGTATGATCATGGTTTTCAAATTATGGGGAAAAAGCAGTTCAAAAGCGCTATATTCCTCTTCTATTCGTGCTGTTGAAAATCGAGTGTTATCGAGTGAATCGAGAGTTTCTGTGTTAACTCTAAGATTTATAAGTTCGCAGATCATTTTTTAACAGATAGCTGTGAATTTCTATGGTTTTCATAATTTGATACAGAGTTTAAGGTCATTTTGAGGTTACACTTGACCACTTTGCCTAACCGATAAAATATATTATTTCCTTAAAAAATAAAATAAAATATCGGCAAGGCCTAGTTGGGAAGTTTCAGGTGTGGACCAACACAGTGGTTTTAAAGTCAAACAATAATGCCATCCATCGTCTATGCCTGGTGTTGGAAACACTTGTGTTTTCGTTTAAAATCCTATGATGATTTCACATTGAACACCCCATCATGATTAATTTTAAGAGAAAATTCTTGGCTTCGATAGCTTTTGGAGGAATCTCATGCTGTTTTTCAATTCTTTATTTTTCTTCTTCCGAAAAACAAAAGGTTTCCTAACTCGTAAACTATTGCATTCAGGAGTATAATTCCTATATATTTTTTGATCCTCGTGCTAAAAGCTTTCAAACGATACCACTCTCGTCAAAATCCAGAACTGATAGTTGGGGATGTTCCCTAGTTAGATATATCGAAAAATTTGAAACGGAAATTAAAACACATGGAAACTGCAAAAAAATTGCTTCGTGAAAATATGCAATTTAAATAAATTTGTCTGTATATTTTTCTTTACTTGCTTTAAAAAGAATTAAAGGTCCTTTTATGCCAAGTATATGACACTATATTCGTATTTTTTTTTTAATATCTTATCAACAGAAAAACAGAATTTATATAAGAGTTGGGCAAATTTGTAATCTCAATTATCCGCAGTGTAATTACGTGTTAATTGCATGTAATTGATTATAGTTACACGCATTCAAACACAGAAATTTTGTCAAATAATGGGATGGGGGCGGTTCAGGTTACAGTGCTGCAAGAATTTTTTACGGCATGTAATTTTAACTATAATTAATTACATATAATTAAATTGTAATTACATTGCAGATAATTGGAATTACAAATTTGCCCAACTCTGATTTATATTTTTGGTCGTTTTTTGCACATTTGAAAGTCTTCTGTCCCTTTAAAATAAAAATAAAAATAAAAACGTGTTATTAATGTGAGTTACAATCATATTTTGCAAAACTAGTTTGATAAATTTGCTTCAAAGGGATTAAAATGATATAAAATTTTTCGTTATACTAAAAAAAAAGAAAGAAAGAAAAATTAAAAATGAAAAAAAAAAACTGTAAATTTTAAGTTTGCTGCAAATATTAAGAGATCTCTCTCGGGGTTTCTAGCTAAAGGGAGGAAACAATTACGAAGTAGGCAAACTTAAGATTATTTAAAATTCATAAAAGGATCGCAAAAGGAAAAACTTCTTTTTATAGATAGCAATAACACTGCCTTGAGATAAATTTATTGTAGTATAAAATTATTTCAAGAGTTAATAGAAAAAATCCACAAAACACAAACATCCGAAACTCATAAATCACTATTGTCCTATTTTCAAAAATGTTCCACATCTTTTACGCATTTTGTATATTCAGTGCTTTGAGTGAAATACATTAAGACGCAGAATAACATTAAAATTTGGACACCACCTATCAATCACAGGATGCATCAAGTGCTTCAAATTTCCGAATTTTCAATTTCGCTTTTAAGTAACAAAGCAGACTAACAATTTCAACAATAAGTAATTTATGTGGTTTCACAATAAATAAACATTGAAACAAAACATTAAATCTAGTAAGAAACAGTGCCAAGAAAACAGAGTGTAAATATATTTTCTGTTTCCCACAAAATTCATTTTTTAAATACTTACAAGGATAATAGGCGGATGCTCAGGAAAAATTTAAAATTTATAGAATGTTCTTCTCATGAGGATACATATGTTTATAAAAAAAAAAAATGTCCGGCGGAACCTCGCTATAGCGTCCGTAAAAAAATCATGAACTTTTCGTTTTCTTGGCGATTAATCTCTGGTTGGCGCGAAATAAAAAAAAAAAAGCTTTTATGATAAATGTATCTTTTAAGAGAATTTTTTTTCTACTCTTCGTATTGAACTAGTTTAAGTTAAGTAAGTGTAAGTGTATTTATTTAAATAAATACACTTTTATAACTACGGATTTGTTATTAAGGCAACGTAACAATTTAACCACCTTTTAGAACATAAATTTAAATTGGATAAAATTGCTTCAAACTCAAAATTAAGGTCCGATTCTGAGTGCTCTCAATTTGATTTCGATATTATTAGTTTCGAATAGAATAGTACTTTTGTTATTGAAACAACGACTTATTCAACATAGAAAGGTATCAGGAGAGCTTTCTTAATTTAACTTTTCAAATACGTATCAAGCTACAATTAAATAACTTCAGCTACACGCAAATCGTATATGTTATATAAGCTTGTAGAAAAATAATAAACTGTTTCATCGTTTAAGTTGAGTACTGCGCATTTAAACTCTCATTTAACTAGCAATTTCAAAACGCTAAAATCGCTTGTATTTGGCGAGGTTGTGTATGTATTGCTCGCCAAATCGAATGGTGTGTTTGTCTTTTCGCGCCAAATATTCAAAAATACTTCATTTTTTTTACAGACTTTCTGCATTAATGCCGCCGCTAAATTTGACTTATCCTTTATTACATACATAAGTAGTTTCATTTGCTTTTTTTTTTTTTTTTTCAAAATATTTCTAGTATGCGCTTAAAAGAATCATCCTTTGACAGTAACACTTTTTCCAAAATCTATTAAAGTTACGAAGTTAAAAATTATCATATTTGCATAGCTAATTGTTTCTTTAGAACTGACAAGAATTGTGAATGTAACTATAACGCTTCAGATATACATGGTCATATTATTTTTTTTTTCTCAATGATTATCTGAATGATTCGTTAGCCAATTTTTTCAGAAAAAATGAAATAAATTGCCTTATTATTTTAAATTCATATTTTTAACGTACATTTAAAATTTCAGGAAGTTATCTGCAATGTATTTTTTGAAACGTGTACCCGTAGTCATAAACATTTGGACAGAGGTAAGTAAAAAATAAACAATCATAGTTCATAAAATTAAGGAAACAGTCGATGTTAGAAGTTTTGCCAAATATCTAGAGAAATATTGACAAAATTTTCTGAACTTCAGAAATGTTTGAATGCGTATTTTCAGAGAAAGTTTAATGAGGATGACCATTAGGAAACCAACAACAAATTAAACAAGTGGGTAAGTGTGATCACAGATAGCACAGTGGGTTTCGTTTAATATTCCTTTCAAAACACTTTATCCTTTTGAAAAATCTGTTAGTTCCTCATTTCGCAACCAGGGGCGCACTCTATTCTAAACAAACCTCTATCCGAACGAAACTCCGCTTTACATACTATCCGTGGATATATTAATCGAGGGGATTGGGCCCATAGCACCCGAGATAAGTAGGCGCCCCTGGCGGTAAAAAGTTGAACTGAAATATGTAAGGCTATGGTGCATAATATGAAAGAATGGTCAAAGGGGTGTCAGCAAAAAATGGAAAAGTGCTCCCCGGGTGAAATGGGCAGAGGTTAGAAAAATTGCTTAAAATGCACAAGTTAGAGCCCGGAAGAGTAAATAATATAAGACTTTTTGAAATTTTTATGATTTGCCGTGTGGTCTGAGATATTCCGCTGTATACGTACGCAAAAATTCATGTCTCCAACTTAATTAGGGGCTCTTTCAGAAAGAATTGCTTAAAATACATATATGGTAGCTCAAAGGGTTAAACGTAAGATTTTTTCAAGATTTTATGATTTGTCGCCTGGCCTCAGGTGTTCTGCTATAAGTATGAAAAATTTCAAATCTCCAATTTAATAAAGGGCTCAGTTAGAAAGAATTGCTTAAAATACGCATGTGGGAGCCCAGAGGGTTAAATGTACGACTTTTTCAAAATTTTATGATTTGTCGCATGATGCTGTTGAGCTATAAGTATGCAAAATTTCAACCCTTCTACATAATAGGGCCTCACTTAGAAAGAATTGTTTAAAATACACATGTGGGAGCCCAAAAGGTTAAATTTACGACTTTTTCAAAATTTTATGATTTGTCGTTTGATGTAAGGTGCTCAGCTATAAGTATGCAAAATTTCACGCCTCCAACATAATTACGGGCTCACTTAAAAGAATTGTTTAAAATACGCATGTGCGAGCCCAAAGGGTTAAATGTACGACTTTTTCAAAATTTTATTGTTTGTCATTTGGTGTGAGGTGTTCAGCTATAAGTATGCAACATTTCACGCCTCCAACCTAAATATGGACTCACTTAGAAAGAATTGTTTAAAATACACACGTGGGAGCCCAAAGGGTTAAATGTACAACTTTCTCAAAATTTTATGATTTGTCGTTTAATGTGAAGTGTTCAGCTATAAGTATGCAAAATTTCGCTCCTCCAACCTAATTAGGGGCTCACTTAGAAAGAAATGTTTAAAATACACAAGTGGGAGTCCAAAGGGTTAAATGTACGACTTATTCAAAATTTTATAGTTTGCCGTTTGATGTGAGGTGTTCAGCTATAAACATGTAAAATTTCACGCTTCCAACCTAATTAGGGGCTCACTTAGAAAGGATTGTTTAAAATACACATGCGAGACCCCAAAGGGTTAAATTTACAACTTTTTCAAAATTTTGTGATTTGTCGTTTGATGTGAGGTGTTCAGCTATAAGTATGCAAAATTTCACGCCTCCAACCTAATTATAAGCTCACATAGAAAGAATTGTTTAAAATACACATGTGGGAGCCCAAAGGGTTAAATGTATGACTATTTCAAAATTTTATGATTTGTTGTATGATGTGTGGTGTTCAGCTATAAGTATGCAAAATTTCAAGTCTCCAACATGTATAGTTTTTGAGAACGGGCTCTGTGACGGACAGACAGACAGAGGAGAGAGACGAATAGGGTTTCGTCAGATGAACGAAACCCTAATGAAAATAATAGTATTTGTGATCATCCAGAAAAATAAATTCTCCAAATGATTTGTATGTAGCTATGGCATTTAATTATGTGGGCCTCGCACAGCATAAAAATAGCACGCCTATTCATGGAGATATAAAAGTTTATTTTTATTTATTTTTATTATTTTTAATTTCCGTATGTTTTTTGTTTGTAGCAAATACAGTTTTCAAGCAAATTTTACTCTAAAAAGAACCTGGCGCAATGCAATAGAAGCAAACTACTATTAGAATAAATTGTATTAAATTTTTATTGAAATACGAGCATATTTTATATATAGAGGGCGGTCCATAAAAGAATGTCACAGTTTCAGTGGTAAATTATAATAGTTTAATTTAGACAATTTACAACAAATCATACATCAAAATGAATATAAACTAACCTTAGTTTTTCTTTCAAATGTTCAATATGTGCACATATGTGTTTATACGGCACACATCCAACTTAAAGTCCGATTATACCCACATTTCTGTTAACAATTCCGGAATAATGGAAGCAACGACCTCTTCAAATCTGTGTCTAAACTGTTAGTCCAAGAGCTGTTAAACATTTTAGGGAAGGTATTTGAGGCACCCTGAAAATTTGTGCAACACTTCTTTTGTAATGCCTGAATACAAAATCGAATGTCTGGCTGAAGGATCGTGGCACTTAGCCCACCCCTGAATTTTTAAATTTCCAAAATTTTCGTTGCAAAAAAATATCCTTGAGGTATTTTGAGATTTTAATGCATTCAAATTTGCTATTTAATGAAATAAAAAATATAAAAGCCAGACACTTTAGTCGGCCCAAAAGTTGTGCCAGACACGTGTCAAGTGCCATTTTTTGACTACCCAAAACAGGTATTTGAGCCACTCTGAGATTGAGACAGAATAATATCTATGCTTAGAAAAAAATATTTTGAAAATGACAGACACTTTAGTCGGCCCAAAAACTGTGCCAGACACGTGTTAAGTGCCATTTTTTGACTACCCAAAAAAGATATTTGAGGCACGCTGAGATTGAGACAGAATAATATTTATGCTTAGAAAAAAAATATTTTGAAAATGACAGACACTTTAGTCGGCCCAAAAACTGTGCCAGACACGTGTCAAGTGCCATTTTTTTGACTACTCGAAAAAGGTATTTGAGGCACGCTGAGATTCAGACAGAATAATATTTATGCTTAGAAAAAATATTTTGAAAATGACAGACACTTTTTTTGGCACTTTTTACTTGCCAGACAACATAGAATGTTAAACGCGAGTGCCAGTAAAGCTAGACTTGCGGTGCCTCGCTGAAGATCCGTTTACTTACATACCATAGAAACAAAGCGTAAACCGCGCTGCATCTTAAGATGAATTTCAACTGGATGCGTGCGGAATCACAACAAATCTAACTGTGATATGCTCTCGCAAGACCACGTGACTCATAGCAAGCATGCAGTTCTGAAAATTTTGGAGTACTAATTATGTAAAGTGAAAAAGAAAATGTGTTATTTGCGCAAAAAGTGACAACAAGAAATCGATGTTTTTCGTGAAAAAACGCTATAAAAGTATTGTGAAGTATTGAAAATTTGGCAAAAACATAGGTTAAAGTATAAAGATATTCTTCTACCATCCAATGCTAATCTGAAAGATGGTTATCATAGACATTGCTACAAAAGTTTCACGCTTTAATAAAGAAATACGGGGACGGCAACGCTTCAGGAATATACAATGTGCCTTTTTCTTCATTGGGTATAGTATAATTAAATTTTTACTCCTTATAATAATATATTCACAAATAGCGTAAGACATTCATAGTCCTTGACTAAAATAAATCTTTCCTATCGGATAGATGAAAACACTCATTGTACGAACTATAGAATATATTTATGTGTACTATTTATATCTTTTACCTCTATAGCTCAAGACAACAGCTGTAGCATCGCAGCTCGTCTACGAATTTATTACCTGCATGAATTTCAATAGTTGCCCCAATGAATGTAAAGAAACATTTTACACCAAATATTTTTTTAACCTCATATAATTTTAGAAACTTTTATCTAGGAAGGTTTGCATAAGTGCATACTTAGAAAACTTTGGAAACTTTTATGAAAAATACTCTTTAATAAAAAACTTTGTCTACTCTTTATACGGAAATAGTTTAAGAAAGATTAACTTAAATAAATATACTTTTATAACTATGATTTTGTCATATATATTTATATCTACATGTAATGAAATTTAACGATCGTTTAATGACGGTTAGTACAAAATTTAAACTGAAATTGCTTCAAACTGAAGGTTAAGGGCCGATTTTGAGCACTGTCAATTTGATTTCGATAGTGTTAGTGTCGGGGACAACATGAGAAAAGTATTGTTGTCATAGAAACAACGATTTATTTAATGTCGAAATGTATAATGAAATAGTTCTTAATCGGACTGTTACTTTTAAAGTGTGCTTAAATTTATCCAACCGGTGAAACCATCCGAAAATTAAATAACTTCAGCAACACGCAACTTCTATATATTACATAAGCTTATAGAAAAAATAACAAAATGTTTCCTTTTAAGTTTAAATTCATTAAGTACCACGCATTCGAATAATCATTTAACAAGAATTTTCGGATGCATTAAAATATTCGCGTTTAGTGAGGAAATTTTTTGCCCGCCAAATTGCGTGCGCATTCGTCTTTTAGCGCCAAATAATCGAAAATATTTTATTTTTTAAAGGATTTCTATTGAGATTCCGCAGCTAAATTTTACTGATAGTTTAAAACATACATATGTATAATATACATTTAATAGGCATATAAGTTTAATAAGCATTTTTAACACTTTTCAACAAAGTTAAAAATTGTTTGTGAATTTGGTTTGCTCGTCTGTCTGTCCCTCGGTGATCTATCTCTAGTAAATATAGTCCGATTGCCACGAAATTCATAGAAGGCACATTGGATATTCCTGAAGCGTTGTCGTCGCCGTATTTCTTCATTAAAGCGATTAAACTTTTGTAGCAATGTCTATGATATCCTTCTTTCAGATTAGCATTGGATGGTAAAATAATATCTTTATTTTTTAACCAATGTTTTTGCCGAAATTTCAATGCTTCACAACATTTTTGTAGCGTTTTTTCACTAAAAACAGTGATTTTTTCGTCGCTTTTTGTGCAAATAACACAATTTATTTTCCATGTTTTCTACTCCAAAATTTTCAGAACTGCATGCTTGCTATGAGTCACGTGGTCTTGCGAGAGCCTATCACAGTTAGATTTGTTGTGATTGCGCACGCATCCAGTTGAAATTCATCTTAAGATGCAACACGGTTTACGCTTTGTTTGTATCGTAAGTCAGTAAATGGATCTTCAGCGAGGCACCGCAAGTCCAGCTTTACTGGCACTCGCGTTTAACATTCTATGTTGTCTGGAAAGTAGAAAGTGCCAACAAAAGTGTCTGTCATTTTCAAAATATTTTTTTCTAAGCATAAATATTATTCTGTCTCAATCTCAGCGTGCCTCAAATACCTTTTCTGGGTAGTCAAAAAATGGCATTTGACTCGTGTCTGGCACAGTTTTTGGGCCGACTAAAGTGTCTGTCATTTTCAAAATATTTTTTTCTAAGCGTAAGTATTAATCTGTCTTAATCTCAGCGTGCCTCAAATACCTTTTTTGAGTAGTCAAAAAATGGCACTTGACACGTGTCTGGCACACTTTTTGTGCCGACTAAAGTGTCTGTCATTTTCAAAATATTTTTTTCTAAGCATAAATATTATTCTCTCTCAATCTCAGCGTGCCTCAAATACCTTTTTTGGGTAGTCAAAAAATGACACTGGACACGTGTCTGGCACAGTTTTTGGGCCGACTAAAGTGTCTGTCATTTTCAAAATATTTTTTCTAAGCTTATATATTATTCTGTCTCAATCTCAGCGTGCCTCAAATACCTTTTTTGGGTAGTCAAAAAATGACACTGGACACGTGTCTGGCACAGTTTTTGGGCCGACTAAAGTGTCTGTCATTTTCAAAATATTTTTTCTAAGCTTAAATATTATTCTGTCTCAATCTCAGGGTGCCTCAAATACCTTTTTTGGGTAGTCAAAATAATGGCACTTGACACGTGTCTGGCACAGTTTTTGTGTCGGCTAAAGTGTCTGGTTTTTATATTTTTTATTTTTTTAAATACTAAATTTGAAGGCATTAAAATTTCAAAATTCCTCAAGGATATTTTTTTGCAATGAAAATTTTGGAAATTTAAAAATTCATGGGTGGGCTAAGTGCCACGATCCTTCAGCCAGACATTCGATTTTGGATTCAGGCGTTACAAAAGAAGTGTTGCACAGATTTTCAGGGGCCTCAAATACCTATTCTAAAATGTTCAACAGCTCTCCTACTATGTGTCAAATCTTTCGATAGCGGCAAAATGTAGACACGATCTCTTATAAAACCCCTAAGGAAAAAAAAAAATCGCATGGCTTTTAAATCTTCGGCCCAGCAATAACGCTTTACGCTCAGAAATTGCCATTTTGTGTATGTGGCACTGCAAGTAAGTAAATAACAAAATAGTACTCGTGCATAATCTTATCTAATTCTGTTTGAGTTACTCTTTATTTGTGATCTTGAACCAACACTCTGCAACGCTTACAGTTGATACTATTAAAATATATAACTGGGACATTCTTTTAAGGACAGACTGTATACAATACATGCATATATATATATATATATATACAGGGTGTATTAGAAATGATCGGTTAAATTTGGTGGACAGGTGGAAAATAGCAAAACAAGACATTTTCACATAGGAAAGTATGTGCGCAAACGAACGCATGAAGTTTTAGCGGGTGCTATGTATTCACAATTTGTGCTCACACGCAAAGCTCTCTGACAAGTTCAGCCGGCCGTCATTCGACAAGGTGACTTCCATTTGCCTCCATTTGCAACATGACTTATTATACGTTATATGAATATGCATACCTGCATCTAACTTACGGTGCGGAAGGAGAACAGCAGTCGGAGTGTTGCACAAATGTATGCAGAACGCTACTCCAACTGGTGCAAACTTTAGGATCAAATGTTTGTACATATTCACCAACAACTGTGCGAAACTGAATCGGTTACCAGTACCTATTATGATAAAGGAGGCAACCGATCGACATGGACAGTTTCTATCCAGGAAGCTATCTTACAGCGTTCTACATACGTTTGCGCAGGTCTCTGACCACTTTCCCATGTCGCACCATAAATTCGATGCATATCTGCTACTGCATATTCATTTAATATATAATGACTCATGTTACTTCTGCAAAAGCACCTTGTTGAATGACGACCGGCTGAAGCTGACTTTTGCGTGTGATCAGAAGTTGTGGATTCACAGCGCCCTGCACTGTGAATCAACGACTTTGTGTCTGTTAATCCACACTGTGTGTCTGTCTGCCCGTGCTCTAACACTCGAACTTATCAGCAGATTGCCATGTAATTGATATATGTTATTCAAGATTACTATGGTAGGTTTTGAATTGAGAATGGAGTGTGAAGCATTAATATTTCGTTTACAGGGACACTCAAAAGTATCCCATTACATTATGGCAAATGGAGGATAATCGTTCGCGGTACACTATTTCAAACACAAGGAAATTGATATGCATTTATGAAGTGCATTTAAACATGCTTTCTGTAGAATATGGTGGGAAAAGCAGTTATAAATTGAGTTATGCATTTTCTAGCTGAACTAGATATAGTACAGTAAGAACTGTTACTGTAATATAAAAATGATGTATACAAGGATATAAAGAACCGGAAAAAATTCAGAAAGTACGTCTAAATTTTTGTTGTGCGTTTTTTTCCCTAGATTAAATTTTAGTTTAATATTAGGAAAGCATAAAAATCTATAGATAATAATTTAGGGTTGTACAAAACTATTCGAGTGTGGTTCCGTAAAGTCCGTTGCAGTATTCTGGAAGTGTTTGAAAGAATTTCATAATATAAATTTGACGTATATGATTTCTCTTTTTCCTATCTCTCTCTCTTTTGAATGGGCTCGTTTGGATGGTCTTTCAACGAGAGCCAAGACATCGATAAATAAGCGGTCAAGGGCGAGTATTACTCTCGCACAGAGAGTTATGTCCAATAAATACATTAATTAGTAACTGTATTATGCAAAAAAGCTAAAAGTTGCTAAAAGAATAAGTCTGTGTAAAAAAACTGTACAACGTAGGGTTGGGTATAGCTGTATATATTAGAAAAGTATAAATGGATATACCATGAAAGTGCAGAGAGATATAAAGCCTAAATAGCATCAAATATTGCTATTCCGTATAACTCTTTTTTTAATCTTATCCTAATCTGTTTATGATTAAATTAATCCTGTGCTGATAATAAAAGTAAAGCATATTTAAACTTATTTTGGCATTTCATAAGTCCAAATTCAGCGCAGTAATGAACTTTTCTTTTTACAGTGTATCAAACACTAAAACCTTGTCCAAAGTTTTAACTTGGCATTGTGCTAAGCGCGCTTCGAAAGGCGATCGCAAAGTCGCAACTCGTTTCTCCAGATAGATTTTTAATTAACCTTTGAAGACAGGAGTGGTGTATTGAGAGAGGTACTCAATGCAAACCAGCTGAGAATCCAATAGTAATTATGTGATTAATTCTAATTAACTTAGTCTGTTTTTAACAGTTTGACGTTTATTGCTTTTATACTACCGTATTTTATGGAAGAAACACCGCGGCGTTTAGTTAAAAGTTAATTTTTTTCCAAGTGCGGCGTTTACGCCATGTGCGGCGTTTACGATTTTTTTTAAATACCAACTGAGTTTCCTTTACCTTTAAGTGATGTCACGTGATTTCCCAGACCCCGCGACTCCCAGCTGTAAACACTTTTACAGCTTTTTACTTTTCTGTACTGAAGTTAAATAATATGAATAAAATACTTTGTTCATGCAATTTAATTCACATGCTCCTAAGAGAAGTACAACGATATTGTTAGGACAAAATTTAAGTAAATTCAACCATTTGAGTTATTTTTTTTTATTCATTTTATTCGAGGGGTCTGAGAGACCGGATCACATCATTTGTGTAACAAATTTTAGTCACATCAGTTAAAGGTTAATTTAAAAATTCATAAAAATATTTAAAATAGGATTTAAATATTTTAAATAAAACTTCAGACAGCTTAAGATATTAAAAACGAGGCATCCTACACTGCTCAGAAAACTTTGATTAAAGATAGGTCAATGTGACTCTGTCGACAAAAGTAGCATTCCGATGAATGCGGCGTTTACAACGGGTGCGGCGATTACGATATTTTTAAGCTTATTCAAGCCAATTTGAGGAGTGCGGCGTTTCTTCCATAAAATACGGTACTACTGGGCATTATATTACACAAATATATCAGTGAAAGTTGTTATCTCGGCTTTAAAAGTATAGAGTACGCCATCCGTGTCTTTATGCATGTCCAAACAATCGGTCTCTTTAAAGGTTAGGCAGCCTAAGAGAGACTGCTCAGGACCGGCTAGGCCTTCCCGTTAGAGCTTAACGTCTCTCCCGGTATGTTCCCCGACACGTTGGGGCTCGTTAGTAATTCCAGCCCTGTCTGGCAGTATGCAGACTCAGACTGACATACACAAAAGGCGCAAGAGGCGACGCCCACCCGCCAAGGGCGGCCACGCACCACCGACCAGAAAACACAGAATTTATTTGAATAAACAAAGTGAGCTTACAAAAAAGGCGAATGCTTTTCCGCCAGGAAAACTCCTACTCGCGACAGAGGGCGGGAGTATAAGAACGTTTAAAATTACAAAAAAATTAACATCTCTGCTCCTGGCCGCCAGGGCACGAACCCCTCTCGCGACAAGGGGTGCCAAGAAAGGAAAAGAAGGATTTGCGTGGCACAAGTAAGATGGTACGAGCAAATACTCGCGATCTTTAAAGGTTAATAACTCGGCTAATTATCGAGGATTTTCTACAAAAATCATTAACAACAATCCTTTTATACTTCTGCGGTGATAGGTGCCTCCAGCGCTCCTCAATACGTTTGCTGAATGCCCGCAAATCGAAATTTGTGTGTAACGGAAAAATTCTCTTTTCTCAAAAACGATATGACCTAGGGAAATCGCTATAATTTTCCTGCAAGGTTTAAGCTAACGTCTACTACCTCTATTTTTTTGATAATTTTAGTCTGAGTAGATTCGGAAATAGATGGAGGGAAACGAGTTTTTGCACTACATTTTCGACGATATTTTTGCAACTATAATACCTAAAATTAAAAGAAATGTATTTTTGAGTCCAGCGTTACAACAGCTTTCACAGGATACCCCACATGATATACAAAGAAAAGATTTTTCTTTTTAAGTAGCTTAATTAGCCCCTCTTGTCCTACTGGTTACTGGTGCCGTAAGATTGGAAATAAAGTCTACATTTAAATTATGTACATAAAATTTGCTTTGGGGGCTATCTACATATTAAAACGAACCAAAACTTCATTTTTTTCAATAGCAATACCCAATTTTAACAAGATATTTCAAATCTTCGGTTCAAACTATGCCTAGACATCAAATTTCAAGTCATTTTAATGATAAGTTTTTTAATTATAAGCATTCAAAATTTAGTGCTTCTAATGTTAAATTACATTTTCATATTTTTATTAATATCGAATGAAATTATAGTCCTCATGGGCTATTTTTTTATGTTGCAATAATAATACTAAAATACATAAACATAAATACGTTGAATTTGCAATTTTTATAATTTTATGATATGAATTATGAAATTAATATTCGAAAAAATTATAAATTACGACCTACAATTTTTTTTATGGATTTAGATTTATTAAGTCCTGTTTTATGAAAATCCAAAATTTCCCATTTTTCTTCCAATTAGTTTTCAAATTATGCTTAAAAAACGGCAAAATGATGGTTTAAGGGGTCGTCTATGATAGGAGTGACTAGATATTTTGAAATTCCTTAAGCTATCATCTAATCTATCAGTCTTCAATGACTGCTTGAGTGGCGCTTAAGATGCCTTGATCAAGAAGGGGTCTCTCTCTGTCAATTATGGAGTACCGAATTTCAATTTGGATACAGCCCCTAAAATACGCTTGCTTTAAAATAATTAATTTCTCAGAAACCTATCGTATGAATTGCATATAAATTTGTTTATAGACTAATTGAAGGGTGTAGAGTTCATTTATGCTGTCAGAATTGTGTACTGCTATTGAAAAAATATGTTATGCTTCGTTTCAATATGTAGACTAAGCAAATTTTATATACATCATTTAAAAGTAGACTTTATGACCAATCGTGTGGTACAAGTAACTTTCTTCTATGACAATTTTTTGCAGAGTTAGTAAGGGGTGTTTACCTTTTTTTTCGACGACTGTACCTCCAGCGCCCCTCAACTGCTTTTCTGAACGCCCGCAAATCGGAATTTGTGTGTAACTAAAAAATGCGATTTTCTCAAAAACAATGTGACATAGGATAATCGCTATAGTTTTCCTGCAAGGTTTATATTAACGTCTACTATCACTCATTTTTTCATAATTTTAGTTTCAGTAGAATCTGAAAAAGAGGGGGTGAGAGGGACATATTTTTACACTACATTTTCGATTATATCTCTGAAGATATAATATCTAAAATTAAAAGAAATACATTTTTGTGTTCGATGCTACAAAAGCTTTTATACGATACCTCATACGACATACAAAGAAAAGATTTTGTTTGCAATTAACTTAATTAGCACCTCTACATTTCTCCTAAATGTATTTGTGAATGGTTGCTAATCTGTAAATATGTGGGTCAATAGCCTTTATTACTTCAGCCAATTTGGATTTTCCACGTTCCATAGTTTACGAGTAAAATGGCTGTGACAGACAGACACAGAAGTGATCTTATAATGAAACCGTTTTTACTTTTTATGTACGGAACCCTAAAAATGACAATAAAAGAAGAAAAAAAGAAATTTGTCTAAAATTCTTTATCAACCAACTACTTTTAGAAAGCAACTGAAATTCCAGCTGAATGTATCACTGATATCGTTCTGAATTTTGACAAATTTTGACTGGCTTTATATTTGGTTTAAATCCCTGCATGGTATAAACAAGAAGCGTGCGGAATTTTTTTAATATTTTTAAGAAACGTATTTCCATGAATATACGTGTTTTTCTTACACAGATAAATACAGTTGCTGTACAGAGCCTACGTAATCATCTGCTACAGCTACTTATCATTTTGAGAATTTTACTTCTCAGTGTAATTGCAAATATTATATATTTTATTTAATTTTTTGTTGGTCTTCTAATTGCCTTTTTGACTAAATCTACATCGAAAATTATGGTCAAACACATTCTTTAAATTCCTGAATTTCCAGAAGAATTCGTGTAGTATGTCACTAGACATTCGAGAAAATATCTAAAAACGAAAATGCTGTAAAAGTTTTGACGAAATAGTGTATATAGCAAGTAAATCTTCATCGTTCACGTTTTTAAGAAGTCTTGTGTGTCTTGATTTTGCTTTGTTTTACTTTTTCATATGTTGTCTCAAGGAGGTTTTCCTTTTTTATTTCAATTTCATTTATAGCGCCTATATCGTGAGGTGTGAGCTCCTGTATTAACTGTTGTCTCTTTAGCGCTAAAACTTTCCGCAGCAAATCGACCACTCTCGCTCGCAAACTTTTTTTTTTTTAATTCTGTATTTTAAAATTGGTATTATACTAGTTTTGATGTTATGTTCTTGATGTAAACTTCTTCATGTAACCTTATTATCTCTTTTAAAAGTTCTTGATTTTTTGAATTGCAGTACAATTCGCCGAAGCGAAAGTTACCTTACTGACAACCACAAGTTTTCGCCAAAATTTCTAATCCACTGATTTAATTAATTTTTTTTCAGTTTTTGTTTCTTTTAGAATTTGTTATATTGTTTTATTAAAATTTAATTTTATACTATACCTATTGGTTAGTTAAAAATAGTAATAATAAAGTAGTGGATAATATAAAATAGTGGTTGAAATACATTTCAACCACTCGGAAAGCCAATCTAAGCATTTCTTTACCTAAATACGTATCAGAATCTCACGTAGTGAGGCTTTTAAGGATAATGTAAAAACCACTCTCGTCTACTTACGGAATCATTCTTCAATTTCCAAGCTTTATTTATTTTTATTTATTTATTTATTTATTTATTTATTGTAATAAAGGGAACGATATTTTAACTAGACATTTTTTCAATTCGATTGCTGTCCGCATGTAGGGCACTCTAAAAACGAGCTTATTGAATAATTACTTTTTACCAAGTAATGCATTTTCTTTTCAAATTAAATGTCACTATAAGTGACAAATTGAAGAAACAAATTCGTAGTAGAAAGCCCCACGGTCGAATATCAATTTTCAACTACCCTTTACTAGCCTTTGAAGCTTGGAAGAAAGGAGGATGTCGCCAGCTTTGTCACTCTGTGATTGTGGAATGGCTGGTGATTTATTTGTAAGATGAAACGTTCATTTTAATTGCTTTTGGTTAGTGCTGTGTAATAGTAGTAACATGCATAACTCATACGACTCAACTTCAGAATTTCAATTATTTTATTTGTTAGTTAATTTCATTTGAAACTTTTTCCTTTATGAAATATTTCCGAGTCTTTTTTAGGTGCGTTTGTAGTTATATAAACACGTAGGACCTATAGTCGTCGTTCGTCCGTCTGTATGTCCGCCCGCCCGCACATAACAGAGCAAAAACTACCCAACCGAATGGTCAGAAATTTCAAATATATAATTGCTGCAATATTTTATCGAGTCATTTCAAATTTTATGAAAATCGGATGTATAGCTTAATTACAGGGGCAGTCAAAAGTTTTCCGTTACATTACGGCCAATGGGGAAAAATATTTCAAGTGCATTTTAACCCCTTAAAGGGCGGTGATGCTGTCAAAGCATCACGTAATTTTAATCCCAAATCGCCACATTGGCACCAGAATTTTATGATGAAAATGTCATCTTTATTAAGTACGCGAAAATTTACTTTTACTTGTTTACAAATAAAATCTCTTGTTAATACTGGTGTCATTAAATTATTTGAACATTTTAGGAATACAAGTACCTTGCCCCTGAAAGGGTTAATGATGTTACAACCTTTCAAACAGAATGAAATTGATATGCACTTACGAAGTGCCCTAAATTGTTCATTCAGTATGATATCCAGTACAAAAAACATTTATAAATCTAGTTTTAGTACGAATCAATCATTTGCCATGTTTAACGTGGAATTTTCAACAATTTTTTTTTTTTTTTTTACTAATGTATTTAAAAATCAATGTCCGAGACCTACACTTTAAGAGAACAAGGCCACAGTAATTTATACAGTCTCTGCACTTTACGGCATTATCCATATAAAATACAGATTTGTAGTATGAACGGAACAAGGATAATATGGTACATTATTTTTATAGTGATCTTGATTTAACTGCCAAAAGAAGAAAACAAAAAGAAAGAAAGAAAAGGAAAATAACATAAATCTCATAAATTTAATGTATAAAATTGTAAAATCTTTACTATTTTTAGTTAGAAATGTATTTGTTTTAAGATAAGTTATTCATTTAATTGACAGTTGCTATTGATATACAAATAAGCCAAAATTGTGTATAATTAAAAAAATTTCTTTTTGAGAATAAACTTTAGATAATAATTTTAGTTATAAAATAATCGGAATTATGTTTTATCATTTAATTCAGCGAACAATTTCCTTTCTAATGATAAATAATTGCATTACATGAAACAATTAATTTTGTGTAAGAATCCAAATTTGAAAACAAAACATGAAAATTTCAGAAAATGTCTAGAATTTTGGCCTCCAATGTATTGAAAGGAAATTACTGAATATGTTATACTGAAGTTGTGCTGAGTATTTTAAAAATTGATGAAAAATCCTGAATATGTAGTGATAGCCAAAATTGGATGCATTTTAATTTTTCCATGCTTAGGCAAAATGAATTACTTCATGTAATTCATATATTTATTTCTTAAAAAAAATAGATGCTAAATTGAAAAAAAAAAATCCCAATCCAAATATCTGTAATACGAAAATTGTTATCGTAATTTTTTTTCAGAATTATAACTATGTCCATTTTGCGTATATACATTCAAAGAGGAAAAAAATCTTCAACTGAAAAAATCAGTTTAAAAGTACTAAATTCCCTATAATTTTCATTGTTTCCATAAACAGGACATCTGTATAATGAAAATTCGAGAAAAATCATGATAGTGCATCTATTAAAAAAAATAAATAAATAAAAAGCGAAGTTAGCAGAAATTGAGGCCAAACGTCTTCTAATAGACATTTTATGACAAGCGGAAATTTTCCTCGCTGGCTCCGTAGAATGATTTGATTTGCAATACAGTTTGTTCTATATAGCAATAGGCCCCTGAAAGTGCGCTCTCACAAATAAAGTTGTCATACAAATTTTGGCGACTTCACGCTGCTTGGGAAAACAGGTATGTCTGTGATATTATAATAAAAATTTTCCTTTTCATCCAAATTGTTTTTTATAATTAAATAATGAAAAATAAAAACTGTCCATTTATTCAAACTTTCTTCCCTTTCGATCCGAACTCACGACGACAGAATTGGAGGCAAACGACAGATCTATTACGCACTCATTTTGAAACAGCATTGAACAAAACTTTAAACAAACTGTTGGCTAAGGTTCCTTTAGTCTTAAAATCTTATCAAAATTTTGCCAATTGAAATTGAAAACGAAACTGATCTCATGCAAAGAGCCATAGCTGTGAAATCATCGCCAACCAATCATTTTAGGAAGCCGGTTTGGAAAATATCCGCTAAATTTTTATGGGCCTTTTCACAACAGGTTCAAGTAGAGCTGTATTTTTTGACAACCGCTTCATCTGTTAACGGCTATGCATATTCATCAACGGTTTCCTACTTGTTACGGAGTTTTTAATCTGAGACACGGTATTTTTCTCTTTAAAGCCAGTAATGAAAGTCTGATTCATTTCTTCGAAATTTCTTTTCTTCTTCAAAAATTGAAATATAAATTAATAACTTAGAAGGAAATAGAAAGATAAATGTAATTGTGATTTAAATTCATGCATTGCTTGATGCAATTTTTCTGCTGAAACTTGGTTATGACAGTTGTTATTAAATGTACTTTCGCTAAATACAGGGACGGTGCAAGAAATGACCCGATGGGAGATGGGGGGTGGGGAGTCGATTAGATCACAATTTATATACAGGATGTATTTGAACTGATGACAAGAACTGTAAGGGATGATGATACATATAAAGACAAATATTTTTTGGATAAGAAACCGAAATTTTTCGTATAAGAGCCCATGCAGACCTCTAGAAGTAACCCTGCCCTGTTTATATGTGCCTCCAATAAACTTAAACTGCCTTCTTTATCGTGAAATTAAATACAGGGTCCCAAAATGATGTTGCTTTAAAGATAATTCCGTGTCTGACTATATGCATATCTGAAAGTGATTATTTTTCTTCCAATTAATCATAAAATTTGACTTCAAGATATTCAACAACAGTTGAAAAAGTTAATTGAATATATTGTGTCTCAATGCAATGAAATAGCTTTCTTTTACAAACGAAATTTTTATGTTACCCTATATTGAGAATAATTTTAGTAATTGTTTAAGGTTAAAATTAAATATTTAGAGAACATTCCTTATCCAAAAAGTTTTCGAATATTTTTCATTCACAATCACTATCTTAGTTATATCAATTATCATTAAATTATATATTCATATCACATCCTGTTTTTGAAATTTTGTGTTACAGGATGTGCAAAAAGTTTGAAACGCACTTTAATTTTTTAACTGTTGGAGATAGGTAACTTAAATTTCAAAAGTGTTGAAAATAAAAGTAGGTAGAAAGATTATCGTTCTGAAAATATCCTGATATAAATTCTTGAAAAGTTTCACTTTTAGGTTTTTATATGGTCCCTCTCTCCCGTAAGTTATATGTAGAAAGTAAAACATTAAAACTTCGACTCTTATACAACCAAATTTCGGCGAGTAATGATACTTTGAATTTTATGAATTTTTTTAGCTTTCCGTAAGTAAAAAACTTACAATTTTTTAGTACCGAAGTGCTTCAAAATTTCATAAAATTGAAAGTATCTTAACTTTGTGAAATTTAGTTCTAGAAGAATGGAAATTTTACTATTTTATTTGTCAGAGCATGGAGATGTTTTTTTAAATATAACTTATAGGATCCAGTGATTCTATAAAACTTTAAGAAGTGAATTCTTTAAAAATTAATGGCAAGGTATTTTTTTCATCAACATAATCTTCATTCCTATCACGTTTTAAAATACTTCTGCAATTTACATTGCTTACGTATCTCCAACAAGTAAATAATTAAAGCGCATCTCAATCTTTTTGGGATACCCTGTATAACCAATATGTCCCTTAAAATATCTGTTTCATAGGCTAAAAGTTACAATAAACAAGAAATAAATTAAATATCTGAAGGCGAAATACTCCTAACATATAAGTTATTTATTTAACCCTTCTTTGCATGATGATGGAAATTTCCATCATAACATTGGATGCCCCAAAATTATATAAAAGAACAAGTTCACTTTAAGTTGATCGTGTCTGGATACCTTTTTAATGTCCATTGCATTAAAAAAAAAAAAAAAAAAAAAAAAAAAAAAAAAAAAAAAAAAAAACATAGCTGTAAAAAAAAGGCTTCTCCAGCTCCTCCACCTCCAAAAGATATAAGAACAGACGGTGCTGAACATTGGCCAACAGTGGGTGGGTCACTCCGGTGCAAGTATCCTAAATGTAAAGGGTATTCTACAATTTCTTGTAGTAAATGTGGAGTCAATTTATGTCTAAATAAGAATAATAATTGTTTTGTTAATTATCATAAAGAATAAAAAATATCCAATGATATCCTCTTTTATTTCTATTTAGTACTAAGCGAATGATCAAACTTTGCATGATGATGGAAATTTCCATCATATTGTTTTTTGCTAAATTTATACTATAAATATATACTAAGATTTTTTTAACCATTTTTCCTTTAATTTTGAACATGAATTATATCACCTTGATTTATTTAACCAATAAAGAAAAAATCATGCAAAGAAGGGTTAAATGTCACATTTAAAAAAAAATACTTTCATAATTTATTAAATTAAACAGCTTTTATGCATTTAAATCCTATCAAATAGTTCCTAAAAAGGTAGTTGTCAGGAATGTAAAGTGAAAAATATATATTTAGAATTCTTTGACATGACCCGTGCATTTTTTTTCTCTAAATGAAAGTGATCTGCTTCTTTTTAAGCATTCTAAAGCAGCATTTCATTGTATTATGAATTAAAAAGTGAATTATTAAAAGTTTTCTTCTTTTTTTTCGAGAAAGAACGTGCTTGTGTTTGGGCCTACTGTAGCGGATTTTAGGGTTACTTTTTAGGCGTCACCCTCATCCACCTTACTGTGTCTCCATCTATCTCTTTCCTCCATGGCTTGGACCACTTGCAGCCATTTAAAATATATATATATATATTTAGAAGCACGCCAAAATGCAAATAAGATCAGAAATAGACCTTTTTTAAAACTGCCGCCACTTTGTTGATTTTCATCTTTTTGATCTCAAAATGGTTGAAGCTCCAGACACTATTATGTACTTTCACAATCCTTAACGGAAATCGATTGCAAACAATTATTCAGAAATATATCGGATCCCGCCCGGTTGGAAGAGCACAGGGCGCACCCTAAGGCATCCATCCACGCAACTCGAGTCACATCATTGATTTTTTATTAAAATTTTTTTGTGATATTCTTCAAATGACAACAAATATCATGCAAAAAACCCGGAGCTAAAATCTTCATTATTATTCCAGAAAAAAAAAATTGCTAAAAAGCACCCTATTTCAGTCTTCTACAGGCAACACTCCACCGCCACCCTTAAAATAAACTGTGCCTTGCTTATATGTGATATTTTTATCAGTCAATATTCATCAAGCTTATAATGCCACACTTATGCCTGAAAGTAGTAGCTTATTTAAACTCATGATAATATATAAAATTTTACATTTCATTGCTTCTAATAAAGTTATTTTTACATATAAGACGTGTTTTCACACTAAATCGGAGATGCCCGATAACTTTGTTATTGCTTTAGTTCTTGTATTCCGTATCGTTTTCGAGGAACGCTAACTCCGCAGTTTGCGACAAGACGACTTTGTAAGCGTTCTCATCGCACAGTGCCTAGCAACTTTACTACACCTAGACACTACGTTTATAGCCATACCTGTTAGCGTTTTGACAATAATGATGGAAAGGATTTTAGTGTGCATTTCATAGCCAACTAATCAAATTTTACATTACATGACTTTATAGATTATTATATTTTATATCGAATAATACTTTAAACATTTCTGTATTTTAAAGATCACTTAAATAACATTTATTTTTCCTTATAAATTATGTACCACATTTGCATATATACAGGGTGATTGAAAACTTAGCATGGAAACTTTAAGTGATAGTAGAGAATACTATAATAAATAAATTTTCTGTAAGAAATTAGAATCCCGGTTCATTAATTCAGACAAAATTACAGGAAGTATCTATCCAATCCAAACTCGGATTCGCATTCATAACGTTAACAATAATGAAGTAATTTGCAACTTACTTTTTTATGGGAAATGTAACGGTCCCACGTGAAGTAGAAGAAGTGGCCACCACTTACGTTTAAATGGATCTGAACTAGACACTCCATAGTAAAAAAAAATCCCTGCCGGCTCGGCCTACAAGGTCATGTAGATTTCGAAATTAAATACTAATTTCCCCAACAAAAACTAAATGATGATTAGAGATGACATTATCTCAATCACTCGATCCTATAAGTTATATTTTTAAAAAAATCTCCATGCTCAGACAAATAAAATAGTAAAAATTCCACTCTTCACAACTAAAATCACACTCTTCAGAACTAAATTTCACAAAGTTAAGCTACTTTGAATTTTATGAAAATTTGAAGCACTTCGGTACTAAAAAATTGTGTGTCCGTTTTCACTTTAACAATTTTATCTGGCCGCTTTTGACGAGTTTTTAATTTCATTTTTATATTAGAGCTGGTTTTATCAGAATCATGTTAAGGCAATATTCAAAAAATATTTTTCCATGTTCAACAACTCGAAATTTCCTGACACATTTTGAGATTCATTTTTAAAAGAAAAAACATGAAACTTGCTGACGTGATTTTTTAACACATTTATAAGCGACCTACGTTTTTATTTTTCCTTCAATTAATTAGAACTTGACTTATAAATAATTATTTTCTCAGTTGGACCACATTTTTCATCTCTTCTGGAAAATCGGTTAAAAATGTCCACTTTGGGATCATTTTTTAAAATATACTCTGCTTCTATTAAAAATTCGACCATCACGGCACATTATATAGTTTCGGAATAAGAAAACTTACCAATTGGATGCGTTTGAGCGCAAAAATGAATTTAAAAATGAGTCAGAAAATAAGCAGTTTTTATTTGAGTATATCCTTAATACGATGATTTTTTTTCTTTAACCGCTATGTATTTTTAATTTGTTTTTGCTGTAAGAATTGGTCCTGTCAGAAGCTTGTCAATAGTTGCAGATAATATTAAGAAGATATATAATAAATTCATGCGGATTTTATATCTTGTGAATTGACGAAATTATGAATTTTTTTTCTCCACAAACCTGATTTTTTACGCCCCTTGAGCCCATATTTTATTTTATGAAAAATCTGTCACACATAAATTTTTGCCCTATTTTTTAGAAGTAATAATAACTTTAAACTGATTCGATATGTATTATAATTAAGAAGTTATGGGTTTTTTTCCGATTTTCACAAAACCCCTCCCTATTTCCACTCCTTTTTCCGATTTTACACATTAACGAACTTGACCGAGATTTTATACCCCTTGATTTTATGTATCTGTTTGAAAGAGATTTGTGCAGAATTATGGAAGTTATCGTGTCCATAAAAAAGTTATATATATATATATATATATATTTATTGGGCCGTTCGGAAAGTCGTGTCTGTTTCAGAAAATCAATTCCTACCGGAAAAGTCTATTAGTTAATTATTAGAGATTGATTCCGATATCTAATGCCTAATAATTACCGGGCGGAATTTTCCGGTACGAATTGGTTTTCCCATACAGATACGACTTTCCGAACGACCCAATAGATAGATAGATAGATAAAGTTTTTTAATGAGGGTGGTTTTTTGGTTCTAGGGGTCGTGATCGGTGTAGATCTGCAAAACATTTTCAGAAATTCCAACATAGGGGAGATTGCAATAGGTAGTATTTCATAAGAAATCTACCTGAAATTGACAATGCATTAGTGTTTTACCAACAGACTTCTTTTCAATTTCATGAGCATTCATTTCATTTAGGCAAAGCAAATTAATTCTGTTGAAAATGTAAATAAAATTTCATTACTTTAGTCAAAACTATGTACGATAGCTGTGCTCATAGGGTGAGATATTCTGTATCATTTTATGAATAAAAGGATTGTGCCCCTATATTTTTATATTAAAGGAAAAATGTTTGAATGCTCCACCATCTCTTAAATTTATGCTTGGAATTTCGAATCACAGGAATTTCGAATCGAAAATAAAGAACACGATTCGAAGCTTCTGAATTGTTTTTCTTTAAAAGGTTTTAAATTCGTATTGTTTTAAACGAACTACGTTGTTACAAAGAATAAAGTACATAGATGTGGTTTGGTGTCTTTCTTTTGTCTACATTTCAGACGGTTAAGCCGATGCGAGCTTCGAAACATAGGAAAAGAAAAGTTTTCTTCCTTATTTATCTTCTCTAATGACTTAATGTCTCTAATGTTATAATGTCTCTAATGTCATAATGTCTCTAATGTCTAAATCTTCTCTAATATCTCTAACGTCCTTCTTATCTAGAGAGCTCTGGAGCGGCCGTCGCGCAGCATTTTATTTTTTTTAGGTTGGGGGGGGGGTGTCTTTTTCATGATTTTTGTGTTGTGGTTTTTCATTATTATCTTGCCTAATTATCAAAAATGAAAAACATGAGCCTCGGGTGCATTCGAACCTGCTTTGGGCTATCCTCGTTCAAATTTTTTATACCTCTACGTGCGGCCGATTTCTCTTGCCAACAGACAGACAAACGCACACACAGACAAAAACTTTCTTTCGAATATAGATACTTAAATATTATAGCAATATTACGTAAATATTGAATGCCCCTCTATTTCTAAAATGCGAACATGCCAATATTATTGAATAACTATGGTTTTTTTGGATCAATATCTGGTCATATGATTCTCTATTTGGGGAACAGAGATGCCAACAGTTAAATTCCTTATGACACGTTCATCTTTGCCCTCTGAAGGGGCAGATTATTATAATGGAATGACTCTCTTCTTTTAAAAATGTATTACTAGACAACATTAAAGCACCAAGCAGTATAATTGAATCTATGTTGTTCTCATTAGAAAGTGAATATTGAGAAGCTTAAAAACGATCAGAATAATAAATATTATGAAGCACATTGCCTTGTCCATTGATAAGGTGTGTATATTTGCGTTATAAAACTGCAACTTCTTTGTTTCAGTGTTAGAACATCTGAGATATCATCTTGATTTTTAATGGAAATCAGGGGATGGAAATAAACTGTGGGCTTGCCTAGTAATTTTCCGCTCGTAGAAATGCTGCGAAAAAGAGCTGATGATCGCCATGGTACCAATCCTGTGAGTTCAAAGAAGATACGGGCTTAATTAGACCTCAGTCTGGGAAATATATTTTCATGATTCGTACACACACCTTAAAAGTGATTATGACTAAGATAATGAAGTAAAAGGTGTCAAAAAATATTCCACCGGTATAAATCATGGGAGATTAAGGAAGGCTTCGAAATTTGAGTCTAAAAATTAAAACTAACGAGTTATAGGATTTAGCGATGCATTCAAGCCCAAGCTAGATAATTTGTAAAAACAATCAACTAACTTTTCTACCTGAAATGGGTGTGGCTTTAGTTTTAATTTCCATAAAACCTAATAGCTTGGTCGACTGATGGACGTAAGTGAATGGACTCGAGTTTTTAAATGAGTTTAAAGCAAATGATTCGTGTGTATCTGTTCTTATCTTTCTTTTTTTAAACGCGTTCCTTTCCATTCGCAATAAGAACAATTTAAGTACTCTTATATATTTTCGTTTTACAAGCTGTTTAAAAAACAAATATTGATCTAATTAATTATCAAAGTATGAACGTTTGGCAAGCTTATGGACGTAAGGAAATGGACTCTAATTTTTAAATGAGTTTAAAGCATGTGATTGAAGTAATCATATCCTTATCTGTCGTTTCTTAAACGTGTTTGTTTTTGTTAACAATTAGAATAATTTCAGTACTGCTATGTATTTTCGATTTACAAGCTCTTTGAAAACTAAATATTGCTGTTATTAATTAATGAAATATGAACATTTTGCCGGTAAAGGGGCCTAAGTAAATGTTCCCATGTTACACAGGTTTAAATCAAATGATTCGTGTAGGTCTGTTCCTAACTTTTTTTGAACAGATTTATACCTTTTTGTAATAAAAACATAAAAAAAACACCCATATAGAATTCTAAAACCTTTTTGTGAACGAAAATCTGCTTTGATTATTTAGTAATATAACAAAGTTTGGCTCATTTATGTACATAAAGGAGGGACTATAATTGATTTTTAAATTTAATGCGCATTTTTCTATAACTTTTGTTATTATATATCTTTTATATACACGATTTTTTTTCTTTTTTTAATAAATAATATTTAAAACATTTTCAATTTTCTTCGTCGCATGAATTTTTCTTTTGTAAACAAATTATTAATTATATTTAATAATGAATCTGAACATTTTCTAAACATTTGTAATATGTAATAAATGTAGGAAAATCGTATCGATCAAAATTTTATTAATACGCGTTAACCTCATTCATGCAAGCGACTTTTTATGCTTTTACATTTATAAATAAAAATTTAATTTTAATATTTTTTCAGTATTAATAATTTAATTATAAAATCATAGGTATTTTTATATGCAGAATAATTTTTTTCATAAAACAAGAATTTCTTACATACAGCAATTAGAAGAATTATTTGCAGTAAAATTTATTATAAATAATATTTGATTAAATTTTCTGCATTAACACAATTTGCCTATTTGTAAAGTTTTAAAATTTATGTTTGGCTTTATTTTTTTAAAGCTTTTTTTTATATAGTAAATATGATTTATTCAGTTACATTATAACTATAATCCATCGAACAAAAATCCTGAAAGAGGTCCTGTATATGTTGTAAGGTGCTGGAAATAATCAGTTTCATACGTCACAAACACATTCTATGTAAAATAATGATATAAATAGTTTTCTAAAAGTATTAATATAAATTTTGATTCTGAAAATTTATTAAAGGCCCATTAAAATATAATAATAATTTATGAGATTTTACACGTTTCTTTTGAAATAATTTTGAAAGTATTGTTAAAGTAGTAATGTTTTCATTTTCATTCTTCCTTGAAAATGACCTTAAATCTCTTACAAAGAGATTTGTTCCAACAGTTTCTAAAGTTTTCGCCCAAAATATTGTTCCAATATATGAAAATTCTACAAACAGTGTAAAAAACAGATGATCAAAAAGGGATAAAAGAATTATAAATATGAAATATATTCCAGTAAACTTTCAATAATTTCCGAATCCACTTATTTCATGATCAAGAAAGAGTTCTTACGAACGAAATAATACTTTAAGAATGAAACTTTGTAAATCTCATGTATTCCAAGTACAAGCGTATTTCTTTAGGGGTAACATCAACATGATTTTTTCGGATCAGAGCAAACTTTTATTCCGGACCGAAATGAAAAAAAGAAAATGAAATCGGCCACTTGTGGAGTGCCGGCCGTTAAGCATTCGAGTTTTTTCTTCACGAAGAGAAGTGTATGAAAACTCACGTTTAAAATTAGTGATGTTAAAGTCTGATTACAATATTAGTGCTCGGTTAGTTCTTACAATTCATGTTTAGTATCACAATATTTTTTAACATAAGGAAAGGATACATCCTCGTATCGTAAAATTTTCTGAACCATTTACTTAAAACAAAACTTTGCATAACTTTTGAAAACGTTGAGAAACCTAAACTTAAATATATATACCTAATAAGAAAAAGAATAGAGATAAAATATTGAACATTTTATGAATAAGTAATCTTTTGCGTAACACTTTATAGACTGCTGGAAGATAAGATTCTAAGCTAGAGCCAGGGATTTAGAAAAGTGAGGGGCTCATGACTTATGCCCTCCCCATTGAAATGAAGATATTTTTCTTTAACCCAGAGGAACTTTCCACAGAATGATTACTTTCTACATGCAATGTTGAATAATTCATCTCTGAAAAAATATATCTATACTTAAAGAAACATTTTAAATAATAATAATATTCTAAAGAATCTCCAGATTATGCACTTCATCGAGGACTCTGCAAGAGACCTTTTATTTTCAACTCATTTTATTAAGTGTTTGAAACACTCAACCCGAATTTTTATTTCTTTCATAGTAGGGTATTACCAAATAGTTTTAAAAAAATAACTGTTGAGAAGTGTTACGCGAAATGCGATTATATACATTTCTACTCCACGACTAATTATTTACCTTGAAAATTTTATTTTGCATTAGTTTGGTAATTGAACTTGCTAGAATTCAAAATCTTAAGTCTCCTTCTAAAATATTTAAAATATTGATTTGGATTAATGTAAACAATAATTTTTTGAACGTTTAATTATTATCTATAAGTATTATATTAAAAATTAATATTCCTAATTCTACAATTTATTTTAAAATGGCTACTCGAGTCAAGTTCATAATTTTTGAATTGTTTCGCCACACCTTCGATTTGCCATTATCATGGGCGTAGAAAGCCGCTCCCCCCCCCCCCCCCAGATTTATGGCTGCACAATCAAGAATTATTTTATAATGAAAAAAAATGTTTATTCTTTTTTTAAAGATTATTTAAAGCAACATTGTTATCCATGATAAAAAAATAATAACAAGACCAAATAAAGCTTCTTTTCCCATATAAATCAATTTTGGGGCATTTTATAAAACGAAATCATGGGAGAGAAACACACACAGCATAAAAAGACACGACGCGGCACAGCGGTTCAAACTCATCCGATTGCAAAATCACAAAGTAAAAGCAAACAAGGGTTTACAAAAACAAAAGCGTTCACACAAAATGAACGGACAATCTGTACAGAGTGCCCTGAATAGCATTGGAGCTATAAAACGTGATACCTAATTCTATTTCAACAACAACTGACGCTTAATGATCGGTATAACTTCTGACGAATCCTTACTATTAAAGACACAGAAAATCATTTCACTTTAAAATATTGCAGCTTTGCTGAAAAATAGGTATACATTTCTTATAAATTTATTTAACGAAATGAAAAAGTATGTTTTGCCTGATAAATGAATTTTTTCTGTTACATGATTTCCAATTTTGTGACGTTTTAAGATACTTTTTTTTCTTTCTATTGGTGAAAGCAGAGTAAAAATGTATAACGGGAAAATTTCAGTTTTGACTCAATTTGAGCAGCCTTCTAACGGGTAAGGGTTAAAATACTTAACTTTAGCGCCTGAAGGAGAAGCAGCCATTACGACATCTCCATGATGCCATTTATGTAGCCTCTGTATTTAAAAGTTTATTTTATCAATTAAAAAAATATAGTTTTTCAAATTCTTAAATATGAAAAATTTTGAAGTTACTCAATATTTTTATACTGTGTGGCATATTTAAAAAAAAATAATAATAATAATTTCTCAAAATAAACTGCTGTTAGTATTTAAAACAGTATTTTTACCGCTTACTTTCCATTTCTCTAGGTGTACAAAAGGATGTCCTAAGTGGGATAAAATGAATATCAGAAAACAATAATTAAAGAGCCCATAATAAATGGTTAAATAAAAGACAGACAAAACTACACGGATAAGAGTAATTATGAATTTTGTTTAACTAATAAATAGGTCAACAACTTTTCTACAAGTTATCAAATTATTATGAAAGTAATCAAACTTTCGATTTTAAATATTACATCATTGGACTTATAATTAAAATATTATTACTTTAGTTTCTTTTACTAGTTACTTTAGTTTGTAAAATGAAATATATTATTCTTTTTTAAAAGAAAGTCTAAAATTTTTAATTTCCTGTAAGATTAATATATGCATTTATGCATGTAGTTTTATCCTACTTGTTGAGTAGGATCGGATGATTTGATATTCTATAGATAATTATTTATTAATAAAAATGTGATAAGATATGATTTAACTTTTTATAAATAATCATTGATTAATAAAAATGTGATAAGAGTCGATGATTTGACTTTTGATAAATAATGATTTATTAATAAAAATGTGATAAATGAATGATATATTTAAAAGTATGTACAAATGTATGTAATATATGTACAAGGATAAGTCCAATGTATGTACGCAAAGTCATGTTAGATTCCATTGGAAATTCTGGCTTCAAGAAACAACTAATAATGAGACGCTCGATTTCACCCCACTTTCCCCTAATTAACGTATTTTCGCCCACTTAGCAACTTGCTGCAGCTGTTCAGCTCTCTATTTCTCTTTAGAAAATTAAATTGTCTTTCCTTTAATATGCGAAATTGTGATTTTGTGTTTTACTTTTCGTAATTTTTAACTTTCTAGAATCATACTGGCTTAGTTTTCAAAATTGTGTTGGCATTATTAAATTTTCGGTAAATGAAAATGTACTTTTCAAAAAGTGGTTTTCAATTGCGTCAATTGCTCTCTGATGAAAATTAGTTTGGGAAAAATACTTTTAGCTGTAAATTATATTTAAGAAATAAAAAGAGGGTCTTGTAGTATTGTGTATTAGAGATTTTAACCGAGCACTAAACTAAACAAATAAATTTACTCATAAAAGTAATCATTTGTCACAGACCATCGCCTTTAATGAACCTGAAAGATGATTGTGGATTTCGCTTTTAAAGAACATTTTGTCTTTAAAAGTGAAAATTCCGGCATTGGCGCATTCTTTATTGTAATACTCTATATTGTGAATCTATCATAATTCCTAGAAAAAGGAGGAATATTTTATTTTTTCGACTGTTTGTTACAAAATGCGGTCGCGTGGCACACATTTGTTAAGCACCCAGTTAAAGCAAATTGGTTCTCTCTGTTCATAGAAATTAACTTTTCAGGATGATGCAAATTAATATTCCCTAAACAGGCAAATTGATTTTTTCTATTGATGCAGATTGATTTTCCCTGATACATAAAATGGATTTTCTATGATGATGCAATTGTAACCCAACTGTTTCATTACTCATTTTAAAACATTAATGAGAGTTATTGACAGGTTGTTTTCTATTTCTTTAACATCTTGTAACACTTCATTATCGTTCTTGAAAAATCTCCTTCTCGAGTGATTCATCACCGATGACAAACTTTTTAAACTTCTCAGCAGTCCGTTCTTAACAAATGTCCTACAAATGTTGTGTATAAACTGGTGTATGTCTATGCTAGTTTAAAATCGTGAAGTAAACATCTCCAAATTTTGCAGACATTTTGAAAAAGGAATTCGTGAAAAAACAAACGAATATGCCTTGATAAAGTTTCTAAAATAAACTGACGTGGGTCATACTAACGAGTTTAAATGACACATCAACATCGGACGTGTACGAAATTGCGCTGACCATTTCTGAGAATTTTGATGAATCGAAATTTAAATGTTTAGCTTAACATATTTTAAACAAAAATTAAAGTTTAAAAATTTACTTCAATTTCGAGGGACTTTCTATAACTCTCTTGCTCACATGGATCTTATATGTATATCCTAACTTAATTTATAGGAAATGTGTTTCAAGATCAGTTTACGATTAAATTTTATTTAGAATAACATTTTGAGATCCAGCCCTCATATGTGCTTTTTTTTTTATTATTTATTTATTTTTAGTATATCCGTTTGGACTGTGTGGAATCTAAACACACGCTGACGCTAATGTTTTTTAAAGACGCAAACTAATTCATTAATTTAACCCTGTACAGCTGTGACACAAATTGCATAGCTACTGTGAGTGGCCTCTGGCACCGCTTGATCCAAAGGTGAATACATTGCTGTATTAGCTCATAGGATACTGCTTCTGTATTAACCCTTAAATGCATAGGGTAGAATGCATTCCCGAAATTTCATAATTCAGAGAATCGGAATTCATACCAGAAAATATAAATGGTAAATTTCGGTTTATTTAATAACGAAATGGCCGTTATTAAATGGAGTGAAATTTTCTTTTTTATTTTTCTGGTGGAAATACGGAATATGTGAATAAAAAATCCAATAAATAGGGAACAAATATTGTATCAAAAACGATACCATATGCATTTAAGGGTTAAACTTTCTGTACTGAATTAAAATGCATCTTTCTAGATATATCTAGCGATAGTTCTAGGGCTCCAAACGAAACAAAATGTTACTAGCATCTATAGTTCAACATAAAACTACAAGTTAAACTGTGAAGGCTGAAAAATATAGCGGTTTGTGAGACAGCTAACAGAAGCAGTGATGGAAAAGCTGCGCAACAGCGAGCCTATTGTCACCACTAAAATTAAATAGTATCCTTCACCTTATTTAATGCAGAATTTCTAGGATTTAATAAGGGGAAGGATACTATTAAAATTTACTAGAGACAATTGGTCCGCTTGTGCGCAGCACTTTTATCACAGCAGAAGTTAAAAACTGCCAGCTTAAAAAGCCTCTTAACCCTCTGCCTTCCAGACAGGTCCAATGGACCCGACCGGAAAAACAGAGTTAGTTCAAATACAGTAAAATCCAGCTGAATGTGTTAAAACTAAAAAATTGGCTTGTAAACTGCTTTATTTAGATTTAAATTCGTAAAAATATAGAAACATTTTAAAAGAATATCGATTAAAAACTCATGACTTTTAACTGCGGGGTCGACGCATTATTGTAATTATTGTAGGCCTTTTTTTTTTTTTTTTTTTTTTTTTTTTTCTTTTTTTTTCTTTTTGTAGGCCGAGGATTAATCATACATTTCTGTATAAAAACACCAATTTTTATGTTGTTATATGCAATAATTTTTGCAGTATGAGCAGGTATGTACTGAGAGTATTCGGTGGTATATGCCATAACTTTTGGATCTTTTAAAGGAAATCCGTAAACTCTGTTTCTTGAATAAATCTAGCATATAACGTCTGCTTATAGCGTATACTCTGTGGTTTATAGTGGAGGAACATATATATTTTTCAACGAAATTCGTATACTATCTGTTTCTCATATAAAACTACAGCATGCACTGATTATCGTATTTCTTCTGCCTACTATAAGACGAGAGAAAAAGAAACCATATATACTTAAAACCAGCGGCAGCGGTAGAGTTAGGAACTATTTTAGAATATAGAGACGGTCTATAACAGCATTTTAATAATACAAATTTAAATACTTTTTTCGTTGTTGTTTTTTATTGGTGAGCGGGAAGTTTAAAAAATTAAGTATTTTACTAAAACACATGTTTCCTTAGATAAAGCTGAGGAAAAGTCTTCATCAAACTTCAGAATACATTTTTGCTAATAATCAATCGTGTAACGAACGTTACAAATCAAAATAAAAAATTCCAAATACAATATTGAAATATGAAATAAGAGTAAAATTATTCCCATTATCAAATCAGACATCACTGAAAAAAATCTTCAACAAAAATATTTTTGCTTCTTGCTCCTCTTCTCCACCCAATCATCCTTTTCTTAAATATTCATAGTAAGCATGTTTAGCAGCGTTTCAAAACTATGAAACAGAATAAAATCAATCCCATTCTTGAACTCAAGAACAAATAAAAACAGCAAATATTTCCCACTCTGACGCTGGACGTATACTTAAAAGTATTTCTTTATATCTCCCATCAAAAACTCAACTTTAAACAAAAGAAGAAACTGAAAATATCTGAAAAAAAGAGTGCCCAGGGGCTAACTCATCTCGCTCACGGAGATAAACAAGAAAAAACTCCTCGAAGAAACTGTAGGGGATACAGAAGTATTATTTCTTTTCTCCTAAATAGATAAGAACCAGTTTTTTCTCTCTTTTGACACCATCACTCTCCTCTTAAGAATTATTTTTCAGATCTCCGGAAGTCAATCCAAAGGAAAGTTTGGCTGAATGAAACGGCTACAAATTTGATTTCTTATTTTGTACTAAGCGTTAGAATGAACTCTTTTATGAACAGCATCGTCGAAACATAAGAGTGGCATTTCAGTAAACTAATATGAAGAGAAATAGCATATGAGGGAAACATGTAATGTTACTTTTCTATGTTTTGGAAAGTGGATCAATAATTTACTCTTAAACCAGTATTATGAAAAGTTTAGGCCAATTTCGGTACACTATTGAACTAGTATAGGAGTCTTTTAATTTTGGAAAAATAGAAAAATATATGAAACTCATCAATAATATTTATGAAACGGCGATATTGTCTTAGTAAAGTTTCAATCAGATACCGTTATTTTTATAATGAGGGATCTGTTTAGGAAGAAACTGGGTCCTGTAAAGGATCCTTCACAAAATTTTTCATCTCAAACCAGGACCCTTTATAAAATTCTTAATATCAAAACAGGACCCTTCACAAACTTTTCATTTAAAATCCGGACACTTTATAAGCCTTTCATAATTTTTTTTTCATCTCTAAACTGAACCTTTAAAAAATTCAACCATTTAAAAGTAAAATCTGAACTGTCACTTTTACATGTGTAAAGAAAATGTATGTATGTTACATACGTATATCTTCTTAAAAATATATTAACCCGAACCTGAATATGATGATCGTTTTAAATTTACAAATTATGACTAGATTTTTCACAAATTTAAAAAGCGGTTCACAATTTCATAAAAACAAGACCCTGGAAGAAAAGTGTAGACAGACTCCTGATAATGTTAATAAAATGTAAATGTGCGTACAGCATAAGTATTAAATTACATTTCTGATTTAATATTTTCATCTCTCTCTCTCTCTCTTTCTTTCTTTCTTCCTTTCTTTCTCTCTCTCTCTCTCTGTGAGTGAGTATCTATCAAGTATTTTCAGTATGCTTCAATTTATAAACATTTTTGATTTGAAAATAATGCTATTGCAATTATAAATTTTGCACTACAAAATATAAATGTAGTTACATAAAAAAGTATTATTTTTTTTAACAAAATTGCTAGCGCTGACACACCAGAATGATCGCGCAAATTTTATTTATTTATTTTATTTTTTGTGAAGAGAATGTTGTAAGATACGACTTTAAAAATTTCAAACAAATCCCAAAGAAATATATTTTATTGGGTAAGCATTTTTAATTATTCTTTTTAATTCTGTTTAATTTGTTGATCATTTTCTTTTTGATAAAAAAAAAAGAGAATCTTTTATAATAAAACATTTTAGTGACTAACTGAGTATGAACGGTCCAAAAAGGCAGTTGTCGAAAATATTTTCTGAAGAGGGTAGGAAAGCTAATATAAAACACAAGGATCTAAAAAAACAATAGTAGTTCTTTTACATTATAAAGGTAACTACAGCGTTTTAAATATATTTAATCCAAGTCTTAAGATAACTTTTTTTTTTCTTGTAGAGTTAAAAAATACTACAAGATTTCAGAAAACTAAAAAAAAGAAGATGGAGAAAAAACATTATTTATCTAGAAACAAATTCTCAATTTCTTCTGTCGAAAACCTTCTTTTTTTAAGTATTAAATGTTAAAAATCCCAATAACTATTAAAAAATATAAAAATAATAAGACTTATTGAAGATTTTCATACCTAATATGAAAGTATTGTATTTCTTGTATGTTACATTTATACGTTTTTGGACTAAATAATACTTGTGAAATGCTTTGAAAGAAACTCTGCATTGATCTGAAAAGTTTATGCACTGTAAAAATAATTCTGTTAAAATACGGAAATTGTACTAGCAATCGAGACGCCTGTACTATTTCCGTATTTTAAAGGAAAAATTTCACCCGTAAATTCCAGAAAAACGGAAATATCTCTGGAATTTACGGGGGGAAATTCCGCTAAAATACGGAAATAGTACTGGCGTCTCGATTACCAGTACAATTTCCGTATTTCAGCGGATTTTTTTTTTTTTTTCAGTATGATTCAATCCTAAAGCCTTTCAAATTCCCATTAGCATTTAATAGTAGTAAAGTCAGTAAAATACTTTTTCAAAAACAATAATAAAGATATTATTTATAGCAGTGAGCTGAAATTTAGCAGAGAATCACAAGCTTTTAAATTATTGACTCTAATTTCTTTGTCCTGAGCAATAACTGGGAAATTAGCTTTACATACTAAACGAGAAACATGATTGTTATTTATTTATTTGCTGAATTAAAAACATTCTTTTAAAATTTCAAATATATATATATATGTTTCAAAATATTTTAATAATAAATCTAAATCATCCATAAAACCCTTCATTAATTATTAAATTAGAAGTGTCACTATATTTAAATCAATAATAATCTGCCAAAATGTAGCTAAATACCTTCGTAACAATCCCCGATTTCCTCCTTAAACTGTAATTTCTTTTCCTGCTTCCGTATTAAGAAAAATATTTTCACACCTGCATAACAAAATTTTTACCGTAACAGTAGTGGAACATATTATATTCTCATTTCATTTTTATATCCTTCAGATTAACACCCAATTTATTCGAACTTATTTTATTGATAAATATTTTGTTTATACGGAATGTGTAAATATTTTACATGATTTGTTCATTTTCTTTCTGAACAAGAATTGGTATACAAAAATATAAATAGAAAAATTGGTAATAAACCATAATATGCCTAACATTTTCTAAATTTTGGATTAGTACAGAGAGATATTTTCTAGGACACATTGTCAATATGTTGCAGAAAAATTCATGAAGCTTGTGAAAAAAATAAGTGATTTCATGCCCACATTTGTACATATTTTTTCCTTCCCCCCTTTTATGTGATATATATATATAAGAAACAAACGCATTTTTCTCCTGTCGTTTTAAACAATAATAACTATTCAATTAAAAATTTTTCAATTAGGCTGCCTAAATGATTATAGGAACGATTTTAAATAGACTATAATCTTAACATCATACGTAACATAATCTTTATTTGCTTTATTCTGATAAACAATTTTATTCGTTTAAAAAATATATATTGATTAAGAAAATCATTTATTTTTAATACACAGAAACTTATTTAGCTTTTGTCCTGGAAAAATTTATCATCTAATATTCCTATGTTTTTAGTAGAATATCAGAAATCACTATTAATCTGTGTTGTAGAAAATAAATCTGATATCATTTTTACTTTGTTCATAGCCTGTTTTGATTTAAAAAAAAAATAAATCTTCAGGTTTTGAGAGAAGTGAAATTTCTCATTGCACACTCTGTTGCTCTAATTCCTTATTTAATTATTGTTTTAAAAATATTTTTTATTAAGTTTTTTAACAATAGCTATATTTTTTTTTTTATAAACAACAAATGTACTTATTTGTATATAATTACTAAAGATGAAAAACTTTACTTTCTGAAATACAAGTTCTGTTACAATATTTTTATATATTTTATTTCAAATGCGAGTGTTATTTAATAAATACTTTTTTTATGCTTCGCAAACTTTATAGAGATTAAATATGTATTAAAACAATTATGATGTTATTCAGTAATAGCTTTATCTTTAAAAAAGTGAAACGTATATGTTATAAAGTGCAAGGGAAATTGGTTTCATCCTTATATTCTCGAAATATGTTGTCGAAATTTCTTACGAAATATTTTCACATTCCTAGTGATATGTTAATACGATTTTCGAATTATTCCGCATAAAAAGGGCGAATTTAAATAGTGCTTGGATTACATTGAAATTATTCAAAATAAAATAACATTTTTTTTATTTCTTATTATAGTTGTTATGAATTATTTCGTTATAAATATTTTCAACGCATTCTTAATTTTTCTTTAATATTGGTAATACGTTTAAATATTTCATGATATAAAAACCGATAATTACTATATTGGTGTAATATTTTGTCATTGGAACTTACAATTTTACACATATTAACCACTTGTTTTATTCATATATTGCATATGTGGAGATGCGTGAGAACATGTAGTCCCTGAGTTTTTTTTTTTTTTTTTTTTTTTTTTTTTTTTTTAAATTATTTCCATTTTAAACATACGACTATTTTGTCTCTACTATTAATGACGAAGGACATATTTGTTATTAATTTTTGAATCATTGGTTCTTTAACTTGCCAGTAGGAAACAGCACAGTCAATGAACTGAAAGTTTATGATACAACATTAAGTCCAGTAATTAAACTTTATGCAAAAAACAAGGACTAAGTGTTAAAGAGAATAGTTACAAATTAATTGCGGTTGTTAGGTGCAAAATACAGGATTTGTACGATTTTAACGTGGCAGTGCCACCAATTTCAAATAATAAGTTTTGCGTTAGTTAACCGTAAATTTCTGTCATTCAATAAGGCAAATGTTACATTTCGAATATTGATACGAATATTAAAAATATATGTTGGTAGGAAACCATGCCAATCGAATTAAATGGGTTAACGATCATTTATCGTTGTTACTTTATGAGAACATTTTTTTCAATAATTCAAATACAAAACACATAGCGAAATGCCTCTAGAAAAGTCTAAACTGAGAGTGAATACGCATAAAATTAATTTCAATTGTGAAATTTTAAAATTTAATTTACACAACGAAAGTTTCAGAATGTTTATATGTTATATTATAACGAAAGTAAACATAAAACATTAGACTATACATTTGCAAGTTGAGCATAAACTTACGTAACACAATAATAGATGCGAGAAAATCTAAAATCTAAATTTCTTTCAAAATAGCTGCGCTATACAAGTTTCAAAAGCTGAAAAAAAATTTGTTTCTTTGGACAATTTGTTTCTTTTCCTACAATGGAAGTTTTCCGGAACAAACAGGGAATTCCACGGGGTCGCGGATTTTTAGTGTTTATTCAGAGGAAGTCCGGAGTTTTCAGAGCAGTTAGCAACCTTGGTAAGTCGATATTTCTCGTCATTTTTATCGTCTTGGTTTCAAAGTATCATATTTAAAGCAGTGTTTGAAACTTTTTTGCCACTGCAGATTAATAAAAAATAGACATCGTGCATTAGATCATTGTAATTTGAATGAATGGAATTTCTGATGGAACGGATTTTATATTATACCGATTGCTCAACCAAAATAATTCAAATTATTAACTTATAAATAAAGTAGAAGTGGATTAAAACAGAGTACTTACACTAGAATCTTATTCGTTACAATTCTCAGTTTAGTAATAATTTTGTTTACTAAAAAATCTCATTTCCATAATCTTTGTAAAAAAAAAAAAAAAAAAAAAAAAAAAAAAAAAAAAAAGGGATTTTCAAACTGTTCAGAATACAAAATATTGACATTTCTGTTGCTAATGTAGTCCATGATACAGAAATGTTTTTTAAAATCATATTTCTACTGTTTTCGCTTAAAAAATACTCTAAAAATTTTCCAATAAAATGACGAAAACAGAATGTAAATACGATGTATCCAATCATCGCTTTTTATATTGCAGTCTATGGTTTTTGCGCCTTCTTCAGTATTTTTGTAATACCCGAAGACAAATTATTATTTATAGTTTCCTGAACTAAAAAGGGACAAAAGAAATATGTATAAAGATATATTCAAAAATATATCAGTTTGAAACATGTCGATTTTTTTCAATGTTATAAGTAATTTGATTTTAAAAGGAATTAATTTATAAATATGCATTTCATTATAAAAGTGAAGTAAAAAGGTTTTTTTTTTTTTTTTTTTTTTTTTAATTAAAAAAAGTATAATCTTCTGTATCCCGGAACACTTAAAACTTGTGTTTCCTGTGAACAATTACAGAAACATTTTGCTTTCTCCAATTGAGAAAGCACATTTTCTCTGAATTTTTTTCAGATTTTATTTTTATCTACGTGACAAGTTTTTTCTAATATGTCTGAACTAATTAGTCTTTGTGACATCGTATATATTTGGAAGTTAATGAATGATTTATTAGTGCATTTACACCTGTCGTTGTTTCACAAATCTTATAAAGTAGACAAAAAAAAAAAAAAAAAAAAAAAAAAAAAAACAAGAGTTTTCAGTTAATATAACTGAAATAATTACCAATTTACTAAAAAGGTGATTAAAATTTGTTTACTATTTCATTACAAATGAACTGGCCCTAAAACTGAAAACCATTGATATTAAAAACATATGTAAAGAAATATTAAGGCAACTGTCTAATTAAGGCACCCTCCGACTGTCTTGGAAAAGGGCAAAATTGTAATGTTGTTTTCTCTGCATTTTGTTTTAAATGCTAAAAAAAATGATTCTTTGAACATTTTATAAAAAAACTTAATACAAATATGATTGCAATCCTTGGAAGTATTAATCATGGCTCAATGTATTAAAAACACATTAAATCAATAGAATTATATTACTTTAAATATTGCTTGTATTGCAGTGAAACCTGGAGCTGAGTGAACGTATTAACACGGGCTTGTCAGTGAGGGGGTTAAGGCAACTGCGCCATTTCTAAAAAAAGATAATCTCAAGGCTAAGAACAAAAACAAAAGCAAACAAATCCATGGGAAAAATATATGCAACAAACGTATGAATTTAGATATGTATAAGAAAACATAGCAATTTATCTTAGTTTTAAAATATTCTCTTATGTTTAGTAGGGAAAAAATATTTTCTTATGCACCGTAGAATGGTAACTGCAGACAAAGTTTTGGCTGGTTTTTATAATAGAAAATTTTTGTCAAAGAAATCTTTTGAAATGATAAAAAAGGAAACAAGAGCAAACAGGAAATGCAATAATTACTTTAACCCCTTAAGAGGCGGTGGGATAAAATATACCCCACCTAATTTAAACAAGATTCTCACCAGAAAATTTTAACTAAATTTTATGTTTTTAACTTTGGAGGAAAATCGCTGAAAAATTGCTTTTCCTTATTTAAAAATAAAATTTCTCGATTATTTTGGTGAGAATTCAATATTTAGACACATTTTTGCTTGCCCCTCAAGGGGTTAATGTAGTGGAGGTTGTTATACATTAGACATGTTTAGATATTTAATCTTTTTTATATAACTGCAAAATAATAAATTAAATTTTTAATTGTTGCAAAAAATACTTTTAGATATCTTTTATTCATATAAATAATGTCTCAATTATATACATTTTATTAAATAATATCTCATTAAATTAATTATTATATCTCATTAAATCATTTTTCAATAGATAATATATCATTAAATTAATTATTATATCTCATTAAATCATTATGTGTTAAATAATGTGTCATTTATATAAATTTGCCATTGCTGTTTTTCTTTGTGTCCAAAATATTTTTAGAAAAAGTGACTGTCGGACCGCATACTGTATCTTAGTCCTACGTAAATTGCGCCTTGTACTGAATATGCTTTTAATTACAAAAAATCAGTTTAAAAAAAATATATATTATATTTATTGAATGAATTTGTACCTGTAATAAGTAAGGTCAATGAGCCTAAGGATGATGAAAAATAAATGCGACAAAATTTTGTACCTAAATTTCTAAGGCATGACTCGTATATAAATGTGACATAATAAAACATCCGCATTTCAGAAACAAAACGCGAAATATGTTACTGCATTTAAAAAGTTTCTTCTAGAAGATTTTCCCGTTACAGTATGCATCGTTAGTTACTAAACCTTTCCAAAATTTTCTAAATGCGTGGAATAATCCCGAAATTTAAATTAAGATTTCATTTTTCTTTTCTTTTTTTATAAAAATAATACCAAATAACCCCATCGACCTCACAGCATTAAAGATCTGTTTGACTGTTTAATCTACTGGAAATGAAAGCAAGGAAAGTCGACGCGTTTTAAACTGGAGTTGTTCAAAAATTTGTATCATAATTTGGTTTTTGATTTTTGAAAGAGAGAAATTGGATCCTTCAAATGCTGAGACGATTTCAGCAGATGTATTAAAGGAAGGCTTAAGTGTATTTTCTTATGCTAAATTAAAATTATGTTTACAGTTGAAATTCTGAATACCTGAACTTTGTTGAATTTATATATTTAAGACTCTCCCAACAATGATATTGGCGCTTTTCTTCAGTTAAATTCATAATTGCGTACTTCACATGATCAAAAGAGGAAAATTCATGCATTTATAAAATTAATAAAAAATTAGACATTAATTGCAGAATATAATTAAGCAAAGAGTGAAGAAATACGATCAATGAATGAAGTTTTAAATCTAAGGGCTCGGGGCATCGAAAAAGTGCCCTTGCTAAATTTTTTCAAGAAACCTGGGCTGAAGGTCAGAATTATTATCTTTAGTTTTATTTCATTTGTTGTTTCAAAAGTTATTTCTATTATGAAATAAACATGGATAATTTAATACTATACCAATACTATTTTGTAGTCTAATGGTAATCTTAAGTTGACCAGCTATGCAATTTTTGAATAGTAGTGTGAATATCTCCAAATATTGCTTTTACTGTTAAGACAGATAAATCAGACGCGGTCACAATGGTGACGAGTGATACTTAAAGTTGGAAGTAGCCATAATGGTGTCATAAAACATCTCTTATATAAAATTAAAATAATTACCACAATTTTTAAATTTCAGGAACAATTACAGTGTTCCGGGAATTCCTAAGTATAAAACATTTAGTTAATCAAACTATTGTATTGTACATACAGTAATAAAATGGTTTTTGTAGAATTAATGTTGAATTTGTCAAGATTTGTTACTCTTTATTTATTAATTGTCAGAGTTAAAAGTGTTTAAAAAATAAATGTTAAATGAGAAATATCATTATTCAATTATAGTGCAAACTAATTACAATTAAATTAATAAAATTAAGCTGAACTGACAGATGAATTGTCTCATTTACATACTTTGGACATCTCATTTATGCGTTAGCTACTGTAAACGTGACAAAAATGACCTAAATGTGGCAATGATATATTTTTGAATAGAATGCTCTATTTCTTCAAAACAAATTTGATTTGATTTTAAAGCATAATAAACAATCATTTGTTTTTATATTTGTTATTTTACATTAAATAAAAAGCTAAATACATCTTAAATGTCACGAAATTATGCAAAATCGCATCACTTTTCAGGTACAAATATTTTAATAATAACAACATGACAGTTTATGTACGTTTACAAAATACCTGTCCAACTTTATAAATAAAAAAATCATCTCCAAATGATATGTTTAGAAGTTGGCTCGCTGAAGCACCGGTAAAATAGGGATGAACTGGGCATAATTAATTATACATATCTATAAATACTATCTATCTCTACCTACATATATATCTATTTTTACTAAATGATTTTTATCAACTTCATACACAGTTTTAAAAATTACATTTAAGAATGTAACCTTATTAATGTTAATGTTTTAATTGAAAGTTTTAATAAATTAAAAATGCCGTATTAGAATTTTCAAACTGCATTAAATAACTATACATTGGCAGTTTATTTTCTTTACTGTATTACTGTGTAAATTTTAGTGCTTGTTCTATATATTTCGTAGTATATGTTTTTTAACATATACATATATAACACCCGCTTTGCGGTTAAAAGGGATAAATATTAGGAAATGTAGCAAATCGCCTAATATTTGTATTCATATGAATGTTTAAGTTTTAAGTAAGCTATTAAATCTATTTCTGAAAAAAAAATTAATATTTAACTTTAATCTTTTAATGAATATAAGTCTAAATTTCCCTCTGTGGATGTTCTTACATATAAAACAAAAAATAATTTTCTCTGACTTTTAAGCAATTTAAATTATTTTACATTTTTTAATAACTAGTTAAAAGTCTTTCGTTAATTTCTAACTTAATATATTTTTAAATTATTAAATTTTTACTAAATAAATAACTTATAAACTTTGTGCCTAGCCAAAATAGTCTCCTTCCAAACCAAAGTTGTTAAAAATTCAAAACTTAGTTTTGTCTCCTCCATGAAATTCTCCTCCGTGGGATTGGTCTATCATTTTTACTGATGATGTCTAGTTTATCAGTCATTTATCAAACATGGTATTCATAATAAGACGATCTCAAACATAAAGAGAAATTTTATAATTAATGATATCCTGATGCGCATTGCTTTTTCTGAAAATTAAATTCTGTAAATTCAACAGTTTTATTAGCTAATTGGGCCCTTTCTCTGAGAATGACCAAATATGCTTCCATATAACAATAGATGGATTTATTAAACTGGAGAATATTTGTCAAAATATCACTCAAATTTACCTTATTTTTGAATTCTTGAACTGCGCCATTCATAACTAATTTTGGCAAAAAATACGTGCTTGATAAAAATTCTTTTATGCCATCAACACGTGTTCTTTTATGCCATCAACAGCAGCCGTTCAGACGAAACAACATTTTTATCGCGATATTTGATCGGGTTATTCCGCATCTTCTATTTTTATTATAAAATTACAGACACCTTCTCGAATAAAAACCAACAATGTTTTCCAAAGTAACTACACTCAAATAGACTTCCCTGAACATGCAAAATCTTAATAAGATTAGTCAAAAGATTCTATCACTTCCAATGCAGATTTAACCGTAGATTTCTAAAGCCGTCGGAGAAAAAGTGCTTAAGATCTTTGATCGCACCCCAGGCGAGCTATTAAATGAAATCGCTCAGGAATTCCAAAAGAAATGGTCAACAATCCGAAATACTACAAATCTACGGAATAAAATACAGCTCTAAGCTTCATCTCCATTAATAACTGTCGGACTTAAACTGCTCTTCGTGTTAAAGGTGGGGGAATCTGAGGGGTGAGGTTCAAGATAAAATAAAGACTTCGGGCGGGTGGGTCTGGGGGTTACTGTTTGCTAGGCATCGAACAACTCCACAAGGCAGTGTCATTGAAAAAAGCATAATTGCCAATCATCAGAAAATAAGTAGTTAAGTGGTAAGAACAGATATAATGGTCTGTTTTACTTTCAATGACATTTAAAGCTAGAAACGGTTCTGGCTCTCCCTTTTTTTTAGCAATGCTTTTTCTTGAATGTATGTGCAATTATTATTTTTTTTCCTCATAAACGATCGTTGAAGGTTGTTTGGCGGCAGAAATTACGGATGCCAAGCTAAGTCATATCGGGTAAGTCGGGTAGTTATCGAAAAATTACATCTTTGCAACCAATAGATGGTGGGTGGGGGCCTTGAACGTTTTACTACTATTTCCAGGAAAATAGGTCTGGTAGACAAATTGTATTGTTTATGACAAATTACAGCAATCCTCAATAGCCTTTTAACAACGTATTCTCAGAAAGAAATATAGAAAATCATTCAAATAAAAATCTCAATATCTGATAGACAGCGAATGCCAATGATTTGCTTCTATCATTTCCCCCAGTGTATTTATATATTTTTAAAGGCAACGAATTTTATGAAACCAGCATTTCTCTATCAGCTTTTGGCTTTTAGGCTGCATACCTCTTTCATTGAATGGTTATGCTATATAAACGAATAAATCCTTATTAAAACTACGTAGAGAAGATTACTAACTCGGACATATATTTTAAGTGCTTTAAAGTTGACCATATGTCAAAATATTTGAGAAGAGTAGCCACGTACAATATTAAGTGCTTTATATTTTCTCCTCTCCTATAAATAGGTCCATGGTCGACAGAAGACTACGATTCTCGAATGCGATAAGCAAGATTTATTAAATTAATGATACTGATAACTGATGAATGAGCCAATTTAAAATAAAAAGACAATTTTAGATAGGTCTTTTATAGTGCTATCCATCACGTTATTAATTGTGCATTGAAAATGCGTTTTAATACAATATATTTAAACATGAGTAAAAGACTACTTACTATACAGAGTGATTCAAAATGAATGGGATAAAATAATTAGCAATCCCGTTCATTTTGAATCACCCTGTATATTAAAACATAGCGCACTTATTTCAAAAGTTACACAACTCAAAAGCTACAAAATTCCATATATCAATACGAATATATCACAAAAATACTTTTAAAATTTTCGTACAAAACATATTTATTTATTGTTTGAGCCGTTATTATTAACTTTTACATTCAAAATCGTCAAATTATGTTACGAATCCTCAAAAACTGGTTTCTAATCTGGTTCATAAAGATTTAAATATCATGCTACTCACCCTGAATTAAGGTACATTAAACTTTTTATGCACTTTATTTAGAAAACTAGCAGACACCTCCGGCGTTGCCCGGGGTTTGTAAATAATAACCTTAAACAAAACTCAAGTTTGTATAATTTTATGATCTTTTGAAATTCTTTTAAATGAACCTAATTTCGGAGTTCCTATTGCCTTCCGCAGTGTCTAGTGTGTTCCCAACAAACTTCTTTCCGAACGAACTTGTAACCTGGGTCCCCGCTACGTATCGCAGCATTTTCGAAAGTGCCCCGCACGTGCCGGAGACGGTCGAAAACCAAGTTGAGTGAGCGAAACCTCGTAGTAATCAAGCCGACAGAATCCAAAAAAGAATGCACCATTAATCATTAATGTTAGAAAAGGTTGGTAACTGAAGTCTAAGGATAAAATTTCGTAATACAGAGAGTAGCTGAATTGTAATCTAAGTTGAATGAACTAAATCACGTTGAAATTGGCCCCTTAGAACCCGAGGAGAGAATGCGTCCCTAAGCGGTGGAAGATGCCCCCTCCCCTTCTAAATTTCATGAATTATTTTTAACATTAACACGATATTTAATAAACGGATGAAATCCCTTATCTAAAGTTACCTTTAAAGAAACGTGATTTTTAATTTACGGCTGTAGTGAGTAGACGTAAGTTGATGCTGAAAAAGGAAATTAATGTTTGAAAATTGTGGTAGATGAGGTATAAAGAAAAATTATGCATAGGATACGAATTAATCATTAGAATAATATTTTAAAGAATTGCACAAAATATAGGGTAAATGTATAAAAAAGGGCCCAATGGACCCAATAAAAATATGCGGGTGTTGGTCTAGGAAGAAGAGTCCCATACTCAATTTTAACATTATGCACTTAGAAGATTATAAAATTAGGAGGTGGCAATACCTGGCACACAAAAAGTTCAAGGGTCCCCGGATCGGACCAAACGGGACCATAGGTTGCCCCAAGATTTTAACTGGAACATAGAAACGGGAGAACAACTAAATGAAAAAATGAAGATTAGGAAGGGAAATGTATTGACAATTTATGCTGCAAAAGCTTCAAGGGTCCCTGTACTGGGTCCCAAGTGGTCAGGGACTTAAGTGGCATGTAGTTTGGCAAAAATATACTTTTTATTAGTTTTTAAAGTAATCAGAAGACGCTAGAACTATGTTATAGAAAATTGCAAGCAATTCGGTTCATTTTTAAAGAAGCTTTACCAACGGCCCAAGAAGGCAATTAATATTCAAAATTGGTGGTAGATGAAGACTGAAAATTTTTTGTCGTTCATGTAGTAGTTGGAAGACCTAAGAAGGTGTTATAAAAAAAAACAGTGAATCGAATCATTTTTAAGGGAGCTATAGTAAGGGGCCCAAAGTGGGCCAACTCATAGTTAAAAAAGGGCTCTAACATGAAAACATGTAGAAATGTCTTAGTACTTAGCGCTTTAGAACTTCAATTAGTAAAAATTAAGCATAGAATAGGAATTATTCGTTAGAATAATATTATAAAGAAATGCACAAAATATTGGGTAAATGTTTAAAAAGGGCCCTAGGGCCCCAATAAAAATATGAGTGTATGGGTCCAGGAATAAGAACCCAACACTCAACTATAAAATTATTCGCTTAGAAGGTGAGAAAATTAGGGGGTAAAAAATGCTTGGCGCCCAAAATGTTGAAGGGGCCCTGCGATTCCCTAGGGGGCCCCCAGGGTTTTAACTGGAATGTAGAAACGCGAGAATGACTAAATATAAAAAGGATCCCTAAAATGAAAATCGTATTAAAAGGAAGCAATTTATTAACAATTTATTAGAGCAAGAACTTCAAGGGGCCCTGTATCGGGCCCCAAGGTTCCAGGGACATAACTGGAAAAGTAGAATGGAGAAAATAACTATATGGTGAAAGCTCTCCAAAACGCAGATGATTGAATAAAAAGGGGGGTAAGTTATTAACAACATTGTGCAAAAAATTTAAAGGGGACCAGGGGCCCTGGCCCTTAAAAAATTAAAAATCAGAACCTCAGGTGCCTCAGGACCTGTTTTGAACTAACCTTACCTGCATTTTCAGGCTTCTATGCGCGGTAGATTTCGCTGGCCATCGCACATAGACAGGCAGACAGAGTTGTGTTCTTTTATTAGTACTAGGGGATCGAACCCGAGCTCCTCGGGTTACAGAGTATAGGTGAAAACCATTCTTTTTTTTTATTGTATTTTTTTTTTTTACATGTAATGTATATTTTAGATTGCCCACTAACATCAAAAAGAATTTTTATCTGAAAAATATCAATTACGCAATCAAATAAAGTTTTAAAATTTATTAAAAGCGATACTTTCACATGTCACCGCATGCCAGGAATTATTAGCCTATGATTTTGAAAATTGCGGCAGTCTTTCCGGTCATTTCAGTGCTTTAAGCGCGTAGTTCAACCACATGTCTGTTAAATTTGTTTCTTATTTACATTATTTTATTTAATTTTCTATAGAGGAAGTTTTAATTTTGTCATAGAACATTAGATGAAAACAAATGCTGAACTTTTTACATTGTGTTAAGGGCAAGCGGATTAATCTTTCGTAATCGAGCTACACGTGATAGATAATTATGCTATTGTATGTGGCACAGAAATCGCGATTATTTGTTAATTGTTTAACGGCAACACCTGAATGAAACGCATCTCATTGGTTATTGTGTAATATTTTTAAAAAGGGAATAACAAAAAAATAATAATAATAAGTTTAATTAATAACTATAGAACAAAACAATTTATATAATTAAAAAAAAAGTAAATAAACAATTTATTAATAAATAAACAACAATATACGGGTTACCATATCAAGCAAAATAACGACACTTTGGCGCTAGTTAAATACCCCGGTGCGTATATGACATTGAAGTCAGAAAACAAATCGCGCCAACGTGGTGCGTACTTTTATTCATCTCATTTAAAATACAATAATAAATAAATAAATAAATAAATAAAGGTATTTTTCTAGTATAGGTACTTGGCGAAATAGAGAAAAGGTCCATGGCGTGAAAAGAAATTTGGCAACATTTTCTGGCAACCTATTTCATCAAAATATTTTTTTCGAATAAAACCACATAAAAGTTGCTATGATCGCAAAAAGATCGTACTTTTATGTTAGCTGGGCGCAATTCTCGCCAATAGCATTTTTTAACTCGCCAGCAGCATTTTTTATTTTTGGAGGGGTAAATTAAATCAATACTTTGATGTTGAAATTAAATGGTTTGTGGTATTTATTCTTTTCTTTCTCTTTCTTTTTTTAAAGAATATTTTTTTTAAGTGAAATTCATGAATTTGAAATGTTTCAGTTTTAAATTAAAGTTATCCATTTTAGAATCCAAATGAGTGAAAGGATTATATTTTAATCTAAATTAATGAAATATAAAAAATGCGACGGATACAATGTTTGGCGATTTATCACCTGTGCCCGACTAACATAAAAATACCGAGTTTTTGATTTCTCTATCAGAATGTTCCGATTTGGGGAAGGACTGAACAAGTAAATTAAATGATGAAAAAAAGTAACATGGTTCAATGTTTAGCATACATTTAAGGGAGACCAAACTGGTCGCCACGGGAGGCTAGTTATTTTTAAAATCGTAATAACTTAGTCAATTAAGATACAATTTTCAAACAAATTGCATTTGAAAAGTAGATTTTTCTCTCTATTTGACGGCGTAAAAATTGAAAATGTGCGATATTTGGAAACTTAAAAAATCGCTGACATAGCACGCATTGTAATTTCATTTTTTTTTTTAATGAGAAAATGGCAACAAAAAGTACAGTAATATATTATTTTCTTTCCTCCGTAATTATTTTCCCTCTATTTTCAACCCGCCATGACTTTCAACAGAAATGGAGTTCTTCAGTTGCCACAATTACAAAAAATGTATTAAAAACTACAAAAAAATTAATATCTCAAAATTAAATTGAGATACAGCTTTCAAACAAATTGCATTAAAAAGTAGATTTTTTTTCCTTATACGACGGTGTAAAAATTTAAAATGTGCGATGTTAAGAAGTTTAAAATTTTGCAGTAAAGAAAATCGCAAAACCAAAATTTCATTTCAAATTTCAAAGTGTTGCCATTCGCAAAATGACGTATGCGTTACGCACAGATATGTTTGTCCTTTATAATATAGATAGACTAGCAGACCAGCCCGGCGTTACCCGGGGTTTGTAAATAATAACCTTAAACAAAACTTAAGTTTGTATGATTTTATATCTTTGGAAATTCTTTTAAATGAACCTAATTTCGGAGGACCCATTGCCTGCTGCAGCGTCTAGTGTGTTCCCATAAAATTTCTTTCTGAACGAACCTGTAATCTAGTTCCCCACTACCTATGGCAGCATTTACTGGAAGTGCCCGCACGTGCCGGAGACAATCGAAAACCAAGTTGAGTGAGTTAAACCTCGTAGGAATCAAGCCCATAGAATAATAATAATAAAAAAAAAGAATGCACATTAATGTTAGAAAATGTTGGTAACTAAAGTCTAAGATAAAATTTCATAATACAGAAAGTAGCTGAATTGTAATCTAAGTTGAAGGAAGCAAATCCCGTTGAAATTGTGCCCTTAAACACGAGGAAATAACGCGCCACCAAGCAGTGGAAGATACCCCCTTACCTTGTAAATTTCATGAATTACTGTTAGCATTAACACGATATATAATAAACGGATGAAATCCCTTATCTAATGTTACCTTTAAAGTTAAGCTATTTTTTTATTTTCAGCTGTAGTGAGTAGACGTAATTTGATGCTGAAAAAGGAGATTAATGTTCGAAGAAGGTGGTAGCTGAGGTATAAAGAAAGACCTGGCCCTGGGGGCCACGATCGTAACTGGAATGTAGTTGGGTATAAGAAAATTTTTTGGGGATTTTAAAATAGCTGGAAGACGCTAAAACTATGTTAAAGAAAATTGCAATAGAATAGGATAGTTTTTAAAGAAGCTGTAACAAAGGCCCCAAGAAGACGATTAATATTCAAAATTAAAGGTAGCTGAAGTCGGCAATTTTTTTTTTTTTTTTTTTTTTTTTTTTTGTCGTTTATGTAGTAGCTGGAGAATCTAAGAAATTGTTAGAAAAAAAAAGTTCGCGAATCGGACCATTTTTAAGGGAGCAATTCTAGGGTCCCAGAAGGGCCCAACTGATAGTTGAGGGCAGGGCCCTAACATGAAAACATGGTTAAATGTTTTAGTACTTAGCGTTTTAGATCTTCAAGTAGTCAAACTTAATCATAGGGTATGAAATAATCATTAGAATAATATTTTAAAGAAATGCGCAAAAATGAGGTAAATGCTTAAAAAGGGGCCATAGAGCCTCAATAAAAATATGAGCGTGTTGGTCTCGTGGGAAGAGTCCAAGACTCAATTTTAAAATTGTGCTACGAGAAGGTCAGAAAATTAGGGTGTAAAAAATGCATAGCACATAAAAAATTGAAGGGACCCCTGATCGGGCCCTACAGGACCCTAAGGTGCCCCAGGATTTTAACTGGAATATAGAAACTGGAGAATAACTAAATGGAAAAATGGTTCCAAAAATGAAGATCGGATTAAGAGGGGCAATTTATTAATAATTTATGGTGCAAAAGCTTCAAGGGGGCCTTGTACCGGACCCCAAGGGGGAAGGGACTTAAGTGGGAACTATGGTAATGAAATGTGAAAGGAATTCGGATCATTTTTAAAGAAGATGCACCAAGGGCCCCAAGAAGACGATTTATATTCAAAATTGGTGGTAGTTGAAGTCTGAAATATTTTTTGGTTGTTCGTGTAATACCTGGAGAACCTAAGATGTTAGAAAAAAAAAGCTAGTGAATCGGAATATTCTTAAGGGAGTAATAATAGGGGAGGGGGGCAAAAGGGATCAACTGATAGTTGAGAACAGGGCCCTAACATGAAAACATGTTAAAACGTTTTAGTACTTAGCGTTTTAGATCTTTGATTAGTCAAGATTAAGCATAGGGTATGAATTAATCATTAGAATATATAATTTGAAATAAATGTGCAAAAAATTGGGGAAAGGCTTAAAAAGGGCCCTAGGGAACCAATAAAAATATGTGAGTGTTGGTCTAAGGAGAAGAGTTCAAGACTCAACTTTAAAATTACGCACTGCGAAGTTGAGAAAATTAGTGTGTGAAAAACGCATGACACACAAAAAATTTAAGGGGCCCTGGACCGGGCCTTACGGTAACCTAGACGGGCCCGTGGTCTTAACTGGAATGTAGAAACGGGAGAATAACTAAATGGAGAAAGTATCCCAAATATGAAGATCCGATAAAAAATAAGCAATTTATTAACAATTTAGTGCATTAAAACTTCAAGCGCCCCTGTACCGATCCCCTTGCGAGGGTGCCAGGGTCTTAACTGAAATGTAGAAATGGGGTAGAAACTGAAAGGAGAAGTCACCCCAAAAACGAAGAAAATCGGTTAGAAAAGAGGCATGTTATTAAAATTTAGTGCACTATAACTTCAAGGGGCCCTGTACCGGGCCCTTGAAAGGGTGCCGGGTCTTAACTGAAATGTTAAAATGGGGTAGAAACTGAAAGGAGAATTCACCCCAAAAACGAAGACGATCGGATAGAAAAGATACATGTTATTGGCAATTTAGTGCACTAAAACTTCAAGGGTCCTGTACCGGGCCCCTTGCAAGGTTGCCAGGCTCTTAACTGAAATGTAGAAATGGGGCAGAAACTGAAAGGTGAATTCACCCCCAAAACGATGAAGATCGGATAGAAAAGAGGCATGTTATTAACAATTTAGTGCATAAAAACTTAAAGGGGCCCAGGAGCACCGGCCCTAAAAAAATTAAAAATCTGAGCCTCAGGTGCATCAGGACCTGTTATGGACTAACCACTCCTGAATTTTCAAATTTCTACGCGCAGTAGTTTTCGCTAGCCATCGCACACACTCAGACACACAGAGCGATTTGTTCTTTTATTAGTATAGATAACTTGCATTTGCACTTGTGAAAGATTTATCCTTTTGTGAATAAAAATACTTTTTGTAGCGGTGTCAATTCAGATATAAGTGCGCGATATATAAAAAAATACACGCATCATCAGAAGTACTCCTTAGTCATGAAATTATTTTATTTTAAAAGTAATTTTTTAATTCTTTTACTATATAAAAGAAAAATCATATTAGCAATATCATATTAAAATTGGATATATTTGTAAAGTTGTGAAATTTTTCTTAGATCTCTTTCTGAATTACATGTGACTATTGACAGCTACAACTCGCTTTCAGTTCGCTAAAAAATATTCAAATTCAAGATTTTTATTTCGATATAGCTTTATTAGTATAAAAAGTAACTATCTACAATATAATAAAAAATATATATTGAAACACAAGAGAAAAAATCAGCTATGTTTGAAAGAGCAATTAACTTGCAGTTCCTTTCATCATTTTGCATCATAAGGTTATAAAAATATATATATTTCTTAAGTATTTTATATCTATTGTATTTTATATTTTATTAAGTATTTTATCTATCATTTAGATAAAACTTTTTTTAAACACAATTTTGTGTACTTAAACACCTATATTTTAAAAACTTGAAAGTTCTGTTTTCGTAAAATTTGTTAGAAAGTATTAAGTGTGGTAATTTTACTGGAGTGCATTAAGAAAGCAAAAATGAGGTTTTGTCATGATAATTCCTGCCCTAATGTACTTTTAAAAATCAGCGGATCATTAGTGATAAAATATATTTATTTTTTATTCTTGAACACTCAAATTTAAGTGCATGCTTTATTATTACACAATGTGCATAGGAAAGCGGATAAAGCTAGGACTATGTAATAATTGTCCACTTACAGTAAAATGACTATGCGTTATCATATGAGAGGGACATCAGTACCTCAAGTGGTGAAATGTAAAGTTTTCGACCCTATCTCAAAAACTATGAGAGATATGAGGAAAAATAAATTACGAATGCGTAATAGCGTCTTCGATTTAGTATAAAATGATATCTAAAACTAAATTTATAACTAGCTCAGAAATGTTCATTTTGCAATAACCAGTCACCAATTTAAATATGTCTTTACTCGTTTGTAAAAAGGTAGCATTAATCGGCAAATGCATAGTTACTAATAAAACTAATACTTACTAAGTAAGATACAATTTATTTAAATTAGAAAATAAACTTAAGTATGCGCAATGTGGCCACCATCTGCAGCAATTGTATGTACATGCATGCGAGTATATATAGTATATTGCTGTCGATGCTGGAAACACATATTTTACTTGGTTTTCTTATTCAAATAAATTTACCTTGCTTCCATGTGTTATTTTTATTAGTAAATATGTATCTTCCGTATAATGCTACATTTCAACAAGCGACTAGGGACATATTTAAGCCAGCGATTGGTTATCGAAAAATTAACATTTTGGGGCGTAAAACGCGGCCGAGGTTTTCTTTAAAAAAGTTTCAAATTTTGCCATCAGATGGCGCTGTACTGCTGAAACCATATGCAAATGAGTAGCTAATGTAATTTCGCTATAAAAGCGATACGTTTAGCTCAAAGGAATCATTCGTCTGCAATGAACATGCCGCTGAACAAGAAGGAAAGCACATTGATCGTAAAACTTTTTTATCAGAAGGAAAGGAATGCTTCGGCAGCACTCCTTGCTTATCGGTGAATAGAAAACTTACGGAGAGGAACCATGTCCGTAAATGCAGTTAAAGGCATGATTCGTAAATTTGAAGAAACCGGTTCTCTGGATGTTACACCGAGTAGAGGACCAAGTGCAGCTGAGCCGGCGATTGCGGGGGAAATTGCAATTACAACAGCTGAAGAATCTTCAAGTTCTTGAATGCTATTGTATGTGGCCACTCAATAGCACGAGCACTGGGCATTGCGTTGGCGACCATGCGCATGATTTTACGCAAAATTCTAAAGCTCTACCATTACAAGATGCATTTCGTGCAACAGTTGAAACCGCAAAATCACTCTGCACGTCTTGATTTTGCCTTTCTTTTTTGGCGAGGATACAAGTGGGGCAGTACTGCCCATCGCATATTTTACGGACAGACGAGGCTCATTTTCACTTATATGGTGCTGTGAACACACAGAACTGCCGCTTATGGGGTTCCACCAGTCCTCATATGCCGTGCAACAACAGCCTCTACATTCCCCATGCGTCACGGCACGGTGTCGATTCACGGCGAATTTCATTTTGGGCCCGTACCTCTTCAAGGAAGTCACAATAAACGGGTTTGTTAAGTGTAAAGTCAAAAGTAACTGATACATAAGACTCCTGCAGAATCGTGTTGTCCCGGAATTAAGGCAAAGATGCTGTTTGGCCACCACAATGTTTGTGCTAGATGTAGCAACTGCTCATACGGCGAGATGTGTAAAGAATGTGATTCAAGATAACTTCCCTCATGAACGTGTCATCTCGCGTAGTTTCCCGATTGTCTGGCTAGCAAGGTCGTCTGGCTGTGAAGTTTTTCTCAAAAATCGTGTTTATCAAGGGCGTAATGAAGCGGACTTCAAAGCTAGCATCGTACGCCACGTCTCCCTCATTCCTACTGATATGTTGCGCGCGGCCGTTGATAACATGGCGGTATGCTTTCAGCACATTGTTGACCGAAAAAGTATGCACATAGATAACACATAGGTGTGTAAATAAATAAAATATTCCGTTATCTTTATTTTTACGTCTTTAATGCGCTACCTGGTGAGGAATTTCAAACTTTTGTTTTGTTTTGTTTTTACGAAAACCTCGGCAGCATGATCTACATAACATTTATTTGAAGTTTCATTCAGATCTGCTCAGTAGAACTGGAAGTATTTGAGTACCTTCAGTATAATTTTAACCATCTTGTACAATCAATAGCTATATAAACATAATATAATATAAACAATTATAATCAGTACAATATCGAAAGAGATTTAAAATATAAGCTTTACGAAAATTACATAATAAATTTGTGTCTCCTAAAAATCGGGGGTGGGGTGGGGTGGGGGGTACAGCCCAGTTTGCCCATGCTTTAATCAGGTTCTGAAACAAACCTAGCTTTGCTTTACGATCAAATATTTCCCCATTTATGGAAAACGATTCAGCGTGGTCAAACATGGCCGCAAAGATTCAGTGTGGTCAAACATGGCTGCATACAATGCTAAAAAAGAAAAAAAAATGTTGTCAAACATGGCCGCTATTCAGATATTTCAAATGTCTGGAATTCACGCGTAAAAAAGTGTATGAAAAGATAAGACATTTTAAAACGTCTTAAAATTGAATACTCCGTTTAAGACACATAATTGTCTGAAATTAGGACATTTCAATTTACAGTGAAAATAAACAACCTATCAAAGGCTATGTATTTGCACTTTACAAAGAGAAATATTCTTATTTGATTATTTAAAAAAGGTTAAAAAGCAAAGTTTTAATATTTCTATGCGTAGATATGAGTTATAGGATTAGTAATAAACAATTAAATTTAAAAAATCAAAAAACCCGACTGCGTAAAAAGCGAACTAATTAATTATTTCTCATCAATGTGAAACCATTTTTTTTTTCAATTCCTACTATTAGCTCACACTCTTGCTATATATATCTTGTTCAAATTTTCAATCGTTAATAAAATACTTATTATTCATCCAATCAAGCTCAAATAATTTTTTTAAACTTGTAGTGGATTACACTTGATGTTAATTCAGTTTTTTTTCAAATATAAATTCATTAATTAAATTAAATTAATTAATTTTCAATAATAGAGAGAGCCCTCTTCTTGATCAAGGTAAGACCGAGAAAGCCCTCTTTTTGATCAAGGCATTTTAAGCGCCACTCAAGAGGAAAGAAGAAGGGAGAAAAAAAATTTCTCTTATTGACATAAGTAGGAATTGACTTAAAATATTTTTTTATATTACTTGTTTATATTACTTAACTATTTTTTTATTCACTTCTATTGATGACTTTTAAGTTGTGTTTAATTGTTAGTTCCTATCTTTAAACACTGTTTTGATGAGGTCTATAGATGTCTATGATGTTTAGAGTTGCAGTAAAGCTAGAGATCCTACCTACACAGCTTTCAGGTTGTATAATATTTTAACGGAGCTTCTGACTGGAAAATAGTCAATGAAACATCGTCTTCATTTTGAAAGACCTATCCAATGATATGCCACTCAATAGGGTGCGTAAATTTTTTTCTCCTCTACCGCCATTTTGTATTTTACGGCCGCCATTTTGAATTTATAAAAACAAAACCTAGCCTATAACCATCGGGCCGTTAAGACGAATTGATTGAGACCTCATTCATTAAAATCCATCCAGCCGTTGGGAAGTTTCGAGGGTATAAAGAAATTCACATACACAGATACGTGTGAAACACCTAACCCTTCTTTTCAGTCGGGTAAAAAAGGAAAGCAAGGTCAAAGGCATTCTACATTTTTGGGAGAGGGAAATTGCGTATCGACTAAAAAATATGAGATATCATTTGAATTTATTTTTTTCTTCAGAAATAAAGAAAAATATTATTTTTCCGTTTGAATGCAAATCTATTTAGTCATGCAATTACTTGGCGTTACCGTATTAGGATACAAAAATGCATCTTTATTGGAAAATATCACCTTGTTGACACTTGAGATTTTCGCTCACTGTATGTCACAATTCGTATAAGAAATCACAAAAAATCGAAAATTCCGATAATTTTTCTGACCGCCAGAAAATAATATATATTTTTTCATTCATTTCATTTTCAGTTTCATTTGACTAGGAAAAAGGAAAACAAGGTCAAAGGCATTCTACATTTTTGGGAGAGGGAAATTGCGTATCGACTAAAAAAATATGAGATATCATTTGAATTTATTTTTTTCTTCAGAAATAAAGAAAAATATTATTTTTCGGTTTGAATGCAAATCTATTTAGTCATGCAATTACTTGGCGTTACCGTATTAGGATACAAAAATGCATCTTTATTGGAAAATATCACCTTGTTGACACTTGAGATTTTCGCTCACTGTATGTCACAATTCGTATAAGAAATCACAAAAAATCGAAAATTCCGATAATTTTTCTGACTGCCAGAAAATAATATATATTTTTTCATTCATTTCATTTTCAGTTTCATTTGACTAGGAAAAAGGAAAGCAAGGTCACAGGCATTCTACATTTTTGGGAGAGGGAAATTGCGTATCGACTAAAAAAATATGAGATATCATTTGAATTTATCTTTTTCTTCAGAAATAAAGAAAAATATTATTTTTCCGTTTGAATGCAAATCTATTTAGTCATGCAATTACTTGGCGTTACCGTATTAGCATACAAAAATGCATCTTTATTGGAAAATATCACCTTGTTGACACTTGAGATTTTCGCTCACTGTATTTCACAATTCGTATAAGAAATCACAAAAAATCGAAAATTCCGATAATTTTTCTGACTGCCAGAAAATAATATATATTTTTTCATTCATTTCATTTTCAGTTTCATTTGACTAGGAAAAAGGAAAGCAAGGTCACAGGCATTCTACATTTTTGGGAGAGGGAAATTGCGTATCGACTAAAAAAATATGAGATATCATTTGAATTTATCTTTTTCTTCAGAAATAAAGAAAAATATTATTTTTCCGTTTGAATGCAAATCTATTTAGTCATGCAATTACTTGGCGTTACCGTATTAGCATACAAAAATGCATCTTTATTGGAAAATATCACCTTGTTGACACTTGAGATTTTCGCTCACTGTATGTCACAATTTGGTATAAGAAATCACAAAAAATCGAAAATTCCGATAATTTTTCTGACCGCCAGAAAATAATATATATTTTTTCATTCATTTCATTTTCAGTTTCATTTGACTAGGAAAAAGATAAAAAAGCATTGGCCAAATAAAAATTAGCCAAATAAAAATTATTTGGCTAGAAGAAATTGGAAATATGTAGTTACAAATGACGAGGCTTGGATTATCTATATGATTCCAATATAAAGGGATCGATTTAGTGCCGAATAAGTGGAGAAAAAGACCTACAATATTGGTTCAGAGAAAACAAGGAAAGCTTTGCTAAAAATTTATGGTTGTTTCTGGATTCTCTTATAACGGAAAACTTAAAATAAGGAAAGCAAAATAACAATAATAATAATAATAATCTCAAAATTAACTCGGATTATTACAAAAAAGCGTTTTAATACAAGATTTCTAAGAACACATTCCATCACTTTACTCAAACACTTTTCTTTATATTAAGTTTCGTATGGATTAGGCAACTAGCCATACCTCTAAATCTACTGCTATATTTTTAGAAAAATGAGAAATGAAAACGGAATTGAGGCTATTACATTTGAATGCATAAACATCTAGACCTCCGACTTGTCTCCTATGGATTACTGTGCATTTAGGCTTTAAAAACAAGCTTTTTTTGTGCGGCAGTCTAATTTATTGAATGGACTTTGGAAGATTGTGATTGTGGAGTGGATTTACAAACAATTACAAAAATGTGTGAACATCCTCTGAAATGAAATTTTCAAATAGAAAATAAAACCTTTTCGTCCCTTTTAATTTATTTTGTCAATTACAGAGAAGAACAAAGTAACAATAATAGATTGAGAATAATAAGTAACATAATCGGTAAATTTTTCCTTAAAATGGCTGAGGATTTTCAACCCAAGGCACTTCTGCATTTTTTAAGGCGAGAAATCACGTATTGACTAAAATAATATGAGAAAGTATCCGAACATTTTCTTTTCCGAAATAAAGAAAAAATATTGTTTCTCCGTTAAAATGCAAATCGACATAGGCGTGGAATTTCTTTGCTTTGCCGTATTAGGGAATAAAAATAAATCTTCCTTGGAAAACATCATCTTAGTTGACATCTTAATTTTTGCGCGTCGTGTCACAATCTGGTATAATAATTTAGAAATCACAAAAAAATCGTAAAATTCAATAAATTTTTTCCCAAAAGATTTTTTTTCTGGATGCCAGACAAGAATATAAGTACTTTCATTCATTTTCAAAGTACTAAGTGCTGTCAGCCTTTAGAACAAAAAAGACTAAAGTTCTTTTATAGTATTTCAGAAAAAACTATTTTTTAATAGTGTTTTAATGGTGTACAGGGGAATTTAATTATTTAATTCACAATTCACTGATGATCAGTTTAATTTTTTTTTTTAATAAATCTACAAAAAAGATCTTGAACGTGTTGTTACACCCCTTTTAATTAAAACTGTCAAAGATAATTCATGAAAATTTTATAAATATTAATTACTTTGTATATTAGATGTTAGTATCAACTGTGCAAAATGTTACTGAAAAAATAAACATCTGACAGAAATATCAGATATATTTTACCCCTATTTTTTAAGAAAAATCGCACTTTTTTTTTTCTTTGAATGCGGACATTTCCACCAGTCTGGGTTTCGCATTGTTTGAATGCCGCAAAGATTCTCATTACACTAGAAATATTTTCAACAAGGTACTACTGTTTTTTAACTATTTTTTTTAAATGACTGGTAGTATCTTGTATTAAATTACTAAGATATTCCCATATTAATATCACCTGATACTGTACAGTAGTCATAAAGTTAATATCTTTTCAAAACATAAGGTGTAGCAGTAAATGTTTTTCAATATTAAAATCATATTCAGAACTTTTTTGGATGGTCAAACAATATTTTTCGAGAAAAAACATCGAAATTAAAATTTTTTTTTCCCGCAAATATTTCTTTAACACTCTCCAAAATATATGAATTGTAATTAATATTAAATAATGTATAACTAATAATTGACTTTATATAAATTTATAAGTTTAAAAGAACCAGCTTACGTTACATTTTTACAAAATGTATCACATAATTATGTTTGAGAAATTTCAAATAGAATTTCATTATAAAAATTTGCACATTGTTACAAATGAACTTTTCATTTTTATGAAATTCATTGAAGAAAAAAAGACCTTAAACAAATTAAATGCTACAATGTTCTACCATTTTCTCAAAAATCAATAAAACGATAAGGACTAAAAATCACCAGAATTTCGACAGAAATGTTTGCTTTTTTGGACTTTATTCAAGAATGTTGTCTGATTGTAATTTACTCTGTATTCATCTTCTCTCTTTAAACTTTGATATAATATCTCCAAGGTCTTTAGATTTTTTGCAATTGGAGAACATGATGATAACGTCACTTTTTTATTTTTCATTTTTATGTGAGAGATAGTAGTATATACTTTGTTATCACTGATACTATTTTGAATAAAACTTTGATACATGAGCAGAAAATAAAAAAATTGTTGAAATGACCCTTTTTCTAAAAAATGACGTTGTAACTCATTCAGTTTATTTTTCTTTTATCGATGTTTAACTTTTACTTATCTTTTTCTTCGTTTAAAGATTAGAAGCAAAGAACGAGTGATAACTTAAAGTAGTTTTTTTATTCATACCCTTTATTTATCATACGTTTTAAATTAACATATTAATTAAAGTTTCATGTAAACTTACTTATTTTTCTTCGAAACCCATTTACTCGATATCAAGTAATGTCTAAATTCAATAAAATTAACATTTTATTAAAATTTCGCTTTTTTATGTTCTCGTAATTCAATGCAAAATTAAATTAAAAAAAAATAAATATTAAATTTCTGAATTAAATTAAAATATTAAATTTTAAACAATAATAAACTATTAAAATATAACATTAAAATGAACCCTTTAGCGGGCGGTGTCCACAGAAATGGAAACCTAATTTTAAGAGTACTGCCACCCAGAATATTTACACAAAGTTTTCCTTTTATAAAGCAAAGGAAAACAAGCAAGTTTTCATTAAATAATAAATTCATTTGTAAATTCTGGTGTCAGTCAATCATTTCATCATTTTATAAACTGAATTATTCCTCGCCGGAAAGGGTTATTAAAAGTAAGTCTACTTTTTTTTTAAGTTTCGTGGTTTTTTAATGGAAAAACAGTTATTAGAGAGTTCATTAACACTATCAGGCAAGTTCATTCAAATTTATCAAATGATCTGCGCTAATGTGATTAGAAGTTTTTAAGGGGACCGGGGACCTTTATTTCAGCGGAAATCGACCCAAAACTCGAAAATTATTTTTGTGCAGCTTATTATTCTCCAGTTTATTCTGAGCCATTCGCGAAAAACGGCATGTAGATGCGATTATTTTTCGCAAAATAAAAAGCATTTGAATTTTGTACACAAACAATTTTTCGGCCCTTTAACACGTTCACGCCGGCGCGATGGGTCACACTCGACTGTCCCAGAGCTTCCAAGTCTCCGGCTTTCTGGATACCAGTATTTTAATACAGAAAATGTTGTTTTATTTAATTAGAACAATTAGGCGATTTAAAAGAACAACATTTTCTCTAAAATAACAGCGGTGTGTAAAAAGCCGGAGACTTGACAACTCTGAGACAGTCGAGTGTGACCCACCGCGCCGGCGTGAACGTGTTAATATTCTTTAAATCTATTTTTCTCAAAACTGATTTTTCAACGTTTTTAGATTTTAAAAAAGGTCCATGCGTCATAATATTTGATCAAAATTCATGAAATTAATAAGTACGAATCCTGATATTGGTTACAAAAAAAAAAAAAAAAAAAAAAAAAACCTGTGCATGCATTTCAAAATTTTAAATTTGATTTTTAACTTATTAAAAGGCTAAATTTTGATGAAAATCGATATCGAATTTAGAAAAAAATCTCTAAAAAATTAAGCATTCGAAGGATTAAAAAATCTATGCACAGATTTGTTTGTAATAGTTTTAAGTCATTAAAATGCCAAATCGAGGAAATATCTCAAAAATCATGACGCATGGAGCATTTTAAAATTTCGTTTTAAAATTTGAACTTTTAAAACAAAATCTTAAAATTATAATAAGATGGAAATTTTCTAAGGTAGTTTATATACTTATGGTGAAATGTATATTTCGACAAAATTTTATATCTCTATGATGAAAATTTAAAAAATAATAATTTTTAACGTCCACCATTCCCTTAAAGTTAAAAAATCTTATGGTGATAATTTAGTATTAAAAAATTCCACATTTTTCTAAATATTTGTCAGAATAACAAAATGAAACGATATTGAAAAGTTTTGTGCAACATAATCTAAAGTTTAATGCATCCATAATATTCAAGTGTATCTGTTAATCAGTTTTAAAATGTAAATCATCTAATCCTTTCCCGATATTTTTTTTTTATCTTAAAAACACTTTAAAGTTATTTGATACTTTTGTATATATTTCCGGGCCAAAAATAGGGTGTTTGAACTGTATTATCGTAAAATTAAAATTATATGATTTAAGATTTAAATACTTTAAGTATTATCTGCATGTTGCGAAGTGACTCGAGAATAATACCGATACAGCTAATCCATCCGGTCATGTGCATAATGTCATGATCTGCATTTATTAGTTTTAACTTGTCCTATTTCTGGACAAGTAGCTATTAAATTTAAAGTTTGATATGTATTTGTTATCGCAAACTAATTTTTATCACCTATTTTAATACTCTTCAAACAGCAAACAAATTTTGAAGTAATATCAGGCTAATTTTAAATAACATTGGAAACATATCTTGCATGTTTACATTTTCATAATGTATATCCATATCTGAGTACCGATATTTAATCTGTATTTTTGTATCGGTAAAACATTTGGGACTAAACTGAATACATTGTCATAGATATGCCAGTATATTGGCAATATTGATAATATTTTAAATGCAAAAATGACTGTTCAGTATTTTAATATTTTCAGCATAAAATAAATTGGTTTCGTTGTATTGTAAAAATTTTCAATACTAAGCCAAAAACAATACTTACACAATATTGGCCAGTATTCGTTTCTTATCTGGACAAATAGGTATTTTTAGAAAAATGAAATAAATTTACTCTGTTTGAGCTCCCATTTCTCGATATTCTCCAATTCCATAAACGAAGAGTAGGAGAGAAAATAACCAAATAGTAAAGGTTTGGAATATAAATAGTAAAATATTTCTTTTACATTCGAGGTACCTAAGAAGTGTTTCTGCTTTTTGCCACATGTATAATCTAATAACGCTCTGTATTATAAGAAGAATAAAATAAAAATAATTAAAATAACCAAAGGCATTTGATGCAAATGAATTGGTGGCGGTTTTGAAAGAAATTCGACGAATGAGATATTGAAAAAAAGTATTCCAACCACTTTGATAAAACAGTTCTATTGAACGAATTAAAATATTAGTAAATTAATACTAACTACAGGAAGTAGTAAATACAGAATATAAAATAGATTATGTTTTTAAAAAGACATTTATTGCTTTTTTTAAGTAGTCATCGATTAAAATATACAAAATTTCAATACTAGACCAAGTGTGACAGTACTCCCTTATTGAATTGGAAAATGCTTGTAAATTTGTTGCATAGGGTATAAATAACGATTTTGAGATTTCCAACGCTTTTGTTCAATTTTAGTAAAATGTCCGACTCGAGCATGAAGAAAAAAAGTTGTGCACGAATTGCTAAAGAATGTGTAAACAGTTTGATCTTTGTGAAATAACTGAAAGAAATTTTAATCAAACCATACCTTAATATGTTTTCCAAAGTCAAATATAAAAAGGAGTGATTATCTCCCACGCCGAAGAGAAAACCAATTTAGATTCATAGTTATGCAAAGTGGATCTTAGTGAATAAAATATGCTGAAGGACCTAAATATTAAATAAACGCACCCACAAAAGTAAAAGGGGAACAAAATTTTGCATTCAAAATTTTTGAGAAGAGATATGGAAATGTTTAAGTGGGATATGGAAAATAGTGACCAAGGAACTTGTGCGTGTAGAATTCGCCCTAAAATTGCGCACCCTTGAGCGAATAAATGGTCCACCTTTCTTACGGGTGAACCAATATGACTGCTTTTGCTGACTAAATGCGTATTAAAACACGCCTGTGATACGTACGAGGTGTTACTATTAAATAACCGGACTGTCGTGATAAAACTTTTATTAGTCACCAGTAACGTCAGAAACTTTATCGCCTTCCATATACTCCCCTAGTTAATCCCAGCACCACACCATTCGAATTTTCCTCTGTGCAAAGTATTGCTGGAAGTCATCTTCTGTCAGCTTGTTGAGAATCAGCAGCGCTTTTGCTTTGACCGATTCCACGCTCTGAAAACTTGCCCACTTTAATTAATTTGGTCTTTTAAAATAAATAGGAGTAATGGGGGTTACCTCTGGCAAGCACGGTAGACGATCAAACACGGAGATGGTCTGCTTTGCCCAGAATGCCTTCATAGTCAAACGAAATGGGTTGGCGCATTGTTCTGATGAAGAATCTAGGATTCTTCATGTTGCATGTTTCATGCAAAATCTGAAGAACTCTTTCTTTATCGACTCTTGTCAACACAACAGCAGCTCGAATACACAGACGATGATTTTCAATGATTAACCGACCAATTTTTGGAATGTTTGCATCCGTTTTAAGATACAGGATTGTCCTAGGCCAGGGTCGGCGAACCTTTTTATACCCGCGTGCCAATTTTTTTTCAAAAAAGATTTTGCGTGACCATGACGTGCCAAGCACCAAATATAATTTAGTGGATCAACATTTCTCGATTTTTATTCATTGGAATTTAAAAATATAGGACAGTATACATCTAATAATTAGATTAACATATATTATGAAGTAATAAAATGGTGAATGTGATGTCGGTTATGCCAAATATTCATATGGTGTTCAACCTACTTAACTTTAATAGGATGTAAACGGAATTCTAGTTACCTAACAAGTGGTTTGGGTTTCTAATATTTAAGGTTTTCGTATCATTTCCGAAAATAATGACCGGAAGGAATAAATAGAGAGAACAATTGTGAAAACTACATATTTTGTACCAAGTCGCTTTAGTTTCATCACTGGGAGTTCTACTTATAATACTGATATTTTTCTTTTTCCTATCCTCCCAATTTTCTCTTAATTTGATAACTTATTGAGCCCATATTGGAATAATTTACAAATTCATTTAGTTGCTTTCCAATAAAAAACAAGTGGGCAAGTGTGATCGCAGATCGCACAGATGGTTTCGTTTAATATCCCTTTCAAATCACTTTATTCTTTTGCAAAATCTGTTAGTTCCACATTTCGCAACCAGGTGGCGCACTCTATTCTAAGCAAACCTCTATCCGAACGAAACTCCGTTTTACAACCTATCCGTAGATATATTATTCGAGGGAATCCGGCCCATAGCACCCGAGATAGGTAGACTCCCCCTAGCGCATATTATGAAAGAGTGGTCAAACGGGTGTCGCCAAAAGTTAGAAAAGTGCCCCCCAGGTGAAAAGGGGGGAGGATAAAAAACTCCTTAAAATACACAAGTTAGAGCCCAGGGGGTAAATAATATAAGACTTTTTGAAAATTTTATGGTTTTTCGTTTGATCGCAAGACTTCTGCTATAGGTACGCAAAATTTGAAGTCTCCAACTTAGTTAGGGGCTGAGTTAGAAAAATTGCTTAAAATACACAATTTAGAGGCCAGGTGGGTTAAATATAAGACTTTTTCGAAATTTTATGATTTGTCGATTGATCGCAAGTGTTTAGCTATAATTTTCCAAAATTTCAAGTCTTCAACTTAATTAGGGCCTCAGTTAGAAAAAAAGCTTAAAATACACAAGTTAGAACCCAGAGGGTTAAACATGAGACTTTTTCAAAATTTTATGATTTATCGTTTGATGTGAGGTGTGCAGCTATAAGTATGCAAAATTTCAAGTCTCCAACATATATAGTTTCTGAGAACGGGCACTGTGACGGACAGACAGAGAGACAGATTAAAGAGACGAATAGGGTTTCGCCAAATGAACGAAAACCTAAAAAGAAAAGAAAGAAAATCCCAGCTTGTATAAGTCTGCGTGTTTTGTTTAACTTCATTCTATTTTGTTTTAGGATTTCAATCAACGTCGTGCCGAAAATATTCTATTGCGTGCCAAGTTTGGCAAGCGTGCCATAGGTCCGTCGACCCTGTCCTAGGACATCTTTGAACCTTTTAAACCATTCAAAATCTTGACTGCGCGATTAACATTCATGTCCATACACTTTTTTTTAACATAGCATAAGCTTCTGTGGCAGTCTTGCCGAGAAACCCGACAAGAAACTTGAGGCTAACCCGTTGCTACATGTGAACAATTGTCGTTTTTCCGATGAGTCATTGGTGTACGGTTCACTCTGAGCAAATGCTACAACCAAACTAAGCGACATGTGACCAGGGCTGCGGAGTCGGAGTTGGAATCGGACTCATTTTTGAGCAAAAGAGTCGGAGTCGGAGTCGCTAAAAAACAAACCGACTCCGACTCCAGATTTTTTTGTTAGGCATTTTAAAGTGAAATAAAACTAATTATATGCAATTTTAAATCTATAAAATGAATTATTATTGTTATTTATGAACAATATCAGGCTACTAAAGTTAAAGAAGACCGATTTACTGCGGCGTACAAAGTAGATACAGGGGTAGGTACAGGGTACTACCCATGTACAGAGTACATGAAAACTGCTTTAATTCATAACTGTAGTAGATATTTTTCATTTAGTATATAAGTACTCCCCCTCGAATTTTTGCGGTTTGCGGATACAGCCCGAGATACAGAGTTCTGGAAGGACCCAAGGCCCGGAAAATGAAGCCAATTTTTCAAACAGGCCGTGTAAGTAGATTTAAGGCAATTTATGTTAATGGGCCAGATCAGACTGAGAAAAATATTGAGCAGGCTGACAATCTCAATATAACAAAATTGAAAGAATCAAACTTCGCCGATAATATAGGAGCAATTTACAATAGGCAGTAGGCATGATTGGAGTGAGAATAAATATAAAAGCACGGCAGAACGTTTTAGCTGACTAAAATTTCGTTTCATGCAGATCTCTTACCGGAGGGAATGCAAAAATTATAAATCTGTGCTATTTTTGGAGGCAAAAGAACTAAGAACCAGGTATAGCATTGTAATAGAAGCCTTTTTCCTCCGTCCCCCCCCCCCCTCAAATTTTTTCAGTCTGTATGACCAAAAGTCAAAACTCCAAAATACCTTTCCTTTATTTATTTTTGTGCGTTATAATTTTTTTTTTATGAATGAGCAGTACCCAAAATAGCAATAAAATAGTGACATTTCGTTATCTTTCACCTTTTGAATTTCGGATTTTTCAGGTCTGCAGAATCCGAAAAAAAGCCAAAATTGTAAATTTAATTTTAAAAATGCATTTTTTTTAAATTATTTCATTAGAATCCACAGGATACGAATTATTTCCAAAATAGTAAAACTTTAATCTTTATTTTTCCTCCTTTCCATATAAGTTTTTCGAGTCTGGACATGGAGGAGCAAAATAACAACTAAATTGTAACGATTTCACTTTTTCTTCTCAGTCCACAGATCGAAAATAGTAAAATTTCCATTTTGTGTTCTTTAGAGTTCGATAGTTGGATTTTTCGGGTTTGCGGGCGGGAAATTGTAAAATTAATAAAGCGGATTTTTTTTTCTGCTTTGTTTTTGAAGCCCTAAAAGATAGTCTATGCCGAAATAGTGAGATTTTATCTTTATTTTTCTTATATCCCATCATTATTTTAACCAACAGGCAACACTAGTACCCAGCCCGAGTACTAGTGTTGCCATCCTTTGGAGTATAGGAGTCGGAGTCGGCCATTTTTCCCCACCGACTCCGAAGCCCTGTATGTGACATTACCGATCTAGGAAGAGATGAGAAGGATACAACGTACTAGTGTCAAAGAAAGTTTGACTTAACATGGTAGCACGATTCCTGTTATTTAATAACCACACCTTGTATATAACCACACTAAAAATAACTGAGCGACTTTCTGAGTAGTAGTGTGATTTTATTTCGTAATAGTGAGCTGTCATATTAATGTCTTTTCCCTTGAAATTTAAGAAGAGCGTTGACAAATCGTTTAGGAAGGAAAACGTAAGTGTCGTCAGATGTTTAAATATTCGAAAGCAACAAATGCTTGGTACCTAAGGTAAGCAGTTACAAGAACACTGATGGCGTCATTCTCCTCCATCCGTAAAAACATTCATAAAAACGTGTAGTTCCTAATCATTATTCGATGAACGGTAGATGCTGGCATCCATTTGACGTCACTCAATGACCAGTCAGCATAGACAATTGTACATGCAGTGGCTTTATGTCCAACACTTTTGAACAATGATCTAAAAAGGCGGTGTTGTGTTCAGGGACGAAAGACAACATGGAACCAACAATTTTGAAACTCTATTATGTTATATACGCTTTGTTGAAAGGAAAAATAAACGCACCCACAAAAGTAGGGGCTCACATTGAACGCTTTTAACTGTGTTGAAAGTAAACTTTCAACTGTCGTTTTTCATTTCCAATTAACAACAGAGTTTTACTTTTTTTTCTTTTAATAGCCCTGCAAATTTGGGATAATCATTTAGAATCACCCTGCACTTTGACAGCATGTAGATACATCCACGAAACTTTTGTTCTACTTATGATATCTTACATTCCAGGGGCTGTAATCAATATATATGATAAATTTAGCATTTTATTGTATTGTCTTACTTCTGTCATTATAAAAATTTCTCGACATTTTAATATTTCTTTTTAAGTGCGGTTTCTTTGCGTTTTTCTTTTCTTACTTTTTTTTTTCCTTTGCAGAATTGGTATAAATTTACAGTATGACCAAATTTAATTAAAATATTTAAGTTATTTACGTGTAAATTAAATAGAAATGTGAATAAAGAATTATATATAATGAATGTAAAAAGAATGTGCATTAAAAATTAAAAAAAAACATATGTTTTAATCTTTCTTTTTTAAAGTTCTGCTTATTGAAATTAAAGATTTATTAACCACTAGACAGTTACTATCAAATAGCAAAGAGCCTTTGCCTTCGTTAGGACATTCTAGAAAAATATAGTTCAATCGAAACATTCACCAAAGAAGTGTATTTTTAACATTTATTACGCATTATGGTATCTGGAAGGTTACAGGATCACAGATTAAAAACAATGCACAATTCAGGAATATTTGTGGATTATGCTGTACAAATTTGTCAAAATGAAACTTTCCTAATTCATAGAGTTTTATAGACATTGAGTATATCATAAAGGCAAAATTTAGACAACAGAAACTCCAGATGAGTTTGAGATTTACTTTTATAAAAAATACCACGCAAATGTTCTGAATAAGTACTCCTACAAATGAAATAGCAGCCGAAGTGTTCATTTTATTTTGGGAGAAAAGATTCACTAGAATAACTAGATCTGATACTAATTATAACTAATATTTTTAATTAATATTAGAAGCAAAGCAGACTCTAATTTATGCTTTACTGAATTCGTCCTTTACATAGGTTGCGCAGAAGCTCCATCCTTGCAAATCACATTTAATAAGTTTCACGTCGCTGTCTATTGGCGGCTTTTTGTGCTATTTTGATAAATGTTCAGCGCAACGTCCTACATAGCCCTATGATTTTCGTAAATAAAATTTCGTTTACCATTAATCCGTTGCTTAAATGGGTCTCGCGGTAATGTCTAAATTGCAATAAATCATCAATGAACGTATTGTCACCTATTTTGTGGATTTCTTTTATAAAATATTTTTTTTTTTTTTTTTTTTTTTTTTTTTTTGTCAATTTTTTTAACGCGAAAATTGACAGATATTTATCGAAGACGTAGTTTGATTTTGTCACGACTTTTTATCTTTGTAACAAACATCTGCCAAAACACTCAAAAAGTGGTTCAGTGACCTAATAACAGACCAACCTTATCCCCCAGTAAGTTCTTCTGAACGAGGTGCATCCCTGATGCACGAATACTACATTCCAAATTATTCCACGAATTCATCCTACAAACATTGAATACAAGACGTAGTTTCAGCATGACGGAGCTCCTCCTCATGCAACAGGCGGTTTCTTGGACTTAAATAGAACTCACTATGGTAATAGAAACATTGCAAGAGACTTCCCGAATCAGTTTGAGAAGGGACATGGTTGACCCCCATATACAGCTGACTTTTCACAAATCGCATTCGCCTTATAGGGCTACGTTAAAATAATGTCTACGTAGATGGATGAAAAACCGAAGAAGGGAAAACTGCGATAAAAAGGGTGATAGGATTTGTTTCTACATCGCTACCAGTCACTTGAATAATATGTCAATGAGTATGTTTAAAAAGCACTAAAGTCAGATTAAAAGTTAACTAATTTTCTTTTTCATTCTACAATTTTGAAAAATAGCGTCTATTTCAATGACTATTAGAATTTGTAAACATTTTACCTTTACGAATTCTTTCTTTTGACCTTTCTTTTTAAAAATTATTACCTCACCAGAATAATAAAAGTGTTTATATACCAATTGATATAAAGAAACCTCTGTTATATTTAGCTGTAAGTAGGCTTTTCAAATCTCTCAAAGATATCAAACATCCGAACGTTAAACAATCTACAGTCTTCATTCATCCATAAAATCCTTATCGAAACAACATTTCTGTGAATGAATTCTTATTCTCTTTTATTGAAAATGGAAGACCTGAAATACTAAAAACTTTCATTATTTTGATGCTTTGTTTTCATTCCAATGTTAAACTGCCTATTGACTCACCTTATGTTATAAATTTACAGTTTCAGCTTTCGCGATTCTTTTATTTATTGCTATAATATACAAATAAGACGAATCTTGCTTTTTAAAAAATATATCATTTTTAGTGTAAAATAAAGGCTTTCCAATATTTCATGTATATGATAAATCTATTTATTCTTCTGTTAAGTTAGGACGTAAGCATGCATTTGGAATGTTTGCGCTTCGTGGTGTAAAAGATTTTCGGCAGTGGCATTATAATTGAGCTTCAATTTTGATATTTTACAATACTGTACTAAAACGCATATTTTTAGTAATTTTTTTATACCACCATTGGTAGCGGCGATAAATGCTTTGAAGAATAACTCTTTATATTCATTTTCTTGATGGAAATTTTCCAGGGAATAAAGAAGTGATAAACTGTAAGAATAGCGTAATATCGTGTGTATCTGAACTGATGGTCAGAACTTCCAAGGAGCATAAAATTGTTTTCATTGTTGAGATGAAGTTAAGCTGCAATGATTGCTAAAATATCTAAGCAACATAGCTGAAGCTGTATTAGATCATGGTAACAAACATAGGTAGCAAAACTCTCGTCCGAATTATGCATTACGGACTAATGAGACCTCTCTTCCAGACACATCTCTGCAGACGTTGCCGCACAAAAATTAGTTATACTTGACCAGAACAGCATAAAACATTAAAATTAGGAAGGAAAGGACATTTTAAAATTAAGATAATGAAAACAAATGATCCAAAATCGCATCAAACGCTCCAGTATACCTCTTTCATCGATGATAAATACTTGTTGATGTTTCAAGCAGGTCTAATTGAATTGTTATTTTCAGCTGTCCCTAGGTGCATTATTCTGTTTGGAAGGCATGCTAGTGCTGCATTTAATACGAATGTTATAACCGCGATCCTTCGATATTTTTCTTTCACCTACTTCTCTTTCCTCTCATGTCAGACCGAATTATCCACGCTAACGAATGTGCTCAATTCAAAAGTTTGAACTAGTGAAAATGTCGCAAAGCTGTTCCCACGTGGAAGAAGAGTTAAAAGTTTGAATATGCGAAGCGAATTGGTGAGAATGACTGAAACAGTTGTTTGTCAGTTCAACTATCAGTTCTGTTGAGTCCGAATAATTTATGTGAATGCGATTGTTAGAGTGACAGCAATACTTAAACAGTCTTATCTGGTGACCAAGATGACTGCAGTAGTAATATGTATAACAGAGCGACGACACGCATAGGTAGTGCCACATCAACTCTATTTAGGACATAGAGCGAAAACTTGTGCTTGCTTTTTTGCAGATAAGCGATAATCGATATTAATAACAGCGTCTATTGAAGAGTCCACCAGGCTTCGTGCCGTTGGATCGTAAACTGTAAATTTAAAATTTGGTATAAGCTATTTGACAGGCTGTAAATTTAAAATATGGCGTAATCCTTTTTCGTTAAGCTGTAAATTTAAAATCTGGCGCAAAATTTATTTTTAAACAAATGTAATATTTAGAGTATCTTTGAATTTGCTTATCACTTTTAAATCCAACCACAACTGATGAATTTTCGTTAAAAAGAAATAAAACGATTGACGATATATTATCTGCTCTTATCACGAGATGACACATTTTATACAGGTGAAGACGAAAATATTGTACGAACAAAAGTAGAAAATTATACCTTTCAGTTATCATTATCAAACTTAAACATGATTGTAAAACATATTTCGAATTAAAAATCAAAAACCGAACACTGATCGATTTATATGAAGTGTCAATTCTTCAATCCGAATAATCTGAAATTCTTAATACGAAAATTACTTGAATATCTTTTCTGCTTCTGAAAATGTATTTCAAAAATTAACGTTCAGAAAAAATGTGCGAGGCATTAAATTATGTAAGTAAATATTGCATATTGAAAAGCGTATTATTCCAGCACTAATGCAGGACGTCAGCTCATCTTTTTTTCTTTTCTTTTCTTTCTTTTTGCTAGCCAGTAGGGGAGATGGGGGCACATGTGAACACGGGGCACATGTGAACATCGCAGTTTTTCGATAGTTACTATAAGCTTTTTTATTTGAAAAAAATTACTGAAGATGATAGCATCTGTAGACATATGGTAAAAATTTTTTGAAACTCTATGACATTTTGTTTGTCCTCTGTAGCCAAAACACTGTTTTTAGATCTCAAAAGTAAAATCATTGCTCCAAGTTCATAAGCGAATAATTTTATTTATTTATTCATTTATTTGAATTTGAGTGTTTTACCATATACTATGAATACTAATAAACATTTTTGATAAAATTCTTTTTCTTCTAAAATTGAGAAATGCTAATTATTCATCAATTTAACAGAAGCAGCAATGTGGGGCACTTGTGAACAGGCTAGTTGGGGCAGATATGAACACTTCATAAGTACCCCAATAATCATTCTGTGATTCTGTTTCTTTCAGTTAACTTAATGAGAGATAATGTCAGTTCCATTATCTACAATTTTCCTGAAATTGAAGAAATTTTTCTCTCACAAAGTTGATTTTGTATTGAAACTTCCACAAACACATCTTTCAGCAAATACATAAAGAACAACAGGCGCGTCTACGTTCAATTGTACTTTAAATAAATTTAATGTTTTCTAAAATGCAATAAGTGTTATATATTATTTTACTAAACGGTTTATAACAATATTTTTTATGCATTGTTAATACAAAAGTATTACTTTGAACAACTTTGCAAATTTTTCTTTTACATTTGTTCTAACCTTGCAATGATGGCTTACTTCCATCTCTAAAACATTTATGTATATGATGCTTTGAATGGAGATAGATACCAGTAATATTTTAAGAAAGTACAATTTTTAAACTGATAACTACCGTAAAATCCCGATTGTACCCCCCCCCCCACCCCCTCTTTCAAAAGCAAAAGAAGTTGGGGGGGGGGGGTATAGTCGAGATTTTTTTTTAATCATTAAAAAACCCTTCTTTATCTATAATTTACAAGAAAATAAGGCAAATACAGGAGTGAGAATCTTTCGTATTTCAGCAGATTTCCGATAAATAGTATGTAAATGCCCCCTCCCTAAAATTTCCCCAAACAAAAACCCTTAAACAAAATTTAAAAGTTTTAATTTTTTTTTAAAATTGCTTCTTTATTTTTTTATTTTATTGCAACAATACTTAATGAATCATCTAAGACTCTCCCCACCAAATCTACTTATTTTCATTTTATAATCTTTTGCTTAAACATATCACGCAGAAACTAGAGAAATATACATATATATTTTTCTTTATGGTGAATTTAAAAGGTAATATAACTAATGATTACTATGACAAATGAATAAAGGAATAAAAAGCACATTAAAGGATATTTTTTCCTTGTGTTCACATGTGCCCCACGTGTGTTCACAACTACCCCGCTGATGGGGCACATGTGAACAATTTTTTGATTTTATAAAACTATTAAAAAATGTAAGAAGAACTGTACAGGTGATTTTGAAAAAAATACCATGTGCAAAAGAAAGTTCTGTTTACTATATTAAGTAGTTTTTGTTTATCGAAATTAATCCAGTTATGAGAAAAAGCTATATTTATGCGAACTGTTCACATGTGCCCCATCTCCCCTATTTGTATTTTTGCTATACACCAATCTATCACAATTGGGAAAGGTACACAGTGGCGTATTTTCCAAGTTTGCCAAAACCCATATCGCTTTTTGCTTTCCCGTGTTTTCTTTGAGAATACCTATATTGAGAATAGGGAATTGTGTTACTAAGTCATTACAGGGGTAGGTCAGTAGTTTATTAAACAATGAATTTACTGGTATCATTTAGCGTAATTTTGTGAACTTTAGTGCAACTTTCAAGCCTATTCGGACATTTATTGAGTCAAATAATATATATTAAAGTACTCAAAGTTGCAAAAATATCAATTAATATTAATCATGTTATAAAGGTGAGATTACAAACTATTTAGTTTATTAATTCGATTGGATTCGTATGGATCTAAAAAAAATTTTCATAGAGATGTGTAAGGAGATATGAAATTCCTCATTCTGTGGTGGCTTTTTCAAAAATTCCGTATTTCTTCCTAGAATTTCTTTCTAGAATCCTCCGACAAAACCTACTAATGCATCTTTTGTGAAACTCAGTCCATCAAAAAACTAAAAAATATTGCCCGTAAAGTTTAATTTTCAGTGTATAGTTTTGAAGTTTGAAGATCATTAATTCTCAAAATATTCAATGTCACGACTGTATGAACTAAAATACACTGTGATGACCTTACATTATGCAATAAATGTGGTCTAAACATATTTGAAGAACATTTACATATAATTACGAGTGAACGTTTTTTTTTTTTTTTTTTTTTTTTTTCGGGTTTTAGCCAGAATTTTAAAAAATTCAATCACTATGCGATGGCGGCTTTTCCATAATCACCTCAAACTATTGTATCTCAATACAAGTTTTGTAATACTGCTTTAATATTATAAAATTAAATGAAATATAATAAGTTTTAAACTTAATAAATAACTTTTTTATATTTATTAAATGATGTATTTTAAAATTTAAAAATAAGCGCATAAATATTTTCAATTTATTCGCAAATATGACAATTTTATAACCTGAAAATTTTCGGAAATACACAAACCCTATATTAATAAAACTCCATATTCCAAAAACGTTAATCGCTAAAATAAATCTCTATATATTTATGTCAGGCGACGCTAATTTAAAAGGGGAATCTTTTTTATGTTTTTTGAACTGTAGAAAGTATTCAAACCTTCAGTTAAAGTGCAGCCTCTGATTAGAATATAGCATTTGCAAGAGCCCCTGTAGGTTTAAGTTGAAGTGTATTGAGCGAATAGGCTAATCCGTCTCTAGTAAATAGAATCTGCCAAAGGTTCGATTCAAATATGAAATTTTGAAATTGGACTTTTCAGTTCTATGCTATAAAAATAGTTTGTTTCGAATTCTAGCAGCTACTGAAAAAGAATCAATTTCTCTATCCTTCATTGAAAGCAGGAAATATGCAGTGGAGTAAGATATGAAAAATATAAGGAGCGGGTGGGGGTGTAAAACGATATCAGAGTAACGTCTTTTATATTAAAAAGCAGCCACCCCTTTTCTTTGTGCAAACAGCGGTATCTTTGGTGTAATATTGTATATGCGGAATGGGTAAAATTTTATAACAATATTAAACATATTTGGGAAAATAACTTTTGCGACGCAAGGAAGATAAAATCCCCCTCGCTCCTTCTTTTATCAAGGCACTGCCTTAACTTGGAAGAATTCAGCGAAATATTAAATCACCCGGAGTTTTATGACAAAAGGCATAAGCATTACTCGTTAGAAGGCAATAAAGGACGACGTTTTCGGGAACCTATATATCTTGGCCGCCAGCCCTGGGAAGGCTAGTTACTCTTCAATCCGAAGGCTTGGAAGGAAAAGGTACATTAAAAACCAGAATTCATTATCCTTACCCCAGCGACTTACAAGCTGCAATATTAAAAGTGCAGAAACGACCTTTTTACGGCTCCAGTTTTCCTTTTAATATGCATAACTTAACGAAATAGTGTAACATAAAACCTTCAATTTTATAGCCGAGTTTTGGTGTCCGTGTTTTCTACAGTTCCTGATATGTCATTGCATGTAGTATTTTATAGGCATCGCAACTGGGTGCTGAAAAACTAAAAAACGTGAATAAAACACAAATGTAGGGTGGGGGTATGAGTACTCGATACTTGGTGGTGTGCAACGATTGCTTCGTTCTGATCGAAATGAATCCCATCGAAGAATATGCAGATGGCCGTTATTATCTCTCTTTTTATGGCTCGATGCATAAAAGGGCAATTTTAACGACAACCACTCTGGATCACTCCACTTCATTTCGAAAAAAATGACTCGAAATACCTAATGATCCGAATCGCGATTCAAAATCATTTAATTCAATATCCGATATTTAATTTCCAATATCAACTCTCTAGTATTTCCAAACATTTGAAATAACCTCACCAGAAAAACAATATATCGTCATATTACTTACATGGCTACTGTATGATTGATCTATAAAAGCTTATCGTGCTTAAACTGATTTATCACTAAAGACAAGTGCGATAGAAATATTTTGGATACTTTTCATTAAACTGTCATATTTATTGCACCGATATTATAAGGACAATTTAATTTTTTTCTCTCTATTGGTACGAAGTTAGACTTTCAATTGCGATGGGGAAGCAAAACTAATATTAATTTCAAGGAGAATCTGAGCAAACAAACTAATATGCAATTTAAAAAAAAAAAAAAACATTCCTTCAAGAGCTTCACGAACAAATTAATTTTATTATAATTAAGTTCAGTTTTTTATTCAGTTTTTAATTTTGATTTCCCTTCTCAAGAAACGTTAATTTGGTCCCGGAAACACAAAAAATTATAAAATAAAATTACATTTTTATTTTTAGCTTAAAATATACTCTAGAGCTTTTAGAAGAAAATGACACAAACCGCTTGTAAATACGCTATTTAGGTCAAAAGATATCATGTTTTTTTATATTGTAATGTCTGTGATTTGCTGCGCCTTATTCAGGGGTTTAACGTTTGCGACTCAACAACTCCGATTTAATAAATATTTTCTCAGATGTTAGAATACACCATTTTAAGCAAATAATAATAATAAAAAAAATAAAATAAAAAAATGATTGTCTAAAAGGTACTTTTTGACATCTGCAACAAACAAAAAATTACATTCTTCTCTGAAGTATTGTCAATTTTCTAATATTAATTAGTAAAGTATTCGAACTTCCCTTTGTAAAAAATCTATTTTTGGAGGGTCTCCAGCCTTGTTAATTTTACAAAATTGATGAAGTTCATTTTAGAAACAAGAATGCGAAACTGCTCAAATGAAAACCTCAAATAAAAATTTGGCTGGAAAAATTAAGTCAGTATCGCCGTCTGTTGAGAATTATATCAAAAATTTACAAATAATGTTGTGTTGGAAGATAGCAGCAATAAATAAAATCGTCATTTAATCTGCACTGTATAAGTAACATTGATTTTTAGGTATGTAGTAGACATGCAACACGGTGATACAAAGGGTTAATGCATATATTTTAGACTGTAATTTTTCAAGATATGTTATAAATCGATATATTATATCTAAATTTACATTAAACCTAAAAAGGTAGCGTTCCCCAATACTTAATACGTTTTAAACAATAGATTGTATAACAATGACTCTTAGCTGCCTTTCTAAGGTTAAAGATAAACGTACGACACTTTGTACATTATTCTTCAGTTAGATATTTTTTAAATTGTCTTCGGGATTTTTAGCTTTTTAGAGAAATTTTTAAAAATATGTTCCTTATACTTAGAAAAACGAATTTTTTTATACATATATAAATATATTTGTAAATTTTGAAGACAAATTGTATTTTTTCTTTCTGCACTGAAAAATAAATATATATATATGCAGAGAGAATACTAAACAAAATAGAGGTTGCTATCCAGCGTATACTTTATTCATAAATTTAAACATTATGCAAAAATAAAATAAAACACTACGTTTATATTACGTCGTATATACATCGTATATTACGTTTATAGTACGTCGTATATATACACCGTATTTTATTTTGGTGATTTTATATTTACATCATGTTTAAATTTATGAATAAGTATACGTTGGACAGCAACCTCTATTTTGTTTAGTATTAAAGTCCTTAATTGTTATGCAGAGAGAGTTATTCTTTCGGAATATATATCAAATTTCAAGCAAGAACAAAATTTGCTATTTTTAATATAATTTTTTTAGAGAAATTTTCCCTTTGAAAAGGAATATGTCGATAAATATGCATTTTAATAAAAAGTTGGTTGGTTGGTTGTGTTTATGACGGCCAATTATCAGCAAGAGGGATATGGGCCCTAAGGGGTGGGGGGTTAGTGCACTTCGTGGGGGTCTTTCTAAGGGAACCTAACCCGTATTAACGCTTGGAAATACAAGGTTCTAAGAAAACCACGAAACCTCCGAACGATTAGGCCGACAGGCGCGATTGGGTTCGAACCCAGCACTTCCCGTCTACCAGCTTCGAGAGCAGAACCTCTCGGCCACTGGTGGGGCCCTTTTATTAAAAGGAAACGTGTAAGAAACTTTTATAAATAAAAAGAATAAAATTTTGTCTCCAAGATCACCTTACAAAAGAGAAAATTTTTAATAAACATTTCAACTTTTAGGCTTTTTCTTTACCACTTTTCTCGGTTAGATATAGTTCCTTTTTTAATCGCAGAATAGCAGCTATGCTATTTAATATGTATTTTTGACGACAGTTTATTATTAGTCCTCAAATTGTTACCGATAGAAATACAGTCCTCCCCACTTAATCGGGTCACGGATAATCGATCCCGCTTATTCGAATAAAATCCTCCGGAACCAAATTTATTCCTATTGGTTCTATGTTATTTTCCCCGCTTAAACCAAATACCTTTTACGAACGTACCCGCTTAATCCAATAACAACTGTGTTGAAAATAGGCGCGGAAAGCACGTTTCAGCTGGGATTTCCTTCCACCTTTTGTCCTTTTCGGTTCTTTTACGCTGAAAACAAATTTTCAGTTCTCCCTGCAATAATTTCGGCCAGCAGGTGTATAATGGACAGGTCAAATGACTTATCCACCTTGATCTCCCCACCACCATTTCTTGCTGTTAACCAGGCTTTAATGGCAATGCGCCGTCACTTCGAGAAGGTAGTTGCGAAATTTTGCACTCATTCGAAAAATAACTCGATATTTATTCCTTTAAAATTCCACTTAAACGAACAACTTTAGACGATTTTTTTAAGGCAGTATAATTAACGTAAATTAGAAGTACCAAAGTTTTGCCCAAATTCAAACGAGCTGCATTAAGTGTGATATAAACCATATAAATGTATGTACTGACATTAAATTAATACGTAATTACTTTATATTAGCATTTGTATTTATTTTAGTTTATGTTATTCTATTAAAGATTTATTATGCTATTAATTAAATATACCGTAGATGGTTAATTTGCCTTTTTATTACGCATTAAATATTACAGTTATGATTCCCCGTTTAATCAAACAACCCGCTTAATCGAATTTTATTTCTGGAACCGTCAATATTCGTTTAAACGGGGACAACTGTACTTGAAATTGAATATCACAATCTATGTTTAATATTTTTTATTTTTTTATTTAAAAAATAAATATTATATATATTTTTTTAAGTTTTGAAATACATATATTAAATATACATTTAGAAAAAAAAGCAAAAATTATCTATAAATAACAAAAGTAAAATGTTGTGTCATACCGATCACCTTAATAAAAAGGGTCTATGCTGCTCCCAACGCTTAGCATAGTTACATAGTTACTTAACATAGCATCGGTAACGTTTCATACGAAAGAGTACAAAATTTTCCCATTGTTGATCAAATAGGAGCAAAAAGCAATTACCATTTCTGGCCAATCCGTAAACAATAAAATATGGTTTACCAAATTCTAAATGAACCAATTCTTTATGTTACGTAATTAATCATAATGTTACTATGATTTGTGCTTTGGATTGATAAAACATTCATATTGAAAAAAGACTATAATTGTTTTAATTGTTTCATTAACATTATCTTTTCCAACGGAATACGCGCTATTGCTCTTCATTATATATATATATATACATATACATATATTATTATGATATCTTTTCATTTTGAATGTCAGCATTTCATTTTGATCTATTTCCTTATTAATAATGGTATCTTATATATTTTTAAATATATAACCGCGATAGCTAAATGTTTTTAGCAATCTTTTAAGTACTGTACGCTTAGATCTCTACTGCAATTGCGCATAATCTTAGTGTATTATCAATTTGATTTCTACTCTGTAGTTATCTGATACCTCTTCATAAGAAATTCCATTAAATTTTGCATTGTTAACATCGCAAAGATTCAATAAATGAATTTAAACAATTTCGTTATATATGTTATAGGTTAAGTGTTTTGGGGGGAACTGTACTTTTGTCAATTTGTTAATGTCATTTTATTCGTAATTTCACAGTTTTTGTTGGTGGTCGGTAATGTTTATTTAATGGTTATATATTAGCATTCAAATTATTATGCTGCATTTTCGCATGTAATTATGAATGTAAGTCCTTTTTTTTGTTTTTATATAATGATATCTTTTCCTTTTGAATGTCAACAATTCATTTTGACTATTTCCTTTTTATTAATGGTATCTTATATATTTTTAAATATATAACCGCGATAGCTAAATGTTTTTAGCAATCTTTTAAGTACTGTACGCTTAGATCTCTACTGCAATTGCGCATAATCTTAGTGTATTATCAATTTGATTTCTACTCTGTAGTTATCTGATACCTCTTCATAGGAAAATCCATTAAATTTTGCTTTGTTATCATCGCAAAGATTCAATAAATGAATTTAACCAATCTCGTTATATATGTTATATGTTAAGTATGTTGGGGGAACTGTATTTTTGTCAATTTGTTAATGTAATTTTATTCATAATTTCGCAGTTTTTGTTGGTGGGCTGTAATGTTTATTTAATGGTTATATATATATATATATATATATATATATATATAGGTATAAAGCAGTCTATCAAGCTGTAAACGTGTTTGAATTAACCGCGAGTTCCGGAGTAAGTGAGAAATGTGGTGGAATTTATTGTCCTGAAATTATTAATATTATTCAGACATTATTAGTATATTAAGACATTTATTAATATTTGAATGTCAATTGTATATCAATGAAAAAAAAATGTGTATTGGCATTCCGCTTTTTACTATGAAATATTATTCGGTAGATTATTACGATATATTTACCAAAGAAAGCAGTGAGAATAAGATTTTTAGCTGAAATTTGTAGGAAAAAAAAATATGTGAATATCTGTCAGATATTCACATTTTTTAAAAAAGTTTTAAAATTGTGTCATAATATCTCATTTTTAGTTAAGTTTTCCTTAATCTTAAAATTTTACCGAATGATATGGAAAAAATATAATAAGGGATTATTGACTTTGGTTGTTACATAAGGGAGTATTAATTTTCATTTATGGGAGGATAGTTATATTTGTAAAATGAAAAATGATTTTTTTTAAATTTATATCAGTTCAGTTATAAATTATTAAAAGGTCCATGCAATGAAATTAACCTATATGAATATAAAAATTTAAAGCGCATTAATGGTATTTCATGCTGAATTTAAACTTACGTTATGTCTTAAAAGCATGATAAAGAAAGTCTACACAGCAAGTTCTGAAGAAATATATATATATATATATATATATATATGGGTCGGAGAGACATGCGGTTTGCAGATAAATATTCTGTGCGATACGAGATTTTGTAAGACGCAAAGGAAAAAATTGGTTCAAAATCTCAACATTAGAGGGCGCTACTGCAGATAATTCCATGGAATAATTCCATAATGCTCACACAACGCAAAATTTGGATACAAAAACAATTAGTCCAGGAGAAATGTACATTTTACCTTGCAAAAAATCGGGTAGAAGACTTTTTTCTGACTTGTTTATAATGATGCCAACATGGAAAAACAAAGTTTTCCAACAAAATTTCTTAAGGCTAAATTTTCTGTGGCCAAAAACAACAAAATTTTGGGACTTTTTTTGATTTTTTTTTAATATCTCGATACCTGTTTCCGTAGCATGAATTTTGTCAATTACAATATTAAAGAGGGCAACATTTTCTACAACTTTCATATTTACAACTTTTGTATACACTCAACAGCAAGCGCAATACGCCCTTTCACAAATAAGACAATTTTTTCAATTTTCTTAAAAACCGTGAAAACGTAGTTCTCCCCCGGTTATTCATATGTTTCCCACGGATTTAATCACGTATGTCAATTTCTAAAAATTGGTAGCAGTAAATTAAATATTATTTGCACACCCACGTCTTTATTTTCATCACAACATACATTTTATATTCAATAAAATTATATAATTTTAAAAATAGGATAGTGTGTAGATGAATAAAATAATTTTCGTATCGACAGTAATTTTAAGTGTGTATAATGTTAATTTCAAAGCATTGTTTAAAAGAATACTTTAGTATTGAATAACTTATTGGTACTATAGTTTCAATTAAGAAAGATTTTTTGTTTAATTTTAATAATTTTGTAATTGTAATAATTTTTATAATGCATGCATATTTTTCCAGGAAACAATGGGATAGATATGAAAATTTGCGAAAAACATTACTTTATTCCACATATTACACACTTAACATACAATGGTATATTTTATTTACCAATTATTGATAACATATATTTTAATGCTTTATTTTTTAAAGATAGTAAACATTGGATTATACTTCCATATAAAATGGGGCAGGGGAGGCACTCAGAAAATAAATATATTTTATGTAAGAAATGCTTTTACCTTATAAAATAGCTACAATGAAAATGACAACAGGTTATTTCACTAACTGATGTTATATATTTATCTCCTGTAAATTTTAAAAAATTTGTCAATAACATATTTGAGATCACTATAAAAATATTTAAAAGATTAGTTTTAATAAATACTGTCAGTTTTTTCCTACTTATATCAATAATAGAACAAGAGATTATATCACTTTAGCATGCAAAAATAATAAAACTTTAAGATTATCTATTAATTGCTTTGAAGCTTAAACAGAAAAACTTACTTCGATTGTTGAAAAATACACTTTGTGGAATATTCTAATTTTCTGTATTATGCACTGGTTTGAAACTATGTCTGTTTAATGATCTCAGTGATAGCATTTATTAAATGAAATACCAATTTACTTATGATTGCAGACCATATAAACATTTGTATTTTGGCATTGATCCACTGTCGCATTCAACTCCACTTTTCCTACACAATAATAAAGTAAGGTACGCAATATGACTTAATAAGCTAAATAAAAAAATATATTTTAATAATAATAATTTTTTACAGGCTATTTAACAATATTTTTTTCTCTTTGATGACACTCCGCAAAAGAAATTTACAAAAAGAATTTTACTAATTTCTAATAGCCGAATTACACTGCTCAAAACAATTAAAGGATATTTGAAGTTTTATATAAAATAAAGATATAAACGAATTTTTTTTTGCCGAAAATAGAAGAAGAGAATCACAAATGCAAATTTTTCTGGTTTTCAAACTGTGGAGTATGCAAATTTTGAGTTCGACGTCAAAAACGTCGCTTCAGCGGCAGCGAATGAAATTTGACTTTCAACTGGATAAAAGAGAATGAAGACAAGGATGATCGGCATTCAGTGATTGCTTTGTTTCGATGAGTACGATGTCTCAGCGAAGTCCTTTGACAGATTCAGAAGCTTTGAGAATTGTTGGTAGGTTAGAAGGGGGCCAAACTCAAGCCGAAGTAGCGCAAGCCATTGGAGTGTCACAAAGTGTCATTTCCAGGATCTGGAACCGTTTTTTGGAGAGTGGATGTGCAGGCCGAAGACCAGGGAAAGGTCGTAGATGGGCAACAACGCCCAATGAAGATCGGTATTTAGCGTTAACAGCTCGGAGACACCGAACCATGAACGCTACTCTTCTCCAACAACACCTTCGCTCGGCTACAGGCACCACGATTTCAACTCAGACTGTCCGAAACCGGCTCCATGCTGTAGGTCTGTATGCTCGCCGAGCGATGGTATGTGTTAGATTAACATCAAGGCATCGTCGCGACCGCAGGGAGTGGGCAACCGAGCATGTCAACTGGAGGAGAAATGAATGGAGCAATATTCTGTTTTCTGACGAGTCCCGTTTTTCTGTGCATCCGGATAATAGGCGTATTTTCATCTGGAGGGACCGTGGCAGTAGGAATAATCCTGCGTTCGTGCACGAAAGTGTCAGATTTGGCCGTGGAGGAGTGTTGGTTTATGGTGGCATCTCCATTGACGGGCTCACTGACCTCTACATCATTCGAGATGGAGCTCTGACTGGTCGCCGATATAGGGATGAGATCCTCAGACCTATTGTAGTCCCTTACGCTGCAGCAATCGGAGATAACTTCATTTTAATGGACGATAACTGCAGGCCACATCGTGCAAACCTGGTGGAGGATTTTCTTTTCGAGGAAGGAATCGTTCGAATGGAATGGCCAGCGTGTTCTCCAGACATGAATCCAATCGAGCACGTTTGGGACGCTCTAGGAAGACGAGTTTCTGGCCGCCAACAACCCCCACAAACTCTCCAAGAACTGGAAAGAGCTCTTCTGGAAGAGTGGGCAGAATACCCCAACTCGTCATTAATAGCCTCATTGAGTCCATGCCTCAAAGGTGTTCAACGTTGCTGGCCGCCCGTGGAAACCATACCCCCTACTGAAAATGATTTTCTTTGAAGAAAACACCTTTTCTTATTCTTTTTTTCTCATATGCACAAATTGTGTTTTTTTCCTTTAGTACACAAATGCGCAATAAAATGCATTTTTTTCTGCCAAACATGTGTAATTTATTCTCATATAACCTACTATGTCTGTCGACCATGTATCAATCAGCTAAACAGTTTACCAGATACAAAATCCACCTAAAACTGCAATATCCTTTAATTGTTTTGAGCAGTGTATTTTAAAATTTAAATGTAATCATGAAATACGTAATGCTGAACTGCGTAACCAGCTTTGTCTAATATTGATTCATTAAAACCTTTAAAAGGGAACCCAAAATATTCCGCTTTATACAGGTTTCCCTCTCAGCAGTTGCAATTGCTAGTATTCTTTCTGTACTTTTTCATTTAACACAGGATTCCGTTATCCTATTTTAATACATTTGTTTCAAATTTTCTTTTGGATTAACATGTAATTTTTTCATTTAAAACAGGATTCTGTTATCCAGTTTTAATGCATTTGGCTCAATTTGCATTTTGGATTTTCCGGCTGTGAGACAATTTTAGCCAAATTTCATACTATATATTTTTTGGTATCAAACGACAAAAAATCTTTATTTGGCGCCCCTTCGCCTTCCTCTCTGGCGCCCGGGGCACATGCTCCCTCTGTCCCCTCTAGTTTCGGCCCTGATATATATACTAGCGGGCATGACCGAGCTATGCTCGATCAAAATTAGCCTTGTGTTCAATTCGCTATTTCATTCTCACTGTATAATTCTTGCTGTTTAGATAAAATTGGTATGATTCTAAGACTTAAGGACCCACTAACCGAAATTTTTCGAACATACGACCTAACCAATGCTCATCTGGAACCCGAAAACTATAGAATACAAAATTTAGTCAAAATCGCTTAAGTCATTTTATAGATAAAATTAGCTTCACCCACGGTAACCCAAAAAGGACCTACTAATCTAAATTTATCGAACATCTGACATATCCCAATGGTCTTCTAGTGCTAGGAAACGATGTAATAAAAACATTTGTCAAAATCGTTTGAACCATTTTTTAGATAAAGCTAGCTAAAGCTTGACTCATAGTGACCCAAAATGACTGGTTAATCGAATTTTCTTGAGCATGCGACCTAGACCAATAGTCTTCTCGAACCCGAAAACGATAGTAAACAAAATTTAATCAAAATCATTAAAGCTGTTTTCTAGATAAAATTAACTTGACCCACAGTGAACCAAAAATTACCCATTAATCGAATTTCCTCGAACATGTGACCTAACCCAATGATCTTCTCCTGCCCGGAAACAGTATAATACAAAATTTTGTCAAAATCGTTTCAGCCTTTTTTAAAAATACAATTAGCTTGACACACAGTGACCCAAAAATGACCCACTAATCGAATTTTCCAGAACATGTGACTTAGCTCAATGGTATTCTCATGCTCAGAAACGATATAATACAAAATTTTGCCATAATGCTTTGAGCCGTTATTTTAGATACACTCAGCTTGACCCACAGTGACCCAGAAATGACCCACTAATTGTATTTTCTCGAACATGCGGCTTAGCCCAGTGGTCTTCTCATGCCCCAAAACTGTATAATACAAAATTTTGACAAAATCGTTTGAGTCGTTTTTTTAGATACAAATAGCTTGACCCATAGTGACCCAAAAATGACCCACTAATCGCGATTTATCGAACATGTGACCTAGCCAAATAGTTTTCTCGTGCCGAAAAACGGTTGGATATAAAATTTAGTCAAAATCGATTGAGCCGTTTTTTAGGTATAATTAGCTTGACCTTGACCCATTTGACCCACTAATGACCCACTAATCGATTTTTCTCGTACATGTGACTTAGTCCAATGGTCATCTCATGCCCGGAAATGGTATATTACAAAATTTCGTCGAAATGTTTTAGGCCTTTTTTTGATTCTGTTAGCTTGAATCTAACACATTGTGACCCAAAATGACCCACTAATCGAATTTTCTTGAACATGCGATCAAGCCCAATGGTATTCTCATGCCCGAAAATGATAGAATAGAAGAATCCGTCAACATTGTTAGAGCCGTTTTCTAGATAAACTTTGCTTGACCCACAGTGACCCGAAAATGACCCACTAATCGAATTTTCTCTAATATGTGACTTATCCCATTGGTCTTCTCGTAATCGAAAACGACAAAATGCAAAATTTAGTCAAAATCGTTAGAGCCGTTTTTTAGATAAAATTGGCTTAACCCATAGTGACCCAAAAATGACCCACTAATCGAAATTTCTCGAACATGTGACCTAGTCCAATAGTTTTCTCGTGCTGAAAAACGGTTGGATATAAAATATAGTCAAAATCAATTGAGCCTTTTTTAGATATAATTAGCTTGACCTTGACCCATTCTGACCCAAAATGATCCACTAATCGAATTTTCTCGAACACGTGACCTAGCCCAATGGTATTCTCGTGCCCGAAAATGGTAAAATACAAAATTTCGTTAAAATCGTTAAAGCCATTTTCTAGATAAACTTTGCTTGACCCACAGTGACCCAAAAATGACCCACTAATCGAATTTTCTCTAATATGTGACTTAGCCCATTAGTCTTCTCGTAAGCCAAAATGACAGAATACAAAATTTAGTCAAAATCGTTAGAACCGTTTTTTAGATAAAATTGGCTTAACCCATAGTGACCCAAAAATGACCCACTAATCGAAATTTCTCGAACATGTGACCTAGCCCAATAGTTTTCTCGTGCCAGAAAACGGTTGGATATAAAATTTGCTCAAAATCGATTGAGCCGTTTTTTAGATATAATTAGCTTAACCTTGACCCATTATGACCCAAAATGACCCACTAATCGAATTTTCTCGAACACGTGACCTAGCCCAATGGTCTTATCATGCCCGAAAATGGTAAAATACGAAATTTCGTCAAAATCGTTAGAGACGTTTTTAAGATAAAATTTACAAACACACACACACACATACATACACACACAATTTTTGCTCGCATTATAGTATAAGATAATACATATGAAATTTGGATAAAAAAGTCTCGCAGCCGGAAAAATGACCAAAAATAAAAAATAGTAAAAACTGTAATCGAAATAGAAAAAGTTAACACTAATACGGTTGGAATTCAACGTCAGCACTTCTAAGCCAAAAAAAAAAAAAAAAAAAAATCATTTAAAACTATTAAATTGCAAACGAGAAATTGTAAAAGGAACGCTTCCATAGGTTTAACCTTAGCATTCCAGTTTCTTCGCGTGAGTAGTGAAGTCTCACGCGAAAACATTTGCACGCTCATGTTAAACCTACAAAAGTGTTCTCTTCAGAATTCTTGCTTGAATTTTAATATTTATTTATTTTTTCATATGATACCGAGGTCGATATCTAACGATGTCTTTGTATGACTAATTTAGTCTCATAATTCATATAACCATGACATTAAACGCCTCAATACTACAACTATCATAAAATTTTCGAAAATAAAATCTTCATATACGGAATCCGGTCCATAAAGAAAAAATTATATATTTTTAAGAGAAAGTATATGACCAGTTATACCTCCTAAGATGGAAACCTGTTTAAAGCGGAATATATTTTGGTTCAGTTTTCAAGGTTTTAATGAATCCATATTTGAAAAATCTGATTACGTATTTAATGATTACACACTTAAAATTTTCAAAATCTGGCTATTAGAGATTTATTAAAATAATTAACGAGGGGTGGGGCAAAATATGCATGAATTTTGCCCCCCCCGAGAGGCTAGTTTTGGCCCTCAAACTCATAATTTACTGCTACCAATATATAGAAGTTGACATACATGATTAAATACGTGGGAAACATATGAATAATCCGGGGCGAACTACGTTTTTCACGGTTTTTAAGAAAATTGAAAAAATTGTCTTACATTTGAAATGGCGTACTGCGCTTGCTATTGGGTGTATAAAAAAATTGTAAAAATGAAAGTTGTAGAGAATTTTGTCCTCTTTAATATTGTGATTGACAAAAATTATGCTACTGCAACGGCTATTGAGATATTTAAAACAAATCGAAAAAAGTCCCAAAATTTTGTTGTATTTCGGCCACAGAAAATTCAGCCTTTAGAAATTTTGTTGGAAACCTTGTTTTTCCATGTTGGCATCATTATAAACAATTCAGAAAAAAATCTTCTACCCGATTTTTTGTATGGTAACCCCCCTTTTTTTGTACATTTCCCCTGGACTAAATACAGAATACTGAATTTCCACTTTTTTGTAACCGAAGCTTGCGTCGTGTGAGCAATATGGAATGATCCCATGTAATTATCTAAAGTAGCGCCCTCTATTGTCGGGATTTTTAACTAATTCTTTTGTTGATGTCATACAAAATCTCACACAAGGTTGAATATTTATCTACAAACCACATGTGCCTCCGATCCATAGATCATTTTTATTGCGTTTTACTTTCGCACTGAACTTTTGAAACACCCGGCATATATATTATCTCTCCGAAATGTAGGGGAAACCGGGGCAAGATAACGAATGTCTTAATTTTTCTGTTTTCGACAAGGTGGCAGCATGAACCGGGCACTACTGGCTCTCCTATCGTTCGTTCGTTAAACAATAGTATAGGGACGCTGAAATCGCCATTTTTGCGTTAGTTGTGAAGCTTTGATTGTTTACCGCTGCCACGTTATAACTTTTATGCATGTGTAAATAAGCTCTGCTACAGATACAGGTAAGATCTATCGTTTCTCTTTAATATTTATGAATAACTTAGTTTAAATACTACCTATTACCATGAATAAATGTCAAATAATCACCTTCCTTCATGGCAATGAAAACGAATATTTTTAAACAGGCAGTCCGGGGCAAGATGACGATCTCGTCATCCTCAGACCCTGGTAGTAGAAAACCAACGTATAAACCCTCCAGAAGAACCAGAACTTATGGCAAATGCTGATTCTGATGCACCAAAGAATCCTGTTAGTGTTTTTAATTTCAAACCATTGCCTAAACAATACAAAGTGAGAAAAAAAGAAAAAGCAAAACACTGAGCTCAAGCCTTCTTACAAGTCCCATCAAAGAAATGTAAGAACAAAGGGAAAAGCAGAAGGAAGAACAGGACTGTTTAAAAAATTTGAGAAAAGAAGTTCGTGAAGCTAAAAAGGGAGTAAAAAAACCTCACACTAAGTTCCTGTAGGCCTAAGTCTATTAAATCCAGGGCAAACAGGCCAGTTGCATGAACTTCAAAGGATGGTGTTTTCAGATATCCTGCTTGTGACGAGGAATATTGCGACCCACCAACAGAAGAATGGATCCAGTGCTGTAAAGGCCAAGAGTTGTGGCATGAGGAATGTTCCGATTATGAAAATGGCATTTTTATTTGTGACTATTGTTAGCTGCTCAACTAAACACTTCAATATTACGTTACAATGCATTATGCTTCGTTTAATACTTTGTGAGATGTAAAAACACAGTTATTATTTGTTAAACGATGTAACACATTCAAAAGATAAAATATGTTCAACCTTTTTCAGTGTTGTTATCTTGCCCCAAGGTCAAGGTCATCTTGCCCCAGTACTGGGGCGAGATGACGATTTGTTAATGTTATTAAAAAATAAAATTGTCCTTTATTTTTTTATTTGAAAATTTAAATGATAATACATTTAATACTACAAAGGAATGCTCTAACAGTTCATGAAAAATTAATTTTACTATACTTAAAAATAAATTAATAAACAACAAAAATTGTTAACATAGTCATTTAGCCCCGGTCTCCCCTATCTCTTATTAAATAGAGATAAAAATTAGTTATGAAATTACCTGGTGCTAAAATGATAAAAGTGGTTTATTTCACATAACTATGCAGAACAGTTTTCTTTCATAAATATCCCAAATATCGCAAGCAGTCAGTTATTGAAAACAAAAAGCCTAAATTCTTATTCGAAATATTAGCTATACGTGTTTATATCACTCATAGACATCTATCACTTTATCTGACTAGTAATTGGTTTATTTTTGTAAGATTTTGAATACTTTACTTCATTCATATGTTTTGGTAAAATGCAAGCGAATAACTAACATATAATCAGAAGTCAAGGTTTTACTGTTTTAAATAAATCTTCAATATTTTTATAATTGAATTGGTGATTGCACTACATAAGTCCACTATTTTTTTAAATGCATTTTGCTGTTAGAAACGTGCCCTTTAAGGTAGACTCGCATGTATACATAAATTTATTTATACGTTGCCCCTCAAAATCGTACTTTATTTCAAATCAACATGAGTCAATGACAATACCAATCAATATGACAATATATGGCCAAAGGTGACCGGTCACTTGCGATTTTAGATGTTTTGTTAAATATCTAGAAAAATACATGAGGAATTAACCTGGAACTGCAGGTGTGTAAACAGTATAGTATAGATCACATATTTCCGCGAAGATTTTTTTCACGAAACCCCATAGGGGACCGTCAACAAATTGAAAAAAACGAATATATTTTGGTTAACCCTGTAAAAACTAATGTAGCAAAAGCGTTCAAACTCGACATTATTAATAAGTGGATTATTGTAGTATACTGTGTTCATTTTTATGAGGATAGCATGTATACTCGCAGAGAAATTAAGGTTTTTATAAAAACAGTCCCAAATTTCGCCAAGTTTTTTGCTTATAATTTGCAGAGTTCTTAATATAAAAAAAAGTTATTTCAGAAAATATGACTAAAAACATTGTACACAATACTCTACAATTAGAATTTAAAAAATAATAAAAATTGGATGAAAAATCAGCAGGTTTACTAAAAAATGTTTCACTGCGCATGCGCGAATGCAATTAAAATATAATGTGCAAAAATGTTTTTGCTAATTATATAGCGCAACTTTTGTGAAAGTTTCAAAATCATAGCTTGAAAATTCTGAAATTTATCGTCGATAGAATAAGCTCGAAACCATTGTTCCCAAAAATAAGGAAAAAGATGAGGGGTTGTATCAAATACTTGTTGATTAGTGCCAAGATAGCGTACACAATATTGCACGTACTACTATATTTGGATACAACCCCTCATCTTTTTGCTTCCTTTTGGGAACAACGGATTTCGAGCTTATTCTATCAACGATAATTTTCAGAATTTTCAAGCTATGATTTTGAGAGTTTCTCAAAAGTTGCTCTATATACTTAGCTAATACATTATGCACATTATATTTTGATTGCATTCGCGCATGCACAGTGAAACAGTTTTTAGTAAACCTGCTCATTTTCATCCAATTTTTATTATTTTTTAATTCTGATTGCAGAGTGTTGTGTACAATGTTTTTTGTCATATTTTCTGAAAAGAACTTTTTGTTATATTAAGAACTCTGCAAATTATAAGCAAAAAACTTGGCGAAATTTGGGACTGTTTTTATAAAAAAACCTTAATTTCTGCACGAATATACGTGGTATCCTCATAAAAATGAACACAGCATATTACAATAAGCCACTTATTAATAATCTCGAGTTTGAACGCATTTGCTATATTAGTTTTTACAGGGTTATCCAAAAGATATTTGTTCTTTTTCAATTTGTTGACGGTCCCCTATGGTGTTTCAGGGAAAAATCTTCGCGGAAATATATTACGTCTACTATACTGTTTACACACATGCAGTTTCAATTTAATTCCTCATGTATTTTTCTAGATATTTAAGAAAACGTCTAAAATTGCAAGTGACCGGCCACTTTTGGCATCTAGTGTATTCCTTTGACCAATAATAGAACAAAACACATAATGTATGCCAACACGATGACGAGTATGATTAGCTGATTTAACCACTGGCTGTTAAAATCTAACGTCCACCCAACCAATCAGGGATCTCTTTGCCTGCTGTGAACCCCACCAGAGTAAGATCGGCAAGCTCAGAGGTCAGAATAAGATGGCCAAACTACGCAGGGACTCCAAATGCTTGTTTGACACGTTTTCCAATGTTTTGTGATCAACTCATAAAACTGATACAGAAAGCAGTCGAGAAAGCAGTAATCTAGGCTTATCAGTTCAATGAAAGGGGGGGGGGGGTGATATAAAGAAAAACTTACTAAGACAAAATTGAAAAAGACAGGGGAATTTTTCGTTTTAAGCAGGTTTTTGTCATAACAGGTAGCGCAATTCTAATACAATGAAATCTGCTTAGACGGAATCACATGGGACCAAACGAATTCCGTTTTAGACAGATTCCGGTCTTACAATAAAGGTGCAGATTCCCAAAATCTCGAAGGGCCCAGTGGATTCTAAACCCAAAAAATCCAGTGACCACATTGTGAATCAAATGAATAAAAACAAAAAATAGTGTTTATAAGGGGGGGGGGACTAAAAAAAAACCCCTCAGGAGTTCAATGTGAAAAATTTGAAATTGGATGTATGACATGTATGTACATGGGTAATGATATTAAATGAGACGAAGGATTACTAGTTTTTGAATATTTAGCAACATGTAATGAGCTGACCGCCTATGAAAAAAAACATGTAATTTTTTTTTTTTTTTGATCTTAGTTCAGTTTATATATGTTTTTGCACTAAACATGTAACAATTTGTTCGCGTGACCTTAATTGATTTATGTACTTGAAACTATAGTATATAATTTAATAAATATTTCAACATTAAAACAAAAATTCAATATTTTAATTTTTAACATTTGATATAAAAAGGTTAATTCTAAATTAAAATCTAAAGTGCTGTTGCAATTCATTACTATGAATTTTCAAATTAATAAACAATAGTGCGAATTTTGAGCAATATTTCAAATGAAAATATGACTATTTCGATAAGCGCAAAAGCTATTTAAAAATATATATATATCAAAATTGGTGTTTTGAAGCAATTTTTCAGCACAGACAAAGCGAAAAAAAGGTCCCCATGAGACATGAATCACACATAACAGTGACTCCAAAATTTCAAAAATATTGAGTGGGCTCAAAACGAATTTAGTAAAATGGCACGGCCAGTTTGTTTTTCTTTGACGGGTGGACAAATTGTGAAAGATGACAACTCAAAGTCAAGTTACCACGTTTTAATAAAGTTGTAATTTTATCAAATTATATTTTCGCGCGTTTTTCCAAATAAAGACACTAATATTTATAATTTCATCATACTATGAATATAACTACAAATTGAAAAGGCAAAAAGTTAAACATGGAGCAAAACATTTCAGTCATTTGGGATTTCTGGGTGTCAGTCAGAGAACGAAAACAGACGGTCATTGTTAAAATATATTTTGTTCCAGGCTGAAAATTAAATAATTAAATAATAATGAAAAATGTAATGAAATAGAAAAAATAGAAATTGGACATGCTAGGAAATGATCAAAAATAGATTTAAAAAAAAGGAAAAAAATTATTTGATTGCATAGTTTTTGACTAAGAGCAACTGCCAATTTCATGCGTTTGCGAACAAAATGAATTAAAAAATGCGTCAGAAAGTAGACAAATTTGGATTTGAGAACATCTTTAAATGAAAATTTCAAAGTAGCTGTTCATATGTGATAAGGCATTTTAAATTAACAATGAGTAAATATCCCAGAACTTGCCTTTTACTATTGCTGCTAATGTCACGTCATCTTTTTAATCTTGAATATGTGAACACTGTATTGTACCGTATGGATTTTGAAAATTTTCCTTTATTTATTCTTTTCCCGATTGAAAATTTTAATGCTTATTAAGTTTATTTTGTTTCTTTACACATAAAAAATCTTTTTAGAACAGCATAAAAATTGCGAAGATAAATCGTAAAAATATTTCAATGATTTTCTAAATTCGCCACAATATATATTTTACTTTATTTTTAATATGTATTTGATGCTTATTGTTCTTTTATGATGAATTTTCAGGAGGCATAAAAATTTTGAAATTAATGTGTTCATTGCTTTTTTGAAAAAGGTTACCCGAAGTCTAGAATTGCAAATGTTTTAACGATTCTTACGAGTATTTAATATATAAAAATATTTTTTCATGTAATTCGCACATTTGGGTAAACACATACTGTTATGGGTATATTTTCACATATTCTGTAATACAAAAAAAAGGACACCAGCAAAGGAATGTGACAGGTGTAATGCAGCCTGGCCCCGCAATTATAGGGACCTCCGATGAGACTAAAAAACGTTTTTTTCTACATGAAAAACATAATAAAGAATTAAATAAATTGGGTCTTAAAAAGGTTTGCACTATGCCCTGCACCTAACGAGATCTAAATTCCGTTTTATTTAAACTTTAAGGTGAAGGCAAGCCTTGTACAACAGTATACTTAAAAGTAGATTATACTTAATCTCCACCCCCCGCCCCACCAGTGGCCGAGAGGTTCTGCTCTCGAAGCTAGTAGACGGGGGATGCTGGGTTCGAACTCAATCGCGCCCGTCTGCCTAATCTATCGGAGTTTTCGTGGTTTTCATCGAACCTTGGATTTCCAAGCGTAAATACGGGTTAGGCTCCCTTAGAAAGATTCCCACACAGGGCACTCTCCCTCGGGCCTATCCCTCGAGTAGATAAATCGGCCGTCAAAAATCAACCCAACCAAACATACCCTCCCCCTTTCCTAAAAAAATTCGTTTAACAGTGACAAATTTTCTGACATTTGCAAACTCATTCTTAAACATAAAGCATGAAATTAGCAGATTGTACTTTGGAATGGAATGTCGTTTTTTATTGTTCGATAAATGCATTGCAATTTCATTTTGGTTTATGTCATGTGTGATTAATGTCTCATGGGGACCTTTTTTTCGCTTTGTCTGTGCTGAAAAATTGCTTCAAAACACCAATTTTTATATATATTTTTTAAAAATAGCTTTTGCACTTATCGAAATAGTCATATTTTCATTTGAAATATTACTCAAAATTGGCACTATAGTTTATTAATTTGAAAATTCATAGTAATGAATCGCAACAGCAATAATAAATTCATTCAGTCATAATACACACTTTAGATTCTAATTTAGAATTTACCTTTTTATATCAAATATTAAAAATTAAAATATTGAATTTTTGTTTTAATGTTGAAATATTTATTAAATAAATTATATACTATAGTTTCAAATACATAAATCAATTAAGGTCACGCGAACAAATTGTTACATGTTTAGTGCAAAAACATATATAAACTGAACTAAGATCAAAAAGAAAAAAATTACATGTTTTTTTTTCATAGGCGGTCAGCTCATTACATGTTGCTAAATATTCAAAAACTAGTAATCCTTCGTCTCATTTAATATCATTACCGATGTACATACATGTCATACATCCAATTTCAAATTTTTCACTTTGAACTCCTGAGGGGTTTTTTTTTTAGTTCCCGCCCCCCCCCCCTTATAAACACTATTTTTTTTTATTCATTTGTTTCACAATGTGGTCACTGGATTTTTTGGGTTTAGAAGCCACTGGGCCCTTCGAGATTTTGGGAATCTGCACCTTTATTGTAAGACCGGAATCTGTCTAAAACGGAATACGTTTGGTCCCATGTGATTCCGTTTAAGCAGATTTCATTGTATTAGAATTGCGCTACCTGTTATGACAAAAACCTGCTTAAAACGAAAAATTCCCCTGTCTTTTTCAATTTTGTCTTAGTAAGTTTTTCTTTATATCCCCCCCCCCCTTTCATTGAACTGATAAGCCTAGATTACTGCTTTCTGTATCAGTTTTATGAGTTGATCACAAAACATTGGAAAACGAGTCAAACAAGCATTTGGAGTTCCTGCGTAGTTTGGCCATCTTATTCTGACCTCTGAGCTTGCCGATCTTACTCTGGTGGGGTTCACAGCAGGCAAAGAGATCCCTGATTGGTTGGGTGGACGTTAGATTTTAACAGCCAGTGAACCCTTTCTAGGGGTGGTGGTATTTTATAAAACCATTTTTTTCAATTCCCACATGCAACTTTGGCACCGGAATTTTAGCATAATGTTTTGCCTTTTAATATGTATGTTTAAAATCTTTATTTCTATTTTGTAAATAAATTTGCACGTAAGTTCCGGTGCCAATCATACATTCCAACATTTTAGCAATGGAAGTGCTTTGCCCCTGAAAGGTGCCAAGGACTACACATTTCAAATACTAGAATTTTCGAACAGTAATTTTGGGATTATTTATTCGCATAATTCTGCAATTTAAAAAAGCGAATATTACTATTCGAAAATAGTGATATTAAAAATCCGTAATATAAACTCTAAGCACTTAATGCCAATCCTTACCCCTTAATTATTCGCGCTGGTCTATTTTGTACACCGTTAAGCATTATAAATTTAAATATGCATGTTATAAATTTATTTCCTTTGAATATATTGTCACATATGTCTATGTTTATTTTTTTTATATAATATTTAACTACATGGTAATTGTATTTGATTTAAAATGTAAAACAGTAATTTATTTTCATAGAAATTTAGATATATATGCAATACAAAATATACCACATGGAAAGTTTTTTAGTTGTTGTTTCATTTTGTAAAATTGCTTGAGTATTTAAGCGTTAAGATGCAGATGTCTATTTTCTCAACTAATTAATAAAAATATTTAAAAAAAAAAAATTTAAGGCTCTAAATCTCATTACTCGCAAGAACAACATAAGTCGAAAGATTTTTTAAGTTTTCTTAAATTTTAATTATTATAAAATAAATAACTGATAACCGACATACATATTTAAAGATTTAAGAAATATAGTGGGCACAGACATGTTTTTAAAATATCTAATATTTGTGTGTAGCACACCCTTTATTGATTCCCGAAGAGCATTATAACTTGGATCTTTGTAGTTTTTTAAATCACTGGTCTAATTAAATGTGTCCGTAATTAAATTTATTCGATTAAGACAAAATTTTAAATGGTTGCTTGATGTAAATAAATTTTGAGCCTGTGTTAAAGTGTAGACCCTCGATATAATACGGCAAATTGAAGCCTTCAATAATAATGGTAAATTATGCGAACTTATAGACGAAGTGCTCGGTGCTTAACCTACAAAACACTGCCGTGTACAATCCGTATACACGATGAAATCCGTAAACTTAAATTTTATTTACTGGGAAATTGCAAGGTGGGAGAAAGATGCGGTGACAGATTTCTCCCATCTCGAAATGATTAAGTTATGCGATTCCTCATAGAAGCTTTTTATAGGTACATTGATGCGGTGGCTCTGTATTAAAGAGAACTATATTTCAGTTGAATGGGTGTATTACAGGAACTGTCACATGCCCTGCCACTGGTCAAACATAACATGTTTTGCAAGTTCGTAGTGAATAAAATTTATTATTCTGTTATGCAAATGTTGCAATATTTCTCAAAAATAACAATATAGTCACGTGTTTTTAAATTGCGAAAGCCGTCCGTGTTAGATTCCTTAAATATACTTTTTAATGTGCGTAAGGATCGTACAGACGAGCGTGCAGATCGAATCTGCATTCTCGAACTTTTTATAAGTTTTTACTCATTGTTAATTTTTATATACGCTGAAATGGCTTACTGTCGTAAGCTACAAAGCTGTTAGCTCACGTCCTGTACAAATACTATTACAGTAGCTTCGGTTCGATTCTTGGTTAGGGCCTGGATATTCATAATGGTTCAGAACTCACTCTAAGTTGAAGGTCTTGGTCTAATTAGTTTTCGTGGTGATGACTAAAATAAGTGTAAAGCCCTAAAAATAGCGATCCAAACAATCAGAGCGTTTGATACATTCTGAAAGAAAAATAACATTGAAAAAACTTATATAAACCCATTTATAGTTTCATTTTATTCATAATAGCAGCGATTTAGATGCACTTCGTGTAATTGAATTGTTTTTCTTTTTCTTAAATATTAGTTGCGATTTAGGATGCAATAGTGTTTGAAAATATGAAATGAGAGGGCGATTTAGAAAATATGTATTCATGCTATTTTCAGATTTCATAAATATGATAATTTTATTAAGTGTAGCAGTACAAATACCGCAATATAAATAATTTTATGATAAACAAGCAAATTTTGACACTCATGAAATAAAGCGTGCTCACATTTATCTGATTTTAATGGCATGGAATGAAGGAACTGCAATTGTGCCGTCAAGTATTTGTCGACGAAATTTTCATAAAGAAAACTATCTGACAATCAAATGGTTAAACATATGGGGCAATCCTTTTATTCGATTAACTTAAAACCTTGTAGCGATGCTGCTCCTGCAAGTTATCTCTTTAACACCTGCATCACGTTCGCGTAATATGCAGTGGTTGAAAGCCCTTCTAGATTGTGAGAAGATATCTTTGAACTCAGCGGGGTATCAAACAATTTCATTTCTCCTTACAGCGCATTCGATAATATGTTAAACGTCGAGTCAAAACATATAGGATTGGATTACTATTACTATGTACGACGAAAAGGAACCATTTTATTATTGTGTTATTCCATTACCTTCCAGGAAGAATATTATTAATACATTACAGTTCTGATAATAAAATGTTACCGAAAAACATTCTTTAAACAATTTTCATTTTTGATCCAGTTGTGTGAAAATAACATTTACCCATGAACAATCTCTATAGGATTCATGAGCTTAAAATTTCGTATCTTTTTCAACGATACACGGCAAAGCCCTACTTGAGTCGGGTTTCTAAAAATTCTATTTTCTGTAAACCCGAAACCTGCACAGTATACAATATATATATATATATATCATATTCTTTAGCTTTTTTATGGCTAATATGAAGATGAAACCACACACTTTATTTGTGGAACTTTAGACATTTGGGACCTGAAGATTCTGTCTAAGTTCTACAAATATCCATTTTGCTTTTTCTGCTCATGTTATTTAATTATTTATTTTTTGTTTGATGGTAAGTTGTAATGTTTTTTTTTAATGGTCATAATCATCATGGTCACAAAAAATAATCTATATTTTAATCCAATTATGGTAAATTTGTCACTCTAAAATGAATTTTATCTTTTATGTAGTGAAATGAATACATTTTAAGTATATAGTTTTTCATTTGAAACAATATTCTGGACTTTTCTTTTTTATAAAAATCGGGTCGACCTGAACCCTATTCGGTATAATGAAACCTAGCTCGTAACCGACACAAACACGAAACAATTAGAAATCGAGTTACCAGACCCGATGCAAGGCATTCCAGGCCCGATGCATTCACATACGCTTTTTTCATAAAAAGAAGGTTGTTTTTCCGACGATTACCAATTTTTCCACAATTTAACATCTTATTTAAGATGCGATTACCACTTACAAGGGAACCACTTTTTGCGCTGCTCGCACCTAGCATCGAGACCTGGTGCATTTTGAAGCCCTATACATAAAAGTTAGAGAACCGATAAAATTTCTCTCTTAAAATTATATATTATATATTTTTACACTTTTAATTTTTTATTATTACATTTTTATTTGTTTATTTCACGCCAAAAGTGAGTTAAGTCGCCAAATATTGCGCTACAATTTATCCGCCCGCTTTATCCGGGGAGTACAGTACATATTAGAATTATATCAGATTACGATTTGTTTGTGAAATGATAGCATAGGAAACAAGAAAAGGGTTTTTTGATTTTTTTTCCTATGCAGACGATAAATATATAAATAGTAAGTACATTTCTAAAAGCTTTCAAGATCATTGAAAACTATTTTTTTGTGAAATACAAAATAAGCTAACTATTTTCTTTTGAAATCGAATGGAGTAAAGTTTCGAATGTTTAAAATGAAATGTTACTGTATTAAATGATCCTTTGGTAAAAATAATCATAAATTAAATTAATATTTTTACACAATTTAGAAAAATTACTGTGGCTAATTATGTCGGACATTACAATTTCTACTGAAATTCCCTCACACAAGACAAACATATGTGACATTTGTCTAGGGTTGCGGTAAAGCTCTACTTTTGAAAATAATCGCTAACTTTTTCACCGTCAAAAATGTGAATAATATGTTGAAATTTTTCAAAATCAAATTCATGGGTTCTTGAAGAAATTTTTAAACTTTTTTTCAATATATTATACTTATTATTAACTAATTTTTATTTTTAAATGGTTTTCTTTAAAAATCTTCAATGTTAATAGTCCGATAAGTGGTCTCGAAAATTGCATTTTCAGAAAGTTGTGCTGATGTACAATCAAGAAATATTATTTTAACAAAATTTTTTTATCGATTCTCAAACTTCGTAGTATAGGGCTTTAAAATGCACCAGGTCTCAATGCTAGGTGCGAGCAGCACCAAAAGTGGTTCTCTTGTTAGTATGATTTTTACTTACACTCCAGTAAAATCTTAAAATGCATAATTTCCAACATGTGCTTATACTTACAAATTAATAAAATGAACAGCTTTCAAGCTAAAACACCAAACTCAAAATACTTTTAAATTAATTTCCTTCTAGAGAAAACTATTGCATAGTGTAAAGTAATCTAAGAAAAATCGCAAAAATATTATTTCAAAAGCACAATAGGAATATTTGATGTCTAACAGAAACCTGAGGTAGCGTAAAACAGTTTTTCTGTATTTGTGGAAATTCTTTACATGGAGTGCATGTGGGATTTCCCATTTTACTTTTTCATCATATTTGGTAAAAAAGAAAGGAACAGGTGAAGGATTGACTTATCATTTGAAAATAAAAAACACAAATTATCCTTAACAATGAAAATGTAAGTACGGAGTTTTTTTCCTTCAAAAATAAGGTTTCTTTGTCATTCTTTGGCGAAATTCTTTGAATATTTATTGACAGCAAAACAGTTAAAGGAATTTATGGATAAATTTAATTTAGCATTATCTTGATTAAACTTTTCAGGGGCAAAATACTTCTACTCTTAAAATGCCCAAATGATTAACAGAAACCACAATTTACAACCAAATTTATCTGAAAATAAGTAAAAGCTTTCCATCGCGTACTTCATAAAAGGAAAATTTTAATTCCTTAATTCTGGTGCCAATGTGGCATTTAGAGATTCAAATTAAGTGGTCCAAAAATTAACCACTGCCCTTCAAGGGTTAATGTTAGATAATTTATTTGGATTTTTATTGATAACGTGACAACTTATGGTCAGAAGTAAAAGAAATTGCATATTGTGGGTGTTCGGCCATGCAGATTCTAATTGTGAATTTAAAAAAAAAATGTTTCCACTTACTGATAATTACAATTTTTAATAGTCTTATTAATTATTAATAATTATTTTTACAAAAACTTATTTATAGAAAAATATGCGTGTTATATTTGGGATTTTACAAAGTGGCATATAAAACAAAATGCAATGAAATACATAAATTAATGTTCCAGTTTTACCTAAATTATGGACGATTGACTTTAACCTATATTGGTTTATTTTTCAGTTATTTTTTAATATATTTTAAGTATTTCTATATATTTTAGTTATTTATAACTAACTGATATATCAAAATTGATGCCGATTTATATCTCTACATTTTATGTCATGGGCAACATAACCTATGCAATAACAATATGGTGCTACTTTTGAACTTTTTCTTTTTTTATATGTAGATGACCTCTTATGGCAGTATATACTCATATTTATTACGGGTTCTTCTAAATATCACTATTTTCGCAAGTAATTCTTTGCCTTGTTTAATTACAAAATCTTGAAATTAAAAAATGCGAAATTTATTTTTCAGACAAATTGGGGTTCAAAAGTAAGCATTCTTAAGAAACATAAAACTACATATATACCATTATAAAGAACTTTATATGAATAACCACCACTTACCAGTCTCCATAGAAGTCTGCAAACGTTGAAATTTTTCCGCTACGGACCGACTCAATTTCTACAAAACATGCCGATATTTCTCAAGCAACATTATCCTACAATTAAAATTATTAAAAAATATACACTTACTTATGCATTGATTTTATTTGTAGATTTAATGTCACAATTCATGGAATACGAAATAACTATAATATTAATGACCACTTGCAATGTAAAAATATTCTCGTATATATAATGAGAATTTTATGCGGAATTTCTGTCTTTTAACGGAAACTTTTTGTTTGGAGTGGAAATCGTACACTTTCCTGGAATACAAGGGAAATTTCAGCTCGTTGAATTTAAAAAACAAAAACATTCCTTCCAAGACAGACAAACAGAAATGTTCCTGTTCAATTGAGGAAACGGAAAATATCCAGTTAAATTTTCGTAATTGATGTTTTGGCCTATGATCATTGATATTTTGTGTTTTGGCCCTTGGGTGACGCCTATGGTGGAGGGAACAAAACAATCATTCTATAATGGCGGGTGCCGAGGATCGAATCTCGAGGAAGTGTAAGGCAATAAAAAGCGAGTTCGATAATATGTAATACAAATACCTGTTTAATATAAATGTGCATTGGTATACAAAATTATTACAGAGATTTTTTAATATTGCTCATTTTTATTTGTAAAGACCGAAATTTCTCTTCTTGTAAGCAGAAAATTTCTATGCTGAAAACTGATGAACACCAAAGCAGAAGGTTTGTGAAAAAAACGAAGAATAGACGTCAACGTTATACTGCCAGAACATTTTCCAGTTTTTCACGGAATTGTTTTTACAGTGTACACAATCACGTACATAAACACTTAGTACAAATTTTTAATTAGATAATTGAATCCAAATGATGATTCAATAAGAAATCAACGTAGTTTGGAATGAAAAAAAAAACATGGTACATCAACTAGTTAAAGTATTTTTTATTCGCTGAAATAGCATGTTTAGATGTAAAATAGAAATTGATAAGTGTTTAAAACAGCACTTTTCTTTATTTTTCCTGCATTAATTAAAACTGTAGTTATAGAAATCGTACGGATTTATTTTATTTTTTCTTTTACTAACTGTATACTTGACGAAGACCGTGTGGGCGCATTCGATGATCTCTCTATTTTGCTTTAGCAAAAATTTTTAATTTAAATAAATGTATTGCTTTGAATTTTTTTAATTAAAACTTGTAATTCATTGACATTGTTATTGATAACATTTTGTTTTAAAAATTAACATCCTTTCCACCATAGTACGCATAAGCTTATGAGTGCAAACTGACACACAAGATGGTTTTTTCTTTCCAATGGTTTTCAATTTTATAAGTATAAAATTTAGTATAATATGTGTATTTGTTTAAAAAATTGTAGCTCTGAATTAGTTTTTTGATACCAAAAGAATATTGTTAAAGTTTTGGAAAATGCGTGAAAGTTTTATTCTATTCAGTCATTAGCAATGTCATAATGTCATACAATAAACAATAAATTGAAATTTTGTTTAATATAAGAAAATAACTCTTTACATCAGCAAATAAATAAATAGAATGCTAAATTCATCTTTAAAAAGTTAACTTAAAATTACACTATGTGTAAATTACTTAAAAGATGAAAAATATTTAAAAAGGTGTTAAATTACTTTAACATTACCTTAACATTTCTTTTTGATTAGCATTACGTCAAGAAATGACAACTCGTTATTCATTTCTATTTCGATGGTAAATTTTATGTTAGGCTTATTTAATGCTAATCAAAAACGTATCAAACTTAACACTTTAGCGCACAGTTTACAGGAAAGTAAATAAGTATAACAGCACCATTCCTTTTGAAAGTACATTACCTTTCAACTACAAACTTTCTCCTTTCAACTTTTATAAGACAAGCATTTAGTGTTTGCTCTATTAATCATATTGAAAATGAATTAAATACCATTAGAAACATTGCAGTTGAGAACGGTTTTGCAAAACGTATTATTGATAAACTAATCAACTCTCAGAAAAACTACATGAAGATAATAAAAACTCCCCTGAGTAATAGGTAATATTGTAAAATGAAGTACATGTCTGGACTTTTCGAAAAACTCAGACATGCACTTTTTCGCTTTGGCGTAAACTCAATCGACACTCCTCCAATAAAACTGAAAGATCTAATTAGTACCAAAGTACCCGTAAGGCATGGTGACGTCACAGCGACGTCGTTGTGAAGTCACACTGTGATTTTGTGACCGTCGATGTGACGTCACGTGACGTCGATGTGACGTCATAGTGACTAGAATGCGAGGTCGTTATGGCCGTTTTAGAGGCCGTTTGTGACGTCACATTGTGACCACTATGTGAAGTCACGGTGTGACAAATTTGTGAAAAGTGTGTCATTTGTGACTATTTTGGCATTAACTTTGTGACGAACTTGTGACGAAAGTGACAATGCTTTGAAGTCACATTGTGACCAATTTGTGAAATATGTATCATTTGTGACGAACTTGTCATAAACACTGTGATGATTTCAAATGAAAATCAAATTTCAAATTAATTGCTTAAAAGGCGCAAAGGCGAACATAGTGAAAAAGATTCCTTGCTGGCACTCGAACCCGGCCCATCAGTATAGCGCACTGACATTCTACCGACTAAACCACATGGAACTATACCCGGCCTGGAAAATTTCTCACTATTACATGTTGACAAGGCTACAAACGCAGCACAAGATGGAATATTTATCGTGAGCCACCGACATGGGACAAACACGAAACTTAATTAAATCGAGCATCGATTGAAACTATATTAATACTTGGAAATTTTTCCAGAGAGAACCATTTGCCTTGCAAACAATATTTCAAATGAAAATCAAATTTCAAACTAATTGCTTAAAAGGCAATTTTAATTTGAAATTTGATTTTCATTTGAAGTACTGTATGCAAGGCGAATGTTTCTCTCTGGAAAAATTTCCAAGCATTAATATAGTTTCAATCGATGCTGGATTTAATTAAGTTACGTGTTTACCCCATGACGGTGGCTCACGATAAATATTCCATCTTGTGCTGCGTTTGTAGCCTTGACAACATGTAATAGGGAGAAATTTTCCAGGTTGGGTATCGTTCCATGTGGTTTAGTCAGTAGAATGTCAGTGCGCTATACTGATGACCCGGGATCGAGTCCCGGCGTGGAATATTCTTCACTATGTTGACCTTTGTGCCTTTTAAGTAATTAATTTGAAATTTGATTTTCATTTGAAATATTGTATGCAAGGCGAATGTTTCTCTCTGGAAAAATTTCCAAGTATTAATATTTTGATGATTCTTGTCATAAACACTATGATAATTTTAAAGTAAAGTTTTGTTTGAAATATAAAATCTTATCTTTTTACCGTACTTTTTAGCAAGATATCCCTATTTTGGAGTCCTATTCTTCGAAAATATTTTTAATTTTCCATTTAAAAAACAATGCTTATCAACTGACATCTTTTTTTATTAAGTTCTAAGCTTGATCTTGAATTCAAGCTTAATATTAAGAATGTGTAAGCGTTTTAATTTTTTGTGATTTGTCATTGCTTTACTAAATACGAACAGGGAGTCTAACGGACATTAATACAACTGTTATTTATGGAACGACATGATAGGCCCTATTTATTTAAATTTTTTATTCCCGTATATATTGTGTTTTGTGAATATGAGCTAATTAGATTTGGTATGTTTCATAGAAAAAGACTGATCTGAGAAATAGATACAACAAGTAAGATATATCATGCGTTAAGCATAAATTATAAAACCCTTTCCACCTCTTTCTGAATGTTTTAACAAGACATCGGGGGAAATAACGTAAACAAGATAACTAACTAAACATGAAAACGCATAAAACATTTGAAAAACTGATTTCAGCAGTTACCATCCATAGCCAAATATGTTTTCCAATTCTTTTAAACAGTCCTATATTTGATCTGTAGATTGATATATATACTATATAATGGAAAAATTTAGTTTATCAAGGAAACGCATAACAGGTTTAAATTCTCTTTCCGAAATTTGTACTAATATATGGAAACATACTTAAGTAATTTTTTACAACCCTGTAGTTTACCTACAACCTTTATTACACGCCACTATTTAGTTAAAATTTAATTCAAGCTAAAACACTCTTAAAACTGCCGAAATCACATTTCCAGAAATTATAATTTACAGACGGCAACGTATCCAATTCTTTGCGTGACCCTGTATATCATTTTATCTATATTCTACAAACATTTCTTAGTAAATTAAATACAGTGCAGCGTAAAAATGCATAACTTATTTAAAAACCATCTTTACGCAATACCCAGTAGCCCTTACGAATACTTTTGTATAGTCCTGTATATGAATTATAGCAATGTATATATATACCATATACTATGGATAAATGTAGTGGATCATAAAAGCGCATATCATAATTAAAAGTACATTTCCAGCAATCATCGCTAATGAACAGTACTTCGGATACAATATAGTATCTGAAATATTTTGTGTGTCCCTGTAAATGCTATATACACTTCGTATTATACATGAAATAATTCATAGTACGTAAACCTCAACGACGTATATCAATTTCATTACATATCAAATAAATTAACATAAATATAGTACGCCGCAAACAATTCCCTCTACCCCTATATCATGTATTGGAATTCCTTTTTTAGCCCTGTAAATAAACAATAACTATTCTCTGCATTGCATATTTTACGGAATGCACATTTTAGTGCGCTTCATAAATGCATATCAATTTTATTCTGTTTGAAAGCGTGTAAAATCATTAAAAATCATTTGAAATGATTTTTCCCCTCAGGCCGTAATGTAATGGAATACTTTTGACTGTCCCTGTAAATGAACTAAACATGCTACAAACTTCATTACAAATAGGGACCTTGCTATGGTACAATAACATCCAAAAATTTCAGGTCAATCCGAGTATATTTACGCGAGTTAGAGCGCGGACAGACGGCCAGACAAACCGAAGTCGTAAACACTTTTCAACTTTATCGGGCCTGAAAAACACTTTATTTCAATGCTTAAATATTATTTTTTTATTTTTTAATGCCAATAAAATAAATGTATCGAAAACGTAGAAAATGAGTTTACAATCAAAGAAAATTTAATAACTGATTCTGAATGTCTACAATTAAATGTTTGATTAAAATCACAAACAGCAAAAAAAAAAAAAAAAAAAAAAAAAAAAATGCTTAAATACAATTAAAAAAATAAATATATCAATTTGAAAAACACTAAATAATTAGTGTTTATAATTGTACTATTAAACAACAACAAACTGCAATAGATGAATTAAATGCATTTAACAATTTCTCAAAAATCTTTCCATATGTTATAAGGAATTCCTATTATTTTATAATTTTGGCAAATGTTAAATCTGAAAACATTGGTATGAAGATTTAAGATTTTAAATACTAATTTAAAATATTATTAGCAATGAAAAAAAATTCTTTCAAAAGTAAAAACACTTTTTCCCAGTATAATGTTAATTTCAAAATTGAAACATTTTCCTAATATCATTATAATCGAATATCATATTTAACTCCAAAATATTAATGACGATAAATAGTGTTAAAACCAGTCTCTGCAACAGCTTTTTTTTTTCTTCTAGCGATGGCAGATTAAGATATTTTAAAGCATCGAATCGGAAACGAATTCTAGATCAGTCTCATTGCATATAACATACTACAACTATTTAACTCATGTAATAATCTATCAAACGGAAATAAAAAAATTAAATTAAATAAGACATACCTTTTAAGTTCCATAAATAGTTTAATAATATCCGTGTTTTATCCTAAATTGTCAGACATATTTCTGACAAAATGACAAAATTGTCAGACATACTTCCCGCGTCAAAAGTTCTGATCCTTATTTTATTCTGTGGTTTAATCGAGCGCAGACGATATTGACAAGCAGATGCTTATGCTGTATTATTATAATTTTTTTTTTGTAGACAACAGATTTTTAGAGTTTAAATGCGCAATCATTTTATCTTTATGTGAGTGTAATGAAAATTTTCTATTTGAATGAAACACCTGCCTTTTTTCTTTCTTTTCTTTTTTTTTTTTTAAGTAAAGTTTGTTTTACACGTAATAAATAAAAATTAGGCATCTTCTTAATAAATGAAAAGAGAGTATACAGGATAAAAAAATTTTCTTTGTCAATCTGTCATTTTTTTATATTCATTTTCTGTAGAATAAAACAATTTGTAAAAAAGCTTTTTTTAAAGTCGTATCTCTAAAATACGAATTTAAAATACGAATCATTATATCATGGGTTTTGTATAAATATTTTTTCGTAAAATGCTAATTTTATTTAAAAAGTCTGAAAGAAGTAGAATTTTTTAAAAAATAGTTATTTAAAATAGTTAAACACTAACAGGAAAAAATACGAATACTTGAATGCAAATTCTAAAGCAAGAAATGCATATATGACTAAACTCTGAATACTCTTTCTATGTGCTCATTAAAAGCTACAGACTTAACTGTAATAGAAAATTTTAGTTTGAAACCACAGAAGTGTTTTGAATACCACTAGTCGACAAAAAAAAAAAAAAAAAAAAAAAAAAAAAAAAAAAAAAACTTCTTCCCTGCAAACTAAATATGTAAAGTGTACAGAATTAATATTCCTAATTCTGAATATGTTATCCAAATTGCGCCAGTACGTACCATTTTTCCGAGAAACACTTTTATAATAATAACAATCAGTGAAGGATTAAATTGCAATGGTAGATAAAATTGAAATCATAAAAAAAGTATACTTTCACTGTCTTAGATAACAAATTGATAAGATATAGCATGAAAATCTAGTTTGTTGATACTTGTACCGTGCATTTTCCTTTTTATGCCCCCCCCCCCCCACATCTTTTTGTGTCCGAATTTACTATTTCCTATCCACTAATATGTTTTCATTCCTTATGTTGCTGTAACTCCATCATGTTTAAAATATTTCTGTTCATTTTCAGAGATTTTTGATGTTCATATTTTTGTCCCACTGTGACTTACAATATGGTGGTTTTTTTGTCACATATGTGACGTGACGTACGTTACATGCAGTGACATAACAGTGACGTCACAATTATTTTTTTTAATTGCCAGAAAATACAATTTTACATAAATAACATGTTTTGAATATTTTTTGTAATTTTTTAAAGTTTTCTAAGAAGTTCACATCTCAGTCACAATGTGACATCACTGAGTGGTGGCATTTTGGTCACAGATGTGACGTGACCACAGTGACTCACAGTGACGTCACAACGACGTCACCGTGACCATGCATGCTATGAGGGTAGACACGATCCCGAAAGATGACGTTTCCGGAGTATATGTAATTCCACTGAGAACAGAAAATATTTATCTCGAATACATAGGAATGACTTCTCGTAAACTTAAAGATCGCATTAAAGAACATTTGAGAGATTTGAAGTACAACCGGCCAACAACAGCCCTGTCAAGTCTTAACCAGAAGCAGAATATACAAGTTAATTTCGAAGATATAAAAATTATATGCCCCTTAAAGAATTATCATGATTTAATTGTCCATGAATCAATAGAAATTATTACTAAAGAAAATACTGTTTGTAATGGCGTTTCATCCTTACAGTATATCCAGAATTTAGCTTAGTTTGCTTAAAGAATAATAAAACACGTAATATTCCACTTCCTTCAATATCCATATTTTTATTTTCCCAATGTTTTCCGGATTAAAAAAAAAAAAAAAAAAAAAAAAAAAAAAAAAAAAAAAAGACTTTCACTTCCACTCTTTTCGACACCAACTACGTGAAATTTGAAAATAAGACACTTGTATTTCTAAATTCTCTGACGAAAACTATGTGTATAGTTGAAAGTACTAATGATGCTAAAGTAATTTAACACCTTTTTAAATATTTTTCATCTTTTAAGTAATTTACACATAGTGTAATTTCAAGTTGTAAATAACTCTTTTTAAAATATTTTGAAAATAAATAGATATTACTAAAAATAATATCATACCTTCGTTTAAAAAAACAGTGTCTAGCCTGTAGGTGCCGCTGCCATTCCAGTGCATTTCTTCAAAATGCAGATCACGAAAGTGAGATTTGAGACAACTTAAATAGAGTTAGTTATCTCAGAATTGAAGCATTAACTCCTTATATATTTTATAATTCATTGATAGTTTTTCTAATCTTTAACAGAATTAAATAAATTTCAGTTCCGCATAGAAGTATAAAAAGATGCTCTGAAACGGAAAAAAAAATATTAATCGGAAAGGGAAAATTGTAATGCATATATGAAGAGGTCTATGAAATATTGTTTTGAAATTTTTTGTACAAGAAATGTAATTAGTTTTAAAGGAAAATTGAGCAGTAAAATATCCATTTAATGCATTATGTTCAGTTTAAATAATATTTATTTTTGCAGAACACATCATTATTTAAGAAATATTCACTAATTAAAATTATATCATTTCTAATATTTTTTCCGTAAAAAAAAATCATGTGTTCATTTTTATATGTTAAAAAGTTTGTTTTGAAATTGTTTTTATTACATTTTCTTAATATTATATACGCGATGGAAAAAAGATAAATTGAAATCAGCATAAACTCACCTTCTCACACCATTTTTATTTTAAATGTTTCGTCGGTTAAGTAGTACGATAAATGAAACATTGTTTTAAAACATGAAATTTTCAATAATGTATACCTTTAAATTTCCTCTAATTTACACTTAACAATGTATTTGATAACTATAATAATGTAAATGTAGCATAAATTACGATCGATTATTTTATCATAAAATCTCCTAGAAAATTGGAACTAGCGCTACTTTAACTAAAGAGGGCCACATTGAAAAAAATTATCGTTTTTCAGCATACACGTATTATGTATTAATTTACTTGGCTTGTACAATCGTAACAATCACAGATTATAATAGAGCCTGAATAAAAGACATTATAAAAAGAATTACATAACTATAATATGTTACATATCACGCAAATCAAATTTCAAACAAAGCAATATACAGTATATTATACACCCTAATGCCAATACATAAAGTACTTTGCAGAGTAAATTACAAATATGAAACAGAGTGACAATATTTAACAGAAATTATTCTGTCTAACAGAAATTATCGTGTCTATTCATTGGGACAAAGAACTCTCCTGAATCTTGATGGGTGAAAATAAGTTAAAATATTGTACATTAAAGTTAAATGTTCAGGTTTTTTTTTTATGTAGCAGCTAATTTAAAAAATAATACCAAAATTGAACTATTTACAGCATTTTTGCTGTAATAATTTAAATTTTTGTTAAAAAAAAAGGTGAGACTATGCGATTCCAATTGATTTAATATTCCATTAAATAAAATAATTTGTTTAGTATTATTGCTATTCCAATAAGCAGTTTCATATGTGTGTTCAGAATATTTTTTCTTTATCATTAGAAATAGACTCATTTAATTGCAATATATATACTTTGATGTATGTCAGTGTGGTGGGTATATAGTAATAAGTTTTAAATAATACCTCCTGTTAAAAGTGAATATTATAGAGATATTATATTGATAATGAAAATTTTATTCTCCAAAATTTTCACATGCCAATTTCGCTCAAATTACAAAACTAATTCAGCATTTTGAATAGTATTGTAGATTTTAAGAGACATTTGGCCCCATTTATAAAATTTATTTTACTAGGCATTGGTTGGTACAGGCCATATTGCCATTTGAGGGATAACTTAAAATGGAATTTTTGTAGGAAAAAAGGCCGACTTCTCGTTTTAATTTATTAAAAATAAACTTGAAAATGTTACACAGTCACCTGGTTTGAGAGATTCAATAAAAAATTGAATAGTATTTGATTTTGTACAGATTCAAACCTTCAAAGCTTCCCTTTTTGGTTGACCTTTATAGGCTTGACAAAATTATTTTTATAGATTAAGTTTTTGATTATTTGTCTATGTCTGTGTGGCATTATCTTTCCTTCTTTCCCCCCCAAAAAAAACTAAACAGATCCCTGTAATAAAAGGAAATCATTACTTCACTAAATATCATTTTTTTAACTGGAACTCAACAGGAGGCCTAATATTATAGGCCTATTGCACTATAAATATTTTTGTTATTTAATTTTTGGAGTAATTTATTGATGTAAAAAATTCTTTATAAATAATTCACTAAAATTTTCTTGCACATTTTGTTTATAAAAAACATCATGTTTTAATTTTAACGAATAATAATTCTCAAAAGAAGCAACGCCCTCAGACGAATCGGCGAAAACTGCATCATGAATCACATGTCTCGTAATTTTTATAGAGCTCTAAGATTCAAACCAAATGACTTGCTGTAAATAAAGTAGCGCGAATTCTCAAATGCTCTACATTCACAGATTTGGAATTCGAGAAAAATGACACGCCATGTATTAATCTTTACACAAAGCCTAAAATTAACTGCTAGGTACGAAGTTTTCGCAATTCTTCTTCAATTTCTTCAATTATTTCTCTCTTCATCTGCCATTTCATACATTATTCTTCATGCCATACATTCTAAAAAAAATTACAACGGCTGCATACAGTATTCTCCAAATTGTAAGGAATAAAAAATACTCTATTGTCTCTTCAACAACAAGCTAATTTTTCTTTATTTTATACTACTGTTACCTTCGGAGATTAAAAAGTTGAGTCTTGCATTTTCTAATCACACAGTTTCTTGTAATCTCGAATTTCTTTTTCAATCATTTTTTATCGCGGCAGTTTCTGGTAGGCGTAATGCCATGAGTGACAGCTGCGAAAGGTTTTCATTAGCTTTAAACTTCATCTGGAAGACGCGAGTTCAATCTATCAAACGGATCCAAAATGAAAATTGCAAGGAGAGACAGCACCTCATTAACTAGAGATACTAACAGATTGTCTCCTTTTCATGCATTTTTTCTTTCTTATATAGCTATTATCGTGAGTTAAATTTTGTTTTTATGTTTTCGATAAATTTAAATTTACCAAAAGCTCGTGCAATCCTCTTCTTAGGAAAAAAATTGTTAATATAATAACTTTTAAATTATTACTCTTCAACGAAAAAGTTATGAAGAACAGCAACATTCTATCCGAAAATGATTTTTAAAAATTTCTTGCGGGATCTTTTGCAATGAAAAACATAATCATGGGATATTTGATGATGAAATCAAGAGTTATTTAAGGTAACAAATTTTTGCCATACACATTTAGTGTAATAATTCTTGACGTTATATCAATTTATGTTTTATACAAAGATTTAAATTGGTGTAATCATAAGAGATTAGACAGATTTAGCTATAGAAATTAAATTCGTAAATATTGAAGCATCTAAAATTAATTATTAATGATAGTACCCCATTAACTAGAGATGCTGAAAAATATTTCCTTTTCATGCATTTCTTTCATTTCTACATGAGTAATTATTGAATTAAATTTTGCTTTCGTGATTTTTGTAAATTTGAATCTACTAAAAGTTCGTGGAAACATCAGCTTAGATAAAAGAAAAAAAATTATTATCTTTAAATAATTACTTTTCAAAGGAAAATTCGTAACGTTCGAGAATGGCTTTTAAGAAATTTTTGTGCTATTTTATAATAATCTTATAAAAAGGAAAAAGCGCATTTTTTATAATGAAATCAAGAGATGTTTCGTGTAATCATTACAGTTTAAATACGTTATTTTTTAATGCTTTTTATGGCAATTTAAATTTCTATAATCTCAAGAAATGATCATAATTTGAAATAAAATTCATAAACATTTAACGAAATCTAAAATAAACCTGTTGCAGAATGATAACATCTCATACTCATTAACTTGATGTACTAACAGATCTCTTCCTTTCCATACATTTACCACATATTCCGGAATATAACGTGCAACTGCCTATAGTACGCACCTAAAAGTTAAGACTATATTTTTCTATTTTTATGTATATTCACCATGTTACGTATAACCTCTTCTTTTTAAATAAGCTTTCACGAGATATAATATTTTGAATACTTTCATTGAAAAGTACAATAATTAATCCAAACAAGCAAAAAAAAATGGGAAATGCGAAGACTGGTACTAAGATAATGACATTTTTAATAATGTAAAATCTATAATTATTCTGAAATTTTTTTATTTTTAAATTTTTAATTCTTAGAGTGAGCTTATAACGTGCCAATCCCAAAACTTTCTTCTATCTTATACATCTTAATATTTCAAAACCTAGTTACACATGTTAATACTTCAATATTATTAGTTCAATACTATACCAACTTTGATTTTCATCTTAAATTTCTGCTCAAGTCAATTAAACGGGCTAAAAACGAGTTAATCTATATCATGATATTTGTTAAAATTATTAATTTTTCCTTATTCTGTCGTTATCAGCTGTTTTCGAATAGCCGGTATAGCAGGAAGCGAGTTCCCGCCGCTGCATGAGCCGCCAATGCACAATAGAACTACGAAAAAACAAGAAAAGTATACAAAAATCGCTAGCACGGAGCCCGTTTACCGCGCAATATTTCCAAATTCAAGGAGAACCTGTTGGCCAAAGCCAAAAACAAGCACAAACATTTTGGTTCAATTGTATGCATAATTTTATACGCTGTTCGATGGTACAATAATGAAAATGGCACAGAGATCGGAATTATAGCGCCCCCTTCTTTCGGAATTTTTTCAAGTTCAGGGAGGACTTGTTTGCCATAGCCAGAAACATGCACAAAAAATTTGGTTCAATTATATGGATAACTTCATACACTTTTCGATGGTACAATAATGAAAATGTACAGACATCGCAATTATAGTGCCCCCTTCCGGCAGAATTTTTCCAAATTCAGGGAGGACCTTCGTGACATGACCAAAAATAAACACATAAAATTTGGTAAATTACGAATTTGGAAAATTAAAAAAAACGTAAATTTTCATTAATTTTCTAGTATCAAATGTACACATTATACACCGGACTACACGGTACTTTTGTACATCGCTATTATCATGTTAAATATTACCAAAACCTCGAGAGAATAATAATGTGTACAAAATATTTACAAAATCTTTAAATACTTTTCGATACCTTTGAATTATTACTTCTCAAAGGCAAGTTTATAAAAATAGTAACTGTTAATGTGTCCGAGAATGATTTTTAAAAATTTAAAAAATGATCTTATACTTTTATAAATTGTATTAAAGAATGAGTGATGAAACGAAGCGTTTTACGGAATAAATTCCTTGCATTTACAAATATTAGACCATTAATAGTTTTAAGATGAATAGTATAATCATAAGACGTCCAACATCCATTTTCTCCAGAATATAATAAGAAAAAATCCGACTTTTTTCTATATAATTATACTACGCTTATTAGAAGCCCACACATGAAATCTTAGAAATTGTGGACAATTAAATCATGAGCACCCTGAATACTAGACCTGAGCGCTGACTAAAGTAGAACACAACCTGCTTTGCACATATCTTTCCACTCCACTACAATATCAATTTAAATTTTGTTTTCATATTTTTAAAGAATTTATCAAAAGCCGTAAAAAAAACTCCTTAGAGTAAAATTCAATCATACAATAACCTGTGAATAATTACTTCTTGAAGTAAAATATATGAAGGACTAGTTATTGTCCCAAAATAACTTTTGACAATTTTTTGAGAGATATCTTATGGCCTGAATAGAGAATAATTTCGTATGGTTCAATTTTTTCCCTTTGGTACATAATTTCTATCCGTTTATAAGTATTATATTAGTTTTTAAATATGCTATATTTATTCAGAAATGATTAAACAGATACTTTATCTTTGAAACTTGATTAGGAAACAGGAAAGATGTCTTCAATTTTGTAAACCCGTCTTGCTTTTAGATAGTAAAAAATTAAATCTAAATATGTTGTTATTTCTTGCATTTTTTATATTTTGGAGAGCTTATACACAGAAAAGCGAATTTTTGTCATTCTGTCTTAATAACAATATCTTTTGGAAAATACGAAACTCGAAATTTTATTTTATGTAAAGTGACACCTATAAAAGAACCCTAAAAAAAACAACATACCAAAACAACGCAGGAAAAGAGCGCTTTAAAGCTACATTTTCATTATCGGTTAATGCCATATCTCTGATTTCATGTGATGAAGTAGCTTAATGTTTCACTTTTCAAATATTCTTCTTGAATGTTTACAAAAAAAATCTTTTTTTTTTTACTGAAATTTGTTTTCACAATGTAGGCAGTTATGTGTACGTTAGCGCTTCAGGATCAAGTGTTGAACACATTAATTGACAGCCATCAGAAAGAACATGAGTCCTGAAGTCAGAAATCCTGACCCGCGAACCAGTATGAACCGTGTTCATGTTTTCTGTAATGAAATTTTTCCAAAACAGCGATTTTGGTCATTGTGCGCACGATTTCTGAAAAATGGTTGCTTAGAATTTCAACAAAATTTTCGCTGAATGTATTAAACTTATACAGCAACAAAATGACCTATTATTATGTTTCTCAAGTATAAAATTCAGAATTTACGACTATTTTTCTGTAAAAAATATCTCGATATTTCGATTTTCTTAAAAAAAAAAAAAATTCCTCGGGATGAACAAATTTTATTTTTTTCATTGTATGTCATATTGAAAACGCATTATATCTTATACGCATTACATCAAAAAAAACCTTGGTTTGTTGTATACATTAAAATGTGAAAAATCATTCGCTCAACGGATGCAAGAATAATTCTTTCGTAAAAATTGTAATAGCTTTAAAAAAAAAAAAAAAAAAAAAAAAAAAAAATTATATATTTTTTAACATCTTTAATTGATAAAATAAGTCTTTCCTAATATGTGTTTTCAATTATATAATTAAAAGTCAATTCGTTATAGAGTGACTGCAGTTGTAACAGAGGTCAATTTTTCATATTTTATTTAGTTCAAAGGGTACCTGACTCCTTAAGAAACATAAATGCCCGTTAAATTCTAAGAGCAAGTGGAATCAACTCGACAAGCATCAGTAACATTTTTTATTAATATTATACAAATTGATAAATTTCATTCCACGTACAAATCTGCCCATCTCAGTAACAGGCAGTGAAATTTTATTGCTAGAAAATTACGTTACATAAGAATTCTATATCATAAAAAAAAAAATATCCATTACAATTAGAATTTTTATAATAATATGCTGCTCAAAACAATTAGGGGAGCACATAGTTTTAACGAAATTACGCAAATCTTTACACCGATAAGTAACGTAAAATGAAACATCGATAATTTAAAGTGTCGCAGAAAACAGATAAAGAAAACTTCACATGTAAATTAAAGTTTATGACGTCAAAAACTAGAAAATGGAGATAAGTGCAGAAATTGGGATTTTACAGAAACGTCTGTATCACTGCCTCAGTTGTAAAATTCAATTGCTCAGCTTGTGTTTTGAGAAAAGGTGGCTTGAAAATGTCACAACAACATGATTTGCCGCAATCCATGGCTTGGCGTGTTATCGGGACAGCTAAATTTGGGGAAACACAACAAGTGTAATGGACGCTGTTGGAGTCGCAAGAAGTGTCCATGAAAGGCTGTGGAATCGATTCCAAGACACATGGAATGGACGACAAGTGCAAGGTCGAAAATGTGCTAACACAGGAACTGATGACCGATATATCCTGTTAAAAGCTCGTCGAGACGGAACGGGCAATGCTACTCAGCTGCAAACACAGTTGTTCTTGGCCACAGGACGAACGGTGTCCAGCCAAACAGTCCGAAATAGGCTTCATCATGATGGTCTCTATGCACGTACGCCAATGGTCTGTATTCCGTTGACCTAAAGCCACTGTGCGGCCCAAAGAAGGTGGGGAACTGAACATCGAGTTTGGAGACAACATTGTTGGAGTCAAATTCTGTTTATAGACGAGTCCCGATTCAGTCTGGATGTGACATCTGATGTGTTTTGGCATGAAGAGAAAGAGGCACTCAAAATAATCCCAAATTCGTTCGTGAAAGATCACATTACAGACGAGGTGGGTTGATGCTATTGGCTGGAATCAGCATAGGTGGACATACGAGCCTGCATATCATTCGGAATGGCATTTTGACGATCCGAAGTTATACAGACGAGATACTGAGACCTCATGTCGTATTTTATGCTGCAGGAATTAGTGATTTCTTTTTTTCCATGCATGATAATGCCAGATTTCATACAGTTCATCTTATGAAAACATGCTTGAAGCTAAAACAATACAGCGTATGGAATGACAGCATGCTCTCCTGACTTAAATCCGATCGAGCATGTTTGGGACATACTCAGGCGACGCATTGCAGCGAGACCGAGGCCACCTTTTACTGTCCGGGACTTGGAGATTGAAATTCTTGAGCAATGGAACAGTATTCCTCAAAGTCTTATCGATAACCTCATCAGGTGTGCAGCAGTCTTAGCTGTTCGAGGAGACCATACGCCATTTAAAAATCTTGCATCATTTCTAAACAATACTTTTTTTTATCATTTACATGAAACCAAATTGTTGCCCTAAACCATTTTTTCATGTTCTTTTCATCTTTTCAAAGAATAAAAGCACCCTTACAATTTTTTTTGTATTGCGCATTGATACACGTGTACTATCCATTTTATGCCCATACGTGGCTGTCTTGCACTGTTCTCTTCATTTTTTTGCTTGCTCCCCTAATTTTTTTGAGCAGCGTACAAAAGATGAAATATTCTGAATAGATGAAAGAGATAACTTTTTTCTTAATTTCGATTTGATATTTTTAATTTAGATTCATTACCCTACAGAAGAATAGAATGCATATAAAAATTCCAAAAAAGAATACAACGAAATGTGATAACAGAATCAAACGCACTTAATAATGCATTCAGATACCAGGAGATTCTTCCACTATGTTTTATTTTAATTTAATGAAACGTTCGAAAATATTAAATCGGAATAAATATATCCGATATGAAAAGTAAAATAAACATTTGTCAGAATGACGAAATTCAGTCATTTTGAGCTTTTCGCTTATATTTCTTTCAAAGTAAGGGATTACCTGATCAGTACTGATATTGTGGCAAACACTATATCTAATTTTTAAAATGAGAATGCAATGCATTGCAAACACTCAGGATAAAGCATTAGAAAGTACACTGTTACAAATAATATGTAACGTTACTCCATGAAATTGATGACAGCATGCTACATTAATTTTATAGTGTAATTTAAATTGATATAACTGGTGTAACGTTACTGGTGGTTACGTTACACATTAGTGTAACGTAACACCAATTATATCTGTTAAATTACAGAATAAAATGGAGGCAGCAAGGCTGCCACCAATTTTATGGAGTAATGTTACATAAATTTTTTACAGTGTATTCTTAATAATTAACAGTATTATGGTAATTAAAACTCACCATTTTTATTGGAATTTTAAACTGTGCAATTAATTAATATTAAAATATTAAATCATCAGGTGTTCTTTTTTATTGCGTTTTTCATGCCACTTTCTAAATACACTATATAAAAAAGAATAACTGTTTGCAAATAAGGAATAATCTCTCATAAAAATTCCACAATAAAACCTATGCCAGGGGTCGTATTACAGATCCTGAAATTTCAAGACCAAGAAAATCTTCGGTGCTAGTATTTTCTTATAGAAAATCTCTTGTTAAATAAGTGTATATTAGATCATTGTGTCTAAATGTGATGCATCATAAATGCGACGATTTTCTTGTATTGGAAATCTTAAAGCAGTAATTTTATATAATTGCTATAAAATAAAATAGCCAAGGCTCAGTAATAAAACCCAAAGCATTTTACTACATTTTCTTTAAAAAATCCTATTACAATACACATTTTTCATTATCATGCGCCACGCATAACTCGCTGAATGCGGCAAATAATCCTGAAAATGGATCATGTTTTGAATTTTTTAACTTTGAAGGTAAAATATCAACTTCAAGGCCTTGAATGCCTGTTTCATTTACCTGAAGTGGAATCTCTGGAAAATGTGACAAGTTGTTTCCAAATTAGAGTTCTAAAACATTCTTCGTATTTTGGTGACTGATATATTTTACAGAGATCTATTAGTGACGACCGGAATACCTCAAACATAGAGAGAGTATTAGAAGACATACTAAACTAAGTCTGTGTGGTATTTTCGTATATCGCGGTTAAAATTATGTTTAAAGCACAAATTGTGTTTCATTAAGCTTTGTTGAGTTAATAAATTAAGAATTTTTACATGATCATGCAGTGGAAGTTTACTTTGACCAGGTACTTAAATATGTGTTTCAAATGATCAAAATAGGAAAATACATACTTTAAAACATTTTGATAAAATATACGACGTATTTATAGTCTCTTTGGCGTATATTTAAGCAAATAATAAAGGCATATGATAACTGGATTATTCAATACTCTTAAATGACTAAAGCGTTGAAAATTCTTGTATGGCTTGAAATCCCTTAAATTTAAAATGAATTTTTGAAATTTAGCATATTCCTATTTAATTGGTGTGTTGTTCCACAATCATCTTTTACTCCAAATGCCCTTCAGCTCTATAAAATATTGCAAATCTAGAAAGTTGGATTAAATAAATACATTTAGACGATATTTACCCCTCCCCCTTCTCCAATGACTTGGCTGATGACAGGGTAGCTATTAGCGAGAATTTGTGCTTTGATATAATTCCTATCAATAAATCGATTTTTACCAATGGTTTTCATGTTGATGAATCAACTGTTAGCTCTTTGACTACGGTTAGGACATATAAGTGGCAGTGGATTATTTGTTTATTCTATTCGTACCACTTTTAGCAAAATAATCTGTGCCATAGAGTTATATTAGGATATTTTCAACAGAAGTGTACCACAAATAATATTTTTGTTGTTTGTGGTACGATTGAATATAAGAAAAGTCGCTAGTCCTAGCCCGTAATAAAGGGGTTAGTGGTGATCTTTCTGCAAAGTAGGATAATATTTCTTATGATTTTGACGTTCAATATGATTTAATAACGATGGTTAATGAGGATTTGACAACTAATGGTCACTTCTTCTCCCAGCAAAAGTTTTCAAATTTTACCAAAAAATACCTTTAACGTAGTAATATAACTTCTACAGTAATATGACACGTATCTTTCCAAACAAATTTAACATTTGATAGGAAAATGATTGATGAAGATTCTGAAGTTTTACAATCATTAAATGTTTATTGTAAAAACTAACAGTCAAAACATGTCAGGGGTGTAAACAGAATCCTACTCAAAAATAACTCATCTTGATGTTGATCGACCGCATGCTTTTCAAAGCTGTTAAAATTTGTTTCATGAACAGGTTAAAGTAGAAAGAACGATTAAAGTAAAAAAAAAAAAACAGAGTTGAAAAACAGAATTGAGAATGTCAGTCGATAAAAAAAACTTGGAATTAAAGGGACACCACAAAGAGGAGATATGAAGAAGCCTAAACCTCAAAATCACCTAGATCTAGACCCATACTTTCCAGAAAACAAAAAAGAAAATATTGAGACGTGCAGTCGTGGGAAAAAAAGTAAACACCACTTACTAACTCTGTAACTATTTATAGGTGAAGAAATTTACTGGAACCAATTGATTGAAATAAAGTCTACTTTTAACCGATGTATATAAAATTTTCTTAGGCGCCATCTACAAATCAAAACCTGACCAAACTTTTTTTTCCAATGGCAACACCCAATTTTGACAATATATTTTAAATCTCCCGTTCAAACTATGATTAAAAACGAAATTTCTAGTCATTTGAATGATAAGTTTTTGAATGATATACATTCAAATTTTAGAGCTTCTAATGTTAAATTACATTTTCATATTTTTATTAATATCTCCTGAAATTATAATCCTAATGTGATAATTTTGCGTGTGGTTATAATACTAAAATACCCAGACGTAAGTACATTGAATTTGTAATTTAAAAAATTTTATAATATGAATTATGAAACTAATATTCGAAAAAATATTAATCGTACAATTTTTTGATAGATTTTTCTTTATTATGTCATGCTTTATGCGAATTCTCAATTTCACATCTTTCTCTCAAGCAGTTTTCGAATTATCATTAAAAAACGTCAGAATGATGGATTCTATGATGTGCATAAAAGCATATTTTGAAAAAAATATATTTTACTCATTTTATTGAAATATTCGGTATGGTAATAGTCGAAACATATTAAGCGAGTGAAATGGTCCTATTGGCAAGAAATAATACATTAATAGAAGTGACATAGTCATTCTATAGCATTTCAACAATCGAGTACCGAACTTCAATTTGGATACAGACCCTAAAATAGGCTCATTTTAAAATAATTAATTTCTCGGAAACTAATCGAACGAATTTCATGAAAATTTGGATTTAGGCTAATTGAAGGTTGTAGAATTTATTTATGGTATCAAACTTTGGTATCGCTATTGAAAAAATGATGTTTGGGTTCGTTTAGATATGTAGATGGCCACCAAAGGAAATTTTATATATATCAGTTAAAAGTAAACTTTATTTCCAATCATTTGGTACCTGTAGCTTTTTTCTACGGTAATTTATTGCAGAATTAGCAGGAGGTGTTTACTTTTTTTTTCAGGACTGTACCTGGAAGAAAAAAAGCAAAAATGAGTTAAGGCTGTTCTCAAGTGCACTCAGCAAGCCCAAAACTTTCTGACACATTTATTAACTCATTTTTAAAGGTCATTCAACTCATTTAAAGTCACAAAATTGGCAGAGATGATTATTGAAGCGATTTGGAATCGAAATGATTTTTCTTTTTTATGATAAATAAATTCTTTATCGAGTTATACGTGATTTTGCGTCACGTGACAACCGGTTTTCCTCCTCTAACTGGCTGATTTTTCTCCTTTCGTCCAAAATTCGGTTCAAAACGCCAACTTTAAAGGTATTTTCTGAAAGATCTTTTACGCTCACCAAAAACTGAAAAGCGTCTTTCGATTACATAGTTTCTTAATAACAATACCTGCTAATTTCATACGTTTCCAACCAAAATGAATTAAAACTTGTGTCATAAAGTTGCCCCTTTTGATTTGAGAAAAGCCTTAAAGGGAGATTGAAATATTTGTTTAAAGTATATAGTTTTAAATATTGCTTTGGCTAAATGTATGCGTTAAATTTTATGTATTAAAATTTATATTACTGCTCATTCATTATTTACTTCTCATTTTATACATGGTCAAAGTTAAAAGTGTATAAAGTATGAATATTGAAATTTTTATTAACTATAATGTAATAAATATTATTTATCTTAAAGTTTTTTTCATCATTAATTAGGTTATTATTAAACTAGCTGATACACCAGACGTTTCCCGGGCCTGTGATAATAGCATTAAATAAACCTAAAGTTTGTATGACTTTATATCTTTAACACAATTTTGTAAAAATTTATACTTTTAAATGAAAAACTTTCGAAATGAACCTCGTATCAGGACCCAAGCCCACCCTCAATATTTATATTTTTAAAACCGAATGCGTCATTTTAAAGTGAAATGTACGTTCTTTATGTGGGTGTTATTTGCTTTTTCGGAAAAAATAATAGATTCGGAAAAAATATTGTGTACTGTATTTCGGAAAAAATAATAGATTCAGAATTTTAAATTGTGTGGATTTATTTTGTTCCCACCGGGTCATTTAATATTTTTTAAAAGTAGTTCTTACTATCCAAATACTTTGAAATTTTTATGAGTCATAAATATTATGGTTTCAAATATAGTAGTACAATAATATAATAGTATGGTCTGTATAAACATAAGATATTTAGTGGTGAAGGTGCTTTTAAGGAGATTTTTTTTTTTTTACATCCAGTCATTTATTAGTTTAAAAAATAATTCATATTATCAGAACTTTTTAAACTGTTCTCAGTTATAAATATGATGCTTTTTAAGACTGTGTAAAAAAAATTGTGAAAGAACATTAATATTTAGTTTTAAAGGGCTTGTGTTTGCTTCTCACTTTTTTCTTTTTAGAATTGGGTCATTTAATATAAAAAACAACATAGTTCTTATCGACAGAACTCTGGTATTTTTATGAGTTATAATGTTTCGAAAGCTTGCGTATAATTTTCGTGGGAAAATATGGATATTTAGTCGAAAAAGCATGAGCAAAAGTCGCTCGCGTATTCAAGTTTTGAGCGAAAATTATGATTTTTTTTTTTTAATACTTCTAATCGTCCTAATGTTTTCAGATTTTTATACGTAATGAAAATCGAATGTACAAAGAACTTGTTAAAAGATTGCGTTAAATACTGGCATTTAGTTACTTTTAGTGTAGAAAAAAGTGTCTCAGAAAGCCGCGAAAGGATTTTCAGTAGCAAATGATTTTGAAACGGTTAATTTTAGTATTTTTGAAAACTAATTACACCGTCAGAGGAAAAGTACCTGAATTAAGTGGGTATTTTTCGTTTTGCGGTATCTCTTACATTGACCACGATGGGAGCTTCGACAAAAGTAGAATAAAAGCGCAAAATTGAATTTTTTTCAAAATTACTAGGAAAGGGCTAAAACTCGTACTTTTTATGTGGCTCCCGGCATTCGAAGTTAAAATGTATGAAATTTTTTAATATTTACTTTGTCCGTATTTCAAACACTTCGACCTGCGCGCGTTTAGAAATACCGGGGGGGGGGGGTGGGGGGGGGGGGAATCTGCTTTCGCACTTTTCTGATCTTCCCTAATTCGTACGCTGTTAAAATTTTTGCGACACGTCGAACCAAATTTTGGTGCTGCAGTAGCTGCAACTATAAGGTGGTGAAAACTTGAACCAACATTTGGAGCTAAGGTTCAAAAGGAATTCCAAATCTTGGAGTGAGATTTCACAATCTTATGGTTGCAGCTGCTGCAGCACCAAAATTTGGTTCAACCTGCTAAAAAAATTTTAACAGTGTATTTTCAAGAATGGCGTTCCAGCCGCAGCGCTTTGAGTTTTCGTGGGACTTTGCGATATTCATTATGTTTTTTAAATAATATCTGGGGTAACTACAAAAAAGGGAAATTCTGATCCTTAGGTGTAGGCCTGCCTTGGACAATCCTGATTCAAATTTTTAGACTTCTACGCGTGGTGGATTTTCCTATACATTGTGGACAGCCCCACAAACATCTTTCTTTTATTAGTATAGATTATTAATACATTAAGTAGTTAAATAATTGGTGTTTCAAATTTCAATTTTATGTATTTGAACTCTTTATTAAGTATTTGAAAATTTAGCAATTAAATAAATAGCAATTAAATAAATAGTTTTGATGAACTGACAAACATAAAATGCATTGTCCCATTTAGGTACTTTGGACGTCTTATTTAGGTTTTAACTACTGTAAATACGAGAAAATCACTGTAATGTGACAATCGTATATGCTTTGCTTATATTACAGATAATGATTAAATTTCTACGAAACAAGTCAGTTTGAATTAAAAGCACTTTCAAAAAATGGATCTTACTTATTTTTTCAACCATTTTCTGCTTAATAAAATACGTATTTATTTAATATTATGCCAAATATGAAATAAATGCGACTTATTATAGAGAGTCGCGAGTTATGAAGGCACAAAGACATTAACTGTATACATTTTTTACCTTTCATCTTTTATAACTTCAATTTCTAAAGTCTAAAAACACACTAAAAAGATTTTTACAGCAATTTCATTTGAAATAGTTAGCAGTGATCAAAAATTATTTTCACTTTGTTTTTAAAAATATATAAATCTGCTAAAGATAATTGTACCAGTAATGGACAGTTTAAGAATATGTATCCCCTATTTTTAGTATACCGTTCTTAGTTTTAGTAACTGCAAACGCAGAGAGAGTTGATATTTCACTTAATATTTTCTGTACACGACTGTGCTCCAGACATATTTGCTTTAAACATTTCACGTACAAAATTATTTTTTTCGGGTACTTTAAAGCAAGCAGTGGACACGTTTGAATTCTTCAAATAAAAGACGAAACGGCCAGAAACATATATTTTATTAGCAAAATTTTATTTGGTGAATGTTAATACATTGAAAATAATAGCAACTTGCATCCGAAGCTGAACAACAACAAAAAAAAAATCCGATGAGTCTCTAAAATGTTTAATATCTTTGTTGCATGGCGCAATTCAATGACAGCGTTTAATCACAGCATTTTATTCCAATTAAGTCATGACGCTTAAATGGAATTTTAATTATAGCATTGTTTAGTAACCTTGAAAAACACCTAGCCTAGTCACATCCCCTGAATACTAAGGCAATGCGCTGATTCAAAAAATAGAAGCTATCGTATGTTTGTCGTATAGCTGGTGAATGTTTTTCCACGATCCAACTGTATTTTGAATTTGGCTACAACTGTTTTCGAATTATAATACTTGTATTATACTTTTCTTATTAAAGAAAGCGAAGAAAATAGTATACTTAATTGAAGTAACGCGAAATGAAGTGAACGATTTTGTCTCTTTTTAAAACGAGAACTGTAGGATTTATAAAAAAGAATACTGTCTATTCGACGTAAAACACGTTGCTTGAATCTTGATGTATCGGATGAAGACTCTTTCCTGACTGTTAGCTGTGAACCCTCTAGAACTATTTCAACAGCTTTTCTTTATTGATACAGCTTTTTTTAGTGTTAAAGTTTGACATATTTTAGACGAAATTATCGCATGCCTTCGCAAAAAAAGCATTCATTAAGAGGCTATTTCACTCGTGCGAAACACCCGCTCGCTAATGTTAATCCTATGGGAGACTTTTTTTTTAATATCTCGTACTCCTTTCAATATGTTTAAATGATATTTTTTCCATTGGATAGCTGATGTCAATCTCTACAAAGGCCGTTTTTTTTCCTTTTTCGATTTTGTTTTTGGTATTTTTATTGGTATACTTTCCTTTCGGAACCGGTTTCAAAAGTGAACGTATTCTTCCCTAGTGAAAACATTTCTTTCCTAGTCGGTTCTCCCGATCCAGTTCCTTCTTCAGCTATCGCGCGCTTTCCGCAACATCATCCCGTGTCACCAGGATCACAGATTTTGACAGGGCTATCCACTACTAGTTTTGGTGATATGTTTCGTTACCAGTAGTGGATACACATGTGAAATGCATTAAGTTGGCGAAAAATATAAAATTAATCACAATAAATGAATCATGTAGACCTGTTTTATTCATAATAAATCCAAAGGTACAAACAATTGACGTAGACACAAATAAATAAATAAATAAATAGTCTTACCAAACTACAAGAAATCGTGATAAGAACAAACGGTTCCATTGTTTGAGTTTAAATCAGCTCATTCGGAAACTAAGGGCTTAAAATCTCTTTAGTTAGAGGTATTAACACTAGAAACTTGTATAAGCAACCCTTAGAGGAGCGCGAATCTCTATGTGACTTTCAAAGCTTATTTTTTTAAGTTCAAATGTAAAAGTTTCCCTTATTGATACAATCTCCGAAACTGGTACTCTTATTCTAATACACATTGATGCCATATTATACTCATCACAAAGTTGGTTGGTTGATTTTTGACGGCCGATTATCTACTCTTGGGATATAGGCCCTAGGGGGGGTGCCCTTCGTGGGGGGTCTTTCTAAGGGAACCTAACCCGTATTTACGCTTGGAAATCCAAGGTTTCGAAGAAAAACACGAAAACTCCGAAACGGTTAGGGCAACGGGCGCGGGTGGGTTCGAACCCAGCATCTTCCGTCTACCAGCTTCAAGAGCAGAACCCCTCAGCCACTGGTGGGGCCCTCATTACAAAGATAACTGTTTCTTTTGTTAATTTTATGTTTTTCTGTGAGGAAAATTAATAAAGATTAATTAAGGTCATTTTGTCCTAAATCAGATGCAATTCCCCATAGTTTTATCGCATTTCGGGTAATTTTGGCATTTTATGAAATAAATATATATATTATTAAGCAGAAAATTATTGACCACGGTGCCTTTTGCCTTTAGTACAAAACTAACTTGTTTTGTAGAAATTCAATCATTATTTATAATATAAATAATGATTATACGATTGTCGCATTTATAGTATTTAAAACCTAAATCAGACGTCCAAAGTACCTAAATTGGACAATGCATTACATGCATGTCAGTACAGCTTAAAATATTCATTTAATTGCTATCACAAAGTGTTGAAATATATAAAATTGAAAGTTGAAACGCTTAATATTGAGCTACTTAATATTTTAAATAATTCATTTAATAATAACTTAAATTGCAAAAAAAATAAATAAATTCTGGTCTACAGAATATTGAATATATTACAATTAAATACTGAATGTTTCAACATTCCTCCTTCGAATACTTTTAAATCTGACAATATATACAACAAGAAGTAACTAACGAATGAACAATACAACATAAATTTTATCAAAGCAATGTTTATTAGTGTATATTTTAAGCAACTTATTTTGATTTTCAGTTTGCTTTCAATTCCTTTTTGCTTTTTGTCTTCCGTTTAGACCTCAATATTTTATTTTTGTTTCTGGAAGATGTGATCTTGATTAGTGGTTCACAAACTTTTTTAACAACGCCAAATTATCGGTATATTATTAATTTCAAAGAAAAATCTGTTGCATGATCATGTGGAAATTCCTAATTTATTAACATATTTAAACACAGTAATTAACTTACTTAGCTTAATTAAACACAATTCTGCTTTAAAAATTATTTTAATATACCCTCATGTTTATGAGAATTGCAACACTATGAAGGAATCATCAGAATTAAATGAAATTTAATACATAAAAGACTGTTATTGGTAGAAACAAATAACGATAGGAGGGAGCTATAGGAGAGGGAAAACGAGAGAGACACTGATCAACTAAATACCCATATGTTCAATCGGCAACATTTCCGGCGAATACGCAGGCCACGGAAGAAGCTGTATGTGTTCTGCTGACAAGAAGTCTTAAGCATTCCTTGTAACACGTGGGCGGACAATATCCTGTTGAAGGATAGCTCAAGGAATGCCTTGGAGGAAACAAACGACTTCGGGCTCTAGCACTTCACTGATGTACCTGTTGTTGTTCAGATTACCCACAATTCGTAGCAGCTCCGATCGTCCATGATGCACAATTGCGTACCAGACCATAACTCCCGATGTTCGTCCACTATGACGTTCAATAATGCACTCTGGAAGGTAGCGTTCACCAGCATAGCGTTTAACATGAATGCAGGCCATGATGGTACCACAAATGAAAGCGGGAATCGTCAGATAAAACAACTTGTTACCAATCTGCATGTCAGTCTCTATGTTCATGAGCACATTGCACCGCGTACATGGTGTTGCGGGAAGAGCATCCTGTATAAAGGAGGTGTTGCACGCAGTCCACGGTGAAGCAGACGTCGACGAATTGACGATGCAGACAGTGATACACCTGTAGCAGTTGACAAATGTGCTGCCAACTGTTTAGATGAAGCTCTACGGTCCGTCAGCGCCATGCCGACTATGTGTCTATCATCGCGCGTTGACGTCACTGTTTAGGATCCACTCTCAGATTTCCGAATTGTTCGATCCTCGCCGGCCCACTGATTCCAAACTCGCATCAGTCTTCTGCTGTTACGCTGCACAGGAGCTGCTATTGCATGATAGGAAAATCCTTCTTCACGAAGTCAGACGATTCTCCCCCCATTCAAACTCCGTCATTTGTTGAAATGCCGCCCTCTTTCGTCGAAGTGGCATAGTTACGTCTCACCTAACGTTTACCCATTAGCAAATAACCATAGACAATTCTCAACGTCTCGCTACAGCCCTCTATTTATACGGTTTCCGCAGCAGTCCAGAGGGCGCTGCTCAGCCCACACATGCATGGTGAATCTGAAATTGGAATCATTTGCATAATACACTATACTTTGCATTCTCTGACATTTTCAGCAAAACCTCAGTAAATCTCGAAAAGTTTTCTACGCATGTGAGGGATTCAGCCCGTCTCAAGTAAATCTCTGGAAAAAAATCAGTCACCAACATGCGTAGAATATTTTAAAACTTGTAAAAGCTTCCACTTCGGGAAAATGTAACGTACTTTCAATATCTTGACGTTGATACAGTTATTTGATCTTCAAAGTTATAAAATGAAATTTTGATCCATTTTCGTGATTATTCGTCGCATTTAGGGAGTTTTTTTTCTGGGGGGGGGGGGGGGATGAATAATGAACGATGTGTATTGTAATGGGAACGTTTTTAGTGCAGTAAAATATTTCGCGTTTTGTTCATGAAGTTAGAATGTTTCATAATATCGCGTTTATATGTGATTTTTACGTTAATATTTTAAGTAAAAGAAAATCGTCGCATTTAGTTATTTAGTTATTTAGTGTTGTCACATTTAGGCGCAATGACCTTACGTAATTTTTATTTTAGTTTACACTCAATTTTTCATCTTCGCTCCCCTCCCTGATTTAAATCGAAATTTTTTTTTCGGTAGTCAGACATTTGCAGAAACATAATAGAAAACAAAAGTTGAATTCAAATCTGTAATCTTAGAGAAAATTGAAATTCCTATATTAACATACTTACAGTTTTAAAAAAAGGTAACATTTTGAAAAAAAAAAAGTCAAATTATTTAAATTAATTATTTCGAAAACATATTACTCCGAATTATAGTGACACAAAAAGTAGTTTTCAAAGGAATTCAGTTTAATGTATTTTATTAAAGCTAATAAAATCAGGTTTCCCTGTAAATAAGCCGAAATATGTAGTTAGGTTAATGTTATTCATCGTAATCTTGCCATATTACGAACGTTAAGAAATTATATTTATTTCTAGTGATTTGTGTAAGAATATTTTTGAAAATATTTCCCAATTTCGGAAATTAGAAAAGTCTCGATTAGAAAAAGCTTACTTAAGACGCTTACTGATGAAATTAATTCTAAATTAAATATCAAATTACTAAAGAGTTTTACTTGAAATGCATAACCAATTAATTTTTTGTATCTTCGGATTAAAAAGAATTTCTTAATTTTAATAACTTTCTATTTAACTAAGTTTACAAAAAGGAAAGAAATGAAGATAATTACATTTGAAAATAGCAGTTTCGATAAGATAAGTGCGTTCTTATTTTTCTAAACCGCGATTCAATTAATTCGTGAATTTTCAGATAATTTGCAAATAAATTAATAAACATCACTTTCATTCGCTATTTCAGTAGTAAAAAATATCAATAGGCGTTAAAATATTTTCCATCATCGATTACAAAATTTAATAAGTAAATTATTTAAAGCACTTTTTAATACAAAATTCTTGTATATATTAGGAGTAGCAATATTTGTGATATATATTCTCAATTGAATCATTAGACGGGAGATGAAAATATGAAGTAAAGCGTCTCATAATTTGTCCAATTTCACTTAAGTAACACTCCTTTGTCAAATGTTTAACTTTTTTTTCAGAATACCGTATTTTTTAAGCATCATTATTAGCTTTATTTGGGTGAAAAATATTTTATGAAATATTGTACAATGTTGTATTTATTGGCTTTATTTTTAAATATGAATATTATGAAAATATTTCTATTACATTGGAAATATTTATTTTTCATCATCGATTAAAAAATTGAATTAGTAAGTTATTTAAAACACTTTTTAATACAAAATTCTTGTATATATTAGGAGTAGCAATATTTGTGATATATCTTCTCAACTGAGCATTAGGTTGACGATGGAAATATGAAGTAAGGCGTCTTTGTCCAGTTTCATTTAAGTAATCACTTATTTGTCAAATGTTTCACTTTTTTTCATAATACTGTATTTTGTAAGCATCATTTTTATCTATACTTGGGTGAAAAAGATTTTATGAAATATTGCGCAGTGCTGTATTTATTGGCTTTATATTTAAATGTGAATATTATGAAAATATTGCGCTTATGTTGGAAATATTTATAATGTAAATACTTTCAAACAAATTAGTTTTCGAATTTTTTCAAATTTTGTGTTTAGTAGCTTTATTTTAGAAAAAGTATATTCAAATATGAGAACTGATATAACAATGGAAGTATTCACAAAATAACACCCTCAATGAGGAAATATTAGTAATTTAGATGAAATATTTCCAATTTAGAACAAATATCTCCCAGTGATAAATATAACCAAGTCATCCACCTAATAATTCCATTTTATAATGTAAATGTTTGAAATATTTACATTTCCATTTCATTATTTTACTAGTGTTGTATGAATATTATACTATAATGAGCAGTATCGGTATGCCGGGTATACAATTACAAAACTGCAAATATTACTCTCTTATTCATGTCAAATAGATATAGTTTGAATCAGAAATTTTACTTAATGAATGAAATTAAATATGTATTTAATATCAAAAAGACACCGTTTTATTTTATTAAATAAATTGTCTGGTTCAAACATACTTGACTTCAAACCAAAGCATAAAAGTTATGAATATATCTGCACTGATGCAATACCCGATATCGCGAAGTGTTTACAATATTCTGCTTACATTGATTTACTGGTAAAAATATATTTTAATTTTATAAATGCAACTCTACCGAAAATGTTTTTTAACATCGTCTCAACTACGTCTTTTACAGAATTTTTTATCTTTATCTCAGGTGTTTCCAATTGGGTATTTTGCCTAATTTTATTTCCCACAAATTCTGTGATTAAATAAGGCAAAATATTCTATTCAAAATTATTGGAAGGAATAATCAAAGATTCTGTTAACCCTATATGCCGCGTATACGTGAAACTCGTCGCCAAAGAGTTGATATAAAAATTTCAATTTAAAGATCAAAACTAGAAAATATTATATTAATATTCCTAGTTAATATTTCACATTTCTCAACTTCACATACGTTGTCGCATAATTTTTATTTTTATTATTTAGTGCATTATTCATTTTATAAACATTTTGATGTTCTTTCAGTTACTAGTATTATAAAAACGGATTCATCTATGGAGGATACAGATACAGAGTGAATAGCTTCTAAACTTTCTTATTTCTGAATATAGCTGTTTTCAAATAGAATTCTTTGTCTTGTTTAACTGTAATCTTCTGTTATTAAATAAAGGAACTATTTCAATTCATAAATAGTGGTACTCAAAGAGAAAAAAATAATGGCAGCTATGCACAAATTTGAAATACGAACATTGCTTTATTCATTTAATACAAATTTTGATGTTCATTCAATTACTAGTATTATAACTGGGGGATTCATCTATGGAGGATACAAATACAGAGTGAATAGCTTCTAAACCTTCCTATTTCTGAATATAGCTGTTTTCAAATAGAATTCTTTGCCTTGTTTAACTGTAATCTTCTGTCATTAAATAAAGCAACTATTTCAATTCATAAATAGTGGTACACAAATAGAAAAAGAATGGCAGCTATGCACAAATTTGAAATAATAACATATTAAAAAAACTTTATTAATGAAGAGCTCATGTTTAGAAAATTAATCACGCTTACCATTTAAAGTCAAGTACGGAGGATATTTAAAGCTTAAGGCTTTTCCTGATTCAGTAACAATTCTTCAAAATTAACGGAAACTGCAATGTGTACATTGAGTGTTAACAAATTAAATTAAAAATCCGTCATCTGCATATGAATATTTTTATTAGGTGCCTAAGAATTCCATAATTTTGATATCATTAAACAGAAATTTATTTTGAATAAAGGATAAAAGAAAGGTTTGTAAGAAATTCAAAATGTAATTTTTGATAGTTTTATCATAAAATTTAATTTACATTTTAACAAATTTTAGGAGACAGAAATTACTGAATGAACAAGACATTGCTCACAAGGGTTTCCAACCACTCAACTGTTGTCCACAGAGTTACCAATAATTTTGTAGAGACTTCTTGAATTACCTTCATCTTAACCTTCAAGTGCGGATAATATTCAAAGCTCAAGACTTTTCCTGATTCAATAACAATACTTGAAAATTAACGGAAACTACAATGTGTGAATTGAGTGTTAACAAATTAAATAAAAAAATCTGTCTTCTGCCTCTAAATATTTTTATTACGTTCCTAAGAATTCCATAATTTTGATACCATTAAACAGAAATTTATTTTGAATGAAGGCTAAAAAATAAATTTGTAAATAATTCAAAATGTAAGTTTTCGTATGTTTTACATAAGAAAGTTTAATTTACATTTTAATGAATTTTAAGAGAAATAAATTACTTTATTGAATGAACAAGACATTGCTGACAAGGGTTTCCAACCACTCAACTGTGAGCCGCATAGCTACCAGTAATTTTGTAGCGACTTCTTCAATTATCCTTCATCTTAAACTTCACCTTATTGAATAACAGAATTTTAAATAATTTTCTGCAATTTAATGAGGCAAAAATAAGTACAGAAATAATTACCAGTTCTGCATTCAGCTGTTAAGTTGTTGGAAACCCTCGATTTATAATAATAAACAAAAAAAAAAAAAAAAAAAAAAAAAAAAAAAAAAAAAAAAACAGGTGAAACTGTTATTAGAAAATGGTTGTGACAAACTATTGCTCTGTTCATTAAAAATAAACGGTCAAGTGCGAGTATTACTCACGCTCAGAGTGTTCCGTACAATAAATATATGAATTATTAACTGTATTATTAAAAAAATCGTTGCTAAAAGAATAATAAGACTTTGTAAAAAAAAAAAAACTATACAATGTAGGGTTGGGTGTAGCTGTACATACTAGAAAATTATGAATGGGTATACCATAAAAGTTCAAGGATATATGAAGCCTAAATAATATCAAATATTGCTATTTTGTATATATCTTTTTTTAATCTTATCCTAATCTGTTTATGATGAACTTAATTCGGTACTAACAATAAAAGTAGTGCATATTTAAACTTCATTTGGCATTTTATAAAACTAAATTCAGTGTAGTAATAATTTTTTCTATTTACAGTGTAGCTAAAAAAAACATTGTTCAAAGTTTAAACTTGGATTGTGCTAAGTGCGCTTCGAAAGGAGGTCGCAAAGTTGTAACGCCGCACAGTGTAAGATTTTGCGAATCTAGCGGGTCAAAATTCAATTTATGAAAATTATCGATATTAAAGTAATAAAATTGATTTCACTAGAGGTAAAATGCTTATGTATTATGAAAAAATACAATAAAACTTCCCTGTGCGACCACCTCTATTAAGCGACAGCCTCCCTGAACGACCATTTTTTCATGGAACGAAATTTATTCCCATAGGCTCAGTACTAATTTTACCTCCATTCAGGGACCATCCTAGTTGGACTCCCTCCATGAGCAACCAATTTCTTTGAAGAAAATAAAATCATCAAAGTTCTAAACTTTTTATTCCGGTAACTTTTATGTGTTTAAACCCCTTTGCTCTTTTTTAGCAAATGAATTTAACTCGGATGACAAATTTATAATGACGATCAATAAACTCCTCTGCCCTACTCTGCCAGGAAACTCTCAAAGAAATAGATAAATTAATGAAATCGTCATTATTTGTTCCCGTCCAAAAAAAAAAAAAAAAAAAAAAAAAAAAAAAGTTGCTTTTATTTACTGAACTTCGAAAGGATCTGGAAATAAAAGTTATAAAGATAAAACCATAAAATCAAAGCAAACGTCAATGCATTTATTTTTTAGAAACTCTGCAGTAATTAACTTATGTAATTAACTTTTGTTTCGATACTTAAATTTTCATATTTTTTCCTACATGACCTCCATTAAGAGACCACCTCTCGGAGCGACCAATTTTTATTGGACGGTCACTTTAGAGAGCTTTTACTGTATACCTTTACACATTACATTGTTCAATTTACGTCATTGTTATTCCGTCATCATAATCATAGTAAAAAGATGTTTTGTCATTTTCATATGGTGACATTTTGCCTAGTGTTATGGTATTCAGTGCAGATTTTTAAAAATGTTGTACATATTTTTTTTCAACAAGAAGAGTTTTCTTGTACTACAAAAATTGTAATTAATTAATTACCTACTGCTATAGTTACCAGTATTATAAAGTGAATCACTGTCATTTTCCGTTGTTTGCTATTCTTTTATTAGTTGTACATTTGGTGACCGTATAAATGTTAAAAACTTCAGGGTGCTTCAGCCGCTCTATAGTTTTATTGAGATATTAATGTCATGATTTGTAATGCTTAAACGCTTATATTTATCTTGTTTTCACATGTAATGTAAAATTACATCAAATCACTCAAGAAGAGCTTATCAACACCTGTTATGCTAGCGGCCACTGCAGCATCTTTAAAAAAATTTCCTTTTTCTATTTCCTACATGAATATTATCTCGCCCTTGTTTTGGAGATCTTAATAATAATTCTCTTTTAAGTCTAAATCTCTCATTTATAATTTTTTTTCTTTGTGCGATACATTTTTCTTCAGATTTTCGGAACTGCTATTTCTTTACATCAAATGTATAATCAATATGCAAGAGACATTCCATAAATCTTAATTGTGCATGTTGTGCCGATAAGCCCCAAGAAAACGTGTGAGTATTATTCGTATATTATTGAATCATTTTTAAGTTATTCACCACCTTGAATTTTCTGTTACAGACATTGCATTTTTAAGTTGCTTTATTTGAAGATAGAATGCTGCACATTGTGCTATCTACCACTGTGTCTTCAAATTTGTGCTCTATGTCATACGTCTGAACATTGAATTCTACTACAGTTAGCTGTAAAGATTTAATTTCTGACAGTTTCAAATTCTTCTATTATTGACTGATCAGTTTCCATGATGAACTTAAACTTTATGGATAAGAAGTAAGAAGTAGATGACGGCTGGGGATTTACCCATTATAAAATTTTGATTTTCTTCATTACAGCCCTTTATTACATGGCGAGTATCCGCTTTTTGAACGATTTTTTAAAATGTCGTTGCTCTTTAAGGGCTTTCAGATATATTTTTTAGCACATCCATAGCATCATTTTTCCCAGATTGTCTTAGTTTTAAACACATGGCGCGTGGTTATTCATTTGTGTTCCGGGGAAAACGAACGCACCTTTGTCTTTTGATTTCGGTCCTATAAAATAAAAAAAAAATTCTTTGGTTGTCCAAACTTCTTTTGGTAGTAATTATTACTTCTGCCCTGTAAATATATTTATTGTTAATATTCTAATCTGACTATCTCTTATTTTACTTCAAAAAACGTTCTCTAAGCGATATCAGTTTCTCCATCTTTGAATACTGCCAATTATAAATGAATGGATCAGCCACTTAATCTGGTCTAACATAACAGATGAGCAATGTTGAAGATTATATTTGTGTAATAAATAGCCTATCAGGATATTTTTAGAATTAACAGGGAATGATTCATGTCCAGTAACATAATTTTAAAAAATCTCATGTAATTCTCTTTTCGAAATTTACACTTCCGTACTTGATACAAAATTACTTATATTCAAGAGTTGCAAACAGTGGCAGCTGAATTTGATTTATTCTATATCTATATGCATACATAATTACAAAAAAAATTATATTACAATGTACCGGCGTGTACAAAATTTTTGGCAGCTTTAAAAAAAAATATCATATGCTATTAAATTTTCAAATAATTTTTATATTGACTTAAAAAATTATTTTTTAAATATAACACTTCTAAACAACTATTGTAACTGTAAAATACAAAGTATCTACATTGTTGTAAACATTCCATACTATCATTAAAAAATATTTACAAAATAAGGAAGTTTTTAGCCAAAAAATATCAATGGCAATTACAACTACGGAATCACCATTCTAAAAAGGTTAAAAGAAAATTTGGTTTTTGAACTGATTTTTGATGGTATTGCTGTGGAGTTAGGCTACCATCACTTTATATTTTTTTTCTCCAATGTGTTAGATGTTATTTGAAATATCTAAAAGTTAAATTATGGCAAGTCGATTTTTGGACTTTTTCCCCCGCTAGATTTGCGAAATCTTACACTGTGCGCCGCCTTCGTCCGTGCCGCCTTTTCCAGATACGATTTTAATTAACTTTTAAAGACAAGGAAGGCCTATTAAGAGATCCACTCAATGCAAACTAGTCGTGAACCCCATAGTATTTATGTGATTAATTCTAATTAAATTGGTCTGTTTTTAACAATTTGACGTTCATTGCTTTTATGCTGGTACTGGGCGTTGTATTACACAAATGTATCATTAAAAGTTGTTTTCTAGGCTTTAACCCTTTCCGGCGCGGAGTAATTCTGTTTATAAACTGATGAAATAATGGACTGACACCAGTATTTATAAACGAATTTATTAGAAAATAAGAATTTGCTTATTTTCACGTACATTATAAAAGGAAAATTTTAATTAAATATTCTTGGTGTCGTTTATTAGTTTTGGAATTTAAACTCCCTCGAAAGGGTTAAAAGCCTATGATACATATAAGTACGCCGCGCCTCTCATTATAGGGTAACTCCGGGAGTGTCGCTGCATACGGGATAAATGCCGCACCCCTTGTATTTCTTGTAATTATCGATAGATGGCCGTCAAACGCGACAGTATAGGTGCGCAATGAGATAATTTTAGCCATTATATAGCGTGAATCCCATTTCGATGTTTACTTGTAGAAGTACAATCCTTAATTTGACGCAAGTGCATGATTTCACTGTCCAAACTTTTAAACACGTTATGTTTAAATACTTTTCATACACGAATTACTAAATGCATGCATGATTTCGAAGTCAAAACTAAGTGTAGCGTTTGTATAGAGTACTGTGTGTATGGTTACGCCATTCCCCTTAGAGATGGCAGGTAACTGTGATGGCCGACGTCTGAACCATGCAAAATGGGATACATGCCGCACTGCTATTCCGGTATACATGCCGCAGTTTCTTTTGCAGGGGATGATTAAGTGTTATTAACTTTTCCTTTTCTTTTTGCACAGACTAACCGTGTTAGGCATGTTATCAAGTTTACTAAAACCAAAGGAGAAAAAGGGGAAAATAAAAAGTAAGAATTTGCAAGAAAAATGCAAGTCAAGATCATAATAATGAAAAATTGGATTACGCAGACGTTGTTTGCAAACTACTCCAAAAAAGAGGAAGTGTAATTGGCTTCGTTGCATCATGTGTTTAAATGTACTTACATTAGGACTCTACATTTTCGACACTTTTTCTGTAGATTGTAGTAAAAAAAAAACCAGGTCTCTTAACCCATTCTGAACCATAGGTGCATATAAACGTCTTCATAAAGAGCTCACAAAATTTGTTTCTGGCGCCAGTAAAAAAGAAAAGTAATATTTGTTTTGTTTAATTAGAGCATTTTTAATGATTATTTAAGTAAAGGTAACTTCTTTTAAAAAAGTGGTACCAGCCGAATAAAATTTGTGTAAAAGCCACCGGTCCCGAAAGGGTTAACAAATAAATTATGTAAACACAATTTCACTTTTTTTCTTTTCCCTTTATAATACATTGATGTTACGTTGTTGCTGAAATAACAATTAAAATTTAATGTAAAAAAAAAATAAGTCGATACTTTTAACAGTGAAAGTAGGCAACAATTATTAATTTAAATCTACTAATGCGTTTCATTGTACTCATTTAGTTTCATTTTGTTATTACATCGTTAATTATAGTTCAGATATGAATATTTTTTTAATATTTTTATTTATAATTTCATTCTGTTCTTATTACAAGTGCGGCAAAACTACCGCACAAGTGCGGCGTCTCAGCCTGAATGTACGGGTGACGCACCGCAGTGTAATGTTTTAGAAACAAATTGTTAAAAAATATTAATAATTTTTTTTTTTTTTTTTTTTTTTTTTTTTGTCGCAGTACACGTGTTGTATATTTAACATTAAATAGCGCAACATGATTTTTTTAATATTTTATGTCTACCATGGGACTTTATACAGAAATTTAAAAAAATGTGCGGCATAAATCCCGGAATTACTCTATATGTCCAAACAGTCTGTGTCTTTAGGGGTTAATATCTCGGCTAATTGGTGACGATTTTTTTTTCGAAAAACAAGAATGCTTTTATACTTCTGCCACAAATAGGTATCTCCAGCACTACCCAACACCTTTGCTGAATGCCCGCAAATCGGAATTTGTGTGTAACGGAAAAAATGTGCTTTTCTCAAAAACTATGTGAACTAAGGTAATTGCTATCATTTTCCTGAAAAGTTTAAATTAACATCTACTACCTACAATTTTTTCATAATTTTAGCTTCAGTAGATTTGCACTACAGGACATATTTTTGCACTACATTTTCAACGATATCGCTGAACATATAATGCCTAAAATTAAAAGAAATGTATGTTTGAGTTCAGCGTTACAAAAGCTTTCACACGATACCCCACACGATGTGCAGAGAAAAGTTTTTTTTTTTTTTTTCAAGTAACTTAATTAGCCCATCTAAATTTTTCCTAAATATACGAGGGTGAGTCGGAAAATAAGTTTCCCCTGGTAACTGTGGACAGAGGTGTGTATGAAAGATAAAAAATGTAATGAAACATTAAAGATAAGATGTATTTCCTACTTAAGTGCCAAGTGAGTTGAGACATTTGTTATACCCTTTATAAGATTCATAAAGCCCTCAAGGAAAAAAAAAACAGGACTCTGCATACAAAAGAAGCGTTGAACGGCTTGTGTGACTTCAGCATTGATTATAAAGAAGTAGTCAAGCATTGCTTTCGTCTGTAATGGCCGTGCACGTCCGTCCAGGTCTTGGTCTGTCCAACACTTGCTGACGCCCCTCACTGAATTGGCGGTACCATCTCCGCATCATTTGTTTCGACATCACATCTGGCCCATAGACACCCACGTGGCGGTTATGGATTTCTGCTCCCGATACTCCATGTGCCCATTCATAGCGGACAACCGCTCTCACTTACTCCTTTGACCACGAATTCACAACACACTTTCTCTCCATATCTACCGGAAACAGAATGATGCAGTGTCCTGACACTTTCAAGGAGCGCTTTTTGAAGCTTATAATGGGGTATGACAAATGTCTCAACTCACTTGGCAGTTATGTAGAAAAAAATGTTACGACTTATCTTTAATGTTTCATTACATTTTTTGTCTTTCATACACACCTCTGTCCACAGTTGCCAGGAGAAACTTATTTTCCAGCTCACCCTCGTATTTGTGAATGTTTAATAATCGGTAAATATGTGGGTCAATGCTCTTTATTACTCCCCCCATTTTGAACTTTCCATGTTCCATAGTTTACGAGTAAACTGGTTGTGACAGACGGGCAGACAGACACAGGAGTGATCTTATAATGGTTCCGTTTTTACTTTTTAATTACGGAACCCTAAAAATGAAATAAATAAATGAACAAAAACCATCCATAATCAACAACTCTCCCTTAATGAGTTATATTATGTAAAACTTCTAAAACGTTTTAAAAATCATTCTATAAAAAACTATAGCCCAGAAACACCGAAGGTTATGCTTTCGGTTAAATGTCTCAGAAATTGAAATAGCGTATAATATACTAGATATGTAGAACAATAATAAAAGTGCATCAGTAATAAATTGATTAGTTGTCTATTATAATCATCGACTTTACAAAAATTGCATTATTTTGTTGAGATAGACTGCTGAAAATTAATAAATTTTAGGAATGAAAATCTATATAATTTGAACGCACGAGGGAAAAAAAGGATGATATGAGATAAACAACGAAATGATTATAATATATGAGAAATACGAAATAAATCAAACGCAAAGAGATGATTCCTTTTTTGGATCTAATAAATTTTTATTCTTATTTTTCTTTCGTAAAATGAAAGACAAGTGCGAGTGGGGCACCCTCAGGGTTCCGTTCCATTAAGTCATAATACCATAATACTTAATAAGTACACAGTTTCTTGACAAATATACAAAAATCCGTAGATCATTCATTTGTAATTCTATGTTGGTTTATTACGTGAATTTTCCATAATCGGTGTTCCCGATTATGTACATTCATGATTTTGTCCAGTAATAAATCGACATAGAATTATAAAATAATGATTTTCAGATTTTTCAAGAATTTCAAGATTCTAAGTCGACAGGAAGTGTCCTGTAAATTTTACTCTCAAAACCTATAGGATACTTCTCGTTTATCTACAACCTTGAAATTTGGCATGAAGGAAGTTCTTATAGCACATGTAAATGAAATAATCCGAAAATCATTAATTTATAATTCTATGTCGGCTTATTACCTGATTTTTCATAATCGGAATTCCCAAAAACGTTGTTTTAAGGCCGTAACTTTTATTTCATTTACTTAGAAGCTTGAAATTTTTTGCGCAACAATGGAACCATAGACTTTATTATTTTAGTTTCAACTTTATACACTATATAAGGTTTCCGCTTTTTCCTTGTGGGGTACACCACCCTAAAAAAATACTCATTATAATGATTTCGGAAAAAAATATATTTTGAAAATAATTTTCGAAAGAAACTTGATTTTTTTTAATAGACATCGATTTTTAGAAGCTTCTGTTATGGGAATCCAAAATTAAATATCTTTCCGGCATGTAGTTTTCAATTACGTTTAAAACACTACCCGCATAGCAATCTTCTTTGCAAGGTTTTAAATTAACGTTAAAAGTTTCAAACTTCTATATGTAGGGAATGTAGGGGAGGTTTGATACATAGGGAGGGTTGATACATTGACAATTTTTCTCAACAAATGGCATTAACAGCCATTCTAACACATGTGAAGGCTTCTTTTATTTGCTGAAGTCATCAGTACCTGGACTCATCAGTGAAGAACTGACAACTTTTTTTTTCTTTTAATTTTGGAATGTTAGTGCAAATTTTTTCATTGGTTGATTTTCTTTCATAACTCTTATTATTGTGAAGATAATATCTTGTATTTTTTTTTTTTTTTTATAAAGCACATTGTTAGGATTAGTTTTACTAGAAAGTAAATTACCATTTTGCAACTGCATTTGTACAAAGTGATTGAAAATCCAATAAGGCATAATAGGGAGAAATGATACATTAGTACTGGGGAGAAATGATACACTTGTATATTTGAAATTTAATAGTTTTTTTAAGTTTCCAAACTAATATAGCACTGTAATATCCATTATTGTTTTACAGCAAGAGCTACTGAAATTGGTAAGTAAGAACAAAGAGACTATTCATATACGTTATGTAGGTTACATAGAAAACAAGTGCGATGATAGATGGTTAGTTACTTTGCTCGTCATGTAGAAGGGAAAAGGTTTAAATGGCCTGAAAGGGAAAATGTTTCTATAATTTACGAAGGGCAAATTGAAAAAACGTTAAATCTACCCGATTTTACTTATATTAGTTTTTCTTTTAACCATTTCAGGGGTGGTGGTATGTTTGTGAAACCACTTAATTTTAATTCCCAAACGCCACATTGGCACCAGCATTTTGGTAAAATATTTTCCATTTAGTGTGAAAGTGAAATATATCCCTTTTCTTATTTCTAATTAAATTTGTTGGTAAATTCCGGTACCATTCATTTTTTCATCACTTTAGCACTGAAAATGCTTTGCCCCTGAAAGGGTTAAAGGAATCTTAAATGTGCTAATTTTATGTTAAATTGTTTGCAAATCAGCAATGTCCACTTCATTTTTCCTTGCAGCTATATCTCTAGGGGTTTTTTTCATTATTTATTTTCTAAAAAGTGTGTTAATAGGATTGTTTAAATAATAGCAATAGTTCAAATATTTTTGTAAAAAAATTTCTGAAACAAAAATATGTCAATGCCATTCCGTTTCAAATTTTACTTAAATATTTCAAGATTTATCATAAAAAATTGTATGACGCATAAATTGAATTGTCTGCATTTTTTTTTTTCAATTCACATAACAATGTATCAAACCTCCCTTGCTAGTGTATCAATCCTCCCCAGTAATGGGGAGATTTGATACAGTAGTAGCCATTCAAAATAATTGGGATAAATTTTTTGAATGACTATTTTTTAAATTCAGAATATTTTTAATAAATGAATAAAAGGTCACTTTATAAGAAAACACGAAAAATTTCTTTAAAAATATCTTTCTAAGGGTTGTAAAATATTAGTAAAAAAAAAGTGTATCATACCTCCCCTACCTCCACTACATATTTCCTTAACTACTTGTCCGAATGACTTCCCTTTTGGCCAGTGTCCAGATTAAGGACTTTTTTGTCCCCAGATTGTTGATTGTCACCGCTTTTTTGAAATAGAAATATTCGGCCTATTTAAAAATAGATTAAAAATTCTGAAAAATAAGGCAAATTATCCTATTTTAGAAAAGTGGTGACAGTCAAATAATCTGAATTAAAAAATCCCCCATTCTGGCAACACTGCGTTTGGCACCCGAAGGTAAAATTTACGGAAAAATCCAAATGTGATGTCAAAATTAGCTGTTAGTATTGAAAATTTATAAATTTGTTCCAGTTTCTATATCTTGACCACCCCTTAAAAATTTTTAAGTACATCAGTCATTGGTTGATTATTCCTAATCTGTAAATAACAGTCACATTTTAATACAATAATTAGTCGATAAATTATTAATCGCAGAATTAGCCGATATATTTTTCAATGTAACTATTAAAAAAAATCTATTGATTTTACAGAAAAAACTGCCAACCTGCACCACAGTAAAAAATGTGTATTTTACCGAAATTATCTGTATTTGCTACGGTAAAGTCTGTGAAAGCAACAGAATGTTCATAATGAAAATAGATTTTTTTCCGTAAAAAAAAGCACTTTTTTTACCGGATCAGCAGATTTTTTTTCAATACACAGATTGTACTTACATTAAATTTGTATGAAGATCATGGAAATAGAGAAGGATGGTATAAAACAAACTAAATAAGATTAAAATAAAATTTGTTAGGAATTTTGTGAAGCACGGAAAAATAAATTTTAAACATTTTTTTTTTTCACTTACTTTAATATTTAATCTATACATATTCAATTATTTTTCAAAAATCTAAGTTCAACTCTGAATTACAATTTTATTATTACATTTAATTATTATTTTATTTCAAATTATCTTTAACTTCAAAACTTTAGAATAATAGTTTTAAATTTTGCTATCAGGCTGCAGATTATTAAATAAAAATCTTTAACAAATCCTCCGTCCGAAATTTCAGTTTTTAAATATTGAAGTATATTTATTTATTTATTTTTATAATTATCCATAAGTGTAATACAATCTATATTATAATTTACTGCTAGATAATCCTTACAATTTTTGCAGTTTGTATGTATCTAATTCATTGATTTAAAATACTACTTCTGGATAGTAATTTTATCCAATTTAATCGCAAAAATTCTGCAATTAAATACGGATATCCCTGATTTAGAGAACCAAATAGGGGTATGTTTAGTGCAAATTATATTATTTGATAGCAAAAATATAAAAAGATAGAACAATTTACTGGAATATAAATTAGAATAACCACAGTAATAAACAAACTTTTATATAACGATGTTAGAAAATTATGATATTTCCTTAATACCAATAACCACTAAACTTCAAATAAAAGACTTTTTAACTCCAGTTTAATCACTGACAACTTCAACGATATTTGGTGTATCTGTAACTGTTGGTAAAACAAAGGACAACCTTGTCTTTGAAGTTTCCGGGTGATAGAAATAAGAACTATAAATTGCTTTGATACGTAAAATAGAAGGTATTTTAATCTCATATGCGACCTTTATAAGAGATTAAGTAATATTTGGGTCACATGCAAACACTTTTGGGAAGCTAAAATTTTTGCTTCAGAAGTGAAACAAAAGCTTTTTCAATCTCATTACGGCCTCCTTCAAGCAAGGGGCCTAGGCATACAATGCGCCGATACACCCCCATTATGCCATGCCCTGATAAGGTAACTATCAGTTCAACTAGTCTATAACAGATTTTAAAAAATTTAGTTGCAGAAGTTAAACCCTGACAATTTTAACTAATCACTTTTTAATCTAAGAATAATCTATCATAGAGCTGTAAAGTTAGCCGACTACTGCTCCCAATGTACTTCCTACACTTTTAAAGCCAGAACAATAAATGTAAAAGAGAAAAATCGAATAACCTCTCACCAGTTCTTTCAATAATCTCTTCAGTTGAATATTTTTTCACCGTTCCCTTTAACGTAATGCGAGAAAATTGGTTATGAAAGTTTAGGTTATGAGATTCTAGGCAGAGATTACTGAGAAAATAAGATTTTTTTTTATTGGTTATTTTATTACAAAATAAAACAAACTGCCCAAATTTATCTGTAAATGAGGCAGTAAGTTCATATTTTAATTTAAAAGATAACTTAATCCGAAGATAAATACAATAGTACGAAATTTTAATTATAATTATCTCGAATATATAAGATCGCATAAAAGTGTAAAGAAGTTCGGTTTCAAAGAAATTGTGCGAAAATAAAATGAATAAAATTTATTCACAATACTAACTGAATTTATTCAAGTTGTTTTATCGATTCACGAAATCTTTGCCTAGAATAACTTTTTGAACAATCCGTGCTTGTTTCGGTTTTCTAAGCTGTATGTCACTTTTACGGCACATTCCCAACTTCTTTCTGTTGATGTGTTCTTTTTTTCCGTCAGCTTTGCGAAGTAGACAAACACGTTCCGACTTTTTATAATTATTTATCATAAAGGTCATCCTTTAGCTCCATTAATTATAGAAAATCTACATTCTTGCTGAAAGCGAAATAAAGGAAAAATAGGATTTAATTTTTTACCTTTATTTTTTTCGGCAATGATTGACTTGAGATTTGAAATGAACAGAAGCTTGTCTTAGCGGGATACTTATGAATTATTGCCTGGTATTTTCTTGACTGTTTAAATCAGCTATAGTAGGCGTAATAAAATATGTTTTCCACAGGAAAAAGATTAGTTTTCTATCTGGAGATAGTATTAGGTTTCAGTAATTAATGAATGTATATATTTAGCTATTTAAATCTATTTAACAACAGAGCCATCATTAAATTTGTAAATTCAGAGAAAATGTAGATTTCTTCTAAAAACAAAGAGAAGTAAAAATACGATATGATAATTTTCATTTCATTTTCGGAAATCATTCACGAGAGTTATAACAAGTAAAAATTAAATTTAAAAAATCAAAAAACCCGACTACGTAAAAAGCGAACTAATTAATTATTTCTCATCAATGTGAAACTATTTTTTATATTACTTACCTATTGTTTTATTTACTTGTATTGATGACTTTTAAGTTGTGTTTAATTGTTAGTTCCTAATTATAAAAACTGTTTTGATGAAGCCTATAGATGTCTATGAAGGTTAGAGTTGCAGTAAAGCTAGAGATCCTACGTACACAACTTTCAGTATATTATTGTATAATCTGTAATTATCTGTATAATATTTAAACGGAGCTTCTGACTATAAAATAGTCATTGAAACATCGTATTCATTTTGAAAGACCTATCCAATGATAGGCCACTCAATATGGTGCGTATAAAAAATTTTCGTCTCTACCGCTATTTTGTATTTTAAGGCGGCCATTTTGAATTTATAAAAACAAAACCTACCCTATAACCATCGGACGGTTAAGACAAATCGATAGAGACCTCATTCATTAAAATCCATCCAGCCGTTGGGATGTCGAGGGTATAAAGAAATCCACATACTCAGATACGCGTGAAACACATAACTCTTCTTGGCAGTCGGGTAAAAAGTACAGAAAGAATATCGTAGAAGGATATTTAAAAAAACCACTTTTGCTTTTCAAGAATTACTTAAATAAGCAATTACATGCGTAATAGATAATTTCTCCTTGAGGAATTTTTTTTTCTCGTTCTGAGAAGTTATTTAACAATTTTAAATAATGAAATTAATTTCAGTTGTGTTAATCTATTTTAAAAGCTCAACTAGTAATCTCTCCCCTTTTCAGCTGTCGGAATTTTAGAAAATATATATTCTTATTGAAAGCGAAATAAAGGGAAAATATGATTAGACTTTCTTTTTCGGTAATGATTGACATGAAATTTGAAATGAACAAAAGCTTATATTAGTGGGATACTTGTGAATTATCGGCTGGTATTTTCCTAACAGTTTAAGTCAGGTTTAACAGGCGTTATAAAATATTTCTGCAAATGTAAAATGTTTTTATAATTATTTTTTCATTCTGTAATGATGTTCGATTTTCGCAATTAATGAAGTTATATTTATCTAAATAGTTTTCTCTGTCGTGCCTATTTATTTTCTAGAGTTTCAGGAAATCTAATTTTTACTGAAAAAGAAATTAAGAAAAATCATGAATTGATAGTTTTCTTTTCATAATATTTGTGTTTAGCAATAATTATTATTGGAGTTGAAAAAAAAAAACCCACTTAATCACGACACTTATGAAATATAATCAATCTGATATATTTTTTAACGGTTTAAATCTGCTAATGTAGGGGTAATAAAATCTTCTTTCTAGAGAAAATTTCGAAAACTGAAGACTTTAGTGAAAGAAGTTATGTGATATTTTTCATAAAAATTGTTTTACCTTATAGATGAAGGTATAATGAAGGTAATCTATTATTTGGTAAAGATAAAATACTGAGCTTCTAATTATTCTTGAAGAGATAAAAGCTTATTTTTTAATATTTAATTTTTTTATTTAATAAGTTAAATATTGATAATAAAATTTAATAGATAAAAATTAAACCTTAATAAATATAACCTGGTAAATTTTTCACTGTTTAAATCAGCTAATGTAGGCGTAATAAAGTATTCCTCCGACAGAAAATTGCGATAATTGAAGATTTCAGTGGAAGAAGTTGTTATGTCGCATTTTTCATAAAGATCTTTTACCTTGTGAATGAAGGTGCCATCTACACTGTAAAAAAAAAGACTAAAATACTGAAATACTACTCGCAGTCTAGACGCCAGTACTATTTCCGTAATTTAACGGAGCTTTTTCCCAGTAAATTACAGAAAAATTTCCGTTAAATTCCCCAAAAAAAACCCCGGAAATTTTCTGTAATTTACAGGGTAAAAGTTGCATTAAAATACGGAAATAGTACTGGCGTCTAGATTGCCAGTAGTATTTCCGTATTTTAGTCCATTTTTTTTTACAGTGTATGTATATAACAATAAATCTATCTATCTATCATTTAGTCATCTATCATTTGGTAAAGATTAAATAATAAGCTTCTAAATATTCTTACATATATGAGAAAATATTTTTTTTTATATTTAATATTTTTTATTTACTAATTTCAATTAAATAATACATTTTTATATTTAAAAATGAAACATTAATAAATTTTTTTGATGTATGAACATTAGGCTCGAAGCCGCAACGATCGTCTGATGGCCTTTTGGGCCCCAAGCCCTACCCGCTTTTCGATGCATTAACCTTATTGAATTTCGCTTTTAAATTTGTCCGGTGACGCATTTTAATATTCTTTTTTTTTTCGGCCAGGTCAATTGTCGGAAAAGGCGTAGGGGCCTCCGATAGGCACAAAGGAACACCGCGCTCCCCGAATTTTGCGTGGAGTTTATGCTAGTAATAAGGAAATAAATAATAAAACTTATATCGAAAGTCTTCATTTCAATTTTGATTGAAATTCTTGCCATATCGTCGCTACCATGTCAAACTATCCGATGTGAAAAAATGCATTTTTCATATTTTGTGCCATTTTGTTGTATTGCGCATGATACTTACTAATCAAAATCGTCACGTCTTTATCTTAATTAGAAACTTAGATAATGACTGTTTCGAGGTATCCAATATGCACATTTTTCTAAAATTTACAATGACAAACTGTCCAATATTCGATCCTTTGCCGCAAATGTTTGGAAATTTTTCTTTTTCTAAGCATCCGTACCATTTCAAACTATCCAATGTGAAAATAGTCTATAGGAAGACAAAAACTGTTTTATTTATCGATTGAAATTTAACTCTATTGACAAATGTTTTCTTTTGTTAATGGAATGTAAGAATTTTTAGTTCATTTAGAGGTACACTCAAAAGAATCCCGTTACACTACACTCAATAGTGAAAAAGAGCGGTGTCTTTAATGGTGTTACGATATTTAAAACATAATGAAATTAATATGGATTTATCAAGTGTATTAAAACTTGTTTTATGCAGAATTTTATGCAGAATATGGTGTTCAAGCCATTTATTATTATTTACTGATTCATACAAAAGAATTTTGTTGTATAATGGTTTATAGTAAAAAAAAAGTTTGAAGCATATTTAATAATGTTAAAATGTTCCAAACAGAGTGAAATTGACATCCGTAATTGATTTATATTACAAATTGCTTACTGTAGAATATGACATGTATGATAGTTATCGTTAATTTACAAGGACACACAAAAAAATCGGTTATACTGCTGTCTATTAGCGATAGTTGTTTGAAGTGTGTTTTCAATAATAGTATGAGTTTTTAACTATTTGAATATTACGTGGTACGAATAAAGTCTACAGATCATATACAGGGCTATACAAAAGAATTCGTAAGCATTATTTTGTATGGGCTTGAATTTCTTAAAGAAGGGTTTTAATTGAGTTATGCAATTTCGGTCTTTTATTTCTTTTTACGATACTGAAATACGTTAGTAGAAATTCCTAATATGCAGGGCTACGCAAAGAACTGAAAGAAATGACTGCTATGACTGGTAATTTCTGGAAGTGTGTTTATAACAATTTTTTGCCTGAATTAAATCATATCATATTACATAACATGCATAAAAATCTGTAGATAATATATATGGCTATACAAAATTTCGAGTATATTTCCGTTTATTGTCGGAAATTGCATAACGTTGAAAGTATAAATGGCGTTACGCTTTTTCTAATTAAACTAAATTGTCGCATACTATCTAGATTATATGCAAATTTACAGATCATTTACAGGGCCTCACAAACTGTTTCGAGTACTTTTTCTGTCTGTTAATTGTTTGTTTTTTAATGTGCAGGCCTGTATGCGAGGTATAGAATTTTTATACAACATGCAACAAAACAGTTAAATTTAAAAGCGCATACCGAAATTCAAAAATGCACTTCCAGCAATTATTGATCAAAGACAGAAACGTAACCCATTTCTTTTGTGTATCCATGTAAATGAACGACAGCTGCTAAGAATGCATGTCCTATTCGTTGTAACCTTCTTGTAATGAAATTCAGTGATTTATATCATTTTAATACATTTGAAATTGCGTAATGTCATTAAAATACTCTTCAAACGATTTTTCCCATATACCATAATGTAATGGAAATCTTTTGAGTGCCCCTGTAAATGAACCATTAATGTTACGCACTTCATATGCAATGACATACATGTCACTGTAAGCACCATTAACATTTTTCAATTGCATTTAAATCCGAGTATATTTACGTGAGTTAGAACGTAGACAGACAAACTGAATTCATAAACATTTTACAACCTTGTTGGAAAGTGTAAAAAAGTATAACATGTTTAAAATTCACATTCAGTAATTTCTTCCAATAGACGAGCATAACTGAATTATTTTGCACAACCCTGTATATTACCTACAGATTTTTATTCATGCCACATAATAAGCTAAATATTTAATGCAAGCTAAAAGACGCTTAAAACTACAGATATGATACTTCCAGAAATTATCATTCATAATTGTCCATGATTCTAGTTTTTGAGTGGCCCTGTATATGATTTTGCTCATATTTCACAAACATCTCATATACTAACTATAGTTCAGCTTTGAAATGCATAACAGAATTAAAAACTACGTTTAAGAAGTTCAGATTCATACTTAGCAATGGTAATAAATTATTTTAGGTAGTCCTGTATACAATTTATAGAATTTATACATACTACGTAGTATGCACATAGTTTTAAAATGCATACCATAATATAAAACGCATTTTTAGCAGTTACCGCTAATAGACTGCACTTTAACAGAAATCTTTTGTGTGTCCCTGTAAGTGAGCGATAACTGCCGTACACGTCATATTCTAACGTAGGCATGTTGCTATGCACCTCAATAATGTATATAAATTTCATTATGTTTGAAATATTGTAACATAATTAAACTTAACCACAAACGTTTCTTTCTCCATTAAGCGCATTGTAACCAGGTTCATTTGATTGTCCCTGTAAAGGATTTATAAATGCTACACGCTCCGTTTTCAGTACCGGACATGCCATAGTAAACATCAAAAGCATAAATAATTTGTATGATAATCCGAGTATATTTATGAGAGTTAGAGCACGGCGAGACGACAGAAAAGTAAACGAAAAGTCATAAGAACTTTTTAAAGATCAATAAAATCTTGAAAAAAGGGATTAATCCTTTATCAATCCCGACGTTCCGGAATTCATTTGCAATTATTGTATTAAAAGAGCCTATTATGAATTTCTTCAAAATTTTCTTCAACGTCATTTTTTTCCAACATTTTTTAATGGGACATTTAATAATACAAAGATTTCTATTCGAAAATAGTGGTAGAAAGCGTCCCATGAGTTACTTAGAATAAATAGCGCGAAGAATACTATTTATAATTACGGGTATGAAGTACCTGCTGTTGTCCACCCCATTATTTGAGATATTGTTTTCTTATATTTTATAAAATTAACAGAATGTTTAAAAATAACTTTTCTTTATTAATTTGCTGTATATCCGCCATTAAAATTATTAAAGAAAATTCTTAAGAGACATTAAATACGTAAATACCAATATTTTTACAAATTAAACTATTGAATACGACACATTTGCTACTATGAAACAGCGAATCTGGGAAAAGCACAACATTTTTTCAAGTCAAACTATCCAATATGGCATATTCGCTACTATGGAATGGCGAATCTGAGAAAAACACTAAAGTTTTACCAGTTGCGCTATCCAATGTGGTATATTGGATAGTTTTAATCTGAAAAAGTTCAACGAAGCTGAAAACGTACAATTAAGTATACCATATCAAACTATCCAATGTGATTTTTTGGCGAGAAAAATTATTCAAATGATTTATCTCAATAGCATGCTTAAATAGGATATAAAACAGCACCCCAAAAATATAATTGTTTACTGATGCTTGGCGCTGATTTTGAATCCAAAATTAAAACAGTTTTTTTGCCCTGCTGAAAAGCGGCTATTTTCACATTGGATAGTTTGACACGGTACCGATGATATAACACTATTTTCAAAATCGGGGAAAACCGATTTTAAAGGACGCATTTTTCAATAAAAATGTAAAAAAATGTGTTTTTTGTAAGTTTCAAATGTCTTTTCATATGCAAAAACCAACATTTTTTTACCTCTTTCCTAGACACCAAAACAATATCATAAAATATGCCTCTTTTGCATACCAAAGAATTACTATTAACACCTTAGAATAGCTGTTGTATAAGAAATAAATTTTTAAAAAGTAACAGATTAGTGATCAGTTTGTAATTAGAAATTTTTTTTAATTTGTATAGTATGATTTCTAATGTTAATAATATTCCTTTATTTACAGCAATGATTTACTTAAGATTTGAAATAAGTAGATGTTTCTTACTAAAATACTTATAAATTATGACTTCAAATTTTGTAAATTTCTTAAATTAGTTATATTAGTTGTTAGAAAATATTTCTTCAATAAAAAATCTGCAGATTGATGTAAAACATCTCTGTATATTTTCCCCTTGATAAATACATTTTTTTTTTTGCTATGAAACTGTTAAAATCAGTAACTTATCTAAACATTTGTAACGCCAAACTTTTTTGAAACATTGGCATAATATTTAAAACGATATAAAATAAATCTTATTTTTATTATTATGTAAATTATAATGCAAAATGCTTTTATACATAAGCAAATGAAAATTATTTCCTGATTGTTGATCGAAATAACATGTCTAAAAACATTATTTAAGTTTTCAATCAAAATTTGTTGATATAAATGAAATAATTTTAAACAGAAATAAATTTCTTAACTGAGTTTGTTGATGATCACTAGGCCATAAACTAATTGGATGTGCCAATCCCAAAACTTTCTTCTATCTAATACATCTTAATATTAGTTACAAATGTCAATACTTTAATATTATTAGTTTAATACTATACCAACTTTGACTTTTAACTTAAATTTCTGCTTCAGTCAATTAATCGGAGTAAAATCGAGTTACTCTCGAGCATGATATTTAATAAAATCAATAGTTTTACGTTATTCTGTTGTAAATCATCAGTTCTCGAACAGCCGGCATATCATGATGCAAAATTCCCGTCGCTTTACGAGCAGCCAGTGTACAACAGATTTACAAAAAATCAAGAAAATTATACCAAAATCGCTATTACAGTGCCCCCTTTCGGTGGAATATTTAGAAATTCAAGGAGGACCTGCTTTGCATAGCCAAAAACATACTCAGAGAATTTGGTTCAATACTATGCATAACTTCATACACTTTTCGATCTTACAATAATGAAAATGGCACAAAAATTGCTATTACAGCGCCCCCTCGTGTCGGAAACTTTCCAACTTAAGGGAAGACCTTCTTTCCACGGCCAAAAACATACACAAAAAAAATTGGTTCAATTCTATACATAACTTCATACACTTTTCGATGGTACAATAATGAAAATGGCACAAAAATCGCTATTACAGCGGCCCCTTGTGTCGTAAACTTTCCAACTTAAGGGAAGACCTTCTTTCCACGGCCAAAAACATACACAAAAAAAATTGGTTCAATTCTATACATAACTTCATACACTTTTCGATGGTACAATAATGAAAATGGCACAAAAATCGCTATTACAGCGGCCCCTTCCGGCGAAATTTTTTCAAATAAACGGAGGTCATGCTTGCCATAGTCAAAAGCGCAAAAGAAATTGGTTCAATTCTATGCATAAGTTCATACACTTTTTGACTGTACAATGGCGACATACGGACATACAAACACACGGACACACGGACAGACAGACATTTTCTATAAACATGTTTTTGGAGATCTCTGACCTCTAAAACATGTAAATCCGTCGAAAACCGGATGTCAAAAAATTTTTTGATTACAATACTTTCTTCCACTGAAGATAGAAGAAAGTAAAAATAGAAATCCTTAAAGATTAAAGTTTCATCAGATATACAAATCTATTAGAAATTATGAGACTATTTTTATGAACAAACTTAATTAAAGTAGTTTAATTTTTATCATACGGGGAAAGATTAATTTTTTATGCAAGTGAGTTTAAAATTTTCTCCTCTGCACGGATAATTGAACGAAACCAAATTTGCTTCATTTTAGATTCATTTAAAATAACTGTGAGAATAAGATATCCTTTCAGAATACCGTTATCGATACGTAAATAATGATGGAATGATTGTTTCTACTGCAAATGATCTAGCTTTCAAGGCCTGTTCTTTTTCATAAAATGCCATCTGAAGGTCTCTTGAAAGATTTTGCATAGCTCTGATGTTTTCATCTGCTCTTTGCTACCCTCATGTACAGGGGTCATATTCAAGAGGATTTTTACTTTTTAAAATTTGTAAAAGCACTGAAAGTAGCTACAAGTGTAGCCGTAACCTGGGTAATTTTTAGACACAAAACTTCTGGGTAGTTCTTTGACGTACTTGGTGCTTAAAAATTTATTTGCTTCTGGTATTTGAATGCAAGTATTCAAAGACCTTTTTTCTTTGTATAAAAAATTTCTAAGCTGTAATCCACAAATTAGCAAGTGTTCTTTTCCGCTAGATAAATGCCCCTGAAAAATTACCTACCAACTTTAAACTTCAACGCACTCAAATTTGTTTATGCAGATATTTATTAACACTACCCAACAAAGTTGAAAAGTTTTTATGAATTCGGTTTGTCTGTCTGTCTGTTCGACTGTCTCTCTATCTGTCTGTTCGCGCTCTAACTCGCGTAAATATACCAGGATTGCCATGTAATTGATATATGTTATTGAGGTTTATCATTGCATGTTCAGCATTGAAAATGAAATGTGTAGCATTAATATTTATTTTACAGGGCATTCAAAAGAATTCCGTTACATTATGGTCACTGAAGCAAAACTGTTTCCAGTGTATTTTAATGATGCTACATTATTCAAAATATATGGAAATTTATATTCATAATAAAGGTTCACTATAGAATATGGTTTTCATTGCGTTTATCGTAAGTTTACAGAGGTAAACAAAATAATTCGTTTACAGTACCGCATTTGAGCAATAATTGTTGGAAGTGAGTTTACAATTTTGACATGTTTTTTAATTTAACTAATATTTTGCATGTAACTCAAAATATGAATTGTATAGATCATATACAGGGCTGCACAAAAGAACTCCAGTACATTTCTGCTTATTGCCGGAAATTACTGAAAGGGAATTTTCAAGTTGGTCATGTGTTTCATAACTGAACTAAATTTTTGCATACTATGTAATATATATACAAATCTATAGATCATATACAGAGTTGCACAAAATATTTCTGATAATTTTCCAACTGTAGATGAGAATTGCTTAAATTATGTTTTCAATTGTGCTATACATTTTCTAATCTGTTTATTCCTGTTAGACATTCCTGTCTAATCTGTTAGACATCATCCTACATAATATTAAACGGTGAAGTTTTGATACATTATGGGTTGGAATGTGTCTTATAATTTATGCCTGACGCATGATTTTCTAATAATACATTTTCTAATCTATTTATTTAGACATAATTCTACACAATATTACACGGTGAAGTTTTCATACATTATTTTGAATGTGTTGGAATGTGTTTCGTAATTTATGCTTGACGCATGTTTTTTTCTTGTTAGTACAGTTTCTGACTGCAAATGGTATTAAAGAAAGAAGTGACTGCCTTTCAATCTATTAACAGAAAATTTCAAGATTCATAAACTGAGATGAGTATAGGTCTCTTAATAAGGTATTGTTGCATTGTTTCATCCTGGCGTATTTCTTAGACAATCCTTGGTGTAATAGTTAGACACTCGGGAGTAATTCTTAGAAAATTAAAATTAGGTTTTAATAAATTTTTTGTATGTTCTAGGCATAGCTAAGTATACTACAATATAAAAATAAGTATTTCAAGAGCCCATTTATCATTGATTATCCATTCATTGACTGTATTATTTGCAATTTGATGAGAAATACAAATACAAATCTAATATCTTACATTATTTAAAATTGAATGACTTGACTTGATCTTTGGCAGATTTTTTTTTTTTTTTTTTTTTTTTTTTTTTTGTATTTATAAAGCATAATAAAGTAAACATAAACACCGGGTTACAGTTAAAATCACCCGTTTATACACTAATTTTGACGATTATGGTTTACTAATGTAAATTTATGTCTTTGTTTACTTATTATAAAAGTACTTGAAAGTGGATTCTAAAACTGTAATTAGATTGTGTAGTTATCATTAAAGTAAGATATTATCTAAAACATTTTAGGATCACAAATTATTATTATTATTGTTATTATTATTTTTGATAAACTCTCATTTAATGTCTCATTTACAGGGGTCCGTTTGTCAAAATTTTATTTTCTTTATTTACAGGCATTTTTTAGTGATTTTTTTTTTTTCATATATATATGTCTTTCTAAAAAGATTGCTTTTCTGGAAAAAAAGTCTTGAAAACTTTTAATATATTTTTAAAATAAATTTAACATTATAAGCTTATTTATTTTTTGATTTAATTCATGAATCATTTGCCCGATTTCATTACTTTTCAGTATTGTGTGCAGATAAGGCTTCTAGTTAATTTGACTTTAAGATTTATAAAATGACAAAATTTATTCTTACAAAATTTATAATAAATTTAAAAGTAAAAAAAAAAGAGGAATTTTGAGAGTGAATTTTACTTCGAGGAATATATTTTCAAAATTTCCACATGAAATTAAAATTCGTAGAAAAATTCTTAAAAACATAACATAAAAATTTCGGACAAATTTTTATGCACTTATCTTGTAAGAAAGTTTGTGTATATTCTTTTAAACATAACAAATTATGATAAACTTGGCCGGCGTAATTTTTAGAAGCACTTTTATTTATTTCTATTTTTCTCTATTTACAAAAAAAAAAAAAAAAAAAAAAAAAAAAAAAAAAAAAAACATTTAATGACTACACTAAGAACATAATTTATATGACATTAATAATATAAAAAAATAAAATCTCAACTATATATATATATATATATGAAAACATTTTTATAGCAAAAATTTGCTTTTTGTCTAAAAATTATCCCGATTACCCTTACACTGAAAAGTACGCATGAAATTCTCGCATATCATAAAATTCCCGGTAATCAATTAGGTAATTTTATTACAGGATTACTCGTTATCAAACTTATTTTTCAATATTCGATTTTCACGGTCAGGACGTTAATATCTGATAACAACTATGACTATGTTTTATGTGATCTGACTACGTTTTAAAAAATTCATTTCTTAAGTTTGAAATATTCTTTGAAAAGCCATAAAGTCTGAATTTTTGATTTAAGCTTTTTTCCCCTGTCTTTTTAAATCTAGTTAGAATTATTAAAAATGTCTTTAAGGCGGCAGGAACACAACCAGTTTTGTTTTTTTTCATGAAATGCATTTTTAAATACGTATGTCCCTTTAAATGTAAATTCTTTTTTTTATTATTAATTAAAGTAAAATTAATAAACTTTGACCATATATTTTCCAATAAATCAAGCATAGTTATCATTTTTGAGTGTGTGAAAGAATAAATGATTATTTTTTTTTCAGGAATTTTTCGGTAATATTTATTTAACAAATTTTTAATCTTTAAAATAAACAACATAGTACTTTTTACAACGAGAATCATATTTTAAGAATTTTATCTCAAAAGAAAAAAATATGATGACAATTTAATAAAAATATAACTAAAAAAATTTGTAAGAAGTCTCTCAACATTGTCATTGTTGTAGAGTAAATAATTTAAATATAACGAATCTTAAAAAAATACATTCTGAGATCAATGGATTTAAAGTTTTAAGTATTTTTTGAACAATCAGAAACAGTAAAATACATAAATTTTTATACATTTATCTTATTATTGTATATATGTGAGATTTCCGTCATTCTATTTCAAAACGTCTAGAATATATTTTTAGGCCAACAAAATTAAAATGAGATTTTTCAAGATTTTTGTTTTCCGGGTCTCCTGACTAGCTTTAAGGCACAAGTTAGTATCAGACATCAAACTTTTGCGGTGAAATTTGAACTTTGTTAAGTTTATTAAACTTTTCCCGGAATTTAACGAGCAGAGTAGATACGTAATACACATCATACGATGCAGAAAAAGCTAAGCAAATAAAGTTAGATTAAAAATGAAGCAAATAGTGCTAAATATGTCCATAAAAATACATTCGGAAAATTTCAATCTGTCCATAAGTTTAAATTGATTTTTGTCTTTAGGGCAGCTACGTGTAACTATTTAAACCAAATAAATAAAAGAATCAACGATCATTAAAAAAATCTTATGCGAAAGATTTGAGAAATTACTAATGTTGAGGTAATATATTTACTCAATGATTAAAACTTTCTTACTTTTAAGCAAAAAAGTGCAATGCTCTTTTTACGTATTTTTTTAAAAAGTAAAAGACATACAAACAGGATGTAAAAAATGAATTATGTATATGTAGGGAAACCTTGAAAGTATAAACCAATACTCAATACTAAAAACTGTGTTAAATCTCGTAAATTATATTAATTTAAAAATTGCATGTATTGCAGTAAAAAGTGTAGCTCAATGCAAGAACTATATCGAACTTGACAGTGAGAGGGTAAGATGAAATCCTACGATTTTGAGAACCCCTAGCACTGAATGATTATATTAATCTGACTTGCAATCTTTTCAATGTGCATGTATGTTACACTTCAAGAGATTAAATAGCTCACGTTAAGAGTAACCTGCTAATACACAGTCGGACCCAGTTAAGATTTTTTTCCGGTCCCTTGAACGTCGCACAGTGGAGTATTTGACCCAAAAACCTGGCCAAAAATGCAAAAATTAAAATTTCGTCAACAATTGTAAAAAATCATATTTTTTAATAGCTCACTAATTGGTGCATCGATCTATGTCTGTTTTAGGAACCTGAGTTATATCCGGTGGCTCCTGGCCCCAGCTGAAGAGGAAGTTTCTTTCTGAGAAGACGTGGTTTTTTGGCATTGTTGTTATGTTTAAATATAATTTTTTTGTGACTCAATGAATTGTTGAATTGAAACTAAACAGGGCTTAAGTATTTAACAAAGGTCAGAGCTTAGTGTTAAACTATGTGTTAATTTAAATAGTTTAGTTTTTACTGCAATAAAAAAACATTAAATGTGTAAAAGGGTTATTTTTAAAGCGTTTTTGGCTCTAATTTATACATATCGAAAGCTTTTTAAATGTGTGCCGCGCTTTGCCCAGCCATGTTTGAATTATAATCGTATTAGTTATAGTCTTGAATGTCTATTTCTACAAAAAAATCTTCCGCATATTGTTGCCATTTTTTTTTATAATTTTTTTTTTTCGGGATGACTATTTAAATGCTGTGTTTTGCGGCCACCGAAATGAAGAGATAAGAACTATATATTTACTGTCGTATTGCAGATTTTTAGCTCACAGGATATTAGCGGAGAGCTTTTGCACCTACATATTCTGTCTGTATGTATGTACTTACGTACATATGTACGTATGTAGGTACGTACGTACGCACGCAACTCGATATCTTTTGATAGAAATATCCGATCGCCTTCAAATTGTATATACTTATTTATTGAAAAGGGTACCCTAATTAGTTCTTGGGGCTCATGTGTGTAACATAAGGAGAGATAGGAGGGAATTAACCCTTTCGAGGGCAGTGTCCTTAAAAAGGGACACCTAATTTTAATTCCAAAACTGACAAACGGCACCAAGAAAATTTAATTAAAAATTTCCTTTTATAATGTACGTGAAAATAAGCAACTTCATATTTTCTAATAAAAAGATTAAATTCCATTTATCAACTAAAAAGAGCAAGCCATACAGTAGCGAGACCCTACAACTTCTTCTTCCAGCAAGGTCTGATGGTAGTCCCGATAAAAGCCAAGAAAAGAGTGATGAAGAAGGTGAAGAAGAGTTCTGACGAATCATTTTGAAACTGGTAATATATTAAATACATTCAAAAACTAGCAATCTATACTATATAGACTCCACTTTACTGAACCTACTATTAAATATAACACTATTAAACACAAATTAAATGCAATAATTATTATTAAATGTAATTTAAATGTAATAAGCATTGTTAAATGTAAATAATAAGTTTTATATGTAGTAAAATTAAATACATTTAATTAAACATTAATAGTGAATAAGACAAACCTATCAACAATTACTTTCCTCTTAAAAACAGTAAATAGTTAAGGTTACAATTCGCTCAACTTTCAAACTCCCTTTGGAAGATGTAAAGTCAATGGACTTATGATTTATTCGTATTTTTTAAAATATCTACTTAGTAAATTAATAATTTAACTTCTTTTTTCTTTGTGCTCTTCTTAAATGATGACTCTTTTTTTTTTCTTAATTGTCAAAATATTTATAAAATGTATATTTATTATTATGTGAAGTGTTAAAATCTTGCTTGCACCTCGTCAGCTTTTAAGATATAAAATATTAAACTAAGCTATGAATTTGTATGTATACTTCATAGCATGCTAAAAGTTAGTTCAGTGAAACACACAGAACAGTTAAAAATGTCCATTCAGAGATTTCCGTGAATAAACTGAAATGTACTTGAGAACTTTTGTGCAGCCCTGTATATGATCTATAGAATGTATCCACAGCCCAATTAATATTTAAAAAAAATTGTTCTATTTTAAAACGCCTATCACAGCTACAAACGCACTTTCAGCAATTATTGGTTATAGACTTGAATAGTTAAATTTATTCTTCAGCCATATTCTTTTGTGTGTCCCTGTAAATGAACGGTATATACTATGCACATCATAATCTACAATAAGTGCCTTAGTACACCTTAGTGATATATATAAATGTCAGCACGTTTAAAAGTGTGATATTAAAATACAGAGCAAACGATTTCCCCCCATAGACCATAATGTAAGAGAATTCTTTTGGGTGTCTCTGTAAATGAACCGTAAAGGCTATATACTTGATTTACAATACCAAAGATGCCATAGTGATAACCAATAACATCTAAGAATTTCAAGCTAATCGGACTATATTTTCATTGAAAAATATTTTTGACCAGGATTTCGGGTCAAATACTCCACTGTACGTCGTTCATATGTCTAATGCAAAAATATCAACTTTTATACGCGTACTCATAGATCAAGAGGTGGATTTCTTTTCTCTTCTCCCGTGTTGCCAATTTAACGGATTTTTTGATTCAGATAAAAATCACTGTTCCAGAAAAGTAATATTTGATTTATTTACTAACACATTAAGACGAATAATAGAAATCGGAAATAGTGGTGGATATTTAAATAAAAATAAACCTGCTAAATTAGCAATACTAAAATTCTTCCTTGATGCCTCGTCCTAACATTCTTTGTCTCTTCCTTCATGTATGTTTTTACTGCAGTAGAGAGAGATCGACAAATTCAGGATGCTGAGATACGTCATAAAAATTATGATTATAGATGTTTATACCTGTTGGATTAGTGTGGATTTAAACACTGAAAAAAATGAAGTACTCAAAAATGAGTAAATCGATGTACTCATATCGAATTGAGTATGTTTGGATCAAAAATGAACATATGTTTTCTCAATTTTGAAACATCACATGTTATCAAACCAAAACAAAACGATAATTCTGTACCCTGTAATGGTTTATTTCATTTATGGTGGCATTCATTTAAGATGTACTTGATGATTCAAATAATATATTATGTACAGCATTTTAAAGTAATTCAAACGTGCTCTTGTTATAAAAATATTCGATTTGGGTTTCTTGCTAATAATTTTGCTATTTTCCTTAATAAATAATCAATTAAACGTTTCGTGTATCATAGAACAGAAAATAAAAGTTAGTACATTTTTAATTTAATTTGTAGGCTCAAGGGGGCAGTATATAACGATTCACATTTGAACTCATCCATGGTATCAAAAATGAGTACACGTGTTTCTCAATTTTAAATACATTTGGATCAGAGCTATTATGAGTATGTCACGTATTTAAAATTGAGTACTTTTTACTCAATTTTGAGTACCCATTTTTCTTCAGTGAATGTGCGCTATATTACTACTATGTTTTATCATGAATGTTATAGGTAAAAAAAAAATGAAACCCATACAGATTTAACAAATACGACCGCGGTTGTACAATTCTTTTATGTTTACTATATTTTCTTTACTTTTTGCTATGCTAAAAATATTTTTTACACAAAGATTAATAACGATAATTTTTTTCTTATTATATTAAAAATGAAGGACAGATTATAACGGTATTCGTCATTACAAATACTAAATATGATTTTTCTGTTAAATAAAAAATGTCTAGCAGGAAAATTATTTTGTTGCACTATTTTTGGTTGTAACGTATTAATCGTCAATAAAGCCATATTTGAATCCATGTTTGTTTTCAGTTGTTAGCCCTGTCGGTCCTATAAAAAGAAATGATAAGTTAAAGTTCAATACAGTTTGATTTTAATCTAAATATGCGTACAAAACATAATTTCCAACAGTAAATATATAAACGAAAGTTCTAAACTTCCTTTTTACGATTTGATATGTAAATACGTCCTATTCCTGCAACATTATACAAATCACGTTTTAACCCTTTATGTACTAAATTATGAATTCATGAAAATTTTATCTTCTAAACTATTTTTCGTGAATTTTTGAAACTACATTAGAAGATTTACATAATCATTTAATAAAATTTAGAAGCTCTTTCGAAGGATTGAAGGATTTAGAAGGATTATTTAAATTTGAATTTATAAGGATTTTGTGCAATATTTATAACCCCACTCAAATCTTTTATTTTAAATATTTTTCTAAGTATTTTGTGGCATTAGGAAATGTACAAATATAATGTTCTTACAATAGAAATATAGAAATATTTTCGAATTGAAAATCCCCCCCCCCCCCCCCAACGCTAAGAAAACTGAAAAGATGCAAAGGCAAAAGAAATCATCCTTAAAAAAAATTTGTGTGTGTGTGTGTAGCCAATAATGCTTTTGGAACAAGATGAAGTAATGCATCTACAAATCATTCTAAACTGTATTACTTCTAATTGATGTATTAAACGAATTTTATAACAAGTTATTTTAATGATACTTATATGTACTGTCAGTAGATAAAGGGTTACTACGCGATCTCCCTTAATACGCGACTTTTGTCCACTCCTTTGAAACGCGTCTTAACCGGGTTCGACTGCACTAATAATCGTTATATATTTTTATGAATATTACTTTATTATTATAACATCAGCTTGCAATAATTAATAATATCACTATTTATTGGACGAATCGTAACATATGTATGAAACTCAAATGTAAAATGGTAATTTAAAGAATTAGTATGTGACTTCTATGTATTTACTTCCACATCTATTTAAAAAGAAAATATATATTTTAAAAATCTGGATTATTAAAAAACTGAGCTTGATTCAATTGTTCACGGTAATTTGGGGAAAATAATAATATCTAAATGTTTCACATTTATATATTTCACAGGTTTTGATGCGCATTTTGCCTGTTGTTTAAGTTATCGCAAATTCCAATGTAATACTTCGTCTATTATCGACAAATTGATTCGAAATAAATACATAAAAAATGCAAGAAAAAAGTAGTTTTTAGTAAACATGTTTTTTCCTCTCTTAATTTATTTTGTACTTCTAACATAATGCAAGACTATTTATAAAGCTCTTTCCACATCTGATGGGACTACACTTCATCACGTATTTTATGTCAATGAGTGGAATTGTATCGCAATTTACACATTAATTGCTAATTCATAAATTCATATGCATATTCCAAAAACAAGAAAATTTGGATGAAGGATAAAGATATTTGATGATACATAATTCATACAGAGAATTATCGCTATAATATTAAAATTACACTTTTACCAAACAAGAAAGTGAAAAATCAAGTTCTCTATTTCAAGAAATCAGTTCAGTGATATCTCGGTTGAAAGAATGTTATATGAAGTATTATATCCAGTGATGTAAGCGATCACAATCGGGCCGTTACAAAAAGTATATTTGGCGCCAATACCAGATGACTCTCTTTTCTTTTGTTTGTGCTTTTTTAGAAAACTTTCTATTCTGTTTCCATATGCGCAAAGATAATGGAACTTGACACAAATATGATTAAATATTCATATAAAAAAATGCTCTTAATTTTGATCTGTATTGAATTCAGGTCTTTTCTATCGGAGGATTTATGCTCTCCCGTGCTGGGTTTGTGGGTGCGGACATTTAAAATTCCAATGAATACCCTACAGGTGACTAAAAACATACCTTCTAGTTTTTGGTATGCTTTTTTTTCCCGATCATATAAACCCAGAAAATTTATCTAATAAAATGTGTGGTTTTACTTTGTAGTACTTGTATGATTTCCTTTATTAGGCAAAATTTCTGGTTCAAGATATATTTTTTACTTAAAAACGGTAAGAATAGCAGCTACGTAAGAAAAGCAAAAATTCAGATATCTAACGCTGTCTCTAGGGTTGGGCGCGTTAGTCACAATCTAGGGGAATTTCTGTATTAGGTGGCGCTTTGCAACGCTCCTAATATTTTTTTTTTTTTTCAAAAAAAATTTTTTTAAGTAGATGGTGGAAAAGGATTTCAATGAAATAAAGTGCTTAGAGTGACATATACACACTGAAAAAAAAATATGTAACGTTACTCCATAAAATTGGTGGCAACATGCTGCCTCCTATTTCATGGAGTGATTTAACTTACATAATGGTGTAATTTAAACCGATATAATTGGTGTAATATTACATATTAGTGAAACGTAACACCATTTACATCGGTTAAATTACTCAATAAAATAGAGGCAGCTAAACTGCCACCAATTTTATGGCGCAACGTTACATAATTTTTTTAAAGTGCACTTAAACCGGCTCTACGAATACCTTCCCGCGATCCAGAGTGAAATTCTGTTGAATTATTAACCTTTTCCAAGGGCTGCACTCTGTATTTATCACTGATTTTAATATAATAAAATATTATTAACAAAAAACAAATAAAAATGAATATATAAGCTGAAATTTGTTCAGATAATATGCATAGTTGCACGCAGAAGGGAAAATAAACTCTTCATTCCAATTAACAATGAGTTTATCGTCAGACCTTATATTAAACTGTTTAGGAGAACTAGAATCACAAAGTTACCACCGTAGAGGATGCGCGCCTTACTCACTCAGCTCAATAAAAGAAAACAACGTTGAAATTGCATACATTTGTCTTGTTTATAAGTTAAATAACTAAAAACAATTGAAAAAAATAAAAATATTCCGATAGAACCTGCGTGGGAACTGAGGGGTTAATGTACTGCTCATAAAAATTTTGAACACAAAAATGACAGAAGTCAGTTACCTTTAAAATAGAGTCGAAGCATTTCACTGCCCTCCCTATAAGTTATATTTGCAGTTCAAGAGACAAAATTTCCTCCCTTCTGTCGTAATAACATGTTGTAGAGTAGTACGATATTTAGCAGTCCAGATTGATTATATAACTTGCCAAACATTTAAGTCAGCTAAAGAGATAATTATGCGGTGATGATTTTTCAGTTTTGAAAAATTCCATAAATTTAATTTACTCGTAATTTCTCAAATTCTATTTTTCATTATAAACACGATGGCCAACATAATTTTACGTGAACGATATTTAGTAAATTTAAAGGCATTTGATATACTGGGCTAAATGAAATATATTAAATGCCGCATTAACTAAACGGGTTTTGAAAGGTGGTGGACAAAATTACGTTATTCATTTTACTTTTTATATTTTTTCCCCCGCAAATGATTATACATTTCAAGCACTTTTCAGTTTGTCTGGAAACTTTTATTTATAACTTTATCGTAATAAGTTGGAAGCCATACCACATTTTACGGAATAGTAATTCATGGTCTAATATTAACCCGTTCGGCCCGGCGTAATATTAATGGGATATGAATTTTCTTTAAGTATTATTTTATCTTAAAAATTATTTTTTATATCTACATGTAGTAAATGCCTATACATAGTTATTATTATGGATTCATTTATGCTTCGGCATTTAGCAATTATAATAATAAGATTTGCTTTTTTCTCTTTACACCGTTGACGGTTCCTTTATATTTCAAACGTATGTTTCACTATTTAAATTTAAAATAGGGGCTACTTTTACGAACTAAAAATCCTTATAATATTATAAATGCAAAAGTGTGTATGAATGTTTGAGTCAAGTCAAAGTCCAAACTGATGAATTAATGCTTTTATATCTTTGCATATAGATGGATAACCCGGAAATGAACATAGGCTATGTTTCATTTTTATTTTATTCAAATATTTTGCTTAATAGTTCAAAATTTCATTATTGTTCATAAGGAATCAATTGACATTTTCCCTATAAAATTTAACCACCTTTCTTTTTTCGCTGCCAAAAATTTAAAACACCGAATAATAATTTCTCCTCCATAATTAATTTTCAATTGAAAGATTTTCACGTGAAGAAGGAAAGCGAAAGGAAAAACATTAAGAACTAAAAAAAAATATGAGTATGACGCCATATTGGAAATAAAACGGAAATTTTCAAGTTATTCATAATAATATAAGGTGCATTAAAATGAGTAAATACGGCATTCAGAAAGCATGCGAATATGACGTCATATATGGAAAATAAAACGGATATGCTTTGATGTTGAAATAAAATGGTCCTGAGTTATGGTATCAATTCTTATTGTATAAAGACAATTATTATCAATAGATGACGGTTTATCGTCTGCGCAAGGTTAACATAAAGATTTAATTTTTAATTTAAATTTGAAATAAGTTAAAAGAGTCATTTTAATTCTTAAAAACTGTAAAATTAACTCGATTGCATTAAAAAAACAATAACGGATGGTTAATTCTTATAGCCATAGATTTCATAAACTATAATTAAAAATTATTTATTTTTCTAACAGAAAGGTGCATTTTCGTTCGTGAAACATAAAAGCTTAGTATTATTCCGTCAAAGAAAAATCATTTTCTCTCGACCAGTATCGAATTTAAGGCTCAGGAGCTCGAAGAATATTGAGACACGTTTTTAAATCGTAGTTTGACAACCGGATTTTAATTCCACATTTCTTTTAGCTTTAAAATTCTAAAAATACTTGGTCACTTTAAATATTTTTGTTATAATGCATTTTTGTAAAGTCTTATGGGATGCAATGAATACATATAAAAATTTCACACCAAATACCATCTAAAATATACTGATGTAGTGGAGTTCTCCCAACATTGTTCTTTCGTTTTATGAAGAAAGACTCATCAAAATCTACGTTTTTAATCGGCAATCATTTTTTCGTTGGTTGCAATTTCATTTTCGTAATTGTTTATATTATTTGGTACAAAATTTTATTTTTTATGACTTAGCTATGTCAAGGCCCCTGTAAATAACGAATTCCATATTGTCTCCTATAAAATGTGATAAAGAGTTAGTTAATTATATATGTTTTTATTTATCGGGAGTGAAATGTTTTGTTTAATTAATACATTTATCTTTCTTTTAATGTTACGTGAATGAAGTCATGGGTAACAGCTAGCTTATAACAAAACATAGAAAATACTAGAAAGTTGTTGCGTCTGTTTAATCCTGTTGTATTATGACATTTTCCAAACGTCTGCAAAATTCTTCCTTAGCCTATTGTCATATGAATAATATGCGAAATAATTATATTCCTTAGATTTCAGTAAATAATATAGTCGGTAAGATTTGTTTGTTTGAGATTGTCGGTAAGTTTGAGATTTGTACAGCTACTTTTGATATTATTAACGTAAAAGTATTTTTTTCCTAAATTGAAAAAAAAAATCCGTTGCTATCACATTCCAAATTTTTCAGCATGTTAACAACTAATATGACATTTTATTATATATATAGTACGGTAAAGCGGACACAGCTTTTAATATGAGTGTTTTAAAATCATTTTAACATTGTTGGATAATAAACGAATTTTGTTTGTCGCAAAAACATTAAAATATAGCACATCTTCGATGTATCCAATGTACCAAATATCCAAGATAGTTATTTTTCTTTTGAGAAAATAATCTACGTACTCTTCATGTATTTTCGATTACTAATATTTAGGCTTAATTGGGTGATGAATTAATCTTTAAAACAAGTAGTTTAAAAAGAAATAGCTTTCAAGTGCTTGTTATTTGCATATTACTAGTTGGCGTATTTTAGTGAGATTAGTTTGCAACCAACCAAGAAAATATATGGGCACACTAGTGTTATAGCAACACTTTATTGTTATCCGATTAACTTTAAATCGTGGGATCCATCGTGGGTGCAAAGTCCTCCAAGTTCCCTATAAACTATACCTCTGGATGTGCCTAGTCAGGTGAAGATCTCGTCACCTGATCAAGGTTCTAAATTACGAGATCAACTCGAGTAGCGATGGCCGCCCTTCGGGTTCTCCTAATCCAGTGACCATGACTTCCAGCCTTATTGTGGCGAATGACCTAGTTGCCAAGTGATCGCCGTAAGGAAAAAAGTAACTTTAAATCCCATTGTTTACAATATCACTCATTTTCACGCGCAGTAAAAGATGGCATTAAACTTTTTGATTTACACGTCATGCGACAACTATTTAGAAACCTAAGGCACTTCTGTGTACCTTAACAAATATTGAAATTTTTGCGGCATTGGCCAATATTTACAAAAAATAGCGACTAGAAAATCCAAAAATAGTCAAGAAAACAAACGAACAGACACACATACAATTCCTGGATACTGTTGTATATTATAATGGGACCGTCAAGAGAACGAGTCCTTTCCAGCAAAACATGAAATTTAAAAATTGGAGCATCGATTCAAAAGTTATGCGTGGACATAAATAAAGATATATAATCTCTTTTGATAAAATTTGGTTTAAAAAATCTCTAGATCGGACAAAAATGTAGTTTTTTTTTTCCTTATGAAATTTGTATACGTTTTGAGAACCTTTAGAGCTCCGTTTCTTTCTCTAAATTACCCACAGAGACTTTTAGAATGTATTTGAAAAATTTATGTGGTTAATGTATACTAGAAAATGATGTTCTAACGGTTTTTCCAATTAGAACTTCTACCCTAATGGTTAGTGTACTTGTACTCACTAAACAAAAGTTAAAGTATTTTAAAACACGTTTAAAGCATGTGGGCAGCTTCGAAAGTCGCACGCTTTTATTCTATAGTTGCTTTAACCCCTTCAGAACTGGCTGCTTTTACGCAAATTTTTTTCATTCACACAACTTTTTTTTAAAGTTATCTTTTCTGAAATAATCACGAAAACGCTCTAATTAAAGAAAGCAAATATTACTTTTTTTTTTCCAGTGGTGCCGAAAAAAAATTATGTTTACTCTTTTTGAGGGTGCATATATGCACCCATGGTACCGAATGGGTTAATAACAAGTGCAATTGTTTTCTTCTATTGACCAGTTAGTTTTCTAAAATGACTGTAACAGAGCGAATGAAATGATTTATTTTACTTAGTTGTGCGTTTTATAAATATATAATGGTTGTTTCCCATCCTTAAGAACGAATAGATTTTTGAAGCTATGATACAGATATTGAAGTACAGACATTAGGTAAGATAATTTGGAAAGGGATTTTTATAATTAAGTTGTATCACAAGTTCGTGTTATTAGTATACGGGGTTTTTCTAAATGAATATCGAAGATTTAAGGCTTGGTAGTATTTATTACATAAAGTTTAAAATTATAATTAATACATAAAATGAAAGAAGAACTTAAACACTTTTACCTACAAGCTTACAAGCGTTCAATGTGAGCACATTTCGTCACACGGCACACATCAAGTCGATAGCTCAGTTCTTCCTAAACGTTGATTAGTGTTTGTGGGGTCATTGTTGCAATAGCTGCAATGGTCAGCTGGTAGTGGAGGCACATACATACGATCCTTTATGAACCTCCAGAGGCAGAAATCACATGGCGTCAGATCGGCTGAACGTCTGAAAAGAACTTCTTGACTTATCAACGTTTGGGAAGAACTGAGCTATCGACTTCATGTGTGCCGTGTGACGAAAGGTGCTCACATTGAACACTTGTAAGCTTGTAGGTAAAACTGTTTGAGTTGCTCTTTCATTTTATTTATTAATTTTAATTTTAAGTTTTATGTTATAAACACTAACAAGCGTTAAAACCCCGATATTCATTTAGAAACACCCCGTATTAATAATTAAAAAGTCAATAAAAATTTGAAGGATCATAAAAAATTCGGAAAATGGTTGGAGCATGAAGAAATCAAAAGTGCAGGTGGCAAAGATAACAGCTACTACTCTGGACGTATCCAAATGAAACTGTTACAAATAGACCTATGTGTTCTTACTCATTCAATCCTATGATTTATTATTATGAATATTTTCCATGAGTATGTGTGGTAACATGCGAATTTTTTTTTTCCTTTTATGATTAGAAGACTTTAGTCATACTTTTCACTCCAACATATACTTTAACAATGTACAATGTTACTAATGCAATTAACTTTATTTATATAAAATTGTGATCTGATTCCAATTATTTTTATAAAATTCCCGCAGAAATAATTCAGATTATACAGATATAAAGATCAAATTTGAAACAAAACAATCTAATAATTATTATCATTTTATATTAAATCCACATATTAATTATTTTTCAAATGATGTTAAAACATGACAAGATTTTTTTTTCATTTTCTTTATATATATATATATATAAATCATACGAAATATTCGAATTTATTTTCACTAAGGTCTTTACATGCAAAAAGATGCAAGATTACTAAAATATCGTTACGAGTGAAAGACATTAAGAATGTCATTTCAAAAAAAAAATCTATGTACTTATTCAGAGATAATGTAATCCACAAATTAGGAAAACATCGATCAGAAAACGTCAGATATAATGTTAAATTAATGGATGATGATGATTTTCTTTTTAATTATGAATGCAATATGACTCCTATTTTAACTACAAATGTAGGTTCAAGTTGATTATGAATCAGAACTCTTTAAAACCTTTTTCTCAACATTTTGAATCAATATAAATCTTTAATACTATAACAAATAAAACAATAAACCTGTTACACCTAACTTTAAAATTGTGGCATTTAATAGTATGAAAGTGTTAACATTTTCAATTTAATATGGTCCAATAGGCCAAAACAAGTTTCGTTATTCCAGTCATACGCCCTCGCTCATTTCTCGTTATATACACATAACGCAAACTATCGGAAAAAAAAAGAGAAAAAGCTATAAAAAGGAACATTCTGAAATCCTACCCATTGAAGACAAATGGAAAATCTGTTTTTGTTTCTGATTTTTGTTTGTTGCTACAAATATACTGTCGACTGTGATTCCATAAATCGACTTTCATTGGATGTTGGGCTATTTGTCTTGAGTTATTCGAACATTAATCATTCTTTGTTGCATTCGAAAGGAATCTGAAAAAGAACAGTCCCTTCACTACTGAACAGCATGAAAAAGAGTATAAAAAATGTGCTTTGGTAATAAATACGCTAATCTCCTACTCTCAGCAAAACAATCAAAAGAAAAAAAAATCTTCCAGTTTTTTAGAAGAAGGGGAAATTTTAAAAATATGATGGAAAGCATTCCAGGAGCATATAAATATTATGGCGCCAGAAGGTGCGTTCTTAGTAATGGAAGGAAGTATTGATTATGTATGTTAAAATATTTAGCCGTTCTTTATCTGCTTCAAAATTTCCGTCGAAGAAAAGAAGGAAGAATATGGCACACTAGAGGATGCAAAGGTATACGAGTCTTCACTGCCGAAGAATATAGTACAGATGTATATAACCTTGATCCAATTTTATTGTATAGATAAAATATTTATACCTAACAATATGTTATATAAAAGAAAAAAATACATTAAAAAGAAAATTTTAGTAAAATAAATTAGCTGATATACGAAAATCTACAAAATTATATCGGTTAATCACGAGAATAAGAACAATAAAAATCATATTGTAAATAAGTTTTATCTTTATTTGAACAAATTAGGAATCAATATATATGTGTATATACATATATAAATACCTAGTATATTAATTTTTAATGTATGTTTATATATATATATGGGGCATTCTCACAATCTTTTGACTTTTGGGGGAAAAAAACTGACAAAATTAAACTTGCTAAAATAACATTTTAATCTGATAATTGAATGCCTTAATGATTCAAAATAAAGAGAAAATGATCAGCAGCGAATTTTTTTTTATTATTTATTTAACTGAGGTTTAAGTTAAACTTGCGAGTTTAATTTTCCTTACCATTTTACCCCTATAACTTTTTATTTTCTTCTAAATGTTTACTTATAATGAATTTGCATAGTACCCACAGGACATCCAAATAAGAAATAATAAAAATGTAGTACTTTTAATAAAGAATTTTTGTATAACATTGTCTCAAAGGGGTGTTAAAGAAGGGACGGTAAGGTAAAAGAAGGGGATGGTATTGGAAAAAAAGGGACGAAATGGTAAAAAAGGGGACGGTAAGGATGGAACGGTAAGGAAAATTACCACCTGTTTGTAGGAAAATCATATTAAGACTAAGTGATAGGCATAATGTTCGTTGATTTTTAAAAACAGTTATTAACATTGGATTAAATCAGTTTTATTTTTATTTACCTCGAAAAGTGCAGGAATATACCTTGGGGACGGTGAGACTACCAATAAAGCCACGATGCTTGAAATTGATATTTAAATGCTGATTTAAATTGTACAGTAAATTTCCTGCCAAAGAATTTTAGACATTATTTCTCTAGCATACTTCTGCATGAGAAAAACTTGAAAAAATTCTGTGGCTGCATCTGAAATGATTTTCTATATAATTTTAGAAGAGGGATGGTAAGGAATCTAAAACCCAGGGACAGAGTTTAAAAAATAATAACAACCCTAAAAATGTGTGCAGGTTAATTTTTAGCTATATATTTATATAAAACAATAGTTCCAGTTTCAGAAAAAAATTACATCGAATTATTTTTATTGAAATAATTTTATCCAGACAGCTCCAAACTTAAAAATCAGCATCAGGGACACGGGACGGTAGATGAGTTTTCCTGGTATTTGGACCCCCAACATCGTCCAAAACTTATTTATCTCGTTAATATTGTTATGCAACTATGCAGTGGGATGTTCCTCAGTATATGAAATTAAAAAAAAAAAAACACAAAAAAGTGTATTAAATAAAAAATTATTATTCAGGGACATGAAAGTCAAAAGATTGTGAGAATGCCCCATATATATATATATATATATATATATATATATATATATATATATATATAATAAATTTACAATAATGAATTTTTATTTTGTTTATTCTTATGATTAATCGATATATTTTTGTAGATTTTCGTATTCGTTTTTAATGTATGTATATATAGTAAATCTTTCTTAACTGCCATTTTATAATTTGGTTTGTCAACTTTGTTTAATATCTTATGCATTTCAAGGAATAAAAATAACAGTTTAATATTTGTTAAAGGGTATTCCCATGAGCACTTGTCGTGTAAGTCACATGCTACGATTTTTGACTACCAGTATGTAAGAACGGAAAAATGTGACACATTTTATGGGAGATACATGTATATCATTAATTGAAAAAGACGAAGCAAACTTTTCGAAAATAACGGTGACCAACAAACATAGCAGTTATCAACAATGTGACTTACACTACAAAAACTCATGGAACTACCCTAAAGTGGTCTACACTTTTTAAACATATAAAACTTGAGTGTCTACTCCAGAGGAAAGGGAAATGGACTTGCCTGTATTTGAAATTACATATTAACGGATCGGAACAAAGAGAAAGTGCTCATATGTTCTCATTGCTAATATGAATGGGGAATTATCTAAGTTGCCCCTCTTTTCCTTATTTAATTTTTCTCATATTTGATAATCTTTATAGGAGGACGTAGGGTAAATTAACATCAGCTTCATTTCGCGATGTTAAAGAATTTGTATCACCATGTTCCTACTAAGATTCAAAGTTTATTTGCTGTCTGATATATAGTCTGAAGTGAAGAAGTATGTAGAATTAAGAGAATTTATCTCGACCCCAAGTGAAACGGTTCCATGTGATTTGTGATTCATTTAGCCATCATCAAACCCTTATTAGCTCTTTTCGCATTTCCATATTTTAAGAGATTACAATACCAAACATCTATGTATGCCTTCAATCGCCCGATAAGAAAAGACAGTAGAAAATGTGAAAGGATAAATAATTTCCTAAGCTCTCACTGGTAAAAGTTACGTACTTTATTCTATTATAGAACTATTCAGGAAAGTTTATTATTAATTATATAAGCAAAAATATTACGTCTGACTTCCATCTTTAAAATATTTACATTAAAATCACAGACAATACATAAAACAATTAAAATTATTACATAAAAACACTAAAAACATATTAAAATTGGGACGTTTCGGATCATCACGATCCCTCCTCAGCCAATTATAAACGTTAAGTCAATACTATCAACAGTTACAAGAAAAACGCATCAGAAAGTCGTCAATTTCAAGTTACAGTTAAAATAAAATAGAATACTCGGGCGGCACAGATGCAGCTTCGTTAATCGCTAAATCCTTGGTTTTAGTATGCCAGGCCTCTAAAAACACTCTCCCTGCGTAATTGTTGCAGCCGGATCGGATCACAAAAGCTTTATTAAAATCTGGAAAATGGTCGGCTGCAATAGTATGCTGAACGATCTTTGAATTCAAATTTCTACATCTAAATGCCTGTTTATGCTCTTTAAGCCGTATTTCAAGTACAGCGCCTAGAAGAAACAGTGTGGAAAACAGCTACAAAATAGTGCTAAAAAAATTGAATCCCATAAATGTACAACGATGCTGAATAACAAGATGTCGATCGTTGCGCCGTCGTAGTGATTTAATAACGATAGTCATTCTAAAAGAGACTCTTTAACCTATTTCACGTCATTCCTTAACTAAATTAGCTTATAACAGACCAAAATATCTTATATTTATAGTTTCCGATATTTAACATTCTATAATTTTTGAAAACACAGTGTTTATATTGAAAAGAGTTACGAGATGGCGCTCGTATCAGCATATTGCCGCTGAGCTTTGTTGGAGATTTATGGGATACCAGTTTTTAGCACTTTTTAAAGCATTATAGGAATAGCCGTTTTCCACACTGTATCTTCTAGGCGCTGTAATTTCAAGTGTCCTGCTAGATTCAAAAATATAAACCGCTTCACACTGCTCACACGGAATTCCGTAGACGATGTCTTTAAACTGCAGGATGGAATATCTATGTTTAAGTTTATTATTGTCTTCCCAGTTCTGTTCTGGCAGTGTTGACAAGGTAATCCAAAAATATGGAAACGTGCTTTAAATTTTACCTGTTGTAGGTAAGCAAGCAATGTAAATTACAAAAGTGTTCAAAATAATGAAGAAAAAATATTGTGTTAATGAACTACTCCTCCCACTAATTTTCAAATAGTTACACTTTAAGAATTTATACGACCCACTTACCCGAAAACATTGGTGAGTTAAAAATTGTTCCTTTTGCTCTAACGAGAATAAAAAAACTCCTTACCAATATCGTTAAAATAAATTGAAGTATGAAACACGAAAAAGATTACTAAAATTACTTTTTCATACCATTTAAAAGGCTATTTCATCATTAATACTAAAAAAAAAAAACATTTACAAATTGATGATGACGTTCTTAGGATCTAAAATACGTTATCGCGCAAAATAAACTTCACAAATACATCTAAATAAAACATTACACGGATAGACATGTAATGGGAAATGTAGTTTTTAATCCTGAAAATATGATTAAAGCACTTCTCATTGTTAAAGTGCCTTTTCTCATCTCCAATACATGACTGAGTTCTGCTAATACCGATCCTGTAAATACTTTGGAGTTCTTAGAGTTAACATTATTGCAAACATCGATTATATTGTTTTAGGTCAACTGCATATGTGTTATCCCTGACCTCTTTATCTTTCAGTATCTCTCAGATTTACACTTATAATTTTATATAAGTTCCTGATGCACAATAGTAAATTTTTAATTAAGCATAATCCATTTAATTTTAAATATATAGATATGTAGTTTTTTTTTTGTAATGATCTTGTTGCAGCAAAAGTAAATATTTTCTAACTGACCAATTTTGCTATGAAGATGATATAAAAATTTTGAAAGTGAAATATTTAAAAAATTAATAGCAAGGTTATTTAATTGACGCAGTTCCCACTTTTTTGAAGCAGTTTTTAAATTTTCATTAATTACTAATCTCCAACAGTTAAAAAATTCAAGTCTTTTTAATATTTTTCGGGCACCCTGTATACAAATTGCTTTTCTACTGATAATCTATGCTACATTTCTTATTCATATATTTCTGTATTTTAAAAAAGTGTATTTGTTACTGCAAATTTTGTATTAAAATTGTATTAAATCACATTTTCATTCATTAAATTACATCATGTATTTTTAATAAAACCTGGACATTTTAGGAAAAAAAGTAATAACCTATAGCTTCTCCATGAAAAGCTCGTAGAAGATTTTGTATTTACAATATATATATATATATATATATATATATATATAACGCACGCCTCTTTTTGCTGCTAATGTTCCTTTTTTATCTTTACATCTGTTTTGAAAGAGCATACCCCACACTGAAAAAAAAATTCTGCCACTGGCGTCTAGAAAATAAACTGTGCCTCTAGAAAAAATAGTTCATGTCATCCTTATAAATTCTATTTCCCTTTGCTAGAGAGTTCTAGTTATTCCTATTTGAATTCAAGGACGTTTTCCTATATTATCTTGGTCAAACTTATTTAAAAATCTCTGCAAATAAATGCGAACACAAGACATGAGTTTTAGTAACTATAATTCTAGTTTATGTACTATAATTCTAGAAATCAAGGGTTAATTTCTCGCGATTCAAACGATTCATAATATAGTGTATCGTTTCATCAACTAGAAAATTATAGACTAGAAATTCTCGATCATTTCGTCTATTCAGTTTATTTGTTTACCTTATTCGCATAACTCGGAAATCTATATTCTAGTTTAGGTGTTTAGAAAATGACTATCTATTCGTTCAAGATGAAGGCGGTATATTTTTTCTTTCAGTGCCTTTCAGTTCTTTTTGGTGCCTGTACTTTTCGAGCCTGTACCAATTCTCTAACTTTGCGTTTTCTATAAATGCTTACTCTCCGTTTTTTACCTCGGTTTAGTATTTTCCAATTATGGCTCAGCTATTAAAACCATTTCATAGCATCCTGCACATTCTAACTTTGAACTTTCAGCACCTGAACGAACCCCCATTGCCTCATGTCTTCAGCATGTAATGCAAGATTAGCATTTTTCTGCGAGACCATTATTACAAAGTACCTGTATCAATGTGGTCGTATGTTTATTTATCATATAGAGATAATAAAACTTTAGTGATGTACTTTAGTAGTGTTCATTATTATTATTATTATTATTATTTATATTATTATTACTATTGCAGCTTGATTTTTGTCCGGGTTATTTTTTGTCATCTTCTATTTTTAGCAAGTATACGAAGATTTTGACAGAAATACTTTCAAAATTTTGATAAGAGAGACAGCAAGATAAATATATAAGGGAATAAATTTTGAATTTTTCACCTTAGTAAAATTTATTGCCTCCGCGAAAATACTTAAAGTTTCGAAAAAATCTTTAAAGTATTTTACCGTTGAACTCGAGATAAGATGTCTTAATAAGGAGTCGAAATTGTAATAAAAAATAAATTTTCAACATAGCATTAGTGATGAGAAATCATGCGAAGAAATTTACCCAGAATCAACACGGGATTTTGCGATCTGCAGGATTTGCTTAGACGTCCTCATAAAAGTTTAAACCTTTAATACATTATTTTTTAGTTTGTTCGGAAACAATTATATTAAGTTTATTTTGTTAATTATCCCCTAGAAAAATGGTGAAAAAATTTATTTATGTTTCTGTTGGACATAATGTCATAATGTCACTCCTGAGTAACATAACAAAAATTGCTCAAAAAAATGATAATTTTAAATACTATACTTACATTAAAGTATTTACATTGCACAAGAATAACTATTCAACGATATAATAATTTTTTTTAATAGTTTGCAGAATTAATAATTACTACCTTAAAAAGATAGAGAAAACGACACTCAAGCACATTGCAAGCAATATCAACAAAAGATGTTATAACCTCCCCGTGATAACAAATCAGAACAAAAACATACTTTACGACCTTAAATGCATATTATAACACGTAAGTAATACATAATAGCTCACGAAAGGACCAACTGAAAGCTCCAAATTGTAAAGAAAGATTATGTAACTCCTGAGTTGCACTATGCATTTAAAGGTGAAGAAGAAGATAGCATTTATTTATTCGCAGAAGAAACGCACCAGTAGCAAACACAGTTTCTTTGAATTTGCCGCGATTAGCCCAATGCACTACGCATTTAAGTGGTATATGGCTGCGTCTCTTGAAGTTATTGTACCTGTACTGAAAATTTAATGAGCTAAAGATGTTATGCCATATATATAACTTATTTTCCCACCAAATGTAATTCAAACGTTACAGTAACATTTTTCGTGAATTCCAACTTGATAGAGAAATATGCAAGATGTAGGCATTTACACATAAAAGGCCAAAATAAGCATGCTGAATCTCACCAATATAGTAGTTTAGTTACAATCAAAACATGTCGCGGAAGTTTCCCTGAGCTTCCTGAACTGCAGTCTTCATTTGGCACGTGGAAAACGGGATTACAGTAAGGCTGTGGGTGTTGGTAAGAAGTCGCGTTTTCATCAACTCACGAGTTGAATAAGGTGATATTTAGACTCACAGAGTCTATTTAGTTGTTAAATATTAAGGGGTTCCGGGGTAAAAATTATATTTTCTTAATTTATAGGATTTGAATGTTTTTTTCCCCCCCTGAAATGTGTTATAAACACAATAAAAATGTTTGAAAACTTTGATTTTTTTTTTTTTTAACTCATGAACCACTTGCACGATTTCATTATTTTTTCACTATTGTGTCAAACATGACAAATTCCATGTTTCTAGACATGATCCATTCTGAAAAAATGGACTTAAAGATTTAGTGACGAGGGGGGGGGGGGGACTGAATAATTGTTATATCTGCTGGTGTAGTCATCGTAGAAATACGCGGTTTGCTTTATTCAGGTTGCTTTATTTGACTTTGTAGTATTTTATTAGCAAAAAAAAAAAAAAAAAAACATTTTTGGAGGGAATTACGACCCCTGGACCCTCGTAAGTGAGGATTGCCCTTGTATAAAGGAGAGTTATTTTTAAACGTGGTGAACTCCTTATTATAATTGCTTGGAGCCATATAAAATTAAACTTGTTACTCCACTGCGCTTCTTCTTTTTTACAGGGATTTAATAAATTGCTGTTGTTGTAAAATTGGTATAATGTCCTCCACATTTGAAACTGAGTGCTGAGAGCATTTTTATATATTTATGCATCACTTTTTGAATTTGAACCCAATTTGCAGAAGGAGAGTATTTGATATGTCACACAGTCATAACTATTCGGCAGCCGGTGCTTTATTTATTTTTATAAATTTTCTTGGGGCAATACGGGAGAAAGTCAGTCGCCTAGTGGCGTGGTCCGTAGCAACAGCTGCTGCCACGGCGGGGCCCCGGGTTCAAATCCTCGGGTAAGACATGGATGTGTTTGTGAATGTCGCTTTGTAGTTGTATAAATATGTAATGGAACAAGAAATAAAAATTGTTGTGACTTGTTGTTGTTTCTGTATATAATAAGGATCATTCCAGGCGAAAAGCCATAGTTGCTATAGGCCCCAAAGCAATCTCTCCACTACGGTGGGGCACAAAACCAAAACCAAACGGGAGAAAGTCATTAGTTTTCGAGAAGAAAGATATATTTCAAAAATGAAAGTTACTTCTAAATATATTCATATAAACGAGTTATCTCTTATTTGAGGGTAAAAATACTTGTGATGTGTCTTGATAAAAAATGTTAAAATGATGGATTTTGGATGGATTTTGGATGGATCTGTCATTTTTGTAGAATTATTTTGTAGCTACCTCCAAAAAAAAAAAAAAAAAAAAAAAAAAAACAGTGTTTGCACCACATGAATATAAAAAAGACCAGAAACACTAAATATAAATATTCTTTAGTTTAATTCATGAAACTTACTAGTAGGCATTGATACAAATTGATAACAATATGGAAAATTGAAAATGCAACAATAACAATGAAGCATATTTTTTTAAAAAAAATGGTAACTATTGCATAAAATAATAAAAAATCACAATTAAGTTAAAGTCAAAATGAGTTTTTTAAAATGCCATATAAAAAGAGTGACACTTGTTCAATTAGTGGCAACCATACATAGTTTTAAAAAGTCACTTTTCCAGAAAAAAAAAGGTTTTAATATGAAAGAAACACTGTAAAAGAGAAAAATGTTTCTTGATCTATGAAAATATAGTATAACTACGAATGAAAACATACATTAACCTCTTCCAAGATAACCAAACGATCCCGAAATGCGTTCTTTATCTTTACAAACCTCAGAAACCAATATATTTTCGAGAATTAAAGACGAATTTGGGAAAACAAAGGTTTTTTTTTACTGCCACTGATTTTCGGAAACGTTTCCGAGTTTATTGTGCATTACTCATTTTTTACAATCAGGAATATCAGTTTTTAAGATAATCTGAATTAAACATTTTCAGCTGCGTAACTCGATTTAGACATGCAAAAGTAACAAAATTAAACAAATTTTAATGCTAATGTTAATACCGTTAATTTATCATGTTTGTCTGTAAAACCTGTTTCTTCAACACGAGAATTGATAGCATCGGAAAAACCCATATTCTAAGTTGAGAAAACTGATTAATACACTATAAAAACAACTCGGAAACATTTCCGAAATCCAGCGTGGCAGCAAAAATTAGCTTTGTTTTTTATAAATACTTCTTTAAGTCTCGAAAATATATTGATATCTGGGTTTTCTAAAGACAAAAAGACGCTTTTCGGAATCGTGGGTAATACGGAAGAGGTTATTGTATATTTTCGTTCATGGTTATATTAAATTTTCCTAGATTAAGAAACATATGTCTTTTTTTAAAAGTAATATTATGGCAATGTCAAAAATTATTTTTAACCATTTGGAAAAATGGTTATTGTCCTCGTCAGGGTAGGAAATCAAAAGCATATCTGAAGCTTTTTATTGGTTTAATCCGCATTTTATTCGTTTTCTGATTGGTCTATACCGTAATCTGCATTTCCCTTTACTTTCAACAGAGGTGAATACTTCTGTTGCCACTATGACAAAAAAGTAATAAAAACTAAAAAAAAAAAAAAATAAATAACTCAGAAACAAATTTCATTGCATTTAAACAGCTTTCATTGCATTTAAAAGTACATTTTTTTCTCTATACGACGGTGTAAAAAGTAATATTGTGGGATGTTTAGAAGTTTAACCCCTTAATTCTCGCTCCCGTCATATTCACGGGCTGTGTCTTTTACTCAGATTGTTTGATTCCCACCAGTTTTATAAAATAGTGTAATTGGCTTTATTTTAGTATCGTTTTACCTGTCATTAAATAAGGTGAATATTTCTTTTTCAAAAAAGTGGTGCCAATAATCAACTTATATTTTTAAACCGTAATTTAATTCGAGCGTTAAGGGGTTAAGAATGAAATTTTATTTAAAATTAGTCATCAGATTTCTTGGAAATCTGACGATGGAAAAGCTTTTTCCCGAACAGCCAATGAAATGCTCGGATAATACGTAAGTTTCAGGTGGATAATACGTAAGTTTTAAGAAATCTGACGGGTCGCAGGCGATTTTTGTCGCTTGCAATTTTTACGTTTAATAACACTATTAATGTTTAATTCATGGTGTACGTAATGTATGATCAACTCCGTGCGATTTTTTATGTCTTAAATTTTAGTCATCGAAAAAATCATTTTCCAAATGGTCGTTGTAATTTGTTAAATTGCTTTTTTTTTTTTTTTTTGACTTGTGCCACTCCTCTCGAAAACCAGCGATGTTTCCAGTTATGGGAAGGGAACAACAAAACAGAAAAAAATAGTTTACTCCTGCATCACATTTTAAAAACAACTTTGAACAACAAAGAATTTAATATGTGAATTTTTTTCAACCGCATTTTAAACTTTGTTAAAACTGCGTGAATTAGGGGAGACCGGGGCTAGTTGGCTACAGGGGTAAGTAGGCGCAGTCCCCATAAATCGCCTGTTTGTGGATAGATTGTGCAACCAGTCACAAAGTACATTTCTTCTTGCATTTTACAATCCTAATTGTAATTTTGCAGCGTTACCTACGTGCAGTGGACATTTATTACGATTTTTCTGTTTTTTGCGCTCATAAGTAATTTTTTGCTGCTTCATTCTTTTTCTAATTTCTAATGCTTATCTTAATAATTGCGATTTAACTTGTGCAGTTTTCCTTAGTGTATGATTAACTTTACTTAGAACATGCGTGATTTACTTGGGTTATTTATGCTTAGATGGTTACGTGACACTTTTGTGAAGAAATTTATTATGGGGCTAGTAGGCGCATTGAACACGGGGCAAGTTGGCTCGGTGTCTGGTGTATGCTGGTAGCTTGAAAAACAGCAAACACCGAAAAAAGTGGTTGCAGTGCAAGATTTTGGGCACACGGGGCTTGCCCAAACGGAGACACTCGATTTTTTATTTGTGACAACTGTAACTCTGATGATGTTATCGAGTAGGATAAAGTTACTCAATGTTAATGTTTTATTCATTATTTTTATGTCTGTATGATTTAGAATTTACATTGTACGGCGATAACGCCTTTGATTAAACCTACTGGTAATAATGAAATTTATTTCTCTTAACTGCGTGTCTTATTTAAATTTTTATAAAGCGTGTGCCAACTTACCCCATAGGTATAGGCAACTTGCCCCGTGAAGGGGTAGGTTGGCCCACAATTTTCCTTTTACTTTAGGCTTCCGCTAAACATAAACTACAAAAGCTACAAACTCACAACTCCGGGTATTTATAGCCCAATGCCTGTTCTTTAAAAGTACAGTTATAGTTTCATAAAAAAACTTAAACAAAAAATAAATAAAAATCCATAACTAAAAACGGCGCCTACTATCCCCGGTCTCCCCTATATCAATGTAAAGCAAACGGAATGAATTGTCTATTTTATATTTTGAATACGAATTCATATCAAAACTTTTTTTAAGACAAGTCTTTATATTTCACAAAGAAGTTATTAGATATTAGTTTTATGACTCATACACTTTAATAAAACAGAAAAAGTTACAGTCATCTTTCTCACGTGATAAAATTTAAGAACCTCATTGAGCACCGTATACAAATCGTTCTTATCTATTTTTTTTTTCTGTAAAAGCTAGAGCTTGAACGAAGACACGAACAGTAAAATCGAATGCATAAACACTTTAAAACTTTTCAAATGACAAAGTGAAAAAAAGTCAATAAATAAAAACAAGTCGAACAGATAAATAAGTATTGTATCTTGCCAAGTCGTACGTTTTACTTTCATGTGCTGACGAGTAAAAAATAAAGGTATTTTTGCACACTTTGAGGTTTAACCCCTTCGGGACGAGCGTCTTTTACAACATTTTTAATCTTTTATCACCGGTTTTTTAAAACAGAAATTTTTGCCTAATTGAATCGGTAAAATGCTCGGATTAAATAAGGCAAATTTTACAATAAAAATTTTCTGGTGAGAATAATCACTGATTCTGAGCACCTTACGCGGCACGTATACGGGTCGCTCGTCCCCAAGGGGTTAATTAATTCTTCATGATAAAATCTATGATCTCACGAAAAAATTCTTTTTATTCAAATTTACTAATTACCCATTTTGGAAATTAGCATAATAAGGGGATATACCCGGGCTTGCCGGGTTACAGAATATAGTTGAAAACAATTTTTTTTTTTTTTTTTTTAATAATTCATATCTCTAACAAAGCTTTTACATTTAATATATTTTTTAGATGGTGCACTAACAATACCAAAAGTCATATTTATTTGAAAAATACCAATTATGTGTTCATAAAGTTTTCAAATTTATTAAAAGCGATATTTTAGTATTGGCTTCGCACCAGGAGTTAACAGCTGGAGAAATAGCCAAATATCCCTATTTACAATCAGCCTTTTTTATTCTGATAATTTCAGTAGTTTAAGTGTATAGTTTAATTACATCTCTTAAATTTGTGCGTTTATGTGTAATATTTCATTTAATTATTCATTTATTGGTGAATGTTTAATTACGTTGTGGGATATAAGCTGGAAACAAATACTGAGCCATTTATATTAATTTAAATGCAAACGTATTAATTTTCCGCAATCGTCTGCGCACGATAGACATAGATTTAAAAAAATTCATTCTTGAAAATTATTTTAAATACTGTAGAAATTGAATAAATGGGGATACATTTTTCAAACAAATTGCGATGCAGTTTTCAAAGAAATTTCATTTGAAAGTACATTTGTTCCCCATTCGTCGGTGCAAAAATTTTAAATGCACGACTTTTAGAAGTTAAAAAAATGCAGTAAAGGTTAAATTTAATCGTCTGGTGTTGCCACCGTCAAAATAACTTCAGCGTTACGCACGGACGCGTTTATTCTTTATAATACAGATAGTAATTTTTAAAAAAATTACAAGGATATGTAGTCAGATTTTATGTAAATTCAGACTTTTTTCCATTTTTAATCTAATAGGCTCATAAAACCCATTTCTTTCAAAATATCGAATACCATAATTAAATTTAAACGATATACTTTTACATGTGTGACATCGATTTAATGTCATTTTTTCCCTTATGTTCTGCAGATATTTTCTAAAATAATCTAAAATAAATATAAAGTGCTTAAAATTTATAGTGTAGTTTAAAAAATTTCATCAGATTTCCGTAAATTCGTTATTTTTGGATATTTTTGTAATTTTAAAATTTGTAATTAAAAACTAGCTGCTTAAACAATTTACATTCAAAATGTTAAAATTAAAGTACGAGTTCTTTAAGAGAATACCGGTTCTTTAAATTTAAGTAAATGTGACAGCTTATTTTTTATTTTTTTGTTCAGTATTGTTCTAAAATAATTTTAAGAATTTTTTTAAGCGATTAACCTCTTCACTATTAAGTATACTAATAAATTATTTACTCTTGGTGAAAGCTAGAATTGACATCCTATTTTCTTGATACGGAACTTAGGCATCAAATTATTTAGATATGAGGTTCGTTTTGCAATTACCTTAGATTTTTAAAACGGGACAGATCACATACGTGGATTTGTGGAGTAAAGGGGATAATATATATAATGTGACTAGGAAATCTTTCACCAGCTTTTAGTAAATTAATCTTTTTGTTGTTGCTGTTGTTGTTGTTGTTGTTTGTTTGTTTGTTTGTTTTGTTTTGTTTTTGTACTTCGTTATTTTTCATGTATTTACTGAAAACAGTATCTTACGTGACACTTTAAGACGATACAGATGCGATAAGCTCGGATAATAAATATGGAAGTGGAAATTTGAGAGTCTTAACAAACAAAAAACTTTGTTTTTGACCAACATAGATTATGTGTTTAAAATAAACATCCTTAAGCACGCAGAAATCGAACCCCAGAATTTCGTTTTACTTCTCTGTGAATTTTCCGATATTTCGCTGGGAAAACATAAAGCCCCAAAAGTATTGTTCCTTTTTCGTAAGCATATTTATATTTTCCTTAAGCAGTAAAAAGTTATTTCCTCTTAATATAAAACAATCTATAAGCTTCAAAAACATTTTTACCCTGAGCTTCCAAAATGGCAAAGAGAAGGGGGAAAAGTTGCTTCTTCTCACCCTCCTCTCAATCCTACTTGTCACCGTTTGACTTGAAACCGTGGCCTTTCTTTCCAAGTCCAGATCCCCGCCCTGTTGATGGGAAAATTACAATAATTAATGCCACCTTTAGTCTTTCCTATGCCAATGGACAACACTCGGGCCCCGTCAGGCCCTGTCAGTTGCCTCTGATTCCGTTATCCTGCCATAGTCGGCGTGATGTCAGCGATTTGTCTTAAATTTTGTTTTTGACTGCACTCTTCTGTTTTTGTAGGCAGAAGTTGAAGTATGCCAGGAACTCGGTGGGAATCAGCTTTTGAAGTTTTTTATTTTATTTTATTCCTACCTCAGCACCCCTCTGTTATTCATTTTCGGGCACCTGACGTTTCTGGCGCTAGGTTTCCATGTCATCGTCAATCTCTTTATTGTAAAGTATTCGAAATAAAGAATTACTTTTCACTCCGTTTGTCGGATCTAAGTTCTTCGCCGGATGTAACTTCTTCGCTCAAGATCCTCCCTCCCCTTCCTCCGTTTTAGTGTTAAATATTTTATTAATATTTAATGAGGTATCCTGCAAAAGTATTTTCAGTCGGAAAACTACTTTGATATATTTATTTTTTAAGTTTAGCAAGGTGCGAGTAAGGTGTGCCAGTTATAGAACCACAGGGGGTGGAAAAGAGCAAGTGCATTTCCAAAAATATTTCGTCTATTAAAAGTTAATGGAAATATTTCTTTAATTTTATTTTTATTGCTTTTATTAAATTTTAATTTTGAACAGGCGGTTATTAATAAGTTTTGTTAAATTTATTTTATATGTTTCCTTTAAAATATTTTGGTGCACTAAAGAAAAACTATTGGGAATATTGAAATTAGTTTCATTGAAATTACTCTTATAAAACTAAGTTTATTTTATTTTATTTATTTATTTTCTAAGTTTAAACAATCTCATTACATATGACGAACTGAGTTTCAAAATTTGCCTTATCCAAAATTTAAAAAAAAAGAATTCTCTATCAATTTTATTTGTGACCCTGGGCCGAAAAAATACTACATTCTCCAAACAAACTAGTTTTATCCTGTATTTCTGTCATTGTAAAATCTTGGTCTACAATAAAAACTAATGGACGTAGTCAAAGGTCTTTCGCGATTTCCCAAACTTTGATTTTCTGGATAAAGCGAATTTTGAAAGTCACGTCCTGATATATAGGTTTCTTTTTTATTACAGTATGTTCGTCATTTTTCTTAGACATATTTGGGTACACTGGGCACACAACGGGAAAAGAGGGATACAAATTACTGCAAAATTTATATAAAAAATATGCAAACATTTTAGCATTTTTTATCCTCGTAAGCTAGCAACTTCTTTGCTTTTTAAATGTTTATAGAAAATGTAACTACTATATTCATTCAAAAATTCTACAGAAAAATATGAGCTGATGTGCAACTGTTAGATTTATTTTAATGCTATTATAATTTCTTTTGATCAACACACTTTCTGTTACTTCATTTTAGTTAGATTCAATAAAAAATACTACCTATTACATTATCCCCTATGTTGGAATTTCTGAAAACTTTTTTCAGATCTACGTCTATCATGACGACCCCTGGAACACAAAACCACCCCCAGTTCAAAACTTTATTTATATATATCACTTTCTTATGGGCACGATAACTTCCATAATTCTTCACAGATCTCTTCCAAACTGAGACATAAAATCAAGGGGAAGAAAATTTCGGTCACATTTGTAAATGGGCAAAATCGGACCAAGGGGGTGGCAATAGGGAGGGAATTTCTGAAAAACGAAAAAACCCCATCACTTCTTAATTATAATACATATCAAATCAGTTTAAAGTTATTATTACTTCTAGAAAAAGGGCCAAATATTTATGTATCCCAGATTTTTGATAAAATTGAAAATGGGCTCAGGGGGGAAAAAAAAATAGGGCTTTAGGAAGAAAAAAATTCGTCAATTCGCAAGATATGAAATTCACTTAAACTTATTATACATCTTTTTGATACAATCTACAACTTTTATATTGACAAGTTTTTGATAGGACAAACTCTTACCGCCAAAAATAATAAATAAAAAAAATAAATAAAAACGACAAAAAAGAGATGGTGGGGTGAAGAAGAAAAAAATTCATATCTTCGTCCATTCGCAAGACATCAAATTCAATTAAATTCATTATAAATTTTATTAATGTTATCTACAAGCTTTATATTGGCAAGTTTTTGATGGGACCAACTCTTAAAGCAAAAACAAATTAAAAAAAATAGAAGTTGAAGAAAAATTATCGGGTTAACATAATTCTGATAAAACCAGCTGTTATAGAAAAAATGAGATTAAAAACTCGTCAAAAGCAGCCAGAAAAAATTGTTAACCTGGGTTTATCTCTAATCTTGATTAGATTTTTGTTGATGAAATTAGTACTTAACTTCGAAATCTACCTCCACTTGTAGACTGAGCCGACAGGGATTTTTCATAAAGTGTAATTGTTTTTAGACACACCGTTAAGTTTACTCTTTCATAAAATTGAAAATTTGGTTTAAACCTCGAAACTCTCGTTTCTCTTCTCTCTTTTTTTTTTTTTTACTTTTCGAACACAGAGTGTAAGGGAAGTATTGTAATCATGATTTCTGTGTGTGTGAGAGTGAGTGATTAAACACGATAACGCACAAACGGTACTTCTGATAGAGTCCCTATTTGGCGAATAAGTTATGGGCCACTATCGCAGGATTTGCACAGATTTTTCTGAAAAATCGATCGCCGGATTAGGTATTTAATCCATTTTTAAACCATTTTGCGACCGATTCTATTGGTACAGCAAAAAGGAAATGAAATACAATAGAACTGAAAAGTTAGGCGGCAATGTAGTCAAGTATTATTATCGCAGAGGTAACGTCTCCAATTTCAAAACGAGAGGTCAGCGTTTAAATCCAGCCGATTCCATTAAGTCAGAAATTTATGAAATTTCCAGCTTATTTATTTATTTTATACTTACTGAAGATTACACCAGTGTTCGGAAATCCGGTTGGAGTCACTCCAGGTTTATTTATTACCCTTACTTGACAAGCACCTCTGGATAAAACCCAAACACAAAATTTATAGGTTTTGTCATAGAATTTCTGACATATATTCATTTTTTACGCCACCACGTTAGACTTTCATGACATTAAAAGCCAACATTATTCTCGCGAAAAAATCGCAAGCTAATGTTAGACCTGTGGAAACACAATTTTAAAATTCCTCGTTTGGATTTTAATATTTTTGAATTATTCTTTTTTTTCTGAATAGTATAGCTGAGGGTGATCTCTACTCTAACCGAGTTAGTTTTTACTTTTTTGATTTAGGTAGCTGATTTTTTTTTTTTTTTTTTTTTTATGTAGTTACTTTCACTTTCGGATTTTATATGAGAATATCCTATACAGGACTACCTAAACTAATGTGACCAAATTTCAAAAAATATTTCAACTTTAAAGCTTTCAAAACTTAAAATGTATACCCTTATTTTGAACTTCATAAATTTCTCAATTTTTTAAAGCTGAATAAGTTTGTGAAATCAAAAATCTGAGTCTCACCTTCTTAACATGAATGCCGTCACCAAGACTTTCGGATGTTTAGTCCGTAGAACCTAAAGTTACTAAGTGATTTTAAAATATAACAACTTTTGAATTTTTTCTCTTTTTTTCTTTTACAGTGGCTCACATTTGTTTTTGGATACTTCTGTTTTTTAAACTTACTTATAAAAAAATATCATCCAAATATTAAAGGATCTACTTAAAAAAATTTTATATAAACTTTATTTTCCCTATAATCAAAACTACATATTGTAATGAAAATAAATTCGAAACTGTTACCGAGAAACTGTTAAAAACAATCTCACATAAGTAATTGGACACTTGAAAGAGTTACTAAATTTTTGGCAGACGATATTTTTTGTTATTTATTTTTATTATAAATGGAAATATATGTCAAATATTATCGCCTGCACGTTGAAATTACTGCTAAGTCATGTATATTTACTTACATTTCTATATTTGAAGTGAACATGGCTGGACGCAACAAAGTTACAACAAATTATATTCGTAATTTAATATTAGAGCATTTTAAAGATGGTAAAAGCATCAGAACTATCGCAAAACTTGTTAAAGTAAGTCATTCAACTGTTTTTGCTATTATAAAATGATGCAAACTACGTGGAACTGTTTAAAAAGCATTAAAATCAGGAGCTCCTCACAAGCTAACTCCCAAGAATCGAAGATTTATTGTGCATAAAATCAAGGAAAATCCAAGAATGAGTGCAGTGCAGCTTACAACAGATTTAGAAAACAGATTTGACATAAAAGTAAACCCTGAAACTGTTAGACGAGTCATCAGATCATATGGATACAACAGTAGAGTTACCAGAAGAAAATTTTTCGTTAATGAAAGAGCAAGAAAGTTACGTCTGGATTTTGCAAAATCCATGGTAAATAAAGATTTATCGTGTTGGGAAAACGTCATGTTTGTGGATGAATCAAAATTTAACATATTTGGGTCTGATGGGCGAATAACTGTGTGGAGTAAGCCCAACGAAGAGCTCAATCCAAAAAATCTCTTATCAACTGTCAAACATGGAGGTGGAGGCATAATGGTTTGGGGATGTTTTGCTGCTTCTGGTATGGGAAATTTAGTTTTCATTGAAAATAATATGAACCAATATAATTATATAAATATCCTGAAAGAAAATTTGAAAATATCTGCCAAAAACTTGGAATTTAAAAGGCATTCAACTTGTGTCAAGATAATGATCCCAAACATACAGCCCTAAATGTTCGCTTATGGCTGCTGTACAGCTGTCCCAAAGTTATGAAGACTCCACCATATTCTCCAGATTTAAACCAATTGAAAATGTTTTTCATGAACTGGAGAAAGGAACAAGAAAACATGATATTTCTTCGAAAGAACAACTTAAAACAGTATTAACAGAGGAATGGAACAAAATTGAACATTCTTACACAAAAAACTAGTTGCATCCATGTCAAAACGTATTAAAAGTGTAATTTCAGCTAAAGGATACCCAACAAAGTATTAAAATGTTTGATTATATGCATATTTTTGTTTACATTTATTGAATGTTCAAAGTGTCCAATTACTTATGAGAGATTGTTTTTAACACTTTCTCGGTAAATTAATTTTTTGAAAAAAAATTTTTGAATTCATTTTCATTACAATATGTAGGTTTTATTATAGAGAAAAAAAAGTTTATATGAATTTTTTTTAAGTAGATCCTTTAATATTTAGAGGATTTTTTTATAAGTAGGTTTCAAAAACATAAGTGTCCAAAAATAAATGTGAGCCACTGTAAATCTAGTAACTTTGAAACTTTGTCCCCCAGAGATGCACGGTTTGACAAATGTTCTTTTTATGAACAAAAGCTCAAATTTTGTGATTAAGAGATCGTGTTTCAGACGTTTTAAAGCGAATAATTTTTTTGCAATCCGCAATTTAATTTCCCTTTTGAACAACGTTTTTGCACTTGACTTACCTCGCACACATAAACCGCGTTCTGTTTTGTTAGCTTAAAATATTGAGGGTTCATTATTAAAGTGTTAATTTTGAAAATAATGTTTTATTACTGCTACTCTGTGCTCAACCGCGTATCTCTGCATTGTAAAACTAAAAAGTATCTCGATTCGAAATCAAAAAGAAAAAGATGCAAATATGTCAACTTTTAAAGTCATCTCTTAACTTCTGGACCATGTTTTATTTTATCCGAATGTGTACGTATGTATATAACGTAGCATTATTTTTACTATTTGTATTATATTTATGTGTATGGTACCTCCATAGTCGTGGGGGATAAAAACGGTCGTTGGTGCCAATACGACTACCGGCGACTCCGTCGCAGACTTTTGTGGAGTTCCCGGCTGTGATCTTCAGTGATGTCAATTTTCTTGTGTCTATCCTGTCTTCATTTTGACGAAGGATAGTAAGCGAACATAGTTACTGCAAGCAAACTATTAGATGAATATGTCAATTATATAAATATCAATTAAATAAATATCGACGAATGAGTTCGTATATATCATATTTCTTCTGGAATTCTCTTGGCCAGCACCTGAAAAGCCGTAAAGAGAGAGAGAAAATCCCATACTTTATAATTGTCAAATTGTCGCTGAGAAATGCAAGAGGTACCGTTAGACTGCGAATTGGTAAAAATTTTGAAATAGGTATCGCCTACATATTAAAATTTGCACCAACTTTGAATTTTCAAATGTTAACATCCACTTTTGACACCCCATTTGTGTCTTGATACAAAAACGCGTAGTTTATGTATATATGCATATTAAAGCTTATAGCGTTCGGAAAGTTAAAAATTGCAGGATGCTATTGTTAAATCCACCGTGACAAAACTTTATTTCTAACTATATTATCTTCCCAAAAAATCACCCAAGTGAGATTTTTTTTTTTTTTAATGAGATGCAATGAACAGTTTCAAACATAACTTGCGTATTTTTAATTATGAAAATTATTAATAAATTTATAATAAAATAAAACGTGAATAATGACCTACATTGATTTTTGCATAAAACGAACCACAGTCGTCAAAATTAAGAGTATCTAAATTTACAACTCAGTACAATCATTAGTTTTCGAGAGAGATGCATTTCAAGTAGATATATATAAAATTAACTATATTTAGATACATTTATTTTACTGTCTAAGGGAACACGGTCTCCTGTTATAGTTGCCATCCACAGAAAAGAAAATCTTAGACACACATCCGAAAAACTTTACTAAATTTTCTTTCTTATAAAGTAAGTTTAATGTATGCATTCAGATCTTCTCTATATTTTTTCTAGTAACTAACTTGAATGATTCAGGTACTTCTTACGAGATCTTACCTTTATTTTTCGAAATATATGGATAAACGCCTAACACATTTTCCTTTATAACTCTATGACGATTTTTTTAAAAAGTATATAAATTGTATCCCAATACCATTTTCCGGGCTGCCTTGATCCTTAAAACTCAAATATGGAATCAAAAGTGGGTGTTACCATTTGAAAATTCAAAGTTAGTTGTTACAATTTTTAATATGTAGACGATTTCTATATCAAAATTTCCACACATATTCGCAAGGTAAACAAAATTCAGAGTTGAACGATACGCACCTCATTTCTCTGCGCCAATTTATCTATTAAAAAAGCATGGAGAGTTCTCTTTTACCAAGACCTATACAGTGTTCCTGCATCTATTTTATACTTTCATTACAAAAATTATTATTATCTGCGTGTGAATTTATTTTCATAGTAAAAGGTTTCGCTGGTCCTAAATTTGACCATGTAGGTAAGTATCATTGTAAAGAAAAAAGTGTACAGTAAATATGAGAACACAAATAAATCAGTGATTTCAAATAACAACATAAATCCACTTTTTCCAAAATGGGGGTTTCTTTTTCTTTCTTTTTTTTTCTTTTTTTCTTTTTTCTTTCTTCTTTCTTTCTTTTTTTTTTTTTTTTTTTCTTTTTGAAAACGTTTTTGTGAAAGATAAAAGTTACATACACTTAGTTACGAAAGTTTTTATGAAAATATGTTAAGAACGTTTGTTATGACATTTCTTGAAGAAAAGGTGACATAGGATCGTATTACATTCAAAATTACAATTTATCTCAATAACTTTTTCTAAAACGAAAAATTTCACATAAATACAAATATTTCAGGTATGAGTCAAGAACAACTTAAAATCTCGTGAAAATCAAATGACAAAAGAAGAAAGCAAGCAGTAACAAGAAAGAGTGGTAATTAATGATTTTTACACATTAGTTTTTCGAAAATTAAACATTATTAATTTCTACGACAGCTACTGAATTTTGCCACTTACGTTTTCTGTTGATGTCACTAAGTTTTGAATAGCAAAAGATGATATTTTCTGCAACTCTTCTACTGGACCTCTTGTAAGGGACTCTTTGAATTTAATATTTTATTTATTAATTTGCTAACGCAGGTAGTCTCACAATTGCTTCTTTTATAATTGTATGGTGACTGGAAAAAGTTATTTCACAGCATTGTTTGAAAGTCATTCGTGTTGAACAAGAGCAATGTGTTTTGAACCATTATCTTGTTGAAATATGCAAAGTCACGTAGCAGTACAACGGCCCTTTGGCATGAATAACCTTTCAAAATATTCAGATATCTGTGATAAATCCTGATTTAATTAATTACTGCAAAATTACCGACTTCAGATATTCATAGAATATTCCAAACCAAAATCTAGACATCATCCTGTTTTACAAATCATTGTAAACCATTATTTTTTCAAGGGTCTTATTTAATTTTTCTCCGAAGAATTAAATTCATCTGCAGATGTGAGACCATTTTTATGATTTTATCGCATAGTCCTATAAAGAGTACATAAACAAAAAGGAAAAACATTTTAAACAATGAAAAAATATTATAATAAACCTGATTTCAGAGTAAATCGATAATTCTGTTAATTCTTCAAAAATTGATGAGACATCACATAACAATTTTATGGCACACTTGAGATCCTTTCACGGTGCACCACAGTGCCGCGGAATACCGACTGAGAACCATTGCTCTACACTGTAAAAAAAAATCTGTAGTTCTACAGATGTAAAGTTACATGCTCACTAAACTTTCACCTGTAACTGTACGAAAAAAGCTGCAAATCTACAAAACTAGTTTTTGTAAAGCTACAAAAATCTGTAACTTTACAAATGAATCTGCTAAAATTTCAGTAATCTTACTAAACTTTTATTTGTAACCCTGGCTGGAGTTACATGAAAAGTTCTCGGAATCCCAGTTTCCAAAAAAATTCTTAGTAACCTTACAGATTTTTTGATTTTCGGCTCAAAAGTGTGTCTGTTACATGAAATTTTGTTGTTGCCGTTACATGAAAAGTTCTAGGAATCCAAGTTTCCTAGAAAAACTTTAGTAACTTCACAGATTTTTTTTTACAGTGTAGTGCATATCGCTCTGCCTATAGCGTATACCCTCTTTTTATGGCTACAGCACTGTTCTAGAACACAATGTTTTGTAAACCTTTGAAATGACTTCCATCAGAAGAAGAACAGTGTCATTTGCTATTTTGAGGGGTGTATTACCATTTGAAAACATTTATTGTTGCAAATATGAAAGTGACCCTTCAGAAAACACAGTCAAAGATAAATATAAAGCGAGAAAGGCGATAAAAGTCCACGATGAAAGTCGCTCGTAAAGGAAAGTGCGATAAATAACTAGTTTATGATTATCATCGTTTCTCTCCCGTGAGCCTTCAATTTATGTATCAAGAGTAGTAATTTTTTTTTTATATAGACATTCGAAATTATTGTTTAATGAAAAAATTGCGTGGAAACTGTTTAAGATTCAAACATTTATTTCCAAATTTCTTTCCTTCGAAGTAACGTTTACTTCTAAGTAATTTTTCGCATTTAATTGTGATGGGTGCATTGATTGGAACGGCCCATTCAGGAGTTCCCAACTGACCTTGCACGTGGCTTCTCCAAATGAATCAGTCACTGTTCAGTTTATGGATGCAGTTTGCTTCTTCCAGACAATTCATCGCGGGACATCAGCATTCCATATCTTTCGGAGGGGAGCAACATTCCCTATTGAGGAAAAAGTTCAAGTCTTTTTCCAGTAGCTGCTTATCAAAACTCCAATCTTCGTATTTTGTTGATTTGGGAGACATTTCCCCTTTTGTTCTTCATTCTTTTTCAAAAAGGTTTCTTTTTTTCACTCTTTCGCTGCCATTCTTTCAATTTTATTTTGTTTCGATCCTCAACTTTTGAAAAAAGAACGTGACACGTTTCTTCAGATATGTACGCATAAAGTTGTATAATTAAACACTTAGGAATGAACATATCGTAAGATTATTAAGGCAAATTTTTTCTCTGGGTCTCAACATGCGTACTGAATTTCTCCATAAGTTTTATTATTTTGCTATGAGCACGTACCATTTTCATATTGTGTATAATTTAAAGAATCCATAAATGACACGTTGGTATTATATAGCAAATAAGAATAGGCTCAAAAGATGAAGTTAATGGTGGAGTTTAATAGAGGTTCGCAAGGGGACGAAATTTTCAGACCTGGGCTCTTTATCTCGGTTATGCAAAAATCAAATAAATCTGACCCGATGATGGCCCATTTCAAAATTCCGAAAAATACCAATATTTCTTAAATAATGTTAAGCTACAATTAAATATCTTTCAAAAGAATACTGCATACTTGCTTATGCAAAAGTTTTAAAGCACAGAATTATTCAGATTATATGTCAGCAGGTCAATGAATACGTAATAACAATAAGAATGATTACTTAGACAATTAAGTACATGAAAATATATTAAAAAATAAATGTAATGCAGAATGATAGAAAAAGACGATAAAACAATCATAATTTCATAGCTCTATAAAGAAAAGAAGTAGATTTATAAAACTATTTCTAACAAGGAAGTTCTTGCGACGCGAACTCTCTTTCCCATTCTTTTTTGGCCCCAATAGCGGCAGAGAGGATTCGAAACCAATCGCTCCCGTCGGCCTAATCGTTCGGAGTTTTCCGTGTTTTCTTCGAACCTTGGATTTCCTTGCATAAATACGGGCTAGGTTCCCTTAGAAAGACCCTCATGGAGAGCAGCCACCCTTTCGGGCCCATATCCCAAGTGTAGATAATTGTCCGTCATAAAACAACATCAACAACACCCTCTCTTTTTTGTTCTTTTTTATAATACAGTTAATCGTATTCATATTAAGTTGTCATGTGTTAATAATCAGCTGCTGAATATAAATATGAAAAAAAAATCTTTCCATCACCAAATGTAACCCGATTGCCGAAGAAATAGAAGAATGCTACCAACACTGCCGAAGACGATTTCAATATGAATTCAAGATAAAAGACGCAAATCATTAACAGTCATTTCTGACAGATGTATTATTAGCTTCTAAGAATTAGTGGGTTGATTTAACTCTTGATTTATTTTTTTAATAAGTAATTTTTACATTTTCTAACTAATTTAATTTCAAAGGTATCATTCATGTTTACGCTTTCAGTTTACTCAATGTTTAAAAGCTAAGAACTCTTGTGAGTTGTAAGATGCAAACGACTGTTGTTTAAACAATTTCTGCTCTTTTACATCTAAATGCACTTAAGTTTGCTTTTAAATACAGGATTTTTGTAAAGTAAAATATGTCAAGTGTTAATCTATCCATCGTAGTTTGAATGATTTATAAAGATATATCTGCATGTTTCTAAAATCATGATGTTGTCCGAAGTCACAAAGACAGAAAAACGCTAAAAATAAACGCTAAGAGAGTATCGATGTAGATTAGGCAATTAACAATAAAGTAGATGAAAAGGTAGATTTAGATTCATGAAACGCAGAAACCAATTTTGGGATAGAATCTGACAATGGAAATGATTATCTGGGAGAAGGAGAGAATGATTTCTAATGAGGAATCAGAAAAAGATTCTTTAGAATTTAAGCAAGCAGTGAAACAGTACTCGCATAAACGTACAATATCAGCTAACCCCTAACCCTCCGCCAAAGAAAAAATAAAAATAAGTAAATAATCTAATTTTTTGAAGAGGAGAGGGGAGTGTTTTTAAAGAATCATAAAATAAAAAAGAAAACTCTGGATTACATTTAAATTTTAAATATTTTTATGCAAAGAAACATTAAGTTCTGCGCGGTGAGAGAGAAAATGTCCCTTGTGGTCCATGATGCTACTCTTACAACACACCATACACTTTCATTCAGTGCATTCCCTTTATTTGAATTTGACTTTCTTTTCCTAAAGAACAAAAAAATGCAACATCGTCACACTGAATGCCATTTTTTTTTCTTTAATTTAAGAGATATGAATAGCCAAAGTAACCTACAATTACAAACCAATTACAAATTATTTAAAATTTTACCCTAACAAGCGTTACAATTCTAGTAAATCGATCGGTATAATGAGGGGCAACCGCTCACCCCCCCCCCTCCCAAAAGAAGCTGGGGAGGATATATTCATACTCTTCTATTTACGAGAAACTTATTTTAGCTAATAACTTATAATGTGCCATCTCCTTCCCCCCCCCCCCCCACAACACACACACACACACACGCGCGAGCAAATTGTTACGGGTTAGAATTTCTAAAATCTGTTATTGTTTAATATCATCAAAAACTTAAGAGAATGTAGTAAGCAACATAAGAAAATGAAAAGATCAAGCTACAATAAAATTAAAGTTTTTACTTATAATAAAACAATATAAAAACTTTTAAAGAATATATCATAAAATAACATTGCGTACACTGTATAAAAAAAAAAAAAAAAAAAAAAAAAAAAAAAAAAAAAAAAAAAAAAAATCTGTAGTTCTACAGATGTAAAGTTACATGCTTACTAAACTTTCATCTGTAACTGTACAAAAAAAGCTGCAAATCTACAGAACTAGTTTTTGTAAAGCTACAGAAATCTGTAACTTTACAAGTGAATCTGCTAAAATTACAGTAATCTTACTAAAATTTTATCTGTAACCCTGGTTGCAGCTACATGAAAAGTTCTAGGTATCCCAGGTTCCTAAAAAATTCTTAGTAACCTTACAGATTTCTTTTTTTTTTTCGGCGCAAAAGTGTGTCTGTTACATGAATTTTTGCTGTTGCCGTTACATAAAAAGTTCTAGGAATCCCAGTTTCCTAGAAAAACTTTACAGATTTTTTTAAAGTGTACATAAAATAATCTGTTCAATCACAATGATAGACAGTTTTTTATATTTACATTCATTGGGTGTGTTTTTTCTTCCATTCCTTTTTTTTTTTTTTTTAAAGTTTAGGAGGATAATCTTCCTCTGTCTCACCCTGCGTAGACCATGTCCCATGATCAGGCAATGATCGTAATATACAAGAACAGCGCCTTCCTGACAAAGTCATGCATATTACTGACAGATAATACATTAGAATTTGTATGCATATTATACTGATATTACAAAATTGCAGTTAATTATATTCGACAAAGCTATACATTTGAAAGGGAACTACATCTAAAATTCTAAACATTCTTCCCAGAGAAGAGAAAATCTTGAAAATTGTCCCTTACATTTTTTAGCAGTATGAGAAGGGATGAAAAATTAATAGAAATTCCACAAAAATGTCAATTTTTTGTTGCAAAATGAAACGTCCTGCACTCTTTAAAATCAATATAATTAGAGATTTAAAAAAAAAATCGCCAATGGGCAATAAAGTGACATTTCAGGAAACCCTGCGCAGTTTCAAACATTTTTTGTCGCCTCCCAGTTTTAATTTGGCAATTAATTTTAAAGATACTTATGCTAGTAAAATTTTGGATGAAATTCAGAAGTTCGCAATGAATGATCTTATTTATAAGTAATTTTCTAAAGAAAAATAACATTTTTCGAGATTTCCTTAAGTAAATGCCCAATATTAGTAGTATTTTTACAACAAAACATAAATAAAATAAAATAATTGGACTCTAGTGCAGTTAACGAAAAAGACAGGCTGCGTTATTGCCACCCCTCTTGAGTGTGATGTAATCAAGATAACGTGGTTCCCACTGATTGTCAAATTGCCATGTGATCAAGGTAGGTTTAAAAGAAGAGGCCGAGCCTGAAAAGAGTAAAGTCCAGGTCTGTTCTGGTCCGGAAAGAATCGTACGCAGGCCAGGCTTGATCCAGCCTGTCCTGCGTACTGCTTTTGAAAAGTCATTCATGTATTATTTACATGATTTAAGAACATGTAAATGTTATAAATTCGTGAATTATTTTATTTGTATTAACATTAAATGTATAAAAAATGAAATCAGATTGTTTTAATATAAAAAGTTCCAAATAAAATAAACATAAATCAAAATCATTCATTATATTAAAATTCATTTGCGATGGTTTTAATTAAAAATTTACATATAAAATAAACATTAAAAAATGTTAAAAGACTTCAGTTAAAACAGGTAGAAGTAGTATTAAAAACTACCTTGCTATTTTACATAAGAATTAAGTTAAACTATAAAGAGAGAGAGGGCGAATTTTAAATCATCGGGAAATCTATACCACTTTTTATCAATCTTGAAGCATCTTTTCATGAAACTAAGAGATGTAATAATTAAAAAGCTGCCTTCTCTAATAAATTATTAATAGCACAATAACGGACGAATTTTGTACGATAGCATTGCACTATTTCTGCATATTTGCATTTTTTAACTATATATCCGCTATTCATACAAGCATATTAAATACTATATAAAAGCTTGACATAATATTTAAAAATTGATTATATTTTCAAAGAAGTAGGAGTATTCATGAAATGTCGATTAAATTAGAAATATGGCCATTAAAATTCCGATATTTTGTAATTATGATGAAATTATAATTATTTTCAATACAAAACCTTTAAATATAATATTAACTCGATACTAGGCGAATACTAGCTTGATAAATTAAACAAAATAAAGTAAAATACAGAGTTCATTATTTAATGATACTTAATTTCTGTCGATTTAAATTAGAGTTGCACAACCGCTGGGGCCCTTTGTAATTAATTCGAAGATTACCTTTTGAATTTTGTGGTGGCAAAGGATTTTCAGGCGAAATGGTTGTGCAGTACTAATTTAAAAAATCAATAAAAACAATATAAATCTTATTTCAATTTTGTACTACAGATAAACTTTAATTATTAATGAGGAACTTGCAATCGAAAAACACTGAAAATTAAAACGTTTGAAGTCATCTAAACAGCTCTAATTACCGTCGTTTCATGTACCTGAAAAAGAAGAAAAGAAAGAGCTCTAAAATCATAGTGTAATCTTTTTTCTTTTTTTTTTTACTTATGAGGCTTCTTATCGAGGAAAGATTAATTATCAGCAACATATATTTAAAGTAAACAATAAATTATAAGAAGAGCTTATTTATTACACTGCATCAAGAATTATCTAGAATATATTTTGAGCATTAAAAAATCTACTTTTATTTTGTTCGGCTAATTATAAACAGTATGTATAAAATCCTATACGTATACAAAGACGCGGGATTTTATCTTTCCTCATTTTTTTTAATTATGCGTATCCTATCTAGGCTTTAAAATTTAAACTACACAGAACACTCGATATTTTCAAAATGCAGTTGCACTTTTTTTTTAATTACGTATATTATATAAGCATGTTTTCAAAATATAGTTATTTGTTTTGAGAAAAGCTTATTTATTACACTGCATTAGGAATTAGAATAATTTTTGAGATTTAAAATATAATTTTGTCCCGTTGGAATAATATAAACATTATGCATAAAATCCTGCGGGTACGCAAAAACACAGGATTTTACCTTTTATCAGTTTTTTTAACTATGCGTACCCATCTAGGCTTTAAATTTTAACTACACAAAACAGTCAATATTCTAAAAATGCAGCTTATTATTTTAACTAAGTAAATTCTGTAAGCACATAAAAAAATTCTTTCTAATATTTATTTAAAAGAACTATACATACATTGAGAATTCGATTGGTAGAGTATACTTAATTTATTTACTTAGGCTATTAAATCCTCAAACAATTATTATTATTTATTTTTTATTTTCACTTTTCTAATCGTGTTTAGAGAGAGAGATATCTTTTCCTGCTCAATTAAAGCTTGTTTTAAATTTTTAAACGTGCTGAAATTGGAAGTGCTTCGAATAAGACTCAGATACGATTTAATCTTCGCCTATCAATAAATAAATATTTCAGCTATTTCAAGTCCAAATTCGGATTACTGAAATGTCTTTTTATTTACATTAAAATGCAATTAATTTATAGAGAATCAACCAAAACTGAATTTGTAACCCATTTTTGATGAAAAATAAAACATTTAGTTATCTTATAATTACACTACACAACAAGGGGTCCCACCCGCGGTTCAGGCTTTGCAGACTCTAAAACATACTAATGCACCCTGTCTAAAAACATTACCAGGTTACGGAAGATTGAATGATATTATGAGCTATTTCAAATCCAAATTCTGATTGCTGAACTGCCTGTTTATTTACATAAAAATGCAATTAATTTATAAAGAATCAACCAAAACTGAACTTGTAAGCCATTTTTGATGGAAAATAAAACATTTAGTTATCATATTATTACACAACAAGGGGGCCAACCCCCGTTCAAGCTTCGCAGACTCTAGAAACATACTAATGTGCCCTGTCTAAAAAACACTACCAGGATAAGGAAGATTAAATGATATTATCAGTATAATGGCGGCTATCTTCTGTAATCGCGTTGCCATGCTTTTCCGTTTGAATGGACATTTTTCGGTTACCATGGCATCATCCATCGCTGACGTAATAAATGAGTCAGTTTTCGGGATTGATAAGTAAGATCAATTACGCATTTCAAAATTAGGTTGTATAAAATGGTTAGGTTAAAAATATCGCTATATGTCTGTGTTTTATAACGACGCTATGGACAATATTCTTCCTTTAGGTTTGAGGCTAAAAATCTCCGTCTGCTTGGGAATAGCTTTCAGGTCCACGTATTGAAAAACATTGTGTTTTGAAATTTTACGCTTATATTTTATGTTTCGATCGAGTTTTAGATATTTCAGGAAATATCTTATTGATGAATAGTTTTTCTATTTTAATTCGCCATCATGCATATTTTCATAGTATTTTTACAATGTATATTGTTTGTGTTAGTTAATAAGAATATCCGAATTTTCTAATATGTATTTATCGAATCATATCAAATTATTCGTACAAAATAAATTGAAAGTTTTTAAAGTATTTTGTGCATATATTTACTTATATTTATGCTGCATCAAATGATGATCTTTTAAACCATGTGACGTCAGATTAAAATTCTCCGGAATGAAAATCGTTTTAAATGTACCGTTTTAATATATGACGCAATTTTCCCTATTAAAGGCGTTTCTCATGTAATAATTTACTTATTTTAATTTTTTTTCCTTTTAAGATTCACGGGTACATATATTATTTAACTTAAAAGTATTTGGAAGTATTATTATTTGAGCTTTTTAAATATGACCCAATATTCACCATTAAAAATTTTCATATGTAATAATTTAATTATTTTAGGCACTTTAAATATTACGATATTTAATATTTGGGCATTTTACATACAACGTAATTATCATCTTTAACTGCGTTTCGCATATGAAATTTTTATTATTTTAAAGTTTTCGTACTTTTTTAATATTTACGTGCAAAGATTTTGACGTAACTTTCCTTATTTTCTACTTTTAACACGTAATAATTAAAAATTTTCTTTCTGTTTTTGAAGCTATTAATGTCATTTTCTCTTTAAAACTGAAAAGAAAATATTTTTTTACTTCTATGGAATTTGAAGGTGACAAGGGTTTTTTGGTTTCTAAAATAAACTGAGTCCTGACGATCGATATGTGACAAAGTTTTTTTATTTTTTAAGAATTTCCTGAAACATAATTTAATCACAATATTGTCTTCACAATTGACTGAAATGAAAGATAATTTCGATTTCAATTCGAAAATGATGAAAAAGGAGAAATCTAATATTCCCTGTGTTTTTCCGTTTTCTCCCTTTTTTCCACACTACCAGTTATTTAGTTGCCATTATTAGAGAAATCTCATTAAAATTAGAAAAAAAATCTCGATAACTAATTCAAATTTTAAAATTCTAGTACCACTTTTGAAACCGGTCGATCAATACGGATAACTGGAGTTAATTTCAGAACCAAACGTTCCATATTTTAGGAGAATGTGAAACATAATCAGTCGTTTCATAAATGCGTTTCATTAGGATTTTATATACGTAGTGTTGAAATATAATAATAAACTAACAGTCGACTGTTTCAAAGATTGTCATAATATACTGGCAAAAAAAATTAGGATGAGTCGTTATTTTAGATTGGAATTTTGATACTCGCAAAAATTTCATGAAGATATGAAACTTAATTCATGAGTAACAATTAAATTCCCAAGAAGTTTTTTCCCGAGAAATCAACGTACGCAGCCGAATTCATAAACTGCCTTTAATTGTGCATTATTTTAAAAGTATTAATGTAACACATTCACTCGAACATAATCAAGTATTACGTCATTACGCAATAAAAAAACTTAAAACATTAAAATCTTAAAACATTATGTTCACTTTATAGATGCATTTTAATCAACGAATAAATCTTAAAACATTATATTCCGTTTTTAGATACATTTTAATCAATGGATGAATCTTAATATGTATTAAAGAAAAGGAAGTTTCCGGGGAATTGCGTAGAGTCTGGATATCAAGACAATCATATTTCAATCGACAGTATATCCATTTGTTGTAACTAAAAAGTAGATTAATTTTTTTAAAAATGCACCAAATCACTTTCATTTCCACTAACAATATCTTAACTAAATAATCTTTTCAAAAAAAAAAAAAATAACCGACTTCAAAAAAAAGCACAAAAAAGAATTAAATAATTCTTTAAACTTCTCTAATGACGAAACGTTATCCATTAACTGCACATCGGACATCATGTATCGGCATAAAAACTTTAAATATAATATATAGAATTTAATATCTACCAAACATGGATTTTCTAGAGAATATTTTTTACAAAAGATTAATTTACATATTTATGATTTAATTTACGAATCTATACATATAAAAAGTAATCAATTACTTTTTGATGTTGGTGCCAACCTATTTTAAGTGCAGTAAAATTGTGAATATATTGTAGCTATTACCATGAATAAAGTGATGATGGAAAATATGATACAAAATTTTTAAAAATGCTCTATTTCTTCAGCAAATTATTTGTTTAATCATTATCGATTGTGAATGTTTGGCACCAACTTCAAAAAGTAATGGATTACTTTTCATATGTATATATTCGTAAATTAAATCATAAATATGTAAATTAATCTTTTGTAAAAAAAATATTCTCTAGAAAATCCAAGTTTGGTAGATATTAAATTCTATATATTATATTTAAAGTTTTTATGCCGATACATGATGTCCGATGTGCAGTTAATGGATAACGTTTCGTCATTAGAGAAGTTTATAGAATAATTTAATTCTTTTTTGTGCTTTTTTTGAAGTCGGTTAATTTTTTTTTTTTTTTTTTTTTTTTTTTGAAAAGATTATTTTATTTCCTACTTTTTAGTTATTCATACCGTAACACATAATTATCCGGATTTCAACATCTGCTGAATAAGTAAATTATTTGTCAAATAAATTATAATTTACAAAAATTATTTATTAAACAAATAGTTTTTAATAAATTCTTTATAATTTCATTAGAAGTATTGATTTTATTAGCATTTAATACTTATGATATATTTTTAAACAAGTGCATTGATAAAATATTGTATCCCTTAAATGTGCAATGATACTGCTGCAATATGCAGATCGCAGCGACATCTGCAGGAGATTTTCTACAACCGTAAGAAATTGCTAGTCTATATAATGTAATACTAGTAATACGAAAATCCTGCAGATGTCGCTGCGATCGACACTTGAAATTTTAGCAGCATCGTCGCACATTTAAGGGATACAAATTTTTAGCACTGTTTGGATAGCAGATTTCCACACTAGGTATTCTAGGCGCTGTAGTATCACATTGTATAGACTAGCAATTTCTTTCAGTTGTAGAAAATATCCTGCAGATGTCGCTGCGATCTGCATATGGTAGCAGTATCATTGCACATTTAAGGGATACAATATTTTAGCGCTTTTTTAAGTATTACAGGGATAGCCGATTTTCCACACTATATATTCTAGGTGCTATACCGTAATACTTAAAAAAGTGCTGAAATATTGGATCACTTAATTGTCGCTACAATTAACGCTGCAATTTGGTCCAGCTCTAGATGCTGTAAGCATTTTCACAATACCTACTGGGTTCCGATCCTGAACCGTTCTCATTGGTTCCCCAGATTCAGATATCCATAGAACATATTGACTGACTATCGCAGTAGTACAGCGTCTAGAATACATAGCGTGGAAATCTGCTATTCAAACAACGCTAAAAGTTGTATCCCTTAAATGTGCAATGATGCTGAAATCCAGGGAGGCATCGCAGGCGACATCTGCGATATATTTTCAAATTCAAAGTAAACATCATCGTATTATTACAACATCTAGACCAAATCGTATTGGAGTTATAGAAAATATCCTTAAGATGTCGCTATGATCGACTCATTGAATTTCAGCATCGTTTGACATTTAAGGGATCCAATATTTTAGCACTTCTTTAAGTATTACTGGGATAGCCGATTTCCACACAACACTCTTAAAAATCTGCAACATTTGCTGCAGAGTCACTCCACCGCTTTTATAGAAAACGGTTACTTGACTATATTATGGAGCATTCTCGTTGGTCAGAACAGACATATTCTATAATAGTAGTGGAGTGACTATGCAGCAAATGCTGCAGATTTTTAACAGTGTATATATTCTAGACTTTGTACTTAGAAAGTACAAAAATATTGCATCCCTTAAATGTAAAAGATGCTGAAATTCAAAGAGTAGATCGGAGAGACATCTGAGGATATCTTCTAAAACTCCAAGACCATTTGGTCTAGATGCTGTTATAATACAATGCTTACACTGAAATTTGAAAATATAACACAGATGTCGCTGCGATCGGCTCATTGAATTACAGCATCATTGCACATTTAAGGGATACATTTGTTTAGTACTGTTTCGATAGCAGATTTCTACACTATTTATTCTAGGCGTTGTACTTGTGCTCTGATACATGAGAAACTTTAAAGGTTGATTTTCAACTTTTCGACACCGGCTTCCGATATCGGTTTGTGTCTTTGTGGGCCTTCCGGTTTGGTGGATGACAGAATGGCCGGGATCCAGATAGATTTTTCGCTCTTAGCGAATCGAGATGGACCAATCAGAAGGCTGCATTTTTGCAAACAGCGTAAAGTTCACAAAACTGCAGTCTTCTGATTGGTCAATCTCGTTTCACTACCAGTGAAAAATCTATCTGGATCTCGGCCTTTGTCCAGCTAAGTTTTCGCACTTTGAAAGATCTCGTATCTCTGTAAGAGCAACAGTATGAAAGATGAGTGCTTATAAATGGGCGACTGCTTGATAAAGCATTTGAATTTTAAAGTTTTTATTTTTTTTAAATGTTCTAATCATCAGATTTTAATGAAATTGGAATGGGACCAAATGGGTGACTTACACTTTCAAACAAAAAAAAAATTATCAAAATCGGTTCATATTTAAGAAAGTTATGCGTGAACATGGGCAAAACATACATACAGGTCGAATTGATAACCTCCTTCTTTTTGAAATCGGTTAAAAATGTGCGATACTTATATTATGAAGTCTGATGGCATCAGACTTCATATGATGATGCAATCATAAATAATTCTGTTCCACCTTAGGCACAGTAAAAGACCTGAGAAATTCTACTTCTGATAAAATGAGCTTGAAAGATTTCTTACTAATTTATTTTATTTTATACTTTTTTTACACTTTTTCTGCTCTTAATAATTTAATTCGTGAAAACAGGGAATTTCAATAAACCGGCTACTTATAAAAAGTAGTCATTATATTTATCATGATGCCAGCATCTCTTAATTATTCCGGAGTCGAATCTAAAACAAACATCTTTAAAACTGGAAAGCGTATATAAGGAAATGTGTCTACTTTCTATAAGGTACTTATATTAGATTGCATTTAAAAAATTTTAATTAAATAAAATTTCCGGTTGCAAACATAATTGTATTCGATCAAACTCAGGAATAATTAAGAGATGTTGGCATGTATGTATTTATCATGCAGGATATAGTTTGAATGTAAATATACCAAATTAATATATGATTCATTATAAAGTGTTATGCAAATTTACGTCGCAACTAGAAAAATTTATTAAGATTTTTCTTAATATATATATTAAGGTATTCGAATAGTTGAGAACATTTAACCCCATGATTACTGGGTTGGGAAATATGTCGTCGCAGCGACTTTTTCTTTATTTTGTTTCCACCACATTTTGAAAAGTAATCACTGCCATACATTTACACTACGATACATTCAATAAAAATCTACAACAAATAAATTTTTGCAAATTGCGGTACGAGTGAATATAAAAATAGCGTCCATTTCTAGTCCGTTATCAAAAGGTTAAAAAAGCATGACATGGAAACAAATTAACCACCTTTTCAAATTTTATTTATATACGTAATAACTATATAGAGTATTTTCAAGAAATTTTAGAAAAATTGCAAAAATGCTACATTAAAATCTAATCATCCAATTCAAATAAATTTATTATCAAAATAATCCTTACACACTTATCTAGGGAATGAACTAAAAGTTTTAGGATACTTCTTTGAATAAACATTTTGGAACTAGTCTAAGAAACAATAGTAGATATTTGACATATTTTACATCATGGGTATTTAAATATCTTAACATAATTTGAAAAATATACTTATTGTGAACATTCTTCTAGTGCTGCACAATCTTTTTTGCCTGAAAATCGTTTGCCACCACAATATTCGAAAGCTAATCTTAGATTTATTGAATAGCAAAGTTTTGGTCATTATATAATACAACTTATTCTGTGTAAAATAGTGGTGTTTTGGTGACTCGTAGGCCCACGGTTGTTCACGTCCAGTCCAGTTCATGCTCTACGAAAGATTACACAGAAAAAAAATCAGGTTTAAATAAATGAATGATAACATTTTAAGTTATCATTTTTTATACTCTAATTAATACTCTCATAATACTCTCATAAATACATCATAATCTCATAAAAAATTATTATTTATTCACCAAAATCTGTTATTAAATAAGGTAAAATTTTCTATTAAATTTTACTGGTAACAAGTTGACAGTTACACCTTTGACAGGACCACGCTGATTTATTCTCTGTGCGAAGAACTATTTTAGCAGACTTAATGGCTTTTTGTTTATTATCATAAATATGTATTCTGTCACGGTGTTTATTATATATTATAATAAAAATCTATACAACATGCTGATTAAAATTTTATTTTAGTAATGTAATTGGAAATTACCCTTATAAAGGTGACTTACTTTTTCTACTTTTTCAGCAGCAAAGCATTTATGTGGAAAATATTTGGTAAGATTTAAAGATTTTTCCTCTTGAAAAATGATCAGATAGTGGGAAAAGTTTATTATGTCTATAGAAATAACTTCAGATATTGAATGATAATAGACATTTTAATATTTCATAATTACTTTTTGCTAAAACAAACCTATAATTTCCGTTATTTCATTAAGTTCCATTTTATTACTGGGTTGAGCAAAAAGTTCTGGGAAATTTGTGAAAGTTGCGTTGTTATGCGCAAATTAACAACAAAAGCAACAAGGTCTATTCTTCAAAGTAGAGACCATCATAGTCCACGACTTTCTGCTATCGTTCTGCCAATTTCCGTATTTGCTGGAAGTGCCATGGCGGTTCCTTGGAATCGAAAAACTCTTCCATTACTTCTTCAACTTCATTAAAGAATTCAAATCGCCGGCCATTGAAAAAGTGTTGCATTGATCGAAAGAGGCCATAATGAGATGAAGCCCCCACGTCTGGACTGTACCACTAGTACTCCTATATACGATACAAATTCTGGTAACTATTAGATTAAAAATTTCCCAGAACTTTTTGCTCAACCTAATATAACGAGACAATCCAAGCCGAGGTACAGTCGTGGAAAAAAAAAAAGTAAACACCCCCTACTAACTCCGCAACAAATTATCGTAGAAGAAAGTTGCTGGTACCAAACGATTGGAAGTAAAGTCTGCTTTTAAATGATGTATATAAAATTTGCTCAGGGGGGCATCTACATATTAAAACGAACCATAACTTCATTTTTTTTCAATGGCAATACCCAATTCTGACAGCATAAATGAACTCTACACCCTTCAATTAGCCTAAAAACAAATTTTTATGCAATTCGTACGATAAGTTTCCGAGAAATTAATTATTTTAAAACGAGCGTATTTTAAGGGCTATATCCAAATTGAAGTTGGGTACTTGATTGCTAACTGAGAGAGCCCCCTTCTTGATCAAGGCACCTTAAGCAGTCAATGAAGCCTGTTAGATAACAAGGCAGCAGAAGAAATTTCAAAATATCTACTCACCTCTATCATAGACGGCCCTTTAAACCATCATTTTGCCGTTTTTTAAGCATAATTTGAAAACTATTTGGAAGAAAAATGTGAAATTTTGGATTTTCATAAAGCAGGACTTAATAAATCTAAATCCATCAAAAATATTGTAGGATGCAATTCATAATTTTTTCGAATATTAATTTCATAATTCATAATTCATATCATAAAATTATAAAAATTGCAAATTCAGCGTATTTATGTTTGGGCACATTATTTTTATTGCTACACAAAAATTAGCACATTTAGAGCATAATTTCAGGAGATATAAATAAAAATATGAATATGTAATTTAACATTAGAAGCACTAAATTTTGAATGCTTATAATCCAAAAACTTATCATTCAATTGACTTGAAATTTGGTGTCTAGGCATAGTTTGAACCGAAGATTTGAAATATCTCGTTAAAATTGGGTATTGCCATTGAAAAAAATGAGGTTTGGATTCGTTTTAATATGTAAATGACACCCTAAGCAAATTTTATATACATCATTTAAAATTAGACTTTATTTCAAATCGTTATTTACCAGTAACTTCCGTCTACGATAATTTGTTGAAGAGTTAGTAAGGGGTGTTTACTTTTTTTTTCCACGACTGTACCTGGGCACCGCCCCCTGAATACTAGACTTTCGCACTAACACAAAAATGGCTGCGGTTGTAGACGGATTTTTTTCAGCGTTTGTACGGTCTCACGAATTTGAATACAAATCATTTCTAAAATATTTCTTCTCATTGTTTTCAAAGATAAAATAAGTCAAAGAAAACTTTAAAAAATACTATTGTGTAAATTAAGGGAATCTAACTAAGTCTTAAAAAGATCCGCCTACGGCAGCGGCCATTTTTGTGTCTGCCTAGTATTCAAGGGGCGTTGACAGGGATTAAAGATGACCGATATTCCGCCTAGTGTACAGAACGGAGATTAAAATCGTTTTCAATTGAAAACACTAAAGAAGATTTTTACATGGAGTACGTTTCTTTAAAATGCCAACCAACTACAGTAAAAAGTATTTTTGGTACTTTCGTATTAACCGCATGTCAGCGGCCAATCGCCAATCATGTCGCTATTAACACTATACAGACCGCTGATGTATTTAGGCGTCATTTATAAAACTATAGTTAAGAAATTCTAAAAGAGTACCAAAAGGGTACCAAAATTTTTTGTTGGCAATCGAAAAAAAAAAATATGCTAAACGCTAAAAAATCTATTCGTTTACAATTCAGAGTGATTTTCAACTAAGTTCTGTACACCGAGCAGTATATTGATTATCTACAACCCGGATAGCCCGAGTTGTATCGCCTGGTTATTTTGAAAAATATTAAAAAATGCCAATTAATTGACATACAGTTTGAAACGTATTGGATAATGGGAAGACAAGCAACATATTAATATAAATAAAACGAGCAGAGGGGATCAAATTTTCACCTCTTTTGTTCCCTGAAATCTGATCAACTTAACATACACACGTACATACATACACACACGCAGAGAGAGAGAGGATTTATTGTGCTTATACTTCGCATAAAGGAAAACGCGGAATGTGAATTACTCCTTTAGAATTCTATCATCATTCCTCATCATTCCACAGGTGAAATCTGCCATTCCGGGATAAAATAATTGCGGTTTCTTAGGCCGAATCCAATATGGTAGCTAAGATGGTGAGACTATTGTCTTTCCCTCGAAAATATTGTTTCCTTCTTCTAGTTCTTCTTTGTTCACTTAACAGCAATTGCGGGGCGATAATGGATCCCGCTCGTCGACGCCCATTCTTGACGAACGCCTTCATTTACCAGAGTTAATGGAGAGTAACGACAGAAAGATAAACAGATCTGGACTTCAGGAACGAAAAGGGTGGACTCCCATCTCAGCAAATGAATAATTGATTCAACGAGGATGCTAGGCTCAAAGGCTAGCTCAAGTATAGTTGCCCCCATTAGATTTAGAAACTTAAAGATAACTGAATGACTACAAACAATTTGGCTATCGATCGTTTGGAAGAGATCGCGTGATGTAAAGCTATCTGATGGCTAGCTTCTGCTTGAATATGTATACACACAAATAGAAACATCAAAATCGTTTCGCGCAGGTAATTTTACTTTCATTAACTTAATGCACTTTCTCTCATGCACTTTATAGGCTGTTCTAAAAAGAATGAAAATTTTCCCACATTTTTTGCATGATATTTGATGATCATGATGATTGGTTGTAACATTTCTTGTCTTATTACGTAGTAGATGCTGTTTTTCGCAGAAGTCAGAGAAATTTGAAATGCTAGTAGGTTATTTGTATATGACGTTTAATTTAATTTTTTTGAACAACCATGTTCCCTGTTACGTGAAGAACAAATACATGTGTACTTAAAACAAGCAAGGCAATTTAAAGATAAAATTTTAATTTAATCCAAATGACATTGCGTCGCCTGATACCGAATCAATGTTGCCGAAATTGTGCATCAATCTTGTGAAATTTTGGAGTCGTGGGATACTCCTCTTTTCAAAATGCATAGCTTTATTGCTTTCTAATATGTATTCCTGTCACAAACCAGTATTAGCTAAATTTTAGACCAGTATTAGCTAAATTTTAGACCAGTATTATAAAAAATACGTAAATATTAGGTTGTTCCTATTTGGGAAGCATATGGCCGATATTAGATCCCAGCATTTACCTAAATTCTGGCGAAATGTCGGATTAACATTGTACAACTTTCCAGTAATATTGCTAACATGTTTAAAATTTCTAAAATAAGTTTTGAAATAGATAATAATTTTTTGAGCATTTCTATTTCAATCCTTGAATTTTTTTACATAATGGTAGAAATATCCCAAATAAAATAATTGTGTCGTGTTTGGCGTAGTATGTCCTAATTTACACAATCAAACAATCCTAATAAAATAGCAATATCGGTTAGATATCTATACTGAGTTTAAATTTCATTTAAAAAAAAACGATAAATATTTCTGTACTACTGGGATTACCTTATAAATGTTGTTACTAAACTGCAAGTACTTACGTTGTATTTGTAAAGAGTTGGAAATGTGTTCAAAATGTTCCAATGTGTATAATGCAAATATGGGACATAAATACAACATTAGTACAATACATTGCGAATATTTGTTTGCCTTTAGCAACTGCAGTACTCGCACAAGATCAATATCTTTTTCTAATTTGCATAAAATAAGCAATATAACAATATTTATTAAAGAACGTATAGAGAAATTATCAATATAACATTACCTTTTGAATTACATTTATAACAAATGCCTTACTGTAAACGCAAAATTTAACTTTTTTAATATTTATGACTATGTAAAAACTTGACTGTTAAATATTTACTGTAGATAATATAATTTTTTCCCTTAATATATAAATGTCGCTTTATAAAATTTGTCTATGAATACGCATATAAAGACTTTTCGCATAATTTCCAACATAAAACTGATCCAATATTTATAGTCATGGTAATTTTTATAACTCATTCACAATAATGATGTCTAGTTTATTTTTACTCTGAGGTTAATTACTACAGCACCTCTTCTCAATTTGTGTAGCATTCTCCAAAATTCGTTTGCAATTTTTTTGTCTTTTATTCAAGCTTCTCTAAACAAGATAAAACAAATTCGGAAAATTCTCGTTATAATGATGTCATTGTGAAGCAATCATTTCCACAGCTTTTTATATCTTAGGGATGGGCCGGTACACATAATAAAAATGTTAATGAATTCTTTTCATCCTAACATACTTTTTTCTCCGTCATTAGCATTTATTAAAAATACTCTGAGAAATAAGAAAAACAAAATTCTGGTTTAGTTATTTGTCCTAGATGTTTTTTTATGGGCATGGATATTCGAAATCATTAGAATCTGCCTTTCATAATTGTCACCTGGAATATACGTTATTTATTTAAGTACTTTTGCCCCGTAGGTTCTCCTTAGCTTCAATATATTGTTTCATTTCTCTTAATAACCTGTTAACTTCCTTTAGAAGAAGATGATAAAGTGTGCTTTGGGAATTACCGAATTTCCTTTTTTTTTTGTAAGTATGTTTTGTATTGTACGTGTACTTAATTCATCATATGAAATGTTCTTTTTCGTTAAATCATGACATAAGTTAAGAAGGGATAATCTTAAACAAACAGGTGTGAAATATAAATCTCAGTTTCCAATAAAAAAAAACCACTAATAAATATCATTATTTTTTATGCAATATTTTTAAATTTATTACATGTATTGTCACTTTAGAACATATTTTATACTTGATATTTTTATAATCATATTTGTACAATATTTTTGTATTTTATTATATCAAAATTTCATTGCGACATTTTTATATTTATTGTGGCGTATTATTTAATTTTTCGTATTCAGTATGTCATTTTTAAGCAATATTTTGTCATTATACTGTCAATATTTTTATATGGAATGTTTTACTTTTTTCCAGCCCTACTTGCTTCAGAACATTTATTATCTGTCTTTGAAAGATGCCTGCAGAAAATCTTTAAAATTTCCTCAAATTTACGAATCAAATTCTGTAACGTGTTTGCCACAAAACATAACAAATATCATAGCAAAAACATAGCAAAATTGCGCTTTATATATTTCAAACAAAATTTGGTTATTTTTGAAATATTCAAAATTTATTTTATTTTATTTTATTTTTCAGGTTTTATATTTTTCTAAAATGAAGGTATGGATATTAGAAATTGCTAGAATCTGCCTTTGGCTATTTCCATGAACACTTTTAGTGTAACTCATATGCTGCGGTTTTTGGGTACCTGTGTTTTAGAACAGAAAAATGTGACTTATTTTATCGAAGATATCTCAATAATTGAATAAGGCCAAGCAAACGTTTCGAAAATAACGGCGGCTAACAAGCATAGCAGTTATCAGCAATGTGACTTACACTACAAAAACTCATGGAACTCTATCAAAATATCTACCATTAACATACTTTATTCATGTACTTTTGGCCCGAAGCTTATTATGGCTTTAATATATTATTTAATTTCTCTTTATAACCTGTTGACTTCCTTAAGCAGAGATAATAAAGTAATGTTTTGAGAATTACTGAATTTCCTTTTTTGGAAAGTAGGTTGTATATTGTACGCGTACTTAATTCATCGAATGAAATGTCCTTTTCCGTTAATCAGGACGCAAGTTAACACTGGATAAACTTTAAAAAATAATAATAATAAACGGTCTCAAATTTGAGTCATCATATTCTCAAACAAACCCCTCAATATGTGTTGTTATCTTTGCATAATACCTTTGTATTATATCGTTTTAACATTATCATATCATAATTTTTTGTAAAATAGTTTTTATTTGTCATATAACAGTATTTGCACACATTTTGATATTTCAGGGATGAATCGGTACACATAATAAAAATATTTATAATTTTGTTAGATCCTAACATGGTTTTTATCTGTCATTAGCATTTATTAAAAATACTATGCGAAGTAAGAAAAACAGTAGTCTGGTTTAATTATCTGTTCTATGTGTTTTTTTACGGGTATGGATATTTGAAATCATTAGAATCGACCCCTCATAATCTTCACCTGGAATATACTTTATGTAAGTACTTTTACACCGTAGGTTCTTCTAGCTTTAAAATTTTGTTTATTTTATCAGTTAACTTCTGCTAATTCTCTTAAGCAAAGATGATAAAGTATGCTTTGGGAGTTAATAAATTTCCGTTTTTGAAAAATATGTTTTAAATTATACAGGCATACATAATTTGTCATATGAAATGTACTTTTACGTTAAATCATGATTAAATACGGAATAAATTTAAATAAATAATGAGTGCTATATTTAAAGAAAATTCCAAATAAACAAACATTTTTAAAATTGTCATTATACAATATTTTTGTATTTATTATTCATGATATCACTTTGCGTAATATTTTATACGTATTATTCACAATATCAATTTGTGTAATAGTTTTGCTTTTATTATTTAATACATCATGATTTTTGTACAATATTTTTCAATTTATAATTTATTATATTATCCTTTTTTTTACAATATGTCTATATTTATTTTATCATTACTTTTTTTTACAATATTTTTATATAGTAGAGTTAGACGGGTACACATAGTAAAAATGTTAGTGAATTCTTTTCATCCTAACATACATTTACCTACGTCATTAGCATTTGTTAAAAGAAATCAGTTAATTAAATAAAATATTCTGGTTTAGTTATTTATCTTAGATATATTTTATGTAGGTTTGGATATTCGAAATCATTAGAAACTGCATTCCTATTTCTCACCTAGAATATTCTTTATTTATTTAACTACGTTTACCAAGTAGGTTATTCTAGATTTAATATATTGTTTCATTCTCTTAATAACCATTTAACTTTCATTAGCAAAAGAAGATAAACTGCGTTTTGGGGATTACCAAATATCCTTTTTAGAAAATATCTTTCATCGTATATGTGTACTTAATTCATCATAAATTCAACATGAAATGTTCTTTTGCGTTAAATCATTAGGAAAGTTAAGGCCGGAAAACAAATAACAAGTGTTATATTTGAATGACAATTTATATAAAAAAAAATACATTAATAAATGTAATTTTGTTTTACACGTTATATTTTATTTATAATATCATGATTTTTTTCTGTATTTTAGTGTCTATAATATTGTTATGTTTGTAAAATATTTTTATATTTATTATACTATCATTTTTCCACAGTACCTTTTTATTTATCATGTCAGCATTATTATACAATATTATTGTATTTATTATTTATAATGCGTCGGTTTGGTTGAACTTCCCCGGCTTTAAATTAAAATATGGTAAGTTAATTAATTTATTAAGCAATCTTTTTTTAAAGAATAGGCATATAAATACATTAATATTATTAGGTATCTATATATATTTACTTCATCTTTCAAATGTAAAGACGGTGTTCCAGTTACCTCATACATTTTTTAATGGGGTAACTGGGACATGTATCGTGGGTAACTCGATCATGTGGGATCCAGATGTCCCAACAGTTATAAATAAGTTTTTGGAGTTGCTCTTTCTACAAGAAATTAATTTCTCCATTGTTTTTTTTTTTTTTTTTTTTGCTTGCAATAAAGAAAATTATATAATACCTTATTAAAATTGTATAATAAAACTTTAAAAAAGCGTGTTGGCGTGTATCAAACCAAATTTCTTAAGTGGAATAGCCAAATCTTGAAATTTTACGATACAGATGAAGAAGGGTACATAAGACAAAGTGACATTATTAGAAAATTATCGAAACCAATAAAAAATAGTTCTGTTCAATATAAAAACATTGTTATGTTCTCCACAGAGTTACTGGTGTTATCAAACTTTCATTGAGGTACATAAAAAAGAGAATGAGATACTTACGTACTTACGTACGCGTTTGTTCATAGATTTATCTTGTTTATTTTTTTCCCCAAAGCACCCATGTAACTTTTATACTTATTACCTATACTAAAGTAGACTCGTACTTACTTAACTCTTATTTTTTATATATATAAATTGAAGAGAAACTTTTTCTCTGCTCCCAATGGCAACGAAGGACGCGCGATGCGCGCGCATCCTACCTTAGAATGCGACTTCGGTATTATTGCTGGAACGATAGGAAGAGATGTTTTGATTTTAAAAAGCATGATCGCTGTAATTTTTTTACAGTTTTTGATGAGGCTAAGCCTCCCTTTTTCGAAAAACCAGATTAAGTATTTGATAATACTTATTGTAAATATGTATAGAATCATGTATCTGTATTCATTAAATATTTCAAGAAAAGAATTCAGAAAGCACCTCCTTCCTCGATTTTATGTTCGAATGATTTGAAATTTTTCACATGGTGCATCACGCCGAAAAAGAAAGAAAAAAAAAGGATTTGTTATCTTTTTAATGTCTTCAAAACTCAAATAAGGAAATAGAGGATAGTAAGCAATAAGAAGACGGCAAAGGTAAGATAAGTTTTTCATATTTTATTTCGAAATGTCTGATTTAGAAAAGTTGAAAAAGAACCGAACAGTTTTGAGAACAGCAGTAACAAAGCTGATTAATAATATAGAAAATGTTATGAAGGATAGTCCAATAGATTTTGATAATTTAGAAGAATTATTTATTCAGTTAGATACTACAGCAGAATTATTGAAGTCAGTTGACGAGAAAATTGAGCCCCTTTTAGGGTTAGACGACTATGAAACTGAAATCAATTCTGTTTATGATTACGCGGATAAAATATCAGTTGCAAAATTCCGGGTGAAGAAAAAATTAACCGAAAACAAAAAAAATATTAATATTGATTTAAATAACAGACAAGATTTAAAATCGAATGTGATTAATGATGAAAACTCAGTTGTTAAATTGCCAAAACTCAATATACAAAAATTCTACGGCGACTGTACGCAATTTATTTCATTTTTTAATACTTTTAAAAATACAATTCACGAAAATAAATCGCTTTCGAAAATTGAAAAATTTCATTATTTGAAGAGTTATTTATCTGGAGCTGCGGCTAATGCTGTAGAAGGTTTTGAAATATCAGAAGCTAATTATGAGGCAGCATTGAAAGTTTTAGAAACGCGTTATGGTCAAAAAGACGTGATAATTAATCATCACTTGAACAAGCTTCTTAATTTATCCCCTGTTTATAAGGCTAACGAAATTCAAAAATTGAAAAAATTGCACAGTGATATAGAAATAAATGTTCGATGTTTGTACACATTAGGACTCGAACCAGCAAATTATGGCTCCATGCTTATCGCCGTAATTTTAAAATTAATACCGGCAGAATTAGCTTTGCAATATAATAGACAAAATGTAGATAATTTCACACATTCAGATATACATAAATTACTAGATTTTCTGCACACTGAAATAAAAAGCAGAGAACACACATTTTTTTCGAGAATGAAAGCATTTGAAAATAATAAAACAAAAATCAAGAGTCAAACAACAAAATCTGAATTTAAATCTACTTGTGAATTTATGAACATCTCGAATGATAAATCGACTTCAGATAGGCAGCTGGCTCATTGCATTTTTTGCAACGATAGTAAACATTCATCTGATTTGTGTGAGGCTGTTGATGTAAACACAAATCAAATCTCAAGGAAGATGTTCCCTTTGATTAGGCAGGAAACACGTTATCAAAAATTGTAACTCTAAAACTAGTTGCAAGAAGTGTTCAGGCAGACATAATCAAACAATATGCCTAAAATATAAATTAATAAAAGAAGTAAACACACCCGAATTAAAAGGTAATGAAAGTGAAACTAGTGAAAAAGTAATTTCGGCTATTTCCTCTACAGAAAATAATAAAATTCTTCTACAAACTTGTTGTGCAAAAATAAAATCAAACGGAAAACAATCTCTAATTATGTTACTTTTAGATTGTGGGAGCATGCGAACCTTTATATCTGAAGAAATAGCAAATAAATGGAATTTACAGGCAATAAGAAAAGAAAAATTGTCGGTTTTTACATTTGGAAATAAGAACCCCATTGAAAAAACCTTTGACGTAGTTAAACTAACTATTGAAAATACAATGTACCTAATTCAAAATTAGATATAGAAGCGCTAGTCACCAATCAAATATCAGCCACTGAAATCCCCCCACCTAAAATCAATGATTTGATGAAAAGTAAACAATTTGAAAATTTAACCCTTGCGGACACACCCACATCCAAAGAACCCATTACATTACTTATAGGTGCTGACTATTATTATGATATAGTTACTGGAAATATAAAACATTTGAATAAAAAATTAGTAGCTGTCGACACAATTTTTGGTTGGTGTCTACAGGGAAAAACAACTGACAGTTATACGCCCTTAGCATTTAATGTAACAGTAGAAAATTTTTTTATTTCTGAACAGATTGAAAAATTCTGGAATATCGAATCATCTGGCCTTTTTAATACTAAACAGGATTCAGATTTTTCAGAAAACAACGTTATGAAGCAGCTTGAGTCAGAAATTAAATACAATGATAAGCGATATACAGTTCGATTCCGTGGAAGCTTGAAAGGGAATAGGGAATGTTTTAATGACAATCGGAAAATTGCAGAATATAGATTATTTAAACTCAAACAAAGATTGATTAAAAACCCTGAATTATTTTTTGAGTATAAGGAGGTGTTAGCAGATTATTTGAAACAAGGTATTATTGAGTTAGTTACAGATCCTGAAGAAAAACAAAATGTAACTTTTTATTTACCTCATCGAGAAATAATTAGAACTGATAGGACAACGAGCAGATTACGCATAGTTTTCGATGTCTCTGCTCATGACACAGGCTCACTGTCTTTGAATAATTGCCTGCATGTAGGTCCAAATTTGTATCCTGAAATATTTGATGTTTTGCGACGGTTTAGATTTAATCCCATAGCTTTTACAACTGTTATAAAACAAGCATTTCTACAAATAATTATAGATGAAAACGATCGTGATGTAACAAGATTTTTATTTTCACAAGATTTGTTTGATAATTCTAAACCCTTTGAAATTTATAGATTCACCAGAGTGTTATTTGGAATTAGTAGCAGCCCCTTTTTATTGGCTGCAACAATTAAACACCACTTGAAAAAAATACACCGAAAAATATCCAAACACAGTAAAATTTTTAAATGAAAATATCTATGTTGATGACGTTATAGGAAGTCATGAAAATATTGATCAAGCCCTATCCACGAGTTTACAATGTGTTGATATATTTGAAAATGCAAGTATGCATTTACACAAATGGCATACGAACTCTTTACCATTTAGTGAACTATGGAAAGAAAATGGCATAACTTCAGAAGTCAATTCTGAAGCTTTTGGAGAACAAAATCTCCCTTATAAAGTTTTAGGAATCGCTTGGAATAATTCCAAAGATTTACTTTATTTTGATGTTCGAGCTTTAGTTGATTTCGTTTCAAAAAGAATAGACACCAAAAGATTTATTCTACAAGTTTAGGCAGGATTTTTGATCCACTTGGATTCCTAGGACCATTTACATTAAGACTAAAATGTATAATTCAACAAATTTGGAATTTGGGTCTAGACTGGGACGACACCTTACCCGAAGATTTACGTATACTTTGGAGTAGCTGGTGTAACGAACTCCCTCATTTGAAAAACTTTTCAGTACCCAGATACTATTTTGCTGACATCACCAATTGGCATGATTATGACCTACAATTGCATATTTTCGCCGATTCGAGCACGAAGGCTTATGGTACGGTTGCTTATTTACGTGTAGCAACAACCACCAAAAATGTTCGAACAGTTTTTGTTGCTTCGAAAAACAGGGTTGCTCCACTGAAAGCGCTTACCTTACCAAGGCTTGAATTGATGGCCGCATTGTTGTCGGCCAAGCTAAGTAGTAAAATTGAATGCTCTAAAATTAATAAATTGATTAATTGAATAAGCTCTAAAATTGAATGTTTACTGGACGGATTCAAAAATATCCTATTTTTGGATAAAAGGATCCCCTAAAAAGTTTAAGCCCTTTGTCAGAAACAGAATTGAAGAGATCCATAAATTGACCTCACCTGATAACTGGTATCATTGTCCTGGTACTGCCAATCCAGCTGATATAGTTTCTCGAGGATCAAAAATCTCTAGGATAATCAATGATACAACTTGGTTACAGGGACCAGAATGGCTAAGTTTACCTCCTGAGTGTTGGCCAATATCAGAAAACAAAGAAATCGCTTACTCAGATGAATTAGAATACAAAAAAAATCCTAACGATCTTTTTCAGAGCGAGTGCTTAGTCAAAAAACTCGAAAATCCCATGAACATTTCAAAATATAGTAATTTAGAGAAACTTTTGAGAATTTCCCTTTGGGTAAAGAAATTAATTATAAAGCTGAAAAAATCAACTGAAGTGCAAGACGTAGTAACAACCGAAGAATTACTCGAAGCTGAAAATTTTTTGATACAATCTGAACAAAAACCATTTTATAAGGAAGAAATAGAATCTCTAAAAAATAGTAAATCAGTGGATAAGGCGTCATCCTTATCAAATTTTATGCCCTTTATTGACAAAAACGGGTTGATGAGGTTCGGCGGAAGGCTCGAATTTTCTAACCTGTCCGCAGAAGAGAAAAACCCAATAATTCTCCCCAAACTTTCTTGGTTAACTACTCTAATAGTTCGTCAAGAACACGAGAAAATTATGCATGGAGGGACAGCCAGTACTTTGGCAAAAATTAGATCTCGTTTTTGGATACCTAAAGGTCGTCAGTTGGTCAAGAGTGTTATCAAGAATTGTATAATATGTAAAAAATATTTCTCCAAACCAGCAGACCAGATCACCGCACCATTACCAAAAGACAGAGCTAGTGAAACACCGCCATTCGCAATCTGCGGTTTAGACTTCGCCGGTCCGATCTATATCAGAAATTTTAAAGAAACGCAAAAAATCTTACATTGTCCTGTTTACTTGTGGTGTGACTAGAGCCATTCACCTGGAACTCGCGTCTGATATGACAACAAATTCTTTTTTATGGCATTCAGAAGATTCACAGCTAAACGAGGAAAACCCAAAATTATTTATTCTGACAACGCAAAAATCTTCAAAAAGGCCAAAGATGAACTCGAAATTTTATACAACATACTGACAGACAAAGTATTTTTAAATTTTATTACAAAAGAGAGAATTATATGGAAGAATATTATAGAAAGAGCTGCATGGTGGGGAGGCTTCTATGAGCGACTAGTAAAGTCAGTTAAAGACTGTTTGAGAAAAGTAATTGGTAGAGCACTCTTAAGTTATGATGAATTAGTGCCTCTGTTGACAGAAGTGGAAGCAGTTTTGAATACGCGACCACTGACGTATGTATATAGCGACAGCGATGAACCAGAACCTCTTACTCCAATGCACTTTTTAAATTTTGGAAAAAAAACTTTCATTTCCTATTAATTTTTTTGAAATAATTGAAGATTGTTCAAAGAGATCAACACTCCTGAAAAGAAAAAAATATCAATCTTTACTATTGAAACAATTGTGGACCAAATGGAAAAAACAATATTTGATGGATTTGAAAACAGCCCATTCCTTGAAAAATCCTAATGCCCATACGCCACTGAAAGTGGGCGATATTGTTTTGATTCAAGATGACGCAAAAAATAAGTTTCTTGGAAACTTGGTAAGATTCAGACTGCCATTCCTGGAAGAGATGGCAATATTCGTTCATACGAAATAAAAACAGCGAGTGGAATCTTAAAAAGATCCATCCAGCACTTGTATCCCTTTGAAATACAAAATGACTAACAAATGACTTTTTGCAGACTTTTTATAAACATTCATAAACTTTTATAGACATTTATTTAGTTTGTTTTTTCTGCATTTAGGACTCTAAATATTTTCTTTCTCTTTTTTAATTTTTAGTCTTATTTATATATAGAATCTTTTTGAATTTTGGTATAAGTAAGTATATGATTTAACTGAAAAAAAAAATGTGTGTGTTATTTAACTGTCATTATTTTTATTTTGTTTGAATTTAAAGTGTTTTATTTAGAATTTATTGATATTTTGAATTTGTCTAATTAAGTGATTAATTAGACATTATTTGAATTCTTATATTTAGTATTTTGTATTCGAATTTTTAAAATTGTATTAGATTACTGAACCACTGATAAGAAAAATTGAATTTTTATGATTTTATGATGGAATTTTGATTTGTGAACTCTTTAAGAGTTCAGGTGGGGAGTGTGAAGAGAAACTTTTTCTCTGCTCCCCATGGCAACGAAGGACGCGCGATACGCGCGCATCCTACCTTAGAATGCGACTTCGGTATTATTGCTGCAACGATAGGAAGAGATGTTTTGATTTTAAAAAGCATGATCGCTGTTATTTTTTTACAGTTTGTTGATGAGGCTAAGCCTCCCTTTTTCGAAAAACCAGATTAAGTATTTGAGAATACTTATTGTAAATATGTATAGAATCATGTATCTGTAAATATTCATTAAATATTTCAAGAAAAGAATTCCGAAAGCACCTCCTTCATTGATTTTATGTTCGAATGATTTGAAATTTTACACAAAATAAATCTAATAATTTCACATTTGGTGCTTTTTTTAGACACCTTGAAAGCAAAGGTTTCCCTCCCAACGATCTTTAGTTGATATGTAATTTGCATGATATGCCTGGTTAAATTTTTTTTTAAAGTTATTTACACTTTTTCAAAAAGGACCTGATATCCCATATAAAAAAAATAACTAACGCGTGTGGAACACAGACGTACCTGATTCAGTTGCCCCATTTTTATGGGGCAACTGGACCCACGAAGAAAGAAAGATGAAACATATATGTATATATATATTATTTTTAGACATTAAAACATAATTTTCATAATTTCTGTCTGATAGAGTGAACCTAACTGAACACATTTAGAAGTGTTCAAACATTAATTCAAATGAACATAAGCTTTTGGAAGCTGAATTGCCAAAATTTTTGGAGTCGAATTGTAAAATCATGGCCCAGTTGCGCCACGTAACCTTAAAAAATATTTAAGCTAATTTTTAAATTTATCTGAACTACCTGAAAACTGTGCTAGGTTATGCATTAGTAGTGTGCATTTAAAAAATTATATCTTAAAACTAAATATATATAGACGCTATATTTAAATAAGTAATAAGAAATTTGCTAAGCGTATTTGCCATACATGTTGCAATATCAGACCGTTTATTTTATATAGCGACAGATTTGGTGAGTTTTTTTCGAACGAAATAAACCTTCACCGACAGAAAATGTTTTACTAAGTCTTCATTACAATTCAGAATTATTGAATGTAAGAATATTTAGTTATCATGATACCTTCAACCCCCCCCACCCCCCCACCCCACCCCAAAAAAATAAATAAATAAATAAATAAATAAATAAATAAATAATAAAAAGAAAACTGCTTTAAAGTAAATTAGAAAATTTAATTTCAACGCTTTGGAAAGACTTCCTAATAAGACCTAACGTTGAAAATTTTGCAGTTAATTCTGCATACAGCGGCAAATTTTCGAAAATGAGAGACTATCTTTATCACAATATTTGCATTGTAACCAGGGTTCGCAAAAACCCGGGTTTTTCTGAAAAAACCCAACCCACATGGTTTTTTGGGGGGTTTTTTTCATGAAAAAACCAATTTTCTCCGCGGAAAATCGGGTTTTTTCAAAAGTATAACATATGCGTGACTTACATTATTGTATACTATATTTTCTATACATTATATACACTATACATAAAAAAATACATTGTTCCCTTATATACAATATAATTGTAGAATGCTATTTTACAAGTTAAAAATTATATGAATTTAAATTAATTAAATGTCAGTGTTTCTCACAAATTAATTTTAAATATAATAGAAGATATCAAATTGTTAATTTTCTTTAAATCAAATAATGAATAGAATATTGAAATTTAAAATATATCAGTAGGAAGAAAAAAGGGGTAAATTAGTCGGATGTGCCAATCCCAAAAGTTTCATCTATCTCATATATGTTAATATTCAAAATTCGCTATCACAGTGCCAAAATTAAATGACAATTTAGGCCCATCATGAGGGTTGTAAAATATAGATTTGTTGAATTGGATGCATTTAACAAGGAGGTATAAGTATCACCAGTTGTGCAATTTACAACAAAACCTGGTCAGTAACAGTTTACGTCAACGTCTAACTGAATCTGAAGTTTGATGAAAATCCATGCATTATTAGTTCTTGAGATAAAGGTATTGCAAAAAGTGAGATAAATGCAGCACAACAGCGCCACTGTTGGGCGATATACACCAAAAACTAATCAGCACCAGTTTATATCAAGGTCTAAATGAATCTAAATTTTTATTCAATTCCGTGCATTAGTTCTTGAGATAAGAGTTATTGCTGAAATCGCAAAAAATGCAGCATAACAGCACTACCCGTTGGGCGATATGCACCAAAATTCAATAAGCAATAATTTAACTTGTAACTCAATCTGAAGTTTTATGAAAATCCGTGCATTAGTTCTTCTGGTAAAGCTATTGCAAAAATTGAGATAAATGCAGCATAGCTGCGCCACCTGTTGGGCAGTATACACCAAAAACTAATCAGCACCAGTTTACATCACTGTCTAACTCGATCTAAAGTTTTGTGAAATTCTGAGGTGCTTGAGATAGAGCACCCATAAAATTTTTTTCTCATACAGACAGACATTTTCTAAAAACCATCAAATCGTCTTCAGGTCCTTTTTAAAACGTATAAATCCATCATAAACTGGAAGTCGAAATTTTTCACGAATCCAATACTTTCTTCTTGTAAAGATAGAAGAAAGTAAAAATACGTATTTTTTATTTTCATCAGTATAGTTGATTTGAATTTTTTATATAAAGACATTCTTATGATATAACCTTTACCTATAATTATGTACTATGTATGTAGCCTACTTGGTTCTACTCGTATGTTAGTAAAGTATTTCAATGTGTTGAAATACATTTTTATTTTACTTCAAATGTGTATGTAATGGCTTTTATATATTAATTTTTTTTTCAAAATTAACTGAAATGACTTAAATTCATTAAATGTATATGTTGTTTAAATTTTTAAATTATTCTTGAAAACTGAAAAAACCCACATTGTGGGTTTTTCAATGGGCTTTTTCAAGTGGGCCCATTCTGAAAAAACCCACCGGGTTTTTTCGAACTGGGCCCAGCTTTGCGAACCCTGATTGTAACGGTGAAGCCGAAATGATTTCCAGAAGGGACAATTAAGCACACTAATCATCACTGCATTTTAACTGCATCTCTAAAACAACGCTAAAGTATTCAAATACAAACGGACGCACTCTAAAACCCATAAGAAGTTTCCTAAGTGTAAGCTTTTACTAAGATAATGGGAATGTAACAAAAATTATAGAAGCAATAAAGTACATACAATGTCGACCTACGTAAATTTCTCATTCTATGGGCTTGACTAGGTAACACAATATTTCGCATCACATACTTGCAATAAAAATTGTAAAATTTTAAAATTTGTACTAGTCTGTATGAAGATATTTTAACAGCGTATACTTTTAGCACTGAAGTGTTATTGTTTTCAGTTATTGAAAAATCGTCTTTGTAATTCAATCATGCGCAACTTTGGGATGAGATGAAAAATAACGCATCGTTTTTAATCTCGATGTAAGACGAATTGAATGGCATTATCCATTCTTGATAATTAAAAAATGTAAATAAGTACATTGGGGCAAAATAAAGAAAAATCAAGCTTTGCATATTACTTATGGGGAACTTTACTATGTTAAAAATGAAGAAGAAAAATATAGGGTAATTACGCATGGAACATGTTCGCAATTTCAACTTAAGGAATCAAGCCGTCTCAACAAAAAGAAGGAAAATTGCGTACAATGGATTAATTGCAATATGTATTTCTGTTTCACTATGTGGTCTTGTATCCAGAATTTAGGCCATGCATTTTTAGCGTTCCGTACTTAAAAAGTAAGAACGGAACCATTATACGATCACTCGTGTGATTGTCTTTCTGTCCATCTATCAGACCCGTTTTTGACGTAAATTATGGGACGTGGAAAGTTCAAATTTGGCAGAAGTAATAAAGTCTATTACCCCACATATTGATTATTAACCATTCACAAAAATATTTAGGGGAAATTTAGGGGGCTAATTAAGATACTTGAAAATAAGAATCTTTTTATATATATATCGTGCGGGATATCATGTGAAAGCTCTTGTAATGCCAAACTCAAAAATACGTTTGTTTTAATTTTAGGTATTATATTTTCATACATATCGTCGAAAATGCACTGAAAGAAATGGATACTCAAAATTGAGTAAAAAGTACCCAATTTTAAAAGCGTCACATACTCAAAATAGCTCCGATCCAAATGTACTCAAAATTGAGAAACACATGTACTCATTTTTGATTCCATGGTTGTGTTCAAATATGAATAGTTATGTATTGCTCCAGAAACCTACAAATTAGGCTAAAAATGTACTGACATTTATTTCCCGTTCACAATTATTAACAAGAAATGTTTAATTGATTATTTATTAAGAAAGATAGCAAAATTATTAGCGAGATAACCAAATCAACTTTTTTTTATGACAAAAGCATTATTTTCTAGCACATTTAAATTATTTTAAATTACTGTGCATAATTTAATATTTACATTAATAAACATTTTTTATGCCGCCACAAATGAAATAAATCATTACAGGGTACACAGTTATCGTTTTGTTTGTGTTTGATAACATGTGATGGATCAAAATTGAGAAAGGATAGTTTCATTTTTGATCCAAACATACTCAATTCGATATGAGTACATCGATTTACTCATTTTTGAGAACTTCATTTTCTTCAGTGTATGATGCAAAAACATGTAGTCCCCCTCTCTATTTCCGAATGTACTGAAAAAAAAATCTATGAAAAAAAATCAGGGGTATTAGAAGTTTATTTAAACCTTGCAGGAAAACTATAGCGAAGTTAAGGTACACTACCTAGCTAACGCACTCTACCTAAGGTAAACGTTACCTACCCTGGGTATTACCCTACCCAAGGTAATCACATATTTCTTGAGAAAAATTGCATTTTTTTCGTTACACACAAATTTCAGTAAGGGAGTTGAGGGGCGCTGGAGGTACCTATCGTGGCGAAAGTATGAAAGGATTGTTGATAATTGCTTTCGAAAACAATTGTTGGTAATTAGCCGAGATATTATTCTTTAAAGACACGGACGGTTTGGACATACATAAAGATACGGGCAGCATACCCTATGCACCATCGGCTTTTTGAAGCCTAGATAACAACTTTTAATGAGATATTTGTATAATGCAATGCCCAGTAGTAGTAGTATAAAAGCAATAAACTTCAAATTGCTAAAAACAGACTAAATTAATTAGAATTCATCACTTAATTACTTTAGGATTCGCGACGAGGTTGCATTCAGTGGCACTCTTATTACATCACCCGTGTCTTTAAAGGTTATTATTCATTTACCAATTTTTTTTTGTAATATAACTGTTACTAACTACTATATTTATTGTACGGAACCCTCTGAGCGCGAGTAATACTTGCACTTGACCTATTATTCATATATTAAAATAAAATTAATTTCACAAACCCGTACTTTAATTTTACGTCTTTAAGCAAAATAACTGGAAACTTTTAAATTAGTTTTGCTAGTTTCATATCTTTAAAATCTTGAAGGACACCATATCACCATGCAAGTAAATCAATTCTTTTTGTAAATTCTGGAACTATTATCTTAGGTTCTTTTAATTTTTTTAATTATTCTTTTAAAAATAAGAAAACACATCCTCTACAAAGAACAAGGAATGTTCTGGCGGAAACATAAAAGATTTAAATAAAAATAGTAATATAATGCATTTTCAAAAATTACCATATGGGTAGTTCCGTGGGTTTTTGTAGTGTAAGTCACATAGCTGATAATGGCTATGCTTTTTGGCCACCGTTATTTTCGAAAAGTTTTCTTCGCCTTATTCAATTAATGAGATATCTTCCATAAAATAAATCACATTTTTACGTTCTAAAATATTTATAGTCAAAAATCGCAGCAATTTGTACCTATATGACTTACACTACAAGTACGCATGGAACTAGCCATATACAGAATTGATCCTCTTCCCCCTCCCATTCTTTGTTTTTACACAACGTAGTTTATTTTCAGGTTTTTTTTTTTTTTTTTTTAATTCTTCAATGGTGTGATAAAAACCATACCAACATGTCTGTTCAATGAAGAAGATTTTCATCATATGAAGTTCAATTGTGTAGTTACATACATATGAAATGAGACAAATGCGTCGGTAAATTTTTGAAGTGATAAAGGAATGCAAAATTATATATTGCTCCAAAACCACTTACATCACACACTCAACCCTGTAGTTTGCATGTTAGTTAGGTTACCATAAGATGAAATGAAAACTGTAGTTCGCAAGTTCAATTACACGTATCTCAAGGAAAGGATCTCAATTCTATCACTGCATGGAAACGCATAACCTTCCCCTTTGCACCTTGAAAAAATGATTTATACGAGAATATATGAATAAAACTATTTGATGTTTAGTAGCCTTTTTCACATTCTCTGAGACTATATTGGAAAAATAAAATAAAAGTTAGCCAAATACATATTTAACTTTTAAAAAATCTTCAAGAAGCATTTGTGTATTAAAGCTCTATATTAAAATTATTTTTAGGTAAAGCGTGAATTTGTGGTTCATATACATATAAAATTTATATTTACTATGCAACTCCAAATCTTTATTTTATAAATTCCGAAAGAAAATGCAACTCATGATACTCTTCTTAAGTATTTGTTTTACAAAAAGTACCCAAATGAAAAAAAGTCCTTCCGGCCAGTGCCGGGAGGAAGAGGTAGCTTTCATATTCCTTATTTAAAAAAAGCCAACTTATATTATTCAAACACTCGAAGCTCAATTTAGTGGAAACCGAATATGGGAGATTCAATACTAATTTTTATTAATACTAAATCATAATGAATGATAATTTCGCGAAATTATTCAGCTTTATCCAAGCTGCTTTTATTTAAAGTAACTTATATTTGGCTGCCAAATTCGGCGATTTCTTAAAGTGCCTGCCATTTTAAGACAACATGGTGGATGAGGCTAACCAGGGAACTTGGTCGAGACCTTAGTAATTGCTGTGCACATGCTCACTCACATCGGAATCGGTTGATATATACGAGTGCTGACGCAGGCAAAAAATCAGATTTTTCAAAATGTCACCCCCATTAGAAATTGAAACTGCTATATCTGAGCCATTTTTTAAGATAAAGACAAACAAAAAATGCTCCTGAATCCTTATATCAAGGTCAAATACTTAAGAAAGAAACCTTTTTCAATTTCTAATTTTTTTGCACCTCACTTTAAATATTTTGTTTTTAATTTAATGGCCGCCATTTTGAAACAAGATGGCTGATGAAGCTAGCCAGCGAGCTTGGTCGAGATATTGATGTATACTATCCACATAACTTCTTCCATCGAAATAGGCGAATACGTGTGTTATCGCGTGACAAATACAAGATCGATTCAAAGTGTTAGCCATGCTAGAAATTCAAAGTGCTATAATTCAACCATTTTTTAAGATATAAACAAAAGAACAAATTTTCAGAAACAAAAACTGCTCCAGAATCTTTGTATCAAGGCCAAACACATAAAAAAATCTTTTTCATTTTCCAATTTTTTAATACTTCATTTTAAATTTTAAATTAAATTTTTTTAAATGGCAACCCTTTTGAAACAAGATGGCGAATGTCTGAAACGTAGTTTCTCTCTAAAAAATGCTGCCATCTTTCAGCGATAACTTCTAGTTTTTTCAAGTCAGTATGAATGAAATTTAATTTTTAAATGATTTTTTCAGGTTGATGTTATCATTTGGTAGCATCAACTTCCGTAAAAAAAAAAAAAAAAAAAAAAAAAAAAAAAAAAAAAAAAAAAAGTGTATCAAAAGTTTAAGCATGGTATTTACTTATTTTTTATAAAAGGATAATAATAAAAAGTTAATGTTTGATTATTGCTCCATTACGTTTAATTAGTTAATATAAATGGTTTTTCATCGGTAAAATCAGGTTCTTTACTGTTTCCGGCTTGGTTTCAAATTAAGCATTCTCAATGACGAATTTCTAGTCGTTAAGTGAAGAATACAGCTTAAAATTTTGGTAAGCTGTACGTGTGAGAATGCTTTCAAACGTTTTATATTACATTTAGGTCGGTACTCAGTTCTGCTTAATTCAAAACCGATACCATTTTCTACATAATGCCACTTTAACGTTGAGTTGAAGGTATGCAAAGAAACGTTAACATGTTGAAAGATCCAAACTTCTCCATCTAAAATTTCCCCAACAGAAAGCTAATTATTGGCCTATATTTCTTTATAGTTTTCAGAATTTTGACGACAATGATGAATGCTAGGAAAATCTTACCATTGAAAGAAATTGATACCATTACAGAGCCACAACCATATCGTCTGCTAAAATATACTTCTTGGTTCTTTTCGGAGATCATGCGAAAAGTATACAAACCCAACGGGATTATCCATTCATTTTTTATTTCATCTCCTAATATAACATTCCGACACTTATCACCAAATGACGTGTGCTGCTTCATTCGCAGTATTCGAGTGTTTATGGTGCAAATCTCAAGCATTGTTTTCCATGTACCCAGATTCCAAAATCCTCCTTATGAAAAGTTTCTCCTGCAACTGTATGCTTTATTTGGGAAAGAGGATAATTTCCAGTTGAAGCCAAGTATCTGATGTTCCGGTCTTCTCGGAAGCTGGATATTCGTGGACTTCTTGAATGTAATTTTTGTTTGAAATCTTCATCACGAGCGAAAACATCATACATACTCCGTTTTGATATTTTTCATGCAGCTAATTTTAGAAACGTACTTGTGGTTTGCTCTCATATTCCAGATTTTTAATGTATCTTCATGTCAGAAATATTGCGAAGTGTTTTATTTTGAATAAATACACAAAGTACAACCTGGTGCTATTTGTAAGCGCAGAAATGGTTTGCGTGCGTAACTGCTTACGTCATTTTGTAAAATGTCCATGGAAGCAATTTTGTGTTTAAACTTTTGACACGGTAGTTTTTGTTTCATGATTAATCTACATGATTTAGAAACAAATTTAAAATATAATTGTGTTGAATATTGTTTTATGACTGCCCTATAAGAACACACATAAATAAGATATTAAAATAAAGTGACTATTTAATATTTTATTTAAAAATTGTAGTTGTGCTTAAACTTTTGACACGCACTGAATGCAGTACGATTTCCTTTAACTTAATTTACATTTCGTTGATTATTTTTGGTCAGGTGCATAAAAATTTGGATCAGACGTATTAGTTAAAAGTAAATTACTGGAAATTCTTATGTAAACTAAATAAAAGAAAGAGTGATAACGATACAGATTCTACAAAGTTAATATAAGGATTTATAATTGTTTTTTTTTTTTTTTTAAATCTTGTGTTAATTTAGAATATACCATTTATATTAAACAGAACCAAGTAATTTCGCAATAAGAATATACTTATAGGCTTATAGGTAATATATTCAAAAACTATTTTTTCAATGTGAAAACATTCAATATCTTTCTCTTTGAAAGAAATATTATGAGCTTTTTCACAACATATAAAAAGCTGCAATAACTTTATATAACAAACTTAGATTTTAAGCTTTGTGATGGAAGTTAAAGTTCCATTTCATTTTAGTAAAGAGTTAAGAAAAAAAATTGGGGGTTTATTACAAGATAATTTCATAGATAATTTAAACAATTTAGTTTTAAAATGTTACTCTTTAAATAGTCATAATTACTCTCTAAATTTATTAATACTTACAGTGAAAAGTATAATTCAAAATTTAGTTTGGAGTTTCGATATCTGTGGTTTTATGGATAATATCAGTTTTTCACTGAATTATACGTCTAAAAAAAGTAAAATATGAAAAAAATTTAATTTGTTTTCATATTTTTAATTTGATAAGCTGATTAACAATAATTCCACGTTAAGTTTTATCAAAAATACTTTCAAGTAAACAAAAAGAAAAAGATTCCCCTATTTTTTTTATTAAAAAAGAAATAGAGAAAATCTAATTAAACAAACAACGAAAATAATCACGATAAACGACAACAGAAAAAGAAGAAAAATGCAAAGAAAGTAAATAATTTCTTCTCTTTACAATCAGCATCTGAAAATAATAATATTAATTTTTGCGACACCATTTTTTTTTTTTTTAGAAATGACCATGCACACATGCACATCTCTGTCCATATGAATGTGCTGTTTTAAAGAAACAACTTAGATTATAGCAGATATATATATACATATATACATATATTTTGCTTTTAATACAATAATAATTTTTATACAAGCTGAAAAAAAAATTTAAAAACATCTTTTCAATCATATTTAGGGTATTGTTTCCAAATAAAGTGTTTTAATAGTCCGCAACTTATCGAAATAAAGTTTATTAAAATAAAGCATTTTATTGAAAGTGATCAAAGAGATAGCTGGTTTTACTTTTCTTTTACATATGAAGAATAAATATAGACTTTTTATATTTTGATTCTGATTTCTCCAACTAATTTTTAATCTAAAAAGAAGAAAAGAAATTCGCCGATTTCTTTCTTTTATAACTTGTTTCTTGAAACGCTATCGAATCGTTTTTCTTCCACCTTTTAGGAGGAGCAAGGGAGAAACGGAGAAACGTTAGAGAAAAGGGGAGAGAAAAGGAAGGAGTACATTACACATAAAGAAATAACAGTTCAACTCCTCCTAATGTTGTGTGAAATTATGTCAAAGTATTTAATGGGGAATGATTTTTCCTCCCATTCCCATGACCATTGGGATACGAAGCAATTCCTCTTAATTCTTTTACATCGAACGTGCTTTTACCCTCCGAAAACAAAAGGGGACTCAACCCTTTTTTCTCGGGGAAAACTCGTGAATTGAACTAGTTAGATTGTTTCAAATGTTGACATACTCTCCATCTTCGGCTGTAAATCAAATGGCTGCTTTCAGAATCCCGCAGCTGCAATAAGAAAGGATGGGAAAGCCCCACGTGACTTCACAAAAAAGTAGAAGATAACATCTGCTGTGTAAGTTTATATACTGTGACTGTTGCGTGGAAGGATCCGTTTGTGTGTAAATTAGCATTCTTGGACAGTTACCACAAGAAACCGGTCTTCAGATTGGATTTTTTGCTTTATTTATTTATATCTATGTTTTTTTCGGGCGCTTCTTATTTTCTGACCATTTTTTCATTCTTTCTTTTCAATTCGGTGTCTTTCTCACACGAAACGTCATTAAATTCACTTTCTATTCCGCCCGCGGTGCAGCACGTTAGTTTGTAGCCGTTTCGTGGGATACCTGTTAATTCCTCTCCCCCCTACATTATATACAAGTCCGTGCTGTGTGTGTGTTCTTATCTAAATGTTGGCAATTGAAGCCGTACTTGTTGTAAAGTTAATTTAAGACGACACTGCGTTGCCGGAAAGGAATGGTTGACAACATTTTTTTTTCTCATTCTTACCTGCGTAATTACGTATTCATTAGTATTCATCACCCATGTGATTCTAGCGTATAATGAATTAAAAGGTGGGAAACTCTCTTTTAATTGATTTCTGTTTCCGGACGTTTAAGATTTTATAACAATGTGAGGAATGTTTATTCCGGAAATTGTTGATTGCAGATATTTTTCAATTCTATTGTTTTTTATTCGCATTCAATTGCAAAAGTTATTTTTCTTAAAATATTAATAGCTGGGTATTTCCGAAGTAGATACAGATCTTTGTTTTGTTTTATTTTTATTAATTTTTAAGTATTAACTTCAGTGAAATTCTGCAGACAATTTCTTTCAACCAAATACCGTTTCATCTCTCTAAATTTATAAATTTTCCATAGATGTTAGTCAAATCTTCTAACGTTTCATATTTCATTTGTTCTTGAATTTTACGTATATGTTTTAATACTCAACGGTAATTAATATTTTCATACATAACTATTTATAAAAGAAAAAGTTTCTATTAAAGATTGTACATGAAATAAAACACCAGTCTAAAAATTAACATAGGCATTTTATAATAATAAAAAAATTACTTAAAATTCCCAAATATGTAATAATTGTGTTAAACTTTATTCATTTAAAACTTGGATTTTTGCGGCTCTGATTTGGATTCTGTGGGAAAAAAAACAGATTGGTATTAAGTTTGAAATTATTTGACTTTTGAAAAATTCAAAGAGGACATAAAAAGCAAGATTTACAATTTTGATGCGTATATATTTTTTAATTTAGCCCAGTAAAAGTTAAAAATCCCAATAAGAAAGGTATTTTTTCATGTAGAATATGAACGAAAATTATAAATAAATATTGTATCTAAATTAGTATACGTTTTTTGTCATAAATTTGGAAAAATTAATAGTATTAAGAATAACGGGTGTGAACTTTGGAGTTATAATTCGATTTCAAAAAGTACTAAACGTTTATTATTTTATTTCGAACTTTCCTGAATTTTCAAAAGTTGTTTTAGAAGGTCACAACTGTTAAATATATTAATAGATATATATACAGTGAAACCTCCCTGTACGACCACCTCCCTGAACGACCATTTTTTCATGGAATGAAATTTATTCCCATAGGCTCAATACTAATTTTACCTCCATTCAGAGACTATCCCAGTTAAACTCCCTCCATGAGCGACCAATTTCTGAAACAAAAAAATGAAACAAATTCCGTTTTTTCCTGGTTGCTTGAAAAAGGTTTTATTAAAAAATAATTCCGGAGAGTGCATTATTCATCAAACTTCTAAACTAAGTTTAGATTTTTTTTTTTAATTCCGGTAACTTTTAAGTGTTTAAACCCCTTTGCGCCTTTTTAGGCAAAATAATTAACTCTGATGACAAATTAAGAATGACGGTCAATAAACTCCCCTCCCCCATTCTGTCATGAAACTCTTAAAGAAATAGATAAATTAATGAAATCGTCATTATTTGTCCCCCCCCCCCCCCAAAAAAAAACGTATTATATTTACAAAACTTCGAAATAAAAGTTATAAAAGATAAAACCGTAAAATCAAAGCAAACGCCCGTGTATACATTTTTTAAACGCTACAGTAATTAACTTATGTAAAATTAACTTTTTTTTTTTATACTTAAATTTTCATAATTTTTCCTAATGTGAAAAATAAATTTTAGTAACATTTATTGTTACTTTTTTTTCCAAAATTAATATCTAGACTTAAATATCTAGACTTAAACCAATTTTTATTGGAACGGAACGTGGTCGCTTTAGGGAGGTTTTACCGTATATATTTTAAATGTTTTTCAATTACTGTGCATGTACGTGCAGTGGGTACACAAAGGGGTAGATCCACACAACCACTTTTTTTTTTTCGCCTTATATGAATTGCAAAATTCTGCGATTAAATATAGCGAAAAAAATTTCAAAGAAATAGCGGTAGCGTCGAGCTCGGGCCAATTGTGTATGGGCTTCATGTGTGCACGACTAATCGAGTCAAGTATTAAATTATTATTATTTTTTAATATTCCCCATGTTAAAATGTCATTTTCTTTTTCACGTTTATTTATTTATTTTTTATTAAAATTAAAATGAAAATAATTTCTCCCAATCCATTTTCTCAGTTCAAATTATGTGTAAGTATAGTTAAAGGTCCCATGAAAATCCAACCAGAAAAGATTTTTTTCCGCATTATGATAAATTTTTCCAATGATAAAAAGATCACATTTAGTACAAGCTCAGAATTTTTAAATGAATAGCATTTCCTTATGTGTATGTTTTTTAACATAGAGTATTTTATTAACTGCTATAATTTTAAGACTGTCTTTAAACATTACAGCTGAGCAAGACTAAGATTAATAACAGTTTTTCAGATGTTGGCTCCTATAAATTTTCAATGTTTTAATGCACTCATTTAACAAAATTTTGAAATTTTGCTTTTATAAGCTTAAATTGTGTGCCATTTATGCAGTTTTTAAATCAACCATCAATTATTTACAAAATTAAAAGCAAAAAGAAACATCGGAACCTCTTTTAGTGAGAAAAGAACTCAGAGTGTCTATTATTCGCACCAAATCAAGTAATTTGTGCAATGCAGCACCAATAAGCACCAATTTTTCTTTAGTAATTATAATAACTTTAATTAACTTTTAAGTGAAAAATCAATTTTATTAAGTGCTTAAAGTGAACAGTAAATCCAGCCCAAAGAGGAAGAGAAAGAGATTTAATCCTTATTTCGATACAATTATGGAAAAACAGCCTAAAATTACATTTCTAATTTTAATTTTTTCTTGTTTTTATAAAAAATGAACACATATATACACTCATTAATAGTTCATAATACAGTTTTTACATTTGAAAAATATTCAGGACTTTCTTTTGAAAAATCTTGTCAACCCAAACTCGACCCCGAAGGAGTAAAAACACAACCCGAAACAAACTCAACGCGAAACATTTTAAGTCAACCCGGCCTGTAATGAATTAAATGAACATCAATATTACCCAACCTGAATCACAGATCATGTTGGTTTCGGGTTAAATTGGGTTACTCCATCTGATGCCGGACCCCAAAGAACTGTTCCAAAGTCTATTATTTTCCATCTTGAACGTTTGATAATTTAAATCAGAAAAAAAAAAAAAAAAAAAAAAAAACTCCATAAAAAAGAACTTTAAATATTGGTTATACTTCTAACATGCAAATTTGCATATCAAGGTCCTGAACGTTAACTCTGCAAATGGCATTTTTATTTTGAACTCATTTTATGTAACATTTGAATCTTTTAACTCGCGTTATCATTTAATTTTTGCATATGTATTCCTAAATGTTTTCAAGTGATTTAACTCTTGCGAATTGTAACGCGAAATAGGATTACATGCACTGATACTTCAAGAATGTTTATATAAAACATATTATGGGGACAAAACTCCCAAGCCTCAAAATCAGTTCTGTAAGTCGTATTATTATTAATTTCAACTCATTTTTCTCAACACTTGAAACTTTCTACCAGCCGTTTATTTTCGCTTCGATATTGTCTTTACTGGAATTAAAATTTCAGGTAATTTCAGGAGGTTTAACTGCACTATATCAAATACGTTTTCTTTCAAGAGAGTCCTGCTTTGTGATGTTCCGATTTTCATGAGTTCTAAGATTCGTCCCGCTGTCCTATTTTGGACGCCAAAAGTCTCAATTTTTCATGATGCAAAAATTCATTTAAGATTTTTAGTAACATTTTATTTGTAGGTCTGCATCACATGGAACTTAATGCAGCAAACGCAGCGAAAACAAACCTAACCTAACGGAAGATTTTATGATTTTGCCAAAAGGAATACTTAACAAATCTACCTGTTAAGACGGAAACCAGTCTAAGATGGATCAGTTCTTACCGGTTCTGTTTTTAGAGTTTCTTTTCTTCTAGTTCGTTTAGTAAATCCTGTGAAAGCAACACTTTTTTACAACAGAATCCTGTCTTAAACATTATAAAAGCGTAAAAATTTCACATTCTTTACGAAAGAAATACCATATAATTACAACAGTTCAATCGGAACCTATCCAAAACGGATTTTTTTTTCGGTTCCTTAGCGATTCCGCTTTCACGGATTTCACTATATAAGATTATTGTGTTTACTTTCTACCGACAAATCTATTAAGACGGTATCTCAAATGACCAGAGAAAGGTTCCGTTTATACATTTTTCCGTCTTAGTAAGTATAATTCCATGGTAATCCGGCTGTAGGGACCATATTATTTTACGTTTGGAACAGTATTCTGTTATAAACAGGTTCTGTTTTTATAGTATTTATTCTAACTTTATGTCTTGATTTAGACGATTTTTTATCTTTTCTCCTCTTTCCGTGACAATAGAGTGGACAACACTAGCTCGTCCCTTCTCTTGACCCCCATTTTGCAAATAATAAAATAATCGTAATTCCTGGAATTCAGTATTTTAAGCGTGTTATTAAAAATAATTAAAAAAGTGTTATGATTACCATGGCAATAATTAGTTCGAATGATTAATTATTCTTACAAATAATTTATCATTTTATTGATAATCCTAATTGTTGAATTCATTTAAAGCTGACTACTTCAGCCCCTCACATAATTTTTGTGTTGCTACGCCACTGCACATGCGCACAAATATATTGTGATAAAAAGAAGGTCTGTGTCGCAGAATTCTTAATTTAAAATTATGAATAAATTGCACCTCTCAACAAAAGACTACTTGTTTTGCTTAAAAAAATGAGATACGGCTACGGGACGAAGATTGTAGAATTTCTAATTCCTCTAGATTATTTTGGAAAAAATATATATTATTTTGATTATTTATTCTTTTATTTTTTGCAGACGTTCAAAATACCTTTTTCAAATTATGTCTAAGTAAAAGATGTATAAATTGTTTATCAATATCATCTACAAACCATGTTCTTTTAATTTCAAACAAAACAAATCCTTCCTAGTCGTCGGAAGAGCAGCTTGATATCTTTGTTTCTTTGTTTGTTTTATTTTAGAGAACATACATCACATTGAATACAAACTAAACAAATTCATTTTACTCGATTCTAATTTTGTTATTTCCGCGAGAATTGCCGATATTTAATAGATAATTGCCTGAAAATTTTTAATTTCTTTTACCAAATGTAATTAAATGGATATGATGCAATTATATGAAAAAAATTAACATTTGTTGAAATTATAGTTTAAAAATCATCCGTAGGCTGTGATATATTTCCAACGCTCAAACGAAGTTCAAACCTAGACCATACAATGAATGCCAAGGAAAACTTTTGAGTTTTCCTACAATTTAATATGGTACGTTGTTACCGTAAGCTGACGACTGTGAGTAAGACTTTAAAACTCCACATAAAATTCAGTATTTATATTAGAAATAGTTTCTGAACTAACAAAGAAAAAGACATCCTTTAAGAAGAGAACACTGAAAAAATATGTTTAAAATATCAATTTCTTCATGACATATTTTAAAAATAAGAATGCATTCCATGCCAATATTTTTAACATTAATGAGGAGAAACCTGAGATCTGATTGACCAACTTAATAAACTCATAGACGATATTGTGAAAGATTAGTACACTGTCATAACAAGCTTCGTATTGGTTCAGAATTTCTGACATTATCATGATGAAAATTTCGGATATGTTTTGCATTTGCTTGTCAATTTAATCGAACTATAAAAGCTACACACTTCGTTAACGAGCTCATCAGAGATACTTCGAAGATCAAGCTTCGAATCGATTCATTATTTCGGACGATACCGGTATAACAAGCTTTGCATGTGATTTGTTTTTGTGTGTCCATATAAACGAACTATAAAAGTTACATGCTTTCTTGGTGATTTCATCAAAGATACTTAGAAGATTAATATATTGTTCCAATTAGGTTCGAATCCATTCAGCATTTTCTACGTTATCGTGATGAGAAACTTTGCATGTTTTTTGCTTGTGTGTGTGTCTGTAAACGAACTATAAGAGCTACATATTTGCTTAACGCAATCATAAAAGATACCGCCAAAATCAATACACTTTCCCAATTAGGTTAGATTTGGTTGAGTTTTTCGGACTTTATCGTGATGACAATATTTGCATTGTATATAGAGAGATAGATATGTAGATAGATAGATATATCAGTTCAGATAGATCAGAAAAAATTAGTTCACCCATTCAAAAGCTATGAGTGAATGGCTGAACAAATGCTTACAAGAACAAATTACATGCGTGATTAATGTACTTACATGGAGCAACAATCGTTTAAAGTGCATACGACAACATTTTATTTATGCCTTTATAAACTCCCAGTAAAATCGTGCAGTAAATTTAAAATAAATCAAACCAGTTTTTACAGTTCAATGTTACAAAATTTATTTGCTAATGTTGTTTGCAGAAAAATGCTGAATTAAATGATCAAACTTACAAAACTGAATAATTGTGCACCCAGCTCTTAATTATAGTATTGGCCCCTAAAACCTACACGTCCTCATCAAAATCTCCTCTATGGCGGCAAATTATCTTTACATTTACAATCTCTGTTGCAAATCGACGGAAAATTTATTGTCTCAAGGTTCACAATTCATAACAATATGTACATATCCCGATATTTTCAGTCAGATTAAAAATTGGCTGTAATTGTATCATTTTACTGCACAAAGTACAGTACATTTATTCAATATTGTCTTAAATTTTTCATTTCCGTATAATAAAAAAGAAATCTTCACCATAAAACTCGAAAGCTAGATATTCAGAAATAAGAGAAAAAAAACAGCGAATTTATAACTCAAATATGAAAAATTCGAACTGATAATAGCATATGTATTCAAGCGCAGGCACTTTTATTGAAAGTGCTAAAAAATTGTATCGATTACTAAATCCTATGATGCTTTGGAGGAGAAAATTAACTCACATTACAGTAACGTAACGGGAATAACTGAAAAACATTTTTAAAGGGCGAAAATGGTTGCAGAAATAAATATCGTAACACTTATCAAGAAATATTAAACATCATGCGCTTTATAGTTCTTTTCACTGAAAGAAATAAGGTATCGTGCAAAAAGTTTGTCAAATGGTTAGAAGGTAACATAATAAAAGAACAACCAATTTTGATTATAAACGGTTATAAAAAGTGAAGACCTTTGGTTGAAACGACTGGCGGAGCGAGATCCGAAACGATGTGTTAGCACAAGTGCGGCATACAAGTGTGCTGAAATCTAAATTTTAGTGGATAACCATTAGACAGCATTTTTAGTTAATACATTACTTACATGGGAGAAAGATTTACCTTTCATTGAAATTATAATGAATAGGTGCCCAACATTTTGCCTGCAATCGTTACCCATCAGTTTCTCCAAATAAAAATCTTCGCATTCATTAATCGCAAAATTTCTGTCATTAAATTAGTTGAATTATTTTATTCGATAATTTCAGTATCTCTGCCGCCCTATGGATGCAATTTAGGCACTTCAGTTCTAATTGTATTATTATAATAATATACGCGCATAACTTATTGTGTTTGGTGTTAACCAGCCTTACACGGCTTTCCGAGACCTTTCACTGCTACTAACATATAATTATGAAACAATTAAAACGCCGGCCGTGTATGACAATACATTAAACAAAATATGTAAAATTTTATGTACAAGGTGGCCATAATTAAACTGGCGGTACTCAGAGTGTTCTGTAGCGCGATCTAATCGAGAGAATGACGTCAAATTTTGTAAGAAGATTAAACAAGACGGGAGACGAAGGATTACGCGAAAAAAATAGTTCCAAAAGTCACCCCTAGGGGAATATGTGGCGCTGTGTAACAAAAAAGAGAGTTTAAAAAAATGCAAAATCAATACGGAAATAAAATTACTTCTTATTTAGCACATTTAACGATTTAATCCAAGTTCAATACGGCAATAATACTCTCTTTTCCGTTACACAGCGCCACATATTCCCCTAGCGGTGACTTTTGGAACAATTTTTTTCCCGTCGTTTCACGTCTTGTTTAATATTCTTACAAAATTTGGCATCATTCTCTCAATTAGATCGCGCTACAGAACATTCGGAGTACCGTCAGTTTAATCATGGCCACCTTGTATATATGTTACTGTGAAAGACCGAAATGTGTCGACTTTCACCGGTGAATGTCAACACATACCAAAAGCGTTGGTGAAAAACCGAATATGTTATTATATTCTTGTATATTCGGACCATCACCTGTGAATGTCGACAAACATGGATATGTTCTGGAGGAGGTCGAAAAGAGAAGTGGTATTTAAGAGAGAGGCTAAAGTCTGTCGCCAAATTCTTTGTTCTACTGCGAGTCACTTAGCTTTGTCAGTTTTATGCAAGGTTTGATGATGCGCTCAACGTTTTCTTAAATTTTATTTTTTTATTCGATACCCAAATTTATATTGAATGGATACTGCAGTGAGTCGTGATTTTTATTTTTATTTTTTTTTTTTGAAAAATTAATTACATTCATTGAGGGGAAACGAGAAAACACTTGTTTTTTTTTGTTTTTTTTTCATGAGCAGTACTCTAACATACTTTCTGAAGTGTTTTCTGCTAAAACTAAGTGCAAGCACACATATTCACAATACCTACTCTTTTCAGATTCGACACTGGTATTTCTCACTATATTTTTCTGGTATGAAATGTTGAATATTCTAAATCACTTAAGTTTTGTTATTATTTTCGTATATTAATAAAAGTATTCTAATCCTAATAATATTATAAATGTGGAAGTGTGAATATGTTTGGCTAAAGTCAAAATCGAAAACGTTAACTATGTTTTCATGTATTTATTATCCGTTATATTGATTTTTTTCCAATATTTAAAATTTCCCTTAACTTATTAAAATTTAAATATTTTATTTGCTTGTAATACATAAAATAAAAGTTATAAAAATAAAACCTACTTTCAATCAAATGTAGGAATAGAATATTAACTTGGGTTTGTAATATTGTGGCATTTCAAAGAAACAAATATGAAAATTGATTTGACATTAAAGTAATAATAGGTACAGTAATGTTAACCTTATTAAAAAATGCACCTGATGCTAAAATGCACTAGTGATTGTGTTTCTGGATTTTTTATAACCACTATTTCATTCCAATATTAATATTCTCCTTACAAATTACGAGATTAAAGAATGCGACAATTACTATTTGGAAATAGCGATTAAAAAAATTTAAAAACACAATTTCGCTGAAAACTAGTATTAGTTATGTTGGCTATATTGTGCTAATATTTGCATTCATCGCTATCAGTGTTCTCAATTTAGCGGAATTCTGAATTCGAAATCTCTACCAGTCATTTTAAACAGTATTTTCTCTTTATTTGACCGGCGAAAGTCTTCCATTAAAAAAAAGCGAAAAGTGCTATTAAAAATTTCTGATATATATTTTGAATACAAAAATACGTTTAATTTTAAGCACTGATCCCTATCACTGATACTTGAACTATAATACCAATATTGGCAAAATATTGGATTTACATTGGAAATATTTGTAATAAAATGTCAATACGTTAAATTGTAACTATCTGCAGCTAAATGTCAATATTGCGAAAATATTTACTTTATGTTGGAAATATTTTTAGTGAAATTCCAAAACATTTGTTGCCAATTTACAATTTGCACATATTTGAGCAATATTGAAAAAATATATTTTGCAATATTTCCTTTATAAAGTAAATATTTTTGCAGTTTGGTTGTAACTTTCATTTTCAAACAAATAAAATGGGTAAATTTTATTAAATTAAGTGAAAATTTTAGACATTGGAATAAAATGAATGTAATGCATAATGAACACAAAGGCATTTAATTATTCATTTTGACGCTGACTTCAGCCAAATATTTGCACACGTTTACATTTATAATATTAGAAGAACTAGGATACTATCATTATTACATAGAGATAATAACAAAACTAAGTGTTTCAAAATATTCAAAATTTCATACCAGAAAAATATACTGAGAAGTACCAGTGTCGAATCTGAACCGAGTAGGTATTGTGAATATGCATGCAGCACACCTTTGGATTACAGACGATTGAAACGTTTATGATTTCAAAATTAATGATCGAGCCTGAAACACGGAGAAGTAAATGCAAATTTCCGACATATTCAACATTCACCATTAGTGCATGGTGAATGTCGACATTTGCCGGGTAGGTCAGAAATAAGGATATTTAACAAATATTTCGAACATACACCAAGCAACTATGTGAATGTTGACATTTACCAGTGAAAGTCGACATTCTCCAGATTTCGGCCTTTCACGGTAACATACAGGTGGTTATCAAAATAATGGAAACACTTGTGAATGAAAGAGACATTTAAGAATTCCCTTCGTAAGCATTAAAATATAATCTTAGCTACCAGATTTTTTTTAATATAAAAAGTACATGTATTAGGTAGTATGAGAGAGCTCTAGAAGAGTTGTCTACATTTTGATTTTTTTTGTCAGAAGCGTAAAATGTCAGACCTCACAGATTTTCAAAGAGGCCAAATTGTAGGAGCCCGACTAGCTGGAGCAACGGTGACCGAAACATCCCAGCTTATAGGCGTTTCTAGAGGTACGGTGTCTAAAGTCATGACAGCATACACACAGCGCGGAAAGACAAGTTCAGCAAAGCAAAATAGTGGACGGAAGGAGAAGCTGAGTAAAAGAGACCAACGGGTATTGAAGCGGATTGTAATGTCTAAAAAGAAAACAACTGCAGCCAAAGTGACCGCAGAGCTCAATCAGCATCTGGATTCTCCAGTGTCAACAATTACAGTTCGGAGATACCTTCATAAAGAGAACATTTACCGCAGAACAGCAATTCCCAAGCCACTTGTCACAGATGCTAATGCCAAACGTCGTGTAGAGTGGTGCCACAACCACAAAATCTGGTCGATTGATAAGTGGAAGACTGTTATATGGTCAGACGAATCATCTTTCACATTGTTCCTCACAACAGGACGGGTACATGTCTGGAGAACACCTGCACAAGTGTATGATACTGATTGCCTCCGTCCAACTGTCAAGCATGGAGGTGGATCGGTCATGATATGGGCAGCCGTGTCATGGTTTTCTGCTGGTCCAATCGTAACCCTGAAAGGAAGGATCACTGGGGAGAAGTATAGAGAAGTTTTAGCTGACCAGGTCCATCCCATGATGCAGATTTTGTTTCCTGCAGGAGATGGAAATTTCCAGGATGATAATGCCCCTATTCATGCAGCCAGAGTTGTCCAATCATGGTTTGATGAACATGAGGATGAGGTGGAACATCTACCTTGGCCCGCACAGTCCCCAGACCTCAACATAATCGAACCGTTGTGGTCTATTTTAGAGCTTTCAATCCGGAATCGATATCCTCCACCGGCATCTCTCACGGAACTTTCACAATATCTCCATGAAGAATGGTACAATATTCCTCTAAACACTATTCAGAATTTGTATGATTCGATTCCCAGGCGAATCCAAGCTGTATTACATGCCAAAGGCGGTCCTACGCCATATTAATAAAGAATTCCTTCAAAATCTAGGGTTTTTCCATTATTTTGATAACCACCTGTATATATAAAGTATTTTGAAATATAATATTCGTAGAGCCAAGCAAAAGGATAATATAAAATAATTTATTATTTTGTTTTCCAATTTCAGAAAATAAAAGTGAGAAATGAAATTAAATATATACAACAAAATAACATAATGTCTTTGACATGAATGCTCGTTTTGAAAATCTCATTTCAATCATTATGGATCTTGATGACACGAGTTTTCGTTAGACAGCGATTGAATTTCCCGTGTTAGGATAAAATTCCGAATGTTACTAAAATATGCAAATTAAAAGTACATTTTTCAACCATTAATACTTCATATGCTCCGAATAGTGTTTCTAAATTTTGTAGAAATTTAAAGCCAATATATTTTGTAATACAATGTCATTTTCCAACGTGGAAGCTTTTGGTACTTACTCCGATAAAATCTCTATAAACTGCACTTGGACTTGGTCGTCACCTTATGACTTATTCGACTTACTACCGACTTAGAAAATAGCACGACGAAATAAAAAAACAACGAAAACCTTAAAAAATAACCAAAAAAGCTTTATATTTTTTATTATAGAAGGCTAGTTTTTATTTTATTTTCTATACAAATTTTTCAGTTACTAATTTACATATACTTACGACAACTGATGATAGGTACGACTCGGCCGTAAGTTGACTAGCAAATGTATACTATAATGAATCAATTTCCATTAGACGCATATCACATGAAGAAGCAGAGCAATCAACACACCGGTGTATATTCAGGAGTAAGACTTACTCTTCATATACCATCATACCGTAGTTCAGTTTTTTTCCTACTGTATTGTGTTGCTGCGTGTGTGTAGCTACTGAAATCTTTGTTTGCCATAGATAAGAGTTTAATAATAATCATAGAGTCTAGTAAAATCACGTGATCTCTTCCATAAATCTCAAACAAATTATTTTGTTCTTAAAATACGTTATAATAATGCTGTGAGTCATAATTTTCAGCAAAAGACTTCGACGCTTCCCAGACACTTATAAACATTAGAGATAGAAAACACCAGATTTAGAGACCAAAACTACTAATTATTAGTTTGTTATTTTCAATGCTGGGTGTTCATCGTTTACATTTTTTCTACTCTACAGGGTGATCAATTTAAAAGTGTACACGTTTGTTTTTGCATTATTCACATCTATAATATATGTAGCAAGACTTTCAACATCATTACTTATTTAATATGTCTATATTTAATGTGCGGGTATCGTTTTTTTCACTTTCTAAATGAGAAAACTCGTTTTGTAAGCATAAATTAGAGTGAACGTGATTAGTAATTTTTAATCCAATTCTACGCAAATGATTTCAGTAAAACGTCTGCTTCTTTGAACGTTTTTATTTCTTTTATTTTTGAAAACTCATTTCGTAAGATTATAAATGGCAACAATAAAAATCGTCTGCATGAACTAATTCTTTGATTTTAATGAAAATGGCTCATTATTCTGTGGAAAAACGTGTTTTTCTTTACGATAATTACGTTATGTCTAAATCATTTTTAAAAACGAGAGAGAAATTTTACTTGAAGTTTACATTGAGACCAATACCTTCAAAATGCTGATCTTTAAAATGGTTAAAAGATTTCGGTCAACGGGAGGTGTCATGGATGTGGGTAAACAGTGAATAAGCTTGACAATATCAAAATTTCCTTGGAACAAGTCCCAGGTAAGTCCATACGAAAATTACAGTTGGAGCAAGGGATATCCTATGGTTCAGCGAATCAGGCTGTGAGACACCATTTGAAATTTTACCCATATCCTTTAAACAGTCCGTGCAGGAACTGCGTCCAAGTGCTCCAGGTATCCGACTGCATTTTTGCGTTTGGTTTCGCCGATTTATTCGCAACAACATTTAAAAGCTTAATGATGTTTACTTCTCAGGTGAAGCTTGGTTCCAACTTAATGGTTATGTAAATAGCCAACATTTCTGTCTATGGAGTCAAGAGAATCACCATTAGCTGAGGAAATCGTCTTTACACACCCAAATGATTGGTGTGTGGTGTGCGCTCTCCAGGTGAAAAGTGACAGCACCAATTTTTTTTTTTACCCAAACCTTTCATTCCGAAGTGTACCTGGATATAATTCAAACTTTTATTGCTTCACTGAAGATTCAGGACCGTTACTGCTGGTTTCAGCAAGACGGAGAAGCTTCACACACGTCAAACCTAACAATGGAAGTGCTTAAGAAATTCTTTGATGACCGTTTAATTTCAATAGGCCTCTGGCTACCAAGTTCACCCCGTTTGATTTTTTTTATATGGGGTTATCTCAAAGATAGGGTTTTCGAGAGAAGTCCTTCAAACATCGATGAATTAAAACAAATCATAACCGAAGAAATCTCTTCAATAACACCTACAATGTTCCGAAATGTGTCAAAAAACTTGGTTCGACGTGTTCATGTTTACACGACGTGTTCATTAATTCAAATGGTGGCGAACATTTTAAACATTTGTTGAAAATAATGATAAGGTAAGAAATTTGAATTAAATTATGTTTCTCAAAAATAAAATTATCACAGGATTAAGTAACATTGTGCGTCTCTTTCTATTTTGCCTCACAAATAAAGTTGTAATAGTCTAACAGTGTTGAAAGCTGTCTCCCACACTTAAACAAGTTTCAAATTTCAGTGTTAGAATAGTTGTCACATCCGTCAGATTTAAGGGTATTACGAAAAATCAACGGGTACTTTTTTAAATTGATCACCCTGTATATTCACTAAATGAATCAGTATGCATAATGAACTTGCCAGTCTAATTTGTACGATAGCATTTAACGCAGATATTAGCGTCATGCAAGATATTTAGACAAAAAACTATGAGTTTTAAATTATTATTTAATTTAACACATTTAAACTTAAATTTATACCACTAATAATCTAACTAATAATATCATCAAATAAACATTAATAAACGAATAAGATTGATTTTCAAATAAAACTAATCGCGTTTTATTATCTTGAATTATGCATACTGAAGTAAAATTTTGTGTACAAAAGCATCTAGACACTTCATAACTCTCTACAGACAATCGTGCTTTACTTATGCTAATGAATTATCGAACTTTTTTTAAAAAAGTTCTGAAACACAGCGCCCTTTCAATGTGAAAACGAGAGAGTTACTTTGAAACAGAATATATAAAAAGTTGCAAAACCGTTTGTGAAATAAAAAAAAAAGTGAGTGAAATATCGCCCTACATCACACGAATTCCCCATATTTTCTACTGCTTCGAGCTTGTGCATATATTTTACGGTTGCGTGAAAAACAAAAATCTTTGCAGAAGCATGCATTAAAGTCAAAGATTCCTGTGAGAAGATACATTTTAGCTATTTCTTATATTCCAGTTCCTATTCGTTTTGTTTCATGTTACCATAGAAACAATTAATTGTTTGGCCGTTACTCGCTTTTCAACAGAAAAACAAAGCTCGAAATTTAGATATTTTATTACCTACGTCTCGTTATTAGTATGGATTTTACATGCAACATGTTAGTTTCGTTGTTTCTATTTGACGATGAAAATGCTTTGTATGGATGTAAATAAAACACGTGACCGAAAACATTTTTCCTCCTTTAAAATAATATATATATTTTTTAATTTCGATGTTCTTTTAGGGCTTTCTATGCTTTTGTCCATTCAACAGGATGAAATTTTCTGACACATTCATGAACTTATTTTTTAACGTAAAAGCATGAAATTTCCAGACCTGATTATTAAAGATATTTGAAATCGAATAGCGTTCTTCATTTTTTTATAATTGTATTACAACTCAATTTATAAGGGATTGCTGTGTAATGACGATATTTTTTGGACTGCCCTGAAAATTTTATTAAAAACTGGAAATTTGACACAATTTTCTGAAAATTTCTCAGTTTTTATTAGAAAATCGAAAACTTCATTTGATTTCATAGTTCCTAGTTTTTGTTTTCATTTCAGGATAAAATATATTCAGAAATATGCAAGAAAATAGCTAGTTTGAATTTGAGAACAGCCTTAAAAAAGTAAGATATTTACAAAACAAAGAAAATAAAGTAATATAAATCTATAATTAAAAAACAAGAAAGAAAAATCATGCGTCAAGCATCGATTATGAAACACTTTCCAACACTTCTTTAAATACTTTAAAACTTCACATTTTAATAAGGTGAAAGAGGATGTCTAAGTAAGCAATTTGGAAAACGCATAATACATTTGAAAACTCAATTTCAGGAATTACTATCAAGCCATAAAATTAGCAGAAAGTTACCCGAATTATTTTGTACAGCCCTGTTTATGACCTATAGGTTTGTATATACTGTACCACACATCATGCTAAAATTTAGATCATTTAAGAAACACATAGCACAGTTGTAAATTCCCCTTCAGTAATTTCCGTCAGTAAATAGAAATGTGGTCGAGATCTTTTGTGCTGCCGTGTACGTGATCTATAGAATTTAAAGACGCAAAGTAATAGACAAAAAATTATTTTTATTTAAAAACGCGTACCACAAATTAAAATGTCTTTCCAATAATTATTGTTAACAGATATTACCTACTATAACCGAATTATTTTGTGTGTCCCTGTAAATAAAAGATGAATACTATACACACTATTCTATAGTAAGTTCTTGTACCTTAGTCTTTTACCTTAGTGATATATGTATCAATTTCGATATTTTTCAAATAGTGAAACATCATTAAAATACACCGCAAATTATTGTTCCCCATAGACGGTAATGCAACGAAATTATTTTGAGTGTCCCGGTACAGGAACTATAAATGCTACACACTTCCTTTTTAATACGGAACATGCTATAATAGAGCTCATTAAAGTATATCAATTGCACGGCAATCAGAGTATATTTATGCAAGTTAGTGCATCGACAGACAGGCGAACCCCATTCATAAATATTTTTCAACTATGCTGGAATGTGTTAAAGGCAAATTATTCTTAAAAATTAGTATTCACAAGAATTTTGTATATTGGAAAGCAGATATATACATGTTTTATAACAGGATTTGATAGCATTGTTAGATTTCGATATAGTATCCTTCGTTGCATTATAAATTAAAAATCAAAACTATTTAATTTATAAAATGTTATATGATGTATTGGGCATGGAATAAAGAAGAACAAACATGAAAAAAAAATTCCCTTTTTATAAGCAAATATTTACAAGAAAAAAGTCTTGTGGTTCTTATGATTACCTGCTAAATATTAGCTCATCAAATAGCGAAGTATTTTTTACATACTTTCAGGCTTATTTCACATTGAATTTACCGTATAGATTGTTTGTATATATATATATATATACAGGGTGATTCATAAAAGATGGGCAGAACTTTAAGGGGTTATAGTACACTTAAAGACAAATAATATTAAATAGGACACTAAGGGTCCCAGACGTATTCCCAAGGAGATAGGGGGCATTAAAGTTTAGGGTCCGAAATTTCAAATGATTATAAAACATGGAAAAATTGGTCGATTCGTTTGCGGTTTTTGCAAAAAATTTTCTTTATGTCAGTATTTTCTTGAAATAAAATTTTAAAGTTCAATTTCAAAAAATGCCGATAGGGGGCGCTTTAGACTTTGGAGTAACAAACAACTATTTTTTAACGTTATTTTTTGTATTTCTTTAAATGATTTCGAAAGCTTAGACTTAAACTTAAATTTTGATCTAAAAATCTGAGTCCTAACGAGTAGTTAAGTAGCATAAACTGAAATTTGAAATTTGAAACCCTTTTCCCCCCAGAACAAAAATCAGTTATTCCCGATCTTTGTGTCGTAGATTAGGCTCTAACTACTGCCGCGTTTTGCTAAAATTATTCTTTATGTCAGTATTTTCTTGAAAATAAATTTTAAAGAAAATTTTCAAAAAATTCCGATAGAGGGCGCTTTAGACTTTGGAGTAACGAACAACTATTTTATACCGTTATTTTTTGTGTCTCATTAAATGCTTTCTAAAGCTTAGACTTAAACTTAAATTTTCAGCTCAAAATCTGAATCGCTGAGCGTGGTTCAGTAGCGAGCGGAGGGGGTTCAAATTTCAACTTCTGAACATAGTTCAGTTTGCACTACTTAACCATGCCCAACGATTCTGTGCTGTGATACGAGGCAAAAATACAACTTTCGTCAAGGACTGCATAGTCGGAATTCACTCATAAAGGCACTGGCACAGTTGGAAACGTCGCTCATGCAAACGTTAAAGCTCCATTCCTGACGCTAGTCACCGGGTGAAGAAGGAAACAGAAAGTATGCAAATGTCAAATGGGGAAGAAGAAGAACACGTATGCAAAATTTCGACACGATTCAGGCATAAAAAACCACTGAACGGTGAGTCAAGTGTAAGTCGCTGTAGTAATGAATCGGAAGATGGTGCCCTTCACGAATAAGGAAAAGGCTGAGATGCATTTAATTTACGGAGCGGCAGATGGAAATGGTGCAGAGGCACAACGAATGTACGGAGAGCGATTTCCCAACAGGCGGTTGCCTAACCGCAAAACTTTCGAGCGCTTGCACAGACAGTTGTGTGAGACGGGATCATTTCTCGCTTCCCGGTCGAATGCAGGTCGTGCAAAAAAGGATGAATCAGTAGTTGTTGCAGAAGCCATTCTGGATGTAGTAGCGGCGCAGCCAAGTACAAGTACACGAACAGTGGCTAGGCAGGTGGATACCTCACAGTACATGACTTGGAGGGTACTGAAGGATGAACATTTGCTCCCGTTTCATGTGCAACGAGTTCAGAAACTGTCTCCAGGGGATTATCCAAATCGTATTGAATTCGCCCGCTGGTTTCTGCAGCAGAACGCGCTAAATCCACATTTTGGACGAACTGTGCTTTTCACCGATGAATGTATCTTCACACGTGAAGGTACATTTAACACACACAATGCACATGTATGGGCGGATGTCAATCCGCATGCTACGTATCCACATGCTCATCAGAGACGCTTTTCCATCAATGTTTGGGCAGGAATCCTCGGAGACCACCTAATCGGACCGTACCTTCTTCCTGAACGCCTCAACGGTAAAACATACCTCACATTTCTGCAACATGTGCTGCCAGACCTGTTAAACGTTGTTCCTCCACGCATCCGGCGGGTCATGTGGTTCCAGCACGAAGGAGCGCCAGCCCATTACGTACGAGACGTCCGCAACTATCTGGACATCACATTTCCGAACAGATGGATTGGTCGAGGTGGTCCTGTTGCTTGGCCTGATCGCTCGCCAGATCTTTCACCCCTCGATTTCTTTTTTTGGGGACGATTGAAGGTTCTTATGTATGAGACACCCATTGAATCCCCCCGAGGAACTGGTCGCCAGACTTTCCGCCGCTGTAGGGGAAGTGCTCGAAAAGCCTGATGTTTTCGCGAATGTTCGCCGTTCCATTCTTCGCCGTTGTTCTGCGTGCATAACCTCTGGTGGTCACAATTTTGAACATTTATTGTAATTACATGTTAATAAATATGCTTTGGTAACATAATCCTAATTTGTGTCTTTTTACCTCGTATCACAGCACACAATGTGTGGACATGGTAAACTGAACTGTGCTCAGGAGTAGAAATTTCAAACCCCTCTCCCCAGAAACTTAACCACGTCTAACGATTCAGATTTTGGGCTGAAAATTTAAGTCTAAGCTTTAGAAAGCATTTAATGAGACACAAAAAATAACGGTATAAAATAGTTGTTCGTTACTCCAAAGTCTAAAGCGCCCTCTATCGGAATTTTTTGAAATTTTTCTTTAAAATTTATTTTCAAGAAAATACTGACATAAAGAATAATTTTAGCAAAACGCGGCAGTAGTTAGAGCCTAATCTACGACACAAAGATCGGGAATAACTGATTTTTGTTCTGGGGGGAGAAGGGTTTCAAATTTCAAATTTCAGTTCACGCTACTTAACTACTCGTTAGGACTCAGATTTTTAGATCAAAATTTAAGTTTAAGTCTAAGCTTTCGAAATCATTTAAAGAAATACAAAAAATAACGTTAAAAAATAGTTGTTTGTTACTCCAAAGTCTAAAGCGCCCCCTATCGGCATTTTTTGAAATTGAACTTTAAAATTTTATTTCAAGAAAATACTGGCATAAAGAAAATTTTTTGCAAAAACCGCAAACGAATCGACCAATTTTTCCATGTTTTATAATCATTTGAAATTTCAGACCCTAAACTTTAATGCCCCCTATCTCCTTGGGAATACGTCTGGGACCCTTAGTCTCCTATTTAATATTATTTGTCTTTAAGTGTACTATAACCCCTTAAAGTTCTGCCCATCTTTTATGAATCACCCTGTATATATATATTTAAATGTTATTAACCATACACGTTTTCTCAAAGATGTGGTAGTAAATGTTTGTATAATTGTCATAAGGATAACTAATATACTTAGTGTAAAATAATAAAGTATATTTTATTTGAATAGAATTTTCAGCAATCTAATAAGAGTTATTTATTACAAACTGATGCTTATGTAATATCTCATGTTTTTGTCTTAAATCGAGAATCTAATTTATGTTCTTTTCTTTTGTCATGCATGTAACAGTTTCTAAATAAATAAGTATATAGAATATTTTTATGTATGCATTCTTTGTAATTTCATGGGATACTTAGTGCCACCATACAAAATTATAAAAATAAAAGCAGTGTGAATATTTCTGTTTATGTTGAAAATAAAGAAAAAATAGGGAATTTTTAATGTATATTTTATATTTATTTTATATTTATGTTTTTGATTAATATTTCTTGCTTGCTTTTGACTAATGTTACATATAGTTTGAATATACCGTAATATTGCATCCTAATACGTACATTTTTTCCTTATGTAAGAAAATATTCAGATTTTAATTATCATCAAACATTGTCGAGTGCTTAATTTATTTTGCACGAAAGGTTAACATACCATACAATTACGAACACAAACGATTATTAATGAAATAAAAAGAAAAGTGCCCAGTTAAACTGATGGCACTGAGCTCACAGACTATTCACACTAATTCTATATTATACTCTTATTTCAAAGAATAATGCCCCTCAAAAAATAAATGAAGAGGGATTAGCCAACGTTTCCCACCCATATGCTTAACCAATGAGCCTCCAAATCTAATCATGGAAGGTCCTTAACATAATAAACCGGTATATATATTTGAAGCAAATCAGATAATTCTGCATGAAAAAAACCTTGCTAAATTAAGGGGGGGTCTAACCCGTCTTTCCCCCTTTATACTTAACTAATGAACCTCCAAATCCAACCAGGAAAGCTCCTTATCAGAATGAACATAGAAAAAAATTTAAAGTAAATTGGATAATTCTGGATGAAAATCCATTTATCTAAATTAAGGGGAGAGGACCTATCCCCCTTTTCCCCTTTTATACTTAACCAATGAACCTCCAAATCTAATGAAGGAAGCGCCATATCGGAATAAACCGATATATAGAATTTGAAGCAAATCGAAAAATTCTGCATGAAAAACCCATTTATCTAAGTTAAGGGGAATGTCTAGCCCCCGCCCTCCCCCCCCCTTTATACTTAGTTAATGAACCTCCAAATCTAATCAAGGCAGCTTCTTAACATAATAAACCGGTATACAAATTTGGAGCAAATCGAATAATTCTGCATGAAAAACCCATTTATCTAAATTAAGGAGGGGAGTCTAGCCCCCCTTTCCCCTCTATACTTAACTAATGAACCTCCAAATTTAATCAGGGAAGCTCCTTAACATAATAAACCGGTATACCAAATTTGGAAGAAATCGAATAATTCTGCATGAAAAACCCATTTATTTAATTTAAGGTAGGGCACAACCCCCCTTTATACTTAATTAATGAACCTCCAAATCTAATCAAGGCAGCTTCTTAACATAATAAACTTGTATACCAAATTTGAAGCAAATCGAATAATTCTGCATGAAAAACCCAATTGTCTAAATTAAGGGGGTTGGGGACTAGCCCCCTTTTCTCCCTTTATATTTAACAAATGAACCTCCAAAACTAATCAGGGAAGCTCCTCATCAGAATGAACCTAGAAAAAAATTCGAAGCAAATCGGATGTTTCTATCAAGAGTTATCGCATTACGTACATACATACATAAGTACGTACGTACATACATACAGAACCGACGGGCACATTAGCTCTGAGGCTTTGATAGCCTGTGAGCTAAAAATTAATGTATGATTTTATAAATTCATGTACCATCAAATAAACGATATTTTTTCATGCAGATTATTATAAAAAAATCTGACAAATTTTAAATGAATTATTAAGTTAATTTAAAACAAATTATCAATCATTTAGTTGAATCTGTTGTGCCAATAATGCATATATGAGAAAAATACACCGGAAGATTATTGAATTTTTATCTAATTCCTCGAAGATATAAGAAGTGAAGGACATATAACGGGTAATTGAAAGTAAATTTATTATGAGTAATTATTCTAAAACTGTATTTTTATACGTATTATATGTTTTCTGAACTATTTACTTACATGTCTTCTTTCATCGTATTTAAGCTGCGACTGCACCATCCTTCTAACTGTTAGCAGTGTCGGCTTCGTTTTTTGTGGCGACGCGGTGTCTTTGATTTTTAACGACTTTAGCAGGAAAGGGAATGATGTCCGGCAAAAGAGGAACCTTTCCTTTAAGTAGAGTCGAGCTCCTTATCTCCTGACCCATTGTTGATTCCCTCATTCTTTTGTGAATAAACCGCAGATGGGTCCAGTACAAAAGCTTTTCCAAGAAAACTGGAGAAGTAGGCAAAATACGCGTGCGTACGCAGCCTTAATAGTGAAGTTTCGTTAGGGTTTTCTGGATGTGTTGGAAAGTGTTTTATAATCTATTATTGACGCACGATTTTTCGTTTTTGTTTATTTTTGCTTTTATAGCTTCCAAACTTCCGGGGTATTTTACAAGTCAAATAAACATAATTGGCCCTGTGTTGTTATTTATTAATTTGTTTTATTTAATAAAACTTCTGGTTTTATTTGATAAAAAAAAAGAAGGTCGTCGGCTATGTATTAAAATTTAAATTTACTCTTTTAATGTGATTTCACTTTTTTACATTCTACGCTTGATGCATTTAAATGCTCCTCAAAAACAAATCAATGTTATTTAAATTTTAACGAAGTGCTATTTCAGTTACATTCAATATTGCGTGAATACTCGAGATTTTTTTTTCGGAATTTATACCCTAGTTTCCATACTAATCATTAAATAGTCATACCTGCCAACTGCTAAAATTGCTTCCCATTTTCGAATAGCAATCTTCGTCTTATTTAACCCGGCAGAAAGCGCGTCAAGAAAAGTTACTAGAGCGGGCGCGTGGGGTATCACATACCCCAGTATTTAAAATACGTGAAAAATAGTTTTATTTAGTTTTAAAGCTATTTTTCATTCATAATATGTGAATAAAACTTGAGTTACAAAAAATGTATTTAAAAAATAAGCTTATAGAGAGGTAAAATTAAGATAAATGAAAATAATAACAAATTAATGATACCTGTTTTATTGCACTCTAATACACAATGCTATATGTTATTTGTTTACAGTTTGAACAAAATACATTCATGTGTTCTTGGCACAGAAAGTTTTCACATTGTGAACATCGCATTCGTGTTTTTCTGTCCTTAGCTCGTGGCCCTTCATCACATCTTTTATATTTAGTCGTTTCGAATTTCAGAGATTCGTTTGAATTATTCGTCGAAACAGTCGTTGCATGCAGTACGTAAACTTCTCGGTAAAGTATTAATTTCTGATCGTTGTTCAATACGTTTTTTTTTATTAGTTGTAATGCTAAGTCCTTTAAAAACAGACGTATGCTTCGATATCTGGTTGGTGGATTAGCCGTTGAAAGTAATATAACTCGAGCATTTATTGCAGCAACATTCAGTGCAGAAAAGAAAATTACCATTGGCCACCTCCTTGTTATTCTGGCAATTGAATAACTTGCTGACATTTCATCCACAGTAACCACTGCTCCCTTAGTCATATTATAAAAATATATAATTTCTGTTTTTTTTTTCTTTTCTCCACTAGTATCATCTATAGTATCATCGCTATGGAATGTTGAAAGCATAAGAAAAGTTTTTCCATTTTTATGACCATAAGAAATCAATGTTTTATCTTTTTCGAAACCAAACAGTGTAGAAAATATTTCCCTTCCTTTAGAAGTAATAAAAGAAGGAGGAATTTCCCTTTTGTTTTTCCGCATTGTTCCTACTATTGTCAGCTTTTATTTTAGAAGATCCACATCTAGTGGGTAACTCGTATACCAGTTGTCTACAGTAAGTTTCCTGCTAGATTTATACAGTGGTTGAATTAGTCTTTTCACTACGTCAGATGGACTGGTACTGACCACGAAGGGACCATCTGGCTGTGTACCGCAGTATATTTCCATATTAGAAGTATAAAAAGTTTTGAGTTTGATTTTTATTCCGTACTTTGCCGGTTTGTTCGGCATATAGTGTCGGAGCCCACATCGGCCCCGAAGGGGTTCGAGTTTCTCGTTAATACTGACTTACTCACCTAAACTATTGGAATCTTTGCAATTGGAAATAAATTTTTCAAAGAAATCTCTGATTCCGGCTATTTTATCAAAGCATTTTCTCTGTGGCCTGTCTAGCATTTTATCGAAACACATGCAACGTAAAATAAATAAAAATCCCTTATAATACTTTATTGTATGAAAGTTTTCAATGCATGTACCGTCAGTAGCCCACAAGGTCCTTTACGTTGAGGTGAGATGACTTGTGTAGGTCACATAAATATAAAAGTCCAATAACCGCTTTCATCTCGACCATGTCCATTGTTTTTGCATCTCTTTCACGTTTATAATGTAAAGCTACCTCAGAAATATATAAATTCGTACATTCTACAATCATTGAGAATATTGTATTATCAATAAAAATATTCCAACTACTAAACGGATCAGTAACATTTCTGGCTTCTCTTACAGGTCCTGGATTGGTTGGTTGGTTGTATTTATGACGGCCAATTATCTGCACGAGGGATATAGGCCCAGGGGGGAGTGCCCTTCGTGGGGTCTTTCTAAGGGAACCTAACCCGTATTAATGCTTGGAAATCCAAGGTTCGAAGAAAACCACGAAAACTCCGAACGATTAGGCCGACGGGCGCGATTGGGTTTGAACCCAGCACCTCCCGTCTACCAGCTTCGAGAGCAGAACCTCTCGGCCACTGGTGGGGCTACAGGTCCTGGAAGATGAGTCGTAATATTATGTGAACGAACTCTTACATTTTGTCTAAATTTCTTTTTTTTCCACACCGTTTTCCATGTTTTCCAACAAAAACATCGGAATCATCATCATTTTTAGAATCATCCAGTTCATCATCTTCTTCTTCTGTATCTGTGTTATGTTCGCTAAATATTTCACTGTCAGAATCAACTTCAATTTCTGAAATGCAATCTTCATCTATAAACTATAATTAGTTAAGTTACAGTTATTAAGTTAAATACAATTTCAACTATAAATCTCGCATCCGTGCATTTCCAATTCATAGGGACTCGTTCTTTTTTCCATAATGCACTTAGAAATCTTTCACCCCTTGAGGGGCGGTGGGATATATTTTATCCCATCTACGATTAATGAAGTTTTGCACCAGAAAATTTTATTAAATTTTACTTTTTTTACTTTGGTGGAAAAAAGATGTAAAATTGTTTTTTCCTTATTTTGCAATAAATCTTTTTGCAGATTCCGGTGTGAATTGGACATTACAGAAGTGCAATTACTTGCCCCTCAAGGGGTTAAACATATAATTTTGAATACTTTAAAACAAATACTAACGCTTGCTAGTAGAAATATTTACTGTTACACTCTAGAAATAAATTTCTCAAATAAATATTCCGTTAGAAAAACACTTACGCGGACAGGCACGTGGGGTATATCATACCCCAGTTGCAACAAAATACCGATATACCTTTTACTGAAACACACGTTCAGCGGAAAACTGGTTCTGAAGGTCAACCACTACTAGAAACTCAGCTACTGAATGCTGTACAGAATTTCGGTTTCACAAGTTTTGAATATTCCACTTTTTTTAGAGGTGGAGTATAATACACCCCATGCGCTTTCCCGCGGGTTAATAGCTTGTTTAGTTTGTATACTAATAATGAAATAGTCATAGCTGTCAACTACTAATGTTTTCCGCAAAGGTATTTTCTATATGAAAATAACCGTCTTATTTAATCGCAGGCGAAGATTAAATTTCAGAATTCTCGATCGGCAAAAATTGTAGCATTTGGAAGCTATGTGCTGGAAAATTATCTATTTGCATTGGAAATACAATACGAAATCTCAAATACGGAATTATGAAAACTTCAATGTAACCAGATTGTTGATTTTGCGTCATAAGTAGCAACTTAACTGCAAAAAGTAATAAAACTTTTATGACCGTATTAAATTATTCTCAAACTTAAAATATACATAAAGCACAAATAATTAATTGTACAAAAATTACTTTCAGGTGCATAAATATAATATAAAGATATGCAACTTTGAAATATCTCAAAATACATCAGAGAAACCTAGAACGTTTTCAACGATTATAAGGCCGTCTTCAGTAGGATTTAAATGTTGTTATTATTTCCTTTGAGGTTATTCAAGAATTGTCCAGAAGAAAACGTTGTAATTTAAATTTAAATGTTGTGCGTCAGATGAGATGCCAGATAAAGTTATTCAAATTTTCAACAAAACTATCTTTCATCTATTATGCAGCAAATATCTCCATACACCTGGATATCGTATGACAGTGCATCACTACAAACTGTATCTATATTAGCAATTATTTCAATTGATTCTCTTATGATAGCTTCCTGGTAATTATTTGTACGAAAGATAATTTTTGATCTATTAAAATCTACTTTTGTAGGTTGAGTTTGAGCTAATCTTGATAATGTAGTATGGGGTCTATTTAATCTGAGATCCGCTTCATGTTCTTTAATTCAATCACGAAATTTTCTCATCGTCATACCAACATAAATAAAATATTTACTATATTTGTGGAAAGGTATAATTTATACTCCGGATCTATTGTTACTACAAGGATTGGATCTCAAAGGTGAATTTTAATCTTCACTTAGAATTGTACCTTGTTTTTTTAACATCACATTTGAAATTAATCTTCTTATTACTGATCTTTAAATTGATACTTTTACTTAAATTTTGTAAGGAGACGGGGATGTCTTCATTAATCAAAAATGTCTTTTCTCTAATATTTCATTTCTGTAGAGTTCTGGTGCCCAAAGGAATAAGTAGCATACCAATTTTAAAATTATGGAAGAGGCTAATGTAGTCATTATAAAATAAATTAAATAATTACAACTCTGAATACTTAGTAAAATATCGAAGAGAATTATTGATCGCCCAAAATAATTATTAATGACGTTAACGCAGAATCAATATTTTACACATTTTAGATAGAAAATTTACGATACTGACTTCTGTAAATACGATTATTATATCAATCCGATAACGGGGGTTTAGAGATCTCCCATCTCCCGCTTTTGAAAAACTCCTCCCAAAAAATAAACTGTCCCGGTTTATCATTGTGTGCAATCGTACAATTCCCAAGAATTAAATATTCTGAAACAACTTAATAATTCTGAATAATTTTTAAAAAATGGTACTGCGAAATGGAAATTTTAAAATGAGCTTAAAATAAATATTACATTTGTACAGATAACTTTCGAGCCCCCAAAGCTGCGGATTTACGCGTTGGAAATAAAATTAATATCTATACATCTTCTTTCTCTACAGACTTATTCTTAAATTATTGATAAATTATCAAACATTGATGATAGAAAGGTTCTAGAGACTTTCTGGACTGTTTATGTGACTTAAAAAACTGTACTCATTTGAATGGGGAGGGCTTGAGCCTCATGAGCCTTTCCCTTTGCTATCAAAGATCCCTCGTTACTTTTCGCAACAGTTTTCATAACCAGTCTCTGCTTTGCTCTGAGCATCCCAAGTATTTGGAGTAGTCATATCACAAATTTCTCCATTTGACAACTGAAGTATGTATTCATTTGCACTTTAATAGTTTGTTTTCGTTATATTTATCAATGACATTGCCAGATGAAATAAACCTTATATTACATTGGTTGAAATATTTGTGCTGAATCAACTGATATCGGGGGAAAAATTAAATAAAATAAAATTTAATAACTGGATTAGTAATTTGTAATTAGTAATTCAAAAGCAGATTAATTTTTAAATGTCATGTACATTATGCTTCATCTTTTGCAAAGTGACATATAAAGCATAAAGTAATCAAATACAAAAATTCTTTATCTATATAACAAAAGTCAGATTTCGCATTAATAAAATATGTTGTTGCTATGGCATTTTAAAAGTTGGGTTGAATATTAATATGTAGATGACTTCTCATTACAAGGTAAACAACATGTAATCATAAGGAATTTCTACAAAATAAAATGATACATTACTTTTTATTTTATTTTATTTTTTGGCCTCATTTAGAACGGGGGGTATAGCCGGCGTTCGGATTACTATTATTATTATTGTTATTATTATTATTATTATTATTATTATTATTTTCGCACTGACTATCTACGATGAAAACAATCTTTTAATTGATTGGTAAACATACATATATAAAAATATAAAATGTTTTCTCTCATCAGGTATAAAATACTCAAAACACACATCGGGAAATTAAAAGTCAAACTTCACACAACCATCAGATCAGAAATGTTCGGATTTTTGGGAACTGAACTGTATTTGTAAAAGAAAATACAATTAGTTTCAAAAATCCCTGCCGGCTCGGCTACAGGCGGAGGTAGATTTCGAAGTTAAGTACTAATTTCACCAACAAAAACTAAATCAATAATAGAGATAAACCCAGTTTAACACTTTTATCCGCCACTTTTCACGAATTTTTAATTTCATTTTTCTGTAAGAACTGATTTTATCAGAATCATGTTAAGGCGGTATTCAAAAGACTATTTTTCCATGCTCAACAACTCGAAATTTTCGGACACATTTTCAGACTCATTTTTAAAAGTAAAACTATGAAACTTGCTGACGTGATTGTTTGAAGAGATTAATAAGCGACCTGTGTTTTTATTTTTCGTTCAATTAATTAGAACTCGATTGACAAACAATTATTTTCTCAGTTAGACCATTTTTTTTTGTTTCCAGCACTATCACTTCGGGAAATTCGGTTCAAAATGACCCCTTTGAAGCATTTTTTGAAATATATTCCTACTATGAAAAAATGGACCCATACACCACATTATATAGTTTCTCAATAAGAGAACGTGCCAATTAGATGCGTTTTTGAGAGCAAAAATTAATATAAAAATGAGTCAGCAAGTAAGCAGTTTGGATTTCAGCACACCCTTAACCCTCTCGCTGCGCAGCCCGAGCTACGCTCGGGTATGCATTTTCCGGTCAAATTAATACTATTTGGTTGTTTCCACCAGTTATTTTTTAGCAAAAACTTTGATTTAATCAGGACATTTTCCCCGATTACGATAGTCAAAATTTTCTGCTAAAGAACCGGTGATAAACGATTAAAAATTCTGTAAAAGACGCTCATCGCGAAGAATTATTTACGCAGCGAGAGGGTTAATACGATAATTTTTTCGTCAATCGCTATTTTTGTTTATTTTATTTTATTTTTTTATTTTTTTATTTTTTGCTGTAAGAGTTGGTCCTATCAAAATCTTGTCAACATGAAAGTTGTAGATAATATTAAGAAGATGTATAATAAATTTAAGCGGATTGGATATCTTATGAATTGACGAAGTTATGAATTTTTTTCTTCTTCGCCCTCCCCTTTATTTCTTTTTTTATTTTATTTTTTTGGGGAGAGGGGGGGGGTAAAAATCTTATCAAAAACTTGTCAATATTTAAGTTGTAGATATTATTAAGAAGATTTATAATAAGGTTAAGTGAATCTGACATCTTGAGAATTGACGAAGTTATGAATTTTTTTCTCCCTAAAACACTATTTTTTTCGCCTATTGAGCCCATTTTTAATTTTATCAAAAATATGTGATGCATACTTTTCCCCCTTTTTATAGAAGTAATAATAACTTCAAATTGATGTTATATGCATAATTAAGAAGTTATGGGGTTTTTTCGATTTTCACAAACTCTTCCCTATTTATACCTCCTTGGTCCGATTTTGCCCATTAACGAACTTGTCTGATATGATTTTCTTCCCCTTGATTTTATGTGTTAGTTTGGCAGAGATTTGTGCAGAATTATGGAAGTTACCGTGTCCATAAAAAGTGATATATATATATATATACTTTCATGCTTTCACAGTTTATGTTGGTGGTCGGTAATGTTTATTTAATGGTTATATAGATATACCCACATAGCAATTTTAGTTTGCAGAAAATTTGCAACAGTCTTAATTTGCAAACCTGCAAATTTGCAGAAAGTTCAGCATGACAAGACTGGAAGTTCATAACAAGCCTGCAGCAAGATAACGCAAACGCCAAAGCCACCACACTTTGAACTTGCAAGTTAATTTCTTGCTGTATCAAATTTATTGCAAATTAACGTTATTAAGTTATTAACGTTATTAATTAATTAACGTTATTAAGTTATTAACGTTATTAATTAATTAACGTTATTAAGTAATTTAGTTCTGTCATGACTAAAGTACTGCCAATTCTTTGCAAGCTAGTAGAAAATTCGGCTTTGTCTTGTCAAAAATACTGCAAACATATTGCAAAGTAGTAATCTTCTCATGCCACACTATCTGTTTATAACTGTTACACTATAAGTTTAACACCTTCAGGTCTATATAGACCTGAAGACATATGCATCAATATTATTGCATACGCACTGATATATACGCACCGTCAGAAGGTGCATGCATCACTTTTATCACCATAAACAAATAAAGATAATACTTGTACTTTTAAATTCGATTGGTATTTGAAAAGCATAGCGTTTAAAAAAAAACGGTGGTAACCGAATAAAATTTAACTTTTTAATTTGTAAGAATTTTTATATGAAATAAGTTGTAGATTATAGATAAAATGTTACTTTAAAAAAATAACTACATTTTAAGAGTTAAAATAATAAATATCTTTTTCTGGGTTCCTTAACTTAACCAATCAATGAAAATGAGATTTCATAACAGTAACAATGATGTGTGTATCTTGTCTATGAGTAGCACCCAATTTCTGCAATTTCTGCGCATGTGCTTATTGTCTATTCTCTCAACAGAGGGATTTTTTGCTTTCGTCACTTTCGTCAATTAAAGACAGTCTTGCTTCAGTTTTACAACAAACTACTCATGCAGGTAGGTGATGGTACACCTTGCGGGAGATTTGCTGCGAATTTATCAAGTCAACTTTGTCACGGCAAGATAATATCAGAAAAAAAATCAAACTTGCATATATATATATGGTTTTTTACTGGGATGGTTTTGGGTTCTAAGGGTCATGATCGTCGTATATCTGCGAAAAAAATTCAGAAATTCCAACATAGGGTAGAATGTAACAGGTAGTATTTCTTTAGAAATCTACCTAATAAATCAATGTGAACAAGATCAATTCGCACTTTATTAAAATTTATATATTAAACGGGATTTATTTTCGAATTCTCCATACATCATGTTGTGACTACTTCCAGTATAATGAGAAAAATTAATATATTTATAATTATATATATGTTTTCTGTAAAAACGAATAAATAAATATACAACCAGAATTGCTTATCTATTATGGTTACAAAATCTGCATTGTATGGATAATTTAATTTCGCACATAATCCACATATTTCATCGGTCATCCAACCGAGTTACCTATATGCAAACCGTATCTCGTCCATATTTAAATTGTTAGATACGGCATCTAAAAAATTACGTTATTTAGGACAGCGTCTTATTTTTTGTGACTGAGTATTTTACAGAACACATGCAGAACAGAACATATGCAGAAAGCGCATAAAATTTTCGTAAATCTTCCAACGCAAAATAAAATTTTCTATGATGGTGTTCTTACAATATTTTTTTCAATTAATTCTAAGAAATTTAACAATCCACCAATATTTAATCAGTGATTCTTAGTTACTATAGTTGATTAAGGAGTAACATCATATATTATGGAATAATGTCATTACCTCAAAGCAGAAAGTTTATCTGAATTTGATGAAGATAGTTACTCGTCATTTATTTAAATAGTTACATAATGGTATCTAAAGAGAAAAGTATTTACAATTTTGTTATGTTTGTTTCACTGCAGAATATCTGAAAACACAGGTGCGTTCAGAGAGCATCCAAAATACCTGCACCTGCAACAAAAATATTTCAATGCAACAACCGCAGTATTAAAACCCTCGATTGAAATATTTCGAGCACATGAGTGAAAGGATTAAGCTATCGCATTTTATTCAAACTTTTTTTTAATACGTGTAAGTACTGACAGCATTTATTAAAGTTCAATGGCAGCTGCATGTGAACTTGATTTCTATAGAAAAAAAATCCCGACCTCATTTTAAACATTTTTGTGACTGAACTTGGGTGAAAAACAGTTACACTATACCTCACGTTTATGTTGAAGTGCTCATAATGCATTTAATGTCTTTTTTTAATGTAATTATTGTTCCTTCACACTCAGAGTTGCTTAGAACACTTTAAAAAAATCGGTGCACGATATTGGTAATAATAAAAAGAATGCATGAATGAATTACCATTGCAGGAGAAAAAAAAGTACGAATAGAATAGGTTTCGGGACCTTCGAAAAGAAATTCATATTTATCATGAGCGTCGTTAGTTGTATTTTTAACCTGCCAACTACATTCTAAGCTATATTATCCCTACATGATTTGAAAGATGAAATTTCAAGGTTTATTTACTTAAAAAATTCTAAACAATGTATTTTTTATGTGTGTGCATGTAATATCAAAAATCGAATATAAAAGAAAGAATTTTCTGCAACTTTACTTTTTTACACTGTAAAAAAATCCAGGAACGTTGCTGGTATATAATGAGCCGATAGTTGTCCAAAAAATTCAAAAAACGTTCATTGAAAATATCAAAAATTAATTTAAAAATATCATAAATTAAGTTAATGGGGAGTTCCATTCCCATTAACTTGTTGTCAACTTTCATCAGGAATGTTTTTGAATAGAAAACTATAATTTTATAGGAAATTGGTTTGGAGCAACCAGCTTCCCATAATTTCCCTGGTAGGCTCCTGGATATTTTTTATAGAGTAAGAATGCTAGTGTATGGTAAAGATGAGTTAATCCCAGCACGAAAGCTGATTTGTAATCTCTTGTCCTGGCAAACTTGATATGAAAGATGTGCCATATTCTGGACGATCAGTTGAATCTCATGAAGCCAAAATGTACATTTTATTGAAGCAAACAACACGATGATAAAATGTATTTTGAATATGTAATGAAAAAAAATATTTATGTGCTATAAAAAAAAAGAAAAAATTGTTGCTCATTTTCATGAAAAATAAAGTGAAATTACTTTCCGAAATCCCCCATGATTGTTCCTCTGCTCCTATGAAGTCGACAAATTAAAGAGTCTAAAAAGGTAACCATGTTCTATATGGATCAAGAGTAATTGTTCCATCATTTTTACCGAAACATTAATATATAAAATAGAATTTATGGAAATGATTAGATCCATAAGTGAGTTAAATTCTCGAAGAATAATTATTTGAGTTTTTTAAGTACATTTTTCTTCTTAAGGTATGTATTTTAATTCGTCTGACATATAAAGTACGGCTAAAATTTTGTTTTCATAAATTTATCACGAATTCCAGCTAAATAGAAAATAAAAATATTCTAGTTAGAAAATTTTTAGAAGAAAATGTAATTAAATTTATTGGAAGTATAAATAAACATTTTTTTTTTTTTCAAAATATCCTATTATAATGTTCTAAAACATTACTTTTTCGAAAATTTTTAAAGGATAATTTAAAATATACATATATCATTAGAGTTTAATACATCGACAACCAAAGTGACTCCGACCGTTTAAATTTAATTTATTTTCTTATCATGCAAATGAAACACAAATTAGAAAATTGCATTATATGGAATCTTAAATTTGCATACTGCGACAGGCGTTTTAACGACAGATAAACATTTTATATAACGAACGAATGCTGTTGTACAAAATGTTTTATTAAAATAATGTTGTAACATATTAAGGTGTTAAAAAAAGATCCTTGAATGAGAGAAATTGTACAGGAGTTAATATATATATTGTCATTAAAATATTTAAAATTATAGAAATGTTTTTAGCACTAAACAATTGTCAGTTGGGAAAATAAATAAAAATGTAATAATAAATAAAATAAATGTGTGGTTCTTGCTTTAATATTTTAAGGAGCACAAGGATTTACGTAGAATTCGTTTCAATAAGTAAATCACAAGTTATATTATTTTAAAATATATGTAGATGTTTAATAAGACCTTTTTTTGTCATCGCCTGGGTTGCCAGTTTGGTCTCCTTTTTTATTCAGAAATTCCGAATAACAATTTTGTTTTATATACATTATTACATTTCATAATTACAAAACGTAAACATTCTTTTTTCAAAATTTCTGATAGGAATTTGGAATTTCAGAATTAAACAGGACACGAAACTGGAAACCCAGGTAATCGCATGCAAACTGACGATTATAGCCTCCTTAAATTAATAACCGCCCGCCCCTTTATACTGTCTGAAAAAATATGTTTATGATAAGGAAATTCGTAATATATTCTGATACACAATCACTTGCTCTGTGTTTAGCTTTTATTTATTTACTTATTTATTTGCTGTGTCACTTTTGCTACTAGTCATTCACACTTGGAGATCTGCGCCTCCAGAAAGCGCGGCCGCTCGCCCAGTAAATTATTTCACATCTCGACGCAACACAGTGTAGATTTAAATATTTCGGTTTCTGGGCTACTGTAAAATGAATGTAGTTTCAATTTATTTTTAGAGTCCTGGTTCAACAATTCGAAAATAATAAATAAAATAGTTTTTCAAACTTAAAAAATAAAGTTAAATTTTAATATTAAGCCTAGAAAAATAGTGAAGTGAGGGAAGCGAATAAATAAATGCTCATGAGCTATCATGGAAATAAAGAACAGATGGGTAAATTACACACTAGATTGATTACGCTGCCATAAATTTAATTTATTTTATCTTTGCTTTTGTTCATTATGTACAGGTGGATAAAAGATCTTGTTTATAGTGGTCACTAAAGTAATCGATTAAAATTCAAAATTCATATTTTTGAAAATTCATATTATGGGGTCTCAGGGCTATTATAAAGCTTTAATTTTTTTATTATTTTTTAATTTTTTTAGTTGTTAAATTCCAATCTTTTCTGATACTTTTGAAATAATTGTTTCCCTGAAATTCCCATTAGAACAGAAGTTATGGCTTTTAGAATTATACCCGCTCAATAGCTGAAGCAGAGTTTCCCAAACTTTGAAGTCCTTTTTTTCCAAATGACGTTTATGAGCATGACGAGTACGATTTCTCAAAAACTTCTAAATATTTTTTCATGAAATTTTCAAAACATATGTTTCATGCTAGTCTGCATAAACTGAGCCTAAAATTTCCTTATTATTGTTAAAACAAATACTTTTTTAGGTGATCATACTGTTGAAAATTTCTAAATTTTGCATTAGCTATAAATAGAAGTTTGTATTACAAATATAAAAATACTTTAAATACAAATTTATTTAGGTTCAGGGTAATTATTATAATCTGAAGTATAAGTAGGCACCAAAATTTTCATTCTAATTGCAAAATTTATGCGCGGCATCTGTTATGCCAATTTTCTGCTCGTCAAATGTCTGACAGTTTGAAGCCCCCTGTAAATGCAAATTTTGCATCTTGCAATTTTTTAAATACATGAAATTAAAGAACATGCTTATATCTTTCATCGCAATAAAAGTTTGTCTTAAAATCTCATACATTTTAAGATATTAAATGTTGAAAATGGTCTTATTTTTCCCCTTTTTTCCAATTTTAAGAGTCCTGGGACCCTTAAGCGACTAATTTGGACCCATTGATTTATTATTACTATGAGTGCGAAGCGAAACGGAGATCCCTTTATAGTGGCGATAGAAATAATGAAATTTAGCCGCATTCGAATTTCATGTGTTTTGAGATTCATATACCAAGTAAACCAAGTAGTATTCAAGTAAACCAACCCCCCCCCCCCACACACACACACACCAAGTACAATAAATCAATACTGGGGAAACTTTTTTCAGGACTATGTATATTTTTTAATTATTATCCTTTGTTTCATGTGCTTCTAGAAACAGATGACTAATTCCTTCATTGCTCTCATTTTATCGTGCATCACGCAGTCTTTTATTTATTTATTTATCTATTTATTTATTTTTTGCTGGGGGGGGGGGGGGCAATATTTTCTTTAAATTAAAATACGTATTTTATTAATATTGCAACATTCCATTTTTCTTTGTTCTTCTAATATTTTATTATTATTCAAACTACATAGGGAAAATATGCAATTTTCTTATTATTAGTACTTTGTTTAACAGACTAAAAATTCTACTCATAATTTTCTTGCATTTTCTCCTGCAATGGATACGTTCGTTTGGCCCAATTTTCACTTTTCTTGGTCAGAGTAAACAGGAAAATTTGGTTTTACAAAATTAAGTGCATTGAATTATAATTATGGAACAACCGGAAATAAAATATTTATTAATGGCCAGTTTATCCATTTTTTATGTATAAAATACACATCAATCACATTTTTTGTTTATAGATATAATTTTACTTAGAAGAGTATTTGGGAGAAAGTGTTGCAAAGTAATATCTACTACAAAATTTGGAAATACTAAAAAAATATTTATTCAATTTTTTAAAATGCTACCAAAAAAATAATGGTACTAATAGTTATGTACAATTATATTTTTATTATTAAGAGCAAATTTTCAATTTATAATTTATTAAGAATTCCAAATAAATATAGTTAGAGTTTTTTCCAAACAAAGATGTATTAGAAAGCAAATGCACACAACTAAATTTCCTGATAAAGCGAAAAAAAGTCTTCACCTGATAAAAATACTTGAAAAAAAAAATATTTTTGTGATTTCAGGATTTAAAAGAAATGCCTAGATTCAAAGTCTGATAAAACATACGTGCGATCAATAGTAGGTACAATAATATATTCAAATATATGTGTAACCTTTTAATACAAATGGAAAGAACGAAAAAAAAATAAATAGATCATATTTACTCTTCCGATTTTTGTGTCATTATTTAAAAAATCGTACGAAATTAAAATTTGAAAAAGGAGATCACCTTTTAAATCTATCAAGTCGCGGAGAATTGTCTGTTGAATCCGGCGGGGTCGAGACTAACTAAAAAGACTAAGGTCCATTCCACGTATCTTTTTTTACAGACCGCTGGAGTCACGTGATCCTCGAATGCACCATCCAAATGTACGAAAAGAGCATCACGTAACTCTAGCGGTCGGTAAAAAAAGATACGTATGGTGCACCGCGGTAGCCTGTCTTTTTCGTTATGACATTTCGTTATCGCGGCGGTATGACGTAGCAGCGCAGATGTCTTGTCACACTCACCTCACTTCAAACTTTTTTTGCACTACTTATTGTAGAATTTTACTATAATTATCATCTAAAAAAACTGTTATCATGACTGAAATCACAAGCGCGTTATTATAAGTAATTATACTTCCGATAATTAAATTGTAATGAATGTTTTGTTAATGTCTTTTGCCTAAGGTGATGGAAGTTAACAGAATACGCCTTACGGAATTCCACTTAGAAGCTATTTTTGGCGGGAGGGGGGAGGGGGGGGCAGAGTGTAGGACACTGTAATAAAAGAATTTTGTATAAGACTCTGTGGTCGCAATCCAATTATTAATTAAAAATACACGTTTTCTCACTCCAATCTGAACACAAATTTTTGTTCACAACTTTAACAACAATGACCAAATTCTAACGAAATTTGCAAGGTTGGTTGGTTGTGTTTATGACGGCCAATTATCAGCACGAGGGATATAGGCCCTAAGGGGGTACCCTCCGCGGGGATCTTTCTAAGGGAACTTAACCCTTATTTACGCTTGGAAAACCAAGGTTCGAAGAAAACTCCCAACGATTAGGCCGACGGGCACGATTGGGATCGAACCCAGCACCTCCCGTCTACAAGCTTCAAGAGCAGAACCTCTCGGCCACTGGTGGGGCCGAAACTTGCAAGAGACATGCTTTCTTTACTGTGAAATGAAACGATTTCACAAGAAGTTGTGGAAGTGGCGACCATTTTATTCCAAGCAGCAATTTTTCGAAATTGCATAGTTTGCCATGTATGGTGTTCTTCGAGCATTTTTCGTAATGTGGCGTTTTACACGACGCACAGAGGAGTATTTTATGAAAAATGCGGACGAAATTATTTTGTGAGCTATATCAAGTTGAAATGTTGAAAAAAGCTATTTAGAGTCATTATATATAAAAAAAATTTAAAACATAACCTCTTTTTTTTTTTTTTTTTACGAATTTACAAAAAAATCTTTGCTTTTTAAACAGTAAACTACTATTTAAAACAGTTTAGAATAAACATTTATCATATTTGGTGAAATATTCCCTTTTTTTTTACATATTTATAAAAAGTTATTTCTGAAACTTACAATTCTAATCAGATTTATCTTCATCTGTTTCGTCTTCATCCTCATCTTCCTCTACTTTTGGATGTTGTCCGTAGAGTGTTTGTGGATGTTTCGGTAGAAAAAGGCTTTCTTTTTTCCTTAGGCTTTGGTCTTGAACTACTTATAAAAGGATCAGAATTTAGTAAACTTCTGTTCAAAAAATTTTCATTACATTACTCTTGAGAAAATTTTCGGGAAAACCTTTACCTATATTGGGGGAAATGTTTGTTTCTAGCTTCAGAAGACTCCTCCGAAAGTTGACAGATAGGCAATATTGCATGTTTAATTACTGTGGCCCCCATGTACTAAAACTTTATGCACTGTTGGTGACATTGCGTGCCACGCATATAATTCAACATTCTTTGCAGTTTCTTCGGTGTAATTTTCAAATTTCTTAACATCAATTCTATGTCCACTGGACAGTGCATCTAAACGTAAAGGAACAAGAGAACTCTGAAATATATTTGCATCACTATCAGATGTATTCTGAAATATCTGTTTAAATTGCGATTGTTGGGAGCCATCGCAACCACATTTAGATATTTGTTCTAAATTGTGGTTTTCTTCTTCTGTATTATTTTGAATCACTTCTTCTAAATATTTACACAGTCTTAAAGAGGTGTGATCAAGACGATCCTGTAGGTTAACTTTAGCGCTTGTTTCTGTCAAATTCATCGACTCCTCACTTATATAGCAATCTTTCTTTGCTTTCTTAATCAGAGAATAACAAGTAAATATTGTTATTTGCACTATGAATAATTTCCCATTGCTTTTTCGTTAGATCAGCTTCTACAAAAATTGATAAGGCTTCTGATGATGCATGCTTCTTAATGGTGAATTTTTTTTTTTTTTTTGAAGTTATTAATTTAGAGTTATATGTTTTATGAGTGTCGAGGCATCAATATTACCAGTAGTTCGTTGATTTGTAGTAGCTGCATATGTTAATTTATCAAGAGGTACTTGCTCCCTTAAATCTCTTATTTTTCGTCAATTGCTTCTGTCACACAATTCGGCGAAATATTTTGTTCGTCGAACTTTTTTTTATATTGTACAGCTAGTATCTTTTATAGAACTGTGGAACCATTGTTCATTTATCTTAAGAAAGCGACTTTTTGTCCTATTGGCAGCCTCCCATTTTTCTTTAAAGTCCGATTTGAAGCAGCTTAACGAACGTTTTAATGATTCTTGTTTATCTACCGGACATTTCATCATTTTTATAACTTTACTTTCCATGAAACATAATTTTTCATCTATTTTTATATTAGAACAACCTTGCATAAGTTCAAACAGTCACTTTCTTGAATGATCTTTTGCTGTCACTGAAGTTTCTAAAAGAAAAATGAAGATTTTTCGCTTTCAAAATTTCGTCATCTTCTGATACTATTTTTTTATTAAAACGGTAAAAAAAAAAAAAAAAAAAAAAAAAAAAAAAAGGGGGGGGGGGCAAGTTAGGGCAAGATTTTATTTTATGAATACAACAAGGAATATCTATATTTTATATTCCAATAAAAAGTTTTGCCGGGCAAAGGGTGGAACGTATTTATAAATCACTAATAATTTAAAAGAACTAATAAAAATTACACTTATTTTTAAAGATAAAAAAATGTGGCTGTATTCGTAATTATATTATTTTATAACTAAAACTAAATACAGTAATTTAAGCTACATGCCTCACACTTCTTTGTCCATAAAGAATTTTACAAATCTCCACTGTATGCAACAATAAATGCAATTAAATAATGCTCTTTTCACCACAGCTCTGAGAAAAGAGAAATCTGCGATGCACGACAACTGTGTTCAGAGTGATAATGCGACGGGGAGTGTTACCGAATATTCCTAAGATATTGTTTACCTGAAGCACTGACTAGTAAGCTATACAAAGTATTGCGGTTTTTAACCAAGTTCATTTTTCGACTTTTGTCCAGCTTTTTTTAGAAATACTCCTCTGCGCTACGTGCACTCTAAAATTGGGATGGGAAGAGTGAAAAGATCACTCTTTGAAAGAATGACAGGAATTTCCCCCTCTTTTTGGAGTAAAATTTATAAAAAAACACTCCTTAAGGAGTGGAATTTTCCACTCCCTAGAAAGGAGTGAAGTATTTCACTCTATTCTCGAGAGTTAAATATATGTCACTCATTTGACAAGAGTGAAATATATCACTCCGCTGACGATCGTGAAAGTCTGGCATTATACACTTTAAAGAATTTCCGTTCAACTTTGAACCAATATATGGGGTAAAATGATGAAAAGTACCAAAATATGTCACATTTTAATTTTCAAAAACTTTCAAAGAGTGACTTTTCACTTCTGCTTAGAGTAAATATTCACTCTAAGCAGTAGTGAATATTGTATGTATCGGTGTTACTCTTCCGCCAATCAGAACAGTCTTGTCTACGACTCTTTTTTTTTTTTTTTAATAAGAGAAAGACGTCCGCCATTTTAGGATTAAAATATACGGATATTATTAAAGTGGTTATTTATGGAACTTTTATTTTCACATTAAATAAAATGTAATTAATTCATAAAGGATACAGAATGATAGAATTTTCTCAAAGAGCATTCGAAACACTTTTGCGGTTTCAAACTAAACTTTTTCTGTTACTGTTGAGTCTGCAGATTTTAACGAGCGCGTGAAAAGTATCTTCAAATTTGAGTCATATATGCATTGCTTGCATTATAATTTGTTCTCCCGTCTTGAGTCTGTCATGGCTGATAATTTACACAGTGAAGTTCATAGTAATAAATAAAGAGTGCTTCATTTGAGCCGATATAGCTCAAATCAACAAGTAATGTTGAAAATTTCTGAAGGGAGAAACGATATTTCTTTAATATAGATAGTCTCGGTTGAGTTACAGTCCGGCCGAATTTTTGGCAGCATTTTCGCCGAAACTTAGATTTTGGGACGAAAACGAAAACGAAATCGAATTTTCGGTCTATCTCTAATTGTATGTATGGGTATTGCTCACCAGCTAATCAGAACAGCAAGACTACGGAGCTTTTATTAAGATAAGAGAAAGGCGTCCGCTACTCTATGAATAAAATATACGGATATTGTTAAAGTGATTATTTATTGAATGTAAAGGTAAGTCTTATTTAATTTTAATATATTATTCCTGTAGATTTTGTATGTTATGATTATGAGTTAAATAGTTTTATGTTATATAGAATAGGATTGATCTGGATATGTATTCCTTTGAGATTAGTAGAAAATGTGTTTAGATAGAGTGCTGTTTGATTTTTTTCCTGGTTTTTACTGTTTTCTGTATATAAACACTTACAATACTTATCGTTATTATTATTGTTGTTTAACAGTACAATTATAAAAAACTAATTATTATTTTTAGTATTTTTCAAATTGGTATATTTATTTTTTACAATTGTATGCAAGCATTTTACTGCTGTTTATGATTTTGATCAAAACATTTAATTCTAGACATTCTCAATCAGTTATTAAATTTTCTTCTATTTAAACTCATTTTCTACATTTATTATACACGTAATTATTGGTGCTAAAAAATAAAACATGGTATTTAAGCATTGAAATAAAGTGTTTTTATGCCTCATATGAAGTTTATAAATAAAACTGCTTTAGTATATATTTTAAAATGTTTATAGCATCACTTATATAAGATTGAATGTATTTTAAAGAGATAAATACCTACTTTTTACATTAAAAATGTTTTTCAAACAATAAGAACAGTATATATGCAGTCTTTTCTCTTCTTTTTATATTTCCATCTTTTTTCTGTTCCCTAGATCAATCTTTTCCTATAAAACATACGAAATCTATTTAGCTCATCACAAAATACAATATATACGGGAATAAAATATTTAAATTAAATATGTCTTATCATGCCGTTCCATAAATAAGCGTTGCATTAATATCCGTTTTTCAGCAATAGCGAAGAAAATTCAAAATAATGATTAAGTTAAGTAATATGTTTAAAACAAAAATATAAACATATTCCAGAGAATATAAAAACCTGGACTCCATGTTCATATTTAATAAAATAATGACAAATCACAATGCATAAAAAAATACACATTCTTAATATTTAGATCAAGCTTAGAACTTAATAAAAAAAATTTGTCACTTCATAAGAATTGTGTTTTTAGTGGGAAAATTAAAATATTTTAGAACAATAGGATTCTGCAAAATAGCGGTACCTTACTGAGAAGTAAGCTAAAAAATAAAATTTTATATTTAAGACAAAAATTTAAATGAAATCACACGTTTCTAATCATATAATATCCACCTATTACACAGTTATTTATGAAACTTTAAAAGTAAGTAAAATACAGTAAACAATAACGTTTGATTAGATTTAAATTCATTAGAAATGAATACTGAGATCTAAATATTTAAAACTTGAATTATACATTAAAAATAGAACATAATTAACGTACATCACGGGAATTATTAAAATACTAAATACAACTTAATGTATATCTGAAAAGAAAGAAATAATATTAACTGATTAAGATTTCGGTCAATTACTTGCCCTTATGGGAATTTTTAAATTATCATATATTTATTGGGCATGCAATGAAAGCAAAATCAGGGGATAAGATTGGAATAAAATATTTTAGTGTATTTATGTCAGTAATCTAATTTAATTCATATGTAACTTTAATTGAATTTTTCCTTAAAAGTTCAATTATTGTCACAAACTATGAATTAAATAAGTATTGCCAGTAAATTATTTTATTCCAGTCTTTACTACGCTTGTATCTATTTTCATTGCATGCTCTAAAAGATATTATTCTTTCAAAATGACCACAAAAGCAACATAAAAAAAGAATTAACTCCATAAAAAATGAACATTCACTCTTATGAAAGAGTGACTATTCACTCCTACCAGGGGTATAAAACCTCACTCCTTTAGCAAGGGTGAATAGTCACTCCTCCGAAAAAATGATTATTCACCCTTGTTTAGAGTGGATATTCACTTTCCAGGAGTAAGTATTCACTCTTTCAGAGAGTTAACAATTCCACTTTTGCTCACAGTGAACAGTCACTCTAAAGAGGTTGGGCATAGTTTGAGTCTACGATAGAGTGAGTATTCACTCCTCTGGAATGAATAGTCACTCTTTTTTAGTTGGAGTATAAGTCTGTTGTATATTGCTTTAAAATACCTTCATTATTATTATTAGCCAAAATCGTTACACACGAAACGAAGTATCATAAAATATGTGTATTTATTTTTAACGTAATAATTTATATCATTGAAACAGCTGAAAAATAACTGCGTAATCATTAAATGCAATCCTTGAAATGCATGATTCTTGTATCCACTTTTTGCACTTGATGCATTGTATCCACCTTAATCCGACTCACTTTCTTTAACTCTTTGATTACGGCACAGGACTGAAGACTATTTTTATATTCAATCGTGCCACATTTTTTTCCCTTTATGATATATTTCTATTGAAAACACTCTATTATAAGCGTATGGCAGAGATCATTTTTCAAAAAGGGGTACGAATAGGTTAAAAAAAAAATAGTCCACTGGGATGAATATGACCTAACTCGTAGTCAAAGGGTTAAATGATCTCAGTCATCGAACACACGAGCATCTTCAGCATTGTCTTCTATTCTTCTTCTGATTCACTAGACATGTGCACAATTTATTTGAATTAGACTTTTTATTTTCTAGAGATTTTTCATAAAAAAATTCTTTAAACTTTCACAATGCAGGGATATATATGTGCCGTCAAAAGAATATGTGCAGTGGAGAAAATGTTAAATACTTTTAGCTTCCATCTGTTTTCTTTCCCTTTATTTCTGCTTTTCCTTTATTATTTTTAACGACCGTGTCGCGCTTTAACAAGAAATTTCAAACCGTTTTTAGTTGCCTGTTTTTTCCCCCAACGTTTTTGATATTACCAAACATCTTATCCTTTCTAATGTTGGGAAATTGATGTTAAAGGAAAAAATATTGAAAATCATGAAAATCAAACTGGTGACCTTTTGTCATATACAGAGTCAATATAGAGTTTCCTTTCATTAGATTACATCAAAAAGTATACAAAACATTTTGAATGCTACAAATATAGTACTGTAAAATTGCACTGTAATGATATAAAATAATGATTTATAGTCAATCAATCAATCAGTCTGTCATGCAAAAATTGTGTAGTAGTGACCTTTTTAAATGTCCTGACTTTTGAATGCTTGTATATAGGTTTAAATGTAGATATATTATTTCAGTTTTAATGCACTTCAACAATGAAAAATAACTGCATTATGTTCATAATTTTTTTTCTTCTGAGAATCACACTAAAAAATACTGATTTCGATTATTTAATACGCATAAAACTGTCATGTAAAAATTTCATTATAAATTCTTTACAACAATTTGAAAAAATTTTTTACGTTTAATAAAATTTAGACAACATAGTTAAAATTACAGGAACCGACTTTTAAAATCAATTTTCACACGAGAATTTTTCAGAACATTTTTCTTCCCGTTTTAACCACTGACTTCGGTATGAATATATTTCAGACATGTTAAAATAATACTACGAATCATAGAGAAGGTTAGGAATTATAACATTTCATATATAAGTGATTTTCAAATTTCAGGTAATTCTGGACATCTTAAAAGATTATAAAAGTATTTTTTTTTATCTGAAAATCCCTATTTATATGAGCGCACTAGTACATTACATATATATTACCATATTCGCATGACTTTATTACAAGCTACTTGATTTATTGCTACTTGAGTTTTAACTTATAATCACAAGAAAATGTCCTCCGTTATTGAACAAATTTAATTTCATTTGATTGTGTTCTTCCTTATTTAAAATTCATATTTCAAATCAAAAACTGCGTTGAAAGACCATAGCCAGATGGAAGAAGGGTGGGATACGCACCGATAGCATTATCTTGAGCTCCTCTAGCTCTTATACTCTTTAATAGAATAATATGTAACTGTTACATTAAAGATTTTAAACATTTTATTGCAAATAATTTAAAATTATAAAAATATATGAATACATAAAAATGGCGAAAAAGATCTGTAAAGGAACACTTTAGCTACCGTGTTTTATTGTTACTCATGATAAAGGTAATTTAAATGTAAAGCACCAAGAACTATTGACATTTTGTACTTTCAAAAGGTATTTAGTACTAACGTAAAACTAACAAGATCTTCCAGTAAGCGATGAAAAATTTCTGAATTATATTATTTTAATTACATTTTCCATAGCATCTCCAAATCTTGAATTGATATAGGCATATATTTTAATACGCAAATAACACTGCTTCTGTAATAGTTTAAAAAAATTTTAATTTTTAATATATTCAATTTATAATTTTTATATCAAATCCCTCGGTAGACAGGAGTACTTGCTCTCTACTTATATCTAGATTCATTCTTTATTAAAGTGGAAGGGAAATACTATTCCGCAAAATTTTAATACACCTTCTGTCTTCGCTGTCTGGGTACCGTTCTGTTATCCTGAGGTATCTATAAAATATAAAATTTTATTTAAATCGAATTTAATACACACACACACACACACATATATATATATATATGTATATACACTGTAAAAAACGGACTAAAAAAGGGAGATTCTACTGGCAATCTAGAAGCCAGTATTATTTCCGTATTTTTGAGGAAATTCCCCCCCCCATAAATTACAGAAAAATTTCCGTTTTTAATCAGAAAAACGGAATTTTTTCTGTAATTTATAGAGAACACTTTCCGTAAATATACGAAAATAGAACTGGCGTCTAGATTTCCAGTAGAATCTCCGTTCTTTTTTACAGTGTACAGTTTTTGTTGGTGATCGGTAATGTTTATTTAATGGTTATATATATATATATTTAATTTTCTCTGGTCTGTTACCCATACAAGAATTTAAAATAATACACTAACTTCAATTACTGCAAGTGCAAAGAGTTAGTTTTATAACAAATTTATTTTTAAAGAAATTCGTATAGAAAGTAATTTATAGTAGGTTTAGAAACATGCCGATTCTAAAACAATTTAAAAATAATTTATAATCCAATGGTAATGAATGTGACATCTTGTAGATATTACATTATCTACTAACATCTTATTTTTGGGGGGACAGTTTATTAAACATTTAAAACATGTTTTGTTGTTACGAAAACTATGTATTTTAATTAAAAAAATAGAAAGAAAGAAAGAAGAATACTTCTGAAATAATTTTACATGCAGATGAAATTATATTTTCGTTAACACCAAATATCCCTACTTTTTAAAATCCCCCACATATTTCAGTATGAGTAATATAAATAAATGAATAAATAAATGAATTTCCCAAGAAAATGTATGTGATGTTTCGTGTCTAGACGTAAAAGATCACATTTTGCTCTTGATATTTAAAATTTTTCTGTTTTCTAGAATAACAAGCATTTGATTTTATGATGGGAGGTCTATCCTCATCGCATACTTCCTCACTGAAGTGTGGGAGGTGTATGAAAAACCACTCGTAAATTTCACAAGTCAAAGAATACGTTCCCATCTTATCCTGCTGTTTAACTGTCTTTTTGAAAAATTTGCTAAAGAACTGTCTCCGTTTTTACTCATTATTCGAAATTTATGGAAAAGTTTTACTGGAATGGGCGTAAGAAAAGAACTTGCATGTTTAATTTTTTGTGATTTTGTTTTGCCTCGTGGGTGTTCGTGTAGCATAAATATAGTCTATTTCGTAATATAACGTTCAAATGCGCTTAAATATTTCTGTTGAAAACTGTTCAACCCATATGTAAATACCATGTCTTTAAAGTTCGTCCGCTTTGTTTTATTTATTTTTTCTCCCGAAAATATATGAACAAGTGATTTACAAAATTGACTCTGTTGATGGTTTAAATTAGATTGCTTTCTATATAAATATTTCCCCCCTTAACAATAAGTTCAACTATGAGTAGGCTGTTGCGATTAACAATAAAAGAAATCAACTGGTAACAACAATTTCTGAGATTATATACATCATACATTCAAAGTTTTCGTTGGAAAAAATATATAAATACAGAAAGAGAAGCTTATACCAAAACACTTAAGTGATTAAGGCGGTGATCTACCAAAACACTTAAGTTTCTAGATGGCATTGCCTCATCGTCCAGGTTCTAGGAGGAAGAATCCACCAATCAACAGCAGAACATCATTATATGATACAATAATACTGATAAAATTTACAATTGATTCGAGTAAATACAGGCATCATTAATAAAATTATGTACAACATTACATAACAAGCCGAATATCAATAAAGTGTATTGATGTTATTCCACATAATATCTATAGATTACAATTACATTTAATACACTATTTTTAAATTACAATTATATATATTGCGCAATTATTTTAAATTTAACAGTATTTAATATTCAATTATCCAAAAAATGGCATTAAATATTAGGATATGCATACTTATGTATAACACCATATACGATATATTCAAATACATGCATAAATAATTTTAATACATATTAGGGATTACTCCATGCATGCTATCAGGTAATTTCATTCAAACGTTAATTTTGTTTTTAGATTACTTAATTACTTTTAATTTCCCTAATAATTCTGAAATCACAAAATTTGAATTTTTTACACACACACACACACACACAAAAAAAAAAAAAAAAACCGTGATTCATGTGAGCTTTTGATTAACAAACACTTTAGAAAATATACTTTTAGCCCAAGACTCTAAATAAAATCAAAACTTTGTAAAAAAAAAAAAAAAAAATGTTTGCAATAAATAAATAAATAAATATTTATCTATGTGGAATATTATTTGTTTCACAACATACATAATCATAAGGGCCAAAACTTCAATTCTTTGAGCACGAATACTTTCGAATACAAATATTAACGTTATGTAATGACAGAACTTTACGAACAAATAAGAGTAAGATTACTAATCAGAAATAATGGTACTCAAAAATCGGAATATCTTACACCTATGTATAACGAATAGGACAAAACTATGTTTGCATTTTAAGAATCGTGATTATTCCTTAGAGTATTATTTGTCCTTTACTTTCTTATTGTAATAATTAATGAGGTGGAAGTGGTGTTGGTGGTGGTGTGTGTGTGTGTGGGGGGGGGGTTACTTGTTGGCTAAAAAATTAAGTATGTTTTTGGAATTTTTATGAAAAAATGTCTGTAAATGTTCATTGGTAGAATGATAGAATCATAAAACTAGCTATACCTATAAATCCTTTTTTAATTAATATAATATTAATATAAATCGACGACTATGCGTAAATACTGTAAAACCTGCACATGCATTTTCTTAAAAACGTTTTTCTTTTCTTTTTCTGTTACATTAGAGCTACTAAAAGCTTAATTTAATTTTAAGATAATTATTCGCGTTGCTCTTCTACTAGAATTTATATTATTTACGATCACTTATTTATTTTGGATAAATTTTAAGGTATATAAAATTATATGCCAAGTTCTATGTGGAGCGTGGATGATTTGGATTAAATAACAATTTTTGGTGGAAATTAGATAGGAGATAAATAAGTGTAATTATCTGTCCAGCATCCCCCCCCCCCCCCCTGCATTAGTAACATGCATAAAGAAAAATTGTAGCAAAACACTGATTTCCTCTCGTAGACTAGTATGGGTTAGATGTTTTCAATATCGATTTCCTGTTTTAAAATATTAGGAGATGCAATAATTTTGCCTGGATTATATTCTTTATTTTAAAAACTACAGATTTTATTTAATTTCCTAACAAAAATTTCATTTTATCATATATGAAATAAATTTTCATATAAGATTAATAAAAATAAACATTAATTTTGTCTCATAAAAATATAAAAAAGGTGTAAAAATAAACAAAAATGATTAAAATTATGCCGAAAAGATTTTAAAAATGCCTCCAATATTAAAAAAAGTGTACGTTTTATTACTTGCGTACATTGAAAGTTTGAAGTGGTCGCTGCAGAAAGTGGACCGGGGTGTCAGTTCTCCGTTCTCTCATGGAGCTCAGTTGCAAAACATGCCATTGACACAATATTGCACTTAACCCTGCAGTACCCGCATTTGGTCTTTTTTGTCCGGGCAACTTAAAATGTAAATTTTGCAGTTAAAAAAGATAGTAAAACAAACAACAACAAAAAAAAAACCGCCCACATTCTATAAAAAGGTATAATTCTCGTTAATTTGAATATAAAATTTGTCCAATAAACCCAATCTTTGTGTTTCTATTTTGAGAATGAAAATAACGAACCATTAACCGGGTCAATCTGACCCGAAGTGAGCGCTGAAGTGTTAAAATATTTAGAAACGTTCTCTCCACTCTTTATAATGCGATAATTAAAAATATAAAAATCATTTCTACGCCAAAAATAAGTCTTAGTAAAAATGAAATTCTTTAAATCATTGTAACTCATTCATTTTTTTTTCAGTCAAAATCTGTTTTGTATGCAATAAGGTGCATGGCTGCCAACTTTTAGTCTTCTTTCTTAGCACTAAAATTAAATGGTAATTTTACATTGTGTAATCGCTGACATCAGCGATTTAATAATGAAAAAAATGTATTAAATTTTAGTGGTTCAAAAAAAGGGGGGGAGCGTAAATATTCCTAGCTATGTAGTTAAATGATTTTTTTAAATTATGAATTAAAATCTTATTTTTTAATTTGTAAAATGGTGTGACATGTATTAAAATGAACATGAAATGTAAAGATAAACATAATTTGCAATGTTTTTAAAGGTTAACTGCACGTATTGTATAAACGAAAGAAGCTTTAAAAAATAATTTAAGCTTGTAAACTAAGTAAACAATAAAGTTTGTAAAAAGTAAATTTTTATCAGATATAAAAGCGTTTTATTTAAAATTGGTATTTCATTAAATCTGTTAAAATTCACATTGTCATAACTTCCTTCTAGTAATCAAATTATTCAACCTTTAAAAAATAAATAAATAAATAAATAAATAAATAATATTTGATTTTCTCCATTCTACTTTTACAAATTAACATGTAACACGAAATTGGAGCTATATAAGAGTGAATCTCCTTAACAGCTATTACCTGAGAATGTAAATTGTGAAAAAAACTAGTTAGTATAAAAATGTTAAGCATAGCAAGAGCTGCTTCAGTAAAAGTTGAAAGAATGTTTTCTTGTTTTGGACTCAAACACAGCAAATAAAGAAATCATTTAACGATAGGAAAAAAAGCGAAAAAATCATGAGTTAAGCGTAGATTATGAAGTAATTTCCAAAACACCTAGAGAATGTAACGAAACTTCACCGTTAAATAAGCTGAATGAAAATAATAAACATCTTAAAAATCTTATTACAGTTAAAAATCCAGTTTTAGCGACTACCTTCCATAATAAAAAAAAAAGTAGTTTAATCATTTTGTGCAGTCCTGTATATGATCTACAGTTTTCCATATATACTACATAGCATGCTGAAATTAAACTTAGTTAGAATATTCACTTTTAGCAATTTTCGCCAATAGATGGAAACGCAATCGAGTTCTTTTGTATAGTCCTCTATATTATTTAAAGATTTTTGTACGCACCAAATATTAGGCTAAAATTTAATTCAGGTAAAAAATTCGTAACACAACTTAAAACACAATTCCAAATTGACAACCATAAATGGAAATGTATCGTGTTCATTGCGTAGCCCTGCATATAAGTCTATTTATTCCACAAACTTTATTTTCCACAAACTTCTATTAGTATTACAAAATATTTTTCAGCAGGAAAATAAATAACAAAATAAAAAAAAATATCCTTAAACAATTCCCTCCCATAGTCAGTAATATACTTATACATTGTTTTGTGTAGCTCTGTATATAATCAAGAGAATTTATACACAAACCGTACTATGCAAAAATGTAGTTAAATTTAAATACGCAATCAAAAGTTGAAAACGCACTTCCAGCTCTTATCGCTCATACATACAGTACTGTAACCTAATTGTTTTGTGTGTCACTGTAACTCAACGATAAATGCAATTCTAACCATACATTTCAGTAAGAAACTTATAGTACACCTTAACAATGCATATGAATTTCTTTTTGTTTAAAATACTGTAACAACATTAAAATATACTGCAAACGATTTTCCCCGTAGATCATTATGTAACATAAATGTTTTGGGTGATCCTGTGAATGAATAATAAATATTTTGTAATTGTATAATTATTTATAAATACCATATTCTACAAAAAGCATGTTTCCCTTCATAAATGCATATCGATTTCATTATTTTTGAATTGGTGTAACATCATCAAAATGCACTTGAAACGATTTTTTCATATTGACTATAATGAAACTGAATATTTTGACTGTCCTTGTAAATGAACTATAAATTTTACATGCTTCATTTTCAATAACGATTGTGTTACAGTAAACGCCAATAACATATAAAATTTTCAGGAGAATCCGATTATATTTACGAGAAATTGGTCACGGAGAGACGGGCAGGCAGACAGACAACCCGAAGTCGTAAACACTTTCAACTACGTTGAAAAGTGTTAAAAAAAACAATACTTTCTTTTTTTTTTTTTTTTTTTTTTTTTTTTCCTTTTTTAATTAAATGCCAATAACGCCCACTGAATCGGCAAAAATGCTAATATTTAATATTTTGATAAGTTAATGAGGATTGCAGATATAACTGGCCATTCTTTTGATTAAATTTAAAGAGTTCAGATGATAAAGGTAGTAAGTAAGATTTAATAATTTTGAGAAAACCCATTTTGAACCACATTTATTAACTAAAATTAAAAAAAAGATTATTGTCAAATGCCTGTTTTATCAATTAAAATCTCTGCGAGTATTAGTGTTTTTTTGTTCAAATAGTAATTTAACAGATAGTACAGGACCATTGATTATCTTCGGTCATAATGATTAACTCAGTTTTTATGATTTTATCACTTACCACATTTATCATCTGATATCTTCATTTATTTTATGTGTATACATGAATTAATAGGTGCACTTAATTATCATATTTTTTCTTAACATACATATGCATGTGTGTAAGTTTAGATTAATATTATGGCAGTAATTTTCACAAAGTACATGTGAAAGAAGTACTGCGATTATAGTAGTTTCATTTGTCAATTGTTCTATTAACTAATAAAATTATTTATTTTCGGTTTTTATTTTTTAATTATTAATTCTAATTTTATTAATTAAACCATTATTGAGTAATAGAGGCTTAATTGTTTCGAAAAATTACAGTTATTGATAGACATCCAATTTAACGCATGAAAAAGATCATAGAAATTCGATTTTTTTCGATGATTTTAATAAATAAAAAAAATGACTTAAAAAAAAAAGAAAATCACAATTCTTTACACTCTAGCACCGAAAAATCTACAGATTACAAAAAGGGTTGTATTTTGTATTTCGGACGCTTACACGATGTTCCAGAAACACCATCAATCAACCTGTTATCTCTTCTCTTCGACAGCTGAAAATAATACTTTTTTCAATTTGATATAGTATTTATATGTGTACCTAGCTTTATAATTCCTTATTTGTTGTTTTTCATAAAAAAAAAACCCACCCCACCCCTCACAAAAAAAAGCATTAAAATTAAGACAATTAAATACACGTACTTTACCATTGTAGGGAACCACAAAAATCAGCTTTTCTCGACCTTTCTTTCCTTTATATGTTTCTGCCTAATACATACTTATCTCATTACGTTCTTGGAAAATAAATTTAATCCTTTGCTGAAAATTTTAGTCTCGCTTTGGGAGGGAACTTTAAAGCTTAAAATATAACTAGTTGTCCTTTGACATTGAAATAAAAACAAAGAGAAATGTATCATGTAAAACTTTTTTTTCACATTTGAAGAAAATACTTACTGGTCGTAAAAATAAAATTCTAACAGAAATGTTTTCTAGATTTCTTAAAGTTTCTGTAAAGAACATCCAAACTGTTACATTGATTTCCAAATTACTACATTCTCTCCCAGGAAAATTACCTTTCAAATCCAAGTAAAATTCATCTTTCACAACACCACGCCCGAAATTAATTAACCATAAATACAATGCGCTTTTAAAATTAATTAAATGCATTTTCTTAGTGCACAAAAACATTGCTGATGTAGAAAACCAGAAAAGTCAACTTTTTCCAAGTAAGCTTTAGGTAAATGAATATTTATCTTATTATAATTGAATAGATATATTTAATTGGATCTAAACTTTTAGCGGTTTTAGTTCCGCATGAAAAACTACCAGAATAGAAAAGTTCAACAAAGAATAATGTAGTTAAACTTAAGAGAAATGGCAATCAATTTATCCTATCAGATGAAATTCCACAACTTACGAGCATATTACGTTACATTTGAAAGAACATGTTGAAAAAAATGTCACTTTTATGGGGAAAAAAGTCGGCGAAATCAGTAGCAGAAATTTATGTACTTCTCAGTTCTATTGTACATAATTCAAGTAAGAGATTCACTATATATTTTCTTAGATCTAGGATATTGAATATAGACTACGATGTAAATTTTATATAAGATGCTGGTAGCATTAAGTTCAAATTAATAAAAATTTGACTTCGAAAGGTTCTAAAAACTCAAATAAAATTCCCGAATGAAATAAAATCCTGTTACAAAAATAAAATAAATGATACAATCCATATTAAAACTAAAAATATACTTTTAACTATATGATATACGGGGTGTCAACTCTCAACGATGTCCAACGGCTAATTCCTTAAGCTTTAGTCAAGGACATGTAGTTCATACTACAAAAACGTTTTAAACGAGGTAAAGAAGTTTTTTTAAAGCAATTTGGGTCAAGAAAGACATTTATAAAAAAAATTATGAAATTAAATTTTTTATATGATTCCCCGGTCCTATAAGTGGTATTTAGTAAAAATATCCTATTACACTAACAAGTAAAACAAAAAAAAGCCCCATTCTTCTACGATTAAAACCGACAGGTAATAGCTGTTTAAAGTTGAAGCATCGTTTCGCTGCGAAATAAGGGTCATTCACAAATTTACAAGAAATATAAATAATCGTCAGATATTAAAAAAAAATAGTTGAGAGTAAAATTAGCATATTACAGTACAAATTTGAAATCTATTTTCACTCTGACATACAACTTGTATTATATACAACTTGTATAGCTTGTAGCTAATATACAACTTGTATTAAAAATATAAGTTAAAAAGTAACAAAATTTTTGTTAAATGAAATGATGAAAAGCATCAGTCGTAATTCTTTACAAAATTATACCTATTTTAAAATGCAATTAAATCATCTAATCTAAAACTTAATTAATAAAAATTAAAGGTATCTTAAAACTTGCTCGAAGTAACTCCTTCGGATGCAATAGAAATGTACGCGCGGAATAAGTTCTTCTAATACTTCAAGCACTTTGTGTACGATCCCTCGAACCTTGACTCAGCTCATCTGTGTTCAGTTGCAGAAAATTTGTTTAGGACATGAAATTGCAAGTTTCATAACTCGGCCAATTTTAGTGCTGGATGAATGGGACTCTTTTGGCTTACTTGTTAGTGTATTAGGAAATTTATACTAAATATCACTTACAGGAGAACGTATAAAAGTTTAAATTTCGTAATTTTTTAATAAACATTTTTTTATCCAAATTGCTTTAAAAATACTTATTTACCTCATTTAAAGTATTTTTGTAATTCGAACTATAGGTCTATGACTATCGGTTTAGGAATTAGACTTTGGCCATCGTTTCGAGTGGACACCCTATATAAATGTAAGATAACTTAGAAAATTACTGCCTGAGAAACTTTCAGTGTTTCTACTGGTTGTTTATTCATTGGATGCACATCTAAAATGTTCGCATGTTTTAAATTCAAATGCATAAAAGTGTCAGATGTACGTAATCAGCTCTTTCATATTTGACATGCCTAAATCATACTACCTAATAATATGAAAGTACTGGCCTTTACGCAATTTACATTTTTTATTTATTACATATTTTGACTTTTAAACGTAATCTTGCAGCGTATCAAAATCTTGTATTTTAATTTGTAAAAAATTAAGCTAATTTTTTGAAACTTTAACTGCTTTGCTCTCTTGAAAACAGAAACTGATAAGCATATATAAACTGTAATTTTGCAACTACATCCGTTCGTTTTAGTTAAGTAGTAATGAAAAATTTGCCTATATCAACAACAACATGTGTTTTACAAAATATTTTGGCATGTTCAACATTACTTTTCCATTTAAATTTTGTAATAACTATTATTTAACCCATACTGGACCACAGCGATTAAATATTTTTGAAAATTTTTAAAACTTCGGTTATATAGTTAATATGGTGTAATTAAATAGCTACAAGCAAAATTTTGAAAAAAAGTTTTTAATCTTTTAAGTAACTAGCTGTCCTATAAACAAGACATATTAGTAGGACACATAGTAAGGACATATAAAATGCATACATAAACTAATTTTTTGAGCAAATATTTTATTTTACTTTAAAAATACTGTTTATGTTGTACTCTATGATTTCTCCAATTAAAAGATAATAATAACGGTAAAATTCTAGATTATAAGATCACATTTTTTAAAGGATTTTTGAAATAGATTTTTTTCAATTAAATTTTAATTGGGCACTTGTTTTTTTTTTTTTTTTTTTTTTTTTTTTTTTTTGTTTATATGCTATACTTTATGTATTTTAAAGACGTTATAACAAAATGCATCCAAAAAATCCATACCAATTTTATTTTTTTTAAATGTTTTATTAGCTGTCCTATTTATAGGACAGCGGTCCAATATAAGTTAAGTAGTAAAAATTTTGAAACTTTAAAGCTTCATTTTATCAATGTTTGATAGTCCCTTTATTTGTTAATTTATAGTTTTTGCAACATTATAGGAATCAAACTAGTGAAAATTCTAATGCATTTTGCTGAAGAATACTCGATATTTATTCAATATTTTCTCGATCAATGGTTTTCTAATATTATTCATGAAACTTTAGAAAGTGATTCTATAAAAATTCATATCTATTTACGAGCACTCTCTTGTTATAACTCATTTTTTTTAAATAAATCTATGGTGTAATTAATATATACAAATAGATGCTTATGAATAAATATGGGAAGTGATAGAAATTGAGATTAAGAAAATATCCTGCAAAGATTCACATATATATAAAATAAAATAAATAAGAAACGAGCAATGAATGGTTAACTATGGCTATAAACAGCTATAGAGATTTTTAAAGTATACTGCAATGGTAAATAGACATATAAAATCAGATATATTTGAATTTGAATTATTATATATTCCATGTAAAATTCCGTTAAATAAAATAAATAAAATGTACCCATTAATATAAATATACCAAGCTACATGTAGTTTAAAAAAAAAAAAATGAAAAACTAGCGTGCTAAACGAGCTTAACGTGCTAAACATCTTACTCGCACATTTTTCGATATTTTATGAGAGCATTATAAATAAATTATTGCTTTTTGAAAGTGTAACTCGTGCAAGATCAAAATATTTATCAATCTTCTGTGTTAGATGATTCACAATTTATTTATTTATTAAAGGTTTTAAACTTAGATAAGTAAATAAATAGTAAATGAAAAAAATGTTTTTCATTTGTTATAAGTAAAAATATTTTCGATTAAAGGAATCAAATCATATTGACTATTTTTTTAACACAATCAAATTGATTGGTAAAGTTATAATACGAAATGAATATTTCCAACTGAGCGAAAATATGCCCAATATGTGTAGAGCATTGCCAATGTAAGCCAAGGATCTGGGTTCGATTCCCGGCTTGGGGATATTTCCTCTCAATTGGAAGTATTCATTTCGTATAATCGTATTGAATTCTAATCATAAGTTACAAGTAAAGATAATATGATGATTATACTCTTAGAGAATACCCTTAAGAAACTTGCTGATAGAAGTCGAAAGATTAAAAACAATTCAAACCTCAAACTATTGGTTATATTCAGAAAGAAAAATAAATTTCTACAACACTCTTTTCAAATTTTTTAAATATTTGTAATTTTAGTTATTATTTTTTAGGTTTATTTAGTTGCAAATAACTAGATCTCTAGATTTATAATCTGTAGATGAGTATCAATTTAATCTCTATTTACCGAATCTTCACCGTATTTGAGGAATATTTTACTCCTTTCAGGGAAAAAATATTTGTATTCTCCCCGCTTACGTAAAGTAATTTAGTTTCAAATATACAAGAAAGTTTCAACTATTACATCTTTAATTTGGATATACGTATACATAGCTACAAAAAAAATAAATAAATAAATAAAAATAAATAAAAAAATAAATAAATAAGAAATGAATATTCATCAAAATTTGTAATATTTTAAAAAGATTTACGTAATAATAATGCAAAACCTGAAATGTTGAACATTTTAATAATTATTTTAATATACATATCTTTATTTTCGCCGTCTATAGTTCTATTACAATTTAAACCCGGAATGTTAGTCTATTTTAAATGAAAAAAAAAAATATGTAAAACGGAATTTTAAGGCATTTCGAGAAAAGTTAATTTTTAAAACTAAATTTGTTTAGGTAGCTCGTGTCAAATAAAATTGATTAATATCCAAATTAAACCAATAATAGAACATTCACGGTTTCATTAAATTCATGCGTACTTAGTGCAGGTGAAGAGAGAAAAAGTTTTGAAAGATTTAGTGAAATTTTCCTTTCAATTTATGAATCATAAAGATAAAGATTAAACAAACTTAAACTTAGTTTTAAATTAAAACATAAATTTTTACATAAATATTTACAGCCTGTAAGATGCTAGATTAAAAAGAATTCCATTTCACAATCCTAAATTATTTTATATTTTGATGCAAAAGTTACGCGATCTTTTTTTTTTTTTTTTTTTTTTTTTTTTTTTTTTCTAAAAATTATATTAAAGTAAGGCTTCTAAAATAAGGTTAGGGTACATATTAAATGAGTAAATGCTGTATTATTTTCACATTTTTAAGAATCTGATGAAAAATCTGATTCATTTTCACAAAAACGGTAGTTAAAACTTTCCAAAAAGCATTTAATTGTGCGTTGATTCCGAATCCATTGCAAGCTCTATTCCGAACAGCATTTATAGTTTGAATTAAAAGAAAATTTATATGACGCATCAAGCTATCCGAATAAATTCGAATAATGCAGCGTAGATTTCTTAGAGCTTCAGAAGAATAATGAGAGCATGACTTCAGCTCCAGAAGCACTTAATTATAGCATACTTTGTTATATAGAGCTAAATGTGCACACACCTTCAAGATAAAAGTATTCTGCGAGAAGATTTTTAACTCTTGTAAAAACACTGAGGGAAATAAAAATTTAAAAGAACAAATAGTAATAAATAAGCTTGTTCAAATGGACCGCTACAAGATACGAAATAACTGAGCCAATCCTTTGGCATATTTCCTTCGAAGTATTTATTGCTGTTTTATCTTGAAGTCAGAACATGGGTACGGCAATATATGGATAAATAAAAGTATGTGAGTGTACAATAATCAAAGATAACGCACGACATTTCTTTATTTGTATACAGTATCCTTAAAACGGGGCTTAATTCTTAAATCTCTACAGAAATTTAATTATATTCATTCGAAAATTAGTATTTTCTGAATAACATGAGAGAAAATTCCATAACCATACTTCAAGAATTTTGCTTTTTAGAGTTAAAGTTGTAAAATTCTTCAGTAGTATTTTCAACGCAACATTCATATTTAAAATAAATTTTCTCTAAATGTTTACATTATAACTTGTGCTATGGAATCTTGTCACACACAGTCAGGTTACCCATTAATCCATTTTCGGCCAAAGGTGCGTAAACGCACCATTTAAATAAATATTTTTTTATTAACACTGTGACGAATATTTTTCTCTAATTTTATTTTTCTGCTATTTTTAAGGATTCTGGAGGCATCTATAAAATATCAGTAATTAAATTGGAGTAAACACTTTCTGTTGAGAAATTTTCAAAATACGCTAGTCTTTTAAAATTTCAACGATTATTGACAAATTGGACTTTTTGAAAATGTATAATTATTCCACATGAGATTAATCATATGTTTTTATAATGAATTAAAGTTGCAAGTTCTGTAAATGAAATAATAATAAAACAAATGACATATAAAACTTTAAAAAAATATTAATTTTAAATTTAATGGTGCATTAGCGCACCATTCACCGAATGCATGAAAATGCTGAATTCATTTTATTTCTCAAATAAAATATTATTTTTCAACTACGAAACTTTTTTTTTGTCTTAATGAATCTAATTTAAGCATATTTCAAAGAAAATAATACCACATTTTATAAAATTTCTATGCTTGGCCTAAAATGGGTTAAGTATAAATATGTCCATTGGTTAATACTTTATTCTTCCTGCAACAAGCTTCATATATGATCTTTCTCGGTTACATTTTTCTTGTTTAGTTAAAAAAAAAAAAAAAAAAAAAAAAAAAAAAAAATGTTTAACTTCGCTATTCCTAAAGTTGAAGGTGAGTCCGGACAAGTTCTTGTTTTGTGTAAAGGTAAGAAGAAGGTGAAAAAATCACATCTATTTACAATAAAAATACTACTAGAAAACAGAAATTCTGCTTTTTCAGAATTTAGTGTCATTCCCCGAGGAAAAAAAAATATATGTATATATAAATAGTACAAAATATATTTCAATTTAAAAATAAAACTTACTTAGTGACTTAAAGCACACGCTTTTATTTTATGTAAAATCACGTCATTCGCATCCGCTTAAAACCCCCTCACTGACAAGACCGTGTAAATACGTTCACTAAGCTCCAGGTTTCACTGCAATACAAGCAGTATTTAAAGTAATATAATTCAATTGATTTAATGTATTTTTAATACATTGAACAATGATTAATACTTCCAAGGATTGCATTTATATTCGTTGTTAAGTTTTTTTTTTATAAAATGTTCAAAGAATCTTTTCTTTAAGCATTTAAATCAAAATGCAGAAAAAACAACATTACAATTTTGCCCTTTTCCAAGACAGTCGGAGGGTTAAGAATTCCACATTTACGATCCACTCTTAAACATCTGCAATAAAGCATGCATAGGACGTCACTATTACAAAGTAATACACAAATGCAGCAAAAAGATGCCGTCATTAAAGAAACTCGACAAGAAAAGGCTATCTAATGATTCATAGACCTTCATTTGTTTGTAAGATTAACCTAGATACTTAAAATTAAATATAGTTTATAATAGTTCCATGTTTTAACAGAAATCATTCGTTTATATTTTTTCAAAATAGCACGTATTTTAATTACATTTTCTTTCGGTTGTTATGAGAAAATTTCAACAAAAATATATAACTACTACTATTTTAGAACTATTTTCCCTTTACTTTCTACAGAAATGGAGTACTTCCGTTGTCAATAGCAAATGGCTCTAAAAACTAGAAAAAAATTAATATTTCAAAAATAAATAGAGATCCAGTTTTCAAACAAATTGCATTTAAAAGTACAGTTTTTCCCAATACGACGGTATAAAAATTTAAAATGTGCGATGCTTAGAAGTTTAAAAATTGCTATAGAGTATTTAATCGTAAAATGATACATCTGCTTTGTTTTACGGCTGGCTTATAGAACGTAATGTTATTTTTTGGAGAAAACACAAAATAAGCTGGAAGAAAAAAATAGCATACCGGGGGCTAAAAAATGTCAAATACATTTCTATAAAGAGATATTGCAACTTTACAGTAGTGAAGAGTGTTTTAGGTATGATATGGAATAGCAAACATTGGTATACTTACAGATTTTCTTGTAAGTAAAATTACTAGAATAAAATTTAATTATTTAACCCTTTAACAGGTTTGCCCGTACACTGTACGTGCAAGAAGAGTTTGCTTGTTTCATTAGTAAAAGCTTTTTAACACCACTAATTTTAAACAGCAATATTCATTTTATTTAATGGCAGATATATATTGATTATATAAGGTGAATATTTTAGTACTATAAAAGTGGTGCATGGTGTCTATTTTTAGTTTATTGTGTCAAAACAAATTAACCTCTTAAGGGGTTAATACTTATTTTAATAGGTTTTAATGCACTTTTGATTCGACTTATAAAATGATTTTATACAGTTACCAATCAAAGCTCGTTGTTTAAGCTCATTTTTTAAACCTTTCAGGGACAAAGTACTTCCATTCATAAAATACTGAAATGATTGAATGACACCGAAATTTAGGAACAAATTTATTTGAAAATAAGTAAAAGCTTTTACATCGTTTAATTAATAAAAGCCAAATTTTCAATAAAAAATTCTCGTGTCAATGTGCCATTTTCGGATTAAAATTAAGTGGTCCAAAAATCTCCGCCACTGAAAGGGTAAAGCTAATTTTTAAAGTGTTTTTAAAGGTAAAGAAAATATGCATTTATGCTAAATGAAACATGACAAATCTAAATATATTAAGAATTCTTATTGAAAATTTTAAATTTTAAGCAAAAATAAGTATTCAGACAGCCCCTAAAAACAGAAAAATAATAATTCTAACGCTAACACCGAGAATATAAAGTAAGTAATTTGGGTACAAATAGTTTAATCTGCGACTTTTAGAACTGAAGTTACAACTTGAATTTGCGAGTGCCTCTTCCGGCCTGTACATGAAAAAAAAAAAAAAAAAAAAAAAAAAAAAAAAAAAAACATTGTGCTTTCTTCTGATACACAGAAACGTTTATAAAAATGCTGATGCTCAAAACTAATTAGTTTTAACTGTGAATAACTTCATACATTTGGTTCTTAATAAGATGCATAAGCACTGTAATATTTTTATAAAGCTACATAAATTTCTATTTAAAAAAAAATACATGTCAGAAAATTGATTCAGAATTACAACTTTTCCTACTAACAATATTATAATCTTCTACTACCAATACGAGCTTCTTATAACGAAGATGTGATATATATATATATATATATTATATATTATATATATATATATCAAAGTAATCGCAAACAGCAAACAATATTTCATATGCAAAAGTATAAATTTATAATGTATCCAAATATTATTTTACGTCAGAAAAGAAAAGTACAGTTTAAGTCATTTTTATATGCCTTATCCTTATAAATTTTCCATCAGTTATTTACGGGAAAAACTGCTTGCGGATTTTTATCCGGTCATCTCCAATCTTAAGAAGAATAATGAAGGAAAAGTTTTAGGCCTATATATAATGATATTTAATGCATTAGTGATGCACAATCTCTTTCCCTGAAAGCCACTTGCCACCGTATAAAATATTCGACTTATTTTCTTAAAGTTTTTTGTCATTAGATAATCAAATTATTATATAAACATAGGGGTATCTTGGAGGCTCGAAAGGCAGCGATTGTGAACCCCTGTAATAAATAGAATACACTTCAAGCACTATAATCTAAATCATTTATCATTGATAAGTGTATGAAAATGTAATTAAGGGCATTTTTGTACGGAATGAATGCTAAATTAGCTATTTAAAATGTGTTTTACCTTGAACTTAATATATACATCTTTGCGATGTTCAAGCGAATTAATAAAATTACATGCATACATATATATCTTTTTTGATTATCTAATTAGCTATTTATGTATTATGTTTTAATTTTTTAACTTCTTTTTCTTACGTTATTTTTTAATTCTCTTTCCATATAACGAAAACATAATCTGACAATCTTACATTTTCAACATGTATAGAAATACAGTAAAATTTCTTTTATATTCGTAAAAATATCTCTGTTGTACTGAGGATATAATTTATATATATCAAATATGTATATGCTAAAATTATAACATATCATTTTAGTTTTACATAATGAATTGCTATTAGTTATTTACACGAAAATTATTGGAAATACTAATAATGCAAAACATTAATACTCAGTTATATTGAATGTTTTTCATACATTATTCCTTATAAATATACTTGATGTATTGAAAACGTAAGTACGGAATTTTTGCATTAACCCATTAATGCCGAGTTTCTTTTACACATTTTTAATACCTAGGTACCAGTTGACACCAGTTTTCTCATATTATAATTTTAACTTATTTGATCTCTCAAAGTTTGAGAATAAGTAATATAAAAATTTCCTTACAAAAATACTGGTATTCATATTTAAAATTTTCGTATTACTTAATGGCAGATTTTCGTACCAACCGGCATTAATGGATTAAAATCCTTTATAAAAAATATTATATATATATTTTTTAAAAGATTTGTATAGTTTTGTTATGTTACTTCTATAATAAATGCTTTTTAAATAAATTTCTCCGTCTTCATTATGTACACAAAAGTTTCTTAGTTTAATATAAGAAGTTAACCATTTTTTTACCTCACAAATTTTTATAGTGAGTCTAACTAATACATCATCAATCCGAACATAAAAATATCATACATTTGTTAACGTATATAAAAGCATTACTGCCAACATTCAGGTTTTTTTTTTCGTGTAAAAAAACATATGTGGAACCAGACAAAATATTTAATAAGTTAATATAAAGTGATTTTTTTTTCTGAGTGGTACTTACACTATTTTGCTAAAAGCCACCGGACACTTTGAATTATAAAATTTTGTGGAATATCTAGAGAAATACTTGGCTCATTCTACTGGATCTTCAGGAATATAAAAAATATAGTTAACCTTGTATTTTTTTCAGCAAAGGTTTGATCACAGCGACAATTTGGGGGACTAACAAAAAATTTAATTAAAAAAATATTTGAAATCATCCTGTAAAATAAAATGTTCAAAATAGTCTGCAGCTGTAGTACATAACTACTAGGTTGAGCAAAAAGTTCTGGGAAATTTGTGAAAGTTGCGTTGTTATGGGCAAATAAACAACAAAAGTAACAAGGACTATTCTTCAAAGTAGAGACCATAATAGTCCACGACTTTCTGCCGTCGTTCTGCCAGATTCTGGATTTGCTGGAAGTACCATGGCGGCTCCTTGGAATCGAAAAACTCTTGACATGCTTTTTCAACTTCATTAAAGGATTCAAATTGTCGGCCCTTGAAAAAGTGTCGCATTGATCGAAAGAGGTTGTAAAGATCGTCTGGACTGTACCATTAGATAACTATTAGATTAAAAATTTCCCAGAACTTTTTGCTCAACCTAATATTTCAATCTTGTACAATATCTGCGTTCATTTGTGTAAGAATAGCACGTATATTCATTGAGCTATAAGAGTTTCTTTAAAAAGAAATTTCCCCATGTTTTTTAGGTTGCGGGATTTTCAACCAAATTTAACGTCACTTTGAGAAAACTTATTAAATTATAAAGTACACATTACAATTAGAATACAAATATAATAAATATTTGACGAAAAATGAGCATTTGTAAGATATTTCGAGAAATGTCGCCAAATTTTCGAAAAAAAAAAAATAAGCTGTCTAAAATATGTCTAAATTTGTTATAACTGACTAAATACGCTAAAATATCATTGAAATCAGATTTTAACAGCAACAAAAAATCTTTTATAATCAATGTTCATGTCAAAGTGACACATTCTCGGAGCAGTATTTTGGACAAAAATTAACTGCATTCTTATTTCCAGGGGAGACATTCTTAGAATTATAAATATGATTATATATTTTTCAACAATTACGCATTACGTTGAATAAATTTATTCATATGTTTTGCTATATAATTTAATAGTATGAGTATGTGTAATGTAGTTTATTATGTATACATATGAATATATAAATATTTAAATATTGCTTTTTCCCGATTAGATAATTGAAGATGCATGAATGAAACGAAGAAAGAAAATTAAATGAAATAGATAAAAGAATTACAGCGCTTCATATTATACATATATATATATACTTCGAATCGATTACGATCGCCATAGAAGTTTCCCCCTTTGTCCATGTGACCTTCAGACTACACACACATAATTCTAAGTTTAAATTTATTCCCAATTATTAAAATTTCAAAACATTTTACAAGAAGTTTCCGCCTTAAAATAATTTAAAGTTTTGACCCTCTAACGTAAAAATACTTTTATCAAATTTTATTTATAGCATGGGATAGAGGTCTGCATGGGCCGAAATTTCCAGGCCCGGGCCCGGCCCAACTCATAGAAGAGAAGATTCGTCCCGGCCCGACTCATAGAAGAGAACATTCAGCCCGGCCCGATACAAAAATTAAAAATTCGGCCCGGAACGATACAAAAATTAAAAATTCGGCCCGGCCCTGAAAAAAATTAAAATCTCGGTCCGAGCCCGGCCTAGCCCGAGTGAATTTCTACAAAAGATTGATTTTTACGTCGATTTTGTTAAAAGATTGTCTCGTGCGAGTAGTTCTGGCCAAAAATATTCATCTTAACTTTTTTTTTTTTTTTTTTTTTTTTTTTATGTTTATAATCTTTATTTTTATAGATATTTTTAATTTAACTATATTTTAATAAGCGAAGAAATCTACTATTCTTTACAAAGAATAAATTTTAATGTTTAAGTGTAGAACAATGGCGATTTAAAAATGTATGCATTTTTTGCAAAAATTTTTGGGTAGCTCCCACTTTAACTGACCTTTGAATGAACTAGGCTATGCTGAGACAATGATATTCATACGGGCTGGGTCAAAACTAGGACTGAAAATTTTGGGCCGTGAAGACTAGGAATGAAACCAGTCCCGGCTCTGTACAGAAAAAATAAGTTTGGCCCGGCCCAAGCCTTCCGAAAAAAGTATGGCCCGGCCAGGCCCGAGAGGAGTGGAGACCAGGCTCGGCCCGAGTGTCGTGAATGAAAATCGGCCCGAGCCCGGCCCGTGCATATCTTTAGCATGGGATTCAACTCTAGCTTCCCGGCTTACAGACCATAGATGAAAATAGTTTTTTATTGAAAATTTTAATAGATTTTTTATAATTAATATATTCTTTTTGATTGCACTATAACAATACCAAAAAGCATTCTTATAAGAGAAATAGAGATAATGTATTCAAATAAAGTTTTGAAATTTATTAAAAGTGATACTTTCGTATTATCCTCTTGCCAGGAGTTAATAGACGAAGAAATCGCCAAAGATTTCGCTACTGAAAGCAACATTTTTTATTATAAGTTTCAATGGTTAAAGTAGTTAGTGCGATTACATTCCTGTTAAGTTTCCGTTTATTTATATTTATCTATTTATTTATTTATTGAAGAAGTTTTAATTTCGTTATGGAATATTAACCAGAAACAAATACTGAACTGTTTAAATAGTTTTAAGTGCAAATGGGTTGATCTTTCGAAATCGGGCTCAACGCGATAGAGGTACATCTTTAAAAAAATCATGCTTAAAAATTATTTTAAAAATCATAAAACAAAAGTCAATTGAAATATAGTTTTCAAATAAATTTCTTTTGAAAGAACATCTTTTCCTATTCGACGATGTAAAAATTAAATTATGTGATGTATAGAAGTTTTAAAAAATTGCAGTCAAAGCGAAATTTATTTTTCAGGTTTTGCCATCGTCAATATGGCACCTGTATTACTCACAGACATAGTTTTACTTTTTTATATAAATTATCGGAAATAATAATGTTACCATGCTGATATTTTGCATCAACCTGTTACTTAAAAATCCAAATATAAATACATTAAATTGAATTACGTGAATTTTTATTGACATTGTTATGTGAATGAGAATATACGTAATTCAATTTAGATTTCTCAGGCGTAAGTCATCGTTTAAAAATTATTTTATAAATACATTATACAATAACATTTAATAATATTATTGTATAATGTAATTATATTAAATTAAATTATACAATACAATATAATGTAATTATTAGGGTGTAAAAAATAAAAAAATATCGGATTTTTGGCTTTAAATCGGATTTTTATGATTTTTTTCCCAGCGTTCAAATACTGAATAGCTACCATGAGTTTTTGGTTTCCAAAACAATTAAACCACTAATTGCTAACATAATCTATGTTTTTACACTTTAATTAATAAAACTATAATTATTAGTTTGTAATGACAGAAATTATAAAAACTGCAAATTAGTAGTTTCATTAGGTAGTATCATACAATAATGTTATATACATTAATATTGTAATGATTATGTAAAACTTTATAAATACTAGTGATATTTAACATTTATAAAAATTATTAACTGCACTTTATAGTAAATAGTTAACACTACTTCAAATTAATTATTAAACAATTAACTCTCTAATTAGGAACATGTTAAGTTATACATTTTTAAGCCTCAATTATTAAAATGATAATAATGTAGTATTCATTTTAGAAAGGAAAAGGAACAGGATGCTAGTTCAAAAAAAGGGCACTATTTCATGTGTTTAGTAATGATATAAGAAAAAGAAAAAAAGAGTATTTTTTAGTATAATAAATAAAATGCCCTTAATTTTTAATAATTTTATGAATAACAAATTGAAAAATACAATTAAATAACATATTTTAATAATATCCTGTTTTTCTAAAGAAATAAAGTTCTATATTTTTGCAAGATTTTTTCCACATGAATTTAGAATACTGTTGAATGGAGCAGTTTTTTACAAGAAATCTCTGCCTACAACTACAGGTGAATTTCAATTTTTTTTTTTTTTTAAGCAGGGTGCATTTTGCCAATTTCAAAAGGGGCAAGGTGTGGCACCATTAAAAAAATGGCCTAGAAGAAACAGTATAAGTAATTATAGAATTAATAAAAACTGCAAATAAGCAATTTCATTAGTTAGTAGCACAAATAACAAAACTAACAAATATTATTCGCAGCTCATTTTACATTTGTATTAAGGAAAATTTCTGTAAACCACCAAAATCTAAACTTACACGCATGTATGTGTCTGCCAACCAAAAAAATATGAAAATGAGTTAAACCGATTCATATAGAACAAATAGTTAGCCATTTATATCTGAAATCCTCAAAATATTTAAGTAACAGCATTATTACCTCTATTAGCTTTCAAAGGTTCAATTTTTTTTAAAAAAATTTAGTATATATCAGTTAAAAAAGAAAAAAAAACATTTATTCAACCTATACCAAGGAAGCTGTGCTTAGCATTTTTATACCAATTATTTCTTTTTCTTTTATGCATTCATTTACAATTTAGTTGTTGAGAAGATGTCATTCTTTCATTCTTCTTTAACTTGAGATCGCTATTAATTACTATTTATTCTTTTACTTGTAGAAATGCATTACACTTGCTATGTGTATTTTATATAAAATACATAAATTGATTACCTAAAGGAAATTATGACATTGCAAATTATATTAGATTTAAATATCATTTTTAAATGAAACTGTTTTAATTTGGATAAAAACTTAAAAACAATGCTGTTTACAAACTCAACTGTTTTTAATTTTTTACAATACTCATGAATTAAGCTTAGAAACAATTATTTAAAGCTCTTTTTTTGTTTATTCATAAGTCAAAATACCTGTAGAAACTTTCAAATTATGTTCATGTTAGATTTTAATACTTTTTGTTGACATTTTAAACATTTAGAAAAAATTTTATTTAAATCAATGATTTTTTTTTCAAAAATCGGTTGATTAAAATCATGATTTTAATCGCTGATTTAAATCAACTGATTAAGATCGTTGATACCCTAGTAATTATATTGTATAATATAATTATTAAAAATAATAAATACAATAATATTTGCAATTACCATTTTTTATTATGAAGCATGAATTATTGAATTAATAAATTATGAACCATAACTAAAAAATCTTCACAAATGTTTCCTATACGGGAATAGAAAATTTTAACTATTTCCCTCGGAGTAAGCGTATCAGTTATCCTTCAAAAATCCTCATAATATGAGCTTGGCAGATGATTTTGGAGTTACAAAGAGATAGATATGATTTTTAATTATATTTTAATATAAGTAAAATAACTGTTTTTTTTTTTTTCATTGGTTCAGTGTACAGAGACATGTCAAAATTCTAGATTAAAATAAAGCAATTCATTATAATACTGAAAATTTTAATATTACGAATGCTCAATATAAGTACCATATTTCAATTTAAAAAGAACCCCTGAAATTGGCTTTTTATAAAATAGTTAGTTACTCTGAATCTAATTGAAGAAAAATCGTGATAATTTTTATAGGCTAATTTAATTGAATTTTTTTATTGTTGTTTTTAAATTTGAGGTATACGTTTTAAAACAAAACAGAAAACTGCATTAATATTTATATGAAGATAGCCCCTTAAAGAAAAAACAAAAATATATAAAATAAAAGATGTAAAATTATTCCCAATTGACTGTCACTAGTTTCTCTTTTCGAATATTAATTGGGCAGAAATAGTAATGTGCGTCTAGCTTGTTTTTTCTGGTCTGTACGTCAAAGTGTACACTCTCAAAAATAATTTACTTAAAAATGAGAACTTCCATGTACTCGTATTTTTTTAAGTACAATTGTTTCAAAAAGAAGTACATTGTTAAAAAATAATCAACTTAAAAATGAGCATTTCTATGTACTCATATTTTTTAAGTACAATTGCTTCAAAAAGGAGCATTAATCTACTTAATAATAAAAATTTATTTGTACTCGACTTTTGTAAGTACAATTAATTCAGAAACGAGTACATGATATTTTGAAGTTGTGTATACTTATACATGATTTATAAATGTATGCAGAAATGAATGCATATATTTTGTATTTTAAAGTCTTAATATTCATGTTCAAATCATATGTGCTCAAAAATATGAGTTTTCTGATAAACCCTTTTCTTATACCGAATTGACAGTAGGGATTTCCAAGCTTTTATTTAAAGATATGTCTATCTTTGTTATAATTTTTAATTTATAATGCACACTTTTCAAATATATTTACAGTTTCATTAGAAATGATAAAGAAGAAAACTTAGTTTAAAAATTGTTTTATTAGAAATTAGAATATTTAAGAGAGGGAAAATTCATCTCTGCTGTTAGCAATCTTCCGTCGCTGATTCATAAAAGGTGTCATTGGAAGCAACTGGTAAACTTCTCTTATAGCATAGTCAGTACAATACTGATGTCCTACCTAGAGGACTCGGGTTCAAATCGCGGGCCAGCTCATACACAAAATTTCAAGAATTAAGATAGTAAATTCGTTGTTCTTTGCTCCAAAGATTGTAGTTCTTCGCAATTAAAAATGGTGATTTGTCGGTTCTCTGTAATTTCGCTTTTTTTCCCCTTATAGTATATGCGTGTTTCTATAAATACTTATTTTCGAGTCTCAGTATGTACTAAAAAAATGAGTACATGCGTTTTTCAAATTTAAGAGTTAAGTACTCGGAGCTATTTTAAGATCGGGAAGTGCTCAATAATTAGTACAATTTACTTATTTTTAAGAATAGTGTTTTAACAGTGTATGAAACGTATATTATTTTTACGTAACAAATTTTCCATTAATTAATTATCAAAATTTCACTTAGCAAACAAACTTATTTTAAATATTATCTTACTTAGAGGAAAAAATTATCTTCTTTATTATCTAAAAACTCATACATCTATTGAATGGGAGAAATAGTATCTAATGACTAAATGTTTTTAAACATTAATTTAACGAAGTTTAGAATAATTGTACATCGGTCCTTATGCTTAAGTGTCTTGAAAATACACTAATTGTTAAAATTCAGGTGTTAAAAAGTAGAACCTAAAACGGAAAATAAAATTCTAATGAAACTGAAAACCTGATAAACCGCAAATTATCTCTTTTAAACCAACCTCTGATTTAGTATAACCGCCAACGTGTTTCAATATGTTTTCTGTACCCATGCATAAAACACAACTTTAACAATGTAGCATTTGCTTCTGTATTTAGGTAAGATTAGTAGCATGATTATTAAAGCACACACCATAGCGTAATCTTTCAAATGTTTTACCAACCACATGTGATTAATGTCGTTCTCGTTTTATGCTCTCCATTTTGCAATTTATATTTTTTCCTCTTTAGAAAATTACATCACGCCTTTTTATATATTGATTATACAAAAATATGAAATTCAGCATAATATGTACACATGAAGAATGAAATTATAGGTAAGAGAGATTCATAAATAAATAGGTAGGTATATGGAAATATACTGTATATGTACACTATATGACCGAAAATTACCGGGCACTTTCGATTTTAGACGATTTGTCTAATATCTGCAGAAACACTTAATGAATTCTTCTGTTACTATAAGAATTTAAAGAATACGTTTAATAACATCAAAAAGGTTTTAATCACGAAGGAAATTATGGGACCAACGACAAATTGAATAATAAATACTATTTGCGATTACAATGTAAAATAAAATTCTCGAAACAACTCTGTAACTATAGCACACAATACTGCGAATCTCCTACAAAATTTGTGTTAATTTGAGTAAGAATATCACGCATATTTATGGAGATATAAACGTTTCTTTAAAAAATTGAGTTTTTAACCAAATTTAACGCGACTTTCAGTAAACTTGTCAAAATACAGTGGTAATAGCAAGTTAAAATTAGAGAAAAATATATTAAATATTTCATAAAATATGTGAATTTGTATAAAATAATTTTTAACTGCGGGTGTGCAAACGATAACAAAATTATTTTTACATAATTTAGTAGTCAAGTGTATAGGGCAACTTATGTTAAAAAACTCATGTGAAAATTCAAAAATATATCGGTGATTCAGTGAGCTGAATTTAATGTCCATGCGTAGCTTTGAAACGGATGCTTTAATTTTGTTAATTCTTTATTTGCTAGAATGGGCTCATTCTGATGATTTTTTGGATGCGAAATAAAGCATCAATAAAAAATAAAATGAAACCTAAAAAATAGAAAAATGACAATTTGTGGAAAATCCTCTATCATCAAGACTTTTAGAAAGCAACTGAAATTTAGCGCACATTATTTGCCAAGAACTTTCTGAAGTTTCACGAAATTTGACTGGCCTTTTTCTATAAGCCGCCATATATATAACTGACTGCTAAATTGTGCAAAAAAAGATGTTACATACAGCATATCCGCAGATAAAATGTACTTCATACAAATGCTGATATTTCAACAAATAATTAATAATAATAATAAAATATAGTTTTTAATGTACTTTGTCAATTTTTTTTTTAAATGATGTTAAATTTAATTGAAAACTCAGCATGTTATAACCCAAAAATATACAGGAATTTCTTGAATTTTTAAAAGAAACCTTTTTATCCTCTTAAATATAAGTGCCATTTTTAAACAAATGAACACAAATATTGTACACGATTCACATGGTGAAGATCACAACTATAGATCGTTTCAAATAATTTATCTTGCAGCGTGACTGTAAATAAAATATTATTTTTTTTTATTCAATTTTTCTTTTGGTCCCCAAATCGCCCTCGTGATCAAAGTTTCGCCGACAAATATCATGTCAAATATTTTATTTATATTCCGGAATTTCCAGAAGAATTTGTGATGCACTTCTCTAGATATTCGACAAAACGTCTAAAATCGAAAGTGTCCTATGACTTTTGGCCGTGAATTTTTCATCGCCATTAATTAATTAATTATATTTAAAAATTTATATACAGTATAAAAATATTGAATCGCGATCGGCAAATTTTGCCCTAACACAATGTATTTTCTTTAAAATGTATTAATAATTTATATGAGGTATTCTTATAATTGTTAGATGCTCAGTAATCAGTCATTTATTATGAATTATTATTCATTTTTTGTTTCAGTTATTATTTATTATTATTAATTTAAGTATTATTTTTTCATCTCATTAATCTTTAAAAAATTTAATATATTAATTGACATATTATACCATGTTCTAAACCATGCTCTGATGAAATAAGAGCAAGTACTTTACCATCCATTAAAAATTAAAAAGTGAAACATTTTTTTTCTTTGTTTTCACGTACCAGAATACCTGTCAAAGAAGAAATTATAATTTTTCTTAAAGTTTCTTGATGTTACAGATACAAAAATGTGAGGCTTTCTCAGCATAATTTACGAATAAATACATTACTAAGATGCTTTTAAATGTTTTATCTTGTAAAAAAATGCTATAATTAATTATCTAATTAAGTCATATCTCTATCATGTTCTTTCACTAGAACATGGAGTAATATTTGAATTAATATTTAACACTGTAATATGTGTAATATGTTAATTAATATATTAATACAGTCCCGTGTTCAAATAATGCGTTTAATTCGTAAAATTTAATGTAACAAGAACTTGTATATATTGCAAATGAAAACGCACAAAAGGATTTTAAGTTACAGAGAACTATTAATATAAAGATCAAATTTTTCTTTTACAGGCTGCCATAATGTGCCAGTTCTTATATAAAGAGCTGATGTATTCCTAATACGTAATGTAAAAATCCGCTATATCCCTATAAAGTGTTAAGCAGAGAAACTCCAGAACCTTAGGGGAGAAATTTCCAAGGATTGGTGGAAAGAGCTCTTGATGATCTATGCAACTCTTAGCAGCATGTTGATCTGAAATCTGATTGAACTTGTGACGATTATTCAATGATATGATCTATTCTGAATATATTACGATGTTTTACAAGGACTGTGAACCTAAAACGTTTAAAATATATTAAATCGAACAAAGAATACATGGAGAAAATATGATATTTTGTAGAGAAATACTTTTCTAAGTTTCATCTAATATTTTAGGACAAACAAATTTACAGATATATATATATAGATGCATTCTTTGTAGCAATGATTTAATTTTTATTTATGTATTTTTTCAGATTTTTGATAAATATTTAAAAACAATTTCTTTTTAAATGGAAATATTATTTTTAGATAATTACGCTTAACATTATGCGAGCATCTTTAGACTAGTCAATAGATATTTCAATACAGTTGCAAATGCTTAAATACTTTTCTGTTAAAAATATTCGATATGGTGCAATGCGGATGAAACTCTTGATACGTTTGTGATTAACTTGACTTGCGAGGGGGGGGGGGGGTGGAATTAGATGTGCTCCAGTGGAGAAATTTTTAAACAATTAGTATAATTTAATTTAACAAAATACATAACTATTTTTTTTATTCAATTATTAACAAAAAATAGATTTTAAGATATTTTTTAAATATTTAATACCCCACACTAGTATTATATCTGAAAATTTCATTATGTTTCTTCAGTTCTTGAATCGCTTGAGACAAACGAAAATTGAAACCGAATTGAAAATTGCTGAAGACTATAGATTGAAGCAAATCGGATAATTGATATATTCACTAAAGATTATGGAATGGCTATTAAAATCTGATTCATTTAAGCAAAATACCACTTTTACCAAAAATGGGCTTTTAAATAAATAGGCTCTGCAATATACGAAGAAAAAACTATTCAGCATTAAAAATACTCTATCAAATCATTTTAGCTAACCTGTTAGTTTATAAGGTATATGTTAATCTGCGGGGCTTTTTTATAAGCCTGTGAAATCTCTTTCAACTTGACAGTTAGCATTTACTATCTATAACACATCTTTAAAAATTACTCAAATGTTTGGTTTGGTTAAATCAGAAAAGTTAGGGAAGGAATATAAAATTGCTTATTTCTTTAGAAGGGGGCTTAGATAGTTTATGATTTTCTGATAGTTTCAGACTCATTGTGTATACACAAATATAAATATTCGGGAATCTGAAATCCATTTTATTTCTATTTCCAAAATATTTGGAATATGAAGAAAAGAAAAATATGATTAAAAAAAAATAATTCTAAAACGACCTTAAAATTTAATGAAATAAAAGAGGGGCTAAGAAACTGATGTCAGATAATAGAAGTGATACTTCGCTAATTACAGCATAAAAATTTTTAAAATATCACTTTTTTAAATGTCTGTGATCATTGTGAATTTCAAATTTATTGTTATTACCCGACTGAAAAGAAGGGCTATGCGTTTCACGCGTATCTGTATATGTGGATTTCTTTATACCCTCGAAGCTTCCCAACGGCTGGATGGATTTTAATGAATGAGGTCTCTAACAATTCGTCTTAATAGCCCGATTTTTATAGGCTAGATTTTGTTTTTATAAATTCAAAATGGCGGCCGTAAAATACAAAATGACGGTAGAGACGAAAAAAAAAATTACGCCACCTATTGCGTGGCATATCATTGAACAGGTCTTTCAAAATAAAGACGATGTTTCGTTGACTATTTTACAATCAGAAGCTCCGTTAATATATTATACAATCTGGAAGTTTGTGTATGTAGGACCTCTAGCTTTACTGCAACTCTAACCATCATAGACATCTATAGACCTCATCAAAACAGTGTTTATAGATGTGAACTAACAATTGAACGCAACTTAAAAGTCATCGATACAAGTAAATAAAAAAATAGGTAAGTAATATAAACAAGTTATATAAAAAAATATTTTAAGTCAATTCCTATTCAGGTCAATAAGAGAAATTTTTTTCTACCGTTCTTCTTTCCTCTTGAGTGGAAAAATACCTTGATCAAGAAGAGGGCTCTCTCGATTATTGAAAATTAATTAATTTAATTTAATCAATGAATTAATATTTGAAAAAAAAAACATCAAGTGTCATCCACTACAAGTTTTAAAAAATATATTTGAGCTTGATTGGATGAATAATAAGTATTTTATTAACGATTGAAAATTTGAACAAGATATATATAGCGAGAGTGTGAGCTAATAGTAGGAATTAAAAAAATCGTTTCACATTGATGAGAAATAATTAATTAGTTCGCTTTTTACGCAGTCGGGTTTTTTTTTTATTTTTTAAATTTAATCGTTTATTTAATAAAATATTTTACTTCTCATAATTTAATATTTCACCGCCAAAGCATATTTTAAAAGATGCAAGTGGTGAGATGTTCTTCTACCTACAAGCTTTTATGAAACAGTTAATTTAAGACACTTTTATTTTATTAATCCTTTCAAGGGTTGCTGTATGTTTATGAAATCGCTTAATTTTAATTCCCAAATGCCACAATGGCACCAGAATTCATTTTTAAGTTTATTATGTATGTGAAATATAGTTTTTTTTTCTTATTTCCAAATAAATTTGGTAGCAAATTCCGATATAATTCATTCATTTCAGCATTTAGCATTTTAGCAATGGTAGTGCTTTGCCCCTTAAGGAGTTAAAAGACTTCCAAGCATAATATCACTCTAAAATAGCAAGAGAAAAATGGGTTTTCATTTTAAAGTTTCATATATAGCATTAAAAAGAATTACTTCGATACGAAATCATTTAGAATTTCAACCTGGTAAAAAAATTCCAATTTCCTTACATATATCAGACAAAATAACGAAGGGCGAGAATAGAAACGGCTACATGCTTCCTTCAACAAATTAACATGGTCAATTACACGCTAGAAATATCATTTCAAGAACATATCTCAGTTTTAATCTTGCATAATTCTATTATGTTTTTAAAAATTTAAATGTGTCCCCGACTAGTTGTCAATTTTTAGTCAATAACCAATCCAGTAGATGGCCTTCCTTAGGCAGTACACCTGTTATTTGCAAAACGCAAATCAAATTCAGAATAAATCACTTGACTGAGAAAATAGAAATTGCATAATGATAGTATTAAATATCAAACGAATTAAAGAGGGTGAGGCGGGCATTTTTTGAACAAACGATCGTAGATATTTTTCTCTTTTAGTTTTAATACAAACAGGACACAGTTTTCGGAGGACATATCAATTTATGGACAAAACGTTTTAAAAATACAATCACAAATTTAAATTTAAATAAAATTGGCTTTACAGTCTTGTAAAAAAAATGCAATGATATTCCCAATAGTATTGTTCTGACAATAACAAAATATTAAGATAGGAAATTAAAACAACTTTTAGTTGCTAATGTGCACTAGCTCATGAAACAGCAAAAATGTAATGAGAGTTAGAAAAAAAAACTATTTTGCTAACTTCAAAATTTTGGAAAATTAAGGGTTTTCTATTTTAATTTCCTTTTCTTTCTTTTTTTTTTCTTTTTTTTTTCTTTTAACTATGTCTGGTATTAATGTTTTTTTGTTGTTAAAAGTGCAACATAACTTTTGAATAATTATCAAATTGTGTATGATTTAGTATTTTTTACGAGCGTCTGATGTTTATGATATATTGCGGAAGTGAAAAACCTTGGAAAATTGCAACTGTACGTTCTAATAATAACCAACTATTAAAACATTAATAAAAAAATAATCTGAATTTAAGAATTTGCAGTAGCTCACGAAAGAGCATAAATTCTATTGAATATTTCAGAGATTTTTTTTTTCAATTTACCAGAACAGAACACATACGTACAAAATTTCGAGAGCAAAGAGACTAAAAATTCACAACCGTATTTAGTTTTGGGTTAATATTAGATTTTCATCTATGGCATTTAACTTTGCTTTCATACAAATCAATACTTTTCTTTTTTTTTTTTTTTTTTTTTTTTTTTTTGTTGCTGTTAAGATGGTACTCTCAAATTTCATAAATTGAAACGCCTTAAAAATTCTTACATTATGTTCAGACGAAAACCAAGTGTTAAAATAGGAAAGAGAAAAGAACGTGTGATTAATAATGTGTGATAAGCAAGCAAAAATTCAATTGATTAAAATTGTATTTTCATTCCCAGAACTATGATAATTTTATTATTTTTATTGTTAGCTAATATATTTTTAACTGTAGTCTTATTTTTTTTAAAGTAATTTTATGAAAATATCTTAGTTTTTGGTTGGTGTCTTAATTAATTTAAAAATTGTACTCATTCTTCTTTTTTTTTTTTTTTTTTTTCGTAAAGTAAAATCCTTTGAAAATCTTAAAATAATTTTAACAAAAATTACGTGTTTAAACCGTAGAGGAAAATAAAATTTCGTTTAGCAATATTCAGCAGTACTTGAAAGATTTTATATTTTCCAAACTTTAAAAATTAAATGGAGAAAATTTTTCCAGGGTTTCAAACTTCAAACCAGCTCTGATAAATATTTTGCAGTTTACACATTAGCACAAATGCAATATTATTTTTGGTATAATACTCAGTTTACAGTCACCATCATAATTTTTCTAAAGCTTCATTAAAAAATTTAAAAAAAAACATAGACATTCTTCTACATTTCTTAAAATTTATCTCCTCTAAAATCTCAAAAATATGCTTCAATATGCTCCAAGTGTTAATTTCAATTATGAAAGGAAAGTAACTTTTCGGATAGCAATGTAACATAAATTCAGTCGAGTGTTCGAGAGGGAAAAAGCTCCAAAACTGTCTTGTGAGAAAATAATGTGAGAGAAAATGTGATTATTTTTTTAATTATTCACATTTATTTGTCATTTTAATATTAATGAAATTTTGAAATAATCAATTTTCCATTAATGTATTATATTTCTTCCCGAATTATATGTAATTGTACTCGCACTTGCAAACTCCAAAAATTAAATAAAGTATTTTTTAATCTGGTTTTAAAATCATCTCTTAATCAAATTTTGCAGTTTTATTATTTGTGCAAGTACACTATATTTTTTTAATAGTAATACGTTTATAGTCGTCATTATGAATTTCTAAAGCATGAATTTTTTCAATAAAACATAGATGCTCTTCCGAATTTCAGTTAATTAATAACTTTGAAATTTTTAACAATATGTTTTGACGATAAAAGAGTAAATAAGAAAGAAAAAGTATATTTAGGATACCAATGTAACATAAATTCTATGGAGAGTTCGAGAAAATAAAGCTCTTTGCAAACCATATCTCGGTAACAAATTATTTATATATCCAATAAAAATTATGCGAAAAAAATAGCCTTTTTAAAAATTATTCACAGATAATTTATAGATTTTGTGTACGTAAAATTTTGAAACAATCGATTTCTATCAAAACTTTATGATTTTCCACGATTTTATTTATATTACTCGCACTCCCAAACTCCTAAAATTAAATGAAGAGTTTTTTCAACCGGTTTTCAAAAAATTTCTGATAAAAATTTGCAGTTTTAGTATTAGCAAAAATACAACACAGTGTTTAAAATAATTATTAGTTTATAGTCATCACGATGAATTTTTAAAGCATATCTTTTTTTAAAAAAAATAGAATATAGACACTTATCTACATTTCAAAAAATTAATCTTCTATAAAATCCGAATAATATGTTTCTACAATAACCAAATGTTGAGTTACTTTCGGATAGCAATGTAATAAAATTTTGATCGAGAGCTCGAGAGATAAATTTACTCTCAAAACTTTCGCATGAATTACGTGTTGGTGACAAACTAATTATATATCCAGTACCTGAAATTTAAAAAATATATATTTTTTTAATTACTAATAAATATTTTACAATTTTAATATAAGAGAAATTTTAAAATAATGAATTTTAAATTAATATGTTAAAAAGAATAAGAATTATTTTATTGCTTGTAAATTTAGTTAAAGTGCAACGCCTTCATAATCCCAACACTACGTTTTAACAATAGTTAGATGTTTGAAAAGGAAAGAGAAGGCAGATTTTGTATAGCAATGTAGCATAAATTCGATCGAGAGTTAGAGAAAAAAGTGTCCAAAACTATTCTGCGAACAAAATCTCGGTGGCAAAGTAATTATGTATTCAATGCAAAGCATCTGATAAATATCTTTTTCCTTTTAATTAATATACTGATAAAAAATATTTTCCAATTTTTGTGTGAAAGAAGTTTATAGGTTACGAATTTTCAATTCATATTTTAAAAAAATGTACGAATTACATTTAATACAAAAATACTCGTGCATTTCGTTATATTTGTGACGCGCCTTAATAACCCAAATGTTCTATTTATAACGGTAATAAGATGTTAAAGTAGGAAAGAGAAAGTAGCTTTCAGGTAACAGAGTAACTACATCATTCGATCTAGAGTTGGAAAGTAATCCTCTTTTCTCAGGGCCCGACTAGCAAGTTTCTGTGCCCAGGGCACTTTAAATCTTTAGTGCCCCCTTAGATTGGTTAATTTACTGATACTATTTTTTTTTTTTTTACATGTTACACACTTATTCGAAAAGTGTAAGCTCAAAAAATTAAATTTTACGGAAAATTTAAAAACGGTTCTAGGAAGAAAAATAAAATATTTTTCTATTTATTGAAATGGGTTTATAACCATACATCGAGATATATTTTTGTCATTTCATATTATTTATCTCAAATATCACATTTTTTTCACAATTATTTTATTTTTTAATGGAAATTTAGATGAAATTATGAATTTATGCATGGGCCCCGGGTGCCCGTGCAATAGTCAGGGCCTGCCTTTTCTAAATAGTCAAAACAAAAGTCCTGCGAACTAAATTTAAATGGCAAACTCATTATATATCTCCTCAAAACATCTGACAGATGAAATAATAATAATAATAATAATAATAATAATAATAATAATAATAATAATAATAATACGTTAATAAATGAAAAATATATTGCAGTTTCTATGATGATGATGCTAATAATAATAATAATAATAATAATAATAATAATAATAATAATAAATGGCAATAATGATGATAATAATATTAGTAGTAATAATAATAGTATTTAATTAATCCAAAATATATTGAAATTTCAGTGTACGTTACGGAATAATTAATTTGAAGTCAATATAATGATAACGGAATATTTTTAATTGAACTATTCTCATAGCTTGTGAAATAGAACGCCTTGAAAAATTGTAACTTTATGTTCTAATGATAGCTGAATATCAATAAATCATTTAACAAATTGACTCTCTGATATTAAGCTGTAGCACTTGGAATTATATTTTTTTCCCTTTTTACTCATCAATATTTTGTAATTTTAGTGCTATCAAAAATACAAGTGTGTTTTGAAATAATGAATTTTTAGTAAATATATTCTCCTTCTTCAACGGATTGATTTTAATTGAACTACTCTGACATTTTGTAAAATGAAAACGCCTTGAAAAATATCAACTTTACGTTCTAACGATAAATAAAATAGGAAAGAAAAAGCGAATTTCTGTGCATTATGTAAATAATGCACGAAAGAGCATAAATTTGATTAAGATTTGGAGAAAAATACTATTTTGAAAACTCCCAAAATGGAAATCCTCCAAACTAAATCTCACAGACAAACTGTTTAAACCTCTGTAAAGCACTAAAACTAAGAAAAGAAAAAAAAATATATTTTTTAATTATTAAAAATATTTTATAATATAGTGTTACAAAATTCCAAATAAAGCTTCGGAATAACCAATTTCCAGTCAATAAATTTATATAATTGGGATTTTTTTCTTATCACAAAACTGATCCTGCATTTTGTAAAACGAAATAAATACTATTTTGAAAACTCCCAAAATGGAAATCCTCCAAACTAAATCTCACAGACAAACTGTTTAAACCTCTGTAAAGCACTAAAACTAAGAAAAGAAAAAAAAAATATTTTTTAATTATTAAAAATATTTTATAATATAGTGTTACAAAATTCCAACTAAAGCTTCGGAATAACCAATTTCCAGCCAATAAATTTATATAATTGGGATTTTTTTTTCCTTATCACAGAACTGATCCTACATTTTGCAAAACGAAACGCCTTGAAAAATCCCAACAGAATGGTATTAATACAGGAGAGAAAAAGTAACTTTCTGATAACAATGTGCAGTAATAGTAACAGCCAATAAAACAATATACATTCGATTGAAAGTTGGTGAGATTCTATTTGAGGAGTAATTCTATTTTGCAAACTCCCGAAACAGAAGTTCTGCGATCTGATCCCACGGACAAACTAATTAAACTCTCCCTGTATAACTCCTGAAAACTAACAAAATATATTTTTATATCATTCATAAATAACACCAGTATTAATTTTTTCAACTGGGTGAAAATTTGTGTCAGGCCAGGACTTGAACGCAGAACCTTCAACTTTAATCGACAGTGCCCTTCCAATTGAGCTACTTGGACGACATTCCTGTGAAAACAAATCACCCAGACTACTTTTTGGTATTGACGTTTCGTCTATTACATGAAACACCTCGTTCTGGCCTCCACACATTTTTACTCAGGTGAAAAATTATTATTTAACAATGAGTTTCATCAAGTTAAAATAATAAAGGTGTATTCGTAAAAATTATATAATTTTAGTGTTAGAAAAATGCTACTAAAGTTTTGGAATAATAAATTTTCTGTCACTATATTAATATTTTCACAAAAATAGAAGTCATGTGACTTAAATCTCGCGCAGAAACTCGTTAAACTTCCGCTATAAGGCAGCTTAAAACCAAAAGATATATATTGTTTAAATATTCATAAATATTTTAACAATTTAGTGTAAGAAAATTACAACTAAAGTATGGAATAATTAATTTTTAAACAATACATTAGTATATTTCGCGTAGTAGTAGTACCATAGTAGTAGTAACATAGTATATTTCGCGAATTATTTGTAATTGAACTACTTTCACATTTTGTAAAATTAAACGCCTTGAAAAATCCAAACAGTGTAATCTAACGATAACCACGTGTTAAAACAATAAGTAAATTTCGGATTAAATAAATTCGGATTTCGGACAATAAGTAAATTTAAAGTAAATTTCGGATAACTCTGGAAACAGACTATACCTTCGAACTAAATATCCCGGAAAAACTGATTGAGGAAGAGATCGAGATAGATTTTACGCTATTTTCGAAACGAAAATTGAAAAATCAGGAGCTTGTATTTATGCGAGATTTTCGAAAAGAGTGAAAATTCAACAAAAATGCATGCTTCTGATTGGCCAATATCGTTTCAAAAACATCAAAAAATCTAATAGTATATGCTCGCAACTTCCCTTGCAAAGCATCGGAAAATTGAAAAATATAAATTTTTCAATTATTCATAAATACTTTATAATTTTATTGCTAAAAAAATATATAGATATGGAATTATCAATATATTATTTTTCCCATAGAACTACCCTGACACACTGTAAAATGAAACACCTTGAAAAATCCCAACTGTATGTTCTAACGATAGCCAGGTGTTTAACTAATAATGAATAAATAAATAAAAATATCTTTTAACACTTTATAAATAATTTATAATTTTAGTATCATAAAAACACAACCAGAATTTTGGAATAATGAATTTCTAGCCAATAAATTAGTATGTTCAATTCTATTTTCATCACACCGCGTGAAACGAAACGCTCTGAATATCTGAACAGCTACTAGCGATAACCAGGTATTTAAATAATGCGTGTGTGTGTGTGGGGGGGGGGGGGGGGTGCTGTTCGGATAAATATACGCTGCAGAATAAATTCGTTTGAGAATTCGAGTGACATTATAATTTTGCTAACTCCCGAAACAGAAGTTGAACAAACTGATTAAACTTCTGCAAAATACCTGAAAACTAAAAATAATAATAATAATAATAATTATTATTATTATTATATTCATAAATATTTCACAGCTTTAATGTTAAAAAAATACTGCTAAAGTTTTCGAGTTTTCAATTTTCTGTCAACATATTAATAATTTCCACTGAACTACTCTCACATTTCTTAAAATGAAACACCTTGAAAAATCCCAACAGTATGTTCTAACAATAACCAGGTGTTAAAAGAGGAAAGCAAAAGTAACTTTCGGATACTAATGTTCAGTAGCCCATGAAAGAGCATAAATTCGATTGAGAGTTGGAGAGCAATTCCATTTTGCAAACTCCCAAAACAGAAGTCCTGCGAAGTAAATCTCGCGGACAAACTGATTAAAGTTCCCCTGCAAAGCATCTAGGTAAAAAAACAATCAGAAAGGGAGAGAGAGAAAAGAGAAAGACGGGATGGCCTGCGGCTTGAAGCTTGTGTAGCTCCCGCTCGATTACATCACCGTCGCCACGGTAGGTTGGGCTTATGCGATTCGTTTGGTGTTCGCGGCCGCCTACTACCAGTTGCTCGCGGAGAGCCGGCAAAGCAGCATCTCGAATACGCGCAGCCATGCTATCCAATAGTATTATCATCCAGCATCCCGCGTGACAGTGCTTTTCTGGAGTTTCCGAAACATTCTTTGCTTTTGAACAAATAAAACTGTGTATGTCTTCACAACGAACTGGACGTTGGAATATATAGAAAAGGGTGAGTGTCTATTCCTCATTATTTATGGGGTATTTTTAGGAGCAGTCGACATGTCAATTTCACGTGCGCATCCGATGAGATGAGAAACACCTTGTTTACATTTCAGTTTTGGATTGCTTCTCTTGTGCACCGGTCAATACATTCGATTGTGCTTTAGAATCCAATCATGTTACATGTTGCTGCTCACATGTTTTAAAGTAAGGATTTTATTTCGTAAATTAAATACCTTATAGCCAGAATGGATGGAGGATGGATGTTTGGAAAAACTCGTGAGAACAAAGTTGTTGCGTTCTTATATAACACAGGCCCGATTTTCCCGCCTTCTTTCTAAGAATACAAGGCCCTTTCGTAATCACTGGACAATACCCGTTCAAAAGCTTGGAATTGAAAAAAAAATAATAAGGAATAAAACGTTCCAGTTTATTAAAGAATATCAAGAGATTATATTTTCATATATATTTTTTTTTATTCAATTGTTGATGAGATTACCTAATAACGAGAAAAACAATAGTTTTGTAACTAATTTATTCCGGAATTCACACTTGAATATTTATATTATTTATCACTTTTTTATCACTAATTTGGATAATAGCTTCAATACTTAGTAAAAGTTTCGGTTAATTAAACAATTACTAAAGATTAGATTTTCATAATTTCTTCAATTCAGTTTTTGATGAGATTATCTAATGACGAGAAAACAGAACATTTTATAATAAATTTAGTCCGGAACTTACACTGTGATATTTAAATTAGTTAATACTTTTGACTAATTTATATAATAACTGCAAAAAAATATTAATAAAAAAATTCAGTTAATTAAAGCATATCAAAAGTTTAGATTTTCATAATTTCCTCAATTTAGTCATTGATGAGATTACCTAATGATGAAAAAACAGAAATATTTTTTACCATATTTAGTCCATAATTTACACTTTAATGTTTACATTAGTTATCACTTTTGACTAATTTAGATAATAACTTCATATTTTAGTAAAAATTTCAGTTAATTAAACAATATCAAAAGATTTAAGATTTTAATAATTTTTTCAATTAAAAAAAAAAAAAAAAAAAAAAAAAAAAAAAAAAAAAAAGATATTTTCTGGTCATTGTACTCAGAAAATTATCACTTTTTGACTAATTTATATAATAACGCCAAAGTCTTTTCCAACCAAAAATTTTCAATTAAAAACAACAATTTTTCTTACTAGATTAATTATTTCGAATATCCTTTTCATAGCCACTATTTACGTTTTGAAATTTATAAACTACATATTTTATGAACATATGGATACTATCGGGATATCTCTCAAGATAAAATAAGTATATGAAATTTACAATTTAATTTTTTTTTTCTTTTCATATTTAAACGTGTTTTCTTTTTCTATTTTATCAACTAGTAATTATTTTATTTAATCTAATTGCCGCATTTTAAGCGAGATGTATTCGTCTAATATATCCGCTAATTTAAAATTTTAATTTGCATATTTTTTTTTTTGAACACCAAAGGACGATGTAAAAATTATAAATATATGCTTTCTATGAATTAAAAATAATCTTTGCCCTGAAAATTCTACTTAATTAATTTACTTGCATTTAAAAGCCATTAAAAATACCTCCAAAGTGTTAAAATTTAATAATCACATAAGAAAAGAGATTTAGTTTATTTTTCTGTAGGTAAAATAATTTTCAAAGTGTAGTTAAATATTTTAAAAAACAGTAAAAAAAAATGCAATTAAAAAAATCGTATAATTTAAAAGAATTGTGTAATTAAAAAAATGAAATTTTAAAATTTTAAATAATTAAATATAGATATTTTATTTTTCATTCTGTTTTTCAGAAAAATTATTAAAACGATGTTCTTCAGTTATTTTTTTATACACTACGCTGCGCTGTATGGAAAGTCTTTAATCTTTCAAATTATTTATGCCTCATAATTTAATTAATAATATTTGCAACGCGTTTGTTTATTTAATTAAAACAAAGTGCGCATAAACTTCAAGGAAACCAATTTATCATATTTGAAAAACAATTACCTTCAGCTTATTTAAGTTACATAAAATCTTTGTCCAGTACTTCTTTATCTGGGAAACTTAATTTATTTTACTTTTTATAAAAATTTAAATACATCTCTTAGGTAAATGTTTACACTTAGAAAATAAAGAAACTTACTCCAATATGGAAATGATTTTCAAACTTATTTTATTTTATTTTTTCGAAAATTTTAATTACTGTAATTAAAACATACATTTCTTCAAAAGAAAAAGAGAAAGATAGAGATTTACTCGACTTTTTTCTTTACTTTAAAAAAGCAGTCCAGCACTGAAATAGTTTTCTAATTAAAATTTTATAAATTTTTACAATTACTATAAAAGCCTCCACTTATTAATATAATTTTTTTTTTTAGTAATAATGGCGTTTCCAATGCTAAATGAAGCATCTGTGAAATAATATATTTATAGGTCTTTTTCTTAGTTAAATCCTTGAGCCAAACCGCATATTTTAACACGTACTTCAAATATTTTCAGTAATCTTATTTAAAAAAAAAAAAAACAAAAACAAAAAACAAAAAAAAAACGTTTCTAGTTATTATAAAATATGCTACTCATTAATCCATTTTAAATCTACGGGCTTGTGAATAAATACATTTCTGCAATTTTGTTAATAATCCTAAATCTAGACTATTTTTTTACTATATATATTTTTGTAATTCCATTTAGAAATCAAAATTATTCATTATGGTTTATTTGAACTTTTAGCATACCTTAACGGTACCAAAACTTTTCAATACACTATAATAAATTATACTATAACTACATTGAACACAATATATGCTATAATACCTTAAACTCTGTTCGTCCTTATTAGAAGTACTTGTGAACTACTAGCAGTATCCTTGTGAAATCATATGAGAAAATATGGAAAATTCACTGAACTTCATTATTAATACTGTATCTTGATACATATTAAATAAAGTAATTTTAATGGGAATAACTTTTATGATGTTCCATCAATCTAGAGGTGTCATTTATGGAGAGTAGTGTAGTGTAACCCCCCCCCCCACACACACACACACACACACACCTCCCCTCCGTCGCCGTCTAAGATTTTTTTTTTTTTTTTCTCAGTAACATTTTCTCATTTATTCTTTTATTATCAGAACAATGTCATCAGTTGCTCTGTCTAAATTTTAATAAATACACATAAATAAATTATAATGGTAAACATATTCCTTTAAAAATATACGTAAAAAATAAATGCAAGAGAAATAGTTTCGTTTAAATAAACAGAAATGGTAAATTTAATATGTTCAATAGAAGAATTTTGCCCCCCCCCCCCTCCCCTCAAGCAGAATCTAAAATGACGCTGTTGCATTAATCACATGTGCTTTGTTCTTTCGCCGGATATTATAGAGGTTTATCCAATGATAAAAGAGTACTTACCCACTTAAACGTAAAAGTATGCTCCGTGAATGGAACTAAGATAACTATTTTTCTCATGTGTTGACTACGAAAGAAATTCTATTTCACGAAGTACAATTAAGAATTGTTGAAAGACTCACTTTGTATTATAACAGTTTATTTCTGAATAATTATTAACAGTTTCAAATATTTAAAATAGTTTTGAATATTTCAGAATTTAAACGAATTTTTTTTTAGTTTCATAATAATCTGAATATTAATTGAGTAGTAGATTCATGAGTAACTTTTCTGAATTAGATTAGTCTTATTTTTAAATTTGTTTTCCATGTTTTTTAAGTGTAAAAAAAAAGTATTTTTTCCTTCCCAGCACGTACTCCTTAGATTTATTTCAAATTATTTCGTGTGATTTATGAGAAATAAAGTATTCTGTAGCTTTATAATTCGTTTTATAATTTGAATTTATAAGAACAATTACGAGAATTATTTCAGGTGCCTTTTCAAACTATTAATTTAGGGCGGGGTTTAATTAGTTCCTTAATTTGATTGGTCTTTATGTATAAAATTTTTTCCCTTATTTAAAATATGAATATGTGTGTTTTTCTTATGTTTATTTAAAATGTTTTGATAAATTATGAAAAATCAGGAAAGATTCTAAATTTTGTAAGCTGATTTACTATTAAATGTTATCACGATAGTTAGTGGATTTATTGCTAAGTATTATTCGCTTATTCTGTTGGATTAAACATAGACTATCTTCAACTAATTTTTCTTCGAAAAAATCATTTTATATTTTTGCTTTCACAAATTGGCTGGCCATTACTGTAATAATTATTTAAAAGTACATGAAATAAAATAATAACTACGCCTGAATTTTTTTATTCTGCTTTTTTTATAAACAATTTATATCCTTTTAATCTAAATTCTAAAAACAATTTTATCCTAGTTGCCAAAACATTTATTCAAGGTAGGCATTAGCTACGTTCTCATACCTACTACGATAACAAAAGATGAGCTCCCTGAGTAAGACAAACGTACCGGCGGCGGTTCATTATGTTTTGATACATTGTTTTGGGGAGAACGGAAAACTATTAATTGCATGTTAGGTGTTCAACAAGAAAACATTTCAACATTTACGTCTATGCCCACTGAAATTGCTATGGTGATATCTGTTCATAACAACTAAAGACACAGTTTTAAAATGCATTGTATATATTACTATTTTATTATTATTATCTTTTTTAACTACATCCATGGGCAGTTGAATTCTCGACTCAAAGTCAGGAAAAATACAAAACTATTTTTAGAATATAAATTACCAGTATATATCGGTTTATAACGAAAAAGAAAGGAGCTTCAAAATGTGTTGTTTATATTTAATGTATCATTATTAATTAAGACTTTTTGATATTGCTCTTATTTTATATTACAGTTATATATAGTGGATTTAACGACACAAAATGGTAAATTGTATTTTGAATAAAAATTAAATTAAAGAACTTTAAGTAGATTAAGGCACTATCAGATAACAAGACGACATACGAATTCAAAAATACAATGCATATGAAAATATTTCATTATTAATTTTATTTCTCTTACTCTCTCTTACTCTTTCTCTAAAAAAAAAAATAATAATAATAATAATAATAAACCTCTTAATTTTCCCAACTGTTATGAACATTAAATTCTATGCTAAAAGTCATTAAGTAATTTTTAGAATAAAAATAGATTTTATAGGGAATTAATATTCATCGCGATAACCCTTTCTGATTAATATCATATCTTGTCTAATCTGGTCTTCCATATTAAATTAGAATACAAATTAAAAGTTTATATTGGTTGATAAAAGAATGAAAAGAGCTTCAAAATACGTTGTTTATGTTAAATTATCATTATTAATTACGAGTTTTTAGTATTGCTCTCACCTTTTATTTGAAGTTATAGACAGCCGGTTTAACTACACACAATTATAAATTGAATTTTGAATAAACATAGAATTAAAGAACTTGAAATAGATTAATGTATTATCATGTAATAAAATTGAGCTTATGAATTAAAAAATGCAATGGATATAAAAATATTTCATAATTAATATTATTTCTCTTATCTAATATAATTCTGAATTTTCATGAATAATATGAACAGCTGAATTTTCAACGAATACTCATAAAATAGTTTTAAAATAAACGTAGATTTTAAAAGGAATTAAGATCTCCATAGCGATAGCCCTTTCTGGTACAACTAAATTACCTTAATAATCTCGGAGCAACATTTTCTCACTGCAAAGGAAAGAGTAGTTGGGGAGGGGAAGGGGTGGGGGGGGGGGGATTTGCGGTTGACGGTCCTCCAGGTCTACATATGATGCGTTAATGCATTTATCCGTCGGCATTCGCTTTTCATATTGTTTTATTTTGTTGCATAATTTTACCAATATTTTTAACCTTTCCTGTACTCAGAAAAGTAAGCTGCGTCGTAAATCTGGATATGGATTTAAAATATGGATTTTTTTTTTAGTGATATACTTTATATTTTCTATTACAGTGGATTGATATAGGCTTTTTTTATTTGATCCGATAAGGTCAGTAAACGTACAAAGTTGCATTGCGGAAAATTCCCTGAAAATAATTTTAAAATAGTGAAAAATATCTGATCGAATTTATTAAAGCACGCGAACATCGCGAATAAGTTGAAGAAGGGCATATAAACATTCAACTGCAGTTATTTTAAATTTCTTTATCAAAACAAAATCTAACATTTCAATTAGCAGTGCGCATTATGTTATCTCTCAATATTTTTCTGTTACTACGATTACCCCGGGCTTCTGAACAAGTACTGTAGCCCCCTGATTTTTTTTTTTTTTTTTTTTTTTTTTTATGACAGATAATTTTCGTTTTATTTACTTATATTATTTCTAATAAATTAATTTTTAGTTTTCGTACTTGAATAGCAAAAATTTAATATAAAATGTTGCTCTGTAATTTATTTTATTAAAACTGTGAATTCTTTTTAGAACTATAGTTTTCCCTGATCTCAGAATGTTAATCTTTACCTTTTCTTTTAAGTATTTTTACTTCGTGGTGCATTCAACGTACTGTGCTTTACAATAATAAAAGAATACTTATTTTTGCAGAGACAAACACCTACTACGCATATTTCAAATATTTCAACTATTAAATTTAATGGGGTATTTATGATAAAAATTTAACCATTAAACATCTTATATATAACACACACACATATATATATATAGATATATATATATATACACACACACATATATATATATATATATATATATATACACACACACACACATTTTTTTTTTAATTTTTCTAGTCGGTCTTTCATTTGTTCAAAGGTTTATAATTATAAAAAGTTTTATTATACTATTTATATACAGTTTTGACTCTTAGTATGCCATTCAGGTATTGTGCTCTAATAATTTTTAATATCTTGTTATGAGGTGTATCTTTCTTTGGATCTCTTAGCTTTTTATTATCTATTTTCTGTAATGTTTGCGTTATAAGGAGCTAAATTTTGTCATTTTAGGCTTAATGCCGACAAAATTGGATGAAATAACGCATCTTCTATGAATGAACTCACAAGCTCCTCTGGTGATATATATATATATATATATATATATATATATATATATATATAAATATTTGTTTGATTAATGGTTATATATATGTATATATATATATATAATAAGAAGTGCACCAATTTCTTTGATTAAATATCAATAAATATGTTATAATTTTTAGAAACAAGCTTGCTGTTTTTTAGTTTGCTGTTTTTCAATTTTACTTTACTTTTTAAGGTACTCTTCACCTAATCTCTATTCTAAAACAGTAATATTTTCATTTTAGAAAATGTAATTGCTAAATTTCTAATCGGTGACTTTCCTTTCTATTTTTTATATCGTTCATATTTATTTTTCTTTCTCTTGTTTTCGATGATGGCTGTTTAGAGTTTCTGCAAGTGACTATTCTCTTTGAAATCAAACAGCAAGATACTTCTGTCTTTTAAAATTGCGAAATAAACTTCTAAGAATGCAAGCCAATTTTTTAAAATTCGTCAATCATTGTTATATGTTGTATTCTGAGAATGAAAAGTTACTGAATCACCATTACTTGCTACTTTTTGCTATTAGAGATAATCTTTCTCTGCCTTATTTTTGAGATCTCTTGATAAATTTTAATATTACATAAATACTTTACAAAACTCAAATACAATGAAGTTATTTAAAGTATTTATGTTAATATTTCAACAGAAATTTTTAAAACGAATTTTTTTTTTCAATCATATGAAAGATTACTATAATTGAAGCACAGTGAAATATTTTTTGTTTCTATGTTTTCGAACTTAGGCAAAACAATTAGCGTAAATTGCGAAAAAAGCATAATTGTGGGACAATACGTATGAAGAAAAATTTAACGTATGTGCAAAAATATCGTAAATTACCGAAAAAACATATTTTTGGAACACAAAATTAATATTTCATAAAATAAGTATTTTGGTAATAAAGTGTACTTACATGCCATTGTTCGCATTCAAATATGCACACATTGTTGTATACAGCAAGAAAATAATAAGAAGCACCGGGTAAAAAAAAAAAAAAAAAAAAAAAAAAAAAATTGAAATTTTCAAGTTAAAATATTTTTTGTACCGTTGTCAAGCTTTTTGATGATCCGCCTAGTATTGTTATCTTTGTATAACAGTAAAAGTTTATTGGTTAAAGAAAGATTTATTGGTTGGAAAGTATAGTTAATTAGCATGATTTCTGGATTCTTTGATGATAACAGTGATTAGAGAATTCACTTTAATTTCTCACCAATAGAAATTAAATGCTAATCAATTGCTGAAAAATGACGTACCACAATTCTATATTAAATAATTATTGAATATCCCATGCTAAACCTTCAAACATCCAATAAAATTAATCGTACCATATTATTAATGTTCTCTTTTTAGTAAGGCATGCTTGAGAAATGTATTTTATAGTTGAATTTCTTAAACAATTTGATTTTTAAACAATTCTACTTTATATTATTTGTTTATATGTTACCGACAGAAAAGCTTTTAATCCATAGAGCCTGTTTTTAATATCCTTATTTCGTTATGAACGAACGTCTTGATAACGTTCTTACATAAAATATGTTAATTGAAAGCTTTAATCTGATTTGAAATATTACACAGCCCCATGTTCTCTGGAACTAGTTTTTCTAAAATGCGTCCAGCATTATATCTGGCCGCTTTTATCCAGATTTCAAGACTGATATACAATTTCAGTCAGTTAAATGAAATAAATTTTTAATCTGTAGCATAAATCTTGTTATAAATAATTCGGCGTTCTTAAAATAGACTTCTACATGCTTCAAGAAATTATACATTAATCTAGGCTTTAATGTTATTTAAATCATATAGAAAAAAATGTTCTAACATATTTAGCCAATTTATTTGTGTATAGAAGATTATATTCCCTTTAATTAGTACATCTCCATCAGTTAAACAACTTTTTTAGAATGTTTTGTATATAACTGCTTTAATTCGTTATTATCAGCGTCTATTTGTATACCGGTATAAATATAAATTAAATATACTTAACGTCATTTTAATTAAAATAGAACAAATATTTCTCTAGAACTACCCTACTAAAATGTATGTTGTGTTGTTTTCTTTCACTTTTTTTGGAATTTACTTTATTTTATTATAAGTGAATCTCAGTCAAGTAAATGAAGGTGGCCGAATTTAACATTGTTTAATAATGATTAGGTAAATTTTCACAAAATTGCGCTTTGATTATAATTAATTTCAACAATTATAAGTTATTTAATAATTCCATATATTTTTATGGCGTGGCAAACTCGAACATGACTCGTAATTTACAGAATGTGTTATTTTTCGTAAGACACAACTTACTGTTTAATAAACCAATATTAATCTTAGTTGTTAATTAAAAAACAACGGATTAAATTTCATTTTTCTTATTTTTATTTATTTTTTATTTATTTTATATATTTATTTTTTTATTGATGGTTGGGGGGGGGGGGGGGGGCAGTAAAAAGCTTGTTTTGATTGCAAGTTGTTGCAGTGACCTTGCGGAAAAGATATTTTATCGTACATTTTAGTATATTAAACTTTTAATCAAAATTAGATTTATAATGAATGAAAAATAGTATAGACGAGCTCTAAAACTTTTTACTGTACTACCCGTATAAACTACGCTGTTGAAAGATGTAACATCTCTTAATAAAAACTTCTTGTAATGACTCACAACAAGTCATGCATCACACATGTCAACCGCAGAATAAATGATTTAACACGTGTGTGCGAGGGATCTATCACTATTTATAAAGGTTTAAAATTACTCGGAGGATAATATAATATTAGGCTTCTTACTGACTTGCAGGCTTTTCATACATGGATACGTATTTATGTGTAAATAGGTGTGCAAATATGCGGTTTTCTTTGCGTGCACGCTAACGAATGTGGAGAAAATAATAAATTCTTTGTTTATTTTTATAATACCTAATATTTTTTATAATATATATTTTTCATTATTTTATGTGTTCCATGTATGTTTTAAATATTTGACACAGGCGTTTTTTATATGCATACATAAAGGTGGAGAAAACAGTTTTAAGAAGAAATATGTAACAAGGAGCTCTCTTTACTTTTAACCCTATCATTCTCGCTTCCGTCATATTCTCGAGCTGTGTCTTTTATTCAGATTATTTGATTCCCACCATAGTTTTATAAAATAGTGCAATTGGTTTTATTATGGTATCATTTTACATGTCATTAAATAAGGTAAATATTTATTTTTCAAAAAAGTTGTGCCAATAAGCAATTTGAATTTTTAAACCGTAATTTAATGCGACCATTAAGTGGTTAAGTGCGAGTTAAGTTAATTAATACTAAACATATCGATAATTTTACTCAAGTTTCATAAAAATATTTCACGTCAGAATTTTTATTTAAAACTCTTTAACTTTTTTATTTAACTTATTTGTGTGTGATTTAGATTTAATTTGTTTTATGAAGAAATTTCTGGTTCAATTGGAAATATTTAAATATTTTTATTTTTACCGATCAAATGACCGGTTCTTTATATATTCAGCGTTAAGGTTACTTTGGATAATTTTTAAACCAGAAAAAAAAAACAAAAAAAAACATGTTATTGTCAATTGACACGAAAAAAATATCGACAATAATTTTTTTTTTTAAAGAATATTGAAAAAAAAAAAACCGGCTTTTATATAGTTTACAATGAGAAAAAATTTTAACAATATTTTTTAACAAAACAAGTCAAATCATTTTTTCTATTATTGCTAACATCAAGATTCTAATAGATTTTACCATACGGAAAGACCACATTTAGGAGGAGGCAGCTCTAAAATATCATTGCCATAAATTGTTATTTTTTAAAGAAAATAGTTGAAAATATTATCTTCATTATTTTAATTATTTCATTTTCCCCTAGATCTAATTTGATAGCTTAACATTAAAGGTGAATAGAAATATAAGGTAGAAAATATCCGTAACTTTATCATATGAAAGGTTTGCGTATATGTTTGACTTTTACAACTATACTACTGACCAACGTTTTACAACAAAAATTAATATTTTTGAGAACCAATAAGTGCATCATTATAAATTTAAAGCAACAACTATTTTCAAAATTGTCAAATTCAGTTTAAATTTCGCTCGATTTTTAGAAATAAAAGATATCAAAGAAAAAGAAATTTTTATGATTTATCAACTTTTGCGACTGAAGGCATCCTACGTTTATGTTTGTGACACAGCTACACAGCTATTAAAAGTAAAATTTTACACTGATGTATTTTGATGGTATTTTTTCAGATATATAAAACTGTCTTAATATAATTCAAAAGTTGTTTATTCAGACGTGAAATTTACTTTTAGGCTGTGAAATATTTCGGATAATATACTACTGATAACAATTGTTATTTTTATAAAATGTAATACAAGCATATTTTTCAGATGCGAAATTATCTTCACGGGATAAGAATACTTTATGGAACTTACCTCAGCTTATGCACAGAGAATATTTGTTAAATAGTTTTACAATACTACTCTGTTAAGATTTTTATTTTCGAATATAGATTTTTTTTTTTTTTACAATGTGGAAAGAATTGTTTAATCAGAAACAAAATTTACATCTTAACAGGTACAGACAAATTTTAGTACTATGTAATGATGTCAATTGAAAAAGAAGGTGTTTATTTAGAATAATAATTTATTAATTGTTTTATCGCATTTATTATATTAACTTCCTAGTTTCTTGAAATATTTAATCTTGATAAGCTGCACAAAATTTACCATTTACAATTCATTATCTTAATTAACTATTAACTTCGTTGAAATTACTTTACATTTATGTTTTAAAACAGGCATGTCAAACACGCGGCCCGACCACAACTGGCCCGCCGACAACTTATTTGTGGCCCACGAAGCCTTTGTCACTTTACGTGCATTTAATGCATTTGTTAGAACGTGCGTGCTGAAAATATACTTTACACGAATAGACTTGCACCAACCGCGGTCTTAGAGATAGTAATAATCCGAAAGATTTGTATTCGAATATTTCGAACAATTATAAAAAGTTACAATTTTCATTTTAAATCGACAAATTATGAATGTGTATTTTCAAAAGACAAAGTGCTTGGAGTTTTCATTTGAAATTAAAAGCACCTGAGTAAATTTCAACTTCAGAATAAATTTCTTGATGCTATCTTATTATTTAATAGTAGTATTAGCGTCTTCCAATAGAGTTTATTACTTATGCAAAATTATTTTAAAAAACAAAATGTATTTCCTTTTAAATATGCCAGGCATTATTACAAGCCAAGCCAATGCTAAGCGCGTAACACCCATCGAAATTGAACAAGGAACATAAAAAGAATTTGTTAAACAAAAGAACAGTCCGAAAAAATAAATTTCGAAACTCTGGTGGACCCAGCAACAGCAGGGTCATTCCAGTGTTTGGAGGATAGGAAGCTCAATGCTAGCTCAAGATTAGTGTGCACAATCAAATTTTAAAATAAAAGCATTTTAGAAAATTCTATTAAATTTTATCGATTTTTGTTGTAAAGTAATTTTGCGTATTTTTTTTTTTTTTTTTTTTTTTTTTTTTTCAAAAAATAACATAAAATAAACAATGTATAATATTAACTTTGGAATTTTGTGCTAAAATTTTTTTAACATGGCTGTGTTTTGTACGAAGAAATTTTATTCTAAGCAACGGTAATAATATTATTTACTCTTTTTAATGTGGCCCGCGGCTTTCTATATAACGCTTAATTTGGCCCGCGGCTTTGTATACAATACTTAATTTGGCCCGCGGCAGTAAATGAGTTTGACATGCCTGGTTTAAAAGGTAAAATCAAAGGCGTAAACTAAATACGTTCAGGTATTAAATTAACTCTTTATTACAGATGTACGGTCATATGCCCATTCCCAATTTTTAAAAAAATATGACATTCCATAATTCATATTTTGCATTTTTCTGCTTTTCAGCTTGATACAAAATATTGATTGCCTCAAAATTTTAAACATTAATTTTGAACATTTTTTTAACAATTTTGAAAAATCGAATATCTTCAAACGTGTAAATGATCATTGGAATTTGCGAACTTGTAAGAATTATTCCTTCGAGTTTCTATTTAATCGGGATTATGTGGTAGGTAATTTAATTAAAAGAAATTTTGGTCATTGAAATAAAAGAATATGTGTCCGCAATTTTTTTTTCTGATTTTTTTGTTTGTACAGTTAAAAATAAATATCTAAATTATTTCTTTAAAGTTTACAATTTTAATTACATAAATTTGTGAATAAATGTCTACTGTTACATCTTAAATAATAATATTGTGTGAATAATAATATCGCACTTACATACATGATTGTATAATGACCGCATGCATGTGTTTACTAACCTGAAAATGAACATCTGTGCGTATGTTTAATGCAGGGATTATACCCTCCGGATTTTTTTAAGGAACACTGTACACCCCTGTTTCTCAAGAAAGCTATAGTATATATACACTAGGGTATACCCTCTGCCTTGAGCGTATACCTTCTGCTTAGAACGTATACCCTCTGTTTGTTTGTTTTTTACGACTTACACCCCTGGTTTAATGTAGCTATATTCTTCTTTTATATATGCGAAATACAGAAATTCGAATTAAATTCCAAGTTAAAAATAGTTTTTTCATAATTCAAATGATGTTTATATAGATACAAAATTTATCCGTATATAGGATATACAAATGTTATGACTGAATGCGTCTCGAAGTTAGTTATTTTACTTTGTTATTGTATTTATATTGCTTCAAAGATTAATACTTTCTAAAAACCTTTAATTTTCCAGTATCCTTTTAAAGGTAAATTTATTCACTATCATTCAGAACCAGTGGCGCCATCTTATATGGGCCCATGAGGCGCGAACCCACCCAATTATTTGATCTAATTCATAATTTATTTTTTTAATTATTTAATAGCTGAAATGAAATTTGGTTTTATTAACGTTCTTATAAGAGTTTTGTTTGAAAAATAGTAAGGACATACATTAGACTTACAGGAACACTGAAAGGCTCTTCAGCAGATGTATAGTTAAATTTCTCACAAAAATAAATTTCCTTCATATTTTGCCATCTGTTTTGATGCCTTGAATTGATAAAGCACTTACGTGACTAAAATGTATGTTTTGCTTGACATTTAGTTTATTATGCTTTTAATAGTTAGCAATTCCAATGTAATTTAAAATAAATATTAATGTATTTATAAGGAAGAACTTATAAAAATATAATTTAATAATATTATTTATAAAATTATAATTAAATTCTAAGAAGAAACATAATTTAATTTCGAATTATCATTGGTCATTCGCTCCTCCGCTCTCTCAAGACATATACACACTAAGGTTTAAAAAATAAATTATATTTTTTATTTTACTCAAAAATGTTTGAGCCCACCCAGTATTTTTGAAAAGTTGGCGCTACTGTTCAGAACTTGTTGAACTAGCCATTTATTATCGATATATTGTTTTTAAAAAGACTAAACTTTTTAAAATATATTTCGCGTATTACCTATTCAGATTATAAATTTAGATCTTCATAAGCTGGGCTATATTTAATATTAAAACTTTTTTTGTGTGTTATTTTACTTTTAGGGTTTTAGTTGGAAAATTATCCTAAAAGCCATTTCATTTTGAACCGATTTATTTTTAAATAATAATTAAATGTAAATTATTAAAGGATAAATTCAATGGTTTATTTATCAGTATCGTATATCAGGTTTTAAAAATGTATATTTTTTAATTGAATTTCCCCGAGTTTAATTTGTAACAAGACTAATAAATCATGCATTTCGTTATATTAAAATCAACTGATTTTGAAAAGAAAGGTTTTTATCTTAAAGGAGAAGCAGCATATTGCTTAATTAATACGACCACACCCAATGTAAACGCATAGCTTCCTTTGCGTTTGAAATGCTTGTGGGAGTATTCCCTTTATCATATCGAATATTTTGATTAAAGAATGCAACATCTGGCAATTTTAACCTAATCGGCAACTTTTTTCATTTATTTTTGACGGGCGTGAATCAGCGAAAGAAATATGAATATTATATACTGATTTTCAAATATGGTTAACAGCTTTTTTAAAAGTTCAACTCATAATTGTCGCATTTTTTATACCCGTATCAGAATTAAATTTTTAAAGACTCTGTTAACTAAGGCTAGGACTCTAGTATTGTTAATTTCGTTTAAGGTAATTTTCAACACATGTGCTCATATTTTAAATGGGAAATTAAATACAAAATGACTTACTTAAATGAATCTTGTTGCCATTAGCATAATTGATTTTTAACACTATTATTGCCAGTCAGATCTGCCGGATTGTTTGCAAAACATGATTGGCTTGTTAATATAATTACTGTCAGGTAAAAATTCCTTAAACTGACTTCCTTAAATTGTTAAACGATTATTATTATTTTTTTTTTTTGTGTGTGTGTGTGTGTGTGTGTGGCTAATATTGAACAGACATATGGTATTAACAATTGAAAGAATGATTGTTAAAAATTAGACAAAGAGATTCATCTGTTATTTTGTGGATGTTAATTTGGTTTTCTGTGGATTAATTGCAATACGAAAATCTAATAATTTGTAAATACGATAAATATTAACTAGAAAGCTCGGAGAAATATGAGAGTTGTTAAAAAATTTTAACAGGGCTCAAAACAATTCCAATAAGAAAAATACCTCATAAATTACTTTTTTCTATGCGATTTCTATTTATTATTTTATTTAAATTTCAAGCATTCTGCGATTTTAAGCTTGAGACAATTAGTATAGGAAGTGCTGATTTCTCCCTACATCCCCTTTAATTCTGTAGAGTTATTAAATATATTAGAATTTAACGTTTTCAATTGACAAGGTTTTGATTTTAACTTCAGCTTTAATAACTATATGCCTAGTATCAATATTATAATATCTATTTTTTTAATGCTCTTTCATTATGTAATTTCTTTAATATTATTATATATATATATATATATATTTTTTTTTTTTTTAATGGTCTATTATTATGTATTTTTGTTAGTTATTATCTTTCTATTTAATGTTGCATAATTTTTAAAGCATGAAAACAATAATGGTATAATCTCTGGTGTCTTTGTATTAGTCGATAGCAATATACCGCTCTTTAAGTAATAATATTATCAGAAGCTCGTATGTTAAATTTTTCGCTCCTATTTATACGCTAAATTAAGATTCGGTGTTTAGAGTAAGATGAAGTTATAAATCCCTAAAAAATCAGAAATCTCTACAAATAAATAAAGAAAGAAAGAAAAAGAAAACAAGAAACTATTAAAAGAAAAATGTTATAAATCTAGCAGAAACTCCTATTTAAAAAATTTTTCGTCTCTTACGAAAAAAGTCGTTCTTGCAATGTGCTGCGCACATTTCAGAACTTGTATATTTCGCAGTATCTTTGTAACATCTAAGGGGAAAAAATAGTTGACATTCAAAAAACAAGGCAATATTATTTAGATTTATGTTTATATATCTTAAATGTTTAACAGAAACAAAACACTTTTTACATTAACTTTTATAAACCGTTCTTTAAAATATACGTATCAGGAATATTTTTCAGCGAATTTTAATTCCAATAAATGCATTTTTTATCATTTAATTTCTTGAAATCTGTCTGCATTCTTAACTGTTCGTGTTCCGTATTGTTCTTTTCGCTGTAAACTATTACGCGTTATCACTATCGAATCTTTGTTAGCTTTATGTTTTTAGTGATAGCATCTCTATTGCGGTTACGTATCTTACATCATAGGAAAACATTTTTTTTTCCTTTTTCTTGTTCAAGTGCATTTCTGTTCAAATAAAGAATCCTTTTATATGTAGACAACTTTAGTGTGGAAATAAATTCCCAATCGATTTCTCCCGGTTTTTGTTGTTCGAAAGAAACAGAGTTATAGTTTTTGTACTTTAACTTTTTCGGAAAACCTTTCTCTTCTGCTTCTAAGCCTTACAATAACGTGATTAAATTGTTAATAATTTATTAACATTATTAAAGTTCAAGATAATAAAATATTATTGCAAAATTTATTTCTATTCATTTATTTTATTTATTTTAATTGTTACTAATAATATATCGTTTAATTATTTTTATTTATTTATTTATTTTAATTTATTCTAATAGTACATCATTTAATTAACCAATTAATTTATTTAATATGTATGAAGGCTACTTTTGAATAAAAATAAGTTTTCAATGTATTTTTCCCAGATTGGGAAGTACAAAAGAAACAAATTTGTACACTTTGTACAATAATTTTCAGAAAACCTTTCTGTTCTGTTTGTAAATGTTATTATATTGTGATTATGTGATAGATAAATAACATTATTAATGCTAATAATAATAACATTTTATTTCACAATTTCGTTGATTTTACGGAAAAGGTAAACTGAGATTTGTTTAAGAATATTTAAGCCTATGTTAATTCAACATGATGTTAAAGTTTTTACCAAAATAAAAGATTTTTTAAGAGTAGTTGAACAAACACCATTTTTTCGTGAACAGACACCATTTTATAAACGTGACAAAATAAAATCAGTTTTCTTTTATATAAGTAATTTGGTTTTCTGAAGATTTGTTTTATGTGTATGCAAGTTATTGAATTTATTTGTACTCTATTATGTAAAAGCAGTGCATGTGAAGAGTTAAACATACCTCCGTAATGCTTATTTCGGCTCAAGAAACAACGTATTTCAATAAGAAGAGAAAAAAAATAGAAGATAGATAAAAAAGGATGAATAAAGATTGAATTCATGTATCTCTTTTTTGAATTTTAAAGGGCTATACTAGATATGCTCTAGCTATTTAAAAATATGGCTGAAAAAAAATGAATGGCGTCTATTTAATACTAATATTTTCTCAAAATTGTTTGTAAATTCAAGAAATATACTAGCTATAAACTAAAAGTATTTCATTACCATAAGCTACACTGAAAAAAAATGGGTACTCAAAATTAAGTAAAAAGGACTCAATTTTAAATACATGACATACTCAAAATAGCTCCGATCCAAATGTACTCAAAATTAAGAAACACATGTACTCAAATTGTGATCCCATGGTTGTGTTCAAATATGAATCGTTATGTACTGCCCTCCTAAATCTACAAGTTAAAGTAAAAATGTACTAACATTTATTTTTCGTTCTAAATTATTAATTAGAAACGTTTAATTGATTATTTATTAAGAAAAACAGCAAAATTATTAGCAAGATAGCCAAATCGAATAGTTTTATAATAAGAACTTTAGTTGTAAGCACTTTTAAATTATTTTAAAATACTGTATATAATTTAATATTTGAATCATCATGAACATTTTTTATGCCACCATAAATGAAATAAACCATTACAGGGTACTAAATTATCGCTTTGTTTGGGTTTGATAACATGCGATATTTCAAAATTGAGAAAACATATGTTCATTATTGATCTAAACATACCCAATTCGATATGAGCACTTCGATTTACTCATTTTTGAGTACTTCATTTTTTTCAGTGTAAAATAAACCTGTGGCTATACGATCCATGAAGGATCAGGGTCTACAGTGCCCAACCCTGTTTACTTGACCCTGAGCCCCGAGTTGCTGTGCAGCATATGACCCGGTCAGGTGGTCAGCCTAACGCGGGACCCCCGTCTTAAGTTCCCACGTTAGCTTGGTACTCATTTTGTATACCCCGATGGGATGAAAAGTTGAGTCAGCATTGCCCAGCCGGAAGTCGAATTCACGACCTGCAGCATGGCAGTCAAACGTGCTGACCACTGTGCCACTGGACTTCCAATAGCATTAATGGTTATATTTCAAACATTATGCCCTTTAGACGAGCATGCTTGTCCTCTGGGGACAAATTGAATGAAAATTTAAGCAAAATTAATTCACTTTTACTTTCTGAAAACTTTACCCCCATTTTTTCCCTTTTTTTTAAGTAAATGTATGATTAAATTTAATGTCAAACGATAAATAATTTTTAAAAAATAATTAAGATGTTAACAGACGAAGTAAAGTCCCTATAACAAAAAAAAGGATTATTTATTTAGTCATTCAATGTAAAAGAATTGGAAAAATATCTATAAATCGTGTCAAAATTAAAAGAATTTTCCTTGAAAATATTATTTTTCGGCTTCTAAATAAACTCACTAGAAATAATACATAGCAATATGGCAGAATTTTTTATTATTAAAGCTTTAAGTAAAAATAAAATTAAAAAGCTGTTTTAATGTAAGCTCTAATTAGTTAAACAACACCAAATTGAGTCAATCATTGTAATATTTGGATTGCAATGATCGAATGATGAAAAAAAAAAAAAACTTTACATTTAATTTTTCTTACATATCTAAAACGGGTGTGAAATTCGAAACTGTTTGTTAAGAATTTGGGCATTTCTTTAGTTGTGATTTTCTTTATTTTATTAAGTATAGTAAACATAACTAAATTTATTTTGACTTTGCGAATTAATGCCTTTAATTCAGTTCTTCCCAAACTTAGTGTCTTTGAGGGGTTGTTTATGAGAGGAGACGCAGAAAATTCAGATGGAAACCGTATCGCAGAATGTGATAAATGGGGAAATTCACGTTATGTGCTAAAAAAAAAATATTTTCCAAAAAGTTTAATTGATTTACTGAGTGCGAATAAATTTTCCTTTCAGTTTTTATTCTATAGGATTTTAGTCTTTAGCTACTTTCAGTAAGACTTTAGGATACAAAATGGTTAAACTCCATATTTTCAAAATAGGTTGTTTTTCAAATTAAATCGATACTATTTTTTCTAAACTTACTGTTTCATAATGTATAATGTTAATTATCCAGTATCAGTTTTTAAGCAAAGATTAGAATTATTGTTCACCTAAGGACAACACGAAATTTTCAAGACTTACAAAGTTTGTGTGTCTGTGGCGGGGGGTGACTTGTCAAAGTCATACTGTAAATTTTCAGTATAATTTTCTGTACCGTAAGTCAATATACTGTTACATTTCCTTTTAAGGGGTCCCAGGACTCTTAAAGCTTTAAAATTTTGGAAATTTTAATTTTTTTAGATGTTAAACTCCTATCTTTTCTGAACATTTTGATATAATTGTTTCCTTGAAATTCCTATTAGAACTAAAGTTATGGCTTTTACTTTATACACGTTCAATAGCTGAATCGTCGTTTCGGAAACTTTGAAGCCATTTTTCTCCAAATGACGTTTTTGGGCATAACGCGCACGATATCTCAAAAACTTATGAATATTTTTTCATGAAATTTTCATAACATATGTTTCATGTTAGTCTGTATAAACTGAACCTAAAATTTCTTTTTTATTATTCAAAACAATATTTTTTTCGGTAATTATACTGTTGAAATTTTCTTAATTTTGCATTAGCTAAATACAACTTTATATTAAAAATATAAAAATGCTTTAAATACAAATTTATTTAGGTTCAAGGTAATTAACACAATCTGAAGTATAAGTAGACACCAAAACTTTCATTCTAGTTGGAATACTTATTTTGTAATCGAGCGCGTAAGCTGTTATACCGATTTTTTGCTCGTCAAATGTCTAACAGTTTGGAGCCCCTTGTAAGTGTTAGTTCTGCATCTTATAATTTTTAAAATACATGAAATGAAAGAACATACTTATATATATTATTCCAATTAAAATTATGTCTTAAAATCTGATACATTGTAAGATATTAAATGTTGAAAATAGTCTCTTTTTTTCATTTTTTCCAATTTTAAGAGTCCTGAGACCCCTTAAATTTTTTATTTAAAAAACTTAAAACATGGAGAATTCATGAGATTCGTATTTCGAGAAATGTTTTTAAAACAAAGAATATGCAATATTAACTTGATAATAATTGATATTAAATTTAAAATATTTTTTCTTTTTTAAAACACGAAATAAATAAACTGTAAATTGAAAATGTTTCATTATTTGTAAAATGATCTTTAGGTTAAATCTAGTTTATTTTATTTTATTAATTATTTAATATCCGATGGGAGAAAATATAAGAAGAAAAACGTGCATCTCAGATTCTTCATTCGATTAGTCGCAGAGAAGTAGTTATTTCGTTTTACTTCGTTATAATGTATTTTTGGTCTAATTTGTAACCGAATATGTATAAGATTTTTAAAGAGATTATCTAGAAAACAGATTCAAATAAAAGATCTATCAAAATATCAAATTATCTATTCTGTTATTAAGCATGAACTCATAAACACTCGAATAGTGGTGTAAGTTTCAAGATAATTTTTTTTCCCTGCTTAAAGTGTATAATGGTGAAATTTCATTAAAACATCTTTTAAACCTTAAATAAAATGACGTCTTCGATCTGAAGTAGAATCTGTAAATTTTGACTAAAATTGTATGTTGTAACATTTCATTGAAAGAGCAGTTCAGTAAATTTTTAGCTATCATTTGGCAGATATTGACCTTAATATCTTTCTCCTATGGTTAGTAAAGATTTTATTGAATATTTAAATGAATATCATAGATGGGATAAGAATAACCTTCTTCGGGGCCTACGTAATTTTATTGGCCTTAAGCGATTTTATATTGTCTCTAATTTCATTTTGACAAATGGCTTCTGTGCTGGAATTAACATAGGGGTTGTCCCTTCTAATAGTTGACCAAAATCCAATTCCTAAACCGTTAGTTTTAGAGGTATAGTTTTAATTGCAAAAATATTTCAAAGGTTGTTCTTCCTTATATGAAAATTCATTTACGTAAAAATATTTATTTTTTAAAAAGATGCGAACTTTAAAATTTTGATACGGTCTCTGGATCCTATAAGTTATATTTAGAAAAACTTTCTCCATGCTCTAGAAAATGAAACAGTAAAAATGCCATTCTTCTACGATCAAAACGTACCAAGTTATAATACTTTGAGTTTTTTGAATTTTCATTGTTTTCTGGTATTTAAAATGGAAAAGCGCGTTTTTAGTGCAAGAAAAAGTTGAGAATACAGAAAAATCCAAAATATCATAATTCGGTACATTTTGGCTGCACAGAAATGGAATTTTTACTCTTTTTTTATTAGATTATGAAAAAATTATTTCTAAATGTAATCCAGAGATCTTATAAAAATTTAAATTTCATAACTTAAAAAGAAAAATATTTTGAGGTAAATGTACTTTTATAAGATGAAGAACAATATTTGAAACATGTTTGCACTTGGAACTATACCTCTAAAATTAATGTTATACGAATTAACTGTTGGCCAAAAATTAGAAGGGATCACATGTAAGAGAAAGTAGGGTAATACCGTATAGCCAGATAAAACAGGATACCTCAGTTTTGATCCAATTTTAATAGCCCTCTAGTGGGCAATATCTAAAATACTTATATTTAGACCAGAAAGTGAAACAGCAATTACAATACCTCCATACTAACATTTATGTAGTTTCTGTGTTAAAAAAGTTTTTTTTATCATTTTTACGTTTTGATCTTTTCTAGTTTTCAAAATTCCTAAATATGAATGCATTTGAAATTACTGATTTTTTTATATTATTATGTGTAGCATATTTAATAAGGATTTATGTCCCATAATGAAACTTTTCCTAGCATTTAAATGGACATTTTTAGCAGCTTGCTTTACGATATACTCTTTTTGTGGTGTAAAACTGAGTATCCTACGTGGGATAAAAAACGATATTGGTAAACAATAATGGAAAATCCTGTAAACAAAGTTTGAAGAAAAGGCAGACAAAACTACATGGAGTAGAGTGATTATGATTTTTATAAGTTAATAGAGGGGTAAACTACTTTTCTGTAATTTTTCACACTATATAATGGCTATAATTATCCTGACGTCTTTAAATATCACATCATTGGACTCATAATTGAAATATTATTAGTTTTCTTTTTTAGTTAAGTTTTTTAAAGAATATTTTTCCTTTTCAAAATAAAGTCTAAACTTTTTCCTCTAAGATTAACATATCCGTGCGGTTTTTTTCCCAATCGCGTGGCGTAAGCCCGAATGATTTTACTTTTTTTATATAAATAATTAATTATTATTAAAAATGTGATAAATCAATCACACATTTAAAATGACATTATAGAGCAAAGATAGGTGCAGAGTAAGAATGCAAAATTATAGTAAATTCTGTTTAAAATTCTTATTTCAAGAAGTAAATAATAATAAGGCACGCCCCACCGTTTTACTCTACTTTGTCTATAAAAGTGGTTCCCAACGTTGGTGTACGTCTCACCGGGGGGGGGGGGGAGGTGAGCAACTGAATGTGTAATTTTGGCATTTCCAGATTTGTTATTAGCCTATTCTCTGTCAGGGTTTTCACGCATCAATGGATTCAGGAGATTTTAGGTGTTTCCGTACCAGAAATATCGCAAAGTACTGATCGCTATATCTGAAGATAGAATATTTTTTCATCAAATAAGGCAATTATTTCTTTACAAAAATTCTGGTAAGAGGTGCTTGAAAGTCCTTGAAGCGTACAAACCCTGCCTGTCTTTTTTTATTCTTTTTTTTTTCTTTTAGACAAGTTATAAAGTCATATTGTAGATTCAAAGTAAAAGAAATATATGCATATTTTTAAGATAAAATCAAAAAACAAAATTTTTATTCAATTTTGAAAACATTCCTATTGAAAAGTCCAAATTACAGCAATTACCAAAATAATTATAAGAAAAAGTTTTCATGATATTTTGACAACTTTGTTACATTTAAAAATTACTGTAATTTTTATGGCTGTACTGATAAATTCGAATTTTTGAACAACCTCGATTAGTATTTATTGAATTAAACATGCGTTTCTATTCACTCTGCAATATGTCACATGAATAAACTTTTATAAGTGAAAGTACTTAAATCTAGATCTAAACTGGCTTGAAAATTTAACCTAAAAAAGTATTTGAACTATCGAAACGATGTACTATCTACGTTATAGAATTAATAAATTCTTAAGGACATCCCAGAAGGAAATGGGGAATAATAAATTTCTTATAATTCTGTTGCAGGCCTCATATACAGTATATAAATATCCATTGTCATATTTATTGTAAAATATAAAACCGTTTATACACGGCGATCAACTGATGATAATGGGGATGGGAAAACCCACTTACAGAAAGTTGTATCATTGCGAGAAAAAATGCCTAATTAAAAGTGATAAAGATGAAAATCCAGAAATACCTCATGGATATTTTCTTATTATAGAGAATCTTGATGTCCAAAAATTTTTCATCCATTCTTTATGAATTGAAATCAATTACAAAATGTAGCAATGGACCGAATTTAATGTGAAATGAGAGAAATTCATCAAGAAATTCTGTGAAGATAAAAATGGAGACCATATAACAATTTTGTTTCGCACTTAGATACGTTCACAAAGAATAACAAAACTGTTACAGGTATAAAGGGAAATATATATATAACTTCGTTCCATTTGTAAAATAAGAGACCGAGAGGGGCAGGGTTTTTTTTTTCGATATATCTGAAAGATTTGGTCGCGTTGCTGTAAGAGAAATAACTTTAGAGAAAACATTTGAAAGAATTCGACTTGAATCTTTGTTTCGTTGAAGGAGGTTAATCCTGAAGAACCTTGCACAACCTGTCTCTCTCTTACCATTTAGTTCTGGCAGATAGAGAGCTATCAATCCAGGGGAAGGATGGGTCCCCCCAATATTAAAGGTCGTAATTGCGTGATTACTTGCCGATAGTCTGCTCTTGACAGATGCAGTGTATTCACAAAGAAAAAATGGTCTGTCTTTAAGGGGCAGTAATATGATTTAGCATTTCTTTGCCCCACAATTTGCTAAAATCAACAACTTTCCAATTGGTTAAAGTACTATTTTATATAGCGCTAAGACCTTTACCCCCCCCCCCCCCGCATCGCTCTCTAAAACCGAGTTAGAGCAATTGAAACTTTCGCTATTTGTGATTAATCAAATGCAGTTTGGTTTGAACATTATGTGTTTCTTTTACACGAAGGCCGAATTCAGTTCGTTTTCCTTTCAATTACATGTTCGAAAATATAATTCTTCATATTCCTATCATTATAATTTTACTGGGGACTTGAAACCTAGCGACACAGTACAGGGTTATAAGTAAAATAATTATAAGTTTTCGCTTTGTACTAGGGTACCCATCGTTTTTATTTATTTATTTATTTTATTTTATTGTGAAGTATGAATATAATTCGATGAAACATTTTGTCCTAAAATTCTTCATAATCATGGAATAAATGGTAGGTAGCAGACGTTGATTTACTAATGGTTAAACTCCTCAAACTTAAAGGAGGTATAGAAATCCATGCTGTATGAAATGTTCTTTTTTAATGTTTATTCACTATTGCACTGATTAGCAATGCAGCTGTTGATTTTAACACGTTGAGTGCCACGGTGGCTGGCACTGAAGCTGAAAAATTTACAATGTTTTAAATAATTTTTAAGAAAGTATAATCCTGTAATAAATAAAAGGTAAGTAAATTTTAAATAAATTTTCCGTAATTACTTAGAACAATATATATATATATATATATATAGGGTAACTCTACGATAGATGGCCATAGTTTTTTAAGATTGAAATAAAAATTCCTATAATGCAAATACAAGAAATATTTATACATATTTAAAATTCTGATACACATACTCATGATACTTTATGCAAAAAAGAATTAAATATTGAAAACAAAAAGTGTTACACAAAATTGAAATTAAAATGGCAGATTGCCATCTCTCCTTCAAGCCGAGGAGAGATGGTCATCCAATACAAGAAAGAAAAAGTTAATTTAAATAGAAAAAAAATAACACATTTCATATAGTTATTCATGCGAAACATATAGTAATTTGTAAAGATCAGTTATGTGATGAAAAAGGGGGGGAATAAAACTCGAATAAATAAAATTTGAAGTATAATTTCAATATTTCACTTTTCGTAATTTTGGTAAAGGTCTTGATAATTTATACACGTTTCATGGGACCACTTCAGGTACCTTATGCGTTGTATTTAGACATTCTTTTTGGATGTGAAATTATATTGTTTTGCACAACCAACACAGTGATCCTAATCCAATTCTATTCACTCAGAATCTGTAGAATCTGATAATTTAAATGTATTTCGTTTTCTTCGCTACTGGAAGCGTCGTGTTTTTTTTCTCGCGTTAATTGCAGGTTCATTACGTTAATCTAGTTTATTTATCAACTTTATCTGTTTCTGTTATGAAATTTTCCGACGTTTTTCAGTATTTTCTGAAACAAATATATCGTTAGATCTTATTACATTATTATTATTATTATTATTATAAAAATATTTATATTAGTTAAAATTTAAATAATTATATCAGTTAATATATTTATAAACGTAGACGTTATAGATTTATTTTAAATTTAATTATATTTAGTTAAAATCATCACTCCGTATAATATTGAAGTATTGATTAAAGGTGGCCATCTCTCCTCGCTTTCATGTGACCATCTCTCCTGAAATTGAAGGACTGATGGTCGCCCGATTTAAAGCATCAGTAGCCATTGTACGTATTTGTTTTAGTCTTAGAAGTAAAGAGTAGATTACATACGTGCCTTAAAAGTCCATATAGTAAAAAATACATGTAATGTACGTACTGCAAAACATTCAGATACCTAAGTCGAAAAAATATATTCAACCACCTATTTAAATAAACATTAAAATTACACTTACTTTTCATAATCGAAAAACACAACTGCACGTCGCAATAAATAAACTCATTGAACTATTTCATACGAACAAAGTTTATGTTGCAATCTATGATCAAGTTTTGGAGATATTTAGACTGGCGATTTCTCCTCTATGGCCATCTATTCTAGAGTTACCCTATATTTAGTTTTACATCATATTTTAGACCATCAGTCATAGGTGAATGACGCGTTCTAAAAGGAAAGTTCAGTGTCAGTCACCGGTGACTGACGTGGCGCTTAACGTGTTAAAGACGTTGCTAGATATTTTTCCTTAATCTAGCAGCAGTCAAAAATATTTGTACAAAGTATGATGTTATTTTAGTAGAATTATTCAAATTAATTTAAATTTTACAAAAATAAACAAATAAGTAAACAAATAAATTACTCGGCAGTGCGTTTATTCTGAAATTATACTGTTATGTTCTGCAGTCACTGTTACTACTGTCTCATTTGAAAACAATTATTGGACTATTTTACAATGATTGTTAAAAAATAATAACAAAAAATAAATGTTATTAATAAATATTGAAGTGCAATCGCACTTAATAGCAGACTTTCTGGAGATAAAATCATTATCTTTTTATTCTTACATAAAAAAAATTCCTCATTTGTTAACTAACAGACAATAGAAGGAATTAACCGACATATTTTTATAATGTCTTATCAATTTAATTCATTTGAACGCAGAAACACTTGGACGTTATAGCTTGTTAAAATACGCCAAGAAACTTTGTATTGGCTTCTTCCTGTTTCCGGAAATAACGTTGTTGTTAAGAAAAGTGACAAACATCCGCAAGCATGTATTTTACCCCAGAAATGAAAACCCCGTGTAGTCTGGTGATAATGTATCCGACATCCGATTGAAATACCGTTTTTTTATTGTTTTAATAGGACTGTGTGTTATCTACAACAGTTAGCTTTATAGAAATAAAATTGGATGACTTAAGAAGTTTCCTGGCATCTTTTGATTTCCTGAGAAACTGGTGGTCATTTTTTCATTACCGGATGAGTAGATTTATTTAAGCCTACCTACTTCTCATTAACCCCATATTACTTTCAAATTGTGGCCATTGAAATGAAATGAATTAAGCTATTAAAGATCAACTAAAATAATTTTATTTTCACTAGAAAAATTAATTTCCGTCTAAAAAGTTTTTCGGTCTTACCAGTCAACGATCCTTGAAGTAATTTAGCATGTTCATCTGCGAAAGCCCACGGTTCAACTAGCGCAGAAATTTTTAATTTTTTAATGTGATTTCAGAATACCTAGAAATGTTTGTCTTATAAAAATAAAAATTAAACGACTTAGTTGCTGACATCTTTTGATCTTCATGGAAACGGTAGTCAGCATTTCATTACCAGTTGAATAGACTTTAAAAGCACCCACTTCTCATTAACACCATAATAATTTCAAATAGTGTGCAGTGAACTATAATGAATTGAGCTATTGAAGTGTCGTGATCATTTAAAAGCAAATCACCGACAGGAACAGTTTTTGTTAAATCAGTTCTTATTAAAACACTCCTTGAAATAATTTAACATGTCTGTCTTCGAAAGCATAAAGAAGCACAAGTGTAGTGATATTTTATTGTTTTAATATGATTGTATGATACCTAGAATTTTTTCTTCACAGAAATAAAAATTGGATGACTTAAAGGAGTTTCCAGACACCTTTTCATTTCCTGTGAAACTGTACTCAGAGCTTTCCATTACTGGTGAATAGATTTATTTAAACGTATTTACTTCCCATTTTGAACACAATATTATTTTCAAATCGTGCGCACTGAACTGAAATGAATTAAGCTATTGAAATGTCAGAATCATTCAAAAACAAATTACCGTCTGAATTTTTTTGGGTAAGTCAGTTCTTATTAAATGTTCTTTGAAATAATTTAGCATTCCCGTCTGTGAAGGTCTAGAGATGCACTAGTGTAGAGGTTTCGGCTGTAATAAGTAGTTCCTACAGAAATCAATGATAATTCTGCTGGGAGGACTGACATTGATGTAACACTGAGCAATAAAATGTTTGTAACCAGTAATTATCGTCTCACGATCTACATCTCGACTTGATCGGAGAAATTAACAATGTCTAAACATGCTGAAAGTAACTAAGTGGTTCTACAGTATAATAAAATAACTTCGATTTCAAGCTCATTGTTTTTTATATAGAATATATTTAGCATTGAATTGTTCGATTTCAAGAAATGGTTATTTTAGGATGTATGGAAAAGCATTAAAACTGGATAACGAACAGTAATTGATATTGGCTAAATCTTGGCACAGTAGTCATTAGACTAACTCTGTGCAATACCGTTTTAATATAAGAATGCTTTCATTATAGGAACACATTATTACTTTATTTTCCAATATTTATCTAATATTAGTGAAATCTTAACGTGATATTGGAATATCTTCCAATTCAGCTTAGGTGTTAACGAAATATTTGAATGTAACTGAAATTTAAAAAAATAAATAAAATGCCTAAATTTCTGAATAACTGGCAATACGTTGTAACTATTTCCAATGCGAAACTTGTAAATTAAATAATGATGCTATATTTGGGGAAATTGATCTGTTACTTGAAATAGTTAAGATAAACTAGTCGAAATTAGTAGCGATTTCCGCTTGTATGAATGATTTCAAATTTAAGGCATTAAACGATTTTCTGCTCTCAAGTGGCTAGTTCCATGCGTACTTGTAGTGCAAATCACGTAGGTGCAAATTGCTACGATGTTTGACTACCAGTATTTTAGAACGGAAAAATGGGACTTATTTTATCGGAGATATCTCATTATTTGAATAAGACGAAGAAAACTTTCCGAAAATAACGGTGGCCAAAAAGCATAGCAGTTATCAGCTATGTGACTTATACTACAAACTCCCATGGAACTATCCAAGTACAAAATATGTTAAATTACTGCTGAAAGATGATCCTGGGAAAGAGAGCGATATTTTTTGGCATTGGACACGTTTGGCTATAATGACCGAGGAAAATATTTTACATGGAGGAAGGAATAGTAACGTCTTTTGACGGGATAATTCCTCTTAATTCTCATTTTCATGCAATGAAAACACTGAAAATTTATACAGCGGTAGATTCGAAACATCGAAATTCGCTTTTGAACTCTCCATGTTTGTTGCTTAATGAACCTTCAAGAAGATCTTTAAATGCAATAAACTTTCCTTATTAACGATTATAGAAACTCAAGAAATCGGCTCTTAGAGGAATTTAAGGGGATAATTTCAAAAATTAATTTGATTTTGGCAATAATACAACCTATGTGCACCCGCCTTTGGCTGTTCAAGATCTGGATAGACTAGTTCTCTGAAAGCTCGCATGTTAACAATGAATATGGACAAATTACTCAGAAAATCTTCCATGTACGTCTCTGATCTTAAGTGATTTAAGAGATTCATCTGTTTTATTTATTTCATGTAGATTTATTCAATTTAAACCTACTCTTCAGAACTTATTTTTTGCATTCTAATAATTATATTTTGATATCCAGTTTAATATCAATGAATAAAAAGACACGGAAAATATGCACCATTTATTAACAAAATAAATTTTTATATAATCGCTGCGCACAACCTTAAAGGAAACAAAAAGTAATTATTATTTTCAGTTTTGACTTGTTATTAATGTAAATAATGTAAATAAACCATAAAAATAAACCTAGACCCAAAGGTTTTAGATTTTAAAGACAAATATTGTAATGGAGAATAATATATTATTAAATTATGTAAAATATCACATTAAAAATACATTCTTATAATAAGAAATAAAATTTTTATCACATATTTTACAAAGAAATAAGTCTAGGCTTATATCTAATGCATTTATATTAGTGAAAATTCAAAACTGAAACTAAAATTTAGTTTTTGTACCTATATTGTTGCGCGCAACAGTTGCATTTAAATTAATTTTTTAATAAATTGTAAATATTTTTCGTGTCATAAATATTTATTCATCAATATTAAAATAGATCATGGAATATAATAATCAAGGTGTAAAGAAAAAATTTCGAACGATAGGTTTTGATCGTATGTGTCTGATGAAAACTATGATATATGAAATAAAGTTAAAATATCTTGCAGTTTAATGTCCTGTAAAACATATGAACCCCCTTAACTGAAAAAAAAATGTATTCAGGCCTATTGACGGCGTCTTTGCATGAGTTGTCTTTTCTCTAGATAAATAACTCTCTATCATGTACCACGCATTTTAATTAATAAACCTTGAGCTACAATAAAAATTTGAACATGATCGCCAAATTTTCATGTGATTTAGCTGCACTGATTTTGAATTTTTTTTTTTTTTTCATTTCTTTCTCTTTATTTTTATTTGAGAGAAGTGATTAGATCAGGTTAGTTCTGGATAAGACCAGAACTAGATATCAAATTCCGCCCGAGTTTACATAAACGTATAAAAATCTAAATTTAATGACCAATGAGTACTTAGATTCAACATGAATATATTCAAATGTAATATTTATTTTATCAATTATTTTAAAATATTTAAGGTTGTAACTTTAGAGAAAAACTTTTACTTTACGTTGTCTGCGATATTTCTCTAAAAGGAAAATGACTCTTTATACGAAGTCCAACAGGAACATCTTTCGATAACAAGTCTATGTATTTCTCTAGTACAGCAAAATTTAAGTTATTCAAAAGATGTGTAAGCTGAATAAGAATGTAAAACTGACCTCGTTTTTAAAAGTCGTCCATGACACAAAATAATATTTGTCAAAATTGCTGATACTCAAAACCCGTTACTTAAACAAAATAAATAAATAAAAAAATCTTTTAAATAACTTTTCATGTTTTGTTCGCATTCTAATAGCACATTGTTTCTTTTAATAACTAGAAAATGCACCATTTGGAAAAGCATTTTTACGAACGTTCGTAATTATATAAATACGTAGCACCTATAGTCGTCGTTTGGTCCGTCCGTCTGTCCGCATATAACACCGCAAAAACTACCAAATGGTTTGAAACTTAACAAATGGTTTGAAACTTAACATATACTATATGTCGTTGCAGAATTTTGTCGAGTCATTTAAAATGCATGAAAATCGAATCAAAACTTAAAAAGATATTAATAAAAGTTTTTCATTATATTAAATCCTATCATACGTAATTAATTTAATGATATCCCATGATAGGTATAATGATGTTTCCATGATAATTACGTCATATTTAAGATGGAGTCCTATTATTTTCGTATTACTGAATTTAATATGTATAATCATAATAAATTTTGTATTTATGCATTTTTGCATAAGTGTGCGACAACTATTGCACCAAGATCTGAATATTTATAAAACTACTTACAGTACGAACGCACCTCATTTGCCACGTTTGACGCACAATTTCCGTCTTGTTTGATTTTTACACATATTTTCATATTTGAAAAGATTTTTTAAATAAAAAATTGGATTTACAACTCCCATGGTTTCATTATTAGATAAATATATATATATAAATGACACAGGGTTTCCACTAGTGTTACCAGGTCCTGTGTCACAAAAAGCGGGACAGCTATTTCTAAATCGGGACATAAAAAATCAGTAAAACCTATGAAAAAGGAACCTGTCTATAACGGAATCCTGTCTTACCGTTATAGGCAGTGTAGACAGTGTAGATATTAAATGTAAAAATGCCATTGTCCCTACGATCGAAATACCCTACAATTATACCTGCTAAGACGAAAGCCTGTTTAAAATAGAATTTTTCTCTAGTCTCTTCCGATTCCATCTTAGCAGGTTTTATTATAGTAAATAAACACAAAAATATTTTGCAGTAAAACAGTTTATAACGGAATCGATAGCAACTGAAACAAAATTCCCATTTAGCAGGTATTCCTATCGTAGGGACAAAGAAATTTTTTCTTTTAAAACAAAATTCCGTTATAAATAGGTTCTATTTTCAAACAGTTTGCTGAACAAAGTATAGTAAACCGTGAGAAAATAAAATTGGTAAGAACCGCAATTAATTCCTTTTTAGACAGGTTTCCGTCTGGGCAGGTATATTCGTAAGGTATTTCTTTGGAACGGACTGTTAAAATTTTCATTTATAGATAGTTTCTGTCTTCATAGGTTTTGCTGTATTAAGTATCACTCGATGCAGGTACTAAAAAAATTTATAAAGAATTTGTGCATCATGTAAAATCGGGACATTTGACGTCCCGTGTAGTGGTTACGTGGGACAGGTCTTGGAGTCCCTGGAAAGCGGGACATCTGTTAACACTTGTTCTCATCGATCCTTGAATTTGAGAATCAGTATATGTTTGCCTTAATGACAGAAATTAAATAAGGCGAATATTACTATTTGAAAATAGTGGTATTTGAATTCAAGAACTCATGCATAGAACTCATACAATGAATCTTTAGAGTATATAAGCTTTTTAAGGGGATATCATTCTTTCAAAAGGGAAATGGCAAAAATGGTTTCGCTTGTGAAATGTTACTGATTTATTATGAATCAAAAATATTTATCTTGAATATTTTATTATACGAATGAAAATATCTAAATAATTCAGTATAAAAAAATATTTTAACACTTTTGTAAAATTTAAAGTTGAGTGTAATGCAGCGAACACTGTAAATCAGCGAGTACATAGCTAAGCTATCAATATTTACGCTTTTTGTTACCTCCACAATTCTATATCAATTTTTGCCTTATTTAACCGGAGATTTTGTCGATTAAATGAGGCAACGTTTACTATTAACTTTAAGCTATAAGAATAAGAACATAACAGTTGGGAGCTATGCGAATATGCTCTCATATATTTAGTCCAACGAACGATATTAGTGGTCATGATAAATAAAAATGTGAACTAAATAGTTTAGAAGTGTTTAAATAAAAATTATTTTTATTTATTCGTTTTAATTTTTAATGAAGTTTTAAGGTATTAACATGTCCTTAGATTGCATTCGCATGTTGCATTTCTCAACGAAAAAAATTTTTTTTGCATGCAATTCATATCACAAATAGTACTTTTACATACGAGGTATTATATGTTTATGATAAGTGGCGTAGCAATAAAGAAGTTATTTTCAAATAAATTGAACAAGTAAAGTTATCCGTAATTAATAAAAAATTTCTGGGAATAATTAATTATTCAAACTAATTTCATAAATGCAACTATCATAAAACCTATATTTTATTTATGTTTTATAAAAATTTTAAGATACTTAATTCTAGAGATTTTCCTGCGTGTATTCTTATTTCCCATTACAAATCATTCGAATTAAATCTTCTGAATCAACTTAAAATCGTGGCTGCAGCATCATTAACATGAAAAAAAAAATGAAATTGCTGTTTGAAAGTATAACCCTGCACGAGTCGAGTTTCAGCCGACCTGAACCCGAAGTTTCTGCTTAAGGTCAATCCGAAACCCGAACCGAACCCGACAAAAAAAATTCGTCTCCTTGAAGACCGGCTCAAACCCGATACACTTCAACGCAAATGTGAAATATTCTAAACGGAAAAGGAAGAGAAAGAAAATTAATCCATATTTTAATACAACAATTATGTAAAAACAGTCTAAAATTATATATCTAATATCTATTTCATCTTTTTTTTTTATATATATACAAAAATGAACACATATAAACTCTTTAATATCAAAAAATATATTTTTTCATTTTAAAACTAGCCGAAAGGTTCAAAACCTAACCCGAAACCGAAACATTTAAAGTGAACCCGACCCGCAACAACAACAAAAAAAAAAACTTCTCATCATTTCGGGTTCTAGTACAATCAGGTTTCCCGACCCGATCCGATACTCTAGTTAAGAGTTTAAAAAATTAAATAAAATGAGCTCGGAGCTTTTGATCTGCATATTACTAGTTAGAAATTTAACCAATATTTATTGTACTTCTATACTTTCTGAATTTTTTTTTTTTTTTTTCGAACACTGAAAACAGAAAATAGTAGACTAGGACAGCTCATGCGACATTTGATATTGTCTTCGTTTGTGTGTGTGCGTGAAGGGGGGTGGGGAGCCTCGTGGGTCCTTCGCTTTTCTTCGCACTGCTGCGTTATATCTTCTAAATAATCTAAGTAAATGTATTCTAATATTCAATTTCTTTTTGTTCATCTAATTATGGATTTTTTTTTTTTAAATTCTTGTAATGCAAAAAAACTAAAAACCAGTTAAGTAATCAAACACTATCTTCAATAAATGCTGTTTAGCTTTTAATAACATTGTTTTTGTGAAATTCAGATGTTACAATTTTTAATCGCTTAACTTACGCATTTTCTATGACTAATGTATATATTTATTGCGAAAAGTTGAAGGTACGCAGAACTCTGGCTGTGTTGAACTAAAATCTCCTTGTACCGATAACATGTGCGAGTTTACATCTGTGAAAGATCTTCGCCACTGGCCTAATGAATTGTAAACATGAGTAAATTTTAGTTATTAAAAACTTCAATGATGTTGCAAAGACAAGATATTTTTCCTTATTTACATCTGTAGCTTTGTATTGTAAAAGGGTTATACATTTCAATACAAATGGCGCTTGTCTTCAATCTTTGCATACAGTTCGTTGTCATCAGCTTATCAGTTATTTATTGTTTGAGATTTTAGCTTCGACCGTAAAGTCATATGGATTAAATAAAAATTCACAATCCAGCACTTTTTATCAAAATGCAGAGCCATTTATTAAACTTCCAGAGTTATTGATATCTGAAAATAATTTGTTTGTTCCCTTTAAGATTTAAATAAAATCCTTCTTTTCTGCACTCTCTATCCTTTCTTGAAAACTGCAAACTATGTTCTAATCTCAATCCAATACTGACATATTGTTGGCCAATTTTGCGCAGAATCAAGACGATATTAAGATGTTCGCAATTTCGATATCGTTATTTTTATATAATCATTATAATAAAACAAAAACACGCCCGTGAGTAACGCTGATTTCATATTGACGGTGGCAACACTTGACCAGTGGTATAGTCGTAAAAGAAACAGAGGGTATACTTTCTATGCAGAGGGTATACGCTCAAGGGAGAGGGTATACCCTAGTGTATATATATTATAGCTTTTTTGAGAAACAGATGGTATACGGTTTTCCTTAAAAAAATCCAGAGGGTATACGGCGTATACCCCCCGTATACCCTCCACTACATCCCTGCACATGACCAATAAATTTCGCTTTTACTGCCTTTTTTAATCACATGTACATAGCAGAACTTCAATTTTTACACCGGTGATTGGAAAAAAAAGATAATGATTTCAAATACATTTTGTTCCAAATCTGTATTTTAATTTACTGATTTTTCAGAATTTTTAAAACAATTTTTTTCAGGCTTGAATTTCTTTAAAGTTCTAAACATCGCACTACTTCCATTTTTACACGAATAGGAACAGGAAAGAAATGTTCTTCCAAATGCAATTATTTAGAAAACTGTGTCTCAATTTATTGATATTTTCGGGGTTTTAAAACAATTTTCAAGCATGATTTTAGAAAAAATCTATCTCTATCGCCTGCAGCCCGATTACGAAAGATTAGCCCTTTTTCACATTAAAAAAAATATAAATAGTTCAGCATTTTTTCCGGCTAATATCCCATAACGAAATTAAAACTTTATCAATAAATAAATAAAATAATATGAATACAACACAAATTTAACTGACATGTAACAGAAATAGGCGCTTAAACCACTGAAATTATCAGAAATGAAAAGGCTGCTGTAAGTAGCGAAACTTTTGGCGATTTTTTCAGCCGTTAGCTTCTGGCATATGGGTAATACGACAGTATCGCTTTTATTAAATTTCACATCTGTATTTGAATATTTTATTGATATTTTTCATATAAAAATTATTTTTGGTATTGTTCACACTCTAAAAAGCTCTCTAAAAATTTATATATTAAATGTATATAATCAATTAGAGTTTTCAATTTGAAGAAAAAAAAATCACTTACATTCTGTAACCCAGGAACCCCTGGTTGTATCCCATAGCATTTGTAACAACAAAGTTCTCTTATTAACACTATTTCTACCACGATTTTGTGTATACCTATTTCTACCAAAAGGTGTCTTTTGACACCTTTGCGTTTGAATGCAAATAAGTGCGTTTCAATGCAAAAAACTCTTGGGATTTTAAATTATCAATTAAATATAGATAATTTGAGCAATATATTTAATCATTGACGCGTATTTATTAGAGATTATTTAATTAATATTTAAATTTAAATGTATTGCAGCTTATAAATTCAAGCTTAATTCAACGATTTAGAAAATACAAATATACATAAATGTAATGAAACATGTTTTACGTCAACAAAGACGACAATTACAAAATATTATCCTCTTCATTGTTTTTAATTTTTATTAGAAAATTAAACATTTTAATATTACTAACTTAACAAACTTTCAGTCTCATGTATAAAAAGCCAATCTTCGTAACAACAACAGTAATCATAAATACAGCAGTGTAATAAAATTATTTCCTTGTTTAATATCACAGTTTTTACACGCATGAAAACAAAATGAATGTGTATTGAACTCAGTACCAGAACTGGAGATCAAAACGCGTTATTCAATTTTTAGAACTAGTCCACTGCAATGATCTACACTAAAATACGACATGGCGGAAAACAAGGGAATATCAGAGTTTTATAGCAACTCTTGTATTTTCAGTTACAACTGAAATCCAGATTCTCTAATATGATTATAATTGATATGATGCTGCAAAATAGTGTTCATACTTATGTGTAAAATTGTTTAAACTTAGAAATTATGAAATCCTTAGAAATTAGAAATTATGAAAACTTTAAGGTGTCAAAAGACACCCCATGGTAGAAATAGGTACACCATATGCATATTTTTAGCTCCAGGATTAGCTGGAGGAAAATGATATCGCTGAATTAATTTAACATCTATTGTACGAAAAGTAAAAAAAAATAATTGTGGAGAAATGATTAAACTTAGAGAGTAATTTTAAGTTAAAATCTAAAAGGTGTCTTTCGGCACCTCTTGGTAGAAATAGTGTTAAATTATTCAACATATTTTTTCCGTTTTTAAGAAAAATCGCCAGGGAAATTTTTTCTTTCTCCGGAAGAAGTTTTTGGAAGACGTTCTTCAAAATTTCAAATTTTAGAAGAGTTTCTAGCTCAGCAACCATTGTATTAGCTTTCTCATAACGATTTTTTAAAAAAAGGTGAAATGGTAATTATTTTAAATTTGTTAGATAAAATCGTACTTTTTTTTAGAATTTTAATTCTATATAAAAAATTTTGATACTTTTACCAAGTTTTTATTTTCTCAAAATATAATCTCTATCCATGACAGCATGGATAAGTATGATTTTCAGAATTACTCCCTTTTCATCCTGTATTTTGCTTTTTATTCCGAAATTCACTTTTCAAATTTAGAGAAATGTTTGAAATCTCTGAAAAAGTTTGAAATGAAAAAAATTCTTCCAGACAGAAGATCCCTTCATTCATTATATTTACATATGTACTGTTCATCATTACTATTTATTTATTTATTCTGAAAGCAATTAATTGAATATCCTGCTTTTTCATGTCTCTACTTAAAAAACAAATCACACCTTCACTTATCTCCTGCTCAGCGGCAAAAGAAACGATTGTTTTATCCTCCCTTCCTGAACCTGAAAAAAATGCATTTTTTCAAGATTTTCTATAAATGCTGTAAATATTTACAATTTCTAACTCTTTTGTATTTAATCCGATCTACATTGCCCTTTTAAACATTTCTCATTCTTTTTTTTAATTGGAAGCAACTAACAATCTCGTGTTCTACAATGCATACCATGAAGTTTGTAAAAGTAACAACTGAACTGCAAAAAAAGAAAAACACAAATGACAAAAAAGGGGTATCAAAAGAAAAGAAAAGAGAAATGTTTTAACAAACAAAACAAGAGAAATATCAAATCGCTAAGAAACTGGTGAATTATTAGAAAGCTTAAAATGGCCCTTTAACTTTTAAGGGTTCCGACAAGACTGGGGCATAACACAACTTAAAACGTACAGTGGACTTATAGTACAGTTATTTTTCAATGATAGCGAATTTAACATACAAGAATATATTTTACATACCCTTTGTCTTACAGACTTATAAATCTGTGCAGTGAAGGCCAGATTGCATTAAACGGACTTTAAAATTTCCACGTCTAGTTAGAATTTGTGTTTTACTAACTAAAGAAAAGTGGTTTTCTGAGTTTTTAAGAAAAATAATGGGTAAATTTCTTTGTTGGCGGATAGCTGTAGTTTGGATTACTTTAAAACTCATTGTTCGATGTTGTATTATCATTATTTCCATGGAAATTCTTTACCTCAGGAGGTATAATCAGTCATTTTGCGACAGGTCAAGTGCTCAGTTTAACAAGAATATCGGCACTGACATAATTGAACTGTACTTATTGGAGAATTTTTGCTTTAATCTGAATATTTAACCATGAATAGTGAAAATAAATAAGAAAATTACGATAAAATTATAATTCTTAAAACATTTTTCTCAAACTCGAGATGTGCATTTGAGACTAAAAAACAAGATACAGAATGAAAATGGATTAATTCAGAAAATCATATTTGTCCTTGTTGTCATGGATAGAGATATATTTGGAGAAAAAAAACTTGGTAAAACTATTCAAAATTCTTTTATATAAAATTAAAAATTCTAAAAACAAAGTCCAATTCTATCTAACAGTTTAAAATATCTACCACTTCACTTTTTTAATCGTTATGAGAAAGCTAATACAATGATTGCTGAGCCAGGAACTCCTCTAAAATAGTAAACTAACTAAATATATTGTTTATAAATTAAGCGAACGGTATGAAAAAACAAATAAGAAAATTATAAAACCAAATTTTTTTACAGAATTACACCATTTCGCCATTTCAAGGAAAAAACGGGGGGGGGGGGGAATTCTGCGTTTTATTTTTATCTATCTATAAAATTTTGTAAAGACAATCGACTGTCTGACTCTAAGTCATCCAGCGTAAGCTTTTCACATAAGTTTTCAAGAGGATGTGTGATTAGAATTGAATTGAATTTTTCATTTTTAATCCATTCATTCAACTTGCAACGGCGAGTAAAAAGAAAAATGTGATGAAATATTTTCCATCAAAATTTTCACAAAAACACAAAGTAATGATTTATAAGATTTATATCTAAATTTTAACCAGATCAATTTTAACCCTTTTAGGGGTAATGTACTTGTATTCGTAAAATGTTGAAATAATTGAATTACACCAGTATTTAGAAGAAAATTTATTTGTAAAGAAGTAAAAGCATATTTTCGCGCACTTAATAAAAGTGAAATTTTCATCAGAAAAAATCTGGTGCGACTTAAAATTATGATATTTAAAATTCGCGTTAAAATTATGTGATGCCGTAGCGGCATCACCGCCCTTCAAGGGGTTAAATTGTACTTTCTTTTTTAAATAGAACAACTTTATGCCTTGATATTTTTTTTAATTGATTGAGCTCTCATTCGAACGAAATGTTTCGGTTCGAATCATCATAAACGAGTCCAAACTCGTCTTTAATAGATAAACCAATCATGTTTAAGTAAAATAAGTTTCGAATTTTTTTATATCTTATAAAATTGTGCTCTTTGAAAGTTTAGTTAAAGTCAAATGCTTTATGTCTAGCATGCCCGGTGGATGTTTTTTTTTTTTTTTCACTGATACCCAAAAGAGCATTTTACATTTAATTAGAGATTACGCTTGACCTGAAATTTAAATAATCAAATTAATTAATTATATCTAAATCAGAGGCGATAATAAAAAATCAGTCTCTTTTTTCCTCCTTTAGCTGCTTATAAATGCCAATAGTTTCACCCACAAAGATGAGGTTGGGGAGAATCAAATGCTTGCCTTATGATGCATTTTCCTGTTTTAATTACACATTTTCCTGCATAAATTCACATGGATTTATTTCATCTGTTCCTTATTGGAAATAATGCTTATTTATCGATGTCAGCATAGAAAGTTATATCCAACAGTGCGTCAGCGATTTATACTGAAGTCATTAATTATTAATTACGTGAGTTTTAAATAACTAATTTTGTTTCTATTCGTAAATTGATCATCGAACTGGAAAAAATTACATACTTTGGAAGGGTAAGGTGTCGCGGGTATACTCTTGCACACCTGAAAAATTCGTGTTAATGGATTAGAAAATTTATTGCATGAATACGCATAACCGTATATAATCTCATAAACTTTTTTTAATTCGAATTTTAATATTAGTAAATCTACTGATCTACCACATTTCAAAAACTTTTTCCTAAATTTGGTATTTTTTTAAAATAAATGAATGTTAATTAAGCTAAGAATTTATACTTTAGTACCTTTAAAAATTACTTAAATTCATCAGATTTTGAACACGTGTAACGCAGATACCAAATGCCAACTATTTTACAGTAAAAAAGAATTTTAGGAAATTTATTAAGTATTAAGAATTCTGTTACGGAATTTCCCAAAAAGTTAAAATGGGGGTTTTAAATTTATCAAAATCTCTGAGGCATCCCTAATAGAATTTTTTTAATGTAATCCACTCTACCTGGAAAAGTTCACAAAATACTCTTCGGGGCGAAATTTCCCAATTTCAGCTCTAATTAATGAAATAACCTTTCTTCGTTACCGTCTGTTTTTCGAATTTTTTAGTAACAAAATTGTATGGTTGGAAGTATTGTTAGATAAATAAATACGGGAGGAATTTGCCATCTTTTTTGGAAGCAGCAACTTTATTTAGTTCAATTTAATTCTTTATTTAGATAATATGACGATTATCAGTCTGCACTTGATGAATTTCAACTGCATGTATATTTAAAACATTTAGATTGTAAATAAATAAATAAATAAATAAATAAGAAATAAATTCCATTTTAATCATTGTAAAAATAATTTCGCTAGATATTTATCTTATATAATCTTATATTATTAAATATAAAAAAATATATATTGAAGAAAAAAAAAATCCATCCAATAAAATGTTCAGAATCCACGTGAAATATGTATATGTATATATATATATATGTGTATATATATAATTTTAATAAATGCTATAAATTTCAATAGCTATATATGTACTATATGTACATTGACTATATATGTATATATAGGAAATTATTTAATTTTTTTGAGTTTGTGACTCAAATGCATTGACTTAGTTTTTATACTTTATATGCTACAAAGAGAATTTGTTATTCTTCATTTTAAGAACAAAACTGTGATATTTGTTCACTGCACTGTAGTTTTCATCGCAATACACTTACTATGTCAGTTTAAATAATTATGCATTTCTAACACAGTCTATAACGTAATTTAAACATTTTTTATGCAACAAAAAGAGTTTGTTATCCTTCATTTTACGAACAAGACTAATATATTCTTTCACTGGGCTGCAGTTTTATTTGCTATCCCCTTTAGTACTTAAATTTGTATAATTATACATTTCTAAAACGGTTTCGTAACGTATTCTTTAATATAATGTTGAAATAAAATTTTTAACATACACTGTAAAAAAAAAAAAAAAAAAAAAAAAAAAAAAAAAAAAAAAAAAAATACTGGCAGTTTTCCGGTAGGAATCGGAAAAATAGTTGCCCTTATCGTACCGGAATAATTTCCGACCCAGCTCGGAATAAAATCTGTAAAAATAAGGAAATAGTCAGTAAAACGGTATTTTACGGATCTTATTCCGATTTTACGGATTTTATTTCGAGCTGGGTTGGAAATTATTCCGGTACGACAAGGGCAACTATTTTTCCGATTCCTACCGGAAAACTGGCATTTTTTTTTTTTTTTTTTTTTTTTTTTTTTTACAGTGTATTAAAAAGAAATTTTAAGAAATTAATATCACAATTACATCCATTGACGGGACAGTATTAAAAATAAATCAATGCAATTTGGAATAAAATTTGCACATTGGTCTTGAGTTTATTAAACACTTATATTGAATTTTAACTTACGATAAAATTTTTACAAAACGAGAAATTTGTTTTCTTAACTTAAGAAATCCCGTTCAAAATTTTTACACTACTGATAAAATTTTGAAACAATTTCCTATCGTGAAATAATGAAATACAGCGTCTTTGTTTGTTTTGAAAAGGTCCCGTAAAAAATAAAATAAAATAAAATAAAAATAAAAAATGTGTCAGAATTGACGACACATTGTTAATAATAATAATAAATAATAATAATAAATCCTGTCGATTTTTTCCTGTATCTGCTAAATCTCCAAGGCTTCGTCTCTAAAACCGGTTTTACTTTTAAGGTATACAAACAAGCTATCCTAGCTTCATTTAATCCCCAAACATTCTCTTACGTGTAGACGAATAGAAAATCTTGGCACCCCCACTCCACCCTCGGTAGCTTGGGGGCAACAAATCCTCATTCTGTACTCTTACTTTTGTATTATTTATTTTTATTTTCACCATCATTTTGTAGTCCGCTGTGTACTGCAGCACTAGGCATTAAAAACATAAAAAACAGATTACCAGGAGTCGGGATTTACTTCGAACAGGATTTAGATGAAAAGGCGATTATTAGAAACATTTTAAATATCCACGTGACCTTTTCACTTTTCTATCACCAAATCCTTTTTCCGACGAATGCGTGTTCCTTTGGAGAATTTGTAAGCTTAAGGATATGTCGATATCCATAAAGCAATGAAAAGCAATTGTTGTGAAGTTTCCGTTTTAAAGTTCTGTTGTGATGCAGCATCCCCTGTGGGAGAGAGGCTTAATGGAGCAAACATCTGTTATTTCGATGCCTTTAGAACTAACAACGCAAATTCTCTCATTCAGTTGTTTCTTATCAAAGTTTTTTTTAATGTTAACGTTACAAAATCAATATTAAGGACCGTAAGACTTTTCTGTAAGCATTTAATTCTTCTAATATTTATTTTATTTTTAAAAAGAAATTAAAAAGATAACTTTATCTCACTATTTGAAATTTCATAACAATATAAAAAATGGAAGGTTTGTATGAAAAACTCCACAACGCGAATACCCTCATAGAGTGGTTTATTATCAAACTTTTTAAAATGTTATTTCAAAATTAATAATAAATTTTTATTAAGCATTTTTATGGATGTTTAATGATATTTACTTCATTTAAATAAAAATACAAGTTTTCTTTTTTTTTCCAAAAATTTACAACTACAGAAATATAAGTTTTGCATGAAAAACTCGCATTTTTTATCATATAAAAACAAGGAATTGTCAAATAAAATCGTGTTATTTTTTAATTTTGTTGACAGATCTTGAAAATTAAAAATAAACACGATTTTTAGTATTCGTGTTATTTTAATTCATAGGTTTTAGAGCTGACGATGCAACTTTTATCATTGGTCTGTTTGTTAAGGATTTTTTTAAATGTTATTATAAAATGTTAATATCACAAAGTAAAAGTGCTTTTGTAAACTTTATTTTTCAAGTATTTTCTTTCTTTTTTTAATTGCATTTATAACAATTTTTATACAATTTTAATACAATTTAAAAAAAGTGGAATTTTGTTTAATTTAACTCATTTGCGTTAATAAACGGAAAAATATCAAAGGTTGTCAGAAGGAAGGAAAAAAATTCGAATTTTTTAATTTCATAATAATTTTTGACTACTTTTCAAAAATTTACAATGGGAAAAAAAATAAAACAGTCTGAGGAATGAAAAAATTCCAAATTTTCGTTAATTTTCTTCTCGTAAAAAAATATTTTTAGCTAGTTTTAAACTTTTATAAACATAAGATGGAAAAAATTAGTATATATATTATTTTGATTAAAAAAAATTGTGATCAAACAATGAAAATAATTCCAAGATTTTCATTTTATTCTATTGCTATAAACTTTTAAACTGTTGATTACTTTTCAAACATGTACAATTCTCACATAAGGAAGACTTTACATGAAACACTCTTATTTCCTTATATTTAAAAATGTCAAATAAGATTATCCAAAAAATAAAAAATTCTAAGATTTTAGTTTATGTGTTTTCTTGTAAGTAAAACAACAATTATTGACTACTTTTGAAAATTTCTCAACTTTGAAAAAGAAAAAGAAAAAAAAATTATATGATTTTAGTTTTTATTATTTAAGTTTTAAAAGAATTTTTATTCAAGTCTTGAATAATTTTAGTTTAAAAAAGTGATAAGCTATAATCAGTAGTTTATTTAAAATTTATTATTCTTTCTATCTCATAAATCATCACTTTTTGCTGTCTTGTCAAGTTTGACTTTTGTTTCGGAAGCAATTGAGCTGTAAAATTCCTCTTTGTACAAAAACGATCACACTGAAAGTTTTTTATTAGTAAATTTACGATTAAAAAAAGCTCAGTTTATTCCATTAAAATTGAAGATTTATAATTATTGTGTTTTTTTAATTAAAAAAATCACCTGTAATTTTTACAAATTGTTAATTGATGTATTCTTAATAGAAAAAAAAAGTATATCAACTGATGAAAATATGTAATACTCGTAATTAGAGAAACGATAACTAAACTGCCAGCACCCAATTTTTAGTTTTTGTCGTAAATTGAAGGCACATGACTGAAATATTTAGTGTGAATGACTATGTAGTTATCAAAGGATCGACTTTTTACAATTTTTCTACTGTACTTGATTAGTAAATATCTTTGTATGTTATTGAACAAATAATCACCCATAAATAAATATGTGAAAATTCTTTCAAGAGACTTCCAAACACAGAGGAAAGACGCAAAAATAAATTTTAGAAACGAAGATGCAATTCTCCTTCTTCCCAACACATTATATTTCTTTCATGTTATTTAGGAATTAAGATAACACTTTATAGAAAACTAAATAGAAAAATAATTATTGGGTACCAATAAATTTTATACGTATCTTGAGGAATATACCTATATTTAAACAATTAAAGAAAAGTAAAAAAAAAAAAAAAAAATAATAATAATTAATGTTTTTATTTAAAGTGATATATTTTTATATTTCGATGTATCATATGAATGATCTACAGGGTGCTCATGAAAATAAAAACTTATAAAAAGCCGATATATAAGGCCTTAACGGCCGTACAGTTCAAGGAAACGGGGTGACCTTTTATGTCGTAGTTAATTTATGACATGGTGACAGAATTAAAAAAAATTCAAATAGCATCACCCAATCTTCTTCATTGCAAAATGGTCTTCACGATAAAATGGCATAAATTGTAATAAAAAATAACTTTAGCCGTAGAATAAGAGACATTAAATAATCGCAAAGAAGATTATTTCATGCTCCATATGTGCTGGTAACATTGGAGGCATTGGCAACAAATTGATGACATTGTCATGTAACGTTATTTCGCGTTTTCGTGGTCGGCAGAGTCACCCGAATGCACCTCAATAGGTTTTTGCCACCTCGAGTAGGTATTTAAATTTCTAGGTATACACGTCAAATCCTCTAAGTGAGTCTGACATGAAAGATACCCTCAACCGTGAGATTATGCATCTTCTTCATGCCTAGTCTCCGGCATCTGATGTGTCATCATCTGAGAACGGAAAAAATTAAAAATTTTGTAATCCAAGGTAAATAATTTGTTTTTTGCGGTCTGTGTGGGCACATCTGTTCTTTTTTTCTTTGTATTTGTTTTTCGCCCTTTGCGCTGCTAAACTTAGTTTTTAATGGCATTTGTGTTTTTTCACCGTGAAAATCCTTTTGCGATGAGACGAATTGTGTGTTGTCATTTGAAATTTTCGAAATTTTGCCACTCTAATCGTAATTGTGAGACCTCAGTTGTTATTTTTTACCTCATTCTCGAGCCAAGGTCATAAAATAACCACATTCCAAATGGCAATCCGTTTCCTTGACCAGTACGGTCGCTTATAACTCATATACTGGCAAAAATTTCTTTAAGACCACCCTGTATATATATACCTGTACTCACAAACATATGTACATATGACTTACGTATATCTTGATTATATTAAATTGAATTTTAATTCATATGCTATACGCAGAAAACATGTACGCTGTAGGTGTCCTGTCAATTACCATTTATTCTGATTTCGCGTTTACGGTGTGTGCACGTGTACAAAATCGGAATAAAATAGTTGCATAGACGTAATTTCTATGTACCATAAACAATCGTATGCTGTAATGGTATTCAAGATACATGTATGGTATACTAAATGAGAAGTAAATAACAATATAATTACATTTCCGGGTGGTCTCTATTGCTATTTAGCATGTGTGACCGGCAGTTTAATTTTTATGAACCATCAATGTTAACCAAGTGTGGTAGTCAGAATTAAAAGAACACGTAATTTTGCAGAAAGCTTTAGTACTTTTAGGGGTAAAAGTAACAATCTGTTTCAAAGAAAACGGATTCATATCTTATAATGATTACACTAAAGCAGGGGTGTCGAATTTGCGTTCCAGCGAACCAAATATCCCTACTATTTCCGAACACTAATCTTCACATAAAAACTAGTCTTACCGTTCAATAATGCAAAACATTCTGATACATTCATACATTCATTTTTACACGTAAAAGCATGAAATGGGTAGGCATGATTATCGAAATGTTTTGAAATCAAATAGTTTTTTCATTTTTCGATAAACACATTACATATTAATTTAAATGCGATTGCTGTCTCATAAACAATTTCTTGGTTGTTGAGTCTAGAAATTCGGTTCAAACCGCCAATTTTGATAATCTTTTCTGAAATTTGCTTTGCTTCTTTTATGAAAAAACGAAAATTATTTTCGATTTCCATAGTTCCTTTATAAACGCGTGTCAATTTCATGCTTTTACGAAAAATAATGAATTCTGGGATACAAGCGAAAGTAGTTAGTTTGAATATGAGAACAGTATAAAATAGGGCAACGATTACAATTTCGAAATCGGAATGACAATTGGTCCACGGTCATGATATTCAGCTATTAGTTTGTTTTGTGGTGAAGAAAGTTCGATCTGTTCGACTGCATGCCAGTTCCTTGCTCAGAGTTGATAAGTCTCCGGATTTTTTCATATCAGTATTTGCTTAGAGAAAAGTTATTCTTTTAAATCGTACAATCCTCCGATAAACAACATTTTCTGTACCAAAATATTGGAATCCAAAAATCCGGAGACTTGGCAGTTCTGCTTACTTCTATAAGTTTTTGTGCATTTACAATCATACTACGCCAGTTTTAGAAACACTTGAGGTAATTATAGGGAGTGTTTTCTTATTATCACGAATGCAAGTTTTCATCGGATATTTATCATCACTGTCCTTCACAGTTGATTTTGTATTTTAATCTTCGAATAAAACGTAATAGGTTGTTAAATATTGTACAACTAAGATATTATACGAATCAAATTAATATGGAAAATACTTTCATTGCAAACACCGTGGTCATTTAAATAAATGAAGCTTAAATTCTTATATTTATATACGGTATTTAGTTTTAAACATTTTAATAGACATTGAAACATTTATTTTTAGCTTATCAATTTAATTTAAAAAATGTATCTTTCCTCTGAACAATTACACCTATTAAGGCATCAGCTAACTGAACAAACCAAATTGTGTAAAGGTAAAGGTTAAATTAAAAAATCTAGAAACGAAATCAATTCATTTTATAGAATGACTTTTATAAGTTTTTTTTTACAGTTAAAAAAGGTTTTACCATGATTTTGAGAAACGCAAGAATATTATCTAAAAATTTATTGCTAGGCTACATAGTAATTTAAAAATGCGTTTTTGCCATAATTTGTGAAATAATACATAATTTGTACAGTGAGAAGTATATTATAATTCACGTAAATCTATATCTAGCGTGTTCTCCGTTCTTCATTTTCTTTCGATCTTCACCTACCTTAAAAAATTTCCACATTCAAACATTTTACAGAACTTGTTACATATATCTGACTATCATGTAATTGAATAAAATGGAAACAATCTCAGCAAAACAAATAGTCAAACATGCCGCAAAACGATATCGAAGAACGTAGATTCGATGTCAAGAGAATAACCGCCTTCATCCATGACAGAGGCGGTTTAACTTACAAATATTTTCTTTCTGTAGCCAGAGTTCTTTAATTAAATACATTCAGATCATTTAAAGAAATAGAAATGAAATTGGTCGCTGGATTCACAACTGAATAAAACTCTGTATGTTCTATAGTTCTATAAATCTTCTTAAATCTTTTAATAAAAATTGAGTACATTTGTTTTATATATTAAAGAATCTTGCATAATTACCTTGCGTATTAATTACCTCCATTAAATTTAATATGCGTTAATAAATATGGTCATGAGGTAGAGGGTGATTTCTCTGCTCCAATTTCGGTAAATTCGTAAATTACGTCGTTTTTTGGCCATGCTGAGCATTTCACAGGTCAAGGGAGGGAGGATTTTATTGCGCATTGGAAAATTTCGCCATTTTGCGTCGGGAATGATGCTTTCAGAGAAGACTTTACCGGATAATTGACTCAAATTTTAATTTTTGGACAAGGAAAACCATATGAAACCTTACATAACCGCTTCTTGTGGTCTGTAGGATTGAAAACCGAGATGTCAGCTTCAAGCATCTTTATTGCTAGCATCCAGAACTGCAATAAGGATGGTGCGAGCGGTGCCATGGCACCATGTACCAAGTCTGATGGCGATTTATATTCTTTAACAACCTATGCATCGTGTTCAAGAGAAAAACAAAATATCTATTTGCACCTGGCGTTAAAGTAGTTGTATCGGTGCGGCCTATCCTGCTGATCAGAGCACTAAATTGGGTCATTAAAACTCAAAAATTGATAATATAAAAGTTTATTTTTTGTGAAACTTTTAAGAAATTTTAAGCCCTATCTACTAATATGATCTATATGCATCTTTTTATCACATTAGTAATAAATCATACTATTCATAAATACTAATATTATATACATACTAATGTAAAAGTCACATCAATTACGTTCCATCAAGCTTTATTCAAAATATACTATAGTCAAATCTTCTTTATGAGTAATGTATCAAAATCTCATTTGCGCATACGACAATATGCACCTGATATGACACACATTTACATATACTTAAAAACAAAAATTCATCAAGTTGTGAAAATTCAGTTTCTGAAAAACCTTGTCTAAACATTAACTGCAATGCGTTGTTTCAAACTGCTGACATAAACACCGTTTTTTTATTTCTTTTTTTCTAGCAAGCCAGCTTTAAAAGAAGCATCAAGTACGTGAGCATTGTCGTGTGATCCCCCTCTATAGCCTTTATCTCCAGAATTCAAAATGGAGAGCTACCCCACACACCCTTAATTTTTTTTCTTATGCTCATAACGCATTCACTTCCCCCATCACCCCCTCTTTTGGACTGAAATACATTTTGAATGATGATGATGGCTGGCGGCTACTTTGGGGAGAGGGAGTGGGGGGTCGTCAAATCGATGCAGACGATAGTTCCCTAAGGGTTTTTATAGGGGTGGGTGTTATAGAACGCTTTTTTTATATATCTCCCCTCCCTAGTTCACAAAATCGATGACTAGTTTCAGAAGCTCTTGGAGGAAGGAAATTAATGAAAGCGCTAATTTTTTGTTATGGGGATTTTAAATTTTAAAAAAAAGATGAGCTCCTCATCATTCTTTTTCGTAAAATATTGCAAAAAATATCGCTTTTTTTTACCATCCGTCGCTAAAGGGAACATTAATCTCATTTCTGAGAATTAACAAGCCGTTTGTCCACTAAATGCTAAATTTCTCAGATATTCATCACGAATCCTGTTTTTTTCCTTTAAAAAAATCTTATCTCGTCTGTCAATGAGATAATGCCTTCCTCGGTTATGAAGTTTTGTTTTATACTTTTCTTGATAAAATTTTAAACATTTTATCTTTCTTTAAAGCGAGTGTTATTGCAAAAAAAGATTATGTAAAGATTGTGGTCATAACTTCAATATTTTTAAAGCTTTAATATTCTCTAAATATTTTAAATCTTATTTTAATAACAGTTTATCCCGTATATAGGAAGGAATAATTTTCATATTTGTCTGGAAATTAAATTTTTCCGAGCATATTTATGAAAGGTTTGCTTGTTATTTAAAGGTCTTTCAAATATTGAATAAAGAAATAGATTATTGTGTTTTGTGGAAATAGTACCAAAATACATCATTTTTTAAAAATCAAAATGAAAAATTGTAGGACTAACCTAATCTAAAGTAATAAATGTTCCAGATATATTTATGCTTTTAATTTGAATCCACTCGACATTGTAATTGATTTCACTAGAAAACCATTCTTTTTTTCCTTTAGACATTTTTGTGTTCAAAAGGGAAAATAAGGCTGAATTATTATCCTTAGATAATGCAGAAAAATGAAATGTAAGAAGCAGATTTTTTCAAAGGTTGCGATTTCCTTAAAAATTACTTTACGAAAGCGAGAAAAATACTTTTCTTCTAAATACATTAATTGTTACCTAAAGTGCTAAATCCATATTGAATATATTACCGATCCATGCAAAAATTTTATAGATCATTTTTTTGCATGAAATTATCCAATGTTGTACCTTGAACTACATAATTGTCTTGTACCAAGGTCTACGGCCCTAGATAAAATTTCAAATTGTGATGTAGAATAACTCGTGAAAAAGAATTTTCATTTTATGTACTCGTATAACGCTTACATGCTAGAATTTTGGAAAAATGAGAATGTGGAATTCGGAAATTAAGTAGTTCCTATATGGTGTTTTAGAGATATTATTTTTTCACATTATTAAAAATGTAATTTTAAGCATATTTTAGACCAGTGAGTTTTTTATCCATAGCTTATCCAGATCTCCCACTGGTCCGTTTTTTGAAAACCAGTATTTCTTCAGGAAAAATTTCGTGGTAGGTTTCTACAGCAATTGCAAGAAAAACGCGCTTCTTAATAAATTTCTACGAAATTTATAAAGAGGATTTTTCTTTGAAAAAATTGGTGTTGAAAACGCGGACCGAGCGGGAGCCCTACTTATCTGATGATAATTTTTTGTTTTATAAAAATTCTAATGTAGGTTTGGTGCTTATTATAGAGTGTAAATTGCAAATTTTAAGGAATAGTCTTAGGTACAACATGTACCGGCCCGAGGTACATTGGTGTTCTTGTACCTAGGGCCATTTGCATTGCTTTAGGAAAACGATTCTATTTAGCATAATTTTCTGCATGTACGATACTTCCAATATGAAATAAATGCTATAAACATGCTTACACATTAATTTAACAATTTTAAAAGTGCTTAGTAAATTCGGTTTGATGTGTCAAACACAAAATGGCCCTAGTTACTACTGTATACATATGATGTTTTGTTAATGGAACAATTATTATATCCTTATATAATAGGTCGTAAAGTTGTGAAAACACCTATTTAGGATATTGTAAGTTATTCTACTGAATAACGTAACTTCTTTTCATATATTATCATCATATATTTCATATATCATTATGCCCACTAAAGTCCCTTACCACCCTCTGAACTTCGGAACGGCTGCTGCTGTATTCATAAAAGTGGTATGTAAGTATAGTAAAGTAGCCATGCGCTACTGAATGAAACCGCCTACAGCGCCACATGGTGGAAAACTGCGGAATTAGAGCATTCCTATCTAGAAAACGGAAAGAGGCAGGGGAAAAGTATTTTACAAAGTTGTAGAGGATCATCGATTTAGTACGAAAAGACACCTTGTGGACATTAATGCGAAGAATAGAATGGTTAAAACGCGCATTTGTTTTTTCGAGATTTCCTACACTGTGACGTGACAAAACGATTATAGAAAGAAAAAAACGTCTAGTTATAACAATATACCTTTATTTGAGGTGTTCAAGCTTCTCACAGTCAGTTGCAATGCACATTTGGATGCACATTTGTCCGAAAGATAATAATTTCTCCTTCCGTTCAAATTTTGTGACGTCACAGAGTAGGAAATCCCGAAAAAACAAATGTGCGTTTTATCAGTTTTATTCTTCGCATTAATGTCCACAAGGTGTCTTTTCGTACTAAATCTATAATGCTCTATAACTTTGTACATCACTTTTTTCCCTATCTTTTTCCGTTTTCGATTTAGGAATGCTAACTCCGCAGTTTTCCACCAGATGGTGCCAGTGGTTTCATTCAGTAGCGCATGGCTACATTACTATACCTAGACACCACTTTTAGGAATATAGCAGTAGCCGTTCGGAATTTAAGAGGGTAGCAAGGGACTTTAGGGGGCATACTGTATAACCATATATTTAGATAATAATTATCCTCTGCTGAGAGAAAAAGATAAACTGGCCACAAAATTACAGAAGAATCAAGTAATCATCGCATAATCGTTTATCGGTTTTTCTATTTACCTTTATCTTCTTAATGTGTTACTAATTTAAAACAGTCAAAAATGTTTAAATGCTAAAGTAATGCATTAAACACATGTTTAAAAAAGCTGTCTTTAAAACCTTTTAATCTCTGGTGGGTGAATGTCTTCTCTCTTAATTTTAATCCCCAAATGTCACAGTGGCACCAGAATTTTGAAACGAAACTTCAATTTATTATGCACAAAAGAAATGCATTTATTTATTTTCCAATAAATTTGATCGCAAATTCTGCTGCCATTGTGACATTTGGCGATTAAAATTAAGTGGGAAGAAATTCACCCACCAGAGCTTAAAGGAGGTTGGACTTTCTGCGCTGTCTTTTTGCGCTTGGTATTTCTACCCACTTTAAAGCATATTTAAATTTTAAATGATTTTTTAGAAAAGATTTTTTTCGGAAAAAAAAACAATGCATTTTCAATCTAGTGTTATTTCATAATGGACCTTTATTAACTACTGTGTAGCCGAGTATTTGGTTAGCGGTGGATTCGGAATCCAGTATTTATAATGAAATTTTTAAATGGGGCTACAAAAGTACATAGTTTTATTTTCGAAAATATGTTCTCACTGATAATGTAATATGTTTACTAGGTGTCCCAAAAATGACACGCCTATTTGAAAACTTATATTATTTTATTTAATATATTTTTGTATTATTTAACTATTATTTTGTGACTGAAAATTTAGTGTTTTCCCAAGCACAGTACAGCAAATCGTTAATTTCTATCGCTTCTTATATATCGCTTCTGAATATATATATATATATATATTTCAAATAGTCTCGTCACTTTTGGGACACCTGGTAGTATATATAACTGTAAATATGAGATAATGACCGAAGTCTCTATTGTAGATTCTTAAATGTAAAAGTTTTGCGATTCTAAAACATTTACATTTTTTATGTTAAAGAATCTTCCTATTACCACTTTCATCTAAGAAAGATGAAATTAAATTCACATGGCTTTCTAATTGAAAAAGTTGATATTGACAGTAACTTTGTGCAGAATAAATATTGCGTTTTGCCATATTTGTGCTTAGTTTGAATTATCACAGAACTCTAAATATTTTCCTGATGAAGAATTCGCATTTACTTATGTATTCTAAATGTTTTATTTAAAAAGGCAAAACTATACGTTCTAAAAAAATGTTATAACCGAATTCGGTCCATCCAACTTTTGAGATTTAAAAGCTTAGTAATTCTGAATGGGTAAAGTTCGATTACGATTTTTTTTATAAATCTGCTTCATCCTCCTGTAGCATGTTCAAGTTGCTCCCAATCACAACTTCCATTTGATCTCAGAGAGCTGAAGATAAGTTCAGACGGCCTTCTCATCTAATTGAAGAAGTTGTTGAGTGGCGTTGATCTTTCACAGGATAAACATCATTGTTTTCCCGTTGCGTCTACTGTATTGTTGTTCAGTTTAATTTATCCCCAAAATCTAACATATTTATCTGATGGAGGATCCCAGTTTACTTCAGTATGCTAGTTGTTTTATTTCTAAAAGTAAAAACTGGATTATCTAAATAACATATAATCAAATGCAGTTCAATGTGTCCTAGTATATTTTTGTTAATTTCATCTTAAAAGTTTTCTATTTATTAAATGTCTCATCCATTATCTTCTTAAGTTAAACATAGAAAAAAATATTAAATATTTGTAACAAGAAATAAAATTTTAAATTGGGGGATAGTTTATTTTTATTTGCACGGAATTTCCTGCATCATCTTATTACGTTTCACCTGTTAATTTGTTTTTGTTTTTTTAATTTTAGTTTTTAATCGTTTTTCATGAAATAGCTTGTTTTACCCCCTACGCACAGCATAATAACATTATTATTATCATTAAGTAACAATGTATTGGTTACCTCGTTATTAAATTACAGTAATGGTTATATAACTATATAATAAAAGCCAAACAAATGAAATTTAATATATTACACAAAACATGCTTAAATAATCGTCCCCAATTTTGAGCAATTCACTGTTTTCATGATTTATAACTGTCGATATAATAGGGTAATTTTAGTTGTTCTGTCATCAAAATGAGTTACCTTAGTTATCTTAAACATGGGGGTATACATGGGGGTTGTGAGATTCTATGAGTTATTGGCCTTCTGGCTATACTACCTGAAAAATTTAAAAGTGCAGAAATACCTTTAAAAGGGCTGTATCCAGAATTTTCGTTTTCGTGCAAAGAAAAGTGTAAGCAAGACGTGCAAGGAGTTTTTTTTTCCGCGTGAAAATAAAAAAAAAATTGCCCATTGAAGAGTAACGTTGGTATTTTAACTAAACAAACAATTCCTCTTTTTGTATGAACTTTTTTTTTTTACTTTGCATGACAATATTTAATGAATTATAACTTCCATCATGCTCTTAAAAACGCATGTTTACATTTTACGACATTTACGTTTACAGTAGACAAAACACTCGACTTAAAGATATTTTTCTCTATCGCGCTACCAGTAACATTATCCTTAAAACTTTGAAATATAAACAAGCAATTACATAAGTAAATTCAGGTGTGTAGGTGAAGGCGATAATTATACAAACAAAAAAAAAAGCAGCCAATCTACGATAATGAGAGATAGTAGCACTCATCAATTATTTGCTTTTTACATTTGTTATTAGACTTGTCTAAAACAGCAGTTTTAAACATCATTTATTCAAGGACATTTGTTAAATTAAAGTTTTCCCTTTGTTTACTGATTCTACTTTTCTAGAAAAGATCTTTGCATAATAACCAAGAACAAAAAGACATGCATCAGACATAGATTATGAAACTCTTGCCAGCACCAACAGAATTTTAATAAGATTTTTTTTTTCTTACAATGAAATGAGATTTCTAAATAAGCAATTTAAAAGACACATAACTCAATAAAAATCCTTTTTCAACAACTGCTATCCATATCCTATAATGTGTACAAATTTTTCGTGCAGCCCTGCGTATGGAATTTCATAAATTCAAATCAATTGTTTGAAGTATTCTAACACCATTAAAATAAACCGCAAACGATTTTTGTCCATATATCATAATGTAATGTAATTATTTGTGCGTCCCTGTAAACGAACTACGAATTCTATTTATTATATACTCCTGAGAAAGCATGTTTTAATCCACCTCAATGATGCATATCAATCACATTTTCTTTGAAGTATCGTAACATCAATAAAATTCACGGTAAACGATTTTCCCCAAAAGAACATAATGTAACGGAATTATTTTGTATGTCCCTGTAAACGAACTATAAATACACCTTACTCCATTTTCGATACCAAGCATTCTATAGGGTATCTCGGTAACATGTAAAATATACAGATGGGTGACAAAATAATACGAACATCCATGAAAAAGGTATGGTCCATTTCAAAGGACCAGAATGCGCATGTCACTTTGCACTCAATTCTGCCACCTGGTGGTTATGAAAGGTAAGGTATCAGTCGCTCAACATCAGCCATAGGTGTTGCATGCACTTACCATACGCTCTGGAAAACTCAGTAATGACTGACTTGTCAGAGTTCGGAAAAGGAATGATTGTTGGAATGCGGTGCGCTGGTTGCTCCGTGACGGAAACAGCCAATTATTTGGGGCGTGCAAGGAGTACTGTGTCAACCGTTATGACAACGTACACGCAATGCGGTGAACTGTCGTCTGCGAAGTACAACAGTGGACGGAAAAGAAAGCTTTCTGAGTGGTATAAAAGAGAGTTGACCCCCATAGCGGTCAGAAAGCGCAGGCAATCTTTATCCCAGATAGCGTCCTATATAAATAGTCATCTCCAGAATCCATTCCAGTAAGAACTGTCCAAAGGGAACTTCATGCTTCGAGCATTTACGGAAGAGTTGCAATTCGTACGCCATTGGTGTCATAGGTGTTCGTATTATTTTGTCACCCATCTGTACATTGCAATCCGAGTTTATTTAGAACAAGAGAAAGGCTAAACGCCAGGCAGACAAGAGGCAAGACAAACCAAATTCGTTACCACTTTCGAACTAGGTTGGAAAGTGTTATAAAAAAAAAAAAAAAAAATGATCAATTTGGATTTCATTGCAGAGTCACATAACTATCGGAATTTTTAATCAGTTCACTTTCAGTCAAAGTTCAAAATTTATGAAAAGTAAAGTACGTGTACCTTAAAAAAGAAAGACTGTCCGTAATTATTGTTAAATGATTAATATTTTCCGTTTAATTTCTGTTTGCATAAATCTCAACTAATTTCCGGCATTTTTCCAAAATTAACGTCAGATATTTTTTCGGAAGAAATCATAAACAACTTTAATTTTTTTCTTGAAAATACTATTTTCTGTTTATGTAACATATTTCAAATCATAAATTCAAAATAGGTGCTGGATACAAAACTTGCAGCTTATTCTAATCGATTCTAATGGGTTGATTTTGCACAGTTAAACGCAATCATGTCAAAAATTTGTATTTAATTAATAATGAGGAATTTAGCCATAGCTCAGCTGTTGGCCTTTAGGGGAAACAACTCAGGTATGGAATTTAGTACTTTACTGACAGCTATTCAATGCGTTCAACTTTAATTCCTCTAAACGCGAGGTAAATAAATGGTGTTTTGTAATAAAAAGGTCAGAAATGACCTCTTAACCCTTTCAGGAACAGTTAATTGTAATTCTGTAGTATTGAATTCACATCATAATTTTCGAAAAGTTTCATTTGACAATAAGGAAATTGAATTTTACAACATTTTTCCCCAAAGTTATAAAAGTAAAAATTTATTAAAAAATTCTGGTATACATTTCTATAAAAACAAGTTGTATAAATAATATCCCACTGCCCTTCAAGGGGTTAAGGGGATGATGACTTATTATCGTTATTTAAATTATTATTTAAATTATTTACTAGTATTATTTATGTTCTTCGAACAAGAAATTCTTCAAAGAAATTTTCCGCACCATGAATTCAACAAACAATTGTAAAAGCAATTTATTGGAAATTAAAAAATATTTAAACCTATTAATCAGTTTTTTCTTTTAAAATGCTGCATGTGTTTCAATTTGAAATTATTCTCATTTTTTTAATTACTAAAAAAGACTTAATTTCTAAAAATATGCATCCTTTTTTTTTTAATCCGACTAATTATTATAAAAAATAAATAAAAACTGGCACAAAACCGTATTTTCATTAAACATTCTCATTTTAATATACTAATTGAAAGATCTTAATAAACTAACATTATCAGGGCTACCAAATGGTCCCCCCCCCTAAAGTCCCCTTTTTGAAAAATGGTCCCCTTTAGTTCTCTTTTATGCATTTTGGTCCTATTAGTCCCCTTTCTATGGCTGGAAAAAATTCACTAATGTAGAAAAATCGCTGCAAAACTCAAAAAACTCTAAAAATCACAAAAGTTCAAATATTGCGTTTTACTATAGCAAGCTAAAATATTGTAACCAGAATTCTTTCATGAATGTAAAAAAATTGCCGCACAATGTGAAAAGATGTTAAAATACGCATTGAAAATCTTATTAAAAATCACTAAAAATTCAAGTTAGAGCACAAAATTTTACTACATTAAGCTAGAAGTTTGAAACCGAATTTCAAAAATCGCCATAAAATGTAAAAAAAAGAAAGAAAAAGAATTCAAACATTGCTACAGGAATTCAATTTTATTGAAAAGAGAACAAAATTTAATAAGTTCAACGAAAAGATTGAAACTGGAGTCCTTTTACGAATGTCCAAATATTTCATAAAAAATTCAAAAATTGCTGTAATGAGCTTTATTGAAAAGAGGACAATATTTACTGAATTGGGCTAAAAAATTTAAACAGTATCCCATTTACTAGTGTGAAAAATTCACTGCATACAAATCGCTAAAATTTCAGAAAATCAAAGAAGTCAAAATGCACTATAATAGGGCTAAAACATTGTACCTGAATTTTTTTCACAAATGGGGGGAAAAAATCCTTGCAGGTTGCGAATTTTTTTTTTTCTTTTATCGCTAACAATTTAAACCAGAGGAAGCAATCATGGAAAGATAAAATTTACTACATTAAGGTTAAAAGTTTGAAACCGAATTTCTTTTATAAATGTAAAAAAAATCACTGAAAATGCCAAAAAACAATAAAATAATTGTGAAAATTTTAAAAATCACTGTATAAATTCCAAATAAACGTTATTGTAATGAGGACAAAATTTACTACATTCTGCTAAAAAATTTAAACCAAATTCCTTTTACAAATTTGGAAAAATTGCCATGAAACACGAAAAAAGGCTAAAAATTGCATAAAAAAAATACTCAAAAAAGTCCAAAAATTGGCTTCTATGTGCATAACTTTAGACATACAGCTACCTTCTTGCCAAATTTTATAGCTCTATGCGCAGCAATCTCGTCAGCACAAAGACACATATACAAACCTCTATCTTTATTAGATTAATTTTTAATACAATTATTCAAATGGTAAATTAATCATATCAGTTGTGAATTTCCAAACGGGGGGAGGGGGGGGGGACGTCCGGGCCAGGATTCGAACCAGGGATGTCTTGACTGGATCCGCAAATGCTCTACCTACTGAGCCATCCCGAACAAATCTGGAGGAATAATTCACCAAGCTAACTCTAATGTTGATATACGTACTATGCTTTTTCCGATGAACATTATAGAGTATTTCAGCTTTTATTGGGTAGAACAAAGGAAATAAATTTTATGTTTGAGATTAGTAATTAACAATATCTAATCAATAGTTAATCTAATTTTAATACTCAACAGGAGATGTTGTTATGCTGTGCTTTTTTAGCTCACAGGCTATCAAAGCCTGAGATGCTGTTACGCTGTGCTTTTTTAGCTCACAGGCTATCAAAGCCTGAGAGCTAATGTGTCCGCCGGTTCTGTTTGTATGTATGTACGTACATAAGTACGTAACGCGATAACTCTTGATAGAAATATTTGATTTGCTTCAATTTTTTTTTTTTTTTTTTTTTTTTTTTTTAGTTTTATTCTGATAAGGTGCTTCCCTGATTAGTTTTGGGGGTTCATTGGTTAAGTAAAAAAGTTGGAACAGGGGGCTAATCGCCCCCTAAACTTAGATAAATCGATTTTTTGTGCAGAATTATCAGATTTTCTTCAAATTTTGGTATACCGGTTAATTCTGATAACGAACTTCCCTGATTAGATTTGAAGGTTCATTGTTTAAGTCTAAAGGGGGGCATGGGAGGGGCCAATACTCCCCTTAATTTAGATAAATGGATTTTTCTTTCAGATTTGCTTGAAATTTGGTGCACCAGTTTATTCTGATAAGGAGCTTCCCTGATTAGATTTGGAAGTTCATTGATTAAATATAAAGGGGCAATTGGGGGGCAAATACCCCTTTTAATTTAGATAAATGTGTTTTTCTATCCGATTTGCTTCAAATTTGATATACCGGTTTATTTCGATAAGGCGCTTCTCTGATTAGATTTGGAGGCTTATTGGTTAAGTATAAAGATGTGAAACAGGTGTGGGGGGGGATAATCCCTCCACCTTAATTTATTTTTCGAGAGGCATTATTCTTTGAAGTAAGAGTATAATTTACAATTAGTGTGAATAGCCTGTGAGCTCAATGCCATCAGTTTAACTGGGCACTTTTCTTTTCATTTATTCACTGATCACTGTTACTTCGTGTTAAATTCGAACGGATGCACTATACTTTGTAATTGCTAGTGTGCAACTCTCTTAACAATTGATTTGATATTTTCTTAGATGCATTAATTTTTAGTGTGTATATTTTGTAGCAAATCATTTTTTTTTCTGTTATAAATATTAAGGGGAAATGAAAAATCAGTGAAATTGTTTGAAAAAAAAATATTTTTTTTATTGGCTTAAAAAATTCTCTGAACCTGCCTGAATCCATTGGTATGCCTAGTTTTTTTCTGACCATTAGAAATAATTGTAAAAAAATCAAAGGAAGACAAGACTGGGACGCCACATCTACTCACACAAAGGGAAGACACGACTGGGACGTCACACCTTAATTTTACTCTAGCATTTTATACTCATTTATTATATATAACTAAACTTTATCGAAGTGTTCATATATACTTTAATTCACGTGTTTGATAAAACACTGCAAGAACTTCACACAAATTAGATGTATCTAAGTTTTGTAGCTTTTCGAAAAATTGTACTTTTCAGCTAAAAATCCCATAACCCCAGTTAAACTCTTAAAGTACTTGAGTGACTTCGATAAAAAAGAAATTGTTGGTAGAGTAAAATGTAAGATATGTGGTATACAGTTAAAAAAAATTAATTAGTTTCAGAACAAAACATTTCTGAAAATAGAAAATTTCTGAAAAATTGCCATTGCTCTAAAGTAAGAAGTTTTAGTCGCAGAAAAAAAACTGTCTGCCTTAAGTCTTGAGCATTATCTCAGTGAATAGGGATTCAGAATTTCATCAAAATCGATCTGGTAGTTTCTGAGAAAACAGGCCTTAAAGCTCGCATTTCCCCCCTATGATTGCACCCATTCTTGTCTTCTCACAAAAACACTTTTCGCCTTTGTCATTTTGTAACACGAAGTGCAAGTTCAAAAAATACAAGTCGCAGTTCAACACAAAACAAAATACAAAAAGTTGGCATATTTTGATTGAACAGTAAGAAGATTTTAAAAAGGTGTGCAAACATTTGACCGACTATCGACACTCCCAACGTCTATTTTGTCGATACGTAATCAAAAAACTTAATTTGTCATTCGCAAAGAGCGAGAATTGTGAATATTTGTTTTTTGGATCTCCTGAAAAATCGTATTTTTCAGGTAAAAATCCCATTATCTCATAAAGTACTCGAGCGATTTTGATATATATATATATATATTTTGTGGTAGAGTATAAATATAAGATAACAGCATACATATGTGGCAGACAGTTTTTAAAATATTTAATAAAATTTCTGAAAAATTGCCATTGCTCTAAAATAATAAGTTTTAGTAAAAGAAAACTGTCTGCATAAGTCTTAAGCATAATCCAGTAAATATAGATCCCAAATTTCATCAGAATCGGTCAGGTAGTTTCCGAGAGAACAGGTCTTAAAGTTCGCATATTTCCCATAGGATTACACTCAGTCTTCCCTTAATAAAACATCAATTTAAATTAAAAGCTCCTTTAAGGAGATTTACCAATGTGAGTACTGAATATTGGAATACTTCCTATCTTCTTGCAGTAGAATATTTAGTTGAGTGTACTTTTTAGTGACCCATCTATAGATACCAATCATAATCTAAAGACAACCAATTAACATATTTTTTTTTTTGGGGGGGGGGTAATTTTTAAAAATTTGGTTGCATATTTAGGAAAACTCGGTGCAGTGTTTTTAGACATGGTCCCCCAAAGTCCCCTTTTTTAATATAAATGGTCGCCCAAAGTCCCTTTTTAAAATATAAATGGGTTCCCTTTCCCCCTTTTAGGAGGCTAAAATGTGTTCGGAGCCCTGCATTATAAGCCGAATGCTCAGATTTGTCGTAACATTTATCAATATTGTCCCTTTGACGTATTGAGAGTTTTAAACAAAAATTGAAAAGCATGGAACAAAGTAATTATAGATTTCGAAAAATTTGTTTTGTGCAAAATACATTTTAAATACACTATGATATATTATTCTCATAAATTACCTGTAAGGAATATCAAAATGCACATTTTACAAAGTATATAGCAAAATATTTTAAATTTTAACAATTTCTATAGGAGGTAGTTTTTATTTAAATCAACTAAATGTTTTCTGCAAATAGGGCAATTTTTTTCAAATTTGTATCGTACTATTTCATCTGAGATAGTATAATTCTTATTATGATTTACTATTTTGTCAATGAATTCAGAGTTTGTGAAAAAATAACACACTCTTTTCTAGACATTGGAATGTTTCCATAGAAAACATTTTGCTTGGAGATCGTTTAAGTCCCTGGATTTCCATGAAATTTTAAAACCTTTAAATTATAGTTTAAAGTAATCAGAATATTAATCGACTTCAGACTAATTTAACATGAGTCAAACTTATTAGACGTAATTTATGGCAAAAAAAAAGATTTGTACGGGAATTTACATGCGTGTAAATTCAGAAAATTTGACTTATTAACGTCACTTGTTTCTTTAGCAGCTATCTCCTTGAAATTAGTTTATTTTTCTTTCTGTTGCAAAAAAAGTAAGTAAAGTATATATATACTTTATTATGAATATCACCAGAAACCATTTACGTACCATTAAATGTTTCGTAAAAACATTTAATAAATATTCCATACCAGCATCTTCTATGCAAATTAACAAATATTACTAAAAGTTTTCAGTAAAATAAACTAGATAAAATGTTTCATACTTCAGCTGGACTTTTAGGAAATATTCTTTCATTCTTGTTGTATTCAAGGCAGTACATGTAAACTTTACTGTTCTTGATGATGTTAACGATGCATTTAAATAATCACATTAAAAAGGTTAAAATTAGTTTCTATCATACGAAAGGTCAAATGAAATATCAGTAAATTAAATAAAAATACAGCAAAATATAATAATGCCATAAAAATAAATGTCATTGTTGGCTTTTTTTTAATTTTTTTAATGTCTTTCGGTGATATGACTACATAAAATTGTCAAAGGATTTTTGGACGAAAATTAGACTTTGCTTTACTTTCACTTAGAAAGACGCCGATCAAGGTATTTCTCTCGACGAAATATACATTCACTGAAAGAATTATAGAAAAATACAACAACAGATGCTGACGAAATATGTGCTAATACTTTCAGCCCAAAAAGTATAATTACAGCCATTTATGCTCTAAATAATTTTTCGCTTTTTCATGAAATTAGAGTTTCCAGACCTTCATTTCCAGAAAGAGATCTTAATGGAACCTCTGCTATCATTTTATACATTTATTCCCCCCCCCCCCTTTTTACAATGCTACGCAGTCTAAAAAAAGTGTGAGAAAAATTCATCTGTCACACTGCATCGAAAGGAAATTCTCCTTAAAATAGATAAACAAAAAATATATATAAAAAATAAAGACAAGGAAGAAAATAAAGAGTATGAAAAGAAACTGAAAACTTCTTTGCTGAATTAACCACAAACGCAACTGCTCAGTTGAAACAACACAGGGATTGTGAGAAAAGATCAACTGAATTAGAGATATTTCGCTCAAATTTTAGATGCTCAGAACGAACTATCTAATTAGTGTCTGGAATTTATTAGACAGAGTTCGTAGCTAGAGAAGAATGGCGGCAAAAAACTAGGATGGTCAATAACGATAAATCCCATTAGCGACATGAATGCGTGATCTGATCTTAAACGAATTCCGCAAGCAGCTCGTGTACTTGGGATCGCAGCTAATCGAATCAACAGTCAATTGCGTGATCTCTTGAGAATGGATTGCTCGAGATTGCATTGTGTCAATCGCTTCTTGGGAACGATATAATCTCTTTAATGACGTATTAAAATGTATTCGATACTTTGGTGTAGATCGTAAGAACAATGACTCGTGGGACGATGATCGCATTGATTTGCAATTAACTCGACTAGTTTGTCACCGTAAATTGTAATGAGTAAATTGAAGCTTTTTGTCAGCCTTTAAGAAAAGACAATAGATCTGCCTAGGTTTCCTTATAAACTGCTTAACATTTAATAGGTTTTCTGTCAACCGTTTTTCCGAACATTAAATTGTAAGCGGTTACTATCTACTAGAGCATTTGTATTGTTTTGGAGGAGTTCCAATGATTTGTTGTTTTTTAACCCTTTCACGTATTATCTTTAACAATGGATGTAGTGGAAGGATAACCAACATCTTAATTTTTTCATCATTTCCTTCACCATCGATTTCGTGATTTTCATCGATTGTGTTTATAGCAGAATATTTAATTGCAAAAAAAAAAAAAAAAAAAAAAAATGCCAACAGGAGTTTAAAAGGATCCCTTCACTATTACTGCATTGTATCTTTTAATTAACAAAAAAGGATGACTTCAGTATCAGATTGATGTTATCTGTGATTTTTCAGGCCTATTAACGCTATAAAGCCATTGATAAAATTTGTGACAATGGAAGAATTAAAGACAGCATTTTGCGGTTAAAGTTTCTTTAGATTCAGTTTAATAGATGAAACTGTATTGTGATAGTACTCGGAAACAGATCTTTGAAGAGTTCTTGTCTTATTCCATTTTATAGTAACGCTCTTTTTTTTCTTTAAAAGCCGGATTGCTATTGTTTTAAATACTCAAGGATATGCTGCCATAAATACTTAGGCGTTATGAGGAGTTATTTAATTTTCTTCGGTTTGTTTTAGTACTTTTTTTTAATTATAAGAGTTTATTATTAAATTGTGTGTTCTATTTATTCTCGTCACTTCGCACAATCGCTTTACTTGACTCCCGTCTGAAGAAAACAAGTAAAGATCGCTAGAGTATTACATTCAAAATTTACATAATTTTTTTTAATTCTGTATTAAAAAGATTGTAATCACAGAATAAGAATAATTTGTTAACTTCGTGAATCTAGTATAGATTTATTCTTTGATAACAGGTTGGTTAATTGAAAAATTTTAAGCCCGTCTTAGCCTCTGCTAATGTTAAGCTAAAATTATTGACTTACCGATTATCATATAACTTTATTATTAACTAGTTCAGTTCGAAATTATTTGATTAATTCATTTAAAGACAACAGCCAATTTTGTTAAGCTCCATAACATTTAAAGTTGATTAATTAGTTTCTTATTTGAAATTTACTGATTAATGAATGTAAGGAAACTTTCTTTTTAAAAATCTCGGTATAAGGATGACGCAGATTACTCCAACTTACTTAAAAATCGCTAAGATAAACGGTAAATGACATAAAGCTTTATACTCAGCATTAATTATATTGCACTACTGTATTTTGTTTATTAATTTATTTATTTATTGTAATCATTTAAAAGGAAGTTAGGCCAGGAAAATCAGGAATTCAGTAACGTTTTGTAACTAATGCATGCTAAAATAACAAAGATATACATAAGTACTTGCATATAAGGGGGATAGACTTCTGAATCCTCACTTAGTCTTTGCGAATGTTAAGCTCAAATTATTGAATCACCGATTGGGATGTAAGTTCATTATTAACTCGTTGAGTTCGAAATTGTCTGATTAATTCATTTATAGATAGTGGCCTCCTTAAAAAAAAAAAAAAAAAAAAAAAAAAAAAAAAAAAAAAACTATAATATTTCAAGTTGATTAATTAGTCTGTCATTTGAAATTTACTGATTAATGATGGTAAGGAAACCTGGTTCTCTTAAATCTAAATATAAGGATGACACAGATCACTCCTATTTATTTAAAAAGTGTAAATATATAAAATGTTTCTTTTTTCTATGCGCAATTGAAATTTATAAGTAAGAAAATTAATGACGTTTGATTTTGTTTGCTGGGGGCGCTACGTTAATTTTTTGCACAGGATAAACGGACCAAGATATCCGTTTACGATGATAACGACCCAGTACAAACAAGAGAGACTGAGAGGGAATTCGAGACTGGCACTCTTTGTCCAGTAGACTGCGTTCTAACTACTAAACCAGCATGAGGACAAAATAATAATAATAATATTTAAAAAAGAAAAACGGTTTAAAAGGAAATTTGTCATGCTAAAAACAGAAATTGTGTAACTTTTTATAGCTTAATTAATGTATGTTTAAACAGAAAAGCTACGTACGTGCTTGCATACAAGGACAATAAGAAATAAAAAGAAAAGTGCCCAGTTAAACTGACCGCATTTACTCAGGTTATTCACACTAATTATTATACTCTTATTTTGCATGAAATACCCATTTAACAAAATTGATGGGGGTATTAGCCCCGTTTCCCTCCTTTATACTTAACCAATGACCCTCCAAATCTAATCAGGGGAGAGCCTTATCAGAATAAACCGGTATACCAAATTCGAAGCAAATCGGATAATTCTGGATAAATAACCCATTTTTCTAAATTAAGGTGGGAAATTAGCCCCCACGTAACCCCCCCCCCCTTTATACTCAACCAATGAGCCTCCAAATCTATTCTGAAAAGCGCCTTATCAGAATAAATCGGTGTACCAAATTTGAAACAAGTCAGGTAGTTTGGCATGAAAATCTCATTTATCTAAATTAAGGGGGGAGATTAGCCCCCGTCCCCCTCTTTATACTTAACAAATAAACACCATAATCAGAGAAGCGCCTTATCAGAATGAAACAAAATTTGAAGCAAATCGGATATTTCTATCAAGAGTTGTCGCGTTCCGTACATGCATACATACATATGTAACAGTCAAGGGGAAAAAAGTAAACATTCCTACGAACTCTGCAATAAATTATTGTAGAAGAAAGTTCCTGGTACCAAACGATTCGAAATAAAGTCTACTTTTGAATGAAATATATAACATTTGCGTATGGGAATATCTACATATCAAAACGAAAGAAAACTTTGTTTTTTTTCAATAGTAATACCCAAGTTTAATGTCATAAATAAATTCTACACCCTTCAATTAGCCTAAAAACAAATTTTCATATAAAATTCGTACAATTTGTTTCAGAGAAATTAATTATTACAAAATGAGCATATTTTAGAGGCTGTATCCAAATTGACGTTCAGAACACGATTGCTGAAATGCTACAGAATGGCTATGTCTCTTCTATTAATGTATTATTCCTTGCCAATAGGACCATTTCACTTGCTTTATATGTTTCGACTACTGCCAGACCAAATGTTTCAATAAAATGAGCAAAATATATTTTTTTTCAAATTATGCTTTTATGCACACCATATACTATAGACCACACACCATAAGATTATTTTTACTTTTTTAAATCATAATTCGAAAACTACTCGGAAGAAAAATTTGAAGTTGAGAAATTGCATAAAGCAGGACATAATAAATATAAATCTATCAAAAAATTGTAGGTTGCAATTCATGTTTTTTTTCGAATATTAATTTCCTAATTCATATTATAAAATTTTTTAATTGCAAATTCAATGTATTTCTTAGTATTTTCGATTTTTTAGTATTATAACCACACGAAAAATTGTCACATTCGGATTATAATTTCAGGAGATATTAACAAAATATGAAAATGCAATTTAACATTAGAAGCTCTAAATTTTGAGTTATTATATTTAAAAAACTTATCATCCAAATGACTTGAAATTTCATTTCTAGGCATAGTTTGAACCAAAGATTTAAAATATATTGTCAAAATTGAATGTTGCCTTTGACAAAAACAAAATTAGGTCTGGTTTTGATTTGTAGATGGACCCTAAGCAAATTTTATATACAACATTTAAAAGTAGACTTTATTTCCAATGGTTTAGTACCAGTAACTTTCTTCTACTATAATTTGTTGCAGAGTTAGTAGGGGTGTTTACTTTTTTCCCCACGACTGTACGTACATAGAGAACATGTGGGCACATTATCTCTCAGGCTTTGATAGCCAGTGCGCTAAAAATAGTAATATACGTCATTTGTTCCGTAATGATCAGAATGAATTTCATACATTATATAGGCGCAATACAGCATCGAATGCTATAATATAGATGTGATTTTCAGTTTGTTTACATTCACAACTACTTCCAACAATATAAAACATATTTATGCAGATTGAAAATCCCCCTTCTTAATAACTAAAAATAAAAAGAACAAGACAATAAATTGCTCATTTTTAATTAATGATTTATTATTAGTAATTTATAAATTTAACTATTTATAATTTGTATATCCAGTTTATATTCATTGATATTTTATTCACTCTACTCCGTATCTGGAATTTCGAGAAAAAATCTGCATTTAATTTTTCTTCAGCTTAAACTTTGTAACAGAATGTATTTCCTTTCCTCAACTGAATTGTTTTACAAATTGAAGTGATTATTTTTTCCAGTGAATGAATCCTTTTCTCTCCTCTCTGACATTTTTTTTTTCAATAATGAAGCATTTATTCTCCTCTCTGACATTTTTTCAATTCTTAACATTATTAGGGATTTATGGTAACCCTCAGACGGATCCCAAAATATGTCGTTTAAACAAAACAATTGCAATCTAATTCCAGAAGTTTGATTTTATTGCACAAACAGGTTAATTTCACTCTATTTTTGTTAAGAATGCATTTTTCTTGAAAATACCTCTCTTTAATTTTCATTCTATTCAAAGTCGAAAAGAATAAAATTGATTTTCTCTATTCATTCTCATTTTAAAGTAAGGCGACGCCCTGGATAAACAGATTGCTTCATCATAGCAGCAGATGTTTTCAAAATAATATTTGTTTTATCTAGCGTGATTAGGAATTACATTATTTAATGCATTGCAATTTTATTATTAAATATAATAATTATAATAATAATAGAGTAGCTATCAAACCATATTCTTTTAAATTTGTCATGTGCAATTCGTTTGTAATTGTTTTATTAGTTTTTATTATTATTATTATTTTATTTTATTTTATTTATTTATTTTGTAATTGTGATGTCCGTGAAGATTATTTATTATTGGATTATTATAGGACCATTATCTAATGTCACTTTATAAATTTTTAAGGCACTCTTCTGCGTATCTTAAAGAATTTAATTTATTTTAACTTAATTTTAATTTAATTTATTTATTCATTTATTTATTTCGTCTTGCTTTATAACAGAATAAATTTCCTCAACATCATTGTGTCACAAATTTGAAGCGATAATTTTTCTCAGGTAAAAAAAGCATTTTCCCATCTTCAGTGATATATATGAATTTTCAATTCTAAAACGCGACGCAAACGGACGCAAACACACTCGTACGCTAATGTAAAACATACGGAGCATTATTTTCAAATTTCTCGCTTGCGTTTAATTTCTTTATTATTTATTTGTTTTATTTATTTATTTATATTTTATTATTATTATTATTATTATTATTATTATTATTTTGCATAGGATAACTTTTTGAGGTTTATTTTTGTATGTTTATACTTTTTCAACTTTGGTTGCAGATTTTAGGATAAAACTTTCAATTCTGGAGCCGGTTCCGAAAATGAAAGTACCTTTAGAAAAACAAACTAAATCCAAAAGAAAAAAAGTAAAAAAGGTCTCGTTTAACGATAAATATTGAACTGCAATCGAGAAATTTGAAAAACTTTCCCATGTATTTAACATTAGCGTGCGGCTGCTTTCGCGTGGCTGGTATAGGCCCTTAACTAATGTTTGACCGAAATAAATTTTCAAGGCCGAAAACAAAACCGAATTTCGGTAATCTCCATAGTTTCGGCGGCAAACGTAAACGAAAAACGAAACTGTCTAAAAAATTAATTTAATTAATATATATATATATATATATATATAATTATTAAATAATTATACGTGTATAGAAATACATTTCTAACAAACAAACACACATATATATAATGCGTCTGTGTGCATAAGTTTCAAACAAAATCAAAAATAAATAATAATACAACTTTTATATTTTAATATTTTATGACAACCAATTACCATAGGCATTTATCAATAATTAATTAACAATGTATTTAAAAAAAAAGGAGAACAAATTCATTAATTAATATTTAATTGAGTAGTTATAAACAAATAAAATAATTAAAAAATAATTATAAAATAGCGAATTTCATCAATATTACTAATTTAAATACCGTCTAGATTATACTCCTTTTTATGTGAATACATACGTGCGGTTCTTTCGAAACAGGACTGCCTTTTGGAAATCCTAGGGAGGTTGGGGGGGGGGGGGTAGCAGTTGCCCCTCAAAGAATATTATAAGAATGTATCAGTCATTATAGGTAAGATTAATTTTCTCATTTAAAAATATCTTATTTTCTTATGTAGAAAAGTATTATCCCTAATTATTATCTCATGACAACATTTCGTGATTTTCAAGTAAGTTAAAATGTTTAAAATAGTAAATTTGCTATTTATATCCAACTACTGGCAGAAATTTTCAAATCCTTGCCTTGTATTATGCATGCTGTATACATTAAATAAAAGCTTTATGTACTTCTTTTTATACATTTTAGTACAACATCTAAATACTTTTTTTTACTTTAATTTCAGAAACACTTAGTCTCATACATATCAATAATAATAATTTAAAAAAAAACCCAGCCCCACCATAAAAAAAAAAAAAAAAAATCTTTGCTATGTTTAAAAGATGAAATACTGGAAAAAGTGTGTTTTGGTGGATGAAAATTTTAAATTTGCTTTCCATTGTATTATTTGTAACCTTGCCTTGTGTTATGCATGCTGTATACTGTAAATAAAAGCTTTATCTACTTTTTTTTTTTACATTTTAGTACATCATAACAAATATTTTAAATGTATTATCAATTTATCATGTATTTTATTAGAGGTTTTAATGATTATTATTATCATTACTTTTTTAATTGCATGATAAACAAATTTAAGCTGTATTCTGCCTTATATGAAATAAACTATTATTTTTTAACTCTATAAAATAGAAACTTCTTAATAGAAATAGATTTTTGTCATATTATTACACTGATTCTAAATCAATATAGGTCATTGCATTATGTGTAAATCTGCAAAAATGTAGAAATCGAAATAATAACATTTCAATTATTAAATTACTTATGCAGGGGTCGATCGAGGCAAAATTTCGGACCTATTTAGGGCCCCTTCACAAAAAACATTTAATAAAAGAGGTGCTTTCCCAAAATTCTGTTCTGAAAAAACATAGTATTAATTTTATTTATATTGTTAGGATTTAAACTGTGTAATTTGCAAAAAAAAAAAAAAAAAAAAAATTCACGAGATATGAAAACTTCAGCATAAGGACATATAACTTTTACTATTCACAAAATGGGTCCCTCAAAAAGAAAAATCCCTGCATCGGCCTGTTACTTATTAAAAGCTACCTATTACAAAATAAAATTTAAAGGATGTCGAATAAACATTGTTTACATTTATTAGTGTAATGTAATAATTATAACAAACTAATTTTTCCCTTTATGATAAAAAAAACAAAAACAGAGCATGAAATGAAAGAACATTATATTACCACCTTCCACCTTATATCACCACAGTTTCATGCTAAAAAAGCATATAGAAACACTGGTTTAGATATATTAAAAAGTCTTTTATTAAAACAAAATTTGATTTAAAAAAATCACAAAAGCGAAAATAACTTGTTAAATTTGACTGAAACGGGAATATTAGCATAAAGACAACACTTTAAGCCTAGAAATTTTTAATTATCAATTTTATTTTCCATTTCAATTTTCTCAAATTGAGACATATTTATTTAACAATATTGAGTACTTTAGCTAATTAAAAAAATATCCCAGCCGGCCCGGCCTACAGGCGGAGGTACATTTCGAAGTTAAGTATATTAATTGCACCAACAAAAACTAAATCATGAGTAGATATAAATCCACTTTAACAGTTTTATCTGACCGCTTTTGACGAGTTTCTATTTCATTTTTATATAATAGCTGGTTTTATCCGAATCATGTTAAGGCGGTTTAACAAAAAGAAAAAAAAATACTTTTCCATGCTCCACAACTCGAAATTTTCTGGCACATTTTCAGATTAATTTTTAATAGAAAAAATACGAAACTTGCTGACGTTATTTTTGAAAATATTTATAAGCGACATGTGTTTTTATTTTTCTTTCAATTAATTGAAACTTGATTAATAAACAATTATTTTCTCAGTAGGGCAATATTTTTCGTTTCTAACACAATCGCTTCGGGAAATTCTCTTCAAAATGCCCACTTTGACATCATTTTCTGAAATATATTCTGCCTCTATCAAAAAATCGGTCACTACGGTACATTATATAGTTTCTGAAGAAGAGAATCTATCAATTGGACGCGGTTGAGAGCAAAATTTTATTTAAAAATGAGTAAGGAAATAAGCAGTTTGGATTTGAATACATTCTTAATAAGATGATTTTTTTTTTCAACCGCTATGTATTTTTAATTTGTTTTTGCTGTAAGAATTGGTACTATCAAAAACTTGTCTATATAAATGTTGAAGACAATGTTAAGAAGATATATGATAAATTCATGGGGATTTTATATCTTGTGAATTGACGGAGTTATGGAGATTTTTCTTCTTCACCCCCCTTTTTTTGCTTTTGTTTTTATTTTTTTGCGGTACGAATTGGTCCTATCAAAAACTTGTGAGTATAAAAGCTGTAGATAATATTAAGGAGATGTATAATAAAATTAATTGGATTTGATATCTTGAGAATTGACGAAGTTATAATTTTTTCTCCCAAAAAACCATATTTTTGCGCCCCTTGAGCCCATTTTTAATTTTATCAAAAATCTGTGATACATAAAATTTTGGCCCTATTTTTAGAAGTAATAAAAACTTTAAACTGATTTGATATGTACAAAAATTAAGAAGTTATGGGGGGTTTTCGGTTTTTACAAAATCCCTCCCTATTTCCATCCCCTTGGTCTGATTTTGCCCATTAACGAACTTGACCGAGATTTTACGCCCCTTGATGTTATGTATCGGTTTGGGAGAGATTTGTGCAGAATTATGGAAGTTATCGTGTCCAGTAGAAAGTGATATATATATAGATAGATAGATAGATATATAGATAATTGGTTGGTTGATTTTTAACGCCCAATTATCTACTCTAGGGATATAGGTCCGAGGGGAAAGTGCCCTCCGTGGGGGTCTTTCTAAGGGAACCTAACCCGTATTTACGCATCGAAATCCATGGATCGAAGAAAACCAAGATAGTTAGATAGATAAAGTTTTTTACTGAGGGTGGTTTTGGGTTCTAAAGGTCATGATCGGTGTAGATCTGCAAAAAATTTTCAGAAATTTAAAAATAGGAACGACGCCAGTAGGTAGTATTTCATACGAAATCTACCTAATATATGTAAGAATAAAAATGTATGATTTTTCTCTCAGATGTGCACAGCAAGATCAAAATAAATATTTGCTGACTCCTCCACCCATACCCCCGCCCCTAAGAAAGTTTTGAAATGGACCTGTTTGGAAATTCTATCTTTGGGACCCAAGTTGGCTTTTTGTGCCTCTGATCAAAACTTTTTGTTTTCATATAAAACAAAATGTAATTAATTCATTAAAAACACAGAATGAGTTTTTTAATTATACGAATTTCATCTAATTACATTTTTATAAATGATCTTCATCTGTTTTACTACACCTTTCTTAAAGGGCATTTGAAACACTTCTGAGGTTTCAAAGTAAATTTTTTTTGTTTCTGTTAAGTCTGCAGCTTTTAATGAACACGTGGAAAGCGCCTTCAAATTCAGTCGTATATGAATTGCTTGCTTTATAATTTGCACTCACGTCTTGAATCAGTGATGACTGATAATTATAATCAGTGAAGTTCATAGCAATAAATAAAGAGTGCCTCGTTTGAGCCAATATAGCTCAAACCATTCAATAATGTTGAAAATTGCGAAGGAAGTAACGAGGTTTTTTTAATACAGACAGTTTCGGTCGAGTTTGGGTACCGGCCGAAATTTCGGCGCATTTTCGCCGAAAGCGAATGTTCGGCGAAACTTTGATTTTGGGTCGTAAACGAAACCAAATCTTCGGTCGATGTCTATTCCTAAAAAAATTTATAGGGTTGAAATTTAAATTATAATATGGGTTCTTAAGCTGCCAACATTTTTCGAAATGAGCTATTCTGGACAAATCTGGCGGACATAATTCTCTCAGACAACATTTTGACAATGGGATAATATACTTGAAGTCATTGTCAAAAGGTTATCCGAGCGATTTTGTATCCGAGGAACTTGTCCAGGGTCGCTCAATTTGCAGACCTTTTTCAGCTTATGTGGAGGTCCTGGGTTCAAATCCGAGCCTGGATACTTTTCACTCAGTTGGAAAATTGCAACTACTAGCTTAAGTTTAATCGAGTTTTGTTCAGAATGTATTTTCCTATAAAATATTCCTCTTTAATTTACCTTTTAATCGAAATCAAAAGAATAAAATTTATTTTCCGTATGGATCAAGTTACCCTGGATAACAAATTGCTTCATCATAGCTGTAGATATTTTTCAAAACTGTATTCGTTTTATCTTGCGCAAGAAGGAATTATATTCATTAATATGTTGCAGTTATGCTTTCTAATATAATATTAATAAAGTAGTTATTAATGCAGGTACTTGTCAATTTGTAATTTGAGTATGCAATTTTTATTTATTCATTTTTACGGTCTCTGCTGTGTATTTAAAAGCTGGAAATGATTCTAAATTTATTTGTTCTTCTATGTTGCTTTGTAACACTATGCATTAACTCGACACAATTGTTTAACATACAGGAGTAAATGAAGCATTTTTTTCTCTTATCTGATATATATTTTTTCAAATTTTAACAACGTTATAGGTATCAACATGTGGTATCTCGAAATATGTCGGTTAGACAAAACAACTGCAATGTAATTTTGAAAGTTTGTTTTTATTGCATAAACAGGTTAACTTCACTCTATTTTTGTTAAGAATGCATTTTTCTTGAAAATACTTATCTTTAATTTTCAAGTCGAAAAGAATTTTCAATATAACTGTATCACAAATTTCACACGATTATGTTTTAGAGTGAATCAAGCTTTATCTCTTCTCTCTCTCTATTTTTCCCCCTTTCTAAACATAAGGAATTTACGAAACCCTCAGACGAATCCCAAAATAGGTTGCTTTAACAAAATAGTCGCAATATAATTGCAGAAGTTCGATTACTACATAAATAGTCTATTTTCTCTCGATTTTTGTCGTCTCGATATTTTGCATTTTATATGGTAATGCATTTTTTAAATTTTCCTTTTATTCAAAGTCAAAAGACTAAAATTGATTTTCTCTAATCATCCTGATTTTAAAATAAGGAGGCACCGTGAATAAATAGGTTGCTTCATGACAGTTACAGATGTTTTTCAAAAAAATATTTATTTTATCTATCAAGATACTGGAATCTTCTAATTGTCTAATAAAGATTGAACGCAAAACAAAAGTATTTAATCACATGCATTATCTTTGAATATTTGTGTTTAAAGCATTCTACTTTTTACTTTCTTCTATCTTTACAAGAAGAAAGTATTGGTTTCATGAAAATTTTCGAATTCCAGTTTTCGACGGATTTACACGTTTTATGAGTCAGAGATTCCAAAAAACATGTTTTTACAAAATGTCTGTCTGTGAGTCTGTCTGTCTGTCTGTCTGTCTGTCCGTCTGTCTGTCTGTCTGTCCGTCTGTCCGTCCGTCTGTCTGTCTGTATGTGACACAAATTTTGTGGGCGCTCTATCTCAAGAACTAATGCACGAAATTTCACAAAACTTCATATTTAGTTAGACCTTGATATAAACTAGAACTGATTAGTTTTTGGTGAAAATCGGCCAACAGGTGGCGCTGCTATGCGGCATTTTTAACGATTTCTGCAAAAGCTGTATCTCAAGAACTACTGCACGGATTTTTATAAAACTTCAGATTCAGTTAGTCCAGGATATAGTTTGGTGCTGATTACTTTTTTGTGAAAATCGCCCAACAGGTGGCGCTGGTATGCTACATTGTTCATGATTATCGCAATAGCTCTAACTCAAGAAAAAATGCACGTATTTTCATCAAACTTCAGATTCAGTTAGTCCCTGATATAAATTAGTGCTGCTTAATTTTTGGTGCAAATCGCCCAACAGGTGGCGCTGCTGTGCTGCATTTTTCACGATTTCCACAAGAGGTGTATCTCAAGAACTATTGCACGGATTTTCATCAAACTTCAGATTAAGTTAGTCCTTGACATGAATTGACGTATAAATTAGTGCTGTTTAATTTTTGGTGTAAATCGCTCAACAGGTGGCGCTGCTATGCTGTATTTTTTGCGATTTCCGCAATAGCTTTATCTCAAGAACTAATGCTTGGATTTTCAACAAACTTCAGATTCAGGTATACCTTGATATCGTTTAGTTCTGTTTACTTTTTGTGTAAATCGCTCAACAGGTGGCGCTGCTATGCTATATTTTTTTCAGAATTTCCGCTATAGCTCTATCTCAAGAACTAATGCACGAATTTTCATCCAACTTCAAATTCAGATACACTTTGATATGAATTGGTGCTAAATCGTTGTCATTTCTTGTACTATTTAAATGATTTAATTGACGTGATTTATATAGAAGAAAGTTTTGTGATGGCCACAACATACTAGTTTTACTTTGTATCATTAGTAGGGGAGACAGGGGCTAGTAGGCGCAGTTTTTTGTTATTGATTTTTATTAATTTTTTGTTTAAGTTTTTTATGAAACTTTAACTGTACATTTAAAGAAGAGGCATTGGGCTATAAATATCCGGAGTTTTGTGTTTGTAGCTCTTGTAGTTTATGTTTAGCGGAAGCCTAAAGTAAAAGGAAAATTGTGCGCCAACCTACCACGTCACGGGGAAAGTTGCCTATACCTATGTGGTAAGTTGGCTCACGCTTTATAAAAATTTAAATGAAGATCAAATAAGACACGTAGTTAAGCAAAATCAATTTCATTATTACCAGTAAGTTTAAACAAAGGCGTTATAGCCGTACAATGTAAATTCTAAATTATACAGACATAAAAATAATGAATAAAACAATAACATTGAGTAACTTCTATCCTACTCTATATCATCATCACATTTAAAGTTGTCACAAATAAAAAATCGAGTGTCTCTGTTTGGGCAAGCCTTGTGTGCCCAAAATCTTGCATTGCAACCACTTTTCTCGTTGTTTGCTGTTTTTTTTTTCTATTTTACCTACATTATTTATCAAAATGTTATATTGATCTAATTACAAAATTATTTCTTTTTTTATTCTACAATGTCCTTCAAGAATAATTAATACTATTAAAAAATCTCCGCATTTTTCGCATCTCCTACATTTTAGAGCCGGGAAAATGTGGAAAAAGAGTAGAAAATACTCCAGTAAATACGGTATTTCGGGTTTATGCTTGTTTAGAACATAAATCATCGAATTATTGCTATTATTGATTATCTATCAGTTGTGCCGCAGTCAGTTACGGATTGAAGATAACTAGATCTATTGATGGGTGCTATATAAATTGTAAAAGATATAAAAGTGAATTATGCAGCTCAAATCCTAATTTCATTGCTAAACTACTGCTTATATAGAAATAACCTTTTAAAAATGTAACACACTAAATCCTACTGAGACGGAAACGAAAGGGAGGGTAAAAAGATCTCGTTTACATAGATTTCCGTCTTAACAGGTGCAGAATCATCCCTTATAATCAAATTGTAGTCTTTTTGGCCAGAGCTCTTAATATAATATTCTTTGTTGAAGGCAGGTTTCCGTTTTCACATCTTTTGAAGAAATAAATTGACATTAATACTTTTATAAAATTATGAAACTAAATATCTTTATCTATATTTTACACAATTTAGGAGAAATTAATAAATTTCCACAGAAATTATAATCGGTAAAATTTTTTGCTTATGTCAAACACGGCAAATTCAACACTCTTAAATATATTTTCGTTTCATTTTTACAAGGCGTATGCGGTTTTTAATTTTTTTTTTTTTTCCTGATTTAATTGCAGAATTTGTACAATTTTGTTCAACTAAATCAGACGAAGATTAATATTCAGAAATAGTGGTACTCAAAAGTAAGGACCGAACACAAACTGATTTAACTTAAACAGTAAAGTGACATTTCCTTTTTCTGCACATTGAACTATAAGGAATTTGCAAGTGCTTTTTTTTATTTACAGAATTTTTTTAAAAATGAGATTCTTTTAATAAATATTCGGATTTTACTTATTATTTTATTTATTTATTGACAAATATTTATATCTTTAGTTAATTGTACAAAAAATGTTAAAACTGCCTAGTATTAGGAAAATATATTTTATTTAACGTAAGCATATTTAATGTAATGTGAGTGCAATGTTTGTCATAATATCAAATTTTACTGGATTTCTCTCCAAAATCACCAATTTCCTAAAATTTGTGTAAAAAAATAAAATAGAATTTTATTTATTTTAATAATTTGATATAAAATTTCAATTAAAAATTAATATATTTTCTCATAACATTACGTTTTTAAAAAGAAGTGTTCAGATCGCAGGCTGACCTATTAAATGTCGAAAAATTGTAGCTTTGAAAAGCAGAAAGTCCCCATGTTGACAGAGTATTTTAGTATCAAACTGATATTGGTACAATATTCTATAATCTTGGAGGAGTATTTACACAGTGTTGTGGAATTCTGCATCAGTAGCCAGAACCCAATTTTTAAAATAAAACTTGATATGAGACAGAAATATCATGGTTACAATCAACATCAGTGCAATATCTGCATGCATTGAAAATATTTCTATAAAACACTATTATTGATGAAACATTTGCGTTAAAACTGAATCATTAGTAATATTGTGCCAGTATCTACTATTTGTATTTCTTTGTATATTTGTTAAGCGCAATATCGAGCTAAACCATCCCAATACTCATATTGTCTAAAATTTGAAAGACAATATTGATACGATACTTACCCAAAATTATTTAGAGACGGTGGTTACAGTAGAGGTCTGCACGTTCCAGATTTTCAAGGCCCGGGCCCGACCCGAACGAAAGCTTCCTTGGCCTGTCCCGGCCCGCTGTAAAAATTAAAAAAAAAGCCCCTTAATCCGACCGGACCTATTTATGTTTTCACAGTTCACAGCCTGGACCGCACAAAAATTAGTGAAAACAGGGCCGACTCGTGCGAAAATCAATTAACTCAGAATCGATCCGGCCCGACTGAATTTCTACAAAAAATTCAGATTTTTCTTAACATACAATTAAGATTCTTTTAAAGAAAACAGCAAACATATTTATGGAATATTTTTAAAATATGATAACTTAGATTCTTAAACGTTTTACCATTCAAATAAGGATTCATTAAAAAATTAATGTAGTTTAGAAAACAAGAAAAAAGGGAGGATTAAAAACATCAGAAAATTTCAAGCTGTATAATAAAAAGTAGATTTGTGAAAATATTTCTCTGTCATTTATTATGGCTATTCTCAAATCCAAAGGAGCAACATTTCCGACACATTTCTGAATTCATTTCTTTTCGGAAACTCATAATATTGGCAAATGCTCTTACACTGTATAAAAATCCGAACAGTATACCTGTAGGAATCGGAAAAATAGTTGCCCTTATCGTACCGGAAAAATTTCCGACCCAGCTCGGAATAAAATCCGTAAAAAAAAAAAAAGGAAGCATTCATTAAAACGGTACTTTACGGATTTTATTCCAATTTTACGGATTTTATTCCAACTTTACTGATTTTATTCCGAGATGGGTCGGAAATTTTTCCGGTACGATAAGGGCAACTGTTTTTCCGATTCCTACAGGAAATCTGGTCCTATTTTTTTTTCTACAGTGTACTCAGAAACTATGTAATCGAACGGCGTTATCCATTTTTTATAAAGACAATATGTATTTGAGAAAATACTGTCAAAGTTAGCGTTTTGAATCAAATTTCCGGAGGCAATAGCACGGCAAAGAGGAAAAACCTGAAGTCACGTGACAAGAATCTCTTATATATCAATAAGTAATTTATTTATCAAAAATGAAAAACGCTATTCGTTTCCAAATTCCTTCAGTTGTCAGGCCTGAAAATTTTATCACTTTACAGCTAAAAATGAGTCAGAAAATGTGCCAGAAAGTTTCGCGTTGTTGAGCAGTGAATTTGAGAACCAGCTTAAGGTATATTTCCAAAGATTACGTTAAGAAGCTGCTTTAGCCACTTGGAAATACCCGTTCGCTAATGTTAATCTTATGGAAGAAGTTCTTTAAGATAGCTCGTTTGCATTAAAAAAAAAAATTAAACGATTTTTTTTTTTTTTTTTTCATTGGAGCGCGATCTGCATAAAAGCCGTTTTCTACTTTTTGATTTTGTTCATAGATCTTTTTTATTGGGATGCTTTTTTTTTTTTTTTTGGAGCCATTTCGGAAGTGAAAGTAGATGAAGTAACTGAAGCAGCCCCTTAACAGAAGTCCATTATTGCTAATATTATTTTTACAAAACATACATCCTGTCCTACACGCCCTGAGTACAATTAAATTCAGTTCCGGCCCGGCTCGACTATGTAGAAAAAAATGCAAGCCTGATCTCGACCTGGCACGAGATTGCTGAAAAAAATTAAATCCTGGCTCAGACACCATGCAACTGTCCAATGCCGATCTATATGCTGGACATGTTACATTAATTACAGTATTGATGTTGTCCAACTAGCGTCAGCTCGTGACGCACATTTATACTTATTCTCATGAAAGTCACATCTACTGAAAATAGCTTATATTTTACCTGCTTTGTTCAAAGTTTTATATCGGGCCGATATGCAGCTTAATTTTTTCTATCGTCTCGGCCTGGCAGACCCGTTCAATTTTTTTTTTTTTTTTTTTGTCAACCAGACTTGTTTATTTTGTTTATCGGTTCGACCCGGCCCGTTGAAAAAATGTCCCAAAATTTGCCCGGTCCGCGGCATTTTTTTGTCGGCCCGAACCGACCTGTTGTAAAAACTGTCCCAAAAAATCGCCCGGCCCGTTCAAAAAACTTCCGAAAATTTGCCCGGCCCACGTACCAGGCCGGGTCCGTGCAAACCTCTAGGTTACAGGACGGATTTTATCGGAGTATTACATTTTTACCTTAAATTTCACAAATTTACAGCCAATCAAATAAAATTTTGGTGAAATACTGGCCCAATATTTTTTCGTTACTTCGGTTGTAGGCCAGATTGACGGCGGGCCTTTGATGTTTCTGTCATTTTGTGTGTTTAATGACGTGTAACTCAGGATAATGCCTATAAGAATCAAAAAATGAATAAAAAATAAAAGAAAGAAAGAAAAAGAATGTTCAATCTCTACCCCGCTAGGGGAAAAAAGTGCGTGTGTATGTGGGGAGGTTAATTCTGAATTGGTATGAGTAGCAAATTTTGCGTTGTCTATTGTAATCGGAAGGGGGCTTGTAAAGCTACTGATGAAAAAAAAAGGCCATGTACGTAAGTGAACAAAAACCCTGGAGCATATTTTTTTTTTTTTTTTTTTTTTTTTTAATCCTCATATATAAACTTCTACTGGGTTAAATTTAAAGTTCGACCAATTGTTAGAGAGCATTGACTTTCTGTTCACATAAAAATGTGTACCTTGTACTGCTTCATTATGTTCGAACTAATTTTTTTTAAGTTTATTTGAAGTACGATTTTTATTTCATTTTATAATCTGAAGAACATAGAATAAGCCCAGGTTATATGAATCACTTACCTGACATGAATTCTATTCAATTAAACGACTGATTAAAAAAAAATGGCAAAAGTAACAGAATTGGCAGTCTGTTCTTAGTCATTAAGTTTTTTAAATGTGACTGCTGCTTTTATAAGCTATTTACTCTTTTAAGGCTGTACTATAAATCAAATGTGACTACTTTCTGACACATTCACGAAGGCATTTTTTAAATTTATAGGTGCTTTTATTCAGAAACTATGAAACCGAATATGTTCTTCTTTTTTTGAAAGAATCTTTCAGAAAATGTTGTCAAATTTGGTCCCCCCCCCCCCAAAAAAAAAAAATAAAAAAAACTTCATCGTGTAAGAGCAATCGCTTTTAGCACACGATGTAAAAAAATTATCGAAAATCAAAAACGGTATTCGATTCCTAGTCACTTTCATAACCATGCCTGCCACTTTCATACTTTTACATTTAAAAATGAGTTCGTGAAAGTTAAAAAAATATTGCGTTGTTAAGCGGAAGGTTTTTTTTTTTCTTTTTTTCTTAGAAAGCTACCTGAAGAAGCAATTATTTATTCTATATGAAGAAGCATTATTTTTCTATTTTTTTCTTGAATGTATGTTTTATATTTTTCTCACATTCCCACATCATCGTAGTTTTGGGTGTATTATATTTTCTTATATTAAACTAAAAACATGAAAATCCTACTATTCGAAAAGGTAGTTATCAGCAAAGTATTATATGTCTGTAATTATTTAATCTAGTTGTGTTTTATTGTTTGTTTTAAATAATGGGCATTCCAGTCATATCTACCTGCATAAAAAGCTAACATCATTTTGATGTTTTTTTAAACGTTTAGATAAGAGGAGGGTTCAAGAAAACAGGTCTTGAAACCGAAGCTACTCTGTAATTTGCAAATAGATTTGGGAAAATATATTTATAGACTGATATCATTACTTTAACGACAACTTGGGAAACTGATTCTTACGTCGGTTTTTTTTTTTTTCTCTTCTGTTCTTAACTTTGGGACATAAATTTTATTTATTTATTTTTCATCTGATTATTTGTTAAACGCAAGTGTTGTAGATAGGAAATCAAATTTATTAGTTTGATCTACACTTTTGTCTTAAGTCTGTTCTAAACTTTCCGCTCAATTACGAGATATTGTTTGTTTGTTTGTTTGCATGTCTGTTTGTTTTTTAAATGAAAAATAAAATGTGATTTTCCGAAATCAACTTTTACCTTTTAGAACAAGCTGTTCTCAGCTTGTAGAATTCGAAATTATTTTTTTTCAATTACATTCCCCTCATTTCCGAGATATTATTATTATTATTTTCATTAGTATTTTGAGAGCAGAAAATCTTTTCAAATTCACATTTATCTTACATAAGACTCTTCTTTTTTTTTTTTTTTTCTCACATAATTCGAAAACCAGTTTTTCAATAATATTTGCTTAATCACGAGATAATATTTTGTTTCTATTTTTATGTTTCAAACCACTAATAAAGAGTTATTTATCATTAGTATTTTTTTTTTTTTTTTTTTTAAGGCTATTATTTATTTATTTATTTATTTGTACTTTTATAATTCAAAAACAGGTTTTCAATAATTTTCCGCTCAATTACAAACAGGTACATTTTTCCGTTTTTATTTTTTTAAGTTAAGAACAAAGGGTTACTTTTACGAGATTCACTTCGCACTTTCTTGAGACTATTCTAAAATATTTTCCACTCGTATAATTTTTAAAACAAATTTTGGATAATTTTCTATTCAGTCCCGAATTAATTTTTTTCTCTTGTCGGGTAAATCAGAAATGAAACTTTTACTTTTCGAGACTAACTTCTCTTTTTTTTTAAAACAAAAATCTGTCATACTTTTATTTCAAATTATATTATTCAAGGACATGATTTTGAGGTATATCTGTTTGCAAAATCAAGTGACAATTTTTGCTGCTTTTTTAAATCAAAGTAAAACCTATATCTGAAATTGTCTGTCTCCAAAAGGTTAAAAATCCAAACGTTTAAAATATAAAAACGTTGTTTTAACAACATTCAGTAAGTATTTTTCATCCACGTTTGCATAAAAGTTTCCCACGTTGTAATCAATATTTTAAAAATAACTGTTTTCATCATTTTGTCTATAAAACACCTTAGATCGTTTTTTCTGCTGAACATTCATCATATCAAAAATCACTGAACAAACATACTTTTCTGAAAACAAAACTTTCTATCAGATAAATTCCCATTACCATGGAATTAAGTTTGTCTCAAGGAACTTCCCCGTAGTAATGTTTAATTGAAATACGATGTGACGCTTTTTTAATGTGGACCGCAAACAACGATCGCACAATTTCTCACGAAAATACTAGCTTAAATATGTCTGGATTTTCAATAATTTATTGTTATTACAATTAACTTAAACGGACACTTACAACGTAAATTTTAAATATATATATATATTGTTTTTTAAACATTCTGAAATTAAATTTTTTTTAAGAATATGCAAAATCCCCAATAAAAGTAAACTGAAGCGATTTATAGCCAGAAATATAAAATTACACAACTGTATATTCAATGTAACTTCAATGTTCAAACGCAAATATTTGAACTTACACGCACGATGAACTTTAAACCTATTCCAGTTAAAGCTTTCATAATCTATGTTTATCGATTTCATTTTCTTTAAAACGAGCAAAATCTAAGGATATGGAACTATACTTTTTAAAACGGATGAAAACTGACATACATGAAGATATTTTGATACTCGAATACACATAATATTAGTAATAATAGCTTAATTTTTTATATTTTTGTTCATTTAAAGGGGAAATTTGCAGACGTGGATTCCAACCATCCAGTTTTCTTTCAAGTGAAATAAATATATTTTGAACCAGGAAATTTACTTCCTAAAATCTGTCTCTTTTTTATGTCGTATTTATTTGATTTCATTTAATAAATAAATTTTCTGCTTTGAAAACCGTATGTTTGACAAAAATAAATAAATAAATAAATAACGGTTGGCAGCTGTGAATAAGACATAGGAAACATACAAAAAAAAATGTTAAATTTTAAACTATAAATAATTTGAAATTATCACATCACGAAATAAAAAAATAAGCATTCAAATAAATTAAATTAAAATGATAATGTAGCATCGGAAATATAATTTTCTAATTTTAAATTTAATAGTATTTAAAACATTTTTATTACAAACGACTAAGAACATAAAAAATCTTTTTTTGGAATAATTGATCTTCAACTTCCACTTAATTTTTAATAATGTCTGTCCAAATGTTTATCACTGTATAAGAAGATAAACGTTTCTTAATCTTAGAAAATGTAAAAAAAAAAAAATTGCACAATAACCCCTGCCAAGTTACATACGATTCCGAAAAGCATTTTATTTATCATTAGAAACCTCGGAAACTAATATATTTTCGAGATTTAGAAGTATTTATAAAAGCAATGTTTTTTTAAGCCACTGATTTTCGGAAAGGTTTCTGAGTAGTTTTTATGGAGTATTAATAAGTTTCCTCAACCTGGAATATAGATTTTTCGGAAGCTAACAATTCTGAAGTAAACATGTTCAAGTTCAACAAATATGTTTTGCAGAAAAAACAATAAATAAACAGTATTAACATTAAAATTAACATTAATTTTATATTTTTACTCTTGCATACGTAAATTCCGTTACGCAGCTGCAAATTTTTATTTTCAAATTAATTGCATCTAGAAAACGATATTCCGGTTTGAAAAAACTGATTAATACTATAAAAGCAACTCGAAAACATTTCCGCAAAATCAGTGGCAACAGAAGAATTTTTTTATAACCGCTGTTTAAATCCGTGAAATACATTATTTTCAGAGGTTTCTAAAGGTAAGGAACACATTTCTGAATCGTCGGCAATGGCAATTCTATAGATCTTATTATACAGGGTGATGACGAATTCATGGTATAAAATTTAAGGGTTGGTACAGTACACTATAACAATCATTTATTGTACAGGAATGTTTGGGCGAAAGTGACGTGTTGAGGCACAAACACAAGAAAGAGACATTAAAGCAATGATAATTGAGAGCGTCATTGACAAGTGCTATATTTAGAATAAGTGTTCAAAATTATGTCAACCAACGGTAATACATGCCTGGTACAGTCAATGAAGCGATTGGCGTACAGATTCAAAGGTACCAGGTATTTCATTCACACGTGCAGCAGCAACGGATATTCTAGAGACGAGATTGTCAATAGAGTCAACTGGAGTCGCATAAACAAGACTCTTCAGATGTTCCTATAAGCAGTAATCCAGGACCAATAAATTGGGAGATCGGGATGGCCAAGTGACCAGTCCAGCCCATCAAAGTAGGCAGTTGTTATCGTATTTTTCTAGAAGAGTTTTCACCAGAACTACTTCAAGATGTTCAGATCGCCATTCGTAAGCGACTGTGGTTTCAGCATGATGGGGGTGTCAGTGCATTTCAGCATGATGGGGTGTCAGTGCATTTCAGCATGATGGGGTGTCAGTGCATTTCAGCTCTGTTGTGTGCAATTACCTGAATGCCACTTTTGAGGCGAGATGGATTGGGGCTGCACATTTATGCGGCTCTAGAAAGATCTCTTTGCTCGAATATCCATAGCTGCTGCACGTGTGCATGAAAAACCTGGCATTTTTGGAAGTGTGCACCAATCGCTCCATCGATGCTGCCAAGCATATATCACTTTTGGTGGACGCAACTTGAACAGTTATTATAAAAATTGCACTTGTCAAGGACGCTGTCAATAAACACTTTTGCTTTCCTTTCATGTGTTATTTCCCGTGTTTGCACCTCACCGCGTCACTTGCGCCCATATATTCCTATTCAATAAATCATTGTTACAGTGTTCTGTTCCAAACCTTAAATTTTGTACCATGAATTCAGGATCACACTTTATAGATTCATACATTTATATTCAAAAATTAAGAAACATTTGTCCCATTTTACAGTGTAGGTTAGTTAGATACAGTTTTCTGAAAAAGCATTGCAGAGGACTTCTTTAATTTTTACAAGAAGTTTAAAAATACATCATAAAATAACAAAAATAATAAGATGTTTTTTTTCCTCAAAAAGAAGTGAGTTTAAAAAATAGTTTTATAAACTTTATCTGTAACAGATAAAATTTATAAAATCACAAAAAGAAAATTAATATATTCATGAATATTATAGTTACATTAATCATATTAGATATGTTTAAAGAAACATATTTGTTACAAAACATAAAAAATTTCAGCTCTCTAAACTTTAACAGATTTTATACAATGTATACTTAAATATGTAAAAAATGGATTATAAGAAAAACTAAAAAAATAAAAAAATAAAATAAAATAAAAATAAAAATGTACACACGTATGTGTGGTATTGTTTTTTTTTATGAGTTTAAAGGTTCGAGCTTTAGAAATTTAAATAACTTGAATTTGTATAAATTTTACATATTTGAAGTTGGCTGTGTCTGTTAAACACGAAACTTAAAAATATGAAGCATTTTATTTCTGCCCCCTTAAGGAGATCTATATAGGGAAAAACATATATTTTTTTATCATTTATAAAGAAATGATTTGTTTTTCATATAAATGTGCGCATATTTGTTAGAAATTCAGGGAAAACTTTCTGTCAAATATGCTTAATATCATGTTTTTTCTAAAAAAAAATAGCTTGTAGTAGCATGCTTTAAAAAGGCTACAGCTACATAAATATTTAATATTTCTGCCTTTTTTAAAGATTTCTGAAGTTGTTTTTTAATATTCGCTAAAATGATAGGGAAATATTTTGTTTTTTCATTTATATCCCAGGGGGTTTTTAAATTATATATTTCGTTAAATGGTAAATTTCCACAAAAACGGCCAGTTTTTCATGCTGATAAAGTTACAAAAAATTTTCTAATTATTTTATCAAAAAAATCTTTCCTTACGTTTTTCAAATACTATATCGAGATTTAAAACCATGTATGCACTTTTATTATGAGTGTATAAATACTAAAGATTTGGCTCTTAAAAATGACAGGCAATCCTCTGCTCCTACTTGTAAACTCTAAATGGTAACAACTAAAAAATGATCAATTACAACATGTGCTCAAAATTAGCATAAACACCCCCAGAATATGAAATTCTGATATGGATTCTCAAATAAACGTAATATGGAGTATTTTCTATGAAGGCAAAATATTAGTTTTTTTTTTATGATACTTTGCCGAGAAATGGAATAATGTCTACTTTAACAAAGCAATGCACTCTTATTAATAAGTTATCCAACTATTTAGCACTTTAGCACCTACTCTGCTTTTGTACATGGAATCGATTCCGTTACATTTAAGTTTTTGCTTTCAGATAAATTGCGAAGTGAAGCAAATTGTTTCGTTAAAAATGCTGAAACTATAATGTAAACAGAATCAACAAATCTAATTCAGTAACCTATATATTTTTAAGGCTTCCTCTGGAGGTCAGATGTAAAATGACTCAAGTAAAAAAATAATAAATAAGATTTAATCAGGAGACGTCAGTATTTTGGATAATAAAGTGTTTATGTATTTATTCACTTATTTTATTTTTTGTTTGTTTAGATTTAAAAAAATGTCCCACAGCAATTTGTATGTTGTTTTTATTGAGCGATGCACATTTTAAAGTTATAGAAATTAAAGTTAGTGGAACAATAAACAATCAAATATGAATGCTTGTTTCCTAATTTATTTCTTTTGTTACTGATTTCATAATTAAACTATTTCTCTTGTTATTAATTTAACTTAGATATCTTTAAAAAGTTGATAACATTTTAATAAACTTTTGTCAATTTTTTTGGACAAGGGGTAAATTTATACTAAATTTATATATTAAAGAGTGAAAGGTCTATACTCTTTTCCACCCCCACCCCCCTCAAATCCATATTTCTTTAATCTTTTGAAGTGACAAAACACGTCATTATCAATACTTATTAAAATGAATTTTTAATTGCCCTTGTAAAATTATATACAGGGTGTCCACTTTCAACGGTGCCAAATGGCTAATTCCTGAACCGCTAGGCATAAACTTGTAGTTCTAATTACAAAAATGTTCTAAATGAGGTAAAGAAGTAGAGATGGGAACTACAGTTATTTTTGGTTAACAGGTTACATCGTTCCACACTTGTACAGGTAACAGGTTCCAACAACCTGTTATTTTTATAACATATAACTAATCGCTGTGTATCCGGTCGACGGATGTTTTAATTAGAAGACGTTTCAAAACAAATGTCTGAAACAATTTTTTTGACGTAATTATAAATGCTGTTTTATATTCTGATGAATCAAAATCAGTGACTGGTTAAAAAATTAATTTTTGCAAGGCAAAAACTTACCTAGTTATAAACTTTGAATTTCATGCATTTTTGGCGTTTTCTGACACTAAAAACATGTTTTTCCATTTATAGTGATTAAAACATTGAAAATTCATAAAATTCTAAGTATCATAACTCGGTAAGTTTTGATCATACAAGAATAAATTTTTGCTATTTTACTTGTTAGAACATGGCAAAACTTCTTCTAAATAAAATTTATAGGATCCAGGCATTGTATAAAATTTGTAATTTCTTATCTATTTAAAAAGTAATTATTGTAATGTAAATCGATTTTTATGTGATGCAAAACAAAATTTGAAACATTTTTGCAACTGGCTATACCTCTAAAACTAACGGCTTAGAAATTAGTTAATGGTTAACGATAAAAGATACGCGCTGTATAATATTAAACACAGCTTTAACAACGAGATTTCTAAAAAAAAAAAAAAAAATTGCGTACAGCATAGATTATGAAACACTTTCCAACACATTCAGAATACTATAACAAAACTTCACAATTTACAAAGGTGGAAGATGACGTTTTGATGAACAATTTGGAAAATGCAGAATGCATTTGAAAACACGATTTCTGCTATTACCATAAATAGTAGTTAAAACATGCGATTTTTTTGCAGCCCTGTATATGATCTACAGCATACTACATAATACTCAAAAAAGTTAGTTCAGTTAAACGCATAATACACTTTAAAATTTCCGCTCAGCAATTTTAACAATGTTGTTTAGAACTTTTGTTCGACCTTGCATATGATCTAGAATTTATAAACACCAAGTAATATTTAAAAAATTGTTACATTTAAAAAAGCATACGGCAAATGAAAACGCACTTCCAACAATTATTCTGCGTAGGCTTCAATAGTCCAATTATTGTTCATTTTCTTCTATATCCATATACTTTTGTTTGTTTCTGTAAATAAACGATAAGTTCTATGCACACCATATTCTATAGTAAGAACCTTGTAGTACACCTTAGTGATGTATATCAATTTCAATACATTTTAAATATTGTAATATCATTAATATACACGGCGAACGATTTTCCCCCATATATCGTAATGTAACGGAATTCTTTTGAGTGGCCCTGTAAAGGAACCAAAAATGCTACACACTTCCTTTTCAATACAGAACATTCCATACTAAAGCCCAAGAATAACATATATCCATTTCAAGGCAATCAGACAATATTTACACGAGTTAGAGCAAGGACGGACAGGCGGACAAACAAACCGAATTCATAAACACTTTTCAACTACGGTGGAAAATACTCAAAAAGAGAAATTCGATCCCCGATTTCATAGCAGCCATATATATCAACACATATTCAAAGCTAATTTCACAAGAACAAAAAATATTATTTATATACTTTTAATCAAATTAAATTAATCCAAACAAATTTCGTTCGTACAAATATGTTTTTCAAATTAATAACAACTGTACTAAAATTAAGTTTTCTCACAAATAATAGGAGGCTATTTTCTTTCTTTTTTTTTCAGCTAAATAAAATCACAGAAGTTAAATGCTTTCCGCCTCCCATTAAACGAAATGATAACACAAAATATTGAAAACACTTGGCCATAAAGCGAAATTTATAGTGCGAGAATCCCCCCCCCCCCTCCAAGCAAACCTCCATGAGTACGTAGTAATAACCCTTCCCTTTTAAATATTCAAAGAAACTGCCCATAAATATTTTTCATTTAAAATATCACCACAGATCAAATGATTTCCTATTCCTCATAATAATTGCTAGATGTGCAAAACACTCTTTCATTCAGCCCAATAAACATGAAGAGTAAATAAGACAAAATTATCCTGCTAGATAAATTTATTGCTCAGCGTAATTTTTCAATTTAAAACACTTTCGTAACAAATGTTTCAAAATAAGCAAATGTTATACTGACCGCAGAAAATTTTAACAGGTTCTATTATCTCTGTTTATTCAAATGCTTACCAAACGATAAAAAGAACATTTTATATGTTAAGAACTAGATATACTGATGGCGTAATGAAAATATATCCCAATGAATTAAGGAATTATCTGCGGTTGGTTTTCAATCGAAATCAATCTTAGTTAGAATGTACACGTTTTAAACGCGCTAATGTATTAAGAATTATAAATTCCTGCATTTTATTTGGGATGTGGTCAAATGATGTTTCATTATTTTTGAAAAAGACTTCTATCCAAAATCGAGAATTGAAATTTTTAAGGCATAAATTTATAAATAAATGCATTTTACTTAAACGTTGCAAAAAAGTACTTTTTATAAATTTAATGATTTTAAACTAGAGTTTTGCTGCTTTTTGGGGGGAAGGAGGGGGGGGGGGGAGTAGAAATCGATGCTTTTAAATTACGTATAATTGTTCAATTTTAGTTTGGAATATTGAACAGGGGTGTTGTTGTGCTGTCTTTAAAAAAAAAAAATTCCCCGAATCTTTGCAACTCCATGTAAGAAATTCATTGTAATTCCTATTCCTAATTTCTAATGTGTAACTGAGCTATATGTTTGGCAATATAATTCATAGGTATATAATTTTTTTAATGTACTCGTTGAAAATTAGAAGCAAAACAAGAAAAAAAAGCACGAAAATGTATTTTTAGTTGGAAAAAAACTGGTCAGATCAAACGTTAGACAAAACGTTACTGGGTTTTGGAAAGTCAAACTTGGCTTTTTGTTAAGTAAATGCTAAATGAAAACAATTAATATATATATTAATATATATATATACGATTCTTGAGTACAAAACATGTCAAGCATGAGCTTTTTTCTTACCAATTTTCAGATGTTTTTCTGATCTACTATTTATTTCCGTGTTTCGTTTAGGCTCTACTTTGCACAATCAGAATCGGAGAAAGTATGTGATGGTGGTGACCTAGCACCAGACACCAAGCCGAAAAAGCGTTTAATTTTAATTAGTGCTCCAAGTTGTTAGTTATTCATGCATTAGGGGTTGATGAAATGTAAAATGAAGATAGGGCCAAGTTAAGGGCGCACGTCTCAAAAGAAACGATTGAGGACGTTTTTAGTGAATGTTCTATTTTAGAGGCACGAAATTGAATCTTTTATTAAGGCAAATGAATCCATTTAAAACCATATGTTATTTAATTAACAGGTACTTTTCGGTAACATATTAATGGAATATTAGGTTCCAGTATAGTAACAGTGTTTTTTATCCTAATACGTTAAATAATGCCCATCCCTATAAAGAAGCGATTTGGGTCAATAAAAATATTTCTTAAAAAAATACTAAATTTAATTTTTATACGGTCCCCTAGTCCTATTAAGTTATATTTAGTAAAATTATCCTATTACATTAAGAGGTAAGACAAAAAAAAAGTCCCAATCTTCTACGATTTAAACTGACAGAGTAATAGCTGTTTACAGTTGAGGCATCTTTTTTACTGTGAAATAGGGGTCATTCACAAATTTACTAGAATTATAAATAATCGTCAGATAAAAAAAATAGTTGAAAGTAAAATTAACATTACAATATAAATTTGAAATATGTTGTCATTTTGACATATTAAAGAAAAATATACAACTTGTACTAAAAATATAAGTTAAAAAACAGCAGAATTTTTGTTAAATGGAATGATGAAAAGCAACAGTAGTATCATTTACAATATGATACATATTTTAAAATGTTATTAGATTATCTAATCTAAAACTTAATTGATAAAAGTTAAAGTTAACTTAAAACTTGCTCGAAATGATTTCCTTCGACTGCAGTGCAGAAATGTGCACACAAAATAAATCCTTCTAATACTGTAAGCACTTTGCATGCGATCCCTCGAAGCTTTGCCAAACTCATCTGTGTTCAGTTGCGGGAAATTTGTTTAAGTCATGAAATTGAAAGTTTCATAACTCGGTCAATTTTAGTGTTGGGTGAATGGGACTTTTTTGTCTTACTTGTTAGTGTAATAGGAAGTTTATACTAAATATCACTTATAGCACAAGGGGCCGAATAAAAATTTAAATTTCATAATTATTTAAGAAATGTTTTTAATGGTCAAAACGAGTTTTAAAATAATTTTTTATCTCATTTAAAACATTGTTGTAACTGTATCTATATGTCCATGACTAACGGTTTAGAAATTAGCCATTGGACACCGTTGAGAGTGGACACCCTGTATATACATCAATTTACTCTCTTTTACGATTTTTATGAACTTAAAGATTGAAAATTATAGATAATATTGTAAATTTGGAATCAACGGTATGTATATACGTATATAGATATGTATATATATTTTTTTTTTTTTTTTAAAGGATATATATATATTTTTTAAGATGTGTTTAAAGTCTTGTTTTTTGTTCAAAATAGGATTTCTTCATTTGATTGCTTCAGTATCTCTTTTTTAGTGACAAGTAATATAAATTTTAATTTTCCTTCATTACATTTGTTTTTTAGTTTAGATTTTTTTCTAACGATTTTAATGAAGAACATTAAATTGTAAATTATGTGTAGTAGTCTTAATTAAAAATTCATAAATCTAAAATAGTGGCATCCTAAATTAGGTAACATTGTATAATGTCGAAATTCTTAATCCTAGATGTAAAATTAGAAAGTTACTGAACTCTGGTTAACGAAGTATTTACTTTTATAAGCATCTGGTGAAAAAAAATGAAAACCAGATGTGTATCAAAATCAAAATAATCCGTGACCTTGTTCTTTCGGCAGTATATAGCAAAGATTCTGTTTCAAAATTCCAATGCTCTCATCATTACTCTTAGTTTAGTAAAAATTTTAAACTTTTATATTACTTAGCAGCGAGTTATTTCCACCATAAGAGCTGTAAAATTAATTTCAACAAAATTCGATCATAGCAAATAATTTATAGATTCTATGGTTAAATCCTCTTTTTGGCAGCATGGAAGAAGATTCCCTTTCCAAATTCTAGCATCACTGCTGTTAATTTAATAATTTTAGCTAAATTTTTTATAACGAAGAAAATTAGTTTATTCCATTTCAAAATAAATTTATACCATTCGAAACCACTCGAATAAATGAATTTGCAGGTTTTGTGGTTAGTGTAAAAAACAGAGAATAATAAAGATATATTTTCCTCGTACAAAATGTAAATCAGGAATGCAAATTTTGTGCAATTTTCCTATTTTCTGTGCTTTTGGAAGATAGTTGATTTTCCGCATTTTCTAGCATTTTAAGATTTTTTTGTTTCTTTTTTTGTCAACTACCTAAAAAATGACGTTTATTGAAAGCTAGTGTCACTATAGTTTTTCAATATATATATATATATATATATATATATATATTTGTATAGTAAATGAGATTATTAGAATAGTTGGGCGTATTTTCTTGTTTTTGTTATCAATTTCCTTTTTTGATGTGTTTCCTTGTATTTTTCATTTTTACAAGATTTTATTTCTATGAAATACACATTTCAAACAATCACCACGCGTTTTACTAGTACTTTTATTATATATTTTTAACATTTTGCAGGAACTTTGAATATTATATTTTTCTGAGACATTTTTTTTTTTTGAAACTGGAACAAAAATGCTGTAAAAACTTTTTCGAAACTCATTTCTCATATAAAATCTTTAATTTGAGGAGTGGGGTTATAAAGCAAGCATTATTCTTTTTATGTTAGTGACATTCGTGGGCATTTCCTTTAATTCCTAACACATGTTAGAAGTTAGCCGACACTTTTTCATTCATTAATTTTAATTGAAAAACTTTGATGAAGTTCGAGCTAGAGAAATCTGCATTTTTTCTTTGCGTAAAAAAATCGGAGGAAATACTTTACACTAACTAAACAAAATTCTGAGGAATACACATGTATTCCAAATTTTTACATCCTTTTTATGCTTCTTTCTCTTCAATGAGTAAATTTGCCTTTTGAAAGAAAGAAATGAAAAATGTTAAATTTTGGTCATTTTTCTTCTCACACTTTCTCGTAATTTCTTGGAAAGAGGTAAAAACAGTTTACAGATGTTTTTTTTTTTTTTTTTCTTTTCTTTTCTTTTTTTTTTTTTTTTTTTTTTTTTTTTGTTCGTTTAAGCTTACTGCAAGTAGATGATTGAAATAAATAAATATCTTTTTTCTTGTTTTCAGTGACACTATCAATTTAAAATACATGATGATTCTTGTGAAACGATGTTGCATTTGGTACTTTTACACACAGTTAAATATCTTGGGATATTTACGGCATGTAAAGAAAATTGGTTATTTTGACTGAGAAAATGAAGTTATTTTCATAAAATTATTATTTTTCTTTTTATCCTCCTGAAATAATATAAAAGACAATTGTACATAAAAAAAAATCCGTGCCGGCTCGGCCTACAGGTGCAGGTAGATTTCAAAGTTAAGTGCTAATTTCACCAATAAAAACTGCATCAAGATTAGAGATAAACCCAATTTAACAATTTTATCTGGCCGTTTTTGACAAGTTTTAAATTTCATTTTTCTTTAAGAGCTGATTTTATCAGAATCATGTTAATATGATAATTTTTCTTCAAACCCAATTTTTTTATTTGGTTTTTCTGTAAGAGTTGGTCCTATTAAAAAATGTTCAGTATAAAAATTGTCGATAATATTAAGAAGATTTATAATAAATTTAAGCGGATTTGATATCTTATGAATTGACGAATTTGTGATTTTTTTCTTCTTCCACCCGTTATAGTATTGGGTTTTTTGTTATAATTAACCTCATGGAATGATTCTTAAGGGGGTCCGGGGCTAAAATTTCTCAAAAAATGCAATTTTTTTATTGGCTTAAAAAAGATAATTGAGTTTTTAGCGTTACATACCGCAAACCGCATGCTTTTATCTTCATTAGATCGAAAGATATAACACCTTTTGCCTTGAAAAGCGATGCATTAGTGTTGCCCTCTGACGAGAACTTTAACTTAATTTATCTCAGAAAGACTTTTTTCACGATTTGACAACGTTAAAAGAATATATCTAAAGTTCCTTGCAAGATATACGTATGAAATTTTCAAAAGAACTTTTATGCTATATTTACAACAAATTATCTTCGGGATTTTTAATTTTGAGTGATAATTGTGAAAATATGCTAATTAATGCAAAACTCACTCATAAAAAAACTTCATTTTTTTACTTAAAATGTTTTTATAAGATTCATAGTCAGTATTTCAAGAAATCCTGAAAAGAAATTAAAATGACACATTTTCTGTACACAAAGGTGTAAAAATTTTGTAAATCGAGTAAGTAGTTTCAGAGTTATATCAAAAATTAAATATGTTTAAAATTTTTAAATTTAATTTTTTTTTAAAAATATTTAAAATTTTTCAGATTTTTTTTTACATGCAATATTCTGATTATATTAAAACATATTTCAGAAAACAATTTCATAACAGAATCTCTATAAATAAAAAAAAAAAAAAAATAGAATTTTGGGCCCCGGACCCCCTTAATTCATAATTAATTCGAAAACTAACATTTTGCACAAAAAGTTAGAAATATGTTCATACAGAACACAACCAGATTTAGTAATTATTTAAAAAGCAGTGTCTATGAAGAACGGTATCGTTTCGTATATAGATGCGTTTGAAAATCAAACGTCTATCGGCAATAATACTTCCTCTCTGAAGGATCACCTTTTCTCTTCGGAGAAATTCTTTTCAAACTCATTCCATGATAATCCTCATCAATACTCTTAAAACCTCTCCGCCAGTTTTCTACGAAGAAAGTCTATACTCTTTTGAGACGTAGCGAAAAATCCGTAGGTAGGAGTTGAAATAAAATAATTTAACAAGAATGTGGTGGGAAAAGCTGGAGGTTTAAAGCGAATGTAAACAGCGCATATTAATACATCATAAATGGTGGAAAAATAGCTGGTTTAATAATTTCGCAGAATAATAACTTCACAGCCCTATTTATCAGACAAAGCAAAGCAAATGCGCTCTTCCCAAAAGTCAGGTTGTCTTTGGCAGATCTGATTCAGTTCTATATTTTGTGAATCTCTCCTACGTTTCGCTGAAGGCTGTTCTCAACTGCTCTGCTCAACAAGCGCAAAACATTTTGACACATTTACAAATTGATTTTTTAACGGAAAGATATAAAATTGGAAAGCCTGGCCATGGAAGCGATTTGGAATCGAACTGTTTTTTCCAGTTTTTGATCAATAAATTACCTATTGAGTTATAAGCGATTTTGATCACCTAACACGGCATTTTCCTCCCCTTATTGACTGGATTTTCTTCTTTCGTTTGGAAGTTCAGTTCAAAATGCCAACTTTGACAGTATTTTCTGAAAGATCAATTGCGTTTACAAGAAAACGGAAAAAACAGTTCGATGACATAGTTTCTGAATAACAATACCTTCTAGTTTCATGCGTTTTCGAACAAAAATGAATTAAAGCTTATGTCAGAAAGTTGACCCTTTGGATTTGAGAACAGCCTTAAAATATGTGCTTTCAAAATTCGTAGCGAAAACACGAATATCGAATCTGGTAATATCTTTTTCAAACATTTCTGGAATGCTAAAAAGTTTTATTTGCATTACTTTAATAGGATTGGAAGCTTTTTTTTAAGGTGCCAAATTGAATTAACACGTCATACTGCCATTCATACACTGATTCGTTGTAATTGCAAACCTAGAGGTCTTGACTATCTGGAATAGCGCGCATTTACGTACTAGTTATTTTGAACAGAAATATTTTCTTTATTAATTCCCAGAATGCCTATTATTAAATAAAGAAAAGTAAAATTTTCTCCCTAAGAATTTTTCCAAACCTGATTTAGACGCGCCAGCCATCATAGAGCGCATTTATTCAGAAATACATTTCACGACAGGCGCGTCGTATGGAGATCAACGTGTTAACCTGTAAGTGCCTTTAATCCTCTAGATTTTGATTTCTTAGGCTATTATCTCTAATCTATTTTGTTAAATTTAGGCTATTCTTTGTATTAGATATTGCTAACATTTCTGTTAATGAGCTGGATAAATAATTAATTTAAACTGCAACTTTCACTGAACTTAACATTTTCTATAAAACTTTTAAGGTGCTTGGTAATTCTTAAAGGTGCTTTCAGTATTTTAAGGTGAAATCCCTACTGAAAACAATCAAATCTCAAAGAAAAGAGACGCCTATGAAGTTATATCACATTTGTGCGATAAAATCTTCCTAACAAAAATAACTTCTAAGGTCGTTATAAAATTGAAATTGGGAGAACACGAGTTTAAATATCAATCAACCCAAAATCCGTAGACATTTTTTTTTATTTTTTGCTCGAACTTAAAATAAATAAACGACCAAGTGCGAGTATTACTCGCGCTCAGAGGGTTTCGTACAATAAATATATGAATTATTAACTGTCTTATTTTTTAAAAAAAATCGTTGCTAAAAGAATAAGACATTATAAAAAACTATACAACGTAGGGTTGGGTGTAGCTGTATGAAAAGTATGAATGTGTATACCATAAAAGTTCAAAGAGATATGAAGACTAAATATTATAAAATATTGCTATTCTGCATAACTCTTTTTTAAATTTCATCCTAATCTGTTTTATCGAAGAACTTAATTCGGTACTGACAATATAAGTAGTGCATTTTTTAATTTTATTTGTTATTTCATAAAACTAAATTCAGTGTTAGTAAATATCTTTTTATTTACAGTGTAGCTAAAACAAAATTCTTGTTCAAAGTTTAAACTTGACATTGTGCTAAGCGCGCTTCGAACGGAGGTCGCAAAAATTGCAACGCCACCTTGGTCCGTGCCGTGTTTTTCCAAGTACGTTTCTAATTACTTTTAAAGACATGGGAATCGTATTGATAGATCCATTTGAGGCAAATTAGTTGCGAATCACATAGTATTTATGTGATTAATTCTAATTAAATTAGTCTGTTTTTAACAATTTGACATTTATTGCTTTTGTACTGCTACTGGGCATTGCATTACACAAATATGTCATCAAAAGTTGTTAATTAGACTTTAAAAGCCGACAGTAGATAGAATACGCCTCTACGCCTCCTTGTCATTATGTATGTCCAAACCGTACGTGTCTTTAAGGGTTAATATCTCGGCTAAGTACCGACGATTTTTTTCGAAAATAAATATCAGCAATGCTTTTACTCTTCTGTTACGATAGGTACCTCCAGCGCTCTTCAACACCTTTGCGGAACGCCCGTAAATTTAAATTTGTGTGTAACGTAAAAATGCGCTTTTCTCAAAAACTGTGCGACCTAGGTTAATCGCTATAATTTTCTTTCAAGGTTTAAATTAACGTCTAGTACCTCTAATTTTTTCATAATTTAAATTTCAGTAGATTCAGAAATACATGGGGGGGGGGGGGAGGGCACATCTTTGCACTACATTTTCGATATCTCTTAAAAAACCTAAAATTAAAAGCAATATATTTTTGAGTTCAGCATTATGAAGCCTTTCACACGATATACAAAGAAAAGATTTTTTTTTCAAATAATTTAATTAGCCCCTGTACACTTTTCCTAAATACATTTGTGAATGTTTAACAATCTGTAATTTTGTGGGTCAATAGTCTTTATTATGTCCCAAACTTGAAATTTCCATGTTCCATAGTTTATGAGTAAAATGACTGTGACAGACAGCCACAGGAGTGATCTTATAAGGGTTCCGTTTTTGCTTTTTCAGTACGGAATCCTAAAAATGCTTATCGTTTAGGAATAGTTCGTTGAAAGTTTAATTTCCTTTATTTACAAAAGGAAACATGCAAATACGTTAATTAATAATTTACCGTTACAAAACCGCTGAAAAACAATGTTTCAAATTGAGTTTAAAGTTTTGTCTTCACTGCTATCGCTCGCCTGTCTGCACAGCTCAACGTTTACGGCTTGTATCACCATGATTTTAGGAAAATTTCCATCAGACCAAATGTACAACATTATTAAAAAAAATAATAATAATTAAAAATTTTTTCGCCATTTCAAATCTTTCTGGTCCCCTTTAATATCTTTAAAAATCTGCTGATTACTGACTGTCAATTCAATGAGATGACATGTGAGAGATCTACCAGGTGGAACCTGCCATGTAATTTTCCTCAGGATGGAGAAGTCAAGTTTCATTAAGGATCGTAACATTTTATGAAACTTTTTAAAATTATATAATTAAATTTTCATCATAAAACATCTGCATTTCCTTAAAGCAATTTAATCGTTTAGTGTACTTTTTCTTGATACTGCAGGATAGGGGAGAAGTGTAATAACCTCCTACCACATACTTACGACCGTCTCTACAAAGAGATAAAACAAAGTGTTTGTAGATTAGTAGTCATCATGATTTCTTTTTTCAACGCGTACATTGCACTGTGTAAGTATTATGAATTTTTTATGGTAAATGGGAAATAAATATATTTAACTTGAAGATATCGGTCGCATTACCTGATATCTGTACTGGGGATAGAAGTTTTATAAAATGTTTTCAATAAATAGATTTCAAGAATATCGATAAATATGTGCAGAGAAATTAATGCAAGATTTATCTTGGAGGAAGGAGGAGGAGGATGGGGTATTCGTTCAGGTGGCAAGTGGCAGATCGCCACAGGTGCGATTCAATTCCTTTTCATTTGTTCGGAAGGGGTCGGGGAGTCGCATCTCTTTGTAGAACCGCATCTGTTATTGCGTCAATTCTTCATTTATATACGAAAGCTTCAGCAAAACAAAATGTGCTGTCCTGTCGAATTAGTCTTAATCGATGTTGAATTAAAACATTTTTTTTTTCCCGGAAGGGATTTTGCTGCACCGTTTTTTTTTTTTTTTTTTTTTTTTTTTTGGGGGGGGGGGGGGGGGAGGGCTAAGGAGTTCTGGGAAAAATTTGCGCTTCTATAGGTCTAGGCTATTGGAAAGCATAAAATTCCAGATCTTCCAGAGAAGGTGAAAGTTCGATGACACCCCCCCCCCCCCCACACACACACAAGGGTCAGTATTTGAATTCCTCACTGATCTTTATCTTGGGGGAAGGATGTTATAATCACCATACCAAACCTGTACACAACAGTGCATCTACAGGGAAATAAAATGATATTTCAAATATAGTAGACTGGTTCCCTTCATGTTTTTTTTCTTTTTATCATACAAAGCAGAGTGCATTTCAATATCCTTATTATTATATTCACCGTGTAAATTTGAAAGTTACGTAAAATTTTATTTGTTCAGTTGAATGAAGATATCGACCTCAGTAATTCGGATAGAAATTGAAAAAAAAAATTCCAATCCTAAAAAAAAAAAAAAAATCCGATAAATATGTAAAGAAAAATTAATTGCAAAATTTTTTAAGAAAAAAAATCCATTTCTTTCTGTCTTTTGACGTGCTATCTTGTACTGCACCAACAATATCAAGAATTTTGCTGACGACTGTTTTTAAAAATATATAGAATTCTTTCTTTTGAAAAAAAATGGAGAAAGAAATGTAAATGATAAAAAAAATACTCGTGGATGTTTCATTTCGCAATCAATCGATAAAGGCTGACGCCACTTGTCGCCCCCTTTGCCTCCCCCTTTTTTGCGATTGCGGTGCATTTTGATCACTTTCTCTACGCGGTACGTAAAAGTGATTAGTCTCTGTTCAGCATTTGCATTGGAGGTTTTAAGGGTGGAATAAAAACCCTTAAAGGCTTTAGCCATAGGTTTTTAAAACCCGTTGCTCGGCACATTTCGGACGCCCGATATTGTTTCACAGCTATAGCAGCTGGCGCCTTTTTTTCCATCTGCATGAATATATATAATATTTTTTTCTTTGACGATGTTTTGTTCAGATTTTTTCATACCTTACAATGCTCTTTGTATCGATTCTGCTCCACTGAATGCATCGGATCTTGGTTCAAGCTTTTTTATTATTATTATTATTAGATTTTTTTTAAACTGGGAATCTTCGATTTTCACGTTCGTTTTACACGTACTTTTTCCTTTGCAACTTGTTTTTATCTAGGATTATAAATTCTCTTCGGCTATGGAATCGATTTTTTGGGAGAAAAAGAAGGGGGTGTTTTAATCCCAGGGAAAAAAATGGAAAAAAAATGAAATTTGGGATAGTCGATAATGAAGAGGGCATAAAGAGATGTAAAAGGTAGGATCGTTGCCGCCCAATTTTATAAGAGTACAAATTTTGCTGATAAGAATTAAATGGGTTTTATTTTGAATATCGATTTAAGTATGGGTTTTGAACGAAATCTATTATATATTTTTTTTAACCATTAAGTTTGTAACAGCTTTGCAATATTAACAAATTACATAGCGAAATTGCTTTTGCTTCTCTTCAAAGTTGCGGTAGAACAAATGAAAATTCTATACGCAACCGATTACCATAGAAAATATTAAGATCTATAACTCGAAAAAAACCATTTGTTTTAAAAATTCAATGATTATTTATCTGCTCCCAATCTTTTAAATTCTTTCCCTCGCTCCTCAAAGATCGTCCTTCAATTGCTAAGATATACTTAAATCTTTTCTGCTTCGTATAAGAATTTAAACTTTAGTTATGGTTATTGAGAAGGTGTTATTTTTACCAGTTTCTGAAAATCTCATTAAAAGTATACCTTATTTGGATTTACACGTTTTAAATTTTGCAAATTGATTTGTGCCCGGTTATTTTGAAAACATGCATTTTTGACGACCTATATAAATGCTGTATACTTTGTTTTGTGTGTGTTTGTGAGTATTAAACAACTCTACGTTATAAATAAAACAAAATCGTAGCTTTTTACAATATTAGATAACTCACATTTAAAATGTAATAAATAAATGAAGTTAGTTGATTGCACAAAGTACCCTCACATTATTATTAGAAAGGATCGACCGAAACATATTTTTAAGACAGAAACCGAAACCGAATTTCGGCAATCTTTGTATTTTTTGGTATTATCAATCGAAAACAAAAACGGAAACGAAAATGTCCAAAAAAAGTTTTTAAGGAATTAATACATACATAAATATATATAATTATTAATTAATTATACGTGCTTATTAAATATACATAATTATTAATTAATTATACGTGTGGCCCAAGTTGGCTCTCTGTGCCTGTGACTAAAACTTTTTATTTTCATATACAATAAAACATAATTAATTAATCAACGACACTGAATGTTTTACTAATTATATGAATTTCATCTAATTAAAAAATGCTTTTGTAATACATGCCTCGATTTATCTTTTATATTGAGTTTTGTAAATGAGCATCTGTTATGCTAGGTATTTCTCAAAGAGTATTCTAAACACTTCTGATGTTTCAAACTAAAGAGTTTCTATTATTGTTTCTGCAGCTTTTAATGAGCGCATGAAAAGCGTCTACAAAATTTAGTCCTCTATGCATTACTTGCTTTATATTTTGCACTTACGTCTTGACTCCGTCATGACTGATAATTATAGACAGTGAAGTTCATAGCAATAAATAAAGAGCGAATCTTTTGAGCCGATACCCCTCAAATCAATGAGTAATATTGAAAATTACCGAAAGAAGAAACGATATTTTTGAAACACAGATAGTTTCGACGAAGTTTCGGTTTGGCCGAATTTTTGATAGCATTTTCGCCGAAAACGAATTTTCGGGGAAACTCTGATTTTGGGTCGAAAACGAAAACGAGTCCGAATTATCGGTCGATCTCTAATAATCAGTGTCTGAAGTTAAATAAAAGTTTTAACTGACGACAATTAAGTTTAAAATGTTACGCTTTTATTTTAAATTTATGCATTTTGAATCTGTTTCATCAATGTGGGGTAAAAAGTAATAACCAATTCTAAAAACTTACAAAATAATTAAAATATAAAAGCTTATGCCCGATAAGAAGCCTCTACGTACAGAAAATTTCTTAATTCTTCTTGTTCTTGTTGGCAAATATCGTTTCGTATCTTAATTCATATGTGCTGAAAATTCAACGGTAAATCTTTAGTTCTGAATATTCAGTCGTTAAAATATCATTTTATAATTGTATAGTTCTGAACATTCATTTGGTGTAAAGATAATTTTATAAATCTCTATAACTGAATGTTCACTCGTTATAAACATCATTTTATAAATCGCTAGTTCTAAACTTTCATTTGCTGTAAAAATCATTTTATAAATCTCGAACACTAATTTGTGGTGAAAATCATTTTATAAATATTTAACTCTGAAAATTCATTTGTTGTAAATTTCATTTTATAAATTTATAGATCCAAACATTCAACAATTATAAAAAATCATTTTATAAATCTTTAACTCTGAACATTCATTTGTTGTAAAAATTATTTTATATATTTTTTATTCCTAAACGTTATAATTTAACGTTACCATTTTAGGAATCTGTAGTTCTGAAAATGCATTTGCTGCAAAAATAATTTTAAAAGGCTATAGATCTAAACATTCACTCGTTATAAAGATCATTTTATAAATTTCCAGTTCTGATCTTTTATTTGTTGCAAAAATGATTTTATAGTTTTTTAATTCTGGACGTTTATAATTTAAATAAAATATTTGCAAAAAAAAAAATCTATATTTTTGAGTAAAATTAGTCTTTGCAATGCGGTTTTAACCCTTTGATACACAGCATTTTTTGTGTTGGTATTTCTCCATTGTGAATTTATTGTGAAAATATTTATTTATTATTTTTATTGAAAGCGTACAAATGAATTCATTTAATTATATACATACATCTATTTAAAACTCACGTTCATATCTATGTGGGCATGTGTTTTTGCCTGTTTTTTGCTTTCTCTTGGCGATTATATTTTATCTTTGAATATATAAATGAATAACACATTTATAATACATAAATTCATAACAAATACATTTTAAAATCATATGTATATAATACATAGATTCATATAATACACATTATTAAATAATACATAATGCATAATACATAAATTCATAAAATGTACATTTTAAAATAATCTAGATATAATACAAAAATGTATGAAATATACATTATTAAATAATACATATATAATTCATAATACATAAATTCCTAAACTGTACATAAATAATACACCTTCGCAGCAAGAAATGTTTATAAATAAGTGTTTAATTCGCATATACATTCAAACAAAACACACATCCTTACATACAATATATGCGTGTGAATATGATAAAAAAAAAATAATAGATCAACAAATATATGCACAAAAATATATTTTGATTATAAAATGATAAAGAAATTTCAATAATACATGCTATAAAACAAATCAATATAAATCATCCGTTTCTAAAGTAATAATAATAATAATAATTTGATATAAAAAGTTTGTAGAGATTATAGTATGTATTTTTGGGTAAAGTTAATTATACATCCACTAGTATCTACGTTATTGTTGTCTATTTTATATATTTCTCTTTCTCGTACTATATCACCATAGTAATTTTAAATTATCTTACACTTCCGTAAAACTCCTAAAATCTGAACTTTTAACAAACCAGAATAGAAAACAATTTAAAATATTATATGTTTTTAAATTATGCTTATTTTGAAAGGCTACAGAATTTTTTTATCAAAAGAAATGAGAAAATATAAATATTATAAAGATACATAGAAAATTCAATAAATTGTTATTTATTGATCGTTCTGAACAATTGCAATAGTAATAATAATTCGTATTTACATATTTATAATCATAAAAGTTGATTTCCTTATAAAACTAATTATACATCCATAAGTGTTTATGATTTAATTATGGTTATTGTAGTCCTACTTTTGTACTCATATTGTAAAATCACAGGAAATTTAATGTATCTTGACCATTAGAAAAATTGTACAATTTTTAATTTAATGAATCATGAGAGAAATAATGTTAAAATAGGCTATTTTTTTCCATGAAATACAATTCTAGAGCATCCACAGATCTATAAAATAAATTTTTATTCGTTTTTCCCATTGGAAAATAATCTTAACTGAACCAGGGCACAATTAATTTAATATGAAATAAAATAGCGCGAGAAAGAAAGATTAACTAACTTAACAGTATTCTTCCTAATTAAGCGAGACAGCATAAACATAGCCTTGTTCATAAAAGAGCGATTCAAAGGCTTCTCTCATATATCTCAAAACGAAGGAGATGTACTGTACTTGAATAATGGTAATCAACAAATTGTGAGTTTTTTTTTTCTTATTGCACTTATGCGATATTTTTTTCGTGTTTTACCGATGTTAATTATGTATTTACTTTCCTAATGCACCTTTTTTCTAAGTCGACCACATTTTCTAAGTTGGCTGTTAAGCTTCGTGATCTTTTGACATCCATTAAATTTAAAAATTACAAAATATTTAGGTACTTTTAAATTTATAGTAAAAAGCAAATTTGTTTAAAAAAAAACGAGAAACAGAAGATTTCTGTGAACCTCACACACATAAATGCCAACTTTCAACGAAAACTTCTATAGCAGGTAATGTCCATGGCAACAACTGACGAAGTATTTATCGCTACACCGACTTGGAAAATTATGCATAATCAAATGATTGTGCATATTTTTTTTCAAAATGTAATATCACGAGTTAATTCGTGTAAAAAGATCATGGGCAGAACGTCTTTTATATTTTATACCTAATAAACTCTTTATGTTTTTTGTCGCTATACTGAATGACTGCCATTCATTTTGTCAAAAATAAAGGATTAAATATATATATATATATTTTTAATATTGCTAGAATTTTCTCTGCCTTGTTGCAGTAATAAAAATTACGTATAGAAAAACAGCAAATTTTAACAAGAAAACGGCAAACAAAAAGAATAATTAACCCATTAATCATGTGCGTAGGAATTAATTAATTACTTTTTCGTGGATCGGAGCGATTTTACATTAATGATATCTCCAGAAAATCCTATATTGTTGAATTGCTAGTTGTGAAGTAACACATTTTTTTTATGTCGCGACGAGAGATACAATACAGAAGTTATTTGCACAGAACCAGGCTAATTGGAGAATCATCTGCTATTTTCCAGCGAGTTTGATATTTTTTAGCCTTATCACAAAGAGCCTAATGCTAATTGGAAAATGTCCTTTGTTTCCAAATCAGCGTGATAATTTTTTAAATTCATTGCAATGAACAGGGGTGCACCGGAGAGTATACAGTGGTATACGCCGTATACGTTCTGGATTTTTTTTAGAACCTGAATATACCCTCTGTTTCCACATAAAGATATAGCGTATATTTTCTGGCATATACCTTCCGCATATAGCGTATATCCTTTAGTTATTTCACGAGTGAAGCACTAGCACGGAATCTATGCAGTTTTAGGTCAATTAGAAAATAACCAAGAGCAAGGTTTCATCAAGGTTCATTGCAATAACACTGAGCTTGTGAATTTTTATGCATAGCTGCCAACTTTTACGCTTTTCTGTTACCTCCATTTATTCCGCGATTATATAATGCACAAATTTCTATTGAAAATTATGGCAACAAAACACCGCAAAAATTGGCAGCCATGTTTATGCGTGATTTTAGTATAAAAAATAGCAGTAGGAACTTAAAAGGTTTATAAAAAAAATGTATGAGTTCTATGAGGTGAAAAATGTATATGAACTATATTTTTGACAGATACATGACTTAAGTACGCACCCGTGTGGCTAAGATTAGTGAATATATTAATTCTATTGTAATGGTATATTTTGTGAAAACACCATGTGCGGAAATACAAATGAAATGTGCAAATGAGACAGATTTGTAATTTTCTCAGATTTACACAAAGAAGATGGTTTGCTGAATGAAAATATTTAAAAAGTTTAAGATAAGTGCTTTATTGGCAGATTTTATTTACGCACCTGAGTGTCTCACAATGATAAATGTTTATATTTAATTACACAAACACTCCGCTTGGATGTTTCGGTAAAATCAACAAATGAGACATATTTTTAATATTTTCCCAGCATTACATAGATAAAATCTGTTGTTATATGAAAATGATTAATTAAAAAAAAAATTAAAAAAATTGCTTTACTCACAGTTTTTTTTATTTACACTTCGGTTGAAAATTAGTATTTAATAAGCCCTTTTTATTTATTTATTGGGTAAAATTGCTGTATTTAATGCAGTCTACTTACCTGTAGTTTCAAGATTCGATTCCTGAACTTCTGACTTTACCCCTGAACCACAGAATCATGACCATTTCATCACTGATGCTTTTCAGCTTGGCTCTTCCTTTTGTATTTCACAAAAACTGATTAATGTTTTTGACTACCTATCGTAGTAAAAATATTCCACTTCAATAATATACTTCCTTTTTTTCTGATATTCCTATGCCTGAAAGAAAACATAGTTTAGAAATTGAATTATTTATAAAGAATGAAATTAATGTGGGAAAAATCTTTTTTATTGCACATACAGCAATATCAAGGTTCTTTAATTTAGAGGTTTCAGAGATTTCTGTTTTTGTTCCCGCAGTGGTTGAACATGTTTAAGCTTAAATTAGAAGAATAGAATCCTACAAAACAAGATACTTCCTCTGTGCGTTGTATTTAAGAATCTTCTTATGTATGAGTCAGCAATATTTATTCAATAAGAAATATTTCTGCCTATCTCTTATAGCAAAATGCTGTATTAACACCCATAAGAAGCAAATTGAGTTAAATTTATACTTTAGGAAACAAGTTCTATATTTTAAAGGTAATGTGATATTTTCAAACTCATCATACTCAAAAGCAATGTTTAATCTTGTTTTGAAATAAAAGAGAATGTTTAAAGATTGAAAAAATTACTTGACTTATTTATTTTTAAATTGTATTACAACAGTTATTCCTGGTTGTAGACTTCAAATGTTTTCTTTCGTGAATTCTTTTAAATTTGGACTTGTTCCAGTATTTCTGTTGAATGGATTTTTTTTTGTTTGTTTGTTTAGTTCGCATTTTTTACAATGTAAATTGATTAAATTTTTAGTCGTTACTTCCTTATTTGTTTCTCAAGGGAAGCGCTAAAGCAAAAAAAGTCACTACATTTTAAAAATTGTTTGTATTTTATGTAAGTATTACAAAATATCTGTATGATGAAAATCAAAATAACTAGCTATTTGTTTAGAGTGGTCAGTATTTACATAATTTTGTTTATTTATTATTATTTGAAAAATAAAATTGCAGGCCCAATATATTTGCTTCAGTATATTACAAAATTATGCATGTATGATCTGAGCTTATTTGGATATCAAGAATATGCGCCAGATCGAAGTTGAATGACAAATATTCTTTAAATCTCCCCCAAATTTTTAATGTTCAACGACGATGAAGCACGTGTTCTTTCTTTCCAAATGAACACAGACCTCGCAAGCATTATTTTTAATGTACTGAAATAAATCTAAGGATTTTTAAAATTGGATTTTTCCTATGTAAATAAGGACAACCCTATGATTATTATTATTATTTTTTTTTTAAAGTATAATTTTTTTTTAATAAATCAAATAAAAAATATCAATTTTAAAAATGGAGATATATTGCTTGGCATATATACTTCCGCATACCAACATTTACTTTACTATGCTTTTTATTAGGACAGTTATATTATTTTAAAAAGTTTCGTATACTTTCATGATTTATAAGACATTTCCATTGTCTTATATCAGCATTACGGCGTCAGAAGTTAAAAAAATATATTGAGTTTGTTTTATTTTTTAAATCTCTAGTTACGATCCTTCCTAATACTTTTAAAATACTTTAATGGGACAGGCATAATAAGTGCCTGGTCGAAGTTATATGTGAAAAATTCTTTAAATTTCCTCAAATTTTTAATGTTTAATGTCGATGAGGCGCTAGTTCTTCATGTCCAAATGAGCACAGATTTCGCAAACATTATTTTTAATGTATTGAAAAAAATCTAAGAGGTTTTAAAATTAGATATTCCCCTATGTGAATAAGGACAACACTAATGATTAAAATGTTTTTAAAAATATAATGATTTTTTAAATAAATCAAATAAAAAATATCAATTTAAAACATGAGGATATATTGCTTGGCATATGGGGCATTCTCACAATCTTTTAACTTTCATGTCCCTGAATAATAATTTATTATTTAATACACTTTTTGTGTTTTTTTTATTTCATATACTTGGGAACATCCCATTGCATGATTGCACAACAATATCAACGAGATAAATAAGTTTTGGACGATGTTGGGGGCCCAGACACATGGAAAACTCATCTACCGTCCCGTGTCCCTGATGCTGATTTTCAAGTTTGGAGCTGTCTGGATAAAATTGCTTCAATAAAAATAATTCGATGTAATTTTTTTATGAAACTGGAACTATTGTTTTATATAAATATGTAGCTAAAAATTAACCGGCACACATTTTTAGGGTTGATATTATTTTTTGAACTCTGTCCCTGGGTTTTAGATTTTTTACCATTCTTCTTCTAAAAATATACAGAAAATCACTTCAGATGCAGAGACAGAATTTTTTTCAAGTTTTTGCTCATGCAGAAGTATGCTAGAGAAAGAATATCTAAAATTCTTTGACAGGAAATTTACTGCAGAATATAAATCAGCATTTAAATATCAATTTCAAGCACCCTGGCTTTATTGGTACTCTTACCGTCCCCAAGGTTTATTCCTGCACTTTTCGAGGTAAATAAAAAAAAAAATAATAATTTAATCCAATGTTAACAACTGTTTCGAAAAACAATGAACATTGTGGCTATCACTTAGTCTTAACATGATTTTCCTAAAAATAGGTGGTAATTTTCCTTACCGTTCCATTCTTACCGTCTCTTTTTTACTATTTCGTCCCTTTTTTTTTACCATACCGTCCCTTTTCTGTATTAAAAGTACTACATTTGTATTATTTCTTATTTGAATGTCCTGTGGGTACTATGCAAATTCATTATAAGTAAAAATTTAGAAGAAAATAAAAAGTTATAGGGGTAAGATGGTAAGGAAAATTAAACTCGCAAGTTTAACCTAAACCCCAGTTAAATACAAATTTTTCGCTGCTGACCATTTTTTCTTTATTTCGAATCATTAAGGCATTCGTCTATCAGATTAAAATGTTATTTTAGCAAGTTTAATTTCGCCAGATTTTTCTCCCCAAAAGTCAAAATATTGTGAGAATGCCCCATATATACTTCCGCATACCAAAATTTACTTTACTATGCTTTTTACTAAGACATACAAAAAGTTTCGTATATTTTCGTGATTTATACGAGAATTGCATTGTTTTATATTAACATTACGGCGTTAGAACTTTAAAAAAGAGTATTTTTAAAATCTCTAGTTCAGAACATTCCTAAAAATACCTTAAGAGGACAGACATAAGCATTTATTGACTCAATGTATCTTTTTTACGGAAAATTTTGCTCATATCCCCCAGAAAATTGCATAATATATTCCGTATACAGGGTGATTCATACAGATGGAGCCAATAGCCTATTTCCTTAAATATTGCCCCTAATCACATACTGTCAATTCCAAAGTTTCACAAAAAAGGTGCAAAATATGATGACATATTTTGAAACCCCCTGGAGGATCTATTTGAGAAAATGCACAAACTAAATTTTTATATGGTCCCCTAGAGGTCTGTACCCGGCCCGGCAGACAGGAGGCGAATTTTCAAACGGTCTGTCCCGGCAGAAAGAGGATAATTTTTTCAATGGGCCGGTCTGAGCGGCAAAAAAAATTGAACGAGCCGGCCGGGCCGGGCCGATAAAAAAATTTAGTTCGTCTACCGGCCCGAAATAAAAATTTAAACTAAGCGATAAAATATGAGCTATTTCTTAATGAATGTGACTTTCGCGAGAATAAATATAAATGTACGTCACGAGTCGATGCTAGTTTGACAACATGGATACAAAAATGTAACATGTCCAGCGTAGAGATCGGAGAGTTACATGGTGTCTGACCTCGGCTTAGTTTTTTTTTTTTTTTGTTTTGTTTTTGTTTTTGTTTAGCAGACGTGTGCCGTGCCGAGATCAGGCTTGGATTTCTTTTCTACATAGTCGAGCCAGGCCAGAATAGGACTTAATTCTTCTGAGGATGTGTAGCGCAGGCAATATGTTTTCTAAAAATATTAATAGCGATAATGAACTTCTATAATCTTTGGAAATATACCTTAAGGTGGTTCTCAAATTCACTGCTCCACAACGCGAAACTCTCTGATGCATTTTCTGACTAATTTTTAACTTGTTAAAAATTACTTGTCGTTATATAAGAGATTTTTATCACGTGGCTGCAGGTTTTTCTCCTTTCCCGCGATGTCGCTTCTGGAAATTCGATTAAAAACGCTTACTTTGACAGTATTTTCTCGAAGATATATTATCGTTATTAAAAAATAGATAACGACATTCGATTACATAGTTTCTGAATAAGAGCACCTGTTAATCTTATGCATTTCTGAAAAGAAATGAATTTAGAATTGTGTCAGAAAATAGTTCCTTTTGATTTCAGAAAAGTCTTAATAAATGACAGAGAAATATTTTCACAAATCTACTTTTAATTATAGAGCTTCAAAAGTTATGACGTTTTTAACCCTTCTATCTTTCTTTTATTCTAAACTACATTATTTTTTTTAATGAATCCTTATTTGAATGTTAAAATATCTAAGAATCTAATTACTAATCATTATTGTTGCTATTGTGTATTTCCTGTCTTGCGAAGGCATCGTAATTTTAAAATATACTGTAAAAATTTCCCACAAATATGTAAACAGTATTCTTTAGAAGAATCGTAATTATTTAAGAAAAATCTGAATTTTTTGCAGAAATTGAGTCGGGCCAGATCGGACCGGGCTGTGAGCTATGAAAATATAAACGGTACGGGCCGGATTGGGCTCGGGCTGGGCCAAGATAGCTTTCATTCGGGCCGGGCCCGGGATTGGAAATTCCTGCCCGTTCAGACCTCTACGTTCCCCGTAGAGTAAAATTTCCAATTAGGAAAATTTCCTTATCCATTCCTGAATGAAACACAAAAAATTACATCTTGATATCTCCAAAACTCACAGAGATATGCCTGTTTAAATAACGTGTAATTTTGTGGAGGATCCATATCTTGCATTCTAAATGCATCAATATCACGCCGCGCAGAGGTATGTTTAAGTAGTGTAAGTCACGAATATTGGCTTTTAATATCCCTATGAGTTTTGCAGATGTATTTTTTCAGAAGGAAAAATAAGAAAATAATGAAAATTTTTCTAATTGGAAATTTTGTCCTGCGGGAGCCGTATAAAAATTTAGTTCGAGTATTTCCTCAAATAGATCCCTCAAGGGGTTGCCACTTATGTCGTCAAATTTTGCACTTTTTTGTGAAATTTTGCAATTGGAAGCATGTGTTTTGGGACAATATTTAAGAAACGGCTCCATCTTTATGAATCATCCTGTACATAAGATATAACGTACTGAAATCGACCTTTATTGGTTCAGTAATTTTCCTCGTTTTAAACATGTTTTCTACAGATAATAAACTTGTATTTTTATTGTGAATTGTTCAAAATAATATTAAGATTTTTAAATAAAAAAATATTTTTAAAGCTCAGTTCAGCACACTATTGAAAGTATATTTAATTCATAAAAAAGAAAAAGGAAAAGAAAAAAAAAAGGAAAAAGAAGAAAAATCATCCAGCATATATTCACAGAAAATTATTAAAAATAGTACATCGCAGATGGCCTATTTAATATTATCAGTGCAGAACGTTCAGACACACTTTAATACACACTATTTATGTTTAAAAGAGTTTCATAAAAAAAGGCAAAAAGAAAAATAATAATTAATATCTATACTGTAAAGAAGACAAACGTTTCTTAATATAGAAAATTATAATACATTCATGAACAAAAATATACAATAACCTTTTTCTAATTACCCATGATTCTGAAAAGCATTCTGTATCTTTAGAAACGTCGGAAACTGGGTTTTTCGTATGCTATCAATCCTCAAGTAAGTATTTTCATGTTCAACAAATATGTTTTAAAGAAAAACATGATAAATTAACAGCATTAAAATTAACATTAAAATTAATATTATGTATTTTGTTACGCCTACATATAAAAATTCAGATACTATCTGAAAATGTTTATATGAGAATTCACAGCATACTAAAAACAGATATTCCGGTTTGAAAAAAACGAATTAATAGACTATAAAAAGTACTGGAAAACGGTTCCAAAAAAACAGTGGCAGCAAAAGAAACTTTGTTTTTATAAATACTTCTTTAAATCTGTAAAATATATTGGTTTCTGAGGTTTCCAAACATAAAAAAACGCTTTTCGTAATGGTGGGTAACTCGGAAGAGGTGATTGTCAATTTTCATGCATGGTTATATTATATTTTCGTAGATTAAGAAACATTTTTTTTTTTTTTTCCACCGTGCATGCTTCCGTTTTACTTTCGTTTAAAAAAAATATATTTTCTACCCCGTGTCTGATTTTTTTATTTTTTATTTTTTACTTCTTGTTCAGATTCTTTCACTAGTTATATTTTAATATCTGTAAAAGTATCAGTCCCAAGGCAGGCGCATCTTTTTTGCTATTAATATGTTTTAAGTAAAGTGATAAAATTTCTGTCGTTCGTTTTTGTTCTTGGTTACATTCTGTATTTTTCCTTTTTTTTACGATGTACTAAATTTTACAGCAGCTGTTTAAATTTATTGTTTAACGAATCTAATGTCATAATTCAATTTCTTTTGGATGCACATTATAATACTTTTATATAATATGTGTTTATGAAGGGTGCTTAATTTTTCAAACCTGAAATACTCACACGCGTAAACATACTGCAAATGTCGCTTATACGAGTCATTCTATAATAAAATCAGTCACTTTTATAAACTTTATAATCTAAATTGAACTGCAAAGCATGTCATTTTTGCCTCATGTTTGAATCACCCTTTTTATTTAATCGAATTTCAGTTTACTTATATGACTTGCTTAAACAGCGATTTGACATTTGAAGTCCACCGAAGTGGAGATTGCTTTGGGGCCTATAGCTACAATGGTTGTCGCCTTGAATGATCCTTATTATACATAGAAACAACAACAAGTCACAACAATTTTTATTTCCATTACATATATTTATCTAACTACAAACGGACATTCACAGTTACATCCATGTCTTACCCAGGGGCTCGAACCCGGGCCCTCAGCGTTATAGCAGCCTCCGCTTACTGACCACGCCACCGGGTTAAACAGCGATTATGGCTAAAATGTATTCCCATAAACAACAAACAAACAGAAATTAGATTAGGATTTCTGCTTTGCTTTCAGTGACGTAATTCCTAAAATCGATTAGTTCGATTAAGAGGCTACGCTAGTAACCCGAAAACACTTGCTAGCTAATCTTAAACCAAAGGCATTGAAAGTGAATGCTTCCTCATTTTTGAAAAATACAACCAAAATCGGGAAAAAACAACCACACGGAAGTACCCGATTAAACATCGACCTCAACTAGCCTATGCAAAAAATAAAAAAGCAGAGTTGGGCAGTATCGAAAATACGTGTATTTGAAATACATTTTCAAAATACATTTGTATCTTGTATTTTGTATTTTAAACCGATAAGATCAAAGTATTTTTGTAACGTGTTTTCTGATGGTTTTACAACGTATTTTGAAAATACTCAAAATACATTTTTTCCAAATTTCAAACTGCCATGTTTAAACCGCACAGAGAAAATCTTTTGATGGAAGTTAATATAAACTCACTTTTCAACTATTGCTGAGACAAGGAGGCTGATGAATATGATGTTTTGATACAGCAAACGTTTTCTTGCTGATTAGTTACAAAAATAACTTATATATCTTAATGTTGCTGTGGGAATTACAAGAAAAAAAAACATGTAATTATGAAAGACCGGAAGGATCTTTCAGAGTTGCGCAGGTGCAGCACTCTATTACCGACAGTTGCCCATTGACCACACATATAAGGAGCTCAATTTTTTTTCTGGTCCAGTAGTTTTATTTAAAAATATCGAAAAAGAATTTTTTTAAAATTCGCATGCTTCATTCATTAATATAAATTTTGTTAGACAGTAACGGCAAGATAATTGCTACAATGAACTTTCAAAGGAACGATTTGACTATGAAAGAATGAAATTTATAACTTTGCAAACTTTGCACTCGAATTATTTCTACTTTTTATAAATATTTTATAAGTGTACTTTCTATTTACGAAAGTAAGAGCTTTTATATTTTTTCTGTTCTATATTAAAAATTTCAAGACTTTCATAGTAAGTGCAAATGATTTCTTATTTCTTTGCGCCTATATATGGTTTGATATTTTACCCGAATGTTTTAATTTTAAAACTATTTTATACGAAGAATTCGTAATTTTGTTAATAATAATAATTGTACTTGTGTTAAAAATTATCTAATTTTTCCATTTATATTTTTGCATTCAGTAATACATATTTTAAATTTCGTATGCATTATTTTTAAAATGCATCATGATAGAAAAGTTGTGCCCCAAATATTTTATTAGTGGAAGGTCTAAAAAATCTTGCGTAGTTGGGAGCTCTTATTAAACACACGCGCATTATATAAAAAGAAAAAAATACATTTAAACACATTTAAATAATTTTATTCGGTATCATTGTACATATAAGATTATTATAAAATATGTTCTTTTGTAGACATATACTAAGAAAGACTGATACTGGACTGTTTTTACATTCTTCTAATAAAGAAGAAGAAAGTATTGGAATCGAGCAAATTTTCGACTTTCGTTTTTTGCTTGATTTACACGTTTCGGGATGTCTTGAACGCGATTTAACAATTTCTGGGAAATGTGTGTATGTCTGTTAGTCTGTGTGAGACATAATTTTTGTGACCCTTCTATCTCAAGAACTAATGCATGGAGTTATAAATAGAATAATAATCTAAATAATAATTAAACTTCAGATTAAGATAGACTTAGGTATAACTTAGCTTTGGGTTTATATCGCCCAACAGGTGGCACTGCTATGCTTAATTATTTTATTCCATGATAGCTATACTGTAAGAATCAATATACAGAATTTCATTTAACTGCATAAAGGCCTGAACAGAAATACTTGCCGATTAACTTTCAGTATATATCGCTCAACAGGTGGTGCTGCTATGCTGGGTTTTTCATGATATCCGCGATAACTATATCCAAAAACTAATGGAAAAAATTTAATCCAATTTCATATTATTTTAGATCTTCAAATAAATTATTGCTGATAAAATTTGGGCTGCATCGTCAAGAGGTGGTGTTGTTATGCTGTGTTTTTATGATTACTGTAACGTACGTAAAATTCTAGTTTATTTTGTTTGTTTGTTTTTTTCTTCCATGTCAAAATGATCATATTTGTAAATCAAATTTAAATTAAATAAGTATCACGCAGATTAAAGGTACTTTTTTAAAGTAAATTTTTTGGTTCGTAGTGCTGATTTTTAAAAAATCTGAAGTTGGCAGGTGAGAGCTATATCTCGAACTAAAGCACGGAATTTCATCAAACTTCATCATATTCAGTTAGTATGAATGACATTTTGGTGTATATCGTCCTACAGATGATTTTTTTTTCTGTACTGTGTTTTTTAGGATTTTCGAGATTTTTATATCTCTGCACCTAAGAACTGCACCAAACTTTTTATGCTTTTTCTGAAAATCAATACTGTCTCAATTTTGGCTTAGTAGCGGGCGGTGCTATCTTAAGCCTCGTGAAAGAGATTCCTTATCGGATCTACAATCTAGAGGTCTGCACGGACCGGAATTTCCAGCACCGTGTCCGGCCCGGCCCGCACAAAGACAACCTTGGCCCGGCCCGTACAAAATTCAGTGAAAACAGGCCCGGCCCGTGGAAAAATCAATTAAAAGAGTCCTGACTCAATTTCTACAAAAAAAAAAAAAAAAAAAAAAAAAAAAAAAAAAAAAAAAAATCAGATTTTTCTAAACATACAATTAAGGTTCTTTTAAAGAATACTGCATACATATTTATGCGATAATTTTACAGTATATTTTAAAATTACTATGTGTTCGCAAGACAGAAAATACACAATAGCAATATTAATGATTAGAGTCTTAGACGTTTCAACATTCAAATAAAGATTCATTGAAAAATTAATCTAGTTTAGGATAAAGGAAAAAAAGGGGGGTTAAAAACATGATAACTTTTGAAGCTGTATAATAAAAAGCAGATTTGTAAAAATATTTCTCTGCCATTTAATAAGGTTTTTCTCAAATCCAAAGCAGTTACTTTCTGATACATTTCTGAATTCATTTCTTTTCGGAAACGCATAAGATTGGCAGGTATTCTTATTCAGAAACTATGCAATCGAATAACGTTATCATTTTTTGATAAAGGCAATATATCTTTGAGAAAATACTGTCAAAGTTAAAGTTTTGAATCGAACTTCCGGAAGTGATAGCACGGGAAGGGAGAAAAACCTGCAGTCACGTGACAAGAATCTCTTGTATCTCGATAAGTAATTTATTTATCAAAAAAAAAGAGGGAAAACGCTATTCGATTCCAAATCCCTTCAATAGTCAGGTCTGTCAATTTTAAGCCTTTACAGTAAAAAATTAGTCAGAAAATGTGTCAGGAAATTTCTCATTGTTGAGCAGTGAATTTCAGAACCACCTTGAGGTATATTTCCAAAGATTCCGTTAAGGTAAGTTCATTATCGCTACTAATATTTTTAAAAAACATATTGCCTTCCCTACACAACACATCCTGAGAACAATATAGTCCAGTTCCGGCCCTGCTCAACTATGTAGAAAAAATGCAATCCTGATCTCAGCCCGGCCCCAGTCTGCTGAAAAAATTAAGCCATGGCTCAGACACTATGTAACTGTCCGATGCTGATCTCTACGCTGGACATGTTACATTTCTGTATTGATGTTGTCAAACTAGCATCGGCTCGTGACGGACATTTATACTTACTACTTATTCTCGCGAAAGTCACATTCATTGAAAATGGCTCATATTTTATCGGCTTCGATTAAAATTTTATAGCGGGCCGGTAGCCCCGCTTAATTTCTTTCATCGGCACGGCCCGTTTATTTTGTTTCTTGGCCTGGCCCGTTGAAAAAATTGTTCTAATTCTGCCGGCCCGGTCTGGCCCGTTTGAAAATTCATTGATTTTTATTCATTGAAAATTCATGATTCATTCATTCATGAAAATTACCCTTCATTTTACCGGCCGGCGGTCCGGGCCGGGTACGGGCTTCAGGCCAAGCCCGGACCCGTGCAGACCTCTACCACAATCAATTCATGCAGTTATTTCTACTGAGTAACTACCTTTAAAGGGTAGTATATTCATTATTAGTTATTCTTGCAAATTTCATACACTTTTAAGCACATTGTTGCTCCAATCTTTCAGTTTTATTTTTGTTATCTTTCGTTGAGTTTTAATTAATTTTGCTTCTTTATTTGAAAATTTATAATTTCTAAAAAAATAATCAGTTTTGCAAACCAGCTTTGCATTTTGCTAGTGCAATTTAATGCACAATCGTTATTTATTTATTTATTTATTTTAATGTATTTTGTATTTTAAGTTGAAAAAACAATGTATTTTGTATTTTAACTTGAAAAAACAATGTATTTTGTATTTTGTATCGAAAATAGTTTTTCGATGTATTTTGCACAACTTTGTAAAAAAGTAAAATAAAAAATAAATAAAATAAATAAAAAATAAAATAAATTGAAATTTGAAAGAAACGTTGTTATTCGTTTAACATTATCTTGCGAGTTTCTTCGCATTACTAGCGCAGGTTCTTGACCAAAGATTTTTATAACCGATGGCAGCTATTTTGAACAACATGACAGATAAACAATGGGCCAATCTTTGAATCATCATTCCGCATTTTATAGATACAGTATAACTGAAAAAATGTAAGAACTGCTGTCGAATTCACTTCTCTACCAGATTTTGTCTCACAGAAATTTTAGGGCATATTACTGGTTTAAATGATTTCCAGAAAACTTAATAAGAATTGCAGTGACTAATATGACTAAATGACTAATATGACTAAAATGACTAATAACAATAGTCAATAGAAACACTTTATGTAAAAAAAAAAAAAAAAAAAAAATCAAGAACGCCTCTTGGTAAAAATGGGCAGTTGGTTGCTCCAAAACAATTTCTTAGAAAAATCTAGTTTTCTAGTCTGAAACATTCCTGATCGAAGTTTAACAACAACGTATGAGATGAGATTGCTTTTGATATTTTCAAGGAACGTTCCTGATTTTTGATCAGTGTGGGCAAACTTTAAAATAAAAAAAGCAGTAGTGACAAAAAAGCATAAAAGTTGGCAGCTATGGCGTATGGGTCAATACCTGAAAACTGGACAATTTCACTCCAGAATTTTTATTTTTTTTAATTAAAGTACTAACTTCCAAATACAATTATATACTATGATACATGTTTTGTCATTTGAATGCTGTAGTCTTTTGAGATCGGGGATGTATATTTTATGCGTAGGATAAACTTTTATGGAAGAAAGTGTCTGTTAACACCATAATCAGTGTCTAATAATTGGGACTGAGATGATGGGGACTGAGGTGATGTTTTTGTCTTAAAAGCTGCACAGCCATTTTGTTGAATCATTTTGCCCACATGTAAATTATTAAATATGCCATGTGACATTTGTATGTTACGTAAATAAAGTTGCAATAAACTTTTTGTTTATAAATAAAAAGTTAAATAGGGGGACATGAATGATGCTATAAAATTACTCAGAACAAAAACTAAATATTTCTAAATATGAAACAACGAGAAAAACAACTTATCTTCATCCATGGTGGCTAGTTGAACTTTAGTTGCTGTTGCAATGGAAATGATTCTGCCAACGCCACGTAGTATCTGTTAACCTAAATGTGTGTTTAGAGGGACTGAGATGATGGTCTGATCAACCTTAGGGACAAATATATTTACTACAATATTTTACTATACAATCTATACTAAGAAAGGTTAATTATATTTTCCCATACTTTATATGTATAGGTATAAATATAAATTAGCAAAAGTTAATAATATTTATAGAAATATTTACAGCATACATTTAATATTGATATTTGTACCTGGAGACAGGGACTGAAATGATGATTTTGCTTGTTTAAAGCTTAAAACTAATTATTTATACATCATTATATGTCCATTTATCATTGGTAATTGATATAACAAATGTTACAATATATTACGTTTTTCAGTTTTTGGTTTTAGTATAATTAATGAAATATTATTGGCAGTGGACGCAAATTGTCCAATTTTCAGATATTGACCCATATTACTTTTTTATGTTAAAGTATCTAGTAAATTCGTTTGTTAATATTTAATTAATTGATTTTGTGAATGTTAATAGTTACAAGTTAATCTATGGAAATTTTAAGTTTAATGAGGAATCCTATCCAATATCAGTATTTTTTTCTATTTCTAATATTTAGATGTTTGGAAAGCTATATTGTTTTATTCTTATACCGATTCCATTATAAATATTACACTTATTTGGAGAAATTCGTGAATAACTTTTTTGGCTCTCTGATAGATATCATGGTTAGAAAAACTTCGATGACGTTTGAAAATTTATGTTTGAAAAGCTTTCAGAAAAAGACTATAGTTTTCTATATATCAATTGAATACTAACTGGTATTTCTGAATGAAATCTGGTAGTAAACATTAATGGGTACAACAAAAATAGTTTAAAAGCTTTATTTACAAGTGAAATAGTATATCAAAATTATTTTTTTTTTAAATTCTATAACTTTTGTGATTTTTTTTCTGTTGTACATTAAAAATTATCCCTGTATTGAAAATGGGCTCATTTTGGCTTATTTTAAATTGGAAAATTCCTTAATGTGAGATTTACTTACAACTGAAATCTATCAAAAATATTTTTTAAAAAAATTAAGAAAAAAAAATTCTAAAACTTTTTTGAATTGTTTTTCTGTTGCACATTAAAAATTATCTTTGTTTCGAAAATTATCCTTGACACTTAAAAATGTATTAAACTTCTTTTGGCTTACTTTAAATTAGAAAATTCCTTAAGGTGAGATTTATTTATAAGTGAAATGCATCAAAAATATTTTTAAAAAAATTTAAGAAAAAAATTTCTAAAACTTTTGTGAATTTAATTTCTGTTGTACATTGAAAATTATCATTGACACTTAAAAATGTATTTAACTTCTTTTGGCTTATTTTAAACTGGAAAATTCCGTAAGGTGTTTTCCAATTATGAACTTATCCCTATAGCAAAAAAGAAAAGCATTTGCGTCGTTTATTTTCTATTGCCATTAGGAATAATGAATATGAGCTTAATTTAACAAATTCAAAAATATATACATACTAGCCTAAAAAACAAAAAAATCTCTGGCGGATCAACAAATTTTTACTTTATTCTATCTTCAATAGAAGAAAGTATTGTAATCGAATTTTTTTTCGACTTCCAGTTTTCGACGGATTTACACGTTTTAGGTGTCAGAGATCACAAAAAACATGTTTATACAAAATGTCTGTCTGTCCGTGTGTCGCCATTGCACCATCGAAAATTGTATGAAGTTATGCATAAAATTGAACCAAATTTTTTTTTAAGTTTCTGTCTATGGCAAGCAGGTCCTCCCTGAATTGGAAAAAAATCCGCCGGTAGAAGCCACTGTAATAACGATTTTTGTGCGATCTTTGTGCATTTTGAATATTGTACCATAGAAAAATGTATGAAGTTATGCATAGAATTGAACCAAATTTTTTGTGTATGTTTGTGGACATGGCAAGAAGGTCCTGTCTGAATTTGTAAAAATTCCGCCGGTAGGAGGCGATGTAATAGCGATTTTTGTGCATTTTGAATATTGTACTATCAAAAGTTGCATGAAGTTATGCATAGAATTGAACCATTTTTTTTTTTTTTTAAGTTTTTGGCTATAGCAAGCAGATCCTCCCTGAATTTGGAAAACAAATCCGCCGGTAGGGTGCGTTGTATTAGCGATTTTTGTGCATTTTGATTATTGTACCATCGAAAAGTGTATGAAGTTATGCATAGAATTCAACCATTTTTTTGTGTATGTTTTTGGCCATGGCAAGAAGGTCTTCCCTGAATTTGGAAAAATTCCGCCGGAATGGGGCGCTGTAATAGCGATTTTTGTGCAATTTTCAATATTGTTCCATCGAAACGTGTATGAAGTTTGCTTAATTCTAATAAAAAATACTAATAAAACTAATTAAAATGAAATATTGACATGAGATAGAAAAAAGTTTTGGGATTGGCACATCCAACTAGTTAGTTTAGTAAATGTTAATTTTCACAAATAGTTTAAGTTAAAAAAATATATATATACTCAAAACAAGAATAAATTTTCCTTGTTACAAAATTTTAAACACACCACAAGTAAAAATAAAGTAATAATAATAATAAGAAGAAGAAGAAGAAAATAATTTTTAATACAAGCAAATCAACATGAATATGATCTTGGCAAAATATTGAAACAATATTCCAATAATATTGGGGCATTTATGTTTAGGAAACACATCGCAAATATTGTCTCTAAATAAATATTAATAATAACAACAACAATAATAATAATAACATTAAAATCATTTTTAATACAAGAAAACCAACATGAATTTCATCTTGGCAAAATATTGAAACAATATTCCAATAATATTGGGGCATTTATATTTAGGAAACACATCGCAAATATTGTTTCTAAATATTTATCCCATATGAAATGGAATTGGCATTCGTGATATAAAAAAAAAATTAAAAGCTTTATAGTTTAAGTCGAAAGTGTCAGGGAAATTAAATTTTAATCAACACTATCAAATTTCCCTTCTTTTAAAACTCCTAAGAACAAAAATAAATCTTATAAAATGTTATATAATTTTTAAATCTGAAAATAACGGAATAATATTTATTTATATAACAAGATTTACTCTTTTGTTTTTTTGTCTCCAAAAAGGTATAAAGCAGACTTCATATGTATAAAACAAGGGCGTGGTTATAAAACGTGAAATAATAAAAGATAAAGGAGATAAAAATCCTGTCCTTGAGATCAAAGGATTTATCTTAAACTGCATAAGGTGAAAAAAAGGTTTAAGTTTTTTCTTTTCTAGTGCTACATATTGTAAAATTTGTGTATTATCTCTCGAAAAGGTATTTATCTTATTTTGCCTTATCTACAAATGAGTTTTTTTTTTCTTTTTTTTTACTTTCCCTTTTTTGAAGATTTAAGTAACTATTCCAGATATATTTCAGATTTATTACGTTTTATAATATTTTAGGCAATTCTATAATGTATTATCTCATTCTGTTGCTTAAATTTTAGTGATATGTTAACCCTTTCACAACCAACATTTTAAAAATTAAATAAAACTTACGAAGTTTTCATGAATTATTAATAATGCTCCCAATAAGGTAAAAATCGTATAATAAGACGATTTTTTTATTGTTGTTAAAAGATGGACAAACATCTTTGACACGCGTTTTAAATTTATTTTATAACAAAATTATAATTACTTAGAACTACCACGATAAGTTTAAATCAAAATTTCTAGTTTTTTTAACGAAATAACAAATATATGTACATATTTCTCATATTAAATTATTACAAAATCACACGATTTTAAAAACGCTCACCTGTATAGTAGCATCCACCTTGATTCAGAAATTTCTCGGTGAAGATTTTCTTCAAAAATATTCTCTCATTTATTGGTTTGATTTCTGAATATTTTTGCTTTTGGTAGGAAAGTGATAAAAAATTCAGACAAAATTTGTAATTATTTTTTTAAAAATTTGATTAAACATCGTAAAAAAAAAAATCTAAAAAGTATGTTCTTGATCAAATACAGTAGTAGCAAAACGGTTAAGGGGACATGCTACCCTTCCCATTGAAAAATGGCGAAAATAACAATTCTGCAATTTCTTTTTCGCCTAAAATATTTTTAGACATTATTGTGCATTCTGGCCGAGGCTAACGAAAAAGACAGGCTACCGCGGTGGGTCCGATTCTTCTTTTTTTACAGACCGCTGGAGTCACGTGATGCTCGAATGCACCAATGGAGGTGTGCGAAAAGAGCATCACGTGACTCCAGCGGTCTGTAAAAAAACAAGAATCGGACCCACCGCGGTAGCCTGTCTTTCTCGTTAGCCTCAATTCTGGCAAAGTGACGTAAATATTCTGTGAGTGTAAATACTTGAAAAAGGTTTTATACTGCATCATTTCACTTTAAATGTGAAATAAAATGTGGCACAAGTGGAATATTTTAACCCCAGTTTGTATTTCTTTAACAAATCCATATTATTTAAAGGCGAAAACTTGAACAGGTACTTTTCAAATGACTCGCTAGTTTTTTTTTAACGTTCCTTAATGTGCATTTCAAAAAATTAGAAATGGGATTTTCAGTAACATATTTTTTTTTTAAATGTTAAGTAAATAGTACATATGTCACGACATTTTATTTATTTTTCTTAAGCTAATTAATTTTTGGAAACTGTATACCCAGCTTGTAGGTAAAGCACACAAAAAAAGCCTCAAAAAGTAGAACTACGACTTTCAAATTTATTAAATGACTCTTTTTTAAATTAATGTTTTAAAATTTTATCACAAGAATCGCATTTTTTCTTGATTATTTTATTTTCATTCATTATTTTCACTATTTGATAATACGTCAAAATACAATATAAAACAATAAAGTTTTTTTTTTTTTTTAATGTTCAAAGAATAGAGGGTCCCTTAACATAGATAATGATTTAAAAGATATATGATTGTAGTGCATCTAATGAAAAATACAAATGTCATAACTTATTGAAAAAAATTTCATTTGGGAAGAGATACGGAAAAATCACGGTAATTATATAAAACTATTTTAATTCAGATGCTTGAATATTTTAATTACATTTTGCAAAAAATTATACTTAAATAATGAGAATTAAGCCAAAAGGAAAAAAAAAATCCTTAAGAAAAAAGAAGAAGGAAAGAAAAAAAAATGTTAAAAGAACTCGCAGAAAAATGACGGATGCTACTTTTTTTTATTTCACATTTAGACACAAAAATCTTTAGTAAACGTCGATAAATGTAAATTATTAAAATTTCGAGTGTTTTACTCGCATAAAAATATGATTGACGTGAAATCATCTACAGTAAAATGAGTTGCTTAAAAATTGCTGGAGTGTCAATGTCGTGCTAAACTTTTATGCATGCCCTACTCTCCTGTCTGCAGGAGCTACGCTCCTTGAATGACATTTTAGACAAATCAAAGTCCTACACACTCCCAGTCCAGAAGCTACAGTCTATAGTAATATCTTTGTAAATATAATTTAAATTGTTGCGGTTCATATTTTCTTGTAGATATAGGATCTGACAGAATATTATCTCATCGTCGTGGAATCACGATCCTTTTTTATTTTTTGTTTCAATTTTCATTTTACTCATTTTCTTAATGTTTCACAGATGTCTGCTTTTTGCTGTTGTTGTTAATTCTGTTATGACTATTATTCCTGGTACGCTGAGGTTTTATAACAAATTTGTACTTTAAAATTAATTATAACCGTTAAAAATAATTTCATGCACCTATATAATACTTCGTGACCTTATTTTTAAAAAAATTAAAAAAAAAGGCATAAAAATTCATAAATGTGGGTCACGAAACAGTTTACTATGCAAGAATTCTTACTGAATCATATGTTAAGAATATGATGAGAAATTTTATAATTAAAATCGAAGGAGAAATTAATACTTTCCACCTGATATTTGCATGAATTATTTAACATATTCGCGGTTGTCTAAGTCAGAAATAAGGTATATATAATACCTCAGACGGGTTTATTAATATGAAATCAGCCAAATAAACTCACAAAAATGTTTCACGGGAGAAAAAAATACTCAACGTTGATTTTTTTTACACTGTATGACTTCCTCAAATTTGAGCATTTTTCGGCACAGGTTTATGTGCAAACTGTTTACATAAAATGTTTTCTATAAACGTTTTAATGGTTATTATTTGTTAATGAAAAGTACATAAAATAATAACACTTTTCAACATGTTTCTATGTGTTGTTTATTAATATTTTCATAAAAATTTGTATAACCAAAAAGTACATTGCATTCCGATTCCCAAAGAGTTTTTTTCTTTTACATATTGTAATTACTTTAAAGCAAGGTTTTTACAATTTCCTTTTGTTTTATTTCCTCATTATGCAGATAAATTTGATAAAACAATCATTTGCACACTGATTACGATTAATTTTCAAATTGAAAAGTTACTTCTGAGTAAACGATAAAGCACAAATATTCAAAACAGATTATGTAAGCTAATATTCTCCTTTTAAATTGTGTTTTGAATAACGAAATCTAAAAAATGTCGTGAAAAACTATAGAATTCGAATATGTTACTTTTATAAACCCCAAAAATGTTCCTGTGTAACGTGATAAAATTAAAAACAACTCAAAATCATCAACATTATTTCTTATGCAATATATTATTTATCACTTCCACTGTGTTAATAAAAGAAAAGATGCTTATGGAATTTTCAACATTTTCACGAAGGAAAGTTTTTATATTAAAATGTGTGGCATTAGCAATCCTTATGCTGAGAGAAATGATTTAACTCAATAATATTTTAACGCTGCCTCACACCTCGAAATCCGTTTTAAAAATTGGTTAAAAGGTTTGAGTTTCAACAGCTAATAATTTCTGGTACAAAAAACTTCAAATATTTCTACAAATTTTTACCGTTCATGTATTTATATGCTTTGTACCTCAAAAGAGAACTTTTAAATCTACATCGAAATCGGTAAATTTTCAAATATTGATATTTGTGAATAATTTATAGATATATAATTTTTCTCAATCACTTTCTATAAGGGGTTCTGTAAATAAGAGCATTATAGTTACAATAAATTCCATAAATTATTCGAATTTAAATTAGCAAAATAAATTTTATAAAAAGGAAAATATGTTACAGTTGCATAAACTGTATTAGAAATGTTAATCATGCGACCTAACCAAGAATATTATTGAGAATCAGTGTAAAACTTGTTTTAAAGTTTTTTTTTTTTTTCCCGATAAGTCTACTTAACCGGAAGAGAGCCAGAATCCGAAAAGATTAAGGTAATTTACATAAGCTGATCCCTTCTACATATAGTAAAACGTCATTTTATCGCTTCTTATGGGATTGCCGTAATAAAAATAAAGCGAGGGAAAAGGGTAAATCTGGGAAGAGAAAATCTCTCTTTTTTTTAAATATTCATTTCTGCTTCCTTTCTCTCTACTTTTACTCACGGCTTTAATATTCCTGCTGATATTAGCGCAATAATGAATAAATCTTGTAAATTATTATGCATATAATTTTATAAAGTATTTACCAATATTAATTTTATATCTTAAAATACACACCAGATACTGTTTTCCAATATTCACCCAATATTTTTTACATTTTCCAAAAACGCTGAAAATGTTCTAGTGGAGCACCAATGTTTGTGAAATATTTGAATTTAAATGGAAATATTACTAGCTAAATGCAAATATTTTCAAAATATAGCCATCACATTGTAAATATTTTCAGCGCATTCCCGCGGTATTCAAAGTAGTAGTAATTTATTTTTGGTATTTATTATGTTAAGGCAATAAATACAATGTCGCTATAGTGCATTATTAAGATGAAGTTTTTATTTGCGGAAAGTTTCGTGGGAGAGGCATATTCCAAATTGCAAGGAATACTTTTACAGTCCTAGAAAAAAAATGTATACTTATTGGTGAGCACTTTTTTGTTCCAGGACTGTACACAGATCTGTCGGACCCTTATTTATAAGTGGTGTGTCAATAAGTATGTACTTTAATGAAATGTAATGTACAGTTCATAAGGATTTAAAAAAAAGCTCTCATAAAAAATCGTTATGTATCGTTAGTTCCTCGAAAAAGTTTTTAACCCCCAAAATTTCCGTGGGGATTTTTTTTTTTTTTTTTTTTTTTAGAAATATATTTTTTATTTGTTCGTTCGTTTGTTTTTATTTTCTTATTTTATCTAAAGATGTTTTCTGTTAGGTCGTTGAAACTAAATGCTTAAATCTTGAAAAAGTGGAATATAATAAAAATGAATCGAGGTATGGTACATTTAGGTGAATTTATACAATGATAATAAATAGCCCATAATAATGGAATCGTAAAAAAAGTGCGAAAATTTACATTATTTATATTATTTCACGCGGTTTTTCAAAAACAAAAAATTATTCTGAAAATGTTTTTGAACTTCTATAAAGAATTGCTTCAAAATTTTGTACACGGGAAATTGTATTTTACCAGTTACGGTAGAAAAATGACAGTTCTTAACTGTTCGAAGAATTAATTATTTTTACATGACAAATAAAATGTTTAAAAGTTTATTTTTTCAAAAAATAAAACTAAACTGCTAATTGGTCATAACGGAATAAAATATTGAAAAAAATAAAAGAAAGAGAAAAAGAGAAAGATTATATTTTCATTCTCCTAGCATTTTAAAACTGCATCTACACGTTCTTCCCTTTTTATTTCTAAATCTTTAGAACTTCATCTGTGATTATTTTCAAAACTTGTCGATTCAGAAAGTGCCTATGTATGAGGTAACAATTACAGAATTCATATAAAATAAGTATATTTTTCAAAAATGAAACTGAACTGCAGAAAATATTGATAATGATAGATTCGGAAAAAATGAAATAGAATGAAAAAGAAAAACATGGATGATGACAAAACAAAAGGCGAATAAAGCCAAGTATTTTCGAAACTTGTAGATGGAGTTTCGCAAGGTACCTGTAGATGAAAGGTATAATGAGAGAATTCAAAAAATGCCCTCTGGCGTTAGAAAGATGCATACTTTAATCGTTCGAATTTAGCGGAACTAGTTTACCTAAACTTTATTATTCCTTTATTCTGGGAAGAATTGTCTGCCGGCTGGTGAGGAATAAATCAACTCTCATTACGGCTTCTCTCTCAGCATCTTAATCTTATAAAAAGAAGCGCGCAATAAAAAAATCGTGACCTGTTTAACTATTTGTTTTTCGATTTGTGTGAGACGCACTGGATTTTTTGTAACATTGGTTGCAACCGAAGTAAATACATTTTTAAATTTTATTTCGCTATTAATAGTTTTGAATTTTTCGATAAATGATGATTTAAATTTTCTTGGTGAATTTATATAGATCTGGAACGACGATTTGTTTAACTGGTATTCCACTTTGGTATGTATACATATATATGTACATACAATTCTTTCTTCTTCCTTTCTTTGATTATTTTAATTTTTTAATAAAAAGAACATTAATAAAACAGTTTAAAAAAACACTTTTTTAAATTAATTGCTTAATTGAAGCAAAATCAATTTTTTTTTTTAGTTTTTTGTTAAATCTCCAGTTATTTTACAAAGAAAAAATTACGTCTGTTAACCACTGGCGTGGATCTCTGATTTTTTAAAAAGTAAATTCAATTTCATGAACGTGCTATAAATGTCTAATTCGGTCTCTATGGTCTTATAAATGTAATTTTCAAAATATCGGTTGCAAGAACAATGAAGGCTTGTCCATTTAATTTTATCATTTATACATCTGTAGTTAGTGATTTCTGAGTATTTAGATTTCCTTTATTATTTTATTTTAATATTATAGTTTAAGAGGGGGAGGGGTTGCTTGAAGAAGGCCGAAAAAATGTTGACTTTTAGCAATTTTGTTTCTGGAATAGGAATGAAGATTTTAGCATGTTATTTATTATCTATTTAAAAACATTTCAAAATATTTTTTTATAAAAATTTTATGATGTGGCTTGAGTTACTTGGCTTGTACACATCCAATCGTGCGGGATCCGACAGATTGCCTGAGTAGTTTGCTACAAATTTTCCTTAGTCACGCGAAAAGACCCGTTCGCTAATGCTATTCCTATGGAAGGAATTATAAAGATATCTCGGTCGCATTTCAATATTTTTAGATGACTTTTTTTTGCAGTGGCTAGCTGAGGTCGATCTGTATGCAGGACGTTTTCTACTTTTTCAATTTCGTTTACAAGTGTTTTTAATCAGGACACTTTAATTTTCAGAACCGGTTCCTAAAATGAAAGCATCCTCTTGAAACAAATCCCCAATGAAACTCGAAAAAGTTAAAAACGGCCTTTTCACAGATCGATCTAAGCTAGCCACTGAGAAAAAAAAAATCATCTAAAAATACTGAAATGCAACCAAGATATCTTTATAAATTCCTTCCATAGGAATAGCATTAGCGAACGGGTCTTTTCGCGTGACTGAAGTAGGCCGTTAAGGATTATGAAAGTAGATAATAATGTCTGGAGCTTCAACCATTTTAAGATCAAAAAGTTGAAAATCAACCAAATTGGCACCGTTTTATTTTTAATAAAAAGGTCTATTTCTGACAACCTTTTTTCGCAATTTGGCGTGCTTCTAAAAATAGTTAATTTTTTTTTTTATAAAAATGGCTGAAAATGGCCCAAGCTCCAATAAATTATATCATCTTTAATTAAAAAATTAACAAGATCAGTTTAATAGTGTTTGCGTTCTGATCCCGCCCAATTTGAAAAAAGTCATAAGTATAAAATTGCGTTTATAGAGTAAAAACAGTGTAAACCTCATGACGCGTTGCACTAAGACATCAAATAACTACGAAAGGCTTCGAATTCCACAAAATCGTTGTAGAGACTTTAAGGGATAGAAACAGATAAAAAAAGAAAAATCGATTTTTTCACACACACAAAAAAAAAGCAAATCCCTCCTTAAATAATATATATATATATATATATATATATATGCATACTGAGGACAGATGACACTATCTAAGGTAACAGCTACAAATCTGAAGGCAGTAACGTGAAGAAATTAGCATAAGTGAGGGATTCATTAAAGTATTGTGCATAAGCAAATTTTTGGTTTCCACACGTGTTGGTCATGTGATATGGGTGATAAAGAGTTTGTAGGATTTGGCGCGCGTTTGCAGTTCTTGTTAAAAGCGAAATAATTATTTTACAGCTTTAAAGTTTTTGATATTTCCTGCCAATATCAATTAGATGATTTTACACGTGGTCATATAATTGGAAAGTTGGAAAAAAGGTGACAAATAAAAGAATTTTCCAGGGGATTCGATATCGCCCACAGGGTTGTCGCAAGGCTTTGGAGAGCGTTTCTGGGAACTGTTATGTGTAGCAGTCCTCATGTGAGGGGTCGTCTTCACATTCAACGGCCTTAGAAAACAGGTTATTTGTCATATATGCAAAAGCAAACCGGCACACTGCAGCTACTATAGTGACAAATCAGTTTCTTGTCTTCACAGGCAAACGGATATATATATATAAAACTGCAACCAGGCGCTCTCAACAGGGAGTAACGTATGCCTAAAGACTTGCTGTTCCATCGTCAAGAGTTCACCGTAGCGCCTGCTTATGATGGTGTCGTCAGCATCGCAAATGGACGGAGAAAGACTGGGCTCGTATACTCTTCTTAGATGAGAGTAGGTTCAATATTCATATTATCGCAGAGAGCAACTGATCTGGCATGAGAATTGTAATACTTGTTGTTCTGAAAATATCCATGAAAGGGACTGTTATGTTGCATGTTGTATCGGCCCAATTGTGATATTGACAACGCCATTGCTGACGGCTGCTCTTCGGGCGTAAATTCCTGCTAGTTGCAAACGACGATGTCTAATTCCTTGATAGCATCAATATTTGTTGACCTTTTACGAGGTTTCCAATAATACGGTTACATGTAAAACCATATAAGTGATATCTACAAGACATATTAAATTTCAAAGCCGTCAAATGATTCTTTCGCGTGGCAATTTCACTTTTAACAACAACTGCCTAACCGTGTCAAATCCTTTAAAAACCTTATTAAGCGCTATTACGTGACCGAAACGTGTGGAAATAAAAAATTTCCATACGCACACTATTTTTTCTCGCACTTATTCTAATTCCCGCATGCTGCTGCCATCAAGTTTTCAGCTGTAATCATTGGTAGTGACATCTATCCATAGCAATTGTCCACCATATATTTTTAAACCTGTAGTTTCTCTAACAAGATTAACGGAAGTATCGAAATAATTGCTAGTGAATCTGATTTTAAATCATAACATGAATGAGGCGGTTAATTCAAGGATTTTATTCTACCTTTATATTTTATAGCATCTATGATATTCATAAAGAATAGTTCATATATTCATATATTTTCGCTACGAAATAGTGTAAGTTTCTCTAAACTATTGAAAAAAAATATTTTTCATAAAGTTAATTTTGTTAATTATCAGTTGAAATTGATTACTAGAAATAGACACTGTTGCCTCACATTACACCATATCTAATTCTTTGGCTCGTTTCACGTTTATTAAGAGAAACCATCTGCCGTCTTAAAAGAAAATTCAATAACTTCACTTCAGCGAAACCGAAAAAAAAAAACTGATTTAAAATTTTGCGCTTGTTTTGTGGCATAGAATTACTCAAAAGATTGAAGATATCACATTCCAGTTTGGGATGGCGTATTTCTTTCCTTCGGTTATGATAAAAAGTAATCCAGTTTTTTATTATTTATTTATTAAATTTCACCTTATATTCGCCATCATTCAGTGATAAAATCGATAAATGTAAAAAGATTTGGGTCGTTTTATATTATTTCAATAGTTTTTAACTACTTTTAAGTAGATCATTTTGTTTAACTCATATTTTATCACATATACAAAAATAACATTTAGCAAAAGAATTTCTATTAAATACTAATGAGAAAGCAAATAAAAAATAGTAATTTCAAAACTTATCAAAACTTCATTTGTTTCCTTTTTAAAAACTGCCCCAAAGATAGGACTACTGAACAATCTACCACTGTAAACTGTGTACATCTGTATTGCAATTACTGAGGAACACTCAGTTTTACTCAGCAGCAATATACGAGTATAGGGCTTGCCCAGATTAAATTTGAAGACAATTTTGCATTTTTTTCCAAAATTAGTTAAATTAAAAAAGAAAAAGGTTATGACAGATAAAAAAGTAAAATTAGAAAAATTCAAAAATAATATATATATACATATTGTATATATAAATTATTAAAGTTGAACTTAAAAGTATTATAGGTAACACTTACCAAACATATAATCTGTTTTAGTAGCGAACCATAAAAAAAATGCGATATTTCTTGTGAAAATGCAATAAATCTGAACTTTCCTGTTGGAGAATGACAGAAAAATATGGGTTAGGATGTCTAAATATAAGTTAAAAGAGTATACTAGTCACGCTACACTCACGAGCAAATGTTAAATCAAGGGAAGAATTCTTTCAAAATTTCTTGTTTGCATTTCAATATTTTTAATTTTTTTTTTTTTTTGTGGGGAGAAGGCATGGGACAGCCTTGGTTGATCTTTAACAGGACTCTTTTTATATTTTCAGATTTTGGTTTCAAATTTCTTTTATGCGAGCACTTTCCATTTCGGAGTCGGTTCGAAAATGCAGCTATCCTCATTTAAAAAAAAAAAAAAACAAACAAAAAAAAAAACACCCACAACCAAAATCGTAAAAGTAAAAAAAAAAAAAAAAAAAGTTAGAAGTCCACTTCTGTTATCCTATGGGGGAAAAAATCATTTAAAAATACTGAAATGCAAACAAGAATTTTGAAAAGAGCAATGTCACTGGTTTAGCATTAGCTTGTGAGTAACTAACACTGACTCTTGATTCTCTCAGTTATTTTTCAATGTATTTTTTTATAACAAACCACCTGCACATAATTTTCTAGTAGATTCATTAGTTCTTTTCTTCCCTTATAGATTTTCTCCTTTACAATACATTCAAAGAAAACTTCATGTCCGGTAAGTTTTCATTATTAACATTAATTAAAAGTGAATCGAATACTTTCTCATTTTTTCAGCGAGTCATATCAGCCACTGATAAGAGTGTTAGTGACAACATATTAACCTTTACAGGTGCATGTTCCCGCTTTCAAACAAGGAATTGAAAAATCATTTTATTATCAATTAACCGTCTCATGGATGAATTATTTTTAAGAGGATGAAAAAGTATCTTGCTCTTAAAATAGATTTAAAATGGATGATTATGAACAAAAAATGTTGAATTATTAAAAACCTTGGATTTACTACAAAATTACAAAACGAACCTAATAAGAATTTACAAGCAATGGAAAATTATTATTAGTTTTCTGTGATGATTTAAACTTTGGATACATTAAGACAAAGCAGAAAGTGAAAAAAAAATTTGTAACGCTGCTGTTCAGAATCCAAGAGCCAAAATTCTTTGACAAAATTTTCTCTCACGTCGAACAGAAAGGGAAAATCCCCCCAAATAATTTTTTTGATTGAACGACTGTTTTTTTTTACCTTTCATAATAGTGCATAACTTGAATATTCATATAAAATTAAAAACATATATCCAATACGTCTAAAAGGTTTTTTTTGTAACTCAATCATACTGATTAGTAATCGTATCTCACAAACTGAATTTTTCCACCTGAGAGGAAAAATGCCCAAGCCGAACCCTAGACCAATGACTTAAATTGCGAACGCTAGGTCTGCATGTAAGACGGCTCAACAAACTATACTCCAGGAAATGTAATTCCGTTAAACGATGGAAAAGTAGATACATATTATTATTTTTCAACTTAATCGTTCTTTTTTTCGCTCAGTTGAAAAAATTCAGTTCGTATGATATCATTACCAATCCGTATGATTACGTTAAAAAATAATAACGTGTATCTACGTTTTCATCGCTTTGGAATTTCGTTACATGCTGTATATTCTGTTGAGCTGTCTACATGGCAGACCAGATGCTATTGCCAATAAGGTCCTCTGAGTGAAATGTGTGAATATTTTCACAATATTGAACAAAATTATCCCAACAACTGCTACTAGTGTACTGGTGGTTTTGTACATTAACGTCTTCTATAATTGTATTTCAACAATCTATTAATTGAAAATATATAAGTATTTTGTGTTCTAGAGAATTTTTTTTTTGCAGAAATGAAAGAATAATTTATTTAATTTAAATTAATTAATAGTCAAACTGATAAGTTGTTACGTCTCAACTCGGACGGAAAAATTGTCTTTGGTGAACATATTAAGGAAAATATAACATATTATTAATATTTCTTCTGAATATTTTATCATAGATTTTACACTGTACTATTGCACCTTAAACTATGCTATTTTGAAAATTCACATAATGCACATTTACAACATTGGTGAGTGTTTAGCTTCCTAGGTAATACATTGATCTAAATATGGAAAAGAAAAAAAAATGGAGGGATATACCTTTATATAAATGAATTTCAGCCGATTTTTAATAGTTTCTTAATGTAAGATTGATGAATTCCTCGGTTAATTCATCGCTTAATTCTCGATCTCATGTGCTATGGGATATAATAACAAATTCATGTTTCCCCCTCTTCTATTACATAGTCTGAATTTTATAACTATTAGCATTGTTCTGTATAAAAACAAAATAAATCATGCATTATTTTGAAAAGGAAATGCACAAATTAAAATTTAATTAAATTATTGTAATTCTCGAACAAATATATTTAACATTTACTATATTTTCAAAGATTTTTTTTTAGAATATTTATTAATAAAAACGGATTCTGCTTCGTTATTATTTATCTAACCTCTATCTTGTTTAAAAATTTAAAAATTTAGATAATTTTGTAATACTATAATTTAAATTACAATTTAATACGATTAATATAACTTTCTTATGTTTTCGATAACAATATTTTTTTTAAAATGCATATGTATATGAATTATTTAATCATCTATACTTTCTTTTATTAAAAAATTCTAAAACTAATTATTTTGAAAAAATATTTCGTAAATTAAAACAATCCTATTACTATAATTTTCCTGTGTTCTTTTAGCATACCGGTAAAGATTTCTTTAGAGTTTTATATTTCTTACGTATGGATTTTTTTAATTATCTCTCTATTGTTCTATTTTTTCTCGTACCTTTATGAACAAAGAAAAAAATGTCCTGAAAGTAGTGAGCTAAAATGCACACATACTCGCCGTTCTATCGTGTCATTATTAATGTCAGGTGCCGAGTTTATTTTCTCTCTTTTCGGGGGTGTTTGCTAACCCTCCCCACTTCCATTTAGGAAAGAAAGCTGGTGGCATAATTTATTTTTATCCACCTTACTCATTTACGACCCCCTTTTGTATCTCGTGGGTCGACAAGGTTAAGGATTCAGTTTGAGACACACCTGTATCGACGCTAATGAACTAATGGGATAGAATTAAAAGTTGATTTAAATCGAGAAAAGAAACATTTATCTTCTCCGGTTAAAGTTGAGGTTGAAAGCCATGATCGTTAAAAAACGAAATTCCATCAAAAGAAAGCCTCTCTCTTTCTTTGTTCATTTTATCGTCCACTATGTTTCCACATTCCTCTGTCTATTAACTTAAGAAAGATTGAACATATTAAATGCTTTACATATACCACATACATTGAGTGAATGGTTTCTTGGGGTTAGTATATGAAAATTTGACGATATCGGTGGCAATAAATCGGACTTTACGATCCAGTGTTTGATCAGTGCAAACGGTTTGAGCTGTAGATCCTTATACATCTCTTCTTATTACGAGGTAGTTAATTGCTTTTTAAAAACATAAAAGATTTTTCGTGAAGCTGCTCATATAAAACAAAACTTTCGTTTTAGACGAAAATCTTTAAACTGAAAGTGTAATTTGATGTCCTGACTGAACGTGCTGACCTTATTTCGGTGTTCGTTTATTATGTCAGTTGAAAGTGTACGGAGATATTTTGGTATACAAATACAAAATTTCAGGCACCGTGAAAAGGATGCTCTCTCGTAAATATACTTTTGTTTTGGAAAGATATTTTTGTTTGATAATTATATACGTGTATGTGATTCATTTGGACTATTTCTTTATGATCCAAACAATTAATTTTATGCTGCGCATTTTTAAGATGAAGAATAACAATATTCGTTTTATGGGCAATAACGGTAAAAAAACGGATTAAGAGCATAAGGAGGAAAAGCATTTAAAAAATTTTTGTAAACATTGAGATGAGCAAATAGAAAAAATAATTAAAAAATAAAATCCCGTTTAATATATATTTTTAATATTAATACTTTCCAGGTATCTGCAATTTTTATTTTTCCCATTGTTAAAAATGTACTGTGTAAGAGTAACGTCAAAACAAATTCTTATTACAATTTAAAAAATTACATGTTTTCTAAAATTTCTTTATAATAAACAGATGGGTATCGGAAGCTGCGCATAAATCGCAGAAACACAGAAGTATTATATAGATCTTCCACACACTCGGCTATTGAATCAACAGGAATATATTCAGATGGAAATCGTAACTTGGAAGCGCCTTTAGAGCGATAGAGTTAAACTGACTTTTTTCTTTACCATTTCATTTAATCAAACGGTTAGCTTAGCAGACATATTTTCACCTTAAAAGTGTTTGCAGATTTAGTTTATTCTCTTATCTTTTTATTTTTCGAGGTTTTTTTTTTTTTTTTTTTTTTTTTTTTTGCACAAAGTTTAAAATATTTCTACTACATTATTTGCAACATTTATATTTATTAGATAGTGACCACTCATTAATTACGTCACACATCAGGATGAGATAGAGGTTCACGAAGTATCGAAAGATGGGAAAGGGAGTGGGTTAATATGTTGTGATGTCACACATCAAAAATGAAAACAATTAGGTAGGCATTGTTTGCAAGTAACATAAATTAAGTTAATAAAAATATGTATTTTTACTTAAGAAATTTTAGGTATCTTTTTCCTTTGAATTGCAACAAATTGAAGTAAAAGATCACAAGATCTGGACGGTTTCATGGTATTTACTTCAGTCGATAACAGATAGCATATAAAAAATTAATAATTCTAATGTTATATACGATAACCAAAGCTGGATTTAAATAAAAGCTGAAAAAAGTGACGTCATAACAAGAAACGGGATTTCAGGCGAGTGTGACATTCTGTGACCGAGGGGGAAGGAGGGGTCCAAAAACAATGAAATTCGCACGACATATTGATGGATGACTCCATAGGAGACATATAAATACACACGCAACGTGTTTAAGTTACATTTTTTGAAAACATTTAGGAAAAATTTGAAATGAGAAGGTGACATGAATTATCTTTGCCAAAGGTAATTTCTCTTTGGCAAGGGAAGACCAAAGAAACTTCAAATAACATTTACGCCTGATAAAGCTAGAATCCACCAATTTCATTCCAGAGATTTTTTCATGTACTTGTAAAAGTCACCCTCTACAAACCCGGAAATTAAAAGCTTAAATGTTCTTTGGCGATTTGCTTTGGTGACACTACTGTTACGTTTTGCTCATGAAAGTCGCCCTAAACGAATATTTGCTCTAAACAGTACGACCACTTTTGTGTGCATTCTAAACGGCTCTGAATAATCGAAATCTAAACAAAGATTCCAACTCAGGACCTCGGCTGCAAACTAGCTCACGAACGGATACACAAGATCGTGGATTACTCTTTTGAATAATACACGTTACATATTTAAGTTAAACTTTTAGACTACTCAAATTGAATACGTTGGGCTTTGTCTGAAATTTTATAAATATTAAGTTTTAAAATCCGATTTCGAAATGTAATTTGGTAGAAATTTTACACGTTTCAAGACGTTTATCTTTGGTAACACAACAGTTATTTTTAGCTCATAAAGGTTGCTCTAAAAAAAGATTTTCTCTAAACAGTACAACAACTTTAATATGCATTATAAATTACTCTGAATGTCTAAGCCTAAACTAAGAATCCAACCCAGGACCTCGGCTACTAGCTAGCACAGAAATTGGTGCACAAGATAGTGGATTACTCTTTTGAATTCGTCCTAACATCCTAAATTTAGCATATCAGACAATATGAACCGTTAAATTAAATTAGTCAAACGAATGCAAAATATAATATTTATTTTTTAATACGGATCCTGGAATCTATCATAACAAATGGCATAAGTAAATTATAGGATAAAATCTCTGTAAGTCAACCTTGCAACAACAGAGAACATAAATGGTTGATTTTGATTACTAGCTAAAAAAAATCACCATGATTCTTTGCGGGTGCTTGATGGCTTATGAAATATTGGTGCGCTTTGGGAACTTATAACATTTTATTTTAATCCAAAAATAAACTATGATATTTATAATAGTATTTATAAATTGATATCGTATTTATAAACCATTTTATCTCATTGTGACTGACTTCTGGGAGGTTGATGAATATAGGAGCTCTTATCCTGTCTATTGATATATTACTCACACTTAAAACACATGTAATATTTATAATCAAATGCTTGTAATCCAGTATGTAACTTTCCAGTAGTAATACAAAAGCACTGTTAATGGATTTTAATTATCAAATGTTTCTGCCAACTTTTATATTTTGCAAATGTATCAGTATTTATATCGATACAGTACCTTGATAGGATTTGTACTAGTAATGTATTTTGAAAAATAAAAAGTGTAAGTTTGCAAAAGGAATTGTGAGTATTCTGAAACACTTGATTAGAAAAATAAACGTCTTTTATTAAAAGGCGTCGCGTAAACAGTTTTTTCTCTTTATCATGATTTTTGTGGCTTCAGTGAAAGACTTGGCCTTATTTTGTTTGCTATGACCATTTTTTGTCTTTTTCTTCAAGTACTAATTAGACTAGAAACTGCTGTTCAACCCTTTAGCCGTCCCATATTCTTTTTTTTTTAATTATACATGTGTACTACACTTTAGTTCATATAGTTTTCAATTGATCGATATAACAAAAGGAAATACGTGTCCTGGCTATTTAGTTAACGAACAGAATTACTTTATTGGCTCTATCACAAGTTTTGCCAAACAAATTCTAAACAGACCGGAACCTATAACTTTAAGTGAATTCCAAACCTCTTTAAATACTCAAGCTCGAGCCTGTGTTAGAATTGACACCTCTCGACAAGTAGACCGCATTTTAGCCATTTGTCAATTTTGTATATAAGATTAGGGAAAAAAAGAAAAGTAGTAATTTCATTGGGGAAAGGTAATAGCGTCTAACTTTTTTTGTCTTTTTTTTTTTTTTTTTCAGAATATAATTCTGGATAATTCAAACAATAGCATCTTAATTGGTTATTGTTGAATTTTTTATCAACAATTTATATCAACGTCCACTCCATCTGTGTTGTGAATGTGAAATTTCACTGAAAATTAAAATAACTACTTATTATTACGATTCCTATTTACCTCCCTTTTTACCTTGTGTGATTTATAAAATAAGTTAAATTACCTTAAGATTTTTTTGTATTGTTATTAAAATATTCTAAATATATTTTCTTTAGATATTTTTCAAAATAAATATTATTGCACATTTTTTGCCTGAAATCGGGTCTATACAAATACACCACTCTAACTAACAAACACTTAAGATAAAATAAAAAACACAAGCTTAACTTGACAACAAAATGCTGTATAATGATATATAATACTGAAAATTTTATAATGAAGAATGAAAAATTTAAAATAAGGCTTTGCTGAAAAACTAGCAAAATGATGCAAATATTTACAGAGAAATAGAATGTGCATATATAAATAAACTATTATGTAAACTATTATATATAAAATGTTTTAACTATGCATAAAAGTAAATATTCATTTACATGCATACAGTGCTATAATGATATACTGCACAAGGATAAGCAACTGTGGCATCCAACTTAAAGTTTATAGACAAAATTATTGGCCTGTATGGTTTTTTATATGCTTTTTTCCTGTTGGTTAATCAAACCACTTGTGCCGCGTACTCTGATTCAATTAAACGGCTAATTTCCATTCATTTACTTTGATCTTAGTCGTTGGATTCATAAAAGCGGCAGACCCTATCAACTAGTGATTCGTATAAGAGTATTTATAATATTTCTATTGTACTTATAATTTAATCCAAAAATTTTATCAATGTCGGTACTTCGTTGGAAACATTTATACTGTTGCACTAAAACTTCGCCATAGGTAAATTTCAGTTGTCAATGGAAACTAAATATTTTAATAAAATGATTTTAAATGTAAAAAAACGCTCCAAATCGTGGTGCAGTACCATACATACTTTTCCCAACATTGCGCCAAAATATAGCCAATATTGGTTTCATTCTCAGACAATGAACAAATCTCTGAACACCTATATCTAATAGCTCAGTACTTGGTTTATTTTTTGATTGATCGATTTACTCGCCTCAGTCTCTGTTTATGCATTAGGAGTGGCATTTAAATTAAATCGCCACAATCGAAATAATAACAGGGAGATCGTCAAATGTAGAATGCGTAAGACAATTTCGGTAGCCTAGTACTGTTTTCACTTTCAATAGGATAAACACATAAATCAAAATCTGGAATGATGCCATGCTTTCAAGTAGCAATTACCTCTGTGTCTTCAGATGTTATTGGCCTATTATAAACTCTCCAAACTAAGCTGGGAAACAAAAACATTACAAAAGAGCGTTTAACATTTTTTAGATAAATTTAATATTCTTTCTATATTAGAATGTTATTATTTAATTAAATTAAAATTCTATTTTATCACTGTTGTTAGAATATTTTTCCAAAATATTAATAATTTATTTTGTTGCTATAAATCGAATACTGGACCACCATTATTTCAATCTTCAAATTTACTTAAATTTTAAATGGCGAATGCAACCTTTTCGATATTTATTATACATTATTAAGATGCTGGAATATTTAAAGCTGTTTTTGCTTACTTAATATTATAATTTTTTTATTAAATATTTTCTCTAGAACTGTAATTGCGATATTTTGCAATAAATTTTTCCATTGAAAGAATAAAAATACAAAAGTTATTTCATGTTTTGAAACGTAATATATGTCTTTTCGTACGAAATTGATGATGCTCTACAACTTTGTAAATCACTTTTTTTCCCTATCTCTTTTCGTTTTCGAGATAGGAATGCTAACTCCGCATTTTTGCACCAGTTGGCGCCGTAGGCGGTTTCATTCAGTAGCGCATGGCTACTTTACTATACCTAGACACCACTTTTATGAATATAGCAGCAGCCGTTCTGAAGTTAAGAGGGTGGCAAGGGACTTTAGCGAGCTTACTGTAAGTGTATTTAAATACAAATTTTGTACTTAAAAAATTTTTTTTATGAAAAATATAACAACTCAAATAGCTACTCTTACATCGAATTAACCCATTCTGTTTATTACTTTATTAATTCTGACATATATGATTCTTAAAATATATTTATACATTTTTTAAAAAATATTACTCAGTAATCAGTAATCCGCCATACAATAATCCGCAGTGGTCCATCTACGGTTTATGGCTATAGTTGAAATATTAAAGCGATAATACTGAGTGTAACGCAAATAATGCATTTTACAAGTATCTTTCTGAATTAAGTATCGTTCTTAGAGCTTTCGCCGGAAAAAAAATCTGTGTATTTTTTTAATAATAAATTGTCAAACCTTCAAATGTGCGGTTTTGCATTTAGAAGTGTGAGAATTTAAGTTTAAGTGTAATCTTTCTAATACAAATAAGGAGCTGAAAAATTAATTCATTAAAACAATAATGCGCAAGAACAACCTCCGTTCATCACAGCAAATAAATATTTATTCAATATTAGTTCAGTTTTGTGCAATATTGTGGGGTGTACGCATTTAGAAAATACATAGTTTAATTAAGATTACCAAAACAAAATGGTAAAATATTGGCATAGTATCAGGAATAATTTGATGTACCAGAATGATATAATTGAAAATGAATTATTATTATTTTTTGTATATATTTGATATATAGCGATTAGGGCATTAGTTAGTCCTCAAAAGGTACTGGAGGTTTTGTAGTGTTTCACATGCTGCTTTAAGATGACCGTAGTAGTCCAAGTACTTGTTAGCTTTATGGTCATAAGGGTTCGCTTCTTTTTTAAGCTGAATGTTTGCGGTGGTTCGGATGTCTTGTAAGAAGTATGTTTTTAGTACTTCAAATCAGTGGCGCCAACTTTTTAAAAATATTGGGTGGGCTCAAAATCATTTTAGAGTAAAATGACACTGCCGTTTTGCTTTCTTTGAAAGTTTGGGAAAAGATGATATTTCAAGTAAAGATAAGTTAGAATTTTTTACAGCAGTATATCAAGTTGCCGTTTTATTTAATTATATTCTCACGGGGTCTTCATTTTATGGACTTTTAATATTTACTATTGTGCCCAGTAGCGCCAACTTTTCAAAAATATTGGGTGGGCTCAAAACTTTTTTGAGTAAAATAACACGTATATTTTTTTCCCTTAGTGTGTATGTGTGTGGAGAGAGAGGAGAGGAACGATTGACTAAAGATGATAATCCGAAATGAATTATATTTTTTCTAAGCAAATTTTTAAATTATTATAAATTAATTATAATTTTATAAATAATTTCATTTAATAATATTCTTATAAGTTCTTACTTATAAATACATTAATATTTATTTTAAATAACTTTGGAATTGCTAACTATTGAAAGTGCAAAGACTAAATGTCAAGAAAAGTTATGTAAAAGTAATGTAATGTAATGTTATGTAAAAAGTAAATGTCAAAAAAAATTTTAGTCACCTAAGTGCTTTAGAAATTCAAGACATCAAAACAGGTAACAAAATATGCAGGAAATTTGCTTTTGTGAGAAGAGAAATTTAACTATACATCCACTGAAAGGGCTTTCAGTGCTCCTGTAAGTCTAATTGATATCCTTACTATTTTTCAAACACAGTTATTTTGAGAACGTTAAAGTATAAAGTCAGATTTCATTTCAGCGATTAAATAAATAAAAAAATAAATTACGAATTAAATCAATTGAAATTGGGTTGGTGGAGAGATCAAATTTTTGGGTGGGCTCGCGCCCCATGGGCCCATATGAGTTGGCGCCACTGATTGTGCCATGAATTTGACTACAAATTAAAATGCAAAGAACTTAAAAATATTAAAATGGGCCTTTAATGCAAATACACTGAAATGCTTGTATTAATAGTACTATTTACTTAAATTATACTGAAACTATACGGATAATTTAAAATAAATACAATTCCTTGAACTGCTGATAATGGAAAAGATACTTCCAATTACAAAACGTATGCCAACAAGTACATCTTTCAGGTATGACATTTATTTAAAAATGGGCTGAATGCACATTGAAATACGAAATTTATTTTTTATACGATCTCCTCATAGCAAAACGTACATTTAGAAAAAGAACGGCATTAGAAGGAAATCCTAAGAAGGACAATAAAAAAAAAATCTTTTACGGACAAAATATGCTGAGTTTTTAAATTTTGTGAATTCTCACTGTTTTCTGGCATTAAAAACGCGCCTTTCCTATTTATAAGTGCAGTCGTGGAAAAAAAGTAAACACCCCTTACTAACTCTGCAAAGAATTATCGTAGAAGAAAGTTACTGGTGTCACACGACTGGTAATAAAGTCTACTTTTAAATGATGCATATAAAATTTGCTTAGGGGGGCATATACATATTAAAACGAACCATAACTTTTTTTTTTCAATAGCAGTACACAATTCTGACAGCATAAACGAACTTTACACCCTTCAATTAGCCTAAAAACAAATTTTTATGCAATTCGTACGATAAGTTTCCGAGAAATTAATTATTTTAAAAGGAGCGTATTTTAAGGACTGTATCCAAATTGAAGTTCAGTACTCGACTGTTGACCTAGAGAGCTCCCTTCTTGATCAAGGCATCATAAGCGCTACTCAAGCAGTCATTGAAAATTGTTATATTACAGGATAGCATAAGAAATATCAAAATATTTAGTCACTTCTATCGTAGACGGCCCCTTAAACCATCATTTTGCCGTTTTTTAAGCATAATTTGAAAACTACTTGGAAGACAAATGTGAAATTTTGAATTTCCATAAAGCAAGACTTAATAAGGATATGGTTATACATCCATCAAAAAAATCGTAGGTTGCAAATCATAATTTTTTCGAATATTAATTTCATAATTCGCAATTCATATCATAACATTATAAAAATTGCAAATTCAACGTATTTATGTTTGGGTATTTTAGTATTATTGCTACACAAAAAAGTAGCACATTAGGAGTATAATTTCAGGCGATATTAATGAAAATATGAAAATGTAATTTAATATTAGAAGCACTAAATTTTGAATGTTTATAATTCAAAAACTTATCATTCAAAAGACTTGAAATTTGGTGTCTAGGCATAATTTGAACCTAAGATTTGAAATATCTTGTTGAAATTGGGTATTGCCATTGAAAAAAAGGAACTTTGAGTTCATTTTAATATGTAGATGGCCCCTAAGCAAATTTTATATACATCATTTAAAAGTAGACTTTATTTCCAATCGTTCGGTACCAGTAACTTTCTTCTACGATAATTTGTTGAGGCGTTATTAGGGGGTGTTTACTTTTTTTTCCATTGTACATAATGTTTTTCGTTGTACATAACGAATTTTTCAATGAAATGAACCCATCTATTATGTAGCACGGCATGTTACAAATATGATTTCCTAATTGCACATCTTCCAATAAATGCATCACAAGCATCATCTAACACGAATTTTCTTCACTGTCCTTATTCACGTTTGAAATAGTATTTTGATTGAGCCCAATCTTTGACATAGTGGAATGTGAAAAATGTTTTCAATATTTTCCGTGGAAAAGGGATTTCAATACACTTAGCTATTTTATAAAAATCAGAGAAAAATATTTCTATCCTGGTGCACCTTGGAATACCTGTGTAAGTTTCACCGAAGTAATTAAATGAGTTCATACATTTGCTTGCATTAACATCACCGTTTAGAATTCTCCTCTTAAAGCTATCCCAAAAGAAATATTTTTCTTCACTCAATAACATGAACTTTCTTGCACATTCACAGAGTCACTAGTATACGTAAAAAACATGAAATTTCTAGACATGACTTCTGAAGTGATTTGGAATCGAATAGCGTTTTTCATTTAAATAAATAGATATATATATATTGCATCTTTACTTATAATTGATTCTGTTTCATGACGACTATTCCTGAGTTTACGCATGTTGAAAATTGCCTTAAAATGCTTTGGCAAACTTTCCTTGAAAGATCCTATAACCAAAAAAAAAAAAAGAGGGGGGAGTGCTGAATAATAACAACTGCAAATTTAGTGCATTTAGGAAGAAAAATAAATTCGCGAATATGCAGGAAATTTCTTTTTTGAGAGAAAATTGATTGTACGTCTTTTAGGATGGCAGACGGATTTTTAGGGGTGGGGGCATGTTGTGTTTTAGGCTCCTGTGTGTCTGTTATTGCTATCTTTACCGTATTTTCAATCAAAATAATTTTGTTAATGTCAACGAAATAATTTTTTTTCAGCGATTGAAAAATAAATAAGCACGAAAATAAAATAATGAACATTGGGTGGGCTGAATGAGCAAATTATTGGGTGGGATCATGCCCCACGGACCCATATAAGTTTGCGCCCCTGCTTCGAATGCATATATAAGTTGAATGCTCGCAACAATTCGGATTTCTTTTAGTTAGAGGTCCCGATCATTGTGCCTTCATCTTCAAAAGACGACCGTATTCCTCCAAAGCAACATAACAAATAAATTTTCCAGTTATCCCCCAAAATTCTTGGAACATATGTTTTTTATCTTCAATTTTATCTTCGTTTGCAAACTAAAATGGCTATACTCAAGGGAATTTACCATTTAGGGTTTTTTTTCCAAGTAGCTAAGATGAGTAAAATTACATGTCTTTCAAATACTGTCCCATGTAATGAAAATTTTCCATATTATTGTAAGCAATTTTAATCCGATATGAAAAAATACTGTCATGCATTTATAGGGTTAACAATGTCCTTCCTAATAGAACCTGGTCAACACAAAGAGCTCCTTTTTATATTGTAACAAAAATTATTAAACATTTTCCGTGTCTGCGAATACATACGTGAATTTAAAAAATACACATTTAGATAAATATACACTGAGGTGACAAAACTCATGGGATAGCAATATGCAAATATATAGATGGCAGTAGTGTCGCTTACAAATTGTATAAATGGTCAGTGCCTGGGCAGGACTTTCATTTGTGTTCAAATGCTTCGTGTGAGAATGTTGATTATGTGATTATGGCCACACGACGAGAATTAACGGATTTCGAACGCGGTATGCTAGTTTGAGCTAGACGCATGGGACATTCCAGTTCGGAAATCGTTACGGAATTCAACATTTCGAGATCCACAGTGTCAAGAGTGTGCCGAGAATACTTAAATTCAGGCATAACCTCCCATCATGGATAACGCAGTGGTCGACCGCCGGCAATTAATGAGCGCGACCATCGACATCTGCGTAGACTTGTCAGTGTGAACAGACAAGCAACACTGCGTGAAATAACCGCAGGAATGAATGTAGGACGTCCGACAGGCGTGTCCGTTAGGACAGTCCGGCGAAAATTGGCTTTAATGGGCTATGGAAGCAGAAGACTGACCCGGGTGCCATTACTAACTGCACGACATCGCCAACAGCGGCGCTCCTGGACTCGTGACCATATCAGTTGGACCATAGACGACTGGTAAAAGTGGCTTGGTGAGATGAGTCACGATTTCAATTGGTAAGAGCTGACGGAAGGGTACGAGTGTGGCGCAGACACCGTGAAGCCATGGACCAAAGTTGTCAACAAGGCACTGTGCAAGCTGCTAGTGGCTGCATAATGGTGTGGACTGTGCTTACAAGGAATGGACTGTGTCAGCTTGTCAAACTGAACCGATCGTTAACTGGAAATGATTACGTTCAGCTACTGGGAGACCATTTGCAACCATTCGTGGACTTCATGTACCCAAACAACGATGGAATTCTCCAGGATGGCAATGCGCCATGTCACCGGGCCGTAACTATTCGCGAATGGTTTGAAGAACATTCTGGACAGTTCCAGCGGATGATTTAGCCACCGCGATTGCCCGACATGAATCCCGTCGAACATTTATGGGACATAATCGAGAGATCAGTCCGTGCACAAAATCCTCCACCGGCAACACTTTCGGAATTATGGACGTCTATAGAGGCTGCATGGCTCAATATTTCTCCAGAGGACTTCCAACGACTCGTGGAGTCCATGCCACATCATGTTGCTGCACTTCGCCTTGCAAACGGAGGACCGACACGCTATTAGTAGGGTATCCCATGACTTTTGTCACCTCAGTGTATATTTTGTTTATAATCTTTCTCTTGATTGTGTTGAGTACAAGAACAAAACGTATTTCAAATATCAGGTTTACAATACTTAAATATCAAATTTGGGAGCCCAAAAAGTTAGATACCCCAGACCAAGGCCCAGTTGTTCCATGCCTTAATCAGGCCGTGCTTGCTAAAACATCACGCCAGTGATAGTATAGAAAAAAATTGCATTTATTAATAAAATCCTTGACCATTATCTTTACACTTTTCTATTCTCACAACATTCAATGCTTCATAAATATGATTCTTCTGAAATATGTTATTTTTATTTATGGAAAGATAATTTTAATTATCATAACATCTCGTTCAACTTTCTCAAGCGGAAATCCTCTTCAATATTCTAGCGATAATGAATTTAATGAGTATTATTTCTTAGTCTTTTACTGGCCCAATGCGAATTAGATTTTATGTCATCTTCCAACACTGCTAATTCTTCGGAGTTGAGTGTCTAAATCTAACGAATTTATCCTGACATAAATTGTGTGTTAAAGTTTCTTTCTCTTTTGTTGATACATATCTAATGACATATTTAAAATTTAAAATTCATTATGTTTTAAGTTGTGTCCCATTAAAAAAAAAAAAAATCAGAATCGGTTAAAAAGCCTTAAATATTATCATAAAACACAGTTTTATAAAAGAAGAAATAGAATAGCGATTACACTAACATAGAATATTTTACATTTTATGGTATTTTACATTTCAACTTTCACCTTTTGTGAAACATATCATTACGCTAAATACGCCTATATTTTACGCCTTTAATTCAAGTTCTTAATTTAGTAAACGCTGTTTAAAAGGAAAGTCACAGTCCTGGGGGAGGAGTGTTCTTTGTTTTATTAACCTTTAACTGATGTCGCAGAAATTGTCACATAACTAGTGTAAAGCGGTCTGAGAGACCGCTCCATTGAAAGATGAATAAAAGGCACGATTAACTCATAGGATGGTGTTTTTGTACTAAACTTTTTGTACAGGATTGTTATAATTAAAATTCACCTATTCAAAAGTCTCTGGTGATAGTACTAAAGTTCCAAACGGAACAAAATTTCGGTAGTGTTTGTAGTTAAACTGAAAATTGCAAGTTAAACTATAAAAATTGAAAAAAGCCGCGGTCTGAGAGACCGATAATATCAGTTAAAGTTTAAACTATTCCTAAGATCACATATTTGAAAATTCTTATTCACACTCAAAAGTAAGCAAGTCTGGAAGCTATAAATTTTCTGTCATGTGCCTCTGTAATGCTTTATCGTTCCGGTAGCTAAAATATATAATTTCTACTTTTCGTGAGTAGAGTCCTACATAGAGTGGATAATCTTGTGTTATACGAAATCAACCCGAACAGCGGTTCTGGTCGGGTCGGGTTGATGCTGATTTTTTTTTTCGTTGTCGGTTGAGTTCGATTCGGGTTGAGTTCTACTCTAACTCTTTTTCATTCAAGTTTCGAATCTTGTGAGGTAAACACCATTTTTCAAAAAGTAAAAAAATTCCAAAATATTGCATCGATGAAAATTATATATTTTTTAATATAATTAAGTATATATAAATTCATTTTTCTGTATAAAAAATGTATTTAATGTTATAAATATAAATAATTTTGCATAATTGCATTGACATATGGAATAGTTTTTCGGGCTTAAAGTCTTTCCTTTCTGGTTAAAGTCAACGAAAAATTGTTATCGAGTTAGGTTCGGATTTCCGGCAGGGTTGTAGTGTAGAGTATATGGTATTATACGCCGTATACCTTCTAGATTTTTTTTTAAAGTTTCGTATATCAACTGTTTCTGAAATATATATATAGCCTATACTCTCTAGCTTATACCCTTTGCCTACAACGAATAGCCCCCGTGTATAGTGTATACCCTCTGTATTTTAAAAGTATACAATAGAATTTCGGTGTCCCGATCGGGTTAGACCAGACCCTCTCAAAGTTTGAATCCTCTTTTCTTTATTTTTATGCGTGAATGTGCACGTTTACCAATAAACGCCCTTTAGATTATAAAAAAGTTTAAGTACAGTAGCCCCCCGTTATATCATTCATGCAGCTATATCGCTCTTTTCTCGTGTCTCCCTCCATAAAGAAAAAAATATTTAACTGACTTTTTTTAATTATATGTGTGGTCTGTAATAGTAGAAAAAAAAGATCTATTAAACCTCTCGGCACGAATTTTTTTTTTTTTCAATTTTGGGAAAATTACTTTTACGCTAACAAAATTAAGAGTAGCTATCGAAATCACATAAATTACAGTTTACTGAAATTTTACGAATGTGTTCTTTACAGAAACTTAACGAATGTAGTTATGTTGCGTGTTTTTCATATAAAAATAGTCTAAGGAAGAACTTTTTAAGACGTTTGGAGAATGTCGTACTACAACCAAATTAAAAAAAACATAAAAAATTTAGTAGTATTTTTTATCTTTTATCACAAATTACTAATTCGGAAAAGGAGTCCCTAATTTAAATTTAAAGAGTGAAACATATGTTTGAATTAAAAGAAACGCCAACTGTTTACTAATAATTAATAAAACTTTTACTAATATTATTATTATTAAATGCTGAAACAATAAGTAAAGTCATAATAGTAAATGTATCGGCATATGCCATCACTATTAGGTCCTGGAATTAACAAAAATAAGTTTTTTCTTTCAAATATTGCAATTCGAAGTAGGAGCCTCATACGAGGCTCAGGGTGACGAGATGGTTAATGCATGTAATTTATTCTCTTTATTTCATTACTGAGAAAATTACAATTTGCATACGATCTAACGTTTTGGAAACAAACACAAAATATTTATTTCTGCGTTATAATCTTTGATAATATTTTGAAAAGCCCTCAGTTAATATCACGCTTTTTTATTGTCCTCCATTCCAGTATAACGAGGGCTACTGTGCTTCCAGATAAACTTTTCTAGAAAATGAAAATTGTCTTTCATTATATTTTTCTTGGAAGATTTGAGTAGAATTCTTTTTAAGTAAAAATGGTGTTTCAATAGATGTTACTAGCATGCTATCAATTTATCAGGGAAAACTTTCAAGCGCTTATGGTAAAACACACAAAATTCTTAATTTTCCTTTAAAACATTGCCTCTCTTAGTTTTGATTGAAAAATGGTTACAAATTTTTACATTATAGTTAGAATAATGATATTAATAATACAGACTATTACAGCGATGGAATCATAATAATCAAGAACACTAACTAAAAAAAATTACATGTTCCTGAAATCGAAGTCATTATCTTTATAATGTGCACTTAATGTTTTTTCTAGTATTTTGGAATATTTGTTACTAGAATTGAATAATATATATCTGTAATAATAGGTAGAACATGTGTGGTTTTTATCAATTTCTTAAAAAAAAAAAGAAGAAACTGTATCTCAGGAAATCAGTATAAGTAGCATGATATTAAATTACCGTGTGACTTCTTCTAAACCTTGGTTCTGTCTTTTTTACTCACTCTTTAAACATAATCCGTGCCCAATAAACGATATATTGATGTATTTTCTACCAGTTATTATTGTTATCTAATGATTAGTTAATACCACTGAGGGAAGAAAAGAAACAAATGGGATACATTTGTTTGAAATGGGCCCAGCGTTGTACATGCAAGTAATGAAATCAAAAACAGTTTTGTGACCATGACCTTATGGTCGAGAAAATGGCGTAGCAATCGAAAACCTTCCCTGTGTGATCGTAAAGTAAACCGGTCATTTTTCTATGTCCTTCTCGTATGGTGGCATTAATCTACAGACAAAGCAAGTAAAAACTTATTCGCTTTGTTAAGCACTTGCGGAATTTTTTTTTTCTTTTTGAGTATGTTTTACTTGATTCCTATTATTTTACGAGTGTTTGCTTGCTGATTCTCCCCGTATCTATTCATTTTCTCATAAATTATAGGCATTTTTACCAATTCGTTTTGTTCTATACGACAAGAACGTAAGGCAAATTAATGTTTTACATGAAATCTGATGCCCCAGTAGATGAGGGCATAGGGTATTCCAGGCTTTGTTGTTCACTCAAAATAATACAAGAGTAATTATTTGAAGTCAAATTGAAATTCGCTTTATAAATCAAGGGTTTCTCCAATCTGGTGAATATTTTTATTATTTTATAGTTGTGTCATCCTTTGCTGAAAGAATTAATCAATTTTGAAAAGAATGAAAAGTGCAGTTTTTTAAGTTGTCTACTTTGAAAACATCAAATATCTTTGGATCTGACTTTAATGCGCGATGTCATTATTGGTTTTCTAATGATAATATGGCTGATATAATAATCTCCTGTCAGTTTAATCAGTGGTAATTAAATCAACGAATTTTCTGAATCATATAATTAAAATAAAATACAAATTTCCCTTTTTTCACATTCTTGCGTTGCAACATTTCATAGACTTTCAACTTTCAACATTGTAAGAATGTGCTGTTTTTAATAATATCAAACAATAATCGCCGGTTAACTGATTTTCTGAGTATACAAATCAGATACATTTATAATTTAAACCCAAAGCAATGCTAAGCACAATAAATAAATAAATAAATAAATAAATAAATAAATGCTGGCTCCAGGAGGTATCAGCAGAAGGGTGGCAAATATAGTTCTTATAGTATTCTGGTAAAATGTTACAATGCAGAGCAATCATTAACCCAGTCTATGAGGCAGAGTTTATAGAAATGCAATGGAAGAGATGGTGAAAGTCAAGATGCTACATTAAATTAAAGTTTAGTTGAAGACATACACGTAGCCATAAAAGTAAATTTGCATCCGATAACTCAAGTATTAAAGTCGTAATTTATTTTAATTAAAAACTAGATATATATTTTGTTGGATGACATTTCTTAATTGCTTTGTAGTTAAGAGTTAAAAATAAATAAAAGTTTATGAAATATTACTGCCTCTGTAAATTTTACAGCTGATTTTCTTATCCAACAGAGAAATGTACATCACAAAAGTAAGCATGCAATTTGAAATTTCAAAGAATAAGAGCCGTTAAAAAGGCTAACTTTAATATTATTTAACATTATTTTTGATTTAATGACAGTTTTAAAGATTTTGTGTAATTTTCGAAAGTTAGATTAAAAATAATTTTACATATTATTTATGAATCTACAAGGAAAAGGAATTTTACAAGCTTTTATGGACTGTATCAAAAAACTCTGTACAGATAGTAAGAATCGATGGCAGATTACTAAAATAATCATCAAAATTCTCGCAACTATGCACAAAATCATAAAAAGGCTATAATCGATAAGGCATTTTTGAAAACACAATGTTTATTCAAGGATCAAGAAATTTAGATAATCATGAGTAAAGTGAAGCAAAAATCTAATAATTAAGAACAAAACTTCCAGCTGATGTGAAAGAACAATTTTGAAGAATTCATGCAATACTTAGAAAATGCTTCTTGTGTTCTTGTGTTTAAGGATATGATATCACAATCAGAATATGTAAACAAATTTATTTATAAACAATTATAACAATAAGAAGAGAATTGATTTTGTAAAAGAATATGAAAATCAGGTTCAAATTTTCCGGAAGGCCGTGGTTTTTCTTTTTAGAGAAAAATTTACATCTACCGATTAGATGGATAAAAGAATGTACCATGGGATAAAAAAGGAAACGTTCAGACCAAATAACATGAGATGATTCGTGAAATAGAAAGATGCTTTGATTTCGGTTTGGAATCGTCTATGAGCATCTGGAATTGGTAATTTCTCAATAATTGACAAATAAACGACTTATCACAAATATCTGAATATTTTGAAAGGTTATGAATGCCAAAGGGTCTTTGTATAACTACTTGGAAGACCTTACATCTTTTAACAAGATAATAGTTCAAATCCTAATGCTCTAGTCATACAGGTATATATTTCATACAATGCTCAGAAAGGACTTCTTCCAGTTACATTATAGTATTAATAAAATTGAGCAATTGTATGACTATCCAGGGTGGCTAATTAAGAAATGAAACATTAAATATAAGAGTATCCTTAAAAGAGGGCTGCTATTAACGAAATGAAAGAAAATACCATCTTGTGTTACTCAAAGACACTAACAGATAAAGCACAGATAGTGTCCAGTTGGCTATCATAAAAATTACGTTTCTTTAATTTTTGCTAAACAAATTTGTAAAAAGAACCATTTTCCTTCTTTGTTTCATTTTTCATACTTTTGTGGTATGATTTTATTTCATTTTAAGATATTCTCTCACTGTCACTGCAAGTATTTGTACGTGTAAGTCATGAGTTAGCTTCTGTACAAATTAATACTATTTGCTTGCTATATTGTAACAACATGTACATGGAATTTAAGGGGCACCCAAAATTCCAAGCGCCGGCCATGCATAAAACCATTTAATAGAGGACGGGAATGATAGTATAAATGTCGAATGAAATGTGTATCATTATAAAAACTAATTTGTCCGTAAAACAAAATTCTGATGAAAGTCATTTCAAAGGGTTACGAAACGTTGCATTATAGAGCAATGCTGTAGTCGTAAGAAAAACATATTCAAAGGGTATAGACAATAGCAGTGGCTCCCAATCGATGTGCCGTGACACTATGTATTTACTATAATAAATTTTCATTATTTATAAGTTTTTTATATTTGTTTATGTGCTCTTTATAGTTCTATGATGTAAAATCATAAAAACTGTCTGACATCTGCAGATTAATTTAAATTTTGGGGAGAAATTAATTACCCCTCTTGAAGGAAAATGATTAAAATATAAAATGAAGCGGAAATGACCATTGAAAAATTATTTAAGTGTATGCTCATTCAAAAATGCTACCTTACTAAGAAAGTAGTCTTAATTTTAAAAAGTCAAGCTTAGATATCTATTCAATTGTTAGTGTACATTAAAGAGAAATATATATAATACAAAAAAGTTTAAACGATTTATAATAATCTTTTTATTACATATTATAATAAATTTGTTTACCTTTTATTTTTATTTTATATTATTTTGTTTTATTTTATTTATTTATTTGCCCGGAGAGAACATTTTATTTGTGTTAGTAAACAAAATAGAAATGATATATGAAGGGCTCATGTGTAAAACAATGTAACTAAGTTTAAGTTTTCTAAAGGAAACTACAAATAAAATTAGTATGATTAAATCTTCTGAAACAGCTGATTTGTTAAGACTGGACCTTCAGTTAACTTATGTGCAACATTTTTTATACATACTTTTACTGGACTTGTGTGCAGTCTTATTTGTTAAAATTCAAGTGTAAAATTGATCTTCGATTACATTGGCATATATTGAGTAAAAAATAAACCTGGTATTTTTTAAAAGGTTGTCAGGTTACAATAACACAATTGTAAATAAAAATAAGGAAAAAATCTAAAATATCAAATATCATGTTTTACATCATGCTGCCCGTTAAATATTATTTTCAGTTTTTCAATCATCTTACTTTTCGCGTGGTTCATCATGGGTTCAAACTAATCAGGTATATCGTGAAATAAAAAAGGTTCAGGAAAACTGCGTTAGAGAGTATACTCTATATCTTTATCTGAGCCACAGAGGGTATACGGAGTTCCTGAAAAATCTTGAATGTATACGGTGTAAATCACCATATACCGTCCACTACAGCGTTGTCTAGAGGAGAAAACAATCCTTTATTGTGGCGTCATTGGATTGTTTGATGCCCAGAAAGTGCTGAATTCTTTCAACTGAACAAGTGTTTAATTCGAAACAAAGTTCTCCGAAAGGATTCTAAAAATAAGCAAACTGAATTATTCTTCTATGCTCTTCTTCTTCATACACATGTCAACAACGTTTTTTAGATCCCGCGTGTAGTAGAGTCAGAAATGTTTTCTTTCTCCTAGACTCGCCCAAAATGAAAAGCATTCCAAAACGTGATTTGCGGACGCATGATTGACATTCAAAGTCCATTACATTTTTGAGGAGGAGCGTAAAGGGTGCAATCAATCAACACAATTCTGACTTCACGATACTTTTCTGTTTCTGCAGCTAGGAATCTCACTGATTTTGAAGTTAACACCCATTAAATTTAAGATTAATGTTTTACAAGTTACTGCTCTGAAGCCATATTTGATGTGACCCTTAATACTTCATTGATAGATGTTACCGTTATATTTCTTTCCTTCAAGAATAAAAATTTTCCTTAGATCCGCGATTGTCCACTTTTTTCAGATTTGGTACGATCGTCGATTTTCCATGTTTTCAAATATTTTAGTTTCGTTATTTTGTAAAACACTTAAAAATAAAAATTTCTTGACAATTACCTTTATGGTGGCATCTATTCAATATTTTCATTTTATTCCTTTATTTGGTGAAAATGGATGTATTTATTTTCCTCTTATTTTCTTATTTTTTCCACTTTTTTATGAGCATCCATGGCTTTTCCTCTTTCTAGAATATTTACCCTTTTCTTCTCACCTTGTTCGTTAGTATATTTTTCAAATATGATCTTAGACATTAAAATTCGGCTAACATCATGAACAATTATAAATTGGGAACAAAACAATTTACTTAGCTAACATGAGTATTATGTGCGCACAGTTGAATAATGCACATAAATGTGCGTAAATGCAATTAATCAGCTCACTTCTAGCCTCACAATACTTTTCTGCTTCAGCAACCGGGAATAGTACGGATATTTTGAGTTAAAGCCAATTACACAAAGATTAATGCTTATAAGTTATTGTTCTCAAACAATATATGGCGTGAGAGTTCAGTCCTTAATTTCTCAATTATAGCTGTTAACGTTATCTTTCGGGTTTTACTAATCTGTTTCTGAAATATAAAAATACCAACTAAAATTACATTAAATAATGGAACAAGATATATGTTGGGGTTTAATTGTTTGTTAAATTTCGACAATAGTACACATTGGAGCGTTTGGCTCATATACCTTGAATGCCTTGAGCTGCAGACTTAGGATTTTTTATCTATATAGTTACCTAAATTCCGAAGAAAAATCCTTCAAACTCTATAAATCAAGACAGGCCCACGGGACACAAAATGAATTGGATGAATCTCTCAATTTCCAGTGCTGTACCACCGGTGTGACATCATAAGTGACGATACGATCTCGCCCAATTACTACTTGTTTTACTTGTATAAAAAAACGTCTGTTACAAAGCGCTTGTAAACCTCTCTAATTTCCTTGTCCGATTCTTAAAGCTGTGTTTATTTGCACCATTTTTTTTTATTGCTTACATAATTATGTACGATTAAAAGACTAGAAAAAACATTGTAAAACTGATAGTGATGCTAATAGGTGCGAAGCGAATGATATAATCATCGCGAAACAGAATAAGATTGTTACTTCGATCGAATTAGAACATTTAAAGTTCCATTCAAAAGCAGCTTCACGAGTATTATTAATCAAAACGTTCTTATTTGTTTCTTTTCCGTGGATGCGTTAGCATTCCTCTTTAAAAAGTGAGTGTTAATTTATGAAAAAAAAATATGACTTGTTAGTTACTGATTTATTACGTAGATTATATTTTTCAATTACTCATATTTTTAATTTATAGTTATTTACACAACTGTAACTGATATTTTGCATTTCCAATATTCCTTTTTCTTTCAATAGTAGAACAAAGTAGCTATGATAAATTAATGTAATCATCAGCATTTTGACTATTTTTTCGAGCAATTAAGATCAATATTGCAATGTTGTTTTCTTTATGGAGACATTATTTAAAAAAAAAAAAAAACTTAACCACCGGTGTTTAAATCCTTGAAATAGAAAGGCAGCAACTTAATTTGTAACTACAGGTATTTTTTCTAAAGATTGTCCTAAACATTTTGACTAGTTTAATAGTAATACGTATAAAGCATGTTTAAAGAGTCACTCTTTCACTCTATCCAACTTTTGAGAAATTATCCAAGAAAATTGTTCTGTCAGCAAAATGGTTTCGATCTGTAAGCCGTCGACTCGGATTACGAATGACATACGTCTGTAAATATTTTTATCTTCATGGCACCTCTTCGCTGTTCGCTCACCTGTTGGTTATCCCAAAAATAGTTTCCACCATCGGTGAGCAATATTGAAATAGGAATTTCGTATCTTTTGAAAAAAAAAAAAGAAATTTCGGACTTGGAAAATGTTTCGAGCATTTTTGTGGAATTTTATGTATTTAAAACAGCGGTATGTGTTCGGTCATCCTGACACAGGTGGAGTTTTTAGCAGTCTTTAGAAGTGGTCCAGTGGGACCGTGCGTAAGGCTTCGAAATATTAAAGCGGCTACAGAATGTGGATTATCATATATATAATTCAGGGCTTCACTCTTTTATTATTACTGTTATGGTCATTAGTATTTTTAGTAAATGTTAGACCCAAAGTTATTTTAAGTATTGTACTTTTCCATTGCATATTATATAAGTAAAATTAACTTTAATTTATTTATTTAATTTTAAGCATTAGTATTAAGTTTAGTATTTAGCATTAATTAAAATTTATGTATTTATTGATAGTTTTGCCCTATATCGATAAAGAATTTTATAAGAGTATCCACACATTCCATTTTATAACCGAAATGTAGTTGTAGCTAGCTTACGGGAGCTGAATACTTTGTTACAAAATGAAAAAGCAACTAGAGATTAATTTTTTAAGGAGTCCTCACCTATCAATTCAGCCCATGATAACCGCATGCACGGAGATGGGCCTGACCTTCAGGTAGAACTTTTAAAATGAAAGCCTATCGAAATATCATTAAAGTATAAAGAATATACTTAAGTCTTACACTGTCAGGAAACATGGAGCTTCTTATATTTGCGGTTGTGGAGTCCCCAGTACATTTTTATATCCTAAACATTATCCTGAGTCATTGCTCTAAATTTCGAGAAAATCTTATCCTTTATGAACTACATCTACAACTACTTCTTAAATTGAGTATTAGTAATGATAATGATAAGTCATATTTATGATAACAGTAACCTTGAAATCTAACAGAGGTCAAGACCTTCATTTACTTCCTTTCTTTGTATGTCCAGTTTTCAGAAAAAATTTGATGAATATTCATTTTAATGAAATGTAGTCCATTGTATAGACGTTCTCTTACCTTTTCGTGGGTGAAAAATGCCAGTTTTGTATAACCTCATAATAACCGGCATGATTGTGACAAGCCCGTGTAAAAATTTCCAGCCAAAGCACGCGTCTTTCAGCATTTCTCACTTTAAGTTAGAGAAAAGATAACTTCTCATGTGCTTTCTGCAGTTGGCCTTTGTCAACGCCCAAGATACAATTACTACATATATCATTAAGCATTTACCCCTTTCTCTGTCGTTTGGAAGTGTTATTATTCGTTACCTCCCCTCTCCCATCCCGAACATTAAGATACAAAAGTTTCCACTTTTTCTTCAAATTGCGGGGACGTGGCGTCATGCTTTCTTTTCTTTCGAATGCCTCTGGCCATTAAAGTGTAAAGCTCCGGGCCTTGCTTTTTTTGATTCAAAGTCTCCTTTTTTAAGCGCCTGCCCTTTGGCCTCTGACCCGTTGATTGCGTTAGGAATGGTGGGAGTTTGAAAATATGAATCACACAGTGTACGTCTGTTCCGTGGGAATTGCGCTGAGACTAGTCCAGCTGCGTTTATTGAGATCACGTCCAATCAAGATCAATTTGGGCCAGCCCCAACGAGCTTCTCAATTACAGAAGTGCACTTTTACGCGTCGATGAGCATAAATTTCCCTCCTCAGCGCACAGTCTAAGAAAAGAATGATATGCATTAACAAAGTGCGTTCAATTATTCGAAACAAAACTCGAACGGCTATTTATTGTTCGGTATCAACAGTTCTTTAAAAGATCTCGGATCCTCCACCAAAGAATATTTCATAAAGTTTCTTGGGGAAAGATGCTCAAAACTTTTAAATGACTTTCTCTTTTAAGAATGCCTTCGTTACACAATATGACGTCGGCGAAGATGTAATCATGAAAAATATTTTACTTGAATAAATGGAACTTTTCTGGGGTTTTAAAATTTAGAAAAGAAAAGAAGGTAAAAAGCATTCACATTATATGACTTAGTCATGGTTGTTTAATGTATGTCAATTTCATTATGAAGTCTTAAAACACCTCAAATGAATTGTGTTGATATCAGAGAAGAATAACATTTTTTACAGATTCGTAGCATTTGGTTCATTCAGTTTAGTTTATTCAGTTTACACCTATAGCTGTTGTTTGAAATTAATATTCCCAGCTTTTACTTCATAATAAAATAGCATGTTCAATTTCTATAAGCATTTAGAAACTCGTAAAGAGTTCATCCAACTCCTTTGTACCTATTTAAAAAAGAAAAAAAAAAAAAAAAAAAAAAAAACAATTTTTTCAATATCAGTGATGTTTAATCCTTCTTCCAAGACAACTCTTCCCACCTTCCCAACTCTTGATAACTATGGTACTTCGTGATACACTAGGAGAACTTTTATGTATAGATTAGATACTTTTATAAAGATAGATACCCCACTAAAAATAATCTGAAGATTATCTGAAGAAATATCTAGTTTCTCCAGAAATGATACAGAAATCTGAAGAAATTTTGCAGGTTTAGCTTTACCTTCAAAATACCTGCAGAATATCTGCAGTTATTCTAAAAAATATCTACAGAAATGGGCCAATTACCTACACATTTACTGCAGATTTTTTTTAGCGGGGTAAATTCATCATTTTTGTTTATTTTTAATAATGGTACTAATCTTTTATTCAAAACTGAACCGTTAAGTTCTCTATTATAATACAGAATTTTGATAAATATATAGGGGCACATTTTTTGTCTAAAAAATAGCTTACTTAAGTTGACCAGTTTTTCTCATTTTCAAACATGATAAGCTATTTCTCAAAATGTTCTTTTTCGAAATAATATAAATTTGTGATAAATATACAAAATCCTTTTGAAATTTCTATTCTGAATGATTAGGCGCTATAAATTTATAAGGCGCTAAGATAATAAGAAACAATTTTCTGAGAATGTCATATATTTATATGCGATGGAAGCTACCATTGTAGACGAATAAGTTAACCGCAAGTACAGGAACAGAAAAAATAGACTCGCATTTTGTTCTTGCGTGTACTTGCGGTTACGAATCATGTAAAATGCACTGAAGGAGAACAGTAGCTAAAACGTATATTTTCGCCCATTAACTATAAATATTGAATTTTCTCTTTAAAATTGATATGCGCTATATTTTACATAATCTTATAATTGAACATATAATCTTCAGGTTTGTATAGGTTTTGAATCTGAAAACCAATTGTAAGTTATAAGAATATCCCTTTAAAGTGAACATGTTCGTCTCGTTTTATATATTTTGACCGGTTTTGTACATTTTTATGCATATTTCGATTAAAAGGATTCCATTAACCAACAACTCATTTACATCAATTTATAGCAACTTGTTTAACCTTTAAAATAATAGTCAACGTATTTTGGTTAAACGAAGTCTATGAATGCGAAATTAAACGAAATCTTTGCGGGAGATCTTTTATTGCCCATGTATGTCTACCTCTCGATAAAGAATCTTTATTTTTCCAGGTACACACCTGTAAAATTTTAGTGAAGAGAATATTGTGGATTATAATTTAAAATTATTTATTTTCCTATTAAAAAAAATATTTCTCAATAAAAACATTTTTGTCAATGTGAATTGTAAACGGGAAAAATAATATCATGTTGCATGGCCGATATAGAAAAAAATGCCCTTATGTACTTTCCCCCGTTATTTATTTATTTTATTTTATTTTTATTATTGTATTTTTATGCTTTAGAGCTACTGTTAAAATAAGCTTTTGTTATTCAGAAATTATTTTAATAAGAGATTTTTAATCTCATAATTACTTGATTCAGTTATTTTTTATTCGTGTCAAATTCTAATCATATATGATTTAAAATGCAAATAAAAAAAATATAGAGCGCAATAAATTAACTAATTTACATTTAAATAAATATCGTAAATAGATTGATTTCTTGAATTCAGATTATAAACATAGTGGGAAGGAAATAATCTGACATATCCGCATGTACTTTATCTATAATTTTTGAACAATAATTGAAAGAAATGTTTAATATGAACTCGGAATTTTAACCTAATATACTGATCAGACACTCAGTTCATCTAATTAAATTATATTTAAACACATTAAAACGAAGAACGCAATTCAATATTTTAGAAGGTTTTTAAATTCTTTTAAAATTATAAGGAAAAAAATTTAAACCGTAAAATTCTAAAGTTTGCAAAAGTGTTCTAGGCCGATGGGTAAAAAATGATAGCATATGACAGTGATATCTTAAATTGGATCGTCTAGATCTAGAAGCGAGTCGTACCTGGATAATATCCAGCTTGGAAATAATTGCAACCAATTTACTTCACATGACATTAAATATCTGATCGCTATAAAAATTTCCTCATAACAAAATTTCATTAATTTTACAATTCATAAAATTTTTTTGTAGATGGTTCAATGGAAATTGCCTCTAATTAGAAATATATATCAACTTTCTTGCATTATTAATAACAGATCTTACATGTGCTCGCCATAATAAAATAATACTGAGGTGGCACTATACTCCGCTACTTAGGATTTTGACAAGGAATTCTAGAAATTTCTGTCTAATGGAATATTCGTTCTATCGTATTTCGTCCTAAAAGGATCCGAATGTGTGTTTCAATGTCAAGAGAAGGTCTGTTTCGGTGAAAACTTGAGATGGTGTCAAAGATGTTACTTGGTTTCAATCCGATTTAAAAAAAATTTGTACTTAAAAAAAATTACAATCTTCTAAACTCTTTTGCTGTAATATTGTTAAAATCTCACATACAATATTTAAAATTATTTGGTGAGTAGACATCTTTTTTCCCTTTGAGCTCTGAAATTCCTACTCTCAGGGCATTCTTTTACACCTAGAAAGGTGTATCAAAATATACATTTGCCGTAAGTCCACAAAACCTTATCACAAACCTTCTTCCTATTTATCACTGTCTTTCAATATATTAAGAAAACTGATTGCGTTTCTTCCTTCCCAATAAGTAGTTAGTTAAAGTACGTTGAGAGAAGATTTTTATATATATATAAATTGTATATACTAATAAAATACTTACTACTATCTGAATATGGCAGTGAGCAGCAATAACTGCTGTAGATATAACAGATATCTTCGCAAACTAATTCTATCTTCGCAAATAATTTTGAAAATATGTCATCTAAATGAATAAAAAATTGTAACAACTGCGCATCTGTTTCTTGAGAAATTCATTTTAATCCCGACTAATAACAAAAAAAAAAAAAAAAAAAAAAAAAAAAAAACAGGGAAAAAAATATAAACATTCATTAAACTCGTGAAGACGACTTCGGTCAAAACCCGGAATTCTGCACCTTCCCACATGCACCAGTGCTTTCACAGAAGTTCTACGCTGACTTAGGAAAAGAAAAAAGAAAAAGGCCTACTTACTCTTCTTAACGATCCTTCGACGCGCATTTTTTTTAATTTCGAAGACAGAGCTTTTAACTGAAAATTCTTGGGGTTTTTTTGCTAGTTTTAAATTTGTCATACTGCGTGTAAAAAAAAAAAAAAAAAAAAAAAAAAAAAGCTAGAAGAAAAATGCAATTTAAACGCATACAGACATCTACGATCACCCAGTAAATGTATACAATATATTCATTTGTTTTCCTTTACTGGAAACACAACTACTTATATGATCTACCGGGTGCTTCAAAATGGCTGCCCTTTAAATTTTTTTTTAATTTTTAAATTTTAAATGAGGTACAAAAAATTAGAAATTGAAAAAGATTTTTTTCTTATATGTTTGATCGTCATACAAAGATTCCGGAGCATTTTTTGCTTCGTCTATATCTTAAAAAATGTCTGAATTATAGTACTTTGAATTTCTACTGTTGCTGACATTTTGAAACTATCTGAATTTTGTCACGCGATAACAGACATATTAATGAACCAATCTGGATGTAACTTGGTGTGTACATAGAACATAACAATGTTTCGACCGAGTTCGATAGCCAGCTTCATAGGCCATTATGTTTCAAAATGGCGGCCATTTAAAAATTTTTAAAAATATAATTTTAAATGAGGTACAAAAAAAATTTGAAATTGAAAAACATTTTTTTCTTATGTGTTTGACATTGATACAAAGATTCCGGAATATTTTTTGTTTCGTCTATATCTTTAAAAAGTCCTTCCGGCCAGTGCCGGGAGGAAGAGGTAGCTTTCATATTCCTTATTTTTAAAAAGCTAGCTTATGTTATTCAAACACACGAAGCTCAATTTAGTGGAAACCGATTATAAAAGATTCAATACTAATTTTTATCAATACTAAATCATTATGAATGCGCGAAATTAGTCAGCTTTATACAAGCTGTTTTTATTTAAAGTCACTTATATTTGGTTGCCAAATTCGGCGATATTTTGAAATGCCTGCTATTTTAAGACAACATGGTGGATGAGGCTAACCAGTGAACTTGGTCGAGACCTTAGAACTTCCTGTGCACATGCTCACTCACATCGGAATCGGCCAATATACACGAGTGCTGTCGCAGGCAAAAAATCAGATTTTTCATAATGTCACCTACATAAAGAAATTCAAACTGCTATATCTGAGCCCTTTTTTAAGATAAAGACAGAAAAAAAATGCTCCGGAATCTGTATATCAAGGACAAATACTTAAGAAAGAAACCTTTTTCAATTACTAATTTTTTTACACCTCATTTTAAATGTAATTTTTTTTAATTTAATGGCCGCCATTTTTAAACAAGATGGTGGATGAGGCTGGCCAGCGAACTTGGTCGAGACATTGCTATATACTATCCACATACCATCTTACATCCAAGTACGTTAATAAATACGTGTGTTATAGCGGGACAAATATCAGATCGTTTCAAAATGTCAGCCATGCTAGAAATTCAAAGTGCTATAACTCAACCATTTTTTAAGATATAGACGAAACAAAAACTACTCCTAAATCTTTGTACCAAGGCCAAACACATAAAAAAAATCTTTTTCATTTTCCAATTTTTTGTTACCTCATTTTAAATTTTAAATTAAAAAGAAATTTAAATGTTTCCTTTTGAAACAAGGTGGCGAATGAAGCTGACCAACGAACTCGGTCGAGACATTGGTATGTACTATGTACACACCAAGTTACATCCAAATCGGTTCATAAATACGTCTGTTATCGCATCACAAAAATCAGGTCGTTTCAAAATGTCAGCCACAATAGAAATTCAAAATGCTATAACTCAGCCATTTTCTTTAGATATAGACGAAACAAAAACTGTTCCGGAATCTTTGTATTAAGGTCAAACACATAAGAAAAAAATCTTTTTCAATTTACAATTTTTTGGTACCTTATTTTAAATTAAAAATTTTTAAAATTATTTTAAATGGCCGCCATTTTGAAACAAAATGGCGGATGAAGCTGGCCAAAGAATTCTTTCGAGACATTGGCATGTACTATCTACACGCAAAGGTACATCTATATCCGTTCATAAATACGCCTGTTATCGCATGACAAAAATCAGGTCGTTTCAAAATATCATCCACAATAGAAATTCAAAATGCCATAACTCAGCCATTTTTTTAGATATAGACAAAACAAAAACTGTTCCGGAATCTTTGTATTAAGGTCAAACACATAAGAAATTTCTTTTTTTGATTTTCCAATTTTTTGGTACCTTATTTTAAAATTAAAATTTTTAAAATCATTTTAAATGGCCGCCATTTTCAAACAAGATAGCGGATGAAGCTAGCCAACGAACTCGGTCGAGACATTGGTATGTACAATGTACACACAAAGGTACATCAATATCGGTTCATAAATACGCCTGTTATCGCGTGACCAGGGGCGGCCGGTCCATTGGGGCCACTGGGGCCAGGCCCCACTAGAATTTTCTGTTCATTTAAAAAATTTTGATTCATATTTTTAATTTAAAACTAAAAAAAAAAAGAACTGTTTACTAAAAATATATTGCACTTCTTACATCGTGCCCACTCATCCGTTATCGACTCTCAGCATCTATTTCTTTCTCAGAGGCAATAAATCACTTTACTGGCCACTACTTACTTCTGAACACCAAGGTTACTGTATCGGGGCACAAGACATTTGTGCCCATTTGGCGCGATAATGAGTACTTCCCTCCCTCACGTGTCATTCAATTTTGGCGATGTACTGCTCTTTTAGAGCTAAATCTTCCGTATTTTTTTTGCAATTGGGGGCACTGGGCGAGAGTGCCCTTGATCCAAAGTTTGTTATACGAGGATTCTCAAAAATATTCGTCGCCATTTGTATTACTATTGCTGCTTATTCGTTGAATTACGCGATCTTTAAGTACTCTGTACTCTCTTTAAACGGAGACACATGTTATTGTTAAGGTGTATTCCAATCCAAACTGCTTATTTTCTGATTTATTTTTAAATTCATTTTTACTCTCAAACGCATCAAACTGGCAAATTCTCTTATTTAGAAACTACATAATGGGACGTGCTTGTCGATTTTTTGAAAAATGCAGAAAATATTGCAAAAAAAAAAAAAAAAAAAAAAAAAAATGCTATCAAAGTGGGAGTTTTGAACCGAATTTTCTGAAGCGTGAGATCTGGGGATGAAAAAAAGGGTCCTAATGAGAAAATAATTGTTTTAAAATCAAATTCTATTGAATTGAGCGAAAAATGAAACCACACGGCCTCTTAAACATCACTTCAAAAATCATCTCAGCAAGTTTCATGTTTTTACTTTTAAAAATGAGTCTGAAAGTGTCCCAGAAAATTTCGAGCTGTTGAGGGTGGAAAAATATTTTTTCGAACACACCCTTAAATTCTTGAAGTAAAAAAATGAATTCTGTAGATGATTTATTATGCCCTTTTCAACAATGAATTTGGAAGAAAAACTTGAAATTAAACGCCTGGGACCTTATCAACCGAAGAATTTTGAAATGCAACGAAAAGATGGGGGAAAACTACGCTATTTCTCTACACAGTGGTATCAAAAATTTCTGTGTATTTCAGCAAGTGAAGAAAAAAAGAAGCATTGTTCTGTTTTTATTTTTTATTGTTTGGAGGGATGAAATTATGGAGTATGGCCGGCTGTAACGATTTGAAGCATTTTTCTGAAAGAGTAAAAAAAAAATGAAATGAATACTACTCATTTAAATAATGCTTTTAACTATAAAACCTTTGGAACTGTCAATATTGTAGTGCAGTTGGATGGAGGTTACAGGATTTCATTACAAAAACATAATGAAATGGTTGAGAAGAACAGGTATGTGCTAAATAGCAAACCGAGGTATGTTTTTAGAATTGGTCACATACGCCTCAAAACTGGACACTATATTGGAAGACCATTTAAACAATGCTACAGTATCTAAAAATACTTTAAAAACTATACAATATGAGCTGTTGGATTGTATATATGAAACGTATATGCATGAAGTTAAAAATGAGATTTCTGCTTCTAATTTTGTAGATTTACAAGCTGACGAAACTATATTGATGTAAGCTGCACTTCGCAATTTGTTATCATTTTACGATATATAAAAAACAACAAACCCTTGAAAAGGTTTGTTCAATTTATTGATGTCTATGATAAAACAGCAGAGGGACTTACTATAATCTTAACTCAAAATTTAGAAAAGTTTTATTTAAAAGATAAGCTTGTTGCGCAAGCATATGACGGTGCGCTGTTGTGAGCGGGTGTCATACTGGAGTTCAAGAGCGAATGAGAGAAAATTTTAATACATTTTTGAAAAACTCTATGGGAGAGGAACGATTAAGCACACTCTTGCTGTTCTTTCAGTCCACAAAGATTTTATTAGTACAATATCAGAATTTGATGTAAAAGTAAGTGAAAGATTTGCTAGTCGAAAAAATCGACGTGCCTAATTTCTATTTAAATAATGAATTAAATTTTAATTTGTGAATGGATTAAATCTCTGCAAGAAAAATATGTATTTTTTTCTATTAAATTACGAGATAATTATTTTTTGTTTGATTTGTGAATTTGTTTTTTAATTTAATAATGTTTGACCAGAGTAAGTTTAATGTGAATAATGGTAATTAAATTTAAAGTTAGTGAAAGATTTGCGCATCTAAAAACATACCAAACTTTTATTTAAATAATGTACTAAATTTTAATTTCTGAACAGTTTCAATGTTTGCAAGTAAAGTTTATATTTTTTTTTCTGTAACGTTGTGAGATTGTTATTATTATTACTATTATTATTATTATTATTATTATTTTGTATATTTGATTTTTAATTAAATAATGATTGATCAAAGTATGTTCAATGTTAATAATGGCAATTAATGGTATGTTAAAAATTGTAATTAATTTGATAAATTTGAAAATTAATTATTTTTTCAAGTAATCAACGTAATTTTTTTTTTTTTTTTTTTTTTTTTTTTACAAAAGTAAGAAATAAAAGTTTTAAATAATTTGTTTTCATGTTTAAACAACAAATATTACATAAAAATTTACAATATGTTATGAGGACCGGGCCCCACCAGTGAAGATTGGCACGAGCCGCCACTGCGCGTGACAAATATCAGGACGTTTCAAAATGTCAGCTACTCTAGAAATTCAAAGTGCTATAACTCAGCCATTTTTTAAGATATAGACGAAACTAAAAATGGTCCAGAATCTTTGTATCAAGGTCAAACACATAAGAAAAAAATATTTTTCCATTTTCAATTTTTTGGTACCACATTTCAAATTTTAAATTAAAAAAAAATTTAAATGGCCGCCATTTTGAAACAAGATGGCAGATGAAGCTGGCCAACGAACTTAGTCGAGACATTGGTATGTACTATGTACACACCGAGTTACATCTAAATCGGTTCATAAATACGCCTGTTATTACGTGACAAAAATCAGGACGTTTCAAAATGTCAGCCACGCTAGAAATTCAAAATGCTATAACTCAGCCATTTCTTAAGATATAGACGAAACAAAAACTGCTCCCGAGTCTTTTTATCAAGGTCAAACACTAAAGAAGAAAATATTTTTTCAATTTTCAATTTTTAGGTACCACATTTCAAATTTTAATTTTTCTTAAAAATTTAAATGGCCGCCATTTTGAAACAAGATGGCGGATGAAGCTGGCCAACGAACCCGGTCGAGACATTGGTATGCACTATGTATAAACAAAGTTACATCCAAATCGGTTATATATATATATGGATATATATATATATATATATGGATATATATATATATATATATATATATATATATATATATATATATATATATATATATATATATATATATATATATATATATATATATATATATATATATAAATGGATATATATATATATGTATATATATAACCATTAATTAAACATTACCGATCATCATCAAACACCGCAATATTGTGAATGATTGACAACAAGTGCCACAAACCAACAATATAGAACTGTATGTATAAAATAAAGTACCTTATACCTAATTACAAGAATTAACATGGAAGAAAAAATAAAAAAGAAGAATATGGATTCCGAAAAAAATTGAAAAACTTATATATTGAATTACGTTTTCAAGAGTACAGAATTCAATGATACAAGCAAATCGGTTGTTTTCTGTGAGAAAAAAGCTATACGCTGAAAAAAAAAAAAATTTCCTGTACTCAAACAACCAATATATAACCAAAGAAATAGCCCCAAGATGAAAACAGAACATAATCAAATGACATGAATTGGAAAAAAAAAAAACTGCAACCCATTAAATATTCAATCTATAGCAATAGAAATCTTACAAAACATACCGAATTATTCCCAGTAGATTTTCAAAATATATTCCTGCACTTGGAAACCAAAAAGCATGATAGATTAAGGTGAATAAAACAGTTAAGTTAACACAGAAATTAAAACCCATGGAGTCAGTTAATCAATGTTGAAACACCGCGATAAATATAATTAATATAATATAAATAAAAAATAATTACATTATTTATAATACCTAAAATCAATTTTAAATTGTTTAATAACAATTTTACAACATTGCCAGTATTCGGCGTTAATTACCATCTGGTGTAAAAAATTGAAATTATTACTTTATTAGAAGCTTTAAAAATAAAAAAATTATGATGTTGTCATCTATTATTTTATTTTAAAAACAATTATTTTTATACAAATGTCACTAAAAGAAGAACCTAATACATGCTAATGAAATTAAAATATATCAACTGCATTCCTACACACATCCTAATATAAACAATACCATACTGTAATCATTATTCAAAAAAATTTTTAATAAATTAAATGTTAATAAAATGCTTACAATATATTCTATTACCATACCATTAAATCTACACTGAGAAATTTAAAAAAAAAACTTGATAATATATGGAATATCTATATGCTATAAAACAAAATAAATTATATATTATAAAAATGTATAAAAGTCTTAATATTTACCATTACATATACAAAATGAACAGGAAAGAAAAAAAAAATTAATTAATTAATTATAAAATAAATAAATAAAAAATGGATTGTCAGATTCTAAAATTCCCAATAGCCAAAAGAGCACAAATCAGTATAAGATTATATTTAGCCTGAACCAGCGCACCCACCCCCCCCCCCTCACAGAACAAGAAGAATATAACTGCTTTTTAAAAAATTAAAATTTTAACAAAAACAAGGAAAAAACAGGCTGCGGCCTGTTCAAAAAATGTAGAAAAAATATGCATTAGTGGCAGTGGATTTCGGCCAGAACAGTGACAGCAAAAACAAATGTTAAACATTCGATGGCTATTATCACTAGATAGTGATGCATATTTATATTACTAATGCATATTTTTTCTACATTTTTTGAATGCTCGGCTGCTTTTGAAATACAACCCACTGCCGATGAAGCCGCAGCCTATTTTTTCCTTGTTTTTGTTAAAATTTTAATTTTTTAAAAAGCAGTTATATTCTTCTTTTTCTGTGAGGGGGGGGGGGGGGGTGCGCTGGTTCAGGCTAAATATAATCTTATACTGGTTTATATTGAATTTATGTGTTTTACTGCAGCTTTTTGGCGCATTTCACATGAATATAATTTGTTTTTTGTTGGTGATTACTATACTTTACTTTTATATATATATATATATATAATAAATATATATATCAACATTTGAACGGAGGTTGGTTTCGGGGTCTGGGGGTCATGATCGATGAAAATATACCAAATTTTTTGAAATCGCTTTCCTACGAACGGCTGCAATAGGTAGCTTTTTGTAATGAAAGCTACCTAAAATGACTGGGTTATAGCACTTTGAATTCATAGTGTTGCTGACATTTTAAACGATCTGATTTTTGTCACGCGATAACAGGCGTATTTATGAACCTATTAGAATGTATCTTAGTGTGTACATAGTACATACCAATGACTCGACCGAGTTCGTTGGCAAACTTCTTCCGCCATCTTGTTTCAAAATGGCGGCCATTTAAAAAAGTTTAAAATTTAAAATAAGGTACCAAATAATTAGAAATTGAAAAAGATTTTTAAAAAAGATTGAAAAAGAGAAGCACAAATATAGGAAAGAGGCTTGTAAGGAATGTTTATGGACAGCGTCATTGACAAGTTTTATGTTTACAACAAGTGTTTAAAATTGCGTCAAGCAACAGCAATACATGCCCACCAGCGATGGCCGTACAAATTCAAGTACGCCAGGTATTTCATGCGCACGTGCAGCAACAACGGGAGTTTAAGCGACGACATTGTTAACATAGTCAATTAGAGTCGCATAAACAAGACTCTTCAGATATCCCCATAAGAAGTAATTGGAGGTAAATAAATAGAGATATCGGGGTGGCCAGGCAGTTTTCGTATTTTTCTGGAAGAGGTTTTACCAGAATTAATTCAAGATATTCCTATCGCCATTCGTAAGTAACTGTTGTTTCAGCATGATGGAGTTTCAGCCCATTTCAGCAAAGTTGTGCGCAATTACCTACATATTACATTTGGGTGACGACGGATTGGGTGTGCGCATTTTATGGGTCTCCAGGATTACCCCCTCACTCAAATATCCGTTGCTGCTGCACGTGTGCGTGGAATACTTGACATATTTGAATCTGTACGCTAATTCCTCCATCGACGCTGCCAGGCATGTATTACTCTTGGTTGACGCAATTTTGAACACTTATTGTAAATATAGCACTTCTCAATGACGCTGTCAATAAACATTCCTTTCATAATTTTTTTCCCTTTCTTTGTGCCTCAATGTATCACTTACGCCCATACAGTCCTATACACAATGAAAGATTGGTTTAGTGTCCTCTATAAACCTTTAAAGATTGTACCATGAATTTGGAATCACCCTGTATATTAGTAATTTTATATGCTACAATAATTTAACAAACACAATATGTTACATCTTTAAAGTAAAAAATCGTAAGAATTAATGATTATCAATTTCGTGAACAGACTGTAACTGTCCTCCCGCGTTGCCTGGGCCCGTCATAATAGCTTTAAATATAGGTAAAATAACTGCCAAATGATTTTATATTTTTAAACGAAAATCTAAATAAAAAAGGCTTATAAGAAACGTTCTTCTATTTATTTATTTTTTTCATCGAATACATTTAAGCTTAGGTATAGGGCAATTCCACAGAAAATTATCATTTTTGGGGGTGGGGGGGGGATAAAATTTATAATATGTTTAATTTAAGGGTATGATTGGACAACTTGATATTTTTATATTCTGTAATAAAATCCTAATAAAAAAGCATTTTAAATTACTGTTTACAAAGTAAGTTAAGTACCATTATTGTCTTTATAAAGTCATAATGTTCCGTCAGTTACACAATAAAAGTTCGTCAGTTACACGAGAAAATGCAATTTCTTTCTTTTATTATTCAGAAATTAATTAAAGAAGTTACTGTTATAATTTGGCATTACTTAGTGTTGTTGAGAACATTAAGTCACCCTTTTTAACGGGATAGTTTTCATAATTTTTACACTTCAATGAAGGCAGAAAAAATGTTTGTATATTTTGTGTTATGTCAGTTACAGAATTTTGAAATGCAATTTTGGGGGCTAAAAAAGAAATTGAAATAATCTGCAGATGTTTGTGTATTATTTTCTTAGTAAAAAATATTTTAAATTGTAAAAATTTGCTCTAGCTTTATTAGTAAATTTTTTACATAGTTTTGAAAACAAAATTCGATTATCAAATATTACGTCAGTTACGATGGAATTGCCCTATATATATATATATTTCTTTCTGTCCAAACTCTTTAAAAGTTTTATGAGTTACAAATATAGCGTCTCCGAAGCCTGTGTATAAATTCCGTGCTAAAATATCAATATATTAAAAAGCAGTGCTTTACTTCTCACTTTTTTTTCAGATCGAAATCCTATGGGAAATTTTTCAAGGTATTATACGTACGTATAATTGTACGTATGACTTCAATACGTATGATTGAAGTCAGTTGAAAAGATCGAAATCCTATGGGAAATTTTTTCAAGGGATTATATTCGTATTTTTTGAAACGGATTGTATTGTTCTAAAGAATAATGAACGTAAATGTTTTTTTTTTTTTCATTTTGATTTCCCAAGGCGATGCTTAATTTTGAAGTATGCCAAAAAAAAGAGAGTGGTGGTTGGGGTCATTGGGTACAGAAATGTTTAAAAAAAAAAAACAGTTGTTCTCTTCCAAACGCTTTGAAATTTTTATGAGCCAAAAATATAATGTTTCCTTAACCTGTGTAAACAGTTAGTGAAAAAATATACATATTTAGTGGTAAAAGTGCTTGTAAGAAGACTTTTCTTTTTTACATCGGATAATTTAATAGTTAAAAAAAAAACAGTTCTTAACGTCTAAACTCTAAAATTTTTACAGGTTATAAATATAACGGTTTTGAATCCTTTGTAAAAAAAATCGTAAAAAATTATTGATATTTAGTTGTAAAAAAGAGCTGTCTTTTTTTCTTTCTTTCTTTTTTTCTTTTCGCGTCGGGTCTTCAAAATTAAAAAAAATATATATTTCTTATCGTTCGAGCTCTGAGATTTTTATCAGTTTTAAATATAATGGTTTTGAAGCTTGCGTTAAAATGTCATGCAAAAATATGGCTATTTAGTTGCAAAAACGTGATCCAAAGCCGTCCGCGTGTTCGCGCTCTGAGCGAAAAAGTTCCAAATTTATTATTTTCAATACCTCTAGTGGCCTGAGTGTTTCGATATTTCCATAGGTGATGTAAATCTAATGTACCAAGAAGATGTAAAAAGTTTGTTAAAATAACAACGTTTAGTTACTTCAAATGTAGAAAAAAAAAGGCGTCTCCGGGAAGCGCAAAGTAACCTGCAGTCGAGAATTTTTTTGAAAGAGTTAACATTCGTATTTTTGAAAACAAAATACACAGTCGTAGATAAGACTATACCCGCTTGAAATGGGTATTTTTTGTTATTCCGTATCTCTAAAATTCAGCCCGATGCAAGCTTCGACAAAAGAAAGAGAAAAAAAAAGTGAAAAAATATCGCGTCACTGATTGCGACGTTTTAAACGTTAAAGTACTAAATTTAAGAATATGTCTTCCTTTTTCCGTATTTCCAACGATTTTACTGATGCGCGCTTCGGAAAAAGGCCGAAATGAAAAGCCGCTCTCACACTTTTGGATCTTTTCTGCTTTTGTGCTCCGTAAACGCAACGTTCAGACCTACCATGCGACGTTTTTGGCAATCGATTTTTAATTCTGGGTTTTAACTAATATCTCGGCTAATTAACAAATATTTAAAAATCTGAGCCTCGGGTGCATTCGGACCTGCCTTCGACTGTCCTCATCCAAATTTTTCGACTTCTACGTGCGGCAGACTTTTCTAGCCATCCCGACGGACAGACACACAGGGAGAGGGAAAATTTTCTTTTATTAGTATAGATTGTGTAGAGAGCAACTAGAAAAAAAAACCTGTTTTTAACCTGCGATAGATTTTCATGTTGATGCAAAATGATGTTATAAATTGTATTGACCTTTAAAGTGTATTTTAACCCATTACCCGCTGGTGTTGCGTTCACGCAACAGTAAAAATAAATGTCCACGCTTAAATTTAGCATGGTGCTACCACTATTTATAAATTCAAAAAATTGCCTTATTTAACAAGAGAAACTTTGATCATTAAATAACAGTAAGATTTTCTTTCAAAATTTGTGGTGACAAACGTTTTCTGCAAAAATGTTGAAGATCCCTATGTTATAATTTCGGCGTTAATGGGTTAAAACGTATTAATATTATTCCATGCGTAGTAAAATAAGGTAAATTTTTATAATTGTATCTTATATTAATATGATTACAGTAAACTCCCGACTATCCGGCTCGCGACTATCCGGCCCTCCGTACTATCCGGCCTAATAAAAGAAAACGAGGAATGTTGCATTCGGCCGAGACAGGTAGATTCTCGCCCGTAGGGAAGTGCTATCTCAAGACAGGAAGGAGCAAGAAGGGATTGCAGAATGCAATAGCAGAGACAAATAAGAATGGAGAGGGGGTGAGGTAAGGCTTGATAACCTAATTCGTCAGTTGTGCAACGGATGGTAACATGTGCGGACTTTATTTTCCGCTTATCCTGGTTATTTACGTATAGTCTTTTGGTGTGCTTCGTATTTATTTATTGAAGATTAACGAAATGGGTGATAAACGAAAAAAGGTTGTAGTTTTAAAAAAAAAAACTAAAAACTAAGTTTTGACTCTTTTATCTTATGCATAACTTTTCATATTTGTGCAATCATTTTTTAATAAACAGTAAAATAAGATTTACTAATTTTTTTACGAATTAGGTTTACGTTTTACATTAATGTTTTGCTTATTTTGAAACTGTATATGCTATAATATATAAAATTTATCTTAAAATGTGTAAAATGCGTTTTTAATATAATGGGGAGGAGGAAAGCAGGAAGTTAGTAAATATTTCTAGGACTCCGGCGTATCCGGCTTTTTTGTTATCCGGCCGACCCTTCCGTTACATAAGGCCTGATAGTCGAGAGTTTACTGTATCTACATTTCGAATCCTCTTATTGCTTTCATGTATATGTTTCGTTTGTACATATGTACCTACATATTAGGTGGGTCGCGGAAAATTTTAAAACTTTAAAGTTGTTCGCATAACTATAAAGTTTGGAAAACATTTAAGTAGTGTAATAATTAAATACTGTGCTAATGAACCTAATTTATAATCCGTTTTCTTAGAAAAGAGCTGTTTTCACTCTTAAATATTTTATCGAATTTCTTGAAAGATATAGGGTGTCCCAAAAGTTACTATGTGTTTAAATTTTAATAGCGCCTAATTTCATTTTTTCTATACTTTTTCATTCGTAGTTTCTTTGTTATTATACTAAGCAGGTGTGTACGGCTCAATTAGTAATATGTAAAGAAATATATTTTTTAAATCAGTGCTGAATTACTGAGAGTCATAAGAATAGTGCAGACATTTTAATATTTAACTTTTCTCACAGAAGTGACAATACGTCAAAACCTCTGGTTTTCCAGCACAAAGGCAAAATTGCAATGTTTCGCTGTTAATTTTTTTAAATGCTGAAAAGGAAGATAAACCTTGAGAATATTAACCATTACCCATTTTAAAACGGCTTTAAATCTGTAAAATTATGTTAATTTAAATATTGCATGTATTTCAGTGAAACAGGAGCAATAAAAATTTTTTTTTATTACTCCTATTTAGTGAAAAGAATACAACTTATAAATTTGAAAAAAAAAAAAAACAATAAACTTACTTATGGGGCTTGGAAGGTTAAACTTTAAATATTTTATTCTTGTGTCATTTTTACTTCTATATTATTATTATTATCGTGTCAATATTTCCCCTATAAAACTAAGAAATAATAGTTCCAACAATATCAGTTCACTATTACTACTGCTAATTTTTTTTTTATTTGTTTGTCCATACTTATATACAAATAAAGGCATATTCGGCATTTATATGTGTTAATCAATCAGCTAGAATCTTGCTTAGTATTAAAATAAAAATTGCAAATAACTTTTAACATTAAACTTTCAGAAAATAAATGTGATTTAAAGTTGCAAAACTGTTGGTACAATATGCTTAAAATACTTGAATAAAGTTACAAACTGGATGCTTGGATAAGTAATTTAAATTTCAGTTCAGCTCTTATCTTTAATGTTCAATTCATCTAAATGCTAAATGTTGCAATATTATATCTTTCCTTTTAAACAATTTCTGAAACCGTCTGTTTTTTATTGTCCGCATATTCAAACTTAACGCAAGAATTTAACAAATTTTACAGGCTGTTTTTCAAAAAAATATTTCAGACGAAATATCTTCTCGAGACATCCATTTTTGTTAGTTATTATTTAAAAGAGCAAAAGAGAGACAGAGAAAACGATGTCAAATCACTTTTCAAACGAAGATATGATCTCTATACCACACCTTGTAAAAGTCGTGTATTCCGATTTTTTTTCTTTCTGTATATACACAAATTACTGTTATTTAGATATTCATTCATTTGACATCCATATAATTTCTTTTACCGCGTTTTATATCATTCATATTTAAATAGCTTGTATTCAAGCATACCAGAATTTTTTAAAAAAATGTGGTAGATTTCTCTTGAAAATATCCTTATAAAAGTGCATGGCAGAGATTATTTTTCAGAAATTGGGTCGAATAGAATAAAACTGTAGTACACTGGGACGTACATGTCCCAACCCGTAGTCAAAGAATTAATAAGAACCCTGCTTTTATAATAGATCATGTGTTTATTTACGAAGGACTCCCAAAAAGTTTATCCATAATTTTCTTTCATCTTCGGAAAAAAAAAAAAAAACATTTTTTCAGCTATTTAAAATATAGTTATTTAACGCAGCAATTATCATCTAGTTTTTAAAATAAGATTTTTGATAGTATAAACGCACTTCGCACACATATTTTAAAAGTGGCGCAACCAAAAATGTTTTATTTTTGAAGCACCAATATAAGTAAACACAAAAATATTTTCCATTCTGCCATCAACAGCATACGTAATTATCTATAAGAATGGCCATGTTATAGAAGTTTGAACGCTTCTCACGTCGGATGCTGCTATGTAATACCATCAACAAATCTTCAGATAAGGAGTTGTAACCTGAGTTACTTGAGAATAAATAGAATATTTTTACTTTGGATATAAATACGTCGAATTAATTTTTTATTTGTTTTAAATTAAAAAGCCATTTGTTTTCACAATATGAAATGTTTTTCTTCTTTTTTCGAAAAACTTCATTTTAGTTGTAAAAAAAATTGTGCAATTGGGTTTCAACAAATTACGGTAATCAAGCGTCTGAAAAGCAAGCCAATACATGCCCCATACCTATTCTTATATTATATTAAATTTATATAAATTTGAAATATTTTAAACTTTGTCACAATTTAATGAAAATAATGAAATTTATTGGGCATGATTCTATTTTTATCTAAATACTTCACGATTATTTGCTTTTCTTTGGAATCACTTCAAATGCTAGCCTAATATTTCTGTAAATTTTGGAAATTTTGATAGTATATTTGCAATATGTTATTACTACAGTAACGGCATAACTGTTCAGCATTTGCCCAATAGCGTGGAAAGTGTTACCAATATTACGCTGATATTGGTTTGCTCCTTATATTATATCCGTCAGTTACATAAATAATGGTTAATTTTTTTTTTTTTTTTTTTTTTTTTTTTCTTTTTTTGAACGGGGATTTTTTTGCTTCATGAATTTTATGGAATTAAAATTATTTTTCTCAGTTATAGTTCCTATTCTATAAAAGCCAAATAAATGGGAAGTTCGTTTTTTTCTAATTTTCTACAAAAATTTCAAAGAGCGAAAATATTATATGAATTAACTAAAATATTTTAGATAACTTAATGATAACCCTATCTTAGTTCTAGATTCTACTCTTAGTACTTTATAATCTGACTTTCGTTTGTTCAACAAAAATAACCTTCACCGCTCTTAATTCCTTTAATTTGAATTCTTTTACTGTGTAAATTCAGGGAACAAAACTGCTTTCATAATAAAGAGTTTGTAATTAATATCAGAAAAATTATAAAATGAAAAAATACAAAAATATTCAGTCGGGTTACAGAAGTGTCGTTGTCAAATTCTTGTCCTGTTTTCTACATGTATCTAACAATGTAAACTCAGAAGTAAATATGATACCATTCTATACTATTTCAAAGAAAACTGACGAAAAAATATTTTCTCTATATTGCAATATTCGAAATGAACTTTAAATACTTTGAGAAAATATTTCCTTTTCCTTCTTTAAATCGATACTTTGGCAGTTACCTTGAGGAAATTCTCACTTTCAGTTCAGTTTGAACAGGTGTGAAAGTTTTCATGTTGTAATATTCTTTTTTATATGATATATTTTTAAAAGGTCAGATTATGTGCAGAAAGTGTTATCCAGCAATTATGTTAAAGTAAAGATAAGGAATAATGATAGAAATTAGGAATTATGGTAGAAAACTGCAATGAATTTTATTATAGAAGATGCAAATAAATAAAATTAAGGTAAAACCTCAGTACACGAACTCTATGGAAAATGGATCCCCCCCCCCCCCCCTACTAACTCTGTCGTAAACTATTGTAGAAAAATGTGACTTGTATCGATTAGTAATAACGGCTACTAATACTACACATAAAATTTACTTATCACCAGAACGGTTATAAGAGGTCACTTTGACTGGTACCACATAAATATATTGCGATTCTAACCACACATTGCTTCATAAAATAAGTAAAATAGATGCCACGGACATATATATGCCCATACACGCAAATAAGTTAAATAAAATAAACAGTTTTAAATAAAAATTCAAACGTAAAATATTTTTATAAAATTTGAGCAAAATTTCCGGTTGTGCTAGTGCAAAGAGGTCGTCTACATATAGTAATTCCAACAAACTTTAGAAAAATCAATACTAACGCGTAATTTTGTATTATATTCGGATTCATCGTTAAATATTACCTTCGAATATTAAACGGTAAGTTATTCGATCAAGTAGTTTAGGAATTATGCAAGTTTAAAATTTGGAAGTTCTAATTTTAAGTTTATTAATAAATAAGATGTATACGCTAAAAACGCATAAACTTACTCAGTGGTATAAGTTGTTGAAATGTATAAATTCTAGAGACGAAAGCTTCCTGTCGAGTCTTGATGAATTATATAGAATCTTGATCAATCAAGACTCGACTTCAACACTATATTTATACTGAATACGACTGCAGAGGCAGTTTGAAACGCCGATATTATGCTTTATCATTAATTTTATTTGTACAAGTTCATATAAAAGTTATTGTTTATGTTTACCATTCAGCGAGTTTATGTGTTTTTACCTTATACATCTTATTTGTTATATTTTATGGTGCAATTGTCCTACATATGTTAATAGTTAAGTTTATTTTTCATCGTTTCAAAACAGATTGAAATGCAGATAGTTTTTAAGTATAATTAAAAAATTAATTTGCGGAATAAGCTGTAATTTTGGTGTGGCATATTTGAAAATACTACAAATCGACTTCTGTCAAAAAATTCATAGTTTACAGCTCATTTTTTTTTTCGAAAATATATATTTTCCGAAATTAATTTTCGCAAAAATATGAATTGTTACTTATATATTTTTTTTCAAACAGAAATCTTCTTGAAGATTCAAATTTACCAATCCAAAAGTACAGCCCATTCCGCAAGTAGTTTTTGAGTTGAGCTTAAAAAACTCTCCGCTCAATTTGTTTAAAAAACTCAATTTAAAAACTCAAGCTTAAAAAACGCAACGATTAAAAAAGAATTTAACATTAGAGGTTCTAAACTTTAAACTTTTATAATTCCTAAACTACTTGATCAAATGACTTGCGTTTGGTACACAAAGGTACAATTTACCGAATAATCCAAATATGGTAGCAAAATTAGGTATTAGTGTTGAAAAACTTAATGTTTGTTACAATTTACATATGTATACAAGCCTCTAAACAAAATTTAGAAATACCATAAATTACTAGATTCATTGTTCATCGATTGGCTCTAGTGAAATTTTTATATGATGATTTGCCGCAGAGTTAGTAAAAGAGTATACTTTTTTCCCATGACTGTTTTCCATTCCGTTGTGTTCTATCTGTATCGAAAATTAGATGCTTCTTTCTCTGCCTTATTTGAACAGTTCCTTTTATGCGAGTAAATTTACTAAAATAAATTATGCGTAACGTGATGATGTTATACTTCAAACAAAGCTTTTATGGTTGGGAGTTATATTTTCCCGCAAAGAATTTTTTTAATTTTATCATTGAGAGAGAGACTTAAAACACTTTCGAACCTGAAGACCCAAGGAAAAGTAAACCTATAAAGTTTTCTTTTAATCAATATTCTAAAATAGGGCACGTAGAGGGATGCCATGAATGTAGTTATACCACTGCGTAAGTGGTAATAGCAGTTCTTACAAGTGGGTTTTATTTTTAAACATATGTGTCAAATTTTGAGTAGATAATGCTCCTGTAATGAAACATTGTGGTTATCTAAATTTAAAAATGAAAAACGAAAGAAACGACAGAGAAAATGATAGTTTACAGGCAAGTTTATTGGGCTAATACAGTCACATTTGATCAGAATTTTCTGGTGAGATTTTGTTTAACTTTTAAGCATATCTATCTTAAAACTACTTCTTTATTATTATGCTAAAAAAGCTAACGTATAAGAACTTAAATTATAACTTACCAAAACATATAAAGTTGCTATAAGAATTTTAGCTTGCCATGTCTAAACGTTAAAGCGCTAAATACCCGTCAGAATTTCAATTGGAATTTTAATGAATTGCATTTAGATAATTTTTTCATCAGTTGTAAAAATGTAGGTAGTATCGAAGTTAATTGTTTTTGAATCCTGTTTTGATGAAACAAGCTTCTTGATATGCAGATGAACTTCACTCCGCATTGCTGTGGCGTCGCTATAGTTCTATCGATTAAAACCAAATGAACCTCGAACGACAAGTTTTTGAAGCGGCTGGGTCGGTCACCTGTTATGAATTTTCTTCTTGTGAAAGATGGAGACGCCCCGGGGGTGCTTGTCTAACTTAGAATTTTTATTTTTTTACCTCTTTGACTGTACCAGTTCAGACATTTTCTTTGGTAGCAGAAGCTCGAAGTTTATAAAAATTGACATTCAAGGCTTCCGATCCGGAAGAAGAATCCTTTTACCTGAGTGTATCAACATTTTCTCGATGAATAGATTAAGGTTGACATACATCTAATAAGAAATATAATGCATTGTCTTATTGCTAAATAACTTTTCATGTATGTACGGTGCCTTTACTTTTTAATTAATATCTCGTTTTCTTTTTCTTTAGTGAGATTGAACCTTCAAGTATAAGCCTGATGATTAGAGGCGATGAAACCGATTTGAGCGATCCGGCGCGAGTATGACCTCGACGACCGGACCTTCCCCTCCTCCCTTTGCTTCCATCACCTCTACAGTCATTTCTTCATCTTCACATCCCGTCAGCACCTCCGACTCGATGGTCAGTAGCAACTCCATAAGTGGAGGCGTCGATGATGATGAGCCGATCATCAATGGTGATAGTCCTCCGCCTGTCTCTGCCACCGATTTACCCATTCCACCAAGGGCAATGACCCAAGCTCCTGCCTCTACCATAATGACAATACGCTCTCCAATGTACCCGATGGATATTGACGATGATGATGACGATGATCATCAGGATATGCTGAAGAGTGATCGATCTACACCAGATCGACAATCATCTCTACCTAGACAGTCTATTAATAAAAGAAAAAACTTCAAACCAATGAATATTGTTTATCACTATTCGGACAGTGAATTCGATGAGGATATTACTGATGAGGATGGATTTGATAATCAGCAGGATTTTCCAAGATCCAGTCCAAATCATTTCTCGCCGTCTTCTCCTGTACATTTCAGGAGCTCAGAAGGAGATCGCGGAAATAATGCGGAACAACCTCTCGATCTGAGTAGTGATAGTGGTCCCACAAGGTGGAAGTTACATCCAAAGATTCATCGAGAAGGCAGTCCTGTTGCTCCAATGTCAAATGTTAGAAGTCCTGCTGATCTTGCGCGTTTTGATTATTGTGAAGATGATGATGATGAAGAAGGTTGTGGAATAACTGAAGATTATAGAAGGACTCCGGCAATTGATTTGTCTCGTAATGCACGTGATGGGACTGGATCTGGATCCAGTCCTACCACTTGTCCCACCAATGAATCTCCGAGCAGTCCTCGTCAAGCTTATAACCAGAATCTTCCACTGGTTAAAAGACTTGCATATGATCCACATCTAGCATCTGCAGAAGGGGCAACTATGAAGGATTATGCTGAGAATACAATGAAAGAATTGCTTGGCATGTACGGTCTCAATGATGGCCCCGAGGCTGCCACAAGTCATCCATCTGTTCACAACTATTCAGGTAAGATCTTGTTTTAGTATTGTTAATATAAAATGCTCTTGGTGTTGAAAATAATGACAGTGAATCTTTTGCGATCTGATTTAAAATCTTTATAAATCAATATTCTTTAAACAATCTATATTTTAATAACTATAAAGTGGTTTACACCACTTAAATAAGAAATGATTTAATACTTAAATAAATAAATGTATGCGTTCGTGCGCGTCCCGGTCTTTTTGTCGTAATGAAATAAAATACGAAACAGAATTATTTAAAATCAAAATAATCCGAAAAGAAGGAATATCACCTTAAAATTTCTATTGATTTAAAGCAAATGCTATAAATGGTGTTCTGTAATAGTACATTAATATATTTCTCTTTTATTTTAACAAAGGTAAATAACATCTTAATTTTTTTAATTTGTTTTACTATTATTTTAAAATAAACTTTCTCTATTTGCAAATTGTCTAGAACAGTCATTCGCAATTAAGGCTGTTCTCAACTACTCTGCTCAACAAGCGCAAAACTTTTTGACACATTTACAAATTCATTTTTTAACGGAAAGGTATAAAATTGGAAGTCCTGACTATGGAAGCGATTTGGAATCGAACTGTGTGTTCCATTTTTTGATAAATAAATTACCTATTGAGTTATAGGTGATTTTGATCACGTGACAAAGACGTTTTTCACTCTTCCTTGAGTGGTTATTCTTTTTTCGCAAATCGACCGGAAATTCGGTTCAAAACGCCTACTTTGATACTATTTTCTGAAAGATCTATCGCGTTTGAAAGAAAGAAAAAAAAACGGAAAACACAGTTCGATTACATAGTTTCTGACCATTAACACCTGCTAGTTTCTTGCATTTCCGAACAAAAATAAATTAAAACTTATGTCATAAAGTTGCCCTTTTGGATTTGAAGCTCTTTCTCTTTAACTCTTTTTCTACATCATACTGTCAAATGTTCATAGTCCTTCACCCACCCCTTTCCAATTCCCCTAAAAATTTCAATTTTTACAAGATTAGTCGCATAACTTTAGTCGGTGTTCTTGAAAGATTCTGGAGGGAGGAGGGGGGGGGGGGAGAAAATGCATGCATTAGTCATTTTCCATATAGATTTCTTGAAATTTTCTTACTGAAGTTTCCTGTATGTGCCCTACATTAGGTATCAGTTTTTATAGGTTGTATTTGCTTTTCTGTCTTGATTGTATGTAGAAATGAATATTACAATACCTATTCACATATATTTACCCTCCCGTAGCTGAAATTTGAAATAAAAGAGAGAGAGAGTAAAAAAGGACTTCCTAAAAGTAGAAAAATTGTAAAATATTGCTCATTGTTTTAAATGGATCAAATGCTTTTAAGCCTGGCGTCATCATTGAATGCATTCATGAGTTAAAACTACGATTCTACCATTGAGTGTGGACAGTCAAGTTCGTGCTCATCCGTTTTATCAGCTATAATACAGAACAATAGCTGGTTTGTGACAAAGCGAGGTATTTATGATTTCCTCCGTTTAATTGTATTTTAAAGCGAAAAAACTCGCCACGGCTACTCAAAAAGCAATAATTGACTTTTATTTGTTTATTCTACAGTTGATGCTCGGTATCCAGTTGAAACAAGCTATGGTGAATATTTGCTCAGATGCATGTCTGTCTACCTCTCAGTCTCTTAGTCTTTTTTTTTTTCCTTTCTTAAAAAAAAATTCTCCATTAAAAATACATTTACTCCCGAGAATGGAGTTTCAAGTACAAATCATACGCGAGGAAATGGAGACTGGTAGAGCTCTGAATAATATTTACAAATTAAGCGGCGGGAATTTTTTTTCCCTTTTCGATGCTTAAGAGAAATATCAGCTGTTTATTTTTGTCGTAGTTCTTTCATTAACATAAGCTGTTTTTTAGGTCCTTTCCTCGGCGAAAAAGAGGGGTTCAGGACGGCGAAAAAAATAGTTTTATTGGCAAAAATAAAAACAAAGTTTTCTCTTTCTCTCCTCGTACAAACTCTCTTTTTAAAGCAGTGATTAAATGTTATAGAAAAATAATCCGGTTTTCTTTCTACATAGAAAAGCGAGAAGCCTGGGAAGGGAGTACTGCATTAAAAAATCAAAAATAAAGTAAAAAAGAAATTCAAGGGTGGAGTTAAATTGATAAGCCTTTACGCCAATCATTTTCTCTGCGGACCTTAACAAGGATGAGGTGAAACGTGTTTTCCAGAAGAGTTGCCTATGGGGTGGAAGGGGAAAAACAAAAAAGAAGGAATTTCAGATCGATGCATATTATTTATCCCAAAGGAATGATGTGGCTTCTTTGACAGTTAAGAATAAAGATAAGTAAGAATGTGAGATTTAATAGGAAAAAAAATGAGATAGAATAAAGTTTATACTTAATTTTCGATTTTCTGTAATCGGTATTTCGGTTTAATTAATACCCGATAATTTCCCGTTTAGTCATTACAATTAAATTTTTTTGTCTGACAAGGTAAACTTTGATGGTCTATCAAGTGAAGCATCTGACATATAAAACCAACTTACGCTTTTGAATTGGGAGGGGGGGGGGGATATAATTGAGCTCTTCACTAAGATGTAGTGCGGCTGCAATGAGATAGTGGTAACTTTGACGTAGTATTTGTTGTTTAAGGGGTAACAACACTTTGACCGGTTCTAAATTTGGATTTTTTTGTGTGCTTTTTATATACTCGGAAATCATATTTTATTAGTTAGCAATCGATATCGAAAGTGTAAAGGAAATTTCAGAGCTATAGAAGTAGAGCGCGCCGCATCGAGTAACCAGTAACGAAAACTTTAAGAACTATTTTCCCCAGAACAGAATTTTCAGAATCTGTGGGCACGGTACCTTGGCTAATTCTGAATCATTTAATTTCTATATTTTTGAAAATTAAATGTCACATTTTTTTTAGTAAAATATGCAGGACTTTTTCGAAGTATTGATATCTCGCTGGTCTGTGTAACTTTAAGTAACGAAATTTCTGTTTCAAAGCCTACATTTTAATTTGAATCGATGCCATATTACTAAAAATGCATTTTTAAAAAACGGATGCGTATTTCACTAGCTTTTGGACTAAGATAACTAAATATTTTGTTACATTGTCCTAGGACAAGTTTACGACGAGTTTCCGTATCCACCGTTTGCCCCTTTTCTTTTTCGAAGCACTCCCGCTCATCACTTCTCCAGCCACCATTTTTAATATATAAACAAAACAAAAATACAATTTTCTACTTTGATACAGGCATAATAAATATTGGGTTGATCGGAAAGTCATGTCATATTTTGCTAACAGTTGTCGTTAGTGCGTTTTTTGGAGTAGAAGCGCCATGCACACGCACGTCACTAAAATACTAGATAAAGTCACACTTCTAACCCATTCAATACACAGTAAATTGTTCGATTCGAATGTGTTGGATAGATTTTATATGGATTTGAAAATGGAGGAAAAAACTGTTGGTTTCGCTATATTTTGCTTTTTTGTTTCCGCAAAGGCAAGAATGCGAAGCAAGCTTGTGAAAAGTTGCTTAAAGTTTATAGGGACGATGCTCTAACAATACGTCAGTGCCAGCGGTGGTTTGCAAAATTCCGATCTCGCGATTTTGATGTGAATGATGCAACTCGATCAGGAAGGACATTGGAGGCTGACGATGACGAAATAAAGGCAATGGTTGAGTCTAACAAGCGGTACACGACACGAGAGATTGCAGAGGCACTACACATTGCTCAATCAACCGTTGTTAACCATTTAAAGAAGCTTGGGTTCGTAAGCAAGCTTGAAGTTTGGATTCCTCATGAGTTGAAGGAAATCCTTTTGGTGAAGCGTTTGAGAATCTGCCATTCCCTTCTTAAACGTGAAGAAAACGGCCCTTTTCTGAAGCGTATGGTCACTGGCGACGAGAAATGGATTGTTTACAACAACGTCGTAAGCATGCGGTCTCGGAAAAAGCGCGATGAACTACCTCAGTCAACGTCCAAAGCGAACATTCACCAGAACAAGGTCATGCTGTCAGTGTGGTGGGATTTTAAAGGTGTTGTGCATTTCGAGTTCTTACCACAGAAGCAAACGATTAATTCAACTGTGTACTGTCAGCAATTGGACAAATTGAACAATGCAATCAATCAAAAGCGGCCAGAACTCGTGAATCGTAAAGTCGTTGTGTTCCACCACGACAACGCCAGACCTACACACGAGTTTGGTCACCCGCCAAAAGTTGTTGGAGCTCGGTTGGGATGTGTTGCTCCACCCACCTTACTCACCTGACCTTGCACCTTCATATGACCATTTGTTTCGCTCTTTGCAAAATTCCTTGAATCGTAAAACATTCGATTCCGATGAGGCTATAAATCGGCACCTGGTACAGTTTTTAGCTTCTAAAGACAGGTCATTCTACAAGCGTGGAATTATGAACCTTGTTGTGCGATGGCGAAATGTCATCGAATAAAATGGTCAATACATTGTTGATTCATTCTACAAGCGTGGAATTATGAACCTTGTTGTGCGATGGCGAAATGTCATCGAATAAAATGGTCAATACATTGTTGATTGAATTCTTATTTTTATAGGAATAAAACACCTTTGAAAAACATAGTAAAAATACGACATGACATTCCGATCAACCCAATATATGCATACTATATGCATGTAAATAAATTTTTATAAGCACTTCGCATTAAAAAAAATCTCCATAAAACCTTGTGTCAAATTGGTGTTACCACTTAATTTTCGTGATATATAAAAATATTTCAACATGTTCGGTAATAGATATATAAAATTGAGGTTTTAGTTTGTCAATAATTTTCTGTATATATATGAAAATATTGGCAATAATGGTACATATAAATATTATTGCTACTGAATTAAAACGTTGTTATGCAATAAAAAATAACAACTTTTCACCTTCAAACTAAGTAAAAATGTTACTTTAACAAAATATGTTAATTATAATGTTAACTTTATATTTTAATATCTATTCAAATTTAGAAAGCAAAACGTGTATTTAGAACAAGTGGGTAAGTGGGATCGCAGATCGCACAGAGATTTTCGTTTAATATCTCTTTTAAAACACTTTATCCTTAATTAATAAATCAAAATTGCTAATTTATAATTATTAAAAATATATTTTTAGACCAAATTAAAAATGTTCAAGTAGAATTATTTAAATAAAATTTAAAAATTCGAACATTTTTAAATTCGGCAATTTAAAAAATTCAGCGGAGGTACAAATAAAATATAATTTTTTAAAAAGAAGAAATTTTTTAAAACATATTTGAAATGATTAAATAATTCCTAAAAACCCATATTAATTCTTTCACTTTCCAAACACTCACTAGATGGCACAAAAAAGGATGTTAACATTTATTAAAATCCCAAAAACCCCGTAAAATAGCTAAAAAATACGGAATTTCTTTCAATTAAATGTATAAAATTAAAATTTTCCACTTCCGCTGACAGGCTTCGAACCCGGGACTATTCGGTTAGAAATAACGCACCCTACTACAGGACTACGAAGTTCGTGAGAAAAAGGGTTGAAATTAAGATATTTTTTTGAAATCGCCAAAATGGCGGGATGTCATTACATTAATTTATTTAATTAAAATAACTTAACTTTTTCAAATGTTTATGGTTTGGGGTATGACAGGGAGTATTCAGCTCTATGTAAAGAAAAATCCAAGTCTATAACTTAAATAGTTTCCGAGTGCGAGCGTTGTGAGAGAGACTACAGGGGTTTCGTGAGATATCGAAACTCTAAAAAGAAAGAAAAAATCTAATATTTTAGAGGAAAAGAAGTCTAAACATTTAGGTTTATTCCTTTTATACCTACATTTTAAAATTCTATTTGATGGAGGGGGAGAGAGATGTCTTTTGCAAACTTTTCGGTTTGTTAGCTACGCTATTTTTAATATTCTAAATACATCTTAATCCGAGCTGAAAATAAGTGTATGCGTGTATGGTTGTACTTAAAAAATCTGTTTCAAAATATCATCAAGTATTATAGGAAAATTTTTATAATGATAAAGTACTCCTTTCAAAAATGTAGTAAATAGCTTTAAAGGAAACTAAAATACGCCACTTATAAGTAAAGTAAAAGATGCCAAAGCAGAACAAAGCTTTCTTAGAACAAAAAATATGGAAGCAACGTTCTTTGTTATAATAACAGCAAGAAGAATAACAAACACTTTCCACGTTTCGGTTTAAGCAATTCACAAATTCTAAATGCAACGATGCAAACACATGTTGTCAAAAACACACAAACTCGCTATTTCGCTACCCATTTTCCTTATGCTTTTCTACATCTGGCACACGGATGAACTTTTCAGTCCATGTTATATGTAATGATCTATATGAAAAATTTTCTTTTAAAAATTATTCATTTTTTAAATAAATGTTTTTGTAAATCCCCTAAAAAATTAATGTTTATACTTTTTTATACTCATAATTGAAAAAAAGTATGCAAAGAAGTTATTACTTCAGACGATAACATAAATTTTTAACCATGGCTATAATTTGAAATTTTAAACGTTTAAAAAAATTATTTTTTTACATTTGAAAAAATACATAAATAAATATACATTAAAAAAAAAAAAACAATGAGTAAAAATTATTTATAAATAATAAATAATAAAAAACAAAAAACATATAAAATCTTGTGCCCCGCTGAACCTTAATAATGAACCCATTAGAAAGTAACAGTTGTAACAAAACAAATATGTATGCAAAATAATAATATCAATATCCACATAATATCAACTTGCAAAAAATGTATCGATTACCCATACATGGGATAAAGGCCATTGATGATCAAAGCAGTGTGAGGAGCGCCAGACATATTCTTAGTTCTTACAAAAGAAAAGATATCATCCACTCATAAAAAAATAGGCAGAGAAAGAAATAGGTGTTTTCGAAGCATAAAAAAAGACTGAGCTAAGCGGAGAAAAAGAATAAAGTTAACTCTAATATTGGAGACAAGGCGACAGCAATGAATGCATTCTTGATAATATAAATAGGGCGTCAAACAAAACTTGATGTGCAGCCAACCTCTCCAGTAAAAATTGAAGAAAAACACACGAAGAAAATGTTTGTTCTTACAAGTAACTGACTAAAAAACGATAACTCAAACTATTTTATTTTACAATGATAGAAACATGCATTGCCGTACATTTTTATTCTTTTGATTGAATTATAGAAGGTCCTTCATAAAACTCTTTGTCTTTTAGATGCTAATTAGATAGTTTCTGCTAATAAAAAATTGTGACGTACAGATGTGGTTTTGAACAATTAAATTAATATAAAGTAAACGGAAACTATATAATACTGCCTTAAACTAGAAAAAATTGTCGTATTAATGAAATGCTATTCATAAGATACGTGCACTTTTCTCAAACGGAAACCTTTCAAAACGAAACTTTTCTCTCGCACCTTGCTATTCCGTCTTAGCAGTCTTTACTGTACTACGATTTGTAAAACGCATTTTTCATAATAAAATACTGTCACAAACGAAATTTTTTTATTAAGAGATTTTATAAATAAGTAAAAATTTTCTTATTTTTTACGTACCTTCATTTAAAGGCTGTGCATAATTACAACCAGAGATCTTCATAAGCTACATATTTAAGACTTTGTCATTAAAATCAAATAATCTATGCAATAGCATTCTCATGCAATTTAATATTTATGTATCTTTTAAACTCGTAAATTCCAAATATTTAGAATAATAAAAAATAAGATCACTATAAATGCAAAAATTATAATTTTTTTTTATATCAAACTTGTGTATATTAATATTCATTCGGTAAAACTACAAGCATCTTCTAAAAGTAAGTTATTTTTTGCCATTTCTTTACAATTATACGATTAAAATATAATTTAGCATATGTGAAACCTAAGGACGTATTGTTCAAGATTAATAACTTTTCCTGCAAGAATATATTAAAGAAAATTTTAGGGAGAATAAATTGAGAAAATTAACAATTTACAAAAGGCTTCATTTGAAAATTTTAAATTTACGATTATTTCTTCCCCATCATTAATAAATAAAAGATACTGTGTATTATAATATTAACTACCATCCATATCTATGATGATTAACATATGCAATTTGGTTTAGATCAAATCTCTGCCCTTTTGTGTAGCGTCATTTTCCCTGCCTAATGTCATTCCCCGAGCTCTTTTGATTGTTGATACCAAAACAAAAGATGCCATAAAAATTAGAAATTATTATAGCGATAACATCAAAGTATCTTAAAAAAAAGGCAATTTCATGTTTTTTTTTTTTTTTTTTTTTTTTTTTTTTTTTTTTTTTTAATCAATTTTTTTTTTTAAACGCTGTTATCCCATTGCTTTCAATATTTTTCTCTGTCATGGCTTTACAAACAGGAATACAGACTGCATTTTGATCAACCAATGTAATTTCACGAAAGAAAAATATTACTACATTTTTTTAATGTCACTGGTGAATCAATTTTTAAATTACATAAAGTATACTTTATTAGATGTGTGTACAAAAATTGCTATAAAGATTCTTAGTCTATTCATTTATATTCTGACACACGTAATAGAGTTGTAATTAAAAAAAATACTTCATAAGAATAAGGAATAAATGATCTAATAGTTTGCATTGAAAATGATTTTAAAAATATTTCCTGACATTTCTGCGAACTCTTAAGCATCAACTATAGAAGCCCTTGAAAACGGTTTTTTGTGCTTTTTCTTTCGATACGTACAAAATAACATAGAAACTAAAAATAAGAGTTCTGTAGAGAATTTCGCTGCACGAGAAGAATACGTAAAGTTTCGCAAGAATATGCGTTTTATTGAATGATTTCGATAAAGAAACTTCTGTTTTTGATCGTTATGTGTGCTTATATGTATTTATGTATGTTCTTTCCTAATTTTGTCAACAAGCACTGAACACAATTGAATGTAACTTTTACACTACAGTTATAGCACGCCAGGGAGGAATTTAATTTAAAAGCATTCAATGTGTCATGTATAGTTTCCTTACAGGGACAAGTCAAATATTTTAATATATGTTTATTGTGTTTCAAACGTGAGCAGTGAGAATTTAATCGCAATTTAAACTGAAAAAGGAAACTGAAATGATTATTTTAACAACTGAATCATATATTTAAAAAAAAAATGCAGTTAAATTAAACAAGAAAATATCTATGGAAATTCTGAGACTTCAATACAAAAGTTTTAACAGTAAAAATGATTTCATTTATTTATTAATTTATTTTGTAACTATCCATGTAAAGTGAGACAATTTTTTCGCGTGCCTAAGCCTAATAAATTTTGATTTTTGATTTTATATTTTCTAAACAAATAGTTTCAAGAAAAGCTTATTTTTGTAAGAAATCATTTTAATTTAAAATTTCTAATTTTTCTACCAAAAAGTTTTAGTTTTTCAACACTTCGAAATTAACCTGAATTTTACATCTTTAATAGCAATCGACTGGAAATGGATTGATCAAGTACAAGAATTGCTTCAAAACAATGACAAAAAATTACAACGTCAGTAGGAATCTAATATTAGAAAATCTGACTGCTTGTTCCGGTAGGTAAGATGTCAGAAATATGGTCGGTAGAGCTACCGACACAAGCTACACACTACACTATGATCCCTCATCACACGTCATTTTGACGTGTGGGGCCCATTGCAGGGTTAAACTTTACGACTTACAAAATGTTTTATTAATATTTTACTTTCTGAACAACTGGTATCACGCAATTACGCTTCCACTTGTAACAATACGAGGAGTAATTAGGAAAAAACAAATCCCATATATTTTTGGCTGAAACATTAGTGGTTACAATTTATTGTATATTATTTGTCCTAATTAACTTATCATGCAATGCTAATTTTTTTTCAACAATGGATGAATTTTGTTTATCATATTACAGGCCAGTATTCACAATTAAGAACATCGAATTGAAAAATAGTTTAAAAATTAGATTTAAATCTTATTGATTTCAAAAATTAGTTGTTATAACTAAAAGATGGCTTGATTTATGGAAATTGAAGTTACCTTTCAGACGTAAAAGGAGAAATATAAAAAAAGGCATAAAAATTTACTTTTTCACACTTTTCATAGTACACAATTTAAAATTTCACATACAATTTAAAAACCATAAAAATCATATATAAAAGATTTTCTCCATATTTTAATGATTGACATCTTTAAACTAAAGCATTAGAAGACAAAATGTGCAAAAGAAAGGAAAAAATTATGTGAAATGAACCTGCTCTTAACCTTCTAGCAGTGTTGCCAGTTTGGCCTTTTTTTTAAATTCAGGAATTTCGAATTCACACCGGAAATATCAAAAGAAGAATATTTACCTCAAGTAATTGTGAAATACTTCACTTTGAATAAAGCAAAAATTACTGCTTAAAATTTCTAGTATGAATTCGGAATTTCTGATTTCTAGTGCATGATTTTTTTTTTATCATCCATCTCCTCCTCGTAAAATTATTATGTATTGACTGTATATTGAACAAGAAAAATATTAAAAACGTCACACGCCAACTTTTAACCAAAATTTTGGAGAAAAATAAAGTTCGTCAAATGCTGCATTATAATAATCTGAACAACATATAAAGTGAAATTTAAACTGTCACCAAATGGACAATGGCATTATAGGATTAATTTGATATATAAAAGTAAAGTAATTTAATCTTCAATTCGCATTCGTCGTAGATGCGCATATGTATACACACATATGGCCTGTACACTGACACCAGAGAAGATTTTGTCTAATTTACTCAAGTACCATTTTTTATTTATGCCAATTTGTTTTTCTTTTTTCATACGTTTAGATATATTTGCATTTAGACACAACCAAAACATAATTTTGGTGGTAACAACGAATCTTCCACTTTTCCAATTCATGCAAAAGAGTTTTAAAAAATTGGGTGAGGTTAAAGAGATTTCTTTTACATTATATGATTTATGCTCACATAGCTGCCAACCTTTAAGCTTTTTTGCTACCACTAAAATTTAATAGAGATTTTCGTCTTGTCTAATCGTGAGGTTTCGACGATTAAATAAGACAACACTTACTATAAAATTTTAGTGGTAAGAAAAAAGCGTAAAAGTTGGCGCCTATGTGCCCAGGAATGTAGTGGAGGTTATATGGTGGTATACGTCATATACATTCTGTATATTTTTAAGGTTCATAGTATACCCTCTGTTTCTCAAAAAAGCTGTAGTATATACACTGTAGGGTATACCCTCTGCTTAGAGCGTATGCCCTCTGCTTTTTTTACGACTACACCACTGTATTATGCCCAATTGGATACAGCATAAAAATTATATATAAATTTTTTCTCTACATTTTAATGATTGACACCTTTTAATTAACGCATTAGAAGACAAAATGTTCATACGAAAAAATATATATATATACCTGTTCTCAATATGGTATGCAAATTTTGAAGACGTTTAATCTTTAAAGACCTTTAATAGGGTGAAGATTCATTCATCAAGAAAATGATCTTGATCTGTTTTATTTGAAAATGAGTCAATGATATAAGACGAGTCATCGCGATTGAAACGTATTAGTTATCTGCATGCGAAATAATTTGTTGCAAATTTCAAATTTATCCTTTGTCTGCTCAACATCAAATTGTTCAAGCGTCACCCGTTTATTGTAGTTGCAGTCTTTGGATCCATTTAATTCGACAATTACTGTGCAATTCAAAGTATCTGAAAATAAGTTAACCAAACGGTCAAACTTAATATTGTTTCTTTATCGTCTTTTTACAGTATTGTTTTAAGAGCTGTGTTCTTGTGTTAAGTCTTGAAGTGGCATTCAGCAACAACAGCGATCTCTTGCCCAGATTAGATCTTAATCGTCCCACACCATTCTTTTCTAATCGTTCGCCATTTCCATACAGGCATTACGGCAGCTTTCTTGGAACATCAGTTAGTGTCGTTGTTTCATTGTCTGCACGAAATCAAGCCTAGAAATCGACTTCGGAAAAATATTTTTATTGCTTTTCTTGTTTATCATCTTAATTCTTCATTTTTTTTTTTCATACACCGGATTATAGGTTACACAATTGGGTACCTTAAATGTTACAAAACTGCATTGTTCTACGACGGACACGGCCTTTGTATAAAAGAATGGATTATTTTTGGAAATGATCGCTTCACAAATTGCTCAAAAAACTTGAAAGAAATTTTGATTGGATGTAATACGTAAATTATTAAACTAGAAAGGGAGTAACAAGTGTCATTGTTTTGTGGAGAGGTATCTAACATATGACTACAAGAAGGATTACGTACAAAATCTTTAAACTGGAAGTGAATTTTACAAAGAAAATTTTTAAAAAATTGTAAATAAAATATACACTGTAGAAGCATATTTTAAAATAATTGCAGACACACACTTATTAAATGAGTTTCCTTTGTCCTAATATTGAGTCTACACAGAAACCTTTTATAGAAATTTTTACTCGTAATAATGCATGTCGTTCAGCTTAACCCTTTCGGGGCAAAGTATTTCTGTTGCTAAAATTTTAAAATGATTGACTGATACCAGTATTTATGAACAACTTTATATGAAACTAAGTAAAAGCTTTTCTTCGTGTACGTTTTATCAAACAAAATTGAATTCTTAATTCTGGTGTGAGTTTGGCATTTGGGAATCAAAATTAAGTGGTATATAACATATACCTGTGCCCTTCAAGGGGTTAAACGATAGATAAAGTGTATATTTCACATATTAAATTGCAGGCAACTTTAGAATTGTAGCTACAAACTTCTCCAAAGAATTTTCTTCGTTATAATATTGAGTCTAAACTCAAACACTTTTTAGAAATTTTAACTCGGATCTTAAAGTATACATTAAGGTATTCATTTCATATATTAAATCTATTAAAAGTTAAATATATCTAATGTCTTGCTAACTTACGTGAGCTAAATAGAAATTTTATACATATTTTTATCGTAATAATGAGTGTTGTTGAGCTTAAATTGCACATTAAGTATATGCAATACACGTGCATTGTTATGCTACAATATAAAAACTAACTAAATCTCATAATAATTAATTTATACGAAATAATATATCAGACTTTTAGCGTTATTAACTTTAAAATTTTAATATACGAGTATATAATATGAAATTATATTAGGCTGAATCCATATCAACTCAGGCAGGGGGGTTACCTTCATAGTCTCAGAAGTTTTTGAAATGAACATATGTTAAAATTTCAGAAAAAGTAAGATACTTGTATATTTTCATTTTGCCCAAAAAAATTCCTGGCCCGAGATACAGGCCGCCAAAGATGACATCCCCGGCATCCTTTCTCATTCGCGATTTTCGATAAAAATTTTAAAGTGCTCTATCTGTAGAACGGTAGAAGATATTATGTTGCGGTTTATTTTATTTTAAAGATAATATTCTTCTGTTTAAAATGATATACCCAATTTTGAAAAATGTATTCAACTTTTCTTGTGGCAGCCTTTTGAAAAAACAAAATTTTTTTCAAAAAAAAAATTTTTTTCAAAAAAAAAAATTTTTTTTTTTGAAATGCCAATCCTAAAAATTTTTATTTTTTTGCTGTTGATCAATACCATTGGGAGCTACCTTCACTGTAAAGGAGAACTTCCACTTTTGAGTTTAACAAATTTTAGAAACGTTTAAAAAATTCAAAGAAGTTTACAGGAACTGTATATATACAGTTCCAGTAAAAGTCACTGAATTTTTGCTTATTTGTATCATATTTGTAAGGATAAGCCTACTATATATCCTAAACAAGTTAGAAATTGCAATATCAAATGTGGCAAATGAGGTGCGTGCGTACTATAACTAGTTTTAAAAATATTCAGATCTTGGTGCAATAAGTTACACTCTTGGGCAAAAAGGGCGTGAATACAAAATTTATTATGATTCTACATATTAAATTCAGTAATACGGAAGTAATATGAATTCATCTTAAAAGGACTTAATCGCCATGACAGCCTAGAATCATTGCCTATCATGGTATATCATTGAATCAATTATGTATTATAGGATTTTTAAATATATGGAAGGAAACTTTTATTAATGTCTTTTATGTTTTAATTTGATTTTCATAGCATTTGAAGTGATACATACTTTATTTTCAATACCGAACATAGTAAAACAATCTCAATAACATATATCAATTACACAGCAATACAAATTATAATAATACAAGTTAGAGTTCAGACATATGGGCAGACAAATCGAATCCATAACGACTTTCAACTATGTTGGAAATTGTTAAAAGCACATAAATAGGTCGAAATTTGACTTTTAGAAATTTATGTCAATAGACGGAAGCATACTTGAATACTTTCATACAACCCTGTATTTTACCTACTATCTTTATATACATGCCACTATTTAGCAAATATTTAATTAAGATTAAAACATCCTTAAAACCAGTGAAATCACACTTCCAGAGATTATCATCCATAGACGGCCATGTATCTAATTCTTTGCGTGGACCTGTATATCATATCTATATTCTCCAAACATATCTTAGTATACTAAATGTAGTTCAGTGTAAAAATGCATAACTCATTTAAAAATCACCTTTAAGCTACTTTCATTCATACTCAGTAAACCCTTAAGATTTCTTTTGTGTAGCCCTGTATATGATCTACAGCATCTATGCACACAACGTAATATGGAAAAATTTAGTTAAAATTAAAAACACAAACACAACTAAAAATGCACTTCCAGCAATACCCTTACAATTTCTTTTGTGTAGCCTTGTATATGATCTACAGCCTTTATACACACAACGTAATATGCAAATATTTAATTAAACTTAAAAACTCATATCACAACTAAAAATGCACCTCTAGCAATCATCGCTAATGTACAGTATTTCCAATAAGGTAAAGTATCCGAAATTTTTTGTGTGTTCCTGTAAACACTATGCACTTTCTATGACACAGGAAGTAATTTTTTGTAAACCTCTGCAATAAAGTATGTATCACTTCAAATGCTATGAAAATCAAATTAAAACATAAAAGACATTAATAAAAGTTTTCTTCATTCTATTTAAAAATCCTATAATACATAATTGATTCAATGATATATCATGATAGGCAATGATTCTAGGCTGCCATGGCGATTAAGTCCTTTTAAGATGGATTCATATTACTTCCGTATTACTGAATTTAATATATGGAATTACAGTAAATTTTGTATTCATGCCTTTTTGCCCAAGAGTGTTAACGCTTATTGCACCAAGATTTGAATATTTATAAAACTAGTTAATACTATGCACGCACCTCATTTGCCACATTTGATATTGCAATTTCTAACTTGTTTAGGATATATAGTAGGCTTATACTTACAAATATGATACAAATAAGCAAAAATTCAGTGACTTTTACTGGAACTGTATATATACAGTTCCTGTAAAATTCTCTGATTTTTTTAAATGTTTCTAAAATTTGTTATACTCAAAAGTGGAAGTTCTCCTTTACAGTGAAGATAGTTCCCAATGGTATTGATCAACAGCAAAAAAATAAAAATTTTTAGGATTGGCATTTTCGAAAAAAAAAAAAATTTTTTAAAAAAAAAAATTTTTTTTTGAAAAAAAATTTTTTTTTGAAAAAAAATTTTTTTTAAAGGTTGCCACAAGAAAAGTTGAACACATTTTTCAAAATTGGGTATATCATTTTAAACAGAAAAATTTTATCTTTAAAATAAAAAAAAACGCAACAAAATATCTTGCACCGTTCTAGAGATAGATCACTTTAAAATTTTTATCGAAAATGGCGAATGGGAAATGGTGCCCGGGATGCGATCTTTGGCGGCCTGTATCTCGGGCCAGGAATTTTTTTGGGCAAAACCAAAATATACAAGTATCTTATTTTTTATTGAATTTTAACATATGTTCAATTCAAAAACTTCTGAGACTATGAACGTAAGATTTTTTCTTTGGCTGCCTGAATTGACATGGATCATACCATTACATTAATTACAACTGTGTACGAAATGATTTAATACATATATTTTACATATTAAATTGTAAGCAAATTCACAATTATAGGCACAAACTAGTAAGAGAATTTTCTTGGTCATAATATTGAGGCTGAGCAGAAACATTTTCTAAAACTTTTTGCTCAGGATAAAGAATATCATTGAGCTTAAAGGACGCATTAAGGTATTCATTTCGTATATTAAACCTTAAAAAAATAAATGACACTAATAGGCTGATTTGGTAATTTATGTGGGCTGAACAGAAACTTTTTGTAGATAGTTTTAATGTAACAATGAACGTTGTTTAGCTTAAAAGATAAATAATAAGATAACTATAAGTATTCATTTCATATATTAAAACTTAAAGAAAAAAGAAATAATAACGCTAAAAGTTTGATATATTAATTCATATAAATTAATTATTATGCATTTAATTTGTTTTCATATTGCAGCATTCTGGCGATGATGATAAAGGATGCATTTTCTCTAATGTTTTCATCCGTTTGTTACAATTTTTAAAAATAGATTAGCCTTCTGTCAAACAATAGACAACAAACAATGCATATGAGGAAACTAATAATCCAAATCATAATGTTTCTGACAACTAGGACGCTTTTTTGTTTGTGTTACATTATACTTTTTTGTCAATTTTCTTATGTCAAAAGAAGTAATTAATGCGGACTTAATTACTCGGGGTACCTCTGAGTCCTAAGGGCTTTTCTTTTCAATTGAGAACACAAATCTGCTGTTAAAATATGTAAGCCGAAGATTTACAGACATATTTCAATAAATGGAAATAAATGAGCTCTCAATACTTTGAATATATACAATAATCTCAAAATCTGCGCAATAAATCTCTGAAAAATTAAGTTATTGAACCAGAAAAATACGAGAACGAGAGACAGAGAAAAGCGATCCCCCTTCCCACCCCCAATCATTTAAAACCTTAGTTTCGACTAATTAGTTCACACAGAAAGTATGTTTTCCGGAAACTCTGTATTGTTATTCTCCTATCCCGTTGTCAGTGGAGTGAGTAGGGTCAAGGCTTTTATGTGTTTAACGCTTTAATATCTATAAGCCAGACGTCCATGCTCCCTGATTAGTCTCTTATATTCCTAATTAACGGAAACAGAGCTCTAAAGAAAATTACTTCACTGCTTTTAAAGATATAAGGCTGATGGTGCCGAATCATCAATTATTTTGGCGTATCTTTCAACGCGCACCATTGTTATGATAATTGATGCCAAAATTGAAACCATCCTTCTTTTGCCATTAAAGATAAAATAAAATACAGAGTTCAAATAAAATTATATCTTAGAAACTGAGTCAGCTTTTGTTATTACATGAACGTTTTTCCATGACTCATGTCGGTATGTTTCCTAAACTTCAGCTCACTAACATTAAGACTTTTATCACCGGGCATATTTTTAAGTATCTATATTAATTGAAAATTGTAGCTATGTTAAAATGTTTTCTTTTCTTTATTATGAATTTGTTTTATATTAATGTGCGTTTTATTTATCTTAATTATTCCAAAATGTTTTTTCCTTGAAATAACCAATACTCATCTGTCTATAAAGTTTATCCTCCGATATTTTAAATGTGAAAAATATGACGAGAATATTTGGGTCAATTTTAAAATAAAGGTTTTTACCTTCTTCTCGGTCGAAACACTAAACTTTAAATGTAAATCGTACTTTAAAATTTTGTAAATTTTCAAAATTTTCTGCCACATCTATACGCAAATCTTCCCAGGTAGTGATTTTGCTTTTATCATATCAGAAAAAAATATATATGTTCAAAGAATTTAGCTGTCTATTGTCAAACTAAAAAGTAGGTCATTCAATTGACACTATATTAAAAAATTTATATCTCTATAAGTATTACTAGAAAATTATAGTTTTATGTTACATGCATTATGTTATATATCATGGCTAGCTTACGCATATACAAGGGAAGTGTGGAACGCTTAAGCAGGGGATATTTTAAAAGAATTCAACCCATTAACCCTTCTTGTACTGAATTATGAATTCATGACAATTTTATCTTCTAAAGCATTTTTTGTGAATTTTTGAATCTACATTAGAAGATTTAGATAATCATTTAATAAATTTTATAAGGATTTTATAAGGATTGAAGGATTTAGAAGGATTAATTAAATGTGAAGTTATAGGGATTTGTTGAATATTTATAACCCCACTCAAATCTTTTATTTTAAATATTTTTCTTAGTATTTTGCAGAATTAGAAAATGTACAAATATAATGTTCTTACAACAGAAATATAGAAATATTTACGAATTGAAAAATCCCCCCCCCCCCTCAACGCCAAGAAAGTTGAAAGATGCAAAGGCAAAAGAAATCATCCCTTTAAAAATATTTTTTTGTGTAACCAATAATGCTTTCGGAACAAGATAAAGTAATGCATCTATAACTCATTCTAAACTGTATTACTACTAATCGATGCATTAAATGAATTTTATAACAAGTTATTTTAATGGTACTTATAAGTACAGTCAGTAGAAAAAAGGCTTAATGCGAGTCACCATTACTTACGGGCTTTAGGTAGTTACCTTTGAAGGAAACTGCACTAAACTTTATTCAGACAAAATAGTCTATACCCGATATCGGGACCGTTATCCACTTCAATAATTGTCTTGACTTGTTTTAATCTGTTAACCTCTTAAATGGGAATTAATCAAAAATTAAATACAAATATGGTATAAATGTACGTCATTCTCAGTTAAGAGGTTAATAATAAATGCATGTGTGTATGAGTGTGCGTGAAGGAGACAGGAAGAGTAAAAGAGGGAAGGGAAGATGGCGAGAGCAATAAGAATTATGCCAAAGGTCCAGAAGACTTCGTGATCTAACTTCGCAATGAAAAACATACCCATTAAACAAGAAAAGTAAAATAAGTTATATGAACAACTACAAAAATTTATTTTGTCATATTACATTGTTTTAAGAATGCACATTCGGAATTAATTCTGACCCTAGTAAATATTTTATGAGTTACAAGGGAAAGCGATTAAAATTAAAAACCTCAATGTGTGTCACTACGTCGTGCTAGCACGTATTCTCTTTGCATCTGTGGGAGAAAAAGATAGGGAGAGAGATGGGAAAGAGGTGACTGAGAGACACAAAGAGAAAGATGAACCTTAATCTTTAACAGCTCTTTAACCCATTAATAGCTCTTGGTTGCTATTGTTAGATAATAGTGAGCTTTTTAAAAACTGTTTCATCTACGTAAGTACGTATAATAATGTATGGGATAGTCGTGTAGTTGTAGAAATAAGAGTATAAATTTATATGCTGAGTTAATAGTTATTTAATTACCAAAAGTATTAACATATGTTACATTAAATGTATATATATATATATATATAGATATAATTAATGCAACCAAAGAAGCTTACAACATCACAGTGAGATTCTTGTACCCATTAAGATATCGTAATTGAAGTAGGATTTTTTTTCGCAATAGCATTAATTATGTAGACAAAAGAGTCAGTGAAATTTTTGAGTTCATGCAATTTTATGACAAAATAGAGGGTTTTATTGTAGAAATTTTCTTGTGTAAATATAAACTGATTAGAATTCAGAAAGAGTTAATGATTTCAAAATTTTGCTGTTTAATCAAATTTTACAATGTCATTTTTTTTCTCATCTCTCCTTTTTCTTTTTTAAAAATTAATGACATTTAAAGCATACAAATCCATTTAGAATGATTGTATATTTATTACAAATCATAGTCTCATTAAAATAAGCTCAGCAAGGGAAAAATGACTTTTCTTTTACATAGCACGATATTTTTATATATTTTGGACAATAATAATTATTAATAGTTAACTGTTAATATTATAGTTCAAATAAAACAACAAATTAATTTAAAAACCGTCAATAATAATAGCAATCAAAATAAATTTAATTATTTTCTGTAGAAAGCTGAATAATGGCATAATAACAAGCAATCACTATTCGAAATAAAAATCTGACACTAGAACATGAATATTATTAATCAGTTTATATATATATATATATATATATATATATATTGCTTTAAAACTTAATCCATTAATAGTTATTAATAGTTTTTATTATATAATAGTTTTTATTTTGCTAATAAGTCAATAGTTGGCAGCACCACACTGATTCATTTGATTACATGGAGTAGTTCATTCTCAATTCTAAATTATCTATAGAGGGCGCTGATTATATATAATGGGAGTGTGCTTGGCTATGCTGTACTGTTGATTCTTGGACCACCATCATATAAAAAAAAATTTCCAACATGTGCTGGTGATCTCTTGTTATTGTATTTTGTTATGCCTAATGCTAAGATAGTTTGTATTTCAATTTGTTAACTTGTTTTTTATTTTCCTCTATCCTTTTTAATCTTGTTTTATTTTGAACTTAATTGGTGTTCAATGGTTTATTTCTCTGTTGTTGTTTTTTTGTGTGTGTGGTTGGCCCAAATTCATATTCCTTAGCTAATTTATGGCTAACATGAAGATGAAATCACACATTTTATTTGTGGAACTTTAGGCATTTGGGACCCGACGATTCTGTCTAAATTCTACAAACTTCCATTATTCCATTTCTGTTATTCAATTTCTGCTGTTTTTTACTATGTTTTTGGAATCTGTGTTAAGTGTGTTTGGGGAAACTGTATTTTTTGTAAATTTGTTAATGTCATTTTATTCATAATTTCACAGTTTTTGTTGGTGGTCGGTAATGTTTATTTAATGGTTATATATATATATATATATAACCATTATGTAACATTAGAGTTCATCATCTTTTTCTTTTTTTATTAAAAAATAAAAATTAATAAATTGAGTATCAATACATTACACTGACATTATACATAATAAAGCAGGATCAACTATTTTTAATTTAACGAATCATTAATGAATTGTTTCGACTATAATGAACCAATATCCTAATCACCAATATATGAAGTATTAAAAAATTAAAACTTTCAAAATTGGCGAACGGAAAATAATCAGGAAGGCGAAATCATTTAAATAACCAGTAAATCTTTTAATATATGTGGGGAATCATAATTTTTTTTAAATATACTGTAAAACAAATTGTAACTAAAAGAATTAAACCAATTCATAACTTGAGGACGCTAATGTTAAATTCAAGTGATAACGTTTTATTTTTTTTTTCTCCTTTTATATCTTTTCAAACAATCCTCCAATTTAATGTTTTTGTTTTCATTGCGATACACTAAATGGAAGATATATTAAGCATTTTTTTTTTTTTTTTTTGCACGAAAACATAATTTTCATTGTGAAAATCATAAATAACATATTTCAAAATATGAATTACGGCCAACGTTTTTGCCTAGAAATTTTGCCGTCAAAAATATGGATATGTAAGTTTTCAGTGCGTTCCAATCATTATTTTCCGATATATAGAAAAATGTTACTTTTCGAAGGTCTAAAGGGACCGTACTGTACATTCTCACTGTTCAATCACACAAAAGAAAATCCAAAACAGCTAGCAGATAATTTATTTGGAAATTTCAGTTAAATAAAATTTGGGGGAGGAGAGTGCATTTTAGTTTATTTTACACAGATTGCCTCTACTATTTTACCAGTGTCACTGGAAGTTTTTCCTGTGAGATATTAATTTAATTTTTCCAAATTTGTAAATATATCGCTAATATGTATTTAGGACTCTGCGAATATTTAAATAATATATAAAACTATGCCTTTTTCTGTGTTTCCTTAATAAGAAACTCAAATATGGTGTCAAAAGTGGATGTGCCATTTGAAAAATCGAAGTACAATTCTTAATATGTAGACGACCTTTATTTCAAAAATTACATTCATATCCTCAAAGAAAACATTATTCAGAGACTAAAGATACCTTTGTCGTGATTTTTAACGTGGACGATCTACGAATAAAAGCAGGTGTATTTTTTTTTTCAGTTATTCTACTTACAAATTAATGAAACAAAATTTCTGAAAAAAGCAGAAGAACGTAAACAACGCCTTCATTTTCTAGTGCTTTAAATTTATTGCTCCTTCTGTCAGGTGAAGCAGAAAATGCATACAGCTATTAAAATAAAACCAAATCCTTAAATGCTAATTCACGTTCTGCTCCATCTGATGTAAAGCACATGTAAAATGACCCCTCTCAAAGGTACAATCATTGTTTCTTTATTTTATTTTATTTTTTGCCATTTCTAAATGTTTTGGAACATTTTTTTTTTTTTTTTTACCTGCAGTGTATTTCTCCTGGTGGTATAAACAAACTCGATGGGGGGGGGGGGGGGAGGTATTATTACCTTTTAAAATTTCTATAAAGTCAGGAAAAAATACACTTATATTTATATTTTTACACTTATAGTGAAAATATACATGTCATGACACTCCAAGCCTATTACTTCGAATGCACTCGATAGAGTCGTCTGCTTATTTTTTTCCTGAATTTTATTGAATTTCAAAAATAGTTCTAATGCCACGTATTCTTCGCCTGATTCTAGCAACATACATGTCATTACTGTTTCATTCTTAACCCCTTGAGGGGCGGTGGGGTATATTTGATCCCACCTACTATTAATAAAGATTTGCACCAGAAAAATTTTATGAAATTTATTTTTCTAACTTTGTTGAAAAAAAAAAGTCGTAAAATTGCTTTTCCTTATTTCGAAATAAATATTTTCTAAATTTCCGGTGGGAATTCAGCATTACATAAACGCAGCTGCTTGCCTTTCAAGGGGTTAAATAATGTTAATATACATGTCGTTTCCAAAACCACTTCTCACCAGTAAGTCAAGTCCGAGCTAATCGCCCATGCGTTAAATGCGAACTTTCCTCCGAAGCAAGTTGTTAAATAAATCTTTCGGTACATTTTTTGTACGATACTTTGAATATTAAAATTCTTTCCAATTGTCTGTGCTTCTCACCTAACTCAGCCATTATTTTCGCTCCCATGTTTCGGGCGAGCGGCGGGATGCCAGTAATGCGAGTTCATTAAATCTCGGTCGCTTCCTTCATCCTCTTTACTGGCCACGGAGGGAAGTTCTCACGCCACCTCCACACCTCGCCACCATCTACTGTAAATGCTCGCACTCGAAAGTCCATTCAAGTGGAAAAACACGCTGAAAAAGGAAGCCGCGTGTGCTGCGGTTCCGTTACACTTGCCATTGGAAGACCTCTCTAAAAACACACGGGATTTTTTTATTCATTTAGAAATGATTCTGAATATTTTCATTAGTAGACGAAAAGTCACCTTCAGAAAAGTTGTTTAATATTTTATACAGGATCTTATTAGAAAATACGTCAATCGACTCATTCTACAGTAAATGGAAGACGGTGGTCATTAGATGTGATGTTGTTGCGTTATTCCCTGGCGTTTTGAAATGATCTCTATTTTAGAGCGAGCTAAAAGGGGAGGGACAGAATGTTGCAGTTTAAAAATTACAAGTCGGGTAAAAATGCTGCGCTTTCCTTACACTTGCCATTTGGTAGACATCTCAAGAGCAAATGGGATTTGTTTTTATTATTATTAATAATAATTTAGAAATGCTTCTGAATATTTTCATTAGTAAGTAAAAAGCCCCCTTCAAAAAAGTTGTGTTATGTTTCATGCAGGACCTTCTCAGAAAATACTTCGATAGAGTCATTCTACAGTAAATTAAAAACAGTGGCCACAAAATATTTGATGGCCTGACGTATTGAATTTATATTTATTCTGGACCAAGGCAGTGTACTGAAGTTTAAAAAATTCATGGCACACTTGAAAAGTGGCACTGCGTAGCGCTGCATTATAAGTGTTTAGAATTATCTTTTTTTGTAAAAATCAGTTTAAAATGATCGTCTATTGATAACTAGTTTTTTGTTAGTTTTTATTCAACAATTTCAGTTAAGTTTAATCCTTAAATACACAATGTTTTTCATGTAATTGAACAGAAAATACCATTGTTAAATGGTTTCATATTATCTTAGCATCTGAATTCCCAGAAAAATATTTTTTAAATATTATTTTAATTAAGGCTAAGAAAACTAATTATTAAGCGATTGTAGCTATATAAACATGTTTTCGTCATTGTCTTCATTAGAAAAAAAGTATATATAAAAATTCCATGGTTTAAATCATTTCTACGCATCCTTTTAATTCATAAAAACAGTTTTAAACTAAAACAAACCCCATAAAAACACACTTTTTATGCTTTTGTTTTATGTGAAAATTTATACAATTTACAATGATGCAGTTACCTACTCTAAAAATAGATCATAATAATCTCATGTTGCAATCATTGACCATTTTCTTGTACTAAAAAATGAAATAAGGAATACGTAGAAAGGTATACAAAAAGGATATTTATGGGGGGAAAATCCATTTGATGTATGCTTTAAAAACTAATATGTAGCTAAACTGCCATACCATGCATTGAAGGGTTAAAATATTGAAGTAGTTTTATTTTTTACAGATTATATTTTTTGTGCATGTTTTACTTTATTGTTATGTATTTGTTATCGCATCCCACTTTCCAATAAAATTCTTGTTTTTATTATTGAATTTCATTTTTGTTTATCCAATGCTATTAAAGTATCCCACATTTCTCAGAATGTCTCATCTTTGTTTCATTTTTTGTAATGCACTTTTGTGTGGACTTTCTTTTGTTCAAGTTCTCTCTTCATAACCAATTTTAGAAAATTATTCGCAATTAAATACATTTGCTTTTCTGATAAATCTCAGAATATTGTCAATTATTATATCACTCACTCTTTCCCAACATTCTTCAATTTATAAACATTGTCTAAAAAGTTACAGTTAGAAGACAGTGAGAAGAAAGGGCAACCATTCGACAGATAACATTTTCCAATACATGTGTACTTTGAAAAAAAAAAGTGGAAAAAAAAAAAGAAATCTTACATATCGTTAAACTAGTGAATTAAAAATAGATAACAGGCAAGAATTGAATTTGGTTAGAATACCTGAATCATATTCTATTAAAGTATAACCATACATACAGTGCATTATGGAATAATAGATCCACCCACCAAAAAACAATTTAACTTCTGATAAAAATGGAAATTTTTTTGTGAAGAAATTCTGGACGTTTTCTTCCCTAAATTTGTGAGACTAACAAAAAAAGTGTTTTTGCGAATCATTTAAAAAATATAAAAAGGACATTTTTATAATTTTAATGTGTTGCAATACAACACTTGTTTCGATTTTTTTTTTTTTTTTTTTTTTTTTTTTAAGCAAGGATTGATCCATGCAAATTTTTATTAAAATCATCGTCACTCGTGGCTATTCAATGACTCTAACTTTAAAAAACTCCATTCTACAAGTAGCCTTCATTACTCCTTAACAAATTTTAAACAGCGGATGCAATGGGTCTCAAAAATCAACTTATGGAAAAGGAGAAAGATGAAATTACAGTTTTTTAAGAATGTGATAAATGTCATAGAGAAATAACACAAATCACAAATTTTAAATGATTCATATAATATTGGGAACATTTTTTGCGATTTAAAAATTCTTATTGGATAATCAAATAATCTGGAAGGCTTATCTATTCATCAAAGGTGGACGATATTAAGGAAATTGATGCTGACCAAACTTCTTTAGTATCTTTAGCAAAGAGAAAATACATTCCAGTCTTCAAGTCTGAATTCTTGGAACTTGAAGAAATTGAATATTTTAAGGTTAAAAAAAAAAAAAAGAAAAAAAAGAAAGAAAGAAAGAAGTTTAACTGAAAAACACAAAGAAGAGAATTTAAAATTAACATAAGAAAATAATTGCCTGGAAAAAGCTGTAAAAGAGCAATAATCATTGGTGAAAAAAAGTTTAATTTATTTTGGGTCAAATTTATTTGCTTAATAAGTTTATTGGTATGACTTGTGAGGTAAAAGAGCAATTTTGTTACAAGCTGCCGGGAGAATGTTGATCCGTAATCGTTTGGGCAAGCTTTAGATGGTAAGGAAAAACATATATCGTATTTTTAAATAATCCCATGATTACTAGCAGTTATCAACGTGTAATTAATAAAGATTTATTATCGGTTTCTGAAAAAAATGGAGGAAACGTTTTATTTATCAAGAAGAGAATGTTCAGATCAACTTTACATATTGTACGTTTGAGTCTTTTCGATTCAATGTTGTGCATATTATTCATTGGCCAGCTTTATTGAATTAAAACATTGATTAAAAACCCATAAAAAAACTATGGGGAACTCTGTCAACATTGTAAAAAAACCGGACTAAAAAACGGAGATTCTACTAGCAATCGAGACGCCAGTACTATTTCCACATTTTAACGGAAAATTTCCCCATAAATTCCAGAAATCCGTATTTTTACGGAAATTTTTCCCCATAAATTACGGAAAATTTTCTGTTTTTCTGGAATTTATGGGGGAAATTTTCCGTTAAAATACGGAAATAATACTGGCGTCTCGATTGCCAGTAGAATCTCCGTTTTTTTTTTTTTTTTTTTTTTTTACAGTGAAGAGCTGTTTATGATGATGAAAAACAATACAGTTTCATAAGTGAGCAAAAACATGCAATTTTTTTTCAGTGACGCATTTTCGGCCTGCATCACTTGCGAAAATTCCCTAGTTCAATGTGAAAAAGATTTTATGAAGCGATTCTGAATACAGAAGGAAAACTTTTCTATTAAAATAAATTTTATACCTGTTGTCCATTTGGTGAACCGATCAGCTTGCAACACCCATTTTTTATATATTGATTTTATTTTTGTAAGTTTATTTGCTATAAGATTTTATTTATGTTCATTTGCGCTTATAACAATTTAAAAAAATTTGCAAAATATTTTTTTTTTTATATTATGTCATAATTAAATAGAAATCTTATAATTTTGGAGTGGATCTATCACTTTTCAATTCACTATACAGTTAAAAAGCTAAAAATTGAAATTTCTGCATAAAAATAAAAGGAAAAGAGTTATCGATGTCTGCGGTAGCCAATGAAAATAAAACATTAAATGGATTAGTTCCGCTTTGAAGATTTCCGTTTATTTATCAAGTGGGCGTGTAAAGAACTTGTGTATATAATGTCCGTCTACCCGAAGGCAAAGACAGTGTCGGCCATAAAGATGTGTGGAGGGTAACATTTCCCTCGCGCTCCAGCTGTTCCGATTTAAACAGGCCTTTTCTTAAACTTTGAAAGAAAAATTTATAGAGCCCCAAAACCTTTTGCTTCCGGGCCTGCACCTGACCGCCAATGGTTGTATGTAGGAAATACCAGTGAGAATAAATTTTTACCAATGAAAATAATTTAGTACCCTAAAGCATTTTTCGCACCCTGGCCCATTTCAAGAAAATATAAAAGAGGTGTATAGTAAACTATCGTTTTGCAAGCACATCAATAGGTATGTATTCCAATAGCTTGAAATCAGAGGTGAATCCAGGTCATGAAAATTAGGCGTGCTCTTCTTCATACGCGTTCGTCTGCAAGGACATTCTGCAAAAAAAATTTTGCCTTTTTGAAAACTTTTATTGTGGCTTTTACTTTGTTTATATAGGTTTTAATCAGTCGTGTAATCTAATAAAAGTATATAAAAAATTAATGTTTAGTGCTCAATTAAAATAATAATAATAAGGCTGTGCAGCATGCTTAGTGTGTATACAAAAATCGCCACTGCCCAATATTATTTTTTATTTTGTGCAAATTTACATATGCACGAATATACAAAAAGCACGAAACATGTTTCACAACTTTTCCTCAACTATATAACTGTCTGGAATTTCTGAAACAGTTTGTTTTTCCATTTTCTATAAAATGTGTTATTTTCTCCGTACGATCACATTAATTATTAAGTCATCATGAATATTTAGAGAATCTTGTTAAAAAATTTTATATACTTGCGCATTTTATCTCTATTATTTTTTTTACGTGGAACATATAATTTCTCTACACCCCGTAAATCAGGACGTAGGAAAGAGAAGGGTTCGCGTTTCTCAAATCCTTCCCATTCAATTGAAGACTTTTTAGATTTACACAATATGTCTATTACATGATATAACACTATTATGTCTTATCTTTAATGCTTGACAGATCATTTCAGGAGAAAAATAAAATAAAAATTCTGTCTGCAAGTTGCATTTTTCTTTGGAACTCATTTAATGTAACATTTGAATCTTTCAACCAACAGCTTAATTTCTTTCTCATTAGTATTACTAAATAGTTTTAGAATATTTACCCCTTGCGAATTGCAATGCGAAATACAATAACATGTATTAGTACTTCAGGATAGTTTATTTTCTTTGAAAAACTTTTATTATATCACGTGGCCCCTTCCTGAGCCGACTGTTGACTCATAAATTTCATAATCACATCTGTATAGAAATGAGTATCTAAAACTTTCTGTCTGAATCAAAATACTGATATTAACTGCTGTAATAGTGGTTTTACTGATATTGGCATAAATAAATACTTCGAACGATTAATTATTCTGATAAATATTCTAATAATTGTTGATTAGCATCGTTCATTTAATTTAAAAATAATTTCTTGAGTCTCTTCTGTAATATTTTAATTGCTACCTCATACAATCATTTCTACAAATTACCTATAATGCTATAATGTTCTTGAAGGACACGTTTTGGGAAAATTCAAAGCAGTTCGAAAAAAAAGAGAAAAATCACTAAAAGCTCCGACAACTTCACTTCTCTGACTTCCCCAAGAATTGTAATAAATGTTTATGAATCAGCATTCCCCTTTAGGCAAAGAACATGCGTTGCATTAAATCGTCTCACGTGCAACAACGACGGTTACATTTATCTCCTCCTCCCCACGAAATCTATGTGGTCCACTCCGCTGTTTCAACGTCTGTGGTTTTATTTTACGGGAAAAACCTTTTTACTATTGTAGGTGTGGCAATGGCAGAATGGGAAAGGAAAAAGGTGACAAAAAAAATCTTTTTGATGCAAAATAACTGCCGTTTCTGGGTGTAAAAAAGGGAATTGAAAATACCGTGAGGAAAAGAAAAAAATTCCTCATGAAGGTGTGGGGTCAAAATGGCATCGTTTTATTCCCCTCCTTGCTTTTCCCCATTCTTTCAGATTTTTATGATCCAACGAGTAAAAGTAAAATCCTGGTTGGTATGTTGAGTTCATAATCATTTTCCAAATGTTCGACTATCAGGATATATAGGGAAATATTTACTTTGCTCCGACCGACACGCTTTGTTATAGAATGGACCACCTCACCTATTTTTCCCTGTAATTCCAAATATATTTCTTTATCACGCCAACTATCGACAGCAGTAGAAGTTAATTAATTTTTGCAGTTATTCCCATGAATCGGTTGTGTAAAAGCTCTCACTTATTTTGAGGGGGGGGGGGGGGGGCGGTAGGATATCAGTTAAGGAGAAATTCTCCCGATATGGCTTGATAGTTAGGGATTTTTTTTTTATTATTAATAATAATAATGATGCACATAAACAAAATGTTTAAACATTTAAATTGCTGAATTCGCGATCCTCTTGTTTAATTGCAGAATTTGTAATATTTTTCTGCGATGAAATAAGGCAAAAAATTCGTTTTAGAAAAATGTAGCAAAACTGCAAACACTTTGGATATTGTCATGTAAAAACGTTTATATGTTAATCGTTCTAAACTCTTTCAAGTTTCACTACGCACGGCATGTACAGTAAATTGGTATATGTGATGGCGTTCCTAATAATGACCCGCAACAAAAAAAATCACTAGGATTCTTAAAATATATTAAAATAATTGGATGATAATTCTAGTTGATAAGATCAATCAAAATTTCACAAAATGGTGGCTGTTTGAAGTTTTGTTAATTTTGGCACTAATTTTTCAATTTCGAAAATGTTTTAAAAATCGCAATTATTAAATTAATTAATTTTTGCAGGTTTGTCCTCCAACTAAAAAAGTCTAGTTTAAATTACAAAATCAAAATGTGGATAGGCTGAAAGGTTTGAGCATGAGAAGGTGCACCGATTAAAAATATTGTTTTAAGGAAAATGCGTTTAAAGTTTTTGATCGGCCATTTTGTCAGTGTGACACGGGTCCGTTCAACTTCAACATTGTCACAATTAAAACGATTTTGAGCACATATTCTAAACTTGCCTGCGACCCGCTGGCCCATTTATGTGCTGCCCGAGACGAACAATCATTAATCCATGTTTGTAAAAATTGGAGATGCGCATAAGACTTTATTATTGTTTTATTTATTTTTATCTGAATGCGAATTCTGGCCTGTAATTAATTTGAAATTAAGTTGCAACACCCTAAATATAATTTGCTTCGTGTAAAATTCTTTTTACATATTATGCATATAAAAAAGAATGTTATCTTCAGCGTGTTACAGTGGTGAATCTATTTTATAATATTCAACCCTATTCAAACATTAATTAAAATTAACAAATTTTAACTATATATTTTTAAGTTAAGATTAAAAAAAAAAAAAAATACCTGCCTGTTCGGGCTACAGGCGGAGGTAGATTTCAAAATTAAGTACTGATTTCACAAAAAAGCAAAATCAAGATTAGAGATAAATCCAGTTTAGCAAATTTATCTGGCCGCTTTTGACAAGTTTTTAATTTCATTTTTCTGCAAGAGCTGGTTTTACCAGAATCATGTTAATGCAATAATTTTTTCTTCAACCCCTGTTTATGCTTCATTTGTTTTTGCTGTAAGAGTTGTCCTATAAAAAACTTGTCAATGTAAAAGTTGTAGATAATATTAAGAAGATTTATAATAAATTTAATCGGATTTGATATCTTGTGAATAGACGAAGTTATGAATTTTTTTCTTCTTCAACCTCCCCCCCCCTTTTTTTTTTCTTCCCATTGCGGTAAGGGTTGGTCCTATCAAAAACTTGTCGCTGTAAAAGATATACATAGTATTAAGTAGATATATAATATGTTTAAGTGATTTTTGATATCTTGAGAATTGACGAAGTTATGAATTTTTTCTCCCTAAAACCCTATTTTGTTCGCCCCTTGAGTCCATTTTTAATTTTATCAAAAATCTGTGATACATAAATTTTTTACCCTTTTCCTAGAAGTAATAATAATTTTAAAGTGATTTGATATGTATTATAATTAAGAGGTTGTGGGGTTTTTATCGGTTTTCATAAAACCCCTCCCTATTTCCATCCCCTTGGTCCGATTTTGCCCAGACAGACAGATAGGTAGATAGATAAATAGATAGATAGATAGATAGATAGATAGATAAAGTTGTGAATTGGGAATGGTTTTGGGTTCTAGGGGTCATGGTCGGCGTAGATCTGCAAAGAATTTTCAGAAATTCCAACATAGTGGAAAATGTAATAGGTAGTGTTTCTTGCGACATCTGCCTAAAAATGTACATCGAGTAAAAATCTGATTTATTTAAAAAAAATAATAATAATAACTCATTTTTTTCGTCTTTAAAACTTTGAAAATCTACATTGTTACACAATTAAGTTTAGTGCATTCTATATAGCTAATACTGATTATATTAATTTTGTTATACTATAATCGTTATCTTACTATTCTAGTTACCCTTTTACGTTATTACATAAATCTAAGGGTGTTGCGTCCCATCTAAAAAAGCAAGCGTATTTTCAAAACCAGAGAAAAACGTTGAGTATGGCTGTTCCAGACATTTTAAAAGTTCTAAAACCGGAAAGAAAAAAAAAAAGACTTTTTAAAAAGATTTTGGGAGACCTTCCCCTTAAAAGTAAATTTTGTTAAATAAAGTTAGAAAGTAATAATTCTATAACAACATTGGAAATTCACTTGTTGAGCATTTTAAAATCTTAGTAGCTTTTTTTTATTTATTTATATCAGTTTTTAAAAAGGTATGCACGGTCTGACTTAAATTATTTTTAACTAACAAATTTTTAACCAGTTGTGGCGATCGTTGTTCCGGTCCAATATAGATAATATTTCCGATACAGTAATGATATACTGAGCTTGCTTTCTAGTTCTTTTTTAGATTAAAACCTAAGTCTCCGTTACAATACAAGAGAAGACTATCGCATCGACTGTTAGCAGAATTTTTAAACTGCTAATTGTTAAGGTTTCAATAAATTGATTGACAAAGGTCTGTGTTATTCATCACAGAAATTTCATGAACACTTTTCATTTCAACCGAACATAGCAAATTTGCTAGAAGGGAGTAAGCTTAAATGAGGCAATTAAGGAGTAGTTATAATTTGTTTTTACAGACCGATCTCTGTTTCTATAGCCTGAAAAGTAAAACAGAGTACTTTCAGCTTTACGGCATGCAAGGTCCAAGTCCGATGCCATCACATTGTTTTGTAGAAAACGAAATCGCTAAGCAAAAAGAAAATTTTACCGACGAATTACCTTTTGCATTAGTCTTTCTTTTGCACTTTATTTTTATAGGCTTGTATTTTTTTATTTTAAAAACATAGAAGATTAAACAACTAAATTGTCATATTCTTGTCAATATTTTTCCTTGATGCTTGATCATTCAGTTTTTTTTGTTTTGTTTTGTTTTTTTTAAGTGAATTACCTATTAACAATTATAGACAGGTGTTTTATTTTTTTCTCAAGATTTGGCTATATACATTAATTACTGATAATCGGCACATCACATAATTACAATAACGCAATGAATTGTGACTATTTTTATAATAAATAATTTCACGCGTTTAAAAGAGTACTTTTATTTTTCAATGATAGTAATTTTAAAAATATAACGATTTTGGTTTTCATATCATTTTGAATGTTATATTAGGCTAAGATTATTTACTTTTATCCCGGTTATTATTATTATTATTATTATTATTTTATTATCATTACTACTTTGACTTGTTGTTAGTCATTGGAAAGTAAGTTTTTTGGAACTATAATTTAAAAAAATTGTTATTTGAAAATTTTGTGTACTATATTCAAAGGGGAAAACTTTCTTCGATATAATACGTGCTCTTAGATTTGATGTTACAGTAAAAACATTAAAATTTGCTTTTAAATGTACCAAATATCTTTATATTTTCTGTAATAATGAAAGCCTTCAACTTTATTTACAAATGTAAATAAATAAAAACAATCAGAAAACTACAAACTTAACCGAATTTTATTGTACCAATTAACATAAACTTTTCAAAAATGAATCGTGTTTCTTTGTGTGTGTGTGTGGGGGGGGGGGATATTCTTGGGCGTTTTTCAATCTTTATCTGCTAATATAACTTCAAATTTTTCGTAATAAAAAAATTCATTATTTCCTTCAGACTATCTTTATAGGTGTTTTACTTATTTGTATGTTAGTTTTCTCGACAAGTTTTTCTTTATAAAGGGAGCAAGTCCTTTTTCACACATACATTTGGAAACATATTTCTACTTTCACACATTCACATTTAATGTTTTTTAAGTATAATGGACTTAATTGGAGGTGCCGACTAGTGTTGCCAGGTGTCCCGAATAACGCGGGACGCCAAAATTCCCGATTTTTCAGGATGCATGTAGAACCTGCTATAACGAAATATTTTTCTGGTCTGTATCGACTCTGTTTTTAAAGGTTTTCTTGTGCTTTGTTTAATAAAACCTCTCAAAACAAAACTTTTCCTAACGAAATCCTATCTTAAACGTAAAATTGTCATATTGTCTCTGCTAAAGCACACAATTATAACTGTACAATCAGAAACCTCTCTAAAGCGGAATTTGTGTCGGTTCTGGCCGATTCCGCTTTCAGACATTTTACTGTATAAGATTAATTATTGTATTAATACATGAAAATTATTCCAGAGAGTAATATTCGCCTTGCATACAATATTTCAAATGAAAATCAAATTTCAAACTTCAAAGTAATTGCTTAAAAGGCGCAAAGGCCAACATAGTGAAAAAGATTCCAAGCCGGGACTCGAACCCGGGCCATCAGTATAGTGCACTGACGTTCTACCGTCTAAACCACTTGGAACGATATCTAGCTCGGAAAATTTCTCACTATTATATGTTGGCAAGGCTACAAACGCAGCACAAGATGAATTATTTATCGTGAGTCACCGACCTGGGACAAACACAAAACATAATTAAATCCAGATTCCCCCATTCCCATATTCCCCAGATTCCCATAATTAAATCTGGATTTAATTATGTTTCGTGTTTGTCCCAGGTCGGTGACTCACGATAAATATTCCATCTTGTGCTGCGTTTGTAGCCTTGCCAACATATAATAGTGAGAAATTTTCCGAGCTAGGTATCGTTCCAAGTGGTTTAGTCGGTAGAACGTCAGTGCGCTATACTGATGGCCCGGGTTCGAGTCCCGGCTTGGAATCTTTTTCACTATGTTGGCCTTTGCGCCTTTTAAGCAATTACTTTGAAGTTTGAAATTTGATTTTCATTTGAAATATTGTATGCAAGGCGAATATTACTCTCTGGAATAATTTTCATGTATTAATATAATTTCTATCGATGCTGTATTTAATTATGTTTCGTGTTTGTCCCAGGTCGGTGACTCACGATAATTATTCCATCTTGGGCTGCATTTGTAGCTTTACCAACATATAATAGTGAGAAATTTTCCGAGCTAGGTATCGTTCCAAGTGGGTTTAGTCGGTAGAACGTCAGTGCGCTATACTGATGGCCCGGGTTCGAGTCCCGGCTTGGAATCTTTTTCACTATGTTGGTCTTTGCACCTTTTAAGCAATTACTTTGAAGTTTGAAATTACATTTTCATTTGAAATATTAATTATTGTGTACATTTAGTATAGTAAAACCTGTCTAAAACGGAATTTTCAGTGACTTGAGAAGAATATCGATTTAGACAGTTTTTGTCTTAGCAGTAATAATTGTATGGTATTTATTCAGTATGGACGGTGAATTTGTTACATTTACGAGAGGACATGATTACGTTATAGACAGGTTCCGTTGTTATAGGATTTACTGTATTTTTATGTCCCGATTTAAAAGCCCTTGTCTCTTTTTTGTATCTTTGTCCCGCTTTTTGTGACAATGCGTATGGTAACACTAGTGCTGACTCTTTAAATTAGGAAAATTAAACTTATAGCCGCAAGTGATATTTTTATCAGAATTTTAGAAATTTTACGCAGATTTTTTTTTTCTTTTTTTTTTTTTTTTGTCACGCATGACAAGCGACAGACATGGCAAATTAGATTTCCACTCAGTGACGTTTTCTGGTAATTCCCAAAACTTTTAAATAGTACTAGATATTTATTCTTTTCGAGGATTTAATCTTTGTGATAATTTTGCTTTCAAAATATATAACATACAATTTCCTCCAGATTTTTAATGTATCTACTAGTGGAGCTTAGCTCGATTCGCCGGTCTGTTTTCCCCAAACGAACCACGAATGAAGCGAACCTGGGGTTTGAGACCCCGCTAACTCTTGCAGCGTATAGACGTACGGGCTACGTCCGCTCCTTTCCCAGATCCAACTAACTTGATTTATTTTGATTTTTTAATTCGATCCCCATTAAATTCGAATTTTCAACAACGTCCTTCACGTTGCTATAGAAGCCGATTTGGCATTCTCCCTACTTGGATCTAATAATGCCAGTAGCCGAAATTTACCGGGCAGTTCTTTTGAGCTTCAGAAAACTAATGCCAAACATATCAAAACGAGAAAAAGCGCTAAAAATCGCATAACAAACTCGAAAAAAATTAAAAAATTGCGAAGGACAAAATTTTATAATTTGGGCTAAAAATTGAAACTATGTTTCTCTTAACAATGTCAAAAAGCGACGCAGAACGCGAAAAATCGCATAATCGCTAAAAATCGCATAAAACATTCTGAAAAAATGCTAAAAATCGCATAAAAAATCGAGAAAAATTGAAAAACACCAGAGAACAAATTTACTATATTGAGATGGAAGAGTGAAACCTGATTCCAAACTTTTGTCATTTTTTATTTTATTTTTTTTTTTTTTTCAAAAATTTGCAGCGGACTGTTAAAGAACGCTAAAAATCTATTGAAAAATTTGTGAAAAATTCAAAAATCGCTTTACGAATTCCAAATAAATAGTATTGAAAACAAGAGATAGATTATTATGTCGACTTAAAAGACTGAAATTGGATTCCTTTCACTAATGTGGAAAAATCACCGTTAAACGCGAAAAAAAAATGCTAAAAATCGCATGAAAATCGCATGAAAATTAATTAAAAAATCTAATAAAAAAAAATAAAAACTCACTTCGAGGTGCATAACTTCAGACACTAGGTACCATCCTGCCAAATCTTGTAGCTATGCGAGCAGCGGCCTCTTAAGAAAACAGCACACGCATGAAAACATCTATATTTATTATTATAGGTAAATATGAATTGTATTTGGGGCAGGTAAATCGAAATTTTTTATTAGTAAAGTGTGAAAACTCTTTCTTCCACAATTTTAAGAACATCCCGAATCAGTTTTACTCTCAATTTTTTGTCACACATTTGATATAACAAAATAAATATACAGAGCTCGTTGTTATTATTTTTTAGTTCTCATTGTAACAATATATTTGAAATTTATTTATAAAGTAAATACATCTAAACATTAAAATAAATGTGGATTTTGTGATTTTTTCCCTCCCACTTCTCTCTCTCTCTCTCTCTCTCTCTCTCTCTCTCTCTCTCTCTCTCTCTCTCTCTCTCTACGATTGTTATATATGAAGATCAAATATTTTCCTCTCAATAAATAAATAAGATGAAAATTAAATTTATTGTTTAATGTTTGAAAAGCTTTAAATACCTTTGAACAGCATTTTATGAGAAAATATGTGTTCTATTGAGCATCTTTGTTAAAGATGATTATGAAATTATTTATTATCGTTTTCTTTACTGCAGACAGAAAATTTAATATTATTTGGTACAATACGTCCAAAAATATAAATAAATAAAACAGAGAGAGGGAGAGCGAACACTTATTCCATACATTTTAATTTCTTTTTAATTTAAAAAAAACTGGTTTTATCTCTGTATACCAGTTAATCAATAGCACGAATGCAAAACAACCATTAACATTACAAATATTCAATGAAATGATGTATTTGTGATTTATTGGCTATTATATATCCACTGTTTTAATATTTTGTTAAAAACTACATTAATAATAATAATAATAAAGAAGCTCACTTCCCATGAGTCTTTCCACAGCCTTACTTTCATGAAAATTAATAGATTATGCCATATTTATATAATGTCTCTTTATCAAAATGAAATGGAAATGCATAAAGTTAAACGTTATGTTCTTCCTTATATTCTAACAATTCTTTAATACTTTTGGCGTGATATTTCGCCCATTTTGAAACATTGCCGTTTTTCTCTTTCAATGCAAATTCTACTATAAAATTTTAAATAATATGTCTAGAAATATAGCGACAACTTAGCATTCACTTTCGTGTTGGAATATGATGTAACATTCAAATATAGTGATGCATTGAGTGGGGATATCATTTCTTTATTCATGAACTCATGACATATGCTATATCCACTTGCCTAAGTTTTATATATTTCTATCGTCTAAAGATAAATATTAATATCGCGAGTTACTGTTCCAGCATGATTTTTTTTACAAAGTATAAAATAAAAAGTCATATGTATAAGTAATTGAATTTGTAAATAAAAGGGGAAATGGGAAATAACAATACAGAATTTTGGATTGAATCGTGTGCCATGCACGATCTTTTAAAATTTACAGACTAAATTTATGGACGTACTACAACATTCTTAAAGCACAATTATATTTATCGCGGGTAAATTACATGTATAGGTCCAAATTCTTTGCGTTTTACCATTGCCTGCTGCAGACATTTTTATTTCTTCATTAATCTCAGGAATTACTCATGTATTATCAAACAGTGAAAAAAAAAACTGATTATGAGTATGTAAATTATAAATGGCATTAAATTTTACCGCTTGATAGATTAAAAAAAAAAAAGTTGCAAACCAATATTTTCACAATATTAACTCTGCATATTGCCGAATATATTTACCTAATATTTGGCCAGCATTGATTTGGATTTCGGAAATGTCATTTTGTTATTTATATATGGAATAAAAGTTTGCTTCTTCAAAAATTACCCCTATTAGCAAATCAACATTGCTGAAATATTGGCATAAAATCTTTGTACAAAATTGTCGCATAATATTTGTACAATACTGGCGCAAAATATTTGAACAATTGTTGTCACAAAAACTTTTCACAATACTGTATAAATATTGGAATATTTACATTTTAAAAAATATGTAGCGCACCACGTTTTACCTAACATTAGTCAAATGCCACTATAACGTTGGACATATTTCCAAATGAAATGCCAATACTTGTGAAATATTTAGTTTGAACTTGAATTTTTTGCAATAAAATACCAGCATTTTTCCCAGTATTGAATTGTACTGCCAAGTATTGTACCAAATATTTCCAGTGTAAAAAAGATAAGTACTAAATTGGCGCATAAATCGGGCCATATTGTTTTGCTACTATTTTTTCTTTCTTTACATTAAACAGAATTTTTTAGTTACATTTTGAATAAACTTTTGAAGAATAAATTTTTATTCAGAATACTCATGTTGTTTATAATGTAATTCAAAGTGTTTCGTCGACTGCTGTAATAATTAATTGCCTGAAGAAAATAACATCTTCTGAATGCTAATTCAGGAGATCAATCAAACTATCAGAACAAATGTTTACAGGCATAAATTATTCTTTTCTAATGCTACTTTTCTTATATTTATTTTATTCTCTCACATAATCAATGCATAATTTCAGGAATATAATGTTACATCAGTTTATAATTATTCTTGATATTTCATAACTTAAGGCTGTTTCATTTTGTAACAAAAAAGAAGAATGTCTAGAACTTGTGGCAAATTTTACTTGCGTGTAAATTATTATCGGTTCATGCAATATGAAAAGCAAGGATTGTATAAGAAACTGACTTTCATTTCTATTTTTATGTAAAATATTTAAGTGTTTTGTCATAATTATATTCATTTCCATCCCATTATTTATAGTTTAAAATTCTACAGGAGCATGCCTAGCATTAAAATATGTAGAAATTTCGCTAAAGTAATTTTTAAAAAATGCCAGGTTATAATGATGCGTTTTAATTTGCATTTAGTGCTTTTTCGTATTTATATGCATGACTGTCAATGAAAAAAATTTATCCTAAAGACTTTGAAGTAGTTTTAAAAATTTAAAAAGTTTGATAATATATAATAACTTTCTGAAATGTCATATACCTATTAAAATTACGTAAAAATGCAATATTCAATCGCCTAGATAACTGGGGTATTTACGAAATCACTTGCCAGTGTGGTCTATCTTATATTGGGCAGCTTTTGTTTAAAAAAGTATGACGGTTATATTAAAAATCAGGAGCTTAAACGTTCTTCTATTTCTCAACATTGTTGGTCTTTTCAAAATAGGTTCAATTTTTCCTCAGCCATCATTATCCAGAAATGTTCTTCTAACCTTGATCTTGATTTTTGGGAAGCTTACCACATCAGTGAAAATTCTCACTGTTTAGTCAATGACTTATCTAATATTCCTGATTTTCCAGGTATTTGGAAAGCATGAATTGAATTTCTCCTTTTTGGTTTCTTTTTCTCTAGTTCTCCGGTAGATGTCGCTACTTGTCTACTCAGTCGTTTTATCTGCTTCTGTCTCATTGGTTGTTTTTGGCGCATTCGCTAGCTGTATCGGGTATATAGGCTGGCACGTTTCTGTCATTTTGCTCAGCCTTGCTTTTTATAGCGCACTGTGTCTTGCTCTATCTTGCACTGAAGAAGAATCGCGCTAGTAGATTCAAAACAACTGTTAGCTGCTTTTCACGTATTATTTGTGCAGTTTTAAACGTTGGTTTTCTACTTTTCAATAAAATAAGAGTTTGAAACACACTCGTTTACTTTTGAATGATGGGCGATCTTTCGCCATAACATCATGATTTACATGTTTTTTTTAGTGTTAACCATAGTAAATGCTTTCTAAAATGAAAGTTATAATTAGAAGCAGGTCTTCTTGCTCTTGCTAATTTTCAGAGCATACATCTTAAAGCAAGAAATGCAGAAAAAACATTTTCTGTAATTTTTAATCTTAGATTTAAAATATATCAAAATATTCAACATAAATATTTTGAAGCTTCCAATATATTTTGTAATAATTATTATGATCATCAAACTATATTTTAAATTGCAAAAGAAGAAAAAATAAAATGAAATAGTGAAAAAAAAAATAGATTCTGCTACTTTCAACGCGTTTTTAAAAAGATAATTATGACATAGGCTTTTAAGGCAAAAGAACATTTTGCTTTACAGAGATAATTCAAGTAAGCAAGTTTGGGACTCAGACTTGTACTCTTTACTTTTCTGAAATTTGTGACTAAGTTTGAATTAGGGGAGACTAGGGAGGGTTTACCATACGGGAGGCTTGACCCACTCGTCAGTTTTCATATTTAAAAGAATTTCAGATTTTTATCAATAGGTGTCAAGCAAAGCTACTAGAATGCTCAAACAACAATCTTTGTTTCATACAGATAATCGAAATAGGTGTGAAAAAAATCAATTGTGCAGGGTTTTTACCCTAAAAGTTGTGTTATTTAGAAATATTTTGTAAGCTTTTTTCAGATGAAATATATCATAGAAATTTAAGTAAGTAGGTTTTAAGTAATGCTGAAATATCGAGCTTGCATTCCAGGCATAAAGATTGCACAGTAAGTTAGGCTTAACATAACAATGTACTATTTTTTAGAAAAGGGATGTGTGGGGAGGCTTTACCCAGTCAATGTGAGGGAGGGTTGACCAGCTCAAGTCTCCCTTTATTAAGTTGTTTTGGAAATCTTTTTATTATACGTTGTGCAAAATGAAAGGTTAATGGTTATATAAAAAAATGTACATTTATTGTGTAAAGCTACAGTAAAATGGGGTGATGGAAAAGAAAATGTTTAAAACTGATTAAAGAAAGATGTGAAAAATTGCTATAGTATCCCCTGCAAGAAAAAAATTTATTGAAATATAAATGGGAAAGTTGATAGAAACTTTTTTTCCATTTAAATATTACTTACAATAGGAAAATAGAAACAGTGGAAATTAGAAAGTATGAAAGAAGCAGTTTTAACCCTTGCAGAGGCAGTGGTATGTTTATGAAACCACTTAATTTTAATTCCAAAACGCCACAATGGCACTAGAATTTTGCTAAAATATTTTTCATTTAATATGTATGTTAAATATAGCCTTTTCTTACTTCCAAATCAATTTGTTCGTAAATTCTGGGGCCAGTTATTTATTTCAACATTTTGGTACTGAAAGTACTTTGCCACTGAAAGCGTTAAAATATGTTAATGAAAAGTTAAGTACTCATGCGGCTGCAAAAGAACATAGCATCGATCGAAAAACTTTAGGAAGGTCTATAGACAAATCTCACCAGGATGAATATAGTGAGAGAAAGCCGAACTATGTGAAAACTAGAGTTGTCAGATCGAGTGTCACAAAAAGTAGGACAAGGAGACAAAAACAGGGGGACAGGGGTTCCTAAATCCGGTCATAATAATACATGAAACCCTATGAAAACGGAACCTGTCTCTAACCGAATACTGTCTTAAATGTCAAAATTTCATTTTCCCTGCTCTACAATTATATTTTCTCAAACAAAATCATGTTTGAAACAAAATGTTTCTCCTCTGACTTGCAATTGCGTCTAAACAGGTTTATTTAAGCATCATATTTTCAAAAATGTATTTTTTATAATAATTAAAGCATCTAGCATAAAGTTATTTTGCTTTTTTTAAACTGATTTTATTCCTCTTCACAAATATTTCAATATAAAACAAAGTGGGTCAAGCCTCCCATATAGTGGGTCAACCCTCCCGTATGTGGGGAGCCTTGACCCATTATTTTCTCATGATTAAAATCAATGATTTTTCAAATTTCTTATCTATTACACTTATGTAGCAATTTTATTTTGATAACTGATTGTATAACGAATAAAATGATATATAAGACTTTATTCTAGGTATAATATTTAAAAAATAAAAAATCATTTTGTAAAAAGTGGGTCAACCCTCCCTAGTCTCCCCTACTTTATGAATGGAAAATTTTCCTTATTTTAAAATTTTATTCTTTAAATTAAAATCATAACTATTTAAACCTGTGTAATTTTTTTTTTCTAAAACACTTCTGCCAGTCAATTAATATTTTAAGTATAAAAAGTTTCTTGCCATAAGATATATTCTTATGGGAACTCACATATAGATCCAAAAACTTTTCATTTAAATTAAAAACTTGTAGACAGCTTTTTTGTACACATCACGTTCAATATACACATATTTCACATATGCACTTAAACCCTTTCTGGGACAAAGTAATTCTTTCGTTAAAATGTTAAAATGATTGACAGCCACCAGGATTTAAAATCAAAATATATGAAAATGAATAAATGCTTTTCTTCTAGTACATTTTTAAAAGCAAAATTTTATTCAAAAATTCTGGTTTCACTGGGGTTGATGGTGATTAAAATTAAGTGCATATATAATATACTACCGTCCTTCAAACAGCTAATTATTATTTAGATATGCTCTTTACAAACCAGTCAAAAACTTCATTCTGAGATAAACAATATTTAAAACAAAATTTCAGACATATAGCCTGAAACGAAGTATTAATAAAAAGACATTAATAGAATGTAACAAAGAGACTAAGTAAAAATACAAAAGAAAAAATAAATGAAAGAAAAAATGATTTTCCAAGGCATTTTTGGTTAAGACCCATTTTAAAAGTGATTCAAAAGTTCGTTTGTAAAAACATGTCAAAGAATTGATGAATGAATTTCAGTTTTATCGATTTCAAAATACCAATTTAATGGTAAATACGTTGTAGTAACCATAGCATGCATGTTTTTAATAAGAATATGTTTTTAATATTAAATTGTGTCTTATAGGGACCAAAAGTGCAATTTAGCAAATAAATGAGGATTGTATTCAATGAATGTAGATTATTCATAATTTTAAAATAAAAATGACTGCTTAAATTAATGAAAACGTATTTAAACATTGTTTCTAATGATATAAATAAAAATACTTTAGATTTTCGCAATTGCTTGCAATAGTTTGTTGAACAAAATATATTTTATACAGATTTGTAATGGCATATTTTGCAATTTTCCTGTAACGGGTTGTGTGGAAGGAATAATATTACAGGATGGGAATAAAAATATTCGTTTGTTAGTTTCTTATCTGTTTATAGCAGCGGTTTTCAAACTTTATTGTTACGCGACGCATCTTAAAATTTCAATTTTTTTTCGGAACCGACCTAATATGTAAAGTAGGGTTGGTAGGTAGGTAGGCAAAAAGAACTTTGACAAAAAGCATGGACACGGGAACATTAATAGATAATTAGAGTGAATTAAACATTAATTGGTAAATACTAACATTCGAGATTCCAAAACCTTTTACTACATAAAATTAAATACGTTTATTCGTGGCTACTTAAAAAAACATTGTTTAAAAGTGAATGAGATTCATGGCACTGTTCTGCGCTAACGACAGAGTTTGTGTCGCAGCGAAAACTTTTAAATTTTTGCCTCAAGCCACTGTCTACACAAAATTTAATAAAACACTATATTTTTACAAAGTTATTTATATCTTTTCAGGATATTTGACTTATTTCCGTTTTGATTTTATTAAATTCCTGCAGCAGATATAGTCATACATTTTTTGAAGAATTGACCGACCGTTCCGCGACCCATAGTTTCAGAAATGCTGTTTTATAGTATAGTAGTTCCATGATAAGAATAAAACTAAGTGTTCAGAACAAAACATTCCCTAGATTTTTTCCGTAATTGTTTATATTATGTTTATAGTTAGAAATAACAATTATTCGTAATCATAGTACTTTTCGGATGGTCGGCATGATAATTTAAAACTGCAGTTCTAGAGAAATAATAATAATTCTGAATAAAAGCATTTCGCAGATTGTTCCCGTAAGTATTTCCAGTCGTCCGATAAAGAGAAATATCAATAATCCGGTATCACAGTACTTTGCAGATGATTTCCATATTATTTTTTTTATTGGATTACAATAAAGTCGCTCTATAGAAATAATAATAATTCGGAATAAAGGTATTTAGCAGATGGTTTGCGTAATTGTTTATATAGAAGTGCCGTTCAAGAGAAAATATTTTATTGAACCTAAATGGAAGCATTTTACAGGAGGTTTCCATAACTGCCATTCAAGTAAAACGATTCTTGTGAAACGTGAGTGGGTGAATGTCAGTCGGGATATCAAAATGTTCAACTTGAATTAGAGTGAATTGTGAACGATCGACTAACATAAAATGATTCTCCGCGATACAAATCTAGGTAAAAAAGAATTTGCTACGGTTTTTTTGTAGCTCGTTTTGTTAAGAAATCTTTCAATGTATCATTTAATGAACAGTTTATATTTTTTTTTCATTCGAAAATTCATGTTAATTAACATCAATCATCCGTCTACCCCTTATTTAGTAATAAAGGTTATCAAGTAAAAATTATATATATTTTTTTTCTCGAATCACTACATAACATTAGTATAATCACTTATTTTACACCTCTTAAAATGCAATGTATGGTATAAAATCGTAGTAAATCTTTTGGTTTAGGTAAATTTTTCGAAAGCAGAAATTTACATTTTGTGTGTATGCGTGTTTTAATATGCACTGTAGAGTTGAAGAAAATACATTTTATTCCGGGTTTTCAAATTCTTTTTCTTTTTCATTTTTTAACTGCGCATTTTACATTTTCATATTATTTATTCCAAAATTTTATTTTACACTAAAATTCTTTCCAAAGAAAATTTTAATTAAAAATCTAAGATAACCTATTAAAATCTCATTATCTGTCTTAATCCTTTATGAAGGAAATAATTATCATCTCAATACAAAATTTACAATTTTTTGTTTATTTATTTACAATTTCTTTACTTAAATAAACATGGGGACGGCATAATCTAATTTACGTTACTTATTTAATTTCATTATGAAAAGCGCAGTCATTTCGTTATTTGACGAGACAGACTATTCAAAATAATTGCCCGGAAGAGATACGGGAGCGGTCCGTTAAAAAGTTTTCCTGAAAACAGACGGAGAATAGAAACATTTCAAATCTAATCAGGTGTTTATCTGGTAATAAATATCTGTTATACTTTAAAAAGTAGATAGAAAAATGTACCTTCAATAATATTTAACCACATATTTACTTATTTATGGAAAATTATTATATCTTTTACAGATCTTTAAAAGGATACATTAAAGAAATCTTGTCGCTTAAATATTTTTATCACATCGACAAACTTCTATTTTGTTGTTTTAGTTACTAATTAATTTACTTTTTTTTTTACTTCCGTTGTTTAATTTGTAGTTTTAACTTCCGGTGTTTCCTTATGTACACATAATAGATTCCCCATATGAATAATAGGATATGAAATGATTTCGAAAAAAAAATTATAAACATTTTTTGAATTGCATATTGAACAATTAAACAACCTTTTATATTTTAACGCATGTACAGTTAAATGTATCTATATAATTTTAAAATATTATATAAGATACTAATTACAGATTCGCATAATCTATTTAAACAAATACATGCTTCTTATAGGATGCTTGAACGGTGATATGCCACATGAACAGTCAATTTCATCGGTTTTTCTTTAGTGTTGACAAAAATGGATTTCCCACATAAATTCCTGAATGAGAAAAGCAGACTTACAACTAACAGAAAAAAAACTGTCATATTTTAGTAGAAATATAGAAAATGGTTCGATAAAAGATTGTTTACGTGTTATTTATATGCTAACCACAGAGTAGTTCTGTTCAATAAATAATCCATGGCTAAATTATTTTTGTCACGTCAATACTTAACCCTCTCGCTGCGCAGCCCTAGATATGCTCGAGCATGCATTTCCCTGTCAAATTAATACTATTTGGTTATTCCCACCAGTTATTTTTTAGCGAAAACTTTGTCTGATTTAATCAGGACATTTTCCTCGATTACGATAGTCAAAAATTTCTGCTTTAAAAGAACCGGTGATAAACGATTAAAAATTCTGTAAAAGACGCTCATCGCGAAGAATTACAGTCCTCCCCACTAATATAATTCGAATACTCCGCTTATTCGAATAGAATCCTCCGGAACCGAATTTATTCCCATTGGTTCTATGTTATATTTCCCCTCTTAAACCAAGTACCTTTTACGAACGTCCCCGCTTAATCGAATAACAACTGTGTGACCGATGTTTGAAAGTAGGCGCGGAAAGCACGCTTCAGCTGGAATTTCCTTCCACCTTTTGTCATTTTCGGTTCCTTTACGCTGAAAACAAATTTCCAATTCTTCCTGCAATGATTTCGGCCAGCAGGTGTATAATGGACAGGTCAAATGATTTCCCCACCTTGATCTCCCCACCATCCCTTCTTGCTGTTAACAGGGCTTTAATGGCAATGCGCCGTCATTGCGAGACTCGAGATGGTAGTTGTGATATTTTGCACTCATTCGAAAAATAACTCGATATTTACTTCTTTAATATTCCACTTAAACAAACCACTTTAAACGATTTTTTAAGACATTTTAAGTAACTTAAATTAGAAGTAGCAAAGTTTTGACCCAATTCAAACGAGCTGCCTTAAGTGTGATGTAAACGATATAAATGTATGTACTGACTTTAAATTAATACTTATTTACTTTATATTAGCATTTGTATTTATTTTAGTTTGTGTTATTCTGTTAACGATTTATTATGCTGTTAATTAAATATACCGCAGGTGGTTATTTTGCCTTTTTATTACGCATTAAATATTACAATTATGATTCCCCGTTTAATAAAATACCCCACTTAATCGAATATTATTTCTGGAACTGTCAATATTCGTTTAAACGGGAACGACTGTACTTACTCAGCGAGAGGGTTAATATACCATTAAGCGGCGTTCTTTAAAAACTGTTAAATAAGTTTAGAAATAGTAAATATTTTTTCAAACAGTATGTTACTGATAAAAAGAAATAAACTTTGTTTCCTGTTAGAAGTTGCTATTTGCTAACAACAAGTGACCAGTGTTATAGGAGTGAAAACTGCATTTTCGAAAATGGCTCTTTTCCATTATTATACAACCATTTAGCATTATTATATAATTACTTTTTTGCAGCTTTTAAAACATTTTTATGGCTATAAGGCTTCTGGATTTTGACATATGACACCTTATGGACAGTTAAATAAATTCCATTTGATATAATTTATTTTTCATATTAATAAAGCATTTGTATGTATTTATTAGATTTCAATCGATATAGTTCAACTCTATTAAGGTTGTTTTATTTGGCTATTTATATTTTTCAACCTGGTGGCCATCTTTATATGTTTGTGATAATAAAGTAGATTATAAGCTACGAGGACCATTGGAATATTGACAATCCAAACCATGAACTTCGAACGAAGTATATTGATTAGAATCAATTTACCTTATCAAGTACATCTTAGTTTTTTCACATATCTTTGGCAGCAAATTGAAAAAAAAAATGCAATACAAAGTATCTTTGAAGTAGCAGGAAAAAATATGAAAGTACAACTACTAGTGGTTGAATGAAGAAATTAAATGCTACAATGTTATTGAAAATTACTTGAACCGTCATACTATCGGGGAAAACTAAGAAACTGGTGTATGGGAAGTTTTAATTTATGGTTCAGATTATCGCATTAGGAAAAATCTATAGTGGGGAGCAAAAAATTAGTAAACGCATCAATAAACATCATTTTGTTAGGAAAACATTTCGCGTGATAAAGCTTACACTATTTTGTCCAAGGAACACTAATTTACAAAATATATAACGTTTTATTTTTTAAAAAATATTTTCACCATTTCGGTGAATGTACCTTCAATTTTCACTCCAATGAAGAAATAAAAAGGCAACTTCGGTAACGAATTCATATTATCCCGTAAATTTATAACAAAGAGTTTCCATTCCATAATACTAATTGGATCCTCTTTAAAATTCTGAGTTATTTATACTAATAAGTATATAAAATTTATTACTCCTGTAGTTTAGGGGCCATTAAATTTCTAAATTCCACGATTCTCGAAAAATTTTCCTGCTTGGCACTTTTAAGGGGACCATTTGAAATAACGAGCAACTTTAAAAATTCTACCAATAGTCCATCGAAAGACTAAAAAAGCACTACCTTTTCATTTGAAACCTTTCAATAAATGTTATGCTTTATTTTTGTAAACTGCTTCAGACGACGTCGAGCATTATAGCGTACAAAGTGCTTTTCCGTTGTTATTTAGCCTTAACTAAATGGCTTAATCCTATTAAAAACTTTTCTTCACGCGATTACATATTCTTAGGGATGAACTGTTGTCCGACAAACCTCTTTTTTTCTGCTCTCAGACCAGCCTAATAGCGCGTTTGCTTGAAAATTGGCGTTTATTTCAAATTTCTATTTTCAAAACATATTGAGTGTAATTATTATCCTTGCAACATAAATCTTATCTTTACGAAAATAAAATCTTTGTATACTGTTATTAAGTTTACTTATGTAATATGTTTCAATCCTAAAATTAAAGTAATAACCATAATAGTGGTTTAAAAATTTTTAATTTTATATGAAAAGAAATTTTACCACTTTTTTTGTTCCCTACAATACGTTTTATTTTCCGGTTTGAAAGTAATGGAAGTAAAGGAAGAAGATGTATAATAACATAATCATGACTGGAATATAGATAGTGAGTTTGATTATTATATTACTTTAAGATATCTTAAATAATGAGATTCTTTTTTTAAAACGCGAGAAAGGAATTTTACATTGAAATTAATGATAATACTTGATAGACTATTTAAAAAACGCTCTAGGCATTTAAATTTTGTAAATATTTTCGCTTTTTTTTTTTTTTTCCATTTAGCAATGGTAACGATACCATTGAAAAATTAAAACTGCTTCGTTCTTTGCCCATCATCGGAATAGGCTATCTTATTTGCCAAAATTTATTTATATATTTTTGTTTAATATAAAGAGAAAAAAGTTCTTTAAGTAAAATCTACTGATCATTTTTTTTATTGATATACAAGATTAAACTCACAGTAATAGCACCATTTTAACGGTCATAATATTAAATAAAGGCGAGAGGAGGGAGAGTGCAGAACTGAGAATTCATGTTAATACTATTTCTAAATGACATATGTACGTACAACTGAAATTGAATGTTTCTTGTGTTTTGTTGTGTGGGAACGAGTTTTTTAACTATAAAACGTTATTCATAACTACTGGTAAGTAGTTTGGATATCATACATGGAAAGGAAATTATTTCTGTAAAAGTCATACGTTGAAATACATCACGGTAAAGCCGACAATTATATGCTTGATGTGTTTTAAATAACACGTATAAAGCTGAAATTGACTTTAAATGTTTTTTTACTATGTTGGAGGAAAATGTTGTGTATACTAATTAACTCCATCCTTTAACTACAACTAATCAGCTGGAATAACCCTTACGCGAAAGAAAGGTTTCTTTACGGAAATAAAAGAGCAATCCTTTCGACTTTGGCGGAAGATGAAACAACTTAATTTTGCGTTGTGACCAGACTCTGACTTTATAATGATGCTCATAGGATGCTAGAGAAAAAAGAAATGCTGTCTCCTATTTTTGGGGGGTTAAAAAACTGCTGCGAATGGGAGAAAAAACTGTCTGAAGAACAAAAGTAAATTGATATAAGTAGAAAAATAGAATCTCTCGAGGTTTTCACGGAGACAAATATAGTTCACCTGGCCAAGTCTCAGGATTCTTGAGCTATTCAAACTTTAGAAATCTTTTTACCAGGAAGACGTCATTACAGGTTAGCTCTGTGAAGGATAATAAGTATAAATTTTGTGACAGGTGAAAGGAAAATTCCACAAAAGATGTATTCAGATCATTTTTAGATCTTGACGTCTTAATACTACTTGCAATCAAGGAAAAGCTGTGAACTTTGTTTTATGGCAAAGCATGTTTTCTACCACTTATTGTTGAAAATTCACTTGTTTTAGGAAAGCCATAAACGGGATTCGCTTGTGACATGAATGCGCTTCTCTCTCAACAAGAAAAGAAAGAAATTTTCGACAAACTAAATGTTTACGCTGTAAAAACACTTTGAAACGTTTCAGAAATTTGCGGGAGGGCTACACCATTACATACAGACCTACCAGAAATACAATTTTAAAAATGTTTTTGTAAGTCACTTTAACATTGTTTTATCAGACCACTGATTGATTCTTCCACTATGGTTTCTAACGATTTTTGAAAGATTTTCACAAACGTGTGTAATTATTAGTTTTTCAGAGGTTACATTAAATTTTCATAAACTTTAGAAATCTTTTTCGTTATAACGTTTCGTAGAAAACGTTTCTGTTATATGAGAAAACTTTTGTGTATTATTTTTACAATGTAAAATACTTAACTGTATTGCATCTTATCGCATTGATGCCTCATTGAAATTTATTTTTTTATCCGGAGAAAGGAATGAATTGAAGAATTAAGATCTCTGAAAACTAGAACTGAACTAATTCAAGTTGATTCAACATTTAGAAACTTTTCCGTTTTTGTATGTAGTTAAATAAGGAAAACCATGACACCTTTTTCATTTCCTCAGTCACATAAAATGTTCGAGAATTTGTATTTTACATAAATGTTCCTTTTACTTGCTGTTTTTTTTTTTTTTTTTTTTATAATAGAATCGAACATGATTGACCAAAATTTCATCACAACGCCGTATTATAAAAAATAACATAAATCAATTTTGGATTTTTTTCTAATATAAAAAAAATCACTTGAAAGTATTTTACCTAATATCGTAACATGGTGAAACCATTAAAATATCCCTCCTCAGTTTTTCAGATTTCTTTTTCTCTCGTGAAGTACTTTCTAGGGCTATGAAGTAATTTTTTTTTAAATATCTTTTTATATAAGAGCTTTTGAATAACGTTATATATTTTTTAATAATTATTTAATTATGTTAATTCAATCAAACACTATATGCTTAAATTGGGAATTTTTTTAAGACTATATTTTCGTAAGAGAGCTTTCCAGCAAAATTATAATTTTTAAAGTAATTCATTAATTTAATTAATTTAATCAAACTCTATGTGCTTATCAGGAAGTACATAAATGTGTATTATTATTCAAATACGATAAATAAATGTTCTAAAAACCTCAATTTCTAATTAACAATACACTTTTTTAACTAAGACAACAAAATAAACATGGAGTTTTAGAGGGCTGTTTGTGGCGTGAGGGTATTCGTGGTCAATCGGAATAGATTTTTATCTGAATATCCTGTGGTCTGATAACTAGAGATCGACCGAAAATTCGAATTCGTTTTCATTTTCGGCCCAAAAACTGAGTTTCACCGAAAATTTGTTTTCTGCGAAAAATGCTGTCAAAAACTCGGCCGGAACCAAAAGTCGACCGAAAATATCTGTATTCCAAAAATCTCGTTTCTTTCTTCGGGAGTTTTCAACATTACTCATTGATTTGAGCTGTGTCGGCTCAAATGAGACACATCAGTCATGACTGCCTCAAGACGTGAGTGCAAATTATAAAGCAAGAAATGCATATAGGAGTAAACATTGAAGACAACCTTTTCACGTGTTCATTAAAAGCTGCAGACTTAACAGTAATAGAAAATTTTTAGTTTGAAACCGCAGAAATGTTTCGAATACTCTTTGAGAAAGTTTTAGTATAGCAAATGATCATTTACAAAAATCATTATAAAAAATAAATCGAGGTATGTATACATAAAATATTTTTTAGTTAGATATAATTCTTATAATTAGAAAATAATTTTGTATCCTTGATGAATTAATTACATTTTAATTTGTATAAAAATAAAACATTTGGTGAGAGACACAGAGAGCCAACTTGGGTCACACTCATACTTACACGTATTATGTATAATTATGTTAATAATTATGTATGTTTATTTAAGTATTAATCACTTTTTTAAAAAAATTTGGGACCTTTTCTTTTTCGGTCGAAAATAGGAAGATTACCAAGATTCGGTTTAGGATTCGGTCTTAAAAACTTGTTTCGGTCGATCCTTACAGATAACCTTTAAAGACCCGAAGAGTTGTAGCACCATAAAAACATGAGCGGCGTACTCTGTACACCAACGCTTTCTTTCTTCGGTACTTTCGGTAACTTTCAGCTTTTAATGATTTTTTATTAAATGCAACGTCTGAAAATGTATAAAAGTAAAAAAAGTTATATTGAAATAACAAATCAATTTAATTAGAATAATTGTAACAATCTACTAGAAATACATGTTGCTGAAAATAAATTGGCAACATTGCGAATTTGAAAGAAAAACAAATATTATATTCAAAATTAAGAAGAAAAAAAAACAGTCAATTGGATAAACTATTGGGTTCTGCTGATTAATTACGGCAGCTCTAACAACCTGTTAGGTTTTACATGTCTCTTGCATGTAAAATGGGAAATATAAGTGGCGTTGTCCATATGTCAGTGGTATTTTTCAGTTAAAAAAAATAAGGAGAACAGAAAAAAATTGCGACCTTCAACTTTAATCACAAGCTCAATATTGAAGGGTCTTTTGAGAGAGGCTTAAAAAAATTTATATGCGCTAACCAAGTGATTATTATGGAATTCACATTTTTTTTTTTTTATAAATAGTGTGCACAATATGCCATCCGTGTTCTTAAAGGTTAAACTGTGGTTATCAAAAATTGCCCGTAGTGCTAACAAACAAACAAAATCAAAATTTAAATGAATATGGTAAAATGAAAGAGGTAAAGGAAAAATCTCAGAAAAAAAAAATGCTAAAGGGCTTAGCATTTTTTAAAACACAATAAAATGAGCTTCAGTAAAATGCAATTAATTAGAAAACAATGGCTATTCATGATTATTAATTCACAATCGTATGTTTTACATAACAGTTTTAAGTAATGTTTTGTTTAAGTGGTTAGAGAGTTAAATATTATACAAGGGTATAGGTTTAAGTAATTATGCACTTAAAGAAAATGATGGAGGTTTTGCTATAGAGTGCGAGAAAGGAAGCAGTGCCTCAGCAACTCCATTCGGTGCATTACGCGAAAAGGTTTGTTTCTTTTCGATTGTGGGTGCATCTGTAATGATGAGTAAGAACAAATTAAGTGCCTATCTGGCTTGCCACCTAGTGTCAGCGCATCACTTGCAGCACCATAGCTGCGACTCTGAGAAGAGACATGCATTGTAAGTCAAAACAATATTGTTTTTTTAACTATCAGTTAATATCATGGTCTCCATTCCCTTTACAAATCCCTTGCCAAAGAAACATTTTGGAAGCTTTGTATATACATTTAGGTGTAACAATTAAGTGTAAGTGTGGGCCTTGGTGAAAATCTTTTTACAACCCTATTTTTATTTATTTTTAATCAAAACGTTAAGATAAAAAAGAGTTTTAGTCCCGCAGAAGACTCTTATCTTCGAGGGCCTGGGTGCATTGCACCCTTTGTACCCTCCTTAAACTACGCTCAGTTTATTTTATACTATTATTATTATTAGCCGAGATGTTCAAAGCAATCTTTAATGTTATGAAAATCTCAAACCAATTTTAATAGTAAAAGATGCTATTTTTCTCAAGTAAAATGGAATGAATTTTAGAAAAGAAAATTAAGTAGTAGAACATAACTGATCGAATATTTTACCCAGCCACTTAACGAAATGTACTATTTAAGATTTATACATTTAAATAGTCTAAAAGCATTGAAAAACTATATCCATTTTTTCAACCAAAATCGTTTTTTTTTTTTTTAATATATTTGCTCTCAATTTATATTAGCAGCTAAAGCGAATAAAATTCTAATTTTATATTTTTCAGTCTAGCAAAAAAAATACAAACCTTACATTTTTACGCCATTTTTTCCCTCTAGAATTTATTCATCAGTCTATCATCACATGACATCTAAAACTACGGCATTTTCCACTTTTCTATTCCACTATGTGAAATATTATATAGAAAGTAAAAGCAATATACTTTCTTTTTTTCATTGCCCTTCAGGTGCTAAAAGCCTCTAATTAACGTCCATCTTTATGTCTTTATGTTTTAATTTTCTATTGATAGAAAACCTTAATTTGAAAAACATCTTTAAAAATGTTTTGTATAATTTAGTTTCAGAAAACAAAAGCATACGTTTTTCCTTCACAATTAAGCGTATAATGTTTCTATTTTAAGTTAAATTATTTTGTTTGTGGCAATTTATTCTTCATAAAAGAAACTAAATTTGATATTTTAGTTCTAAATGTAACTAAAGGTATTAATGGAGAACGTTTAAAAAAAGGTCTTGAATTTGAATCCCATCTGCTAGTATCGATTTTCCAAAAGATAATGTTGTTTCCACGCGCCCATAAAAAATCTAATAGATAGTTTTTTGTGTAAATTAATGCTTATTTTTTATAAAATGAATATCCTTGGAAAAGACATTTAAGCGGGTTTCTTTTTCTGGTTTTTTTTTCTTACTTAATTCGGCTATGTGTACAAAAATTCAATTTTTTAATAACAGAATGAAAAATAATATAGAAGAAAAAATTCCCCCTGCCTTAATTACTCTTGAAAATCTTGAAAAACGTGCTACGAGGAAGATAATGCTTCTTAATGCATTTATTGTTTTTTGCTTCTGCAGCTATTAATTGTTTTTAAGAGCGATGTTGAGTTTTAAAAGAAAAAGATTCCTTTAATCTTTTTGTGTACGAAGTGCGTCGCTTTCGCTGTTTAATTAAAAATTAATTTCGAAACTGCTTCGGCTATTGAAATTTATCTCAACAGCAGTATTTTCTGTGTCAGAAACCCGCAATCTTAATTCTGGAAAGCAGATTTAATTTTAAAACTTCAACATGCAGGTTATTTCAAATAATAATGAGATTTTACTAAACGTCGAATACATATGAGTTTATGTATCCAAAATCAGATTTCATTCGCGGAACTGCTTTTCTTAGACTTGCTGACCCTAAATTGGTGTAACAAGGGAGACTTAAAAAATGCTTCCCCCCCCCCCCCCCCCGTAGATGTACTGATTATTGAACCCTTCTTATTGACTGTGGTATTGATTGAATTACTAAATGAATGATTCATTGTTCAATCTGTTTTTAATTTATTTTCATACAATCAGGAGAAACATATTTAATTTTAAAACTTTAAATAATTGGTTATTTCAAATAATAATGAAATTTTACTAAATGTCGAATACATGAAGTTTGTGTATCAAAAAATAGATTTTATTCTCGAAACTGCTTTTCTTACACTCGCTGACCCTAAACTGGTGTAACAAGGGAGCCTTAAAAAAATGCCCCCCTCCCCCCCCCTTAGCAGGTGAACTTATTATTGAACCGTTGTTATTGACTTTAGTGTGTATAGAACTACTGAATGAATGATGGATTACTCGATCGCTTTTTAATTGATTTTCATGCATTTAATGAAAATTATCAGATTTAATTTTAAAATCTCTAATGAGCTTTTTATTTCAAATAATAATGAGAATTTTCTAAACATGAAATAGGCATGAGCGCTTATGTACCCAAAAAATCAGATTTCATTCTTGGAACTTCTATTCTTAGACTTGCTGACCCCAAATCGATGTAACGAGGAGCCTAAAAAATGTCTTTTCCCACTCAAAAGTGACTGATTATTGAAACATTGTTATTGACTTTGGTGAAGATAAAAAATTGAATGGATGATGCATTACTCAATCGCTTTTTAATTGATTTTCGTATATTTAATGAAAATTATCAAATTTAATTTTAAAATATCAAATAAGCTGGTTATTTCAAATAATATTGATAATTTACTAAATATTATGTATCCAAAAATTAGATTTCATTCTTGGAACTTCTATTCTTAGACTTGCTGACCCTAAATCGATGTAACAAGGAGCCTAAAAAATGTTTTTTTCACTCGAAGATGGCTGATTATTGAAACATTGTTATTGACTTTGGTGGGGATAAAATTATTGAATGGATGATGCATTACTCAATCGCTTTTTAATTAATTTTCATATATTTAATGAAAATTATCAAATTTAATTTTAAAATTTCAAATAAGCTGCTTATTTCAAATAATATTGATAATTTATTAAACATGGAATGGATATTAGCTTATGTATCCAAAATCAGATTTCGTTCTAGGAGCTGCCTTTTTTAGACTCGCTAACATTAGATTGGTGTAACACGGGAGTGTTAGAAAGTTTTTTCTTTTCTTTTTTCAGAAATGGACTGATTATTGAACCGTTCTTATTCACTGTCGTATTGATTGAATTGCTGAATGAATGATGCGTTACTCAATCTATTTTTAATTGATTTTCATGCATTTAAATAGAAACTAATCTATTAAATTTGTCAGTGATGATATTATGTCTGGAATGCGTACTCAGCTGTAGAATTTCTTCTAGCTGGCATTCAAGTGAAGGTCTTTCATAAAAGGAAAGAATGTCATGAAGCAACTCTCTGAAACAATGTTTTTCATGTGAGAAGGGAAAAATATAAATTTGATTGATGATTTCAGTTGAACTCTTGGACAGATCAGGAGGCTCGTGTTTTTAACGTGCCTTTAAAGATTTGAAATGGTCTAAACATTTAGCTATTTCTGCTATTTAATTTCTTTTAAAAAGTAAAATATCAAGCGATATAATGCTAACATCACATTCCTTTTCCCTGTAAATTTTTATTCATTTACGGGAATTAATTTGGATCAATAAACTCCTTTATTCCGTATACACATACATACATACATACATACATATATGTATATATATTAATTTCTTACGTTTCAGTAGTTGAATATTAATATTTTCAAAATCTCTGATATAAACGTCAATATAAATTGAAATTTGTATGTTCACCTTTGTTTCATTTAATTTTTAAATAAATAAATAACCTGCAAATGTACAAGAGAATCTATAATACATTCATATACTATAGAGCAGAAGTTAAATCAGAAAGACTTTTTAATTTTTATTCTAAAAAGATTTCGCTGTAAATATTTCGTCAAAATGACGTGCAAATATAATAATTTAATATATAATCCATGCAGATGTAGATTTTGGAAAATTTCTGCCGTTATTGTTTCACCTTTGTTCCTCGTCAGCTCATTATTCACTGAATGCCGTACTATTTGACAGAATTCAATTTTTTCTATCGCTCACTTTAATTATATTTCAAATTAATAACGGTACGCTATGCACTGCCCAAAAAGCACCTACTTATGGAGAACACAAAGAATGCGGTCTAATTTGAACCTTCTCGCCAAAAACAGGTTTCGTTTCATCCTTTTATTTAAGATGCTGTTAATTTCAACCGTGTCTGTACTATATTTAAGTCCTTGGAGCCAATTAAATTTCCTGCGCGCTACGTTTTTGCTCCTCTTCTAATAAAAATGACCAAACGTGCAAGGTCAGATGTTAATGAAGTAATGGCGATATTTTTATAATTTATCATCCTTTATGATTTTCAGTATTATTCGCTCGACACTGAAGGCGTTTATTCAGAATGTCTCGTGTGATTAGATAATTAGTCCAGTTCGTTTGTATTCGGAGCATGGGTCTCGAGTAATTACGTAAACAATGATGTTGTGTGTTACTGAAGACTCTTCAGAGTGGACGCTTGCACGCAACTGGAAAGCACGAACGATTGTTGATGTAAAAATCGAGGAGGTAATTTTTGCAATTAACTCCCTTTATTTCATTCATTTTTCAGCCTCAGTTATTTCCCACGAAGCTGTGTAATGGTGAGAGGTTTCAGACAATGACCGGTGTTTGAACCTGTTGACACATTCTTTTTGCGAATTTTGAGATTTCGGTTTCGAGTGCTTTGTCCCTTAGATACATTTAGTAGCCCGTGTGTTCTTTTAGAATAAACTATGGAAAAACTGCGAGTTGTTCTTCCTAATCTAAAAGTATTTTTCAGAGGAATACATGACAATAAGAATCACCTCTGATATTTCAATAGTGTATTTACATGACAAAGCTGACTTGACTCTCTAGTCATTGTTATATAAAAATGTCGACATTCATCTCAATATAAAAGTACATATATACAGAGAGAGAGGAAAGGGATTGCTTCTGAATTTACCAGAAAAGTCTTCATTAGAACATTTAACTTTTCATGAGGAACAAAGTATTTTCAAGATTTGAAAAACAATAAAACTAGCATGACTTTTAGGTTCTATTATAGTAAGAATAAAAAAATTGTTTTCCACAAAATCGCGTTCTCAACATTGATTTATTATTATTATTATTATTATTATTATTATTATTATTATTATTGGCTTTAGAAAACAGAATTTCGGTTTCTGGGAAGAAGTTTCATTTTGTGAAATTCACAATTTAGGCTGTTTGTGATTTTCGAAGTGATTTTAATGTATGTTCGAAATTCTTTTACTGCAATTGTTATAAGTATAAAAAAATATAAATATCAGATTGGCAAACAACTGCTTTTAAAAGTATCTTAAATGTCTTATGGCTTTTATTCAATCTTATATTTTATCTTTAATTCATCATATCTACTATATAAAATTATTATTTTTTTTTCTATTGATTAGTATATTTTTTAATATTTGTATATCAAACCTACGCTCTGCGTGATTTTGCATAACGAAAGGAGATAGTTTGTGTAAATATGTATGGAATAAAGACGAATTAATTTATTCTCTCAAAGGGTCTTTTGTTTGGTTTTTGTTTTTATAAATAATATATTTTTCCTAAAATATGATACGCTATTTTAATCATATTACATTTTTTTAACTCACTCTACCAGGTCTTCAGTGTAAATAGGGAGTAATTCTGATTAAGGTGTACATGCTTATTTAGAAGCGTGTTTCTCTGATATTGATAAAGTTTGACCATTGATTAAATCATGTATGTCAGGTTATTGATTATTGTCCTACATTCTTCGGAAGTGATCTCGTTTATATTATTGAAACTGCGCTTTGTTTATGTGTGTATATACGTATCACTCTGATAAAGAGTGAAAATAGAAGTTAGCCTAAGGGAAAAAAGAGAAGAATGGGGAAGAAGTATTTAACTAAGTGCCCGATATAAAATCAGATTTTGTGTTTAGATTAGGATAGATGCATTTAGCAGACGCATATAAAAATTATTAAAACAAAATAGATATTGAAATAAGCAATTTTTTATAAGAAAAACTGATTTTTATTTAAGACTAAAAACTAAAATTTTCTAATAAGATGAAAGTTTTGATTATTTTTTTATTTTATTAAATACCAGGTGTTCATAATTTTTTTCTTTAGGAAACTGACCAAGAAACTAAGAAAATTATAAAAATAATTGACATAAATATTTACCCCCAAATATACTTTAAAAATCACATTCATATAGTTTCACTTGGTTCCTTTAATTACCCGAAAATATGTGACGTTCAAATTTTTTATTTCGTTTTCTTCAACATACGCAGTTAAAACTCTATGCAGCAAATTGCCCCGCAATTCAACCATTTTTATAGATAACAGTTACTCGACCATATTAAGTGTTCTAATTGGTCAGAATGGGGATAAATTACGGCTATATGACCATTTTCTAAAAAAAACTGTTGAATGACTGGACAGTTGGCTGCAGATGATTAGCAGGTGCTAAAGTTTCAGTTATTCTTTTTCTCAAAGTTCTAATGCCAAAGAACTGTTGTCTGATACCAGTGGCGCAAACTTATATGGGCCCATGGGGTTCGAGCCCACCCAATAATTTGCTCTCCCAGCCCACCCAATTTCTATTATTCTGTTCCATTGTTTATCTTATTTTATTTTATTACTTTTTTTCATTTTTCTCAAACAAAATTTCTTTCTGTTGAGGTTCAATGGAAACACAATAAAGATAGAAGTAAGAAACACGTAAGCTCAAAGTCTCGTTAGCGTATATACAATTAAATTTCTCTCAAAAGAGAAATGTCCTGCATACTGTTACTGTTACTCACCAGTGAATACACGTCAGTGAAAGTCTATTTCAATGTCGTGACACCCTTAAAGCACTTAGGTGACCGATAGTTTTAGCTTGATGAGCAGTTTTTAATTTGGGTACTTGTGGGCTGATCAAAATATCCCGTTGTACTTATTGATACTTTTCTTTTTCTGAAGAGCGAACTTATCTGAGTAGTAATGTATGTGCTAAATTTTACCGCTCCCCAACTCCCTGTTTCCTCTAGACTCGACAAAAAGTAATACAAATGCATTCATTCTAAATAAAGTAACCAAATATCTGAGAACAAAAACCAGGATACGTTTTCATATTAAATCAATCGCCAAGAAGCACAAAAGTAGTAGCCGAAGACATCTAGCACAGGCCAACCACGGCCTAAACTTCAATGTCTGGGAGAAGTTCCTTTAAAAACATTATTTAAAGTCGCTTAAGAATTTTGTGGATTAATTTACTAAATGAAATTGCAAAAAAGAAATTTTTTTAAAGAAAATTTAAGGCAGTTTTGCGATGGGACACTTTAGATATGACTTTTCGTCCCTCTAATATGTGGAGTGTAAGACCACGTAAAAGTTAGCCCGCTTTGACAGAAAAATAGAGAGTGACATGTGCATTTCGTTTGATCATCGTAGGATCAGCTTTGATCAATAATTTTAATCGGTTAGGGGGAGGGGGGGGGGGGTTAACTTTTAGGATATTTAAAAATGTGCAAACTAAAAAAAAAAATAGCCATCTTTATCAGAAATCGATAGATCAGATTATGATCAGTCGTTTCCAGCATTTGATTAAAGCCGGAAGTGCCCGGAAAATTGACATTTCTGGAAGCAGACACCACCAAAAATTAGCTTTCTCACCAAATTCCACGGGCATTCGAGACAAAAATTGTGCCATTGGACATGAAATCGTTTGATTGTATTTGATCCAACATTTTCAGGGTATGATCAAGTCTGGAAGTGCCTATTTAATGTGGTATCAATTAATATTCCTGCTTTATCCATGCAAATGTAATTTAACGAAATCGCAAATGTATACTTTAAAAACGTATCAGTTGAAACCAATTTACCCGAAAAATGTTTGAGCCTACCCAATATTTTTCAAAATTTGGCGCCGCTGTCTGATACACATGTTTTTACGTAACCTCATAGAAGAAAAGTCAAGCTAATTAAGGTTCGGGGATCATGGTAGACGTGAGACAATCAATCATTCTGAAAATGTTAAATGTCTAAAAATATTTTAAAAAAACTAAAATCTGCTCTATTTAAGGCAATAAATCGCATGTTTCTATTTTCCTTAGTCATGAATTTTCTTACTCAGTAAAGTATTTTATAAGTATCTTGCATAGAAATTAAACATAGCCAAGTTGCAACACTGTTCCCTCTTATTAACTTCTTAAGTTAATTTTATATGCGTGTGAGAATAACTTTTCATAAATGTGCACGAAATCTTTAAAAGCATGATAAATCACTAAGTGAAACAATACACGAACGAAATTCTCGCGTTCACATTTTACATATACGTGCATATGAAGCAAATTCGATAAAGGAAAGTGTTCGATATGATGTTTTCAGTATCTTCCTAGTGATAATATTTGAAATTTGTCATGTGTCATTTCCGTCAAAAGTATTTTTTTCCATCTGTCTGTGTTTTATACATTACTTCCGCTTATTCATACAATCAGTATTATGAAAAAAATTATCAGTTTTTTTTTTTTTTTTTTTTTCATTAAAATGAAATTGGCATTTAAGAATTTATCTTCACGAAAACAAAGGCATTCGACATAAGTTTTATTTTTCTAAAATTTCGGTTGTTTTAGAGGGGGTTTTTTTTCAGAGGAATGTATTTTTTATGTATTTTTTTACATAAATTGCCAAAGTAACTAGCTGATTTTAAATAGCAATTATTATTATCAACACTTGTAGCAAGCTATTATTTTTGTATGCGAAGCTTGAACTAATGATTTTTACTAGGATTTCAGACTCAACTTTTTCGTGATACTATTTCGGCGATGAAATTAATATATTTTTAGATGATATGCTTTTGAAATATTTAAGAAACTCAAAAGAAGGCGTGAAGGAAACTGTGTCATTATGATAGAAGTTTTGTCCATTCAAACTTATTTGGATAGAATTTCTAGATTTGAGAATCCATTTTACCAGATAAAATGAATCTAAATAGAAAATATTTTCTTGCTATGAGCAGCATATATATCTGTTTTAAGGCTTGAAATATGTGCATGCCTATTTATTTAGGTTATTTGTGCTTTTATTATTTCTTTTGTTTGCTACTAGGTGTCCAAAGGGAATGCGCCTGTCCACAGCTATTTTAAAGTTTCGTACACAACTGGAATTTCATTTTATTGTAGTTACATCTTCCTTTGCCACTTGTAATGGATTGCAGAAAATATATAATTCAGTTTAACGTTAGGCTTCTTCTTCAAATTTCTTAAACTATCGACTGTTTTAAATGTCACAAGTATTAAATAGCTTGGATTTGACTTGGTAAAGGTACATTATGGAGTATCACCATATGTGGTGTGAAACGAGCAGAAGAATTTTACATAAATCTAGATTATACATATACATATTATCTCTTGAAATAATCGCTTACAAAATCTTGAGAGCCGGAATCATTTAGGACAGATATTGGGAAGACTATACCAATTTCAAAAGATTAACACGGTACCCTTGTTGCAGCATATAAAGAAGGTGAAAGGGAATTAAAGCTATAATCCTTCTTCATCATTTTCCTCCGCTGTATGAAATGAATTTTGTTTTCAATCATTTAGAATTTTTTCATTTAAAGTGCTTCATTTACAGTTTTATCTTCTAACAAAGGATTATAAGTACCTGAAAAAATATTTACCTCCTAAATCCTTTTTTCTTCTGTTGAGATTGATTTATTTCCACATCATTCCAACATTCTATGATCCCCAAATAGAAGAAACTTTTTCAATGATGTTGCATCGGTTCAGAACAACACTACAGTAGTGCCAACCCTGTAATTAAAATTTTCAATAATAAAGTTTCTCTGCGTCACTCGATTGAATAAAGCGGAATTACCCGGTTTTTTTTTTTTTTTTTTTTTTTTTTTTTATAAAAATCCAGTCTTTATATATGTAATACTGATAGCTAATATAAAACTAAACTATAAAAAAATCTAAACTATTTTTTTTTCCAAAAATTTATTTTTCGCCCTGAAATATCTTGAAACAAATCTGAGAAAATGGTATTATGTATATAATATTGACAGCTAATATTTAATTAAACGTTTATCTTTAATATTTAAGAATTTAATTCTTACACCAAACGTTTGACGTTGTCTTAAACCAAATATAAGAAAAATGTGAAGCAGAATATTTTTAACTGCAAAATTACATTTTGATATGTAATTCTTTTAAATAACATGTGCTGGTAAGATGAAAATAATCAAAATTTTAATTCTGAACATCCATTTAATTTTTGGTTTAAACAAAGCTTATTCGCCTTATAAACATCGCTGACGAAAATGAGTTTCTTCTTAGCTCAACAGCAAAATTGAAATTTCTCTCAAAATATACGATAAAAGAAAACTGTGCAGAAATAAAAATTTCTAGGTATTTTGTATTAATACAAATAGGAATTTTTTCAACGGAGTGAAAAAACATCCACGGTGTCAATCGAACCTAAAAACTTTTGGCTTAAATTGACAATGATAGTCCAATAAAGCTGCCTGGAATGACAACCGACCGACATAATTGACTCAGACAATCTTTTAGCAATAGCATCTGGCCTGCCAGCTCAACATTGTGAACCGCAAATAAAGGAACTCTATTATACGATGGAAACGCAGACACATATTATTATTTTAACACAATCATACTGATTGGTAAAGCTATCATACAAATTGAAATTTTTGCAACTGAGTGAAAAAGTGTACCTTTTCACTCAGTTGGAAAATCTTCAGTTTGTATATCTTTACCAATCAGTATGATTGCGTTAAAATAATAAAATTACGTACATAATACTGGCAGTTAATATTTAATTATACCGGTATATTTAAATTATAGTAATGAAATGCATAGCTGCAAACTTTTACGCTTTTTCATTACTACTAAAATTTAATTGTAAGTTCTGCCTTATTTAATCGCTGAAATCTGCGATTAAAAAATTCTATTAAATTTAATCGTTAACAGATAATTGTAAAAGTTGGAAGCTATTTGAATGTAAATGTTTAGCATTGAAATATGAGAAAATGTGAAGCAGAATATTTTAAACTGGAAAATTCAATTTTGATATATAATTCTTTTAGATATCATGTTCTGATAAGATGAAAATGATCAAAACGTTAATTCTAAACATCCATCTAATTGTTGGGTTTAAACACACCCTCATTCTCCTTATCAACATCTCTGCCGAAAATGAGCTGCCTCTTAGCTCCACCTTCTATCAAGATCTTCGCCTGATCCAATTTCATATAGTTATTTTCTTTTTTATTAAAGATCATTTAAAATACGACAGCGTTGGGTTTGCCTTTTATTGAATATGAGCTTGGATTTACTAGGAGTATTCATCATTTTTATATGTTGGACTTTTAATTGAGGCAAAGCAGTTAGATAAATTGTTTTTCTAAGTTTATATAAGCATGGTTTATTTTTAATTCTCATGAATTTTAAGCTATAACTTACGCCGTTAAAAATGGGTAGTAAAGTGCACGCTTCATTTAATAGATTAATCTTTCGTTATAAGTGATTTTATTCAAATCAATGGGGGAGAATACAATACCCATATGTAATTTCTTAATAGACTAGTCTGAAAAAAAAAATATGAAGACAGCAATTCAAGCCTGGTAATTGTTTTTGCAATCAGAATTTTTGGCCTGATAAAATTAATAAAAATTTAGCCCTAGGGAATGTAATTAAATCATGATATTCTAAATATCTACATTTTTAAAAAACTAAATGTAGGGTTTTTTTTTTTCTTTTAACCGTGTAACAAACGAGTATCTTTGTAACATAACTGCCAACTCTTACGCTTTTTTGTACCGCAAAAATTTAATAGAAAATTTTAGCTTTTTTAATGACCGCAATCTGCCGATTAAATAAGGCAAAAATTTTTGTTAAATTTGTGCGGTACAAAAAAGCGTAAAAGTTGTCAGTTATGTTGTAACACTATCTACCATTGCGTTGCAACATTGGCTAATTTTGTGCAGTATTGCGACAACGTAAGTGTATTTACATTTTTTAAACATTTATTCTATGTGAAATTCACTGGTGAAATGCAGGAGAAGAAGATGTATTCAATATCCGTGATTATTTGGAGTAAATTGAAAACATTTCCTATAAAATGCAAATATTTCTACAATAATGGTATTGCATTACAAATACTTTAATTTTAATTTCCATGCATACTCAATACGGATATTTAATAAAAATAGTTCAGTTTAAAGGCAAAAAAGCAAAAAAACTTTAACCAATATTTATTTGCTAGGAGGCTTATGAATAATTAAAAGAATTCTTTGAATAAGATAAAAGTTTTAAAGACGATAAACTGGTTGAACTTTTTTTTTATGATTCACCTTTTTACGCATCGACGTATGTTATTGGCGTCAAGCCAGATTGTAAAACCATAAAATCCATATTTTTGGAAAGGAATTTTTTTTTAAGTTTTGCATTACGCAAAAATTATCAAAAATATCTTATATAATGATCAGAGCTATCAGCAAAAAACACCGATTCTTCTGTGTTAAAAGATGCCAAAATGTACAAAATATTGAAATCCAACATATAAATACATTTGTTACGGATACTGACGCTATACAAAGAAGCTATTAGATGCTACAAAATTTCCTTATGTTTCCATAGTAAATAACGATTGCTTTGCTGTTATCAGTTATCACTGAATTATTTAAGATTCAGTTTTCTCTCTCTCACTTCCTTTAAGTCTCCGATACCTGCATAAGACTATCTTCCCAAAAGTATAAATGGTTTACCAATATAATGAAATAAAATAAAATAAATCACATTCAAAATACTTTTCACAAAATAGAAAAGAATTGAACTATCGAATATGAACAATCTAATATTATACTTAATTTTCCATATTTTGAATTAATAATCCTCGTGCTTAAGATTAATTTTATGAAACTTTTTACATAAATTATGAGAAAAAGTTTCATAAAAAAATCAATAAGAATACATAATAATTAATGCAAATCGAGCCTATGTTAATAAATCTAATTCATATTAATCAAAATTCATTGTAAAATTAAAGTTTTGATTTTACATTTTTTTATTTTTACATAACGTTTTTTCATATTAAATATATTTTATTTCAGATAAATGTCATAAAGCAACCATGTTTAATTTTTTATTATTAGTTTTAGTTCGGGTTTCGAAAACTTTCACTTTACTTCATGTTTTTACTAACACATCAGGAACACCATTAAATGTTTATCTTAAAAGTATCTTCCATTAATGAAAGAATAGTTTTTCGTATAATATAAGTATTAAAAGTTTGTTTTAAGTTAAGTAGAATTTTTAAATACAAAAAACACAATGTGTTATAAAGCAGCCTGTCAATATCGAATATTTTCGAAAATATTTTAACTTTTATTATTATCTAAATTGAACAGCGCTGAAAATTAGTATCAAAAATAACTTTTTGGGCAGCAAACATTAATAGTATTTCCGAAATTATCATCAATAAAATACAGTTTGTTTACTTAACACCTGTTTTCAAATGAATCAGTTAATACCCAATACTTTCAAAACTATTTTACGTTCGGCTTACCGGCAAAAGTGTTTTCGCTTAATAACTGGCTATCAAAAATTATTCGAATTAAAAATATTTAAAAAAAATCTTTGTTCAAATTTGAGTTTTTTTTAAATAAAAAGTGCGCCGAGTTGTGTAACATCTGGTTCCATATCATGGAAACTATTTCCCTTTTTATTACTAGCGTAAAAAAAAAAAAAAAAAAACCTCACCCAAATCGGAATATCAAAAATAGCTATGTGGAGATCATAAACTGTTAAAAAAACTTTAAATTTATCACATTTTTTACATAAAAAATATAGTGTATTGTATAACATCTGTCAATACCCAATACTTTTGCGACTGTTTCTCCTTTTATTACTGGCAAAAAAAAAAAAAAAAAAAAAAAAAAAAAAACGCTTGCCTCAAAACTGAGCATCTAAAATAGTTAGAATGATGTCAGAGTTCTGAAAGGAAAAGAAGAAGAAAAAACTTTTATTGCACGTGGATCAAAGATTTCCGGTCGCGGGGCGCCAATTACAAGTACATGTCTGGTTAGAACTTTTTTAAAGTGCGGAGGGGGGGGTCTTTTTCATACCGACCCATTTTCTTCATATAGCCGAATCCCCCTTCCCACTCTAGAACAACTTTCTTCATTCAACACTCGGAATTAAAGAAAAAAAAGAGAAGGGGGGGGGGGGGTGACAGAATGAAATTTTTACACTATTAAGTGTTAGAGATTAGATGGGGACCGAAACGGGCTTGGGCTCGATTTTTATTCCAATCTTCGAGCTCGGTCGTGGTTGGGCTCGAGTTTCAATCCAATCTACGATCTTGGTCGTGGTCGGGCTCAATGTGAAAATTTTATTTATTCACAAATAAAAAAAAAAAAAAAAGAAAAGAAAGAAAAAGAAAAAACTAGCTATTTGAGAAACAATAATACAATGCAAGTTTTAAAGGGTTTTACAATCCTTTAAAAATCAGTTTGAAGGGAATTGAATTGTTATTGGTAGGGTATAACATGAAAAATTCAACCTTATTCAATGATAATATTATTCTTCTAAATGATCCTTTATACGGATAATATTCGTAACATAAAGAACCCAAGGGTTATCCTTTGTCTATCTTCACTTTCTGTTCTGAAGTCTTTTTAAATAATTACTGGAAAACAGAACTGTGTCATAGTTATTTTAAAAGAATAAGAATTGCGACTTCTGAACCATTTCTACCATTGGTTGAGTACAGATAACAAATTTGTTATTTTAAAGAGATTTTCTTGGACATGAAAATCACGAAACGTTGTCATAAGAGTGTATTTAGTATTAAAACTTATATGAAAGAAGAGAAAAATATTCTTTGAAAATTTTTGAAATCTTATTAACAATTTTCAATAGCGTACTTTTCGTATCGGACTCGGGTTCTAATAACACCCAATTTTTCGATCTCGGGCTCCCCAAAAAAGTACCCGAACTCATTTCTACTAAGTATATCAGAAGGGAAGCTGCTTTAGATTATATTATTATATTATATAAAACGATTAAGGGTATTACCGTAGCATTCATTTTTAAAATCCAGGTTTGAAAATGGCCAATAATTATATTCTATTCAATAGTATAATGATTTCTAGTGTTCAAAGTACAGGGTGCCCCAAATGTAACTGTATAATATTAAAAGTTAATAACTTTGAATTCTCAGCGGAAGATCCCCAACCCGAAAATTCAAAGCACTACGAAACTTTGAGATATGCACATGCAGTGCGTTGTTGTTGTTACTGTTGTTCGAATTTCACATTATTGGAATTAATTTTACTTTCAAAATATTTTTGACTTTATTTTATAACTCATTGGTGACACGAGATGGGGTAAACTGACATTGTAATGTTTGTTTTATTTATTTATTTATTTTTAGAGAATAAATATAAATAAAAAATACAACAAAGATAATATTTTCACTAACAATAAAATAATTGTCGTGCATTCTAACAAAATGTGGGCCGTAGGGGAAAGGGTAAAAATTGGATACTTCAGTTTGTCTCAATCTGAGCAGCTCTGTAGCGGCTATTAGTTAAAATATTTAGCTCTAGACAAGAAGAAGAAGCAACCATTACGGTATATCTATTCTGGAATGTGTGTAGTTTATGTGTAGGAAAGTTTATTTTATCAGTTTTTGTTTTAATGTTTGCTAGTTTTTGAAATTCTTAAATATGAACACATTTAAAACTTTTTATATTATTGTTGGTAGCATACTCAATAAGGTTTTATTTTTCAGAATGAAACATTTTCTATTATCTATAAGTGCAATTTTACGACTTGCTCTGTAACCTTCGTTATCTTGGACTAAAACTGGATAGCCTACACAGGATAAAAAAGGGTATTGGAAAACTATAATTGAAGAGCCCGTAAACAATGTTTAAAGGCAGTCAAAACTACATGGACAAGAGTGATTATGATGTTATAAAGCTAATAAAGAAGTGAACTTCTTTTCCAATATTTCTCAAATTGTAATGAAGATAATTATCATTTTGTCTCGAAATAGTTAAACATTAAACAAATAATTGACATATCATTAATTTAATTCTTAATTAATCATGTAAAATGAAATATATTGTACCTTTTTAAAAATAAAGCCTTAACCTTTTTCATTTCCTTTAAGTTTAACATACCCATGCGGATTTACCCCACTTGGGTGATAAATCCGGAGATTTTACTTTTTATAAATAATCATCTATTAATAAAAAAGTCATGAACTAATCATATATTTAAATTTATGGTACTAGGATTAGTGCACAGTATGTACGCAAAGTTGAATTAAGTTATATTGTAAATTCCAGCTTTAATAATAATAATCTATGCGGTTTTACCCCGATTATCCCTGTTATAAGTTTCGGCGTATAATCCGCGGATCAAATGAAGAAATTCTGAACCAGAAAATTAAATGAAGTTATTAAATGAAGTACCTATTAAATGAAGTCTAATAAGCATCACGAAGAAATGAGAAACATTTTTTAAAATGTAATTACTGTTTATAAAAATAAGTTTATTTGACCCGCGAATTACACACTGGAAATTACGATATATTAGAATTTATTTTTTTAATTTTTGTTAAGAATTGCTTTTATTATTATTAACAATGCATATTTTGTAACTATTCATTAGAACCAGTAAAAAGGCGTATCTTTTATCTTAAAATTGTTGCTCTATCTGTAACAATTAATGAATTAGAAAACACAATTGAAAAATATTCCGGAGGAGATGGGATGAAAAGCAGATGGTTTGCAATGATTTTTACTTATGCAAAACTACGATGGTGCTATTCATATTAATATATATATATATATATATAATGAAATCAACGTAGGGGTACCTATTTTTTTAATAAAAGTTTTTAATTTAAAACGATTTTAATTAAAAATCGAAACAAAAATTTTAAAGTTTATACCGCAGAATATTTTCAATGTTGATATTGTAATGAAACGAATTAAAAACAAATTTCATGGAAGTTAAATTCCAGGAAAATTAAAATTGTTATTTCTATAAAACAAATAAAATATTGGAAAATGTTTTATTTTCCATTACCCACTTCTCTCTCTCGATTCACTTTAAAATATATAGGAAAAAGTAAAAAACATTCAAATTTTTATCATAATTTTTTATTTCGGTTTATAAAATGTGTAAGATTGAAGTTGTTAATTGAGAATTTTTGCACCATTATCATACTTTTAAAAAAGTACACGTAAATACGATGAATAATTGTTATTGTGCTTATTTGGTACCTTAATATTTAAACAGGGTTCTTACGGGTCCTGGAATTTCCAAACCAGAAAATTCTTCGATACCAGTATTTTGTTATAGATAAACTTTCCTGAAATAAGACGAAATGTCGCGTGTTTGAACTTGATTTATTTTTTTTATAAGAAAATACTGATATTTTGCCTAGAAAGTAACGGTACCCGTACGAACACTGGTAAAATTTAAAATTTCTCTAAAATAGCAAGGAAATGTTCATTAATTTCAAAGAATATAAATTTTGAATAAATAATTATCAAAATAACCAAAATAAATTATTTAAAATATCACACAACGTTTTAATGTTACTCTACAGAGGAATTTAAACGATGCTAGCGATTCGTAACTAATCAGTAACATTTCTAAATACTACGTAGCATTTTGTATATTTTCTAGAAACGAAGCTTCAATGTCTTTACTAAAATAATGACAAACAAGAACGACGATAATGGGGAAGTTGCGGTTATAATTGCTGTTACGATGTAAATTTAAATGGTAGCTTAAAAAAAAGAAGAAAAAGGACAAGGAAACTGTTTGAACATTACATGCGTATCCAAGTTTTTCTAGAAGATAGGGACATACAGACAAGTTTTTCAGCCATTGATTATGATTAGATTGAAAATTTTAATTTGTAAAGTTGTGTTAAATTAAAATTTTGATTTTTCGTATTAATATTCAAATTTTCATGAAGATTTACAGAAATTTATTATTTTTTCTAGTTTAAGAACTAGATATTTAAAAAAGAATTAGAAATGTATAATTCTTAAATGCTTTATACACGTCGCACAGTGGGACGTTTTGACGATCTAGGTGAACAAAATTATTTCATTGAAGTTTAATAAGTTTTTGCTTAATAAGTTTTTTTTAATGCAGCACTAATAAAATACTCAAACAGTGATAAATATTTGGTTATTTAACAACGACGTCTCAAAATAAAAATACAGGGTGCCCACTAAAGTACGTTCCCACCCTCTTAACTGCCGAATGACTGCATCTATATTCATAAACGTGGTGTCTAGGTGCAGTAGAACCTCGATTATCCGAAGTAATTGGGACCGACCCTCTTTCGAAAAATCGAAATTTTCGGATAATCGAGAATGCTTCAATTTTAAGATTAAGGAGAAATATATGCAATATTTCTTATTGTGGAAACAAGTGCTTAATTAAAATAAAGCAACAGCAAAATAGAAACGAGAATAAATTACCTGAATTTTAATTTTGAAGTTAAGTACTTTTTACGTGTATCAACAAAGGTTTGAAAAAACGTTTTGTTTGTCGCAGTTTCGATTGTCTTTGCTTTGAAGCTCTATCACGGAGTTTTTAAATATTATTAGTCCACCAGTATCACAGTCTTCCTGCTGCTCCAGCCATACCAAACCTTTTACAAAACATTGAAAATTTTCAGAATTGCTAATTTGTTCGTTTTCTTTGTTCCATTCCGCAGCGTACGGGAGCTCAAGTTAAATTTGATGGAACTATAAGAGAATGGATCGAAAATATTTCTTTGTACTCGTAGTTCGGAAAGGACCCACACACACAAGGAATATATATATATATATAATATATATATATATATATATATATATATATATATGTGAAGGCTTTCAAAATGGATTTTGCACACAAGGAATGTGATAGTAAAGAAAAGAAAAAAAAACTTAAAAAAATGGATTTAGGTTAACCGAGAGTTTCGGATAAAAGAGGTTCTACTGTATATTAAAGAGACTATGTGATACTAGATGAGACAGCTTACAGCGCCACCTGGTGCAAAATGGTGGCATTAGCTTTCCTATCGCGAAAATGATTCGAAATATGGGATAAAAGTGAATGACAAATTTGTAGAGCGTCATCGATTTAGTTCGAAAGGACACCTTGTGAACATGAATGCTAAATGAATCTCGTTCTGAATATGAATCTCGTTTTCGAGATAGGAATACTAACTAAGCTGTTTTGAATAGGTGGTGCTGGAAGCGGTCTCATCTGGTAGCTCATAGCTACTTTACTCTACCTAGACACCACTTTTATTACTATAGCTGCAACCGTTCGGCAATCAAGAGCGTGGGAAGGATTTAGTGGGCACCCTGTATAATGCATCACAAATAAGGCGTTAAAAATACTTATTTTACAATTGAGTAAAAAATAATTTAATGCACACATGTAAGTCAACATTCATTTCTTTTTTGTATTTTTGTCTACTCAGAACTTCTCGAGAAATTTGTGTAGTCATCCTGAAAAATAAAATTTTAAAAATAAAATCATATTAAATGAACTTTAATATTTTGCGGTACCCTTTAAAACATATAAATGCTACCAAAATTATTTTTAGTTGAAAAAATGCTCTTGTGTGAATAAATAACCTATATAAATTTTATTCAATTTGAAATAAAATTTCTGCATATAGACGGTAATGTATTCAAATTTTTTATGTGTCCCTGTAAAAGAAATAAAACTGCTACGTGCTTTGTTTTCCATTTAAAAAATGCTATTGTGTATCTCAATAACCTATAGTAATTTTGTTGAAATTTAATTAAAATTTCTGCTTTTTAGCAACAATCTTTCCGCGATTTTTTGTGTGGCTCTGTAAAAAATGCATAATGTCTACGTTCGTCAAATTATAATTTAATAGAATTGTCATCGGAAAAACACATGTAGGCAAAGTTTCAGCTCAATCAGATAACTGAAAGTGGTTTAAAATTGTCTTGCAAGATCTGAACTAATATTTTATGCGGCCCTGTAAAAAAGCGTAACTGCTACGTTCCAAAAATTATAATAATATTGCATTACCATCAGAATTACATATCCTGAGGAAAGTTTCAGCTCAATCAGATTATTGAAATTGGTTTAAAATTAACTTGCAAGTTTTAATCTAAATTTTTGTGAAGCCCTGCAGAAAACAATATTCTAAACAAAAGTCTATGTTCTTTAAATCATAATAATATTGTATTGTTATTCAAATTACACATGTATTAATTGTTTCGGCTCAATAAAATAATTAAAAGTAATTTAAATTTGACTTGCAAGATTTGAACTAAACATGCATACATGCATTGGAAGTTAATGCATTTAATACAAGTTAATACATGCATTGGAAGTTATGATGCTTGTTTATTAATAAAAACTTACACATCTGCAGCTATCTGCAGGAGCTTGTTTAATTTTTCAATTCTTTAGGAATGGCATTTTGATTTTAAAAATTGCTTATTGCTGAATAATTTGTTAAAAGTCAAGATGAAATTCGTAAACAACATCAAGAATCATCCAGAATTTCAGGCTTTGAAAAAAGCGGTAAAGCGGGTTTAATACCGCTTATTTTCAAACAAAAATGGGTTAAATCTTACCCTGACAAAGCTGTGACATTAGATCAGCAAACTCGTGCTTTCAAATAAAACAGAATAGTCACGACGTGCTTTCAAACTTAGACGAAGCTTGTGCAACTTTTGAAACTCCCTCAAACCAACTGCACAAATGGCTACTTTACGGTCAAAATTAATCGACGCCTCTGATTTTTTACGCCAAAACTAGTACGGATCTCGAAAGTTCTGACATTCAGCTACCAGTACACGCGATATTGTCAAATTCCGAGATAATCGGAAAAATGGATTTTGTCCACCTATATCACCAAAATGTCCCCTATGCGTCGGCCGCCATAGGTGACAAAATGACTTTTTTGGCAGACATTTACAAGGCGAATTTCAGTGTTTATTGAGTCAGTTCACAATTCCCAATTGCGTCAATGTTTGTTAATTTTATACAAAATGTTAATTTTACACATTTTCAATTTAAAAATATCAAATTATAGTTATTTTTACACGTTTAATGCCAGGCTGATATCACTAACCATGCCTGGGGGAGGGGGATTCTTTTTTTAAATACATGGTAATACACTAGTGTGCAAATCTTAAGCAACAGTCACAAAATGCTTATTTTTGAACACGTAAATACTCAAAAGAAAATAGTATGATTCGAATAGGAACTATCCCTACAGCAGAGCTATTCGATGTGACATCTTCTTCCCGTCACACATGGTCACAAGTGTCATGGTGATTACGGTGATACAAAATATGGCATCTTTTATTCGTCTCATTATTACTCTCAAATGATCGTCGTATGGTGACTCCGCTGAGAAATCACCGTGATTATTACTTGGGATGAGTGCCCAGGTGACATTTCAATGAAGTCACCTTGTGATTCTCATGAGACTAACATATGACGAGTCATTTTTGAAGTCATCATGAGCATTGCATTACGATGGGTCCCCAAATAGTGTCACAATAAAGTCACATGGTAACTTTCAGGTGACCCAAGCTCTACTGTGAAGTCACCATTGCACTCCTTTGTGAAGAGTCACCAGATGATTTAATTTTCTGTCACTTTGGAACTCGTCACAAAGCAGCTATCGTGAGGACTTTACAATGGAGCCTCCAAATGATGGTCACACGAGAGTCACAAGGTAACTTCATTATAAATTCACCTCATGACTCTTCACAAACCAGCACTCACAGTAACTTCTCAATGGAGTGACCAAATGTAATGCAACGTTTGAATGTAAGAATGCAACGAATGAAAAATATCACATTTAAGTTCATTGTCGTGACTGTGACTCTTGTGACCATTTGTGGTGTCAAAGGGAGTTCACATCGACTAACTTTGCCGTTAGGGTAGTATCTGTTTTCTACACTTGATGTTTATAGAATTTTCTTTTGAGTATTCACGTATTCAAAAATAAGCATTTTGTGACTGTTGCTTAAGTTTTGCACACTAGTATAAATTATCATTAGTTGGGTTTCATAGCAATAAACTGACTTCAATAAAACATTGAGGGAACACGTATTTGTGTGATATGGCGCCCAGAGGAATATTGCTGGCACACATATTGTGTACCATAGTAGTCAGTGTATTAAATTATATACTTATTATTATTATGTCTAATTTATATAAATGTGTGCTTTTGACTGAGGTTTCTTTCTTTTGTCAATCTTTAACGTATTTCCTTATTTTGAAGTAAGCATATATTTAAGGAAAATAATACATCTTTTAAAAGAAAATCTAAACTTTCTACGATCTTTATTTCGAAGATGTAAATGCTTACAATAAGTAATAAAGAAAGTAATCTTCTAATGTATTTAAAGGACTATAAGTAATAAAAAAATATATTGATTCATCCGCATAAGATTAAAATATCTAACAATAATTATTTAATTCTTTGCAATCTAACTCTAATAATTTAATACTTTCAGACAATGATCTGTTTGATTCAATTCTTTTTACTGTCATGAGGTAATTTTAATGAAACTTTAGTTTTATTCCAACTCGTTTTCAACTGTTTTCTGTGAAGATTGTCATTTCTTTTTTTAAAATAAAATAAGAATATGGAACGGAGTTACTCTTCAAAAGAATTCCTCCCGTGACAAAAAAGAGGGGATCAAAATAGATTCAAATATGCTTCGAACAAAAGTTTGCTGTGCTTCTTGTGTGAGTTTTTCATTTTTTTCTTTAGCAAGCGTTCCTTTTTTTTTTTTTAAAGAAAAAAAGTATATATTTTCAGGAAAAGTGCCAGAAAAAATGTTTTTCAGCGAAACAAAAAATGTAGAGAGGGTGAGATTCCCGTCCTCTTAGCTTTTGTGGAATTTAGGGATGTAATTACTTGCTTTATTGTTTTAAAATGTTGATAAATTTAGATTGATTCAACAATGTAGAAGGATTTCCACCCGTTCTTTTAAAAAAGCCTTCCATTTTCGAACAATGTTATCCTTTTTAGGTAAAATCGATGTTAGGTTAAATTATCTTACAAAGAGATGTCTTCAGATGTATTTGATTTTATTAACATTAATGGTTATACATCAGTTCTCAGTTTAACCGAAATTTTCAAGATGATGTTGAACTAAGTTTTAAAAATTCAACGAACTTTTTAAATTAGATTTTTTTTTTTTTTTTTTTGTAATGCAAGAGCTTTTTTCCAGAGAATTTTTTAAAATACGTTTTAACTATTTCTCAGATAAAAATCAGAATAACACGTTGCCTTTTTAAACCGATTCTGAATCTTGAATTTATTACTTTAATGATTCCACACACAGTAACTATACTTTTTTTTAATGAAAAATCGATTAAATAAATAAAAAAAATATTATTTTCATCCTAAAGGAAATATATTATTTTTTAAAAATATTTGAAAAAGTTATAGATGCTCAGGTCAGAGTAATTCAACTGAATTATCTTGCTGTTGAAGAAAAAAAAAAGCGATAATTGAAACTACACGCATTTACTTCTGTAGTAGATAAACATTGAACTCATTAATAGAAATTTCAGTACATCATATGGAATAATGGAATAAGCAGCCTTTGGGTTACTCTACGAGTATTAAAATATTATGCAAAAACATTACAATGTACGTGGCCATCCGACAAGAAATGACACTGTGAACATACAGAACATACATACAAATTGATTCAGTTAAATATTTCAGACACCGATCATTATCACTTACAGTGTAATCTTTATCTTGTTGTATAACTGTTACTGTTCGAAACCTTAATAACTGTCCATGACAGAAAAGCTGTTCAAGTTCAGGAGCTCTTTGAGGAAGCAAACTAGGCGTTTCTCTTTCTTTTTCTTTCTTTTTTTTAAGATAACTCCGTGAGAAATATGTGTCACGTCTTTGTTGTATATGAAACGATGACATAATCTTACTCAATACCTAGATAACTGATTTAGTAACTCCAGTTACATATAATATGCAAATTAGAAAAAGGCGTTCTATTCTAAAACTGTCTTTTGTAAGTTAACACTAGAACGCCCGGAAATTTTACTCAAGTTTCATAAAAATATTTGACACCTGAATTTTTATTTAAAATTATTTGACTGATTTATTTAACGTAAATCTGCGTGTTTTAAATTTAACTTATTTTATGAAAGAATTTCTGGTTCCAGTTGACATTTAATCATGTGGTCGGAGTCGGATCGACTCCTTCCGGGCGTTCTAGTGTTAAATATGTGTGCTTATTTCTATTTGTACATTTTCTTCTCTTTTTTCTTCTGTTTTTTCAACATTTGGAATATTTATTGATTTGTATCATATCGCATATACACAGAGATGTGCTCTTTTGCCGGCAATGTTAACAACGCACATTACACGGATTCATTTTATTCATCCCTTTAAAAATACAACTTTTTAGCTTCGATTATGTAAACGAGAACTCGCGCAGGCTGGTGATTAACGAATTCACTTTTTGCGAACATAACGTGTTCAGAACTTCAGTTCGCTATTTCTACCCTGTACAATCCGAGTAAGGTGAATGAGTAAGATTTTTAAGGTTTTAGTTGCAGGAAATTGAAAACTCGTTCCATAACAATTGAAGAATTTTGATACTGCGGGAGTCGAAAATGCCTTAAATTGTAATTAATGCATTTTCCACATTAAGAGCCTACGCTAGTCACGCGTAAATACTCCCAAGCTAATGTTAAACCAATGACAGCGTTCATTTAAAATGTCTCGTTTTCAATTTGCAACGGATTTTTTTTTTTTTTTTTTTTTTTTTTTTTTTTTTTACATAGGGTATTCGATGCCGATGTCTAACGTCCCGAAAGGGAAAGTGCTTTTCAGAAGAAGGGGGAAGGGCTGCAACCAAAATCGAAAAATACAAAAGTGCATTGTTAAACATCGACCTCAGTTATCCTACAGTGTTAAAAATTTGTAGCAAACTGTCCAGTCATTCGACCGTTTTCATATAAAACTATTACATAACCGTAACATAATTCTGACCATAATATGGTCTTGGCCAGTAATATGGTCAGATACGCTTAATAATATGGTCAAGCAACCGTTATTTTTATCCATTTCGCGAAGAGTGCCTTTTACATAATTCTTAATCTTTTATCACCGGTTTTTCAAAACAGAAATTTCTGCTCAATTGAATCAAGAAAATGCCCTGATTAATTAAAGCAAAATTTACAGTAAAAAATAACTTGTGGGAATAATCAAGGATTCTGAGCACCACATGTCACGTATATGTGACGTTCGTGAGGGGGGGGGGGGAGCTAAAAAGATCGAATGTCGGGGCAGTTTGCAGCAGATTTTTGACAGTGTGTTTAAAAAATCATTTGAAAATATTGAAATACAAACGAGAAATTTGGAAAGAACGTCACCATTAGTTTCACATTAGCTTGCGAGTACCTTCGCATGTCTAGTGTAGGCTCTTAAGGTGGAATTTTCATTAATAGTAAAATGGATTATGCATTTTTTAACCTTTTTATTTTCATTTTTTATTTCCCACTAATTTCCCATGAAAACGGGGAACATTCAGGTGTATAAATCATTTGAATGACTGGGAAATTTGTTTCGGGTACCCCCTCCCCCTAAGTCCCCACCAAAATAAAGAGAAACATTGGTACTTGATTTTTGGTGCTATTTTTCCCTCAAAATTCGTCTCCTCATGTCTTTGAAAATCTAATTATAAAATTGGGTCTCATTTCGTTCATTAGTTTTAACTATACATTCCTCTAAATAGGGAACATTATTTTATAGCCACTCTGTCTATTCACTTCCTTCTTTCTATTTTTTTTTTTTTTTTTTTTTTTTTTTTTTAATCTGAAATTCCGCAAAACGTGTCGTTTGCTAGCGAAATTGAGATAGTATTTGTTTCGCTTCCGTACCTTTCATGATTTTTCATAGCAAAAACCCGCAAAGCAGTATGCTGCCGGTTTTGAAACTGTCCTTGACGTGAATGGCCTATGATCTTCACCTGTTAATTACTTCCAACTGCGTGAAACTATCATAGCCCGTCATCATAGTTTTTGCCGCAGTGGTTAGCAAAATGTCATAAACTTCATGACTGAACCAGCAGCAAAAATACTTTGTCACCGCAGTCCGATTGATAGGTAGAAAACCATTGACTCATTTATCTTCTCAGCGTGCACTATAAAATCATAAGTATGTGGTTTTGTTGAATCAGATGAAAAATTATTTTTTCTCTGTGTGCATACGTGCTTGTAAAGATAAACAGAACATTACGCTATTATTTACTGTCCATCTTTTACAGAAACTGTACATCCCGAATTTTTCGAATTGTTTTAAGGATGTTTCATATATATGTAAAAAAAAAAAAAAAAAACGTACAATATCCGCCGACATAATTTTAACCCTTTGCGGTTTACTTCTAGTTGTATCTGGACATCATTCGTCATTATCTCGTTGTTTAGAGTTTGCCTTTTACACAAAATACTAAATTCTGTATTTTTGTTGTTGTTGTTGTTGCTGATATTGTTTTAAGGATGTTTCATATATTTTAGAGAAAATACGTAGTAGCCGCAACGTATTAAACCTTTGTGGTTTATTTCCAGTGCTACATTATATTACATTCCTGTTAAACATTTCCACTGAACATATATTATCATTAAAAAGCCTAATAGAAATTAATACTAATCAGTGTTTTAATTTTTGTCCTTTTTAGGGTTCCGTACTTAAAAAGTAAAAACGGAACCATTATAAGATCACTCCTGTGTCTGTCTGTCACTGCCATTTTACTCGTAAACTATAGAACGTGGAAAGTTCAAATTCGGGGAAGTAATAAAGACTATTAACCCACGTATTTTCAGATTATTAAACATTTATAAATATATTTAGTAAAAATGTAGAGGGACAAATTAACTGACTTAAAAAAATAAATCTTTTCTTTGTATATCGTGTGGAGTATCCTGTGAAAGCTTTCGTGAATTCAAAAATAAATTTCTTTTAATTTTAGGGATTACATTTTCAAAAATATCGTCGAAAATGTAGCGGAAAAATATGTCCCCACCCCCCATCTAATTCCTAATCTACTGAAACTAAAATTATGAAAAAATTAGAGTTAGTATACATTAATTTAAACATTGCAGGAAAATTATAGCGATTATCCTAGGTTACATATTTTTTTAGAAAATCGCATTTTTCCGTTACACACAAATTTCGATTTACGGGCATTCAGCAAAGGTGTTGAGCAGCGATGGAGGTACCTATCATAACAGAAGTATAAAAGCATTGTTGATCATGATTTTCGAAAAAATCGTCGGTAATTAGCCGAGATATTCACCCTTAAAGATATGAATGGTTTGGACATACATAATGACAGGGGCGGCGTACTCTATGTACCATCGGCTTTTAAAGCCTTTAAACTTTTAATGATATATATGTGTAATGCAAGGACCAGTAATAGTATAAAAGCAATAAACGTCAAATTGTTAAAAACAGACTAATTCAAGGGGTCTCAGGAGTCTTAAAGTTAAAAAAAATTAAATTTAAATTTTTTTTAGATATTAATCTTCTATCTTTTCTGAACATTTTAATATAATTCTTTCTTTCAAATTCTCATTAGAACAGAAGTTATGGTTTTGAGAAATATACCCGCTTAACGCGCACGAAGCGGCATTTTCGAATCTCTTAAGTCATTTTTCTCCAAATGACTTTTTGGGGCATAACGCGCACGATATCTCAAAAACTTTTGAATATTTTTTCATGAAATTTTCAAAACATACGTTTCATGTTAATCTTCATAAACTGAACCTAAAATTTCCTTTTTATTGCTGAAAAAAAAAAATTTTTAATTGATTATGTTGTTGAAATTTTCAAAATTTTGTATTAGCTAAATACAACTTCCTATTAAAAATATAAAAATACTTTAAATACAAATTTATTTAGATTCAGTGTAATTATTGCAACCTGAAGTATAAGTAGGCACCAATTTTTTTTTTTTTTTTCTACTTGCTACATTTATTTTCTAATCGTGCGGGTAAGCTGTTATACTAATTTTCTGCTTGTCAAATGTCTGACATTTTGGAGCCCCCTGTAAATCCTAATTCTGCATCTTGCAATTTTTAAATACATAAAATGAAAGAACGTACTTATATATTTCATCTCAATAAAAATTGTGTTTTAAAATATCACACATTTTGAGATATTAAATGTTGAAACTGGTCTCTTTTTTTCATTTTTTCCAATTTTAAGAGTCCTGATGTCCCTTAATTACAAAGAATTACATAAATATTATGGGATTCGCGACTATTTTGCATTGAATGGATCTTTCAATTGCCTCGAGTGACTTTAAAAGTTAATTAAAAACCCATCTGGAAAAACACGGCACTGACCAAGGCGGCGTTACAAATTTGTGACCTCCTTTCGAAGCGCTCTTAGTACAATGCCAAATATAAACTTTGAAGGAATGTTTTGTTTTAGCTACATTGTAGAAAGAAAAGTTAATACTATGCGGAATTTAGTTTTATAAAATTCCAAAGGAAGTTTAAATATGCACTGCTTTTATTGTCAGTACCGAATTAAGTTCATTATAAATAGATTAAGATACATTAAACTAGTCGGATGCGTCAATCCTAAAATGTTCTTCTATCTTATACATGCTTATACTTCCTGATAAATGCAGCACAGCAGCACCACCAGTTAGGTGATTTATACCAAAATCTAATCAGGGATAACTTATGTGAACTTCTCTTTGAATTTGAAGTTTGATGAAAATCCGTGCATTAATTTTTGAGATAGATCTATTTCAGAAATCGTGAAAAGTTCTGCATAGCAGTGGCACCTCTTGGACAATTTAAACCAAAAACTTATCAGGATCAATTTATATCAGGGACTAACTGGATCTAAAGTTTGATGAAAATTCATGCATTAGTTCTTCAGATACAGCTATTGAGGAAATCGTGAAAATTACAGCATAGTAGCACCACCTGTTAGGCGATTAACACCAAAAACTAAACAGCACTAATTTATATCGTGGGCTAACTGAATCTGAAGGTTGATGAAAATTCGTGCATTAGTTCCTGAGATAGAGCTATTGCTGTAATCAGGAATAATGTAGCACAACAGCGCCACCTATTGGGCGATTTACACCAAAAGGTTATCAGCACCGAATTATATCAAGGACTAACTGAATCTGAAATTTTCTGAAAATCCATGCTTTAGTTCTTGAAATATAGCTATTGTGGGAATCATGAATAATGCAGCATAGCTGCACTAGCTGCTGAGCGATTTACACCAAAAAGTAATCAGCACCAATTTTTTTCAGTACTAACTGAATCTAAAGTTTTATTAAATTCTGTTCAATAGATCTTAAGATAGAGTGCCCACAAAATTTGTGTCACACAAAGACAGACAGACTCACAAACAGACATTTTGTAAAAACAGTTTTTCATGATCTCTGTCCCCTAAAACATATAAATCCGTCGAAAACCGGTCTCTTTGAACTTTCATGGTATATTCATTTACATTTTTCTAGTATATACTGTTATAACCAACTCTACTTTGTATAGTTTTTTACAAAGTGTTAGTATTCTTTTCGCAACGGTTTTTTTTTTAAATAATACAATTACTAATTCATATATTTATTGTACGGAACCCTCTGTGCGCGAGTAATACTCGCACTTGACCGTTTATTTTCATTTTGTGTTGCACAGCCACACATTTTACACATTTTAGTTGAAAACAAGTACTTTTCCTTTCTTTATGATTCAATAGGAAACATAACAATATAAAAGATCCGATTGCCTTATTAGTTTACTTGGGGAACCTTGCGTAAATACGGGTTAGGTCCCCTTAGAAAGACCTCAACGGAGGGCACTCCCCCTCTATCCCTCGTGCAGATAATCGGCCGTCATAAATAACACCAACACCACCTTATTAGTTTAATTGTTATTGTTAAATTTAACGATTGCGCCATTACTAAAGCATATCAAAACAGAATTTACATTATAGCTAAATATACTACTATCAATAAATTTTTCTGGTACATAAACTTATGTAAACATGGCTATGAAATCTGTTCAGTGGAACTGGACAATGGTACAACTCAATAAAAATTCGATGCTCAATATTATTGAAGAATAAGTGTAAATTTTAATCATTATGAAAAATCGCATTTTTTATTTTTGTTGTAATTATTGCTTCTTAATTCTTTTTTTTTCACGTAACACTTCTTTCTATTGTAATACAATCCCCCCCCCCCCCCTCAAAAAAAGATAGCACACGACAGAATCGTTGAAACATCAATTGTTATCTTGTAAACTATCTCATAAACTTGCTTTACCTATTATCAAAACGGACAAAATTGCCCCAATTAAAATTAACCAATATTTCTGAGCGATATCCAGACATAGCTGCAAATACATAAAACAATTAAATTGGAATGAGTAAAAGCGACATTTTGTCTAATTTTTTTCCTAAATAATAATAGGAAATATCGGTTTAAAATATATTCACTTTCCCTCATAAAATAATTAAGACTCACTTTATTCTTTAAAATTATCTAATTGCTAATACGATAAATGTACTTGCACATTTATGTACACATTTTGCTGCAATAGTTTGCTTAAACCAGGCCTCCCACTCGATCCGTTTTTTTAATGCCACTTTTTTCAAAGAAACATCTTCTTTTTAGATTTTTCTTACAAATGTTGTAAAAACCTACCTGGGAGCTTTTTTTTTTTTTTCAAATAGTGTGAGAATCTAGAATGAAAAATTTTTCTTCAGAAATACTGATATTGAAAATAAAATTTAACATGCTGTTAGATTTCCATATCTTATTACTTTTCTTACCGCGGTCGAAAGATCGTTTCTAGTTCTTCATCCAAAGAAAGCTGTTTGACATAATGCTGAATGCAATAAATCTCTTATGATATTAACAGGCCTTAAACACCTGTCTTATCTCGAAAAATGAGGCAGACACTGTTTTACGCCTTGGTGAGAAACCTTATATTAAAAATCGCCTAATATTTTTAACAAAAAATAATTGAAAATGTTGATGAATAAATAATTTTAATAATTACATTTTCCTGCAAAATAATAAAGACAAATCCATCCTTTAAAATACTGTAATTGAAAATCCGATATGCGTAAGCCTACATTTATGCATATATTCCGCTAGAGTAGTTTTCTTAAATAGATTTCCAAATTTTATTAATTTTGTTACCGCGGTCGAAAGATCTTTTCTAGTTATTCATCGAAAAGAAAGCTGGTTGTCATTATGCTGAATGCAATCAATCTCTTATGATATTAACAGGTCTTAAAAACCTGTCTGATCTCGAAGAAAAAGGGAAGACACTGTTTTACGCCTTGGTGGGAAACCTTGTATTTATTTATTCACATCTAACAGACTCTGGGAACTGGTCAAATGAACAATCAAGCAAAAAAATAAAAGGGTTTAAAGCCACGGGCTCAAAATGGCCAAACCTGAAACTTTCCGCAGTGTATGTGACAAGAGTAATAACATCGTTTTTCTTGAGGGGAAGATGCTATTCCTTACTCTCAGAAGAGAAAATAAAGCCTGGGTGGGGGAATGAATTTTTGCAGAACAACCGCTTTTTTTTCTTTATTTACACACATCATTTTATTCTTTTTTTATTATCTGGCGTTGTTCTTTTAAGATATATGCTGGATAGATTAGAGAAGGAAATTATTTTAATCAGCATGTTTTTAGCCGGAACCACCTGTGAACAAAAATAAATCATTTTCTCCTGGAAGTATTAAAGGTTATTGGACTTAACTTCGATAAACTCATAACATTCTACGCTTACGTGAAACATGGTTGCTCTTTTTTTATTTATTGATGGAGTTAGATGATGTCTAGAAAATAATTACCAGACGTTCGGGAGCAGTGAAAATTTTCACCGATATACACAGCTAGTGATTATATTTAGCAAAAATTTAACTTAATCCAAAATTGCTTTCGTTATTAAAAATGAAGGGAGGATAAATTTGGAGTAAAATGTGTTAAAATTTTGATTTGTTTACTTTCGAGCTTGTTTTTAGTCCCGCAGTGCTATTTTTTTCTCAGTCAATTAAGATTTAAAAAGAAAAATACGTATTCTTCCTAGATCACAATATTAAAAGGGAGCTCTTCATAGGAAACATGTCATTTTTAATATGTAATTTTAATAAAGTATATATTAAAAAATACTTCTCGTATTATCAATAGTATTAAAAGATTTTTTCTATATAGAAAGTTTATGTAATTCTATGATTCCTATAAAAAAAATGTCCTGTGTAATAGTTATGGTTATATTACGAAGCCGGTTACTTTTCTTAATGCACTTTAATGGCGTTATACATTTTTAATTTAAGGTAAATTCTTCTTCTATAAGTATTCATGGATAGGTATGCTACTACAATAAATGGAATGAGTTGATGCTCATATTTTAAATAGATATTTAAAAAAATAAAACAAATAATCTATATTCAAGGGAAAATAACGATACATTGCATAAAGTTAAAAATTATGACGTTATTATCAGTTTTATCAGTAGTTAGAGTTCAGTTACTACAATCAATTATGATCTCCTACTTGGAATACATTATTTTTAATTTTAAAAAAAAGAAAATATTTTACTACCGGAATTTTACTAATGTAGCGTCCGTGAATAAATTTATCCCTAGTTCCGGACCCAGTTGGTAAACCTGTAGAAATGGCATATTTTAATAGTTCTATTCGTCTTTCTGTCCGTTCTCCAATATTTGTAAAAATCCGTGGATCACTACGAAATTTTAAGATACAGTTAAATAAAATTATGGTAGTTTCCTATTGAAAATGTTTACTTTATCATTTATTGCTCTTTTTAAATGATCACCTAACTTTTTTTAAGTGGCAGATTACTATTACTTTCAGTCAGTAGAAAATCGTAGTAATTAAAAAATCTGTTAATTCAACATTGATTGCCCCAAAAAACACTTTTTTTATTTTGTTTTTTGTTTTTTCTTTCTTTAATTTCAATTACGTTGTTCATTACCTTATGCTATTTCAGCAGTTAAAAACAAGGTCATCGAACTCACTTAAGTTATTTTTTGTCAATTTAATTTTGTTTCAAGAATGGCACTACAAATTTGTGAATCTAAGCTTCCGAACATGATAAATCGTTAAGAAAGAACGAAAGAAGGCCTTCTATCCAGTCTCTGTCTCTTGACCTTTAATTAATATTCAGTCAGAAGAGGCTGAATGGAATGTTACAATATTTACAGGCGATAGGGAAAGCTGTTAATACTGAAATATATTCGTGTAAATTTGGTATAAGCGTAGTTCACTTAGGTTTATGTAAAGGGTTTCACTGTGTCATGAATTTTAAGCCTAATTTTTAGATTGTTAGTCTTCTTTTACACTCGAAAATACTTTTTGAATAAATTTTCCCCAACAATTACGAAATAAGGTTCATGCATTAAAGTTTCCTAAAGCAAATTCTAAAAATTAAAGCGTGTGTGATTTTTATTGGTCTATAAATGTGACATATCTTTTAATAAAGCACTGTTGAATTTCCAATTCAATGTGACACTGTTTTTATAGATGAAAAAATAAAGTTAGCTCATTTATTTGTATTTCTGAAAATTTATGTTTCTGAAACAAATTTCCAAAATTCCATGCAAGAGAAAGCTTTCATGAATGTGTCTAATCAATTTTGACATACAAAAATACTTTTAAATGCAAGGGTTTCAGATTATGGAATGCAAAGATTTGACGAATCCACAATTTCTCAAAAAGTTTCGCTGACAAGAAAATGCTTCTTTAGTAACTACAATTGAGTCTTCCATTATAAGCGAATTTTTAAGGTAAAATGACTCAGTCATAGCTACTCAAATAATATATCGTGTGTTTCGATGATTAGAGTAAACGCCTTGTAATTTGGCATAAATTACACTTACAGAATTTACAAAAATATTGTAGCCATAAATTCGAAATTTCCCGTGTCTGATACTGCTGACCTGTTGTCTAAAAGTGACAGAATTTTCTTCTAAAAAAGAAAGTCTTTTGAAAAATATACCTTCAGTAAAATGGGAAAGGGTTTCTAACTTATCGAAAAAAAGATTCATGTGTCAGTGAACTGTTATACAAAGACGAATCGAAAAGAATTTGCATATCACAAAATTTTTCCAGTCTAGTTCCATATAACACCTAGGAATAGTGTTGTCAGCTGTCCCGATTTTCATGCGTTCCAAGACCCGTCCCGTAGAACCACTGCGCGGGACGCCAAAATTCCCGATTTTTCATCATGCACAATTTCTTTTGCATTTCTTTTGTACTATGCTATCGACATTGAGTGAAACTTAATGCAGTAAAATTTGTGAAAATAGAACCAGTCTATAACGAAAAACATTTATGGCCACACTGAACAAATCTACCTGCTAAGACAAAAAACCTGTCTAAAATGGAGTATTTTTTCGCTTTTAAGTGATTTTGTTAATAACGTACTTTGTTCAGTAAAACCTGGGAAAATGGAACCTGTTTATAACAAAATCCTGTGTTAAACGTAAAAATTTCATAGTGTCTATGGAAGACTCATTACAATTATAACTGCTCGAGCGGAAAGTCACAGAAACGGAATTTTTTTTCGGCTCGTAGCAATTTCACTTTCCCAGATTTTACTGCACTGTAAAAAAAAAAAAAAAAAAAAAAAAAAAAAAAAAAAAAAAAAAAACGACATTTTTACAGTACAAAGTACTGTTCATCTCGCGCACAAACTCGATCACAGTGAATGTACTGTATCTTTCTTTGGTTTCCTGACTATATTAACATGGAAAATACAGTAGTTGCGTAAAATTAACAGCACAATGGGCTGGCACAATTTGAACGCTAGCAGTTTGTGCTGGCGTCCAAATTGAAAAAAAATTGTCAGCACATTGTGCTGTTAATTTTACGCAACTACTGTATTTTCCATGTTAATATAGTCAGGAAACCAAAGAAAGATACAGCACATTTACTGTGATCGAGTTTGTTCTGGCAAATTTACAGTGGTTTTTTTACAGTGTGTATTAAATTAATGTTTATTTAATACAATAAAATCTATTAAAACAAGATCAGAGGTGACCGAAGAAAGATTCCGTTTTAACAGATATAATTGCATGGTATTTCTTCAAGGACCGTGATTTTTATTTTAATTTTAAGAAAGGATTCGGTTACAGACAGGGTCCTTTTTAATAGGGCTTATCCTGTTTTTATGTCTCGATTTAGAAGCCGCGATTTAGAATTGTGACCTTAATGTTCAACAAAAATATTAAGTGTAGGTACTCATTTTACTCAGAATTTTAAACTCTACAACATTTGTACTGACAATGATAACATTTGAAAGAGTTAGCTGTTTTGAGATACTGTATCTGTATCTAAACTGTATCTAAATTATATACTGTATCAGATACAGTATCTAAAAAACGTGTTTTTTGACTATAAATCTGTACATATTTTCTAACGCTCACCTACTGAGAGGGGGAAAACTTAGCATATTCATTCTAGACCTAAACTAAATGGATTAAAACAATTTCCAGCTTTCCCCTAATTAATTCCGATTTCGGCCTTTTTTTCCTCCCCTACCACTGGGCTAATAAAGAATATTAATGTTTTATGTGTTTAAAAAAATAAATAATAAATAAAATAATGATAATTACTAAAATAACGCAAACATTATCTCCTTTCAGAAACTTATGGCCTAGGGTTCAGTTTCTTTTTACGCACTTAAGAAAAACCCCATTTCTATTTCATTGATTAAAATATGTTATTGCTTTTATTACAATTAATATAATCAGTATTAGCTAAATATATTAAGTAAAAACGTGATGGAGTAATTCAGAAATTTTAAGTGGTAGAGATGAGTTCTAAACAGATCAAAGGCCCACCAGTGGCTGAGATGTTCTGCTTTCGAAGCTGGTAGACGGGAGGTGCTGGTTCGAACCCAATCGCGCTCGTCGGCCTAACCGTTCGGAGTTTTCGTGGTTTTCTTCTAACCTTGGGAAACCTTGCATAAATCTCTTAGAAAGACCCACCACGGAGGGCACTTCCCCTAGGGCCTATATCTCTCGAGTAGATAATCGGCCGTCAAAAATCAACCAACCAACCAAAGTAGGTAGAAATCTCAACTTGAGCACATTTAACCAATATTCATGCTCATCTCAGAAATTTATAAATATGGATTCATAATTATATGTCTCGGGTCGCACATATTATGTTCGGTGGGCCGCAGCTTGAGTACGGCTGATTTAGTGGTTCTTGTGAGTGAAAACTAATCCTTTTCTCTTAGTTTTGTGTAAGGAGTCTCAGGACTCTTAAAATAGGAAAATAAGGGGAAAAAAAGACAATTTTCAACATTTAATATCTTAAAATTTATATGATTTAAAAACAATTTTTATTGGGATTAAAAGATATGTGTATGTTCTTTCACTTCCTGTATTTAAAAAATTGCAAGACACAGAATTAGTATTTATTAGGCGCTCCAAACTGTCAGACATTTGTCGAGCAGAAAAGTGGTATAACAGCTTACGCGCAGGATTACAAAATACATTTCCAACTAGAATGAAATTTTTTGTGCCTAATTATACTTCAGATTGTAATAATTATCCTGAACCTAAATAAATTTGTATTTAAAGCATTTTTATATTTTTAATACAAAGTTGTATTTAGCTGATACAAAATTTTGAAAATTTCAACAGTATAATTACCTAAAAAAAATTTTTTTGAACAATAAAAATAAAATTTTAGGTTCGGTTTATACAGATTAACATGAAACATATATTTTGAAAATCTCATTAAAAAATATTCAGAGGTTTTTGCGACATCCTGCGCGTTATACCCAAAAACGTCGTTTGGAGAAAAATGACTTCAAAGTTTCTTAAACGCCGTTTTAGCTATTGAGCGGGTATAATTCTAATAGCCATAATTTCTATTCTAATGGGAATTTCAAGGAAAAAATCATACCAAAATGTTCAGAAAAGATAGAAATTTAACATCTAAAAAAATTATAATTTCGAAAATTTCGAAGCTTTTAAGAATCTTGAGACCCCTTAAGGAAAGAGGTTCATACACAAAGAATATGACTAAAATATCAAAAGACAGCTGTAAACACTCTCTTTGTGGTTATATCGATAATAAACCATGTTATAAGACAAACAAGGAATCGATATACTTTTCATTTCAAATGACGAATTGAAGAAGTTATGAAAAAAAAAAATAAAATAAAATAAAATAAAATAATAACTATCTACGTGCTCTCCTGTAAAACAGTATTTTTTAACTTTTTGTTCCATTTTCTCAAAAAATATTGAAACGATTTCAGCCCTTTTTAATCTGTTCTGAATAGAATAAACTATATGGGCAGTCGGTACGTAAAAAATCACCCTACAAATATAATTATGTGATTAAAATTTTTTTGAAAAAAAAAATGTAAATGTTCGAGGCAAAAGCCAAGAATCATGAAATTTTATCAGTTAAAAGAAAAATGCGATTAAAATGTAATAATACTGAAACAAAAAGTTTTAAAAAATGTATATATTTAGCCATTGCTGCGTAAAGAGATGACGGTATTAGATTATTTTATCTTTTAAGGTCAAAAGTATATAACTTCCCTTAAAAACTGCACGCAAAAGACCCTGCCCAGGCGAAATTAATGTAATGGTATAAAGATGAGACACCTTAATATCAAATAATTGTTTTTTTTAGGGGTGTTTTACTATCAGCAATTTTAATTTTAGTCTTATACAGAAATTCCTTTGTCGATTGAATGCAATAATATTTTAACGTCTTAAAAAATCTTCAGTTGAGAATATCTGCATTTTTTAAGCCATATGAATATGAAGAAAAGAGAATATACCAATGAGAGATCGCAAATTAATGTGCATTCATTTGAAGTAAATAAGTCTTAAAATTAAAAAGCGTTTGTAAAAAAGCAGTTAAGTCATTGTATTTAATTCTACTGTCAATGTTTACAGTAAATTTTAAAGAAATATTCTCTCCTAAAAGAAAATTTGCTTTTCCAACCAGAAATGCATTATGGAAAAAAAAAAAAAAAAAAAAAAACACGACTTTTTGGGATTAAATTGGGCAGTAAACATGAATAGCGAAATGTATTTATGTTTTATAATTTTCAAGTCAAAATAAATTAGTCTAACCAAAAATGATCAATTTCTTTTCGCTTAATCACCTTGCGTTTACATATTTCAAAGTTTCTTAAAGTTTTCCCTTCATTATCACTTTATTCTGAAGTCATTAATATAAGAAAATGTAATTAATGCATCCAGTGATTAAATTTCATTTTAATGGTGATTCCAAGTGCAGAAGATTCATTGTAGACTTATTGCTGATGCTTATCTAATTGATTGATTATATTTCTATTGTTGTTAAACTCTTGAACAAAATTTGTGTTCTAGAACCTAGGTGAATGTAATACAAGAGAAGATATACTAATTTGAAGCAACATATAGGTATTGTCACTAGAAACCGATTTCAGTGAACTGATTCGGATATCATATGTAGTAAGGACAAAATTGGACACAAGGAAAAATCTCTCTTAATGGGGTCAGACAACCATGTCCGACGATTCAATATATTTTACTTATTTTAATGTATTTAAAAGGTTTTTTTGAAATATTTAGTTTCACAAATCAATGATTTACCTTTATTATTTGTCCTTTTACTAGAATTTGCAAAATCTTCATAAGGATAATTTTCTCTAGAAAATTTACATTTCTAAAGGAAATTGTGCTATTTTCCGATATATATAGCTTATTTACGTCGTATTTTTCTATTTTTATTGACATACTAAGATTCTTGGTTTCTGAATATTCTCTAATATTTTAAGGAAACAGTTTATGGGGTATTCACACAATCTTTTGACTTTCAGAAATAAAAATCTGGTGAAATTAAACTTGCTAAAATAATATTTTAATCTGATAGACGAATGCCTTAATGATTCAAAATAAAGGAAAAACGGTCGGGAGCGAAAATTTTTTTATTTAACTGAGGTTGAAGTTAAACTTGCGAGTTTAATTTTCCTTACCATTTTACCACTAAAACTTTTTTATTTTCTTCTAAAATTTTACTTGATTTGCATTGTACCCACAGGACATTCAAATAAGAAATAATAACAATGTAATACTTTTAGTACAAAATTTTGGTATAACATTGTCTTAAAGTGGTGTTAAAGAAGGGACGGTAAGGTAAAAAAAGGGCAAGGTATAAGAAAAAAGGGACGGTAAGGGAAAAAAAGGGATGGTAAGGATGGGACGGTAATAAAAATTACCACCAATTTTTAGGCAAATCATGTTAAGACTAAGTGATAGCTACAATGTTAATTGATTTTTAGAAACAGTTATTTACATTGTATTAAATTAAAAAAAAATTTAATTTACCTCGAAAAGTGCAGGAATAAACCTTGGGGGCGGTAAGACTACCAATAAAGCCACGATGCTTGAAATTGATATTTAAATGCTGATTTAAATTTGAAAAAAATTTTGTGGCTGCATCTGAAGTAATTTTCTGTATAATTTTAGAAGAGGGGCGGTAAGGAATCTAAAACCCAGGGACAGAGTTTAAAAAAAAATAATAACAACCGTAAAAATGTGTGCAGGTTAATTTTTTGCTACATATTTATATAAAACAATAGTCCCAGTTTCGGAAAAAAATTACATCGAATTACTTTTATTGAAGCAATTTTATACAGACAGTTCCAAACTTAAAAAATCAGCATCAGGGACACGGGACGGTATAGGAATTTCCTGGATATTTGGACCCCCAACATCGTCCAAAACTTATTTATCTCGTTAATATTGTTATGCAGTCATGCAATGGGATGTTCCCCAGTATATGAAATAATAATTTAAAAAAAAAAACACCAGAATATGTACTAAAATAAAAATTATTATTCAGGGACTTAAAAGTCAAAAGATTGTGAGAATCCTTTTTATATTCTGCTTTTATATGCCGCTGTTATTAAAGGTTTGGTATCATTTGGCTTGCAAAACAATTTTTTTGGAAAGAGCGTATCGAACATAATTCGGAAAATCATTCTTATTTCGTTTAATTTTCGTGGGCATAGTTATTTAAAAATACTTTTATGCACAATAGCAAAAGTGCATAACAGTCTACTGAAATCACTAATTAAGAAAATAATTACATTGCAATTGTTTTACCTCAGTGTGTTCTTACTTCCGGTTTCTGCCTTTCATTTTATGATTTTGAAATTTGTTTAACGATTTCTTCCGCACATTAATTGACTTTTTTAAGTGATTTTCATTTTATTCATGATGACCTCAATTGACGATAAAATGAGACTGCTATTTTTTCTTAATTTTATAAAACTTTAGTTCAAAATTTAATTCTCTATATCTACCCATAATAATTTTATTTAAATTAAAATGCCACTAGCATAATCTCTTGATAGTTTAATGTGCTATTAGCAGCTGGCCATTAACGCATTTTAATAGCCTGATACTTCGTAATCTAGATCATTCATGTTTAAATAATGAAAGAGTGAGCCTGGCTCATACACGAGCGTGTTAAAATTTGTTCATATATGTTAGCTTGAAAGAGACTAACTAGACTGTAAAAGTTGAGGGATTAAATGTACGCAGCAACTTAAGATGTTTTGAAATATTATTTATCCTTGCAATCAAGAATCACAACCTCTCCTCCCCATTCCCTTTAATATCATTAAGATGTCAGAATACACTTGAGGTTTCCAAACCGCTCATCCCCATCCTCTCTTTAAGCTTTTTTATTTATTTTCAATCGTAGAGATTGCCTTCGGTGAATAGTTATCTTGTACTTAGTCAACTTTAGTATAGACAATTTCAATCATTTTCCTTCGATTTTCTTCCCCTATTTTTTATCGTTATTGTTACAGTATGAAAAACACATGTTTTCGATGCTTAGTTTCAGGATGCTGCGTGATTTCGTCAATTATTTCGAGCTAATATTTATTGCTCCATTTAACATTTTTTAACAGACTTTGTGATGCTTAATGTTGTACACTTTTAAATATTTTTTTAAATATTGGTTTATTTGATTACTAGCAGAAATCGTTTGATTTACAATTCGAATTCTCAGGAATGATCTAAACTTTCAAAAATTTTACTCGGGATACTTCGTAGTACCAATAAAAGTATCACCTCTGAAAATACATTTTAAATTCGGAAATTCTTTTTTTCAGAAAAATGGGCGGACTTCTTTGCCTCACGAATAGCACGTAAAAATATTTATATGGAAAATATTATAAAAAATTATACAAATTTTATTTAAATCCGGCAAAATTTTAATTTTCACCTAATTAAATAAAAAATTAGTCTATATTTTAAAAAATATTATTCTTTCAAATCGAATGCTATTTTAAAATTATTATTTGTCTAATCTTGAAAGCTTTGAATAACAGATTTATATTTTTTCTTTCTTTTATTCAATCTTTTGTCTTTGTCCAAGGCTTTATCTTAGTTATTTCATCATGAGCAGGCGCTGATTTGTTCTTCAAGGAAAATTATAAAGTATGATTATTGGTTAGAATACTTTATTATCGAACTCTTAACATGCCAATAAAAAAGAAAATAGGGTCAACAAATACCTCTAAAAATTGGAAGATAACTCTTGGTAAAAACGTGCGTGATATTTCTTCTTATTAATTATTCTTCATTTTCTTTTATTAATATTCATCAGATATGCGATTTTTAAATATAACATTTGTATTTTCTATTTGTTTTAGTTAGGTATGTGGCCTTTTCTCAAGGTTTCCTTTTAGTTTAGTTTTTTCATTCAGGACTTTTTATTATTGGTTGAAGCTGTTTATTCTCAAGTTAAATTATATAAGATTCTAAACTCAATAAGATTGCACGTTATATGGCTATTTTAAAATAATTCAACAAACGACAGGAAATACTACACTTAAAATGACTTTGAATAAAGTCATATTTTTAAAATCTATTCTTAGAAAACTTCCCATAGCTATTGTTAGTCTAAAGAGAGATTAATAATGAGGGGGTGGGGGGGGGGGGGGTCTGCATTAATCTGAAGCACTTTTAATGAAAAAATTCTACCAAAATAAACTAACTAGCTTTATTTCGTTTTCATTTTATTTTATTATAATTTTTTCATATAGCGGCATATATATATTTTTTTAATTTACCAAAACTAGGGAAAACGGCTTTATCACAATTAACTGTCGAATAACGTGCTTTTATTATAATGAATGTAGTCAGCCACCGTCTGAACTGTATAAAATTTACGAAGAATTTTTAAAGTATATTCTTAGAAAACTTCAGATAACTATTGTTATTCTAAAGAAAGATTAATAATGGGGGGGGGGGGGGGGGAGTGTCTGCCTTAATCTGAAGCGCTTTTAATGAAAATATTCTATCAAAATAAAATAACTAGCTTTATTCCGTTTTCATTTTATTTTATTATAATTTTTAATGTAAAAATTATAGCGCTAGATAGTTCTTTTTTTAATTTGCCGAAATTGGTGAAAATGGCTTTATCACGATAAACCGTCGAATAACGAGCTTTTATTGTAATGAATAAGAATACATTCAAACGTTAATGTATAACTTTCGCCCATCGCAGGAACTTCAGATTTCCAAAACAAGTGTTCAAGAAATTTGTTCAAGAACCTGCACTAGTCATTCGACGATACTAGCAAGCTTATGTTAAACCAAATGGAGCGTTCTTTTCGAATTTCTTGTTTGCTTTCCAAAATATTTAATGACTTTTTTTTTTCTTTGTACGATAGCTGTGTTCGATCTTTAACAGAGTCCTTTTCTACTTTTTCGATTTTGGTTGCAGATTTTTTATGAGGTTATTTTAAATTTTTGAACCAATTTCGACAGTGAAAGTACTTTCATAAAAATAATCTGCAACGAAAATCGAAAATGTAAAAAAAAGATTCGTTTAAAGATTGACCACAGCTATCATACGCATAAAAAAATTATTTTAAAATATTTAAATGTAAACGAGAAATTTTAAAAGAAATCTCTTACAGGATCCACTTTAGCTTGCGGGTTCTATCGTGTTACTAGCGTGGGCTCTTAAGTCAAGGTTTAATATGGTGTATATTAATAGCAATCTTATTAAACGCTGTTTATAAATAATTTACAAATTTTATTTATTTATTTATTTTGCCGCAAATTTTATAAGTATATAGACAATAGTTCAAAAATTAGTAAGGGAAATAAAACTTGCTGTGTTAATTATAGGCTACTCTATATTTCCTGTTAGTTTGATTAGTTTTTTAACCTTTTGAAAGATCTTACCTTTATTAGTGGAACATTACTTTTAATTTGTTAGTAAAATTTCAGAAAGTGATAGATGCTTGTTTGAGCTTAAGCTGGGCAAATATAATATATTAAAATATATTCTACAGTTTATAGAATGAAATGACGTAAATCACATGTAAATGCTATACAAAATCTATAACACTTTTTATATTGTGATATCTGTTGTAGCCGCGTCCTTTTCCAGAATTTAATTCCATTTGTGTTAGATGTATTTTTACGAGATTTATTTTACCTAAAGTCATATATCTAAATTTCTATAAAAGATAAAGCTATTTAACTTGGAACAGTTTTTTTGAGTAATATTTTTTTTAATTGTCTTTGGCATTTTTTCTTTTGAAAATCTGAAAACATACTTTTTGGAGTATTTCTTTTGGACCAAACAGCGCTGTTTAAAAAAGCCTTTTATCATTTTAAAAATTACTAATTTTTTTTAAAAAATAAACTTACTTTTATTAATCATGATCAGAAAATAATATTTTTTCTCTTCTGTACTCACAAATGAAAATAGTGTGTTATTCATTAAGAAATTTCAAGTTTAAAACAATTTTTATAGAAATTTATACAAGTTTTAAGCATTTTTTTGTAATCAAATTGTAAACAGGGTTAAAATTTATTTAATTTTTATTAAATTTTGATTTTTTTTAAGCTATTACATACGGAAAAAAATACACATATAAACATCCATTTCGAGAAAAAAATAATTAACAATAATTATTAATAAAACAGTTAATTAGCCCTCGGACTACCTTAATAAGAAGTTTTATGAAATGCGAGTAAAAATATGTTTGCTTTAAAAGTGTCTTGCAAATTCGAAAGTTAGTCCTATGGTAATTTAGTACGCGACTATTGTTTATTCTTGTTATTCTTTAATAGCAAATATAATTAGACGTGTGCTTAAAAGTGTTAATTTATATGTTCTATGAATTTCTTATTTAATCAAAAACGCTGATGCCATAAAAATGCAAGATAAGATTAGCTTATTTATTTTTGCGATATTTGCCTACCATTTTTGCTTTTGTTTTTCTTGAAATACTTTATTTTAACCATTTTTTTACGTATTAGACTAGAATTAATTAATATTAACTGCTTTTTTATTCGTATTTAATTATATTATTGTTTATTTGCTCTTTTCCGCCAGCTAAAATTTATTTTTTCGTTCGCTTCATTTAGGCTATAATATTTACTTTATGTATCTACTTTATTATCATAATGCATCGAGTAAATTTTTAATTACCTTTGTTCTGCTTTTTATTTTTCTAATTATTAATCGTTCCATACTCTTTTTTAAATTCTCATTGAATTAAGATAATGTATTTTTTTAGCTAGATTATTAACCTGTGTAAATTTCTTGGTCCATTGAATTACTTCCTGTTTTCTGCATCTTTCACCCTTTGTGATCAGTGTTTCAAACATTTCTACTTCCGTATTTTAGCAATGAAGATGGATACTTCATTAAATGCTTCTTCCTTTTCGAATGTTTATTATTTTTTCCATATGATTTAAAGATTTCAAAATAATTTTTTCACTATATTTACAGTACAAATTTTTACGCTCTTGTGCTTCTTCTGTTTATGTTATAATTGGCGTGCATTTTTAATTTATCATTCCTCTTCCTCTATTTTCTTTTTACTAAATTACACATTATCAGTAGAGTAATAAAATAAATGTTTGAGAAATCTAAGTTCACTGACTTTTGCACATGGTGTGATCACAAAAAAAAAAAAAAAAAAAAAAAAAAAAAAAAATGTGCAATTCCATGGACGAGATCATTGCCACCTTCACAAAACGTAGGCTGTTCCATGCCCTCAGAAATAAGCAGTTCACATCCAATTAATTTTGAAAATCTGAAAACAGGGGAGAAGGGAAAATAGTGATTTCCAGAGCCCCGTGTAAAACATAGTTTTTTCCTAACTGTCGGTCTTGACAAATGTACTACACATAGTTGTATGGCCTATTCCACTGATACAGATAGAGATAGAAAGACAGATTAAACTGATTTAAAATGGGAAGATTGAACTTTGCGCCGATATATTAAGAAATAAATGAAAAGCATTAAATAGCACAAGTTGTAAATATGTGTATAAAATGGATGCAGACAGCTGTTTCGGAGCTTCTAAAGCTCCATCATCAGTGCAAAGGTAAAATTGTAACCCTTGCATTGATATGGAGCTTTAGAAGCTCCGAAACAGCTGTCTTCATCTTTTTGTATATACATATTTACAATTTGTGCTATTTAACGTTGTCAATTTATTTCTTAAGATAGACAGATTCTCTCTCTTTCTCTGTCTATTATAGAAAGAGGCAGAATTAAGGCAATTAAAGTGTTAAAACAAATGTATAATAGCAGGGTTGCTATGGGCCAGTAAATTTGGGTACCACTACTTCCGAATAGCAATATCCGTTTTCTATTTCTTGAGTTAAATTATGCATTTAAATAAGGTGACAATTAGCATTTGTTAATAGTGATACTCAAACGTCCTGATCCGAAGCAACACTATCAACTTTTCTTTTACTTACAAGTCAAAATCATTTACCTCAAAAAGCAGATACAGTGATTATGCTTTATTTATTACACTTTATTTATTTATTTATTTATTTATTTTTACACCTGAATGAAGATGGATTGAATCGAAAGCCGAAGAACATCGATGTTTTATATAATTTAATAGCGCCAAACTGTTTTATTTTTTCTTTCATACATTTTCTTTATTGTTATGCGTCATACGCATCTTTAAAATTCAACAATTTCACATTGTTTCTTCAAAAATATATTTAAAAGAACGGAAAACCTTGGATGACATTTTTATTCGGAAGCTGTTACGCACGCATGTTCCAGAAAAGAACAAACAAAACCCATGCTCTTTATACGATCCCAGTATACGATCTCGTTTTAATAAGAAGCCAGCTATCTATTAAAATTACTGTAGTGTGTAATGACGAAAGTCTATTTATTTATTTATTTTTATTTTTTGTGCCCGAAAAAGGATGCATTAAATTGCAATCTGAAGGAAACTCAGTGCTTTATATAATTTAATACTGCCCAACCTCGACCTCCCCCCTTTTTAAATATTGCTATGTTTCAATCTTTCTTTTACCAAATTCAAAAAATTATCTTTGTTTCTTCAAAAAATATATTTAAACGAACGAAACACCCCGGATGACATTTTGTTCGAAAGCTGTCACGCACGCATGTTCCACAAAGATACAAACAAAATCCACGCCCTTTAACCGCAGTATACGATCTCTTCTTATTAGGGAGTCCTCTATTGAAATCACCGTAGTGTGTAACAGCGAAAGTAGAAGACAATCGTTTTGTCAAATTTATCCAACCCAAGTGATGAAGCAGATCGTGCCGCTTGGCCAAGGGGGCGTGAAATTTTATTGAGAGATCTGCGACAGTTGGGAATTAACACCGCTTGTCGGTCGGTAGAAAGGAACTGGAATCGGACTTCATTTTTTCCCCGCAATTTCACATTCATTGTAAAATTTAATTTATCAGATGACAATGCTTTGCAGACCAATCCTTTGATATTGTTTATTTATTAATCGGTATGTTCTTTATGAAATTAAAAATAAGAAATCTCTTAAAATTTTACAATTGTTGCAAATTCGGTTTTAATAGTTAATACTTTTTCAGCTACTATTTTGGTGTTATTTATTCCTTAGTCGATGATCAGAAATTCATATTAAGCTTTATAAAACTGAAAATTTAACCTATCTTTAAAATTTTACATTTGGTGTAAGTTTTAATTTCCCAAAAGATAATTACGTTATTTAATTATTACGTGAAATTGAGGAACTGAATTCGGACTTTATAAAATTCAAACATAATTCCCCTGCCTCCTTCATCCTCCTTCTCCGCGACTTAATATTATACATTTTGTTATAAATTTTATTTTATGTAAATATCATTTTTCTTTTTGTCTCTCTTATTTATCAAATCGGCATTAAAAAATTGATCTTAAACTTTATAAAATTTGTATTTTATCTTCTCTTTAAAATTTCACATTTGGTGTAAATTTTAATTTTCCAAAAGACAATGGTGTTATTTATTTATTAATCTAAATAAAAAAAAATAAAAAACTAAAATCGGCCTTTATAAATTTCGATCATACCCCCCGGCCTTCCCTTTCTTAATATTTTATATTTCGTTGTAACTTTTATTAACAGAAAGACTCCTACTCCTTTAGTATTATTTAATTACCAAACCGACATTAAGAAAGTAATATCGAATTGAACACTTCATTCTGCCGTTTAAGACTTTGTATTTTGTTGCGAGCTTTAATTTACAGAAGAAATTGTTTCCAGAGCTGATTTTTTTTTACATTTATTATCGGTGTTATTTATTTATTTACTGAGACTACGAAATTGAAACCGCGCTCTTTAAAAATTCACAATCTAATCTTCGCCTTTAAAGTTTTACATTTTATTGCAAATTTTATCTAACCGAAAGGTAATTAAAATTTTGGTATTATTTATTTATTAACATTAAGGAACTGTTATGGGGCTTTATAAAATTCAAAACTTATTTCTTCCTCTTAATATTTTACTTTTTATTGTAAACTTAAATTTATCAGAAAATGGCGTTTAACCTACTACTTTTTTGGTGCTATTAAAACTTAATTCTTCCCTTTTAGGATTTTGCCTTTTGTTACTAACTTAAATTTAACAAAAGATACTGTTCCTAGAACTACTTTTTTATATTCTTTATTAATCGACATTAAGAAACTGAAATCCGACTTTATAAATTTCTAATCGTATTTTATAACGGAACTTTATTCCCCGCCCTTCTAAATTTTACATTCGGTGTAAATATTAATTTGCCAGAAAATAATGTTTTGTGAAGTACTGTTGGTTGTATTTATTTGATAACCATTTCAATATACAAGGTGAGTGTAAAATATCATGGGACAAACTATGAGGGGTGGTATAGCTCACTATAACAAACAATTATTGTAGAGGAATATATGACGGAAGTGACGCGTTGAGGTACAAACACCAGGGGGGCAATTTGGCGCTTTTTTTTATTTCAAAATTTCTAATTCATACCAGAAAATTCCTATACTATTCTTTACTGTATTTAAAACAGACATTCCATGATTACAGAAAGAAAAAATTCTTCTTTGAAAATTTCTGATATGAAATCGACATTTTTGAATAAAAAAAACTCAATTTCTATTTCTTGTCATGTATTTCCCGTGTTTGACAAATTTGCCAGTTTTGTGTTTTTTTTTATTCAAAATTTTCGATTTCATACAGGAAATTTTCAAAGAAGAATATTTTCTGTGTGTAATCATGAAATGTCTGTCTCAAATAAAGAAGAGAATAGTATAGGAATTTTCTGGCATGAATGAGAAATTTTGAAATAAAAAAAGCGCCAAATTGCCCCCCTGGTGTTTGTACCTCAACGCGTCACTTCCGGTCATATAGATTCCTACACAATAATTGTTTGTTATAGCCCCCAAAGCTCTACCACCCCTCAAAGTTTGTTCCATGATTTTAGACTCACCCTGTATAACGAAAGATGAGGGTAAGGATTTGACCAAATATATTTTTCAAGATGCATATATATTAATAAATAATTCTGAAATAGATTTTATTTTAAAAAGTACATTGATAAAAGATAGTTCCATGTTAATTTTATTAAGATTTATTTATACTCATATTTTCTATCGCCTGTTTCTCCTCCAATGCTTTGACTTTCATACAGAATATTGAGAAGAAAATTATTTTTCTAATGTAGCTTACATCATGCTTTCTACTGAAAATAACTACTGAAACAAATATTTTTATGTGGAATGTCTTAAAAAATATATATCGAACGCATTATCAGGAAAGGACGTTTAAGGCTGTTCTCAAATCCAAAGGGTCAACTTTCTGACATAAGTTTTAATTCATTTTTTTTCGAAAACGCATGAAACTAGAAGTTATTGTTATTCAGAAACTATGTCATCGAACTGTTTTTCCCGTTTTCTTCTAAACGTAATTGATCTTTCAAAAAATACTGTCAAAGTTGGCATTTTGAACTGAACTTCCAAACGAAAGAAGAAAATCCAGTCAATAAGGGGAGAAAAATGCCGTGTCAGGTGATCAAAATCGCTTGTAACTCAATAGGTAATTTATTGATCAAAAACTGGAAAAAACAGTTCGATTCCAAATCGCTTCCATGGTCAGGCTTTTCAATTTTATATCTTTCCGTTGAAAAATAAATTTGTAAATGTGTCAAAATGTTTTGCGCTTGTTGAGCAGAGCAGTTGAGAACAGCCTTAATGTTAGAAGTTGAGAGAAACTTTTTTTATTTTTGCCTTTTTCAAATCCAGCAAAGTTTTAGTATGAGATCTGAAGAAAAATTCTTGAACGTTTCGTTTGAAAAAAGGTTAACTGAACCAGGAAGTTTATATGAAAATTGCAGTGATTGGCATAACAGTATAGATGCCAAATTTTACGCTTTTTTTGTTACCACGAAAATTTAAAAGTAAATTTTGCCTCATTTAATCTGCGGTTAAATAAGTCAAAAAAAATTTCTACATTTTAGTGGCAACAAACAAGCGTAAATGTTCGCAGCTGTGTAATAGGCAAACAAACCCAAAATTAATTATATATATATATATATATATATATGTGTGTGTGTGTGTGTGTGTGTGTGTGTGTGTGTACATGAGACTATACTTTTTAAATAATATCTGGTTTATGTGGTGTTTGTGATTTCATATTATTGATCATTTTCATTATCTTTCAATGGTATTATTGTACAGAAAGTTTATATATACATATGAACGGTTCGACTGTCTCTCTTAAATTAATTTTCAATTATACCGTAAGAGTTATGCATACAATGTTTGAAACAAGTTTTATACAATGCAAAAAGATAATTTGAAATGTGATAAAAGAAATTAGAACGTAAATGATAAAGAATACAAAATATAATAAAAATCATAATGATTCTAAATAATAAAATCACTGTTACAGTCATTATTGTCTTGAGGGATGCAGTGATATCGTTAAGCATATTTGTTCAATAAAAATGCTTCTTTATATTACTTTTTTAGGAGATATATATTGAATTAATTAACATAAAACAATAACAGGTGAATTGGTTTAGATCATTTATGCATCTCTGAGTTTGCCCTTGAACACTTCTTTAAACAGCCCCCCCCCCCCTCCACCTCTTAACAAAATAAAATAAAATAAACTTTTCTTTTTTTTTTTTAAGTGTGTCTTGTTATTCTAGATTCCAAATTGATGTGCTTTTCTTTCCTTCTTGTATAAAGAAGTGAGATTTGTTTATAGTTGTTTGTAGTTTTGATACTGTGAAAACTCCCAATATTTTAAATGCTTTATGAAAGGTACGTTAGAATATAGAAAAATAACTTTTTTATTTTTTCCATTTTGAATTAGAATGTCCAAAATAAATGCATGAATGGTTAAACATAATTTAGTTTGAACATCGTGTGAAGTACAAACGGACAACACGTATATTTGTGAGTCGAAGAAAAGGCGGTTGTTTTCCTAGCCGAAATTATCACTGTTTGCTTTCTGCTAGTAGTGTCTTAACAAAATTGTTATTAGTTATGCAAACGTAATTTCTTTTTCTAAAGTGTTAGCGGAACGTTTTTATGAAAAATACATGTCGTATGAAATAAAATGTCCAAAAGTGGAGACGATTAAGTCTGACATTTTTGTGTATTTCTGTTAAAGTACAATTTCAGAGAAATTTTGTATTTTTCTTCAAGACTAATTAGGAAAATAAATAAATAAAATAAAATAAAAAATTCATTTAATATAAAAAATTAACTATAATGATTATAAATTCAACATATTTCTTCACATAAAGAGTAGGGATGGAAAGAAATACAACAAATATTTGTGTGAATTTTATGATATTGTTTTCAAGTATTATTATTCATAAATTTTGCTTTTACAAGAGTGATAAATTTAATTAAAGACTGATTGCATTTTGTACAGTAGTATAATTGGTAAAGTCTAACTTTTAGCTAGTAATTTTAATGAAACCCAACCTTGCATGTCAATGTTTGTAAAAGATTTTTAAAGATCATAAGTGTGTCTTTAATGCTGTGATTATAATTAACTAAGAAATAAAAATTAAGTAAAATAAATCCTTTCGGTAACATTTTTTAATTAAAAATGCATTTAACTAAATTCAGCTTTGTGATAAAGCGAAATTCTGATTCCGACTCTCTTTCTTATCTCTTTCTCTTCTCTCTTGTTTTGTCTTTGTTCTCTGTAATATTTTACAACTCTTAAAATCAATATTTTGGAGTAGTTTTGGATTTGTAATAAAATGATATTTTTAAATGTAAAAATTCTTTCCTCTATCGATACAAAAGTACACTTTAGAGCATTTACAGATATAAAAAATAAATTTTAAAATCTAATTGACGTTTAACATTCTGATATAGGATGCATTCTTCAGTTCATACACTTTCTATGACACACATTTTAGAAAATATTCGCATAAGTTTTATCCACAATATCAATTTTGCAAATAATAGTTTGTGTTTATGATACGCCGCTTTTAGAATCAGTTATATAATTAGTTCACGTGCGCTCTCCTCTTTACATTGTTTCGTTTCAGCGAGAACCCAATAACTTGAAATGAAAGAGACGGACCTAAAATGCTTTAGTGCTGCCATCTGGTCTTGCAATAGCTAAGTAGAGAAATAAAGGTTTCCATTATGAAATACGGATTTAAAGTGAAAATAAATTATTTATAAGTCCAACGAAACTCCAAATAAAATTTCAAATGTGAAAAAAAATAGGCTTTTAGTTGTTTTAAAAAACACTGAGAAGGTCTGTGAGGAAAATTCTTAAATATAGAATAAATATATATTTTTGCACTTTCAATTGTTATCTGCTTGCTACTAGCACTCACTGTTGAACATTTACAATGTCAATGTTGTAATGTTGAAATTTTGGAATGGAGCTTGACTCTTTGTTTAAAATAAAGTAAATTGAATGTCTTCAATTTATTTACCGAGGTTTTATAATTATTGTTTATTACTATCTGGAAAAGAGAGAAGCTAGTATAGTATACTACAGTGTATGTGGGAGAGAGAGATGGGGGAGGAATTTCGCAAATGTAAATTTATCTCTTGATAAAAACAAAAATAAATCATCCGAAAATTCAGAGAAAATGCTTAATTAAGAAAGGTTTGCAGTCTGAAAGAAATTGAGTTTTGTATAAACATAGATTAATAAAAAATAAATTTCTTAAAATAGCTAAACATCATAAATAAATTTTTATTTGTTCGCAAAATTAAAAGTAAACAAAAATTTAAAGGTCATTTATAAATTAGACCATTTTTGCCTTAAAAATAGGAATGCATCCTTCAAAACAGCAAAATTTCTAAAAAAATAAATTCATGAGACCTACTTTAAAATTAATAGACGCAAACAAATAGAAATTAGACTATTCATGAAACAAAAAGCTAACGAACTAAAGATTTAAAGGCAATGCATTAAAGGAAAATATATTGCTTTGAAAAAAATGAATGTATCTTTTAAAAATATTTGAATTTCACAGATATAAAAATCACCTTACAAAATTAAGAAAAACCAGACAGTCCACCTGTTCATAAAAGTGCCGGTAAATTAACTAGAATCTCCAAGGCCATTCATATAATATAATTATATTGGCTGTAAAAAAAATCTAAATCCTTCAATGCATGTGGACATTTTTTTTTTTTTTAAATACTGCGTCGATAAAATATTTAGATTAGAAAAATATTGACAGATTAGGAGGTAAAATGAGAATTTTTTATAAATAAAACTACATCTGAAAAATTTTAAAAAGATAAATTCGGTTAGACTCTCGTATTCAGCTGATTCGATGTTTATTAGAACAACGTAAACTATCATTAAATTCATACGTAAGGAATAAGAAGAAAAATAATTCTCTGAAAATTGACCGCACCATTTATTACCCGTCAGAAAATTTAAAAAAAATGTTACAATTCCACAATGTTAATAGCAAACCGTAGAAAATGACTAATTTAAATGTACAGCAATAAATATGTTTTAAACTAAAGTAATCAGGGTATAAGTCCATAATTAATGTACGGGAAAAATGATGCTGCTCTAAAAAAATTATCGTTTGTTTCATACAGTGCTGCCAGATTTGGGACTTCTTTAATTCAGATTATTTGACTGTCACCACTTTTTTAAAATAGTATAATTCGCCTTATTTTTCAGATTTTTAATCTATTTTTAAATTTCTATTTCAAAAAAGCGGTGACAATCAACAATCTGGGGGCAAAAATGTCCCCAATCTGGCAACACTGGTTTCATAGTTATGAAAATAATAATTTCGCCAATAAACTTTAAAAAAGACAAATATTATGAAAATAAATCCAACTGTTTGCAAAAATAAAAGTCAGATAAGTTTAAAGAACACAAACATGTCAATTTGAAAAGCGATTACAGCTTTATAAATGTTTGAATGACCACAGATATAAATTAGTCGGAGAAATCTTTAAAAACTACTTAATTCAGATATACAGCAATCCATCTACGCATAAAACAAAGCAAACCATCTGTATGTTCATAGTTAATGAATGAGGCGAAGACATATTGCCCTGAAAATGACCGCATCCCATAAGAAGAATTTCATGAGAAAACCTTAGAGAGGACAAATGATAAATATTGACATAAATATGTCTGTCTGTATGTAAATCAGGTCTCGAAATGAAAAAATCCATGAAGCGGAATGCTAATTCAAAATTTTTGTTTACTAAATTTTTTTTGAATGTATAGACAAATTAATATCTAACAATAAAAACAATTCTATATTCTAAATAACAACAACAAAAAAGTTACCGAGAGTATAATAGGCTATGTACATAAAACTAATATTGTTTTAATAGTTGCACGAACCGGAACAAAATTTACCATAATTTCACGAAGCGAAACAATATTTGTCATAATTTCACGAATCGGAATATCGTTCCGGTTTGCTCCGGTTCATTTCTAGCCCTCGTATAAATGAAAATAAAGTAAGCAAAATAAAAATTTAGAGGTAATGCACAGAGCATAGGTTTATTGCCTTGAAAAGTAACTGCATTTTTAAGAATGTTTGAATCATCACAAATATAAATTCTGTAGAAAAACAAAAGACCTTTAAAAATTACTAATTCAGAAATACAGCATTTCATCAGTTAAAACTAAAACTACTGCGTGTATCGTGTAGAAGATTGTGTACATAGCTTCAAACGTCTACGAGTGTTTTTCGCTACTAATTTCAAAAATAATTTCTCTTATTCAATCGCAGAAATCTGCAGTTATAACTTTGATTAAATAAAGCGACGATTTTTAATCTAAAATATTAGCGTTATATAGTAGAGACAAACAATCGTAAAATATTGATAATATAATACCACGGTTTAGATGTCTCCGCCGCCATAGGTTTAGCGATAAAAAAAAAAAAAAAAAAAATAGAGTAATCCGGGTGTAAATTCATAGTTAATGGGTAAAACAAAACATAATGCCAAGAAAAATAACCACATAGTTTAATTTCATAAAAATAATCTTTTCGGTAAAAATTAGGAAGAACAAATAAAGTTAGGAATTTAACTAGTCATAAAAATTAATAAAAGCCAACTGAAAATTTAAAGGTAATGGACACAAACATCTTGCCCTGAAAAAGTAATTAGATCTTAAAAAATACTGGATTCGTAGCAAAATATAAATTTTCTATAAAAAAAAAAAGACCCTTAATATTACTAATTCAGATAGACAGCTATTCACCAGTTAATAAAACAAAGTAATCCGCGTGTAAGCTCATAGTTAATGGTATAACATGAAAAGATACTGCACAAAAAAATGACCGCATCCTTTAATCCCATAAGAAGCCCTCCAAAAACGCCATGACCGAATTTTGAACCTCCCCCTCTAAATTCATAAGATTTTGATCACCCTTTTTGCTGCTCGATACCGGCCTCATTTTTGGTTCTAAAGCTTCCCATGAGATACTCAGAAGGTCAACTTTTTAAAGAACTTTTCAATTGGGGTCACAGTTTTTCCTAGCTTGTAATGAGTCAAAAGATTTGACCCAGTGAATTTCTGGGGACTTTTTTATTTCGATTTTACACACCTCGTATATTGTTAAAGTCTTTGCTTTCGACAGCCTTGGCACTGGTAAGAAAGGGGAAGGAGCTTTTTTTTTTATCCTTTCAGAAGAAAAGGATGGGTCTCAAAAATCTGGATTTTTCCTTGCCTATAGCTCGTAGTTAAATCATTCTTGTCATGCAAGGAATAGCGATAAGCGGCCATCTGTGCTGCATCATTTTAAATATGTGTCCTCGGCAATAACGGAAAAAATGCTAAACATTTTTCTAACTTTTTTTTTGGAATTTGCATTTTACAGCTCACTAAATTAGCTTAAATTTACTAATTTTCGGACTCAAATATATATAATTTGTATACTTTTTACGAAACATTACTTCTTCTTCTCTATCTTAATATTGTTATTTCCAGGATGCTATTTTTTTTTTTTTTTTTAATACAGGCAAACTTTAAATTTTCTTCATGTAATAATGGTATTACTATTAGAAGTAGTAAGGAATATCGATAATTAGCTATCTGGGTTGAGGCATTTTAAATCGTTTAGTCGGTGATAATGAAAAGAAAATACTCCTTAAAAATTAATTTACACCTTAATATACTAGCTTAATTTTTCTCATTTCTGAACCAAAATGTACAAAATTTGTATATTTTTGTAGGAGATTAAATTTGCTTCCCTATTTTATTTTTTATTTTTGCCAGAAGACTCCTTTTTCCAAAGAGTACAAAAAAAAAAAAAAAAAAAAAAAAAAAAAAAAAAAAATACGCTTAATACATAAACATCCTCACAGATCGTAAGATTACACAAATTTTGTTAATTAAAAAAAAAAAAAAAAAAAAAAAAAAAAAAAAAAACAGTTGACGATCCAGGGAAAATTTGCGGCCTATTTAGGGCCTCTTCACAAAAATTCATTTAATAAAACAGGTCGCTTCACAAAATTCATTTTAATAAACTAGGGCCCCTTTACAAAATGATTGTGTAATTTGCAAACAAAGCAAGTTCACCAGAAAGGAGAACTTTAGCAGATGGACTTAAAGAAGTTATTATAATTAATAAACGTTTCGTTCGAATTTGTATAACTAGATTTCATCTTTCGTTACAAAATATTATTTTTTGCAAAAATATACTAAATTTCACAATAATAACTTTTATAAAATGATCCCCAAGGAAAATAACATGCATCGACACGTGATAAAAAGAAAAAACAATTTCCTAAATAAAAAATGGATTAAGCCTAAGTACACGAACTTTACCGAATATTATAATAGATGATTACAATAACAAATATGAAGAATTATAAAATTATTATTTTTATTTTTATAAATGTTTTAATTAATAGTGGTACGTTTTAGATTATGGATGGAAGTGATGCATGCATGTATCAATGTTTCCCCGCGTTTGAGGTAGTTTAATACGCACTCCAATTAAAAAAAAAAAAAAAAAAAAAAAAAAAAAAAGTAGACCGTTCCATTTTTATTACCTTTTGGCAATGGTTCTGATTAAAAATTTGTTCTAAATAAGTTACTTATTGTTAGATAGACACTTAACACATCCGAATAGATTTCTCTATTGTTATTGTCGGTCTTCTTCCTTTTTTTTTACTCTGAGGGGGTGGCGCGGGGGGGGGGGGGACACTATCTCCTCCTACAGTGTTTCGAGTTTTATAAATATACATAATTTTACCTTAAATCTAGAGAAATCCAAATAACTAAATAAATAAACTATATTTAATCGGTGTTGATTACAGGAGTTTCAATAACTGTAAAAATGTCTCATCTTTGCAACTATTCCTAAAACTAAAAATAAATCTGATCTGAATACAAAGTGATGAATAGAATCATATTAATTGCGACTGGATTCATCTTATCTTTAAATATACAAAAGTGATCCATATAAAAATTCCACATATTCTGTCTTGATAATAGATATGAATATATGATGACACAATTTAGGCAAATGTTTTCACTAATGGTCGAAAAAATAGAATAAAGATAAACATAAAAGAAAAATATTTATTATTTAAATGTGCATTTCAAGCATAGAAAAATACTAAATTTTGATTTGCATAATAAATTTAAATGAGGTTTTTATTTACAATTTTGATTAAAATATTTTTCAATAAAAAATACTCTATAAATATTAATTTTTAAAATATGTATTATACCATAAGATTTTCATTTGTTATTCTTTTTATTTTAGGTAAGTTTTGTAACGTGAATTATTGAAGTTTTGAAATGTTTACAGTAAGTACTTCTTAATTTCCTTGTTGGGTGTATATTAATAATTATTCTTTTTAATTAGCCTTATAATTAACAACCGATATAATGTTTTCCATTTACTAACACAATACAAATAAATCGTACACGACTGCCGTTATCCGACCTCGGTGTATGTAAAATGCATTGAAATACACTGCCCGCTTTTCCATCTTCCGATTCAATGACGATTTTGTCATCATAGTGTATATAAATGTATTCTGCGTACAATCGATGGCGGATAACGACAATCGTGTATGATTTATCGGTGTCGTTTAGGTAAACGGAAAAGCACTCTTATTAGGAGTAAAAACAAGCGACCCCTCATATTACTAATTTCCCCTGAGCATAACGAAAGAAAAAATTCTTTTTGTGTAGTAAAGTTTCAAATATAAGCTGAAATTACCAATATTTGCTTGCCTAAATCACAATAACTTATTTATTTTTTAATAATAATAATAATAATAATAATAATAATAATAAAGAAAACTATTCTCCATTTTAATCTGGCCACCTGTGTTAATGAAAAATAATATCTTTGATTTCCTGACTTTCTCAGAATTTTTGAATTGTAGTTAAAACTAATTCATTGCATGAGTGAGACAACAGTTTCGTCAAATATTTGAGAGTTTCCATTTCGTTAAAAGTCACGTGATTTTGATACGAAATGATTGTCAAAAATAACGAAATATAGGCTCAAGGATTGCTGAATCGTCAAAAGTGAGAATTTTATTTCGGAGAGTGCAATCTGTCAATTTATTCCTTTTAAAAAAAGGGGGTGGGGGATACTGATATTGAAGCTTAACAACTTTATAGAAAACTCCATAATATGTTATATTTTTTTCATGTAATCAAAATATTTAGCTGCGTCAAAATTTCATTAATGACTCTTGCTCAACTGCATTCTACGATTATCAGTACGACTGACTTAATAAAAGAAAACGGGAGAGAAATTAATTAGTAACTTATAAGAAGACATTAAAAGCATACACAATGAAATATACAATTCTACTAGTGTAGAACAAACGTATTACAGCAATATAATATATCTATAACTATTAAATCGCTACTTTGTGTCTATTTCAGTACACTAAAAAAATACAAATGTTTCTTATCCCTTTCAGGGGCAAAGTACTTCTATTCGTAAAATACTGAAATGATTGAATGATACCGGAATTTAGAAACAAATTTATTTGAAAATAAGTAAAAGCTTCATGTAATTAATAAAAGGAAAATTTTCAATAAAACATTCTGGTGTCAATGTACCATTTTCGGATTAAAATTAAGTGGTCCAAAAAGGAACCACCGCCCCTGAAAGGGTTAATCTACAAAAATATAATATAACCACCAACGAAAATATGTAATCTAATAACCTTTTCTGAGTTATCCATGATTCCGAAAAGTACTCTTTATCAGTAGAGACGTCAAAAATCAATATATTTTCAAGATTTAAAGAATCATATAAAAAAACAAAAACTCTTTTGCTACCACTTATTTTTGGAAATGTTTCATAGTATTTTTATACTGCATTAATTAGTTTTCTAAAACCGGAATATCGGTTTTATAATGATATTTATTATCAATTAAATATTTTTAGTTGCATAATTGCATTTATAAATGCGGGAGTAAGAAAATAATATTAATTTTAATGTTCCTGGTGACGCAGTTAATTTGTAATGTTTCTCTGCAAAACGTGTTTGTTAAACATGAAAATGTTTACTTGAGAATTGATACATCCGAAAACCCTATAGTCCGGGTTCAGGAAACTGATTAATACACTGTAGAAATTACTCGGAAACTTTTCCGAAACGGTTTCTGAACATAAAGAATGTTTTTCGAAATCATGGGTAACTTGGAAGAGGTTATTGTACATTTTCGTTCGTGGTTATTTTATTTTTTCCTAGATTTTGAAACTTTTTTTTTTTTTTTTTTACACTGCAATGTTAACAAAAGAGGGAGATTAAAAAAGTAAAATATATAATTATATATAATTAAATATATATAATAAAATATATACAAATTAATTATAAAATTATAATACGTATAATTAAACAAATCAGAACAGTGCTGTAAAAAAATTTAACAATAAGAAAATGACCATTTTTATGGTTACAAACTTTGAATTTGTTGGACCGTATTTATAGATAAGATTACTTAACAATATTATGAAACGTACCCACTAGTCAGGTTAACAATAAAATTACGTTTTTTTTTTTTTTTTTTACCAGATTCGTGAAAAAATGCTGGAAGACAGTTTTCTTTATCACTGACTGATCTAAATCTTTGTAAATTAATACTGTTTTTTTTTTTTTTTTTTACATTCTCTAGATTGGTTGGTTGTGTTTATGACGGCCAATTATCAACACGAGGGATATAGGCTCAAAGGGGGGGGGGTGCCTTCCGTGGCGGTCTTTCTAAGGGAACCTAATACGTATTTACGCGTGGAAATGCACGGTTCAAAGAAAACCACGAAAACTCCGAACGATTAGGCCGACGGACGAGATTGGGTTCGAACCCAGCACCTCCCGTCTACCAGCTTCGAGAGCAGAACATCTTGGCCAATGGTGGGGCTACATTCTCTAGGCAAATGGTAAAGTGGGTATAAAATAGTTACTCAATCAATCATGATTTTAAATAAAAAATTTAACAGCGTACGAATGTACTGTTAAGTAGTTGATAACAGTACATAAAATTCATCATCTTTCTTGAATATTACAGATGAACTGCTCTGAAGCTTCAGCTTCTAAGAAGGGATAATTGAATCAACCTGTTATGGATTAAATCATCGAGAACAGAGTAAAGGTCAATCTTATTTTCACTATATCGCAGAATTATCCATTTTATTGAATTAATTCCTGGTGCGTAAATGTAATTCGCGTAAACAGCGAGAACGGTACATAAATTCGATTTCTTAAAGAGAATGAATAAATAAATAAATAAGCTGGATCTTTTATAATTTGGAATACGTTAATGAAATTTTCATTTTCGAATGCAATTTTAAATACATAATATACGAGAAAGACACTTGAAACATCTTTAAAATCTTAATTATCTTCATGAAATTGTGTTTTATCATCGAACTTAAGTCCTTTAAAGCAGAAAAAAATTAATCCCATTGAGTTAAATCTCATTTTCTGGGAGTAGAAAAAACTATTTAACATCAACAATTCCTTCTCTTGACAACGTTGTCGAAACCAAATTTTCTCCGCACCTACACTTAAGTGATTTCGAAAGAGAATCAATATCTCATTTTAATAGTAAATTATGCGGTATATAATATGAGGCAGATTTATTTTTATGCGTACGCACTTTATCATTTTTGTGAAAATTTATTTTTTTACATGTATTATTTTACATTACTTGCTTATTTGATTACTCATTAAAATTCTAAATATTTTATTTAAATAAATGCTACAAAGTATTGGATGTTAAATTTCGGTATGAGCTTCACACGACCATAACAGCGTTTAAATGAATTCGTACTCATGTGCTAAGTAAATAAATACATAAAAGAAATCTGCACGGCTTTCTTTACAAACATAGCTAGTAAAGCATTGCATTAGAATGTAATCGTCGAACTCTAAATTATACAATCTTTCAGTATCTTTGTATTTCTTACACATTAGTTATGCGTAGGACCCTTCATAAAAATTTATTTCTGTAATTTCCTAATAATTATAATTGTTAATGGGCGATTATTCTTTGAAAATAAAGAATAGAAATATAATTATCAGAAAATTAAAAACTTTTACGAAATTTCCATCACAAAACTTCATTTACCCATATTAAAAGTTAGCTCCATATTTATTTTCAATATAAATTCGATGTTTGTAAAATGTTTATATAATATTGAAAATATTATTACATATCTATATTAAAGAAATATTTGGAAAAAGAATTAAATATTTTTCAGAACATACCCGTATTTCCCATACATTAATATAATCTTTTTAATGTTTCTAAATAATTTGCCAATATTTTCGCCAATAAGTAAATATTTCCAATGTTAAACTAGTAAATAAAATAATGGATAAATATTGGTTTACTACTAAAATTGTCAAGGAGAAAAGAACCTCGCGCAAAAAAAAAATAAACAAATACAAGTTCAGGCTGAACTTTCTTTTGAAGTTAACAAAAAGAGGATTTTTTTCTCTAAACTAAGCTACATAAAAGCAGATTTTTATTATCGGTATTTAATATATTTTCTTTGGGAAGAGAAAAATAAAGGTTTCATTTCCATAAAATCTTACGAAATTTAACATCGTAATATTTTTCATTTTTATGACGTTGCCATAAATATACTTTTTTATCCACTATTGCACCAGAACATCGATAATGCGGAGAGAACCCTTTTCTTCTGAAGGGATTCGGAGAGAGAAAGAAAAGTAGGTGAAGGTTCATCCGACGTATTGAGCATATGCCGAGAAAAATTCTTCCCTCATTGTGCTCTACATATTCAATTATTGTGTCACTTTCACTTGACAGCAGGATCCATAGCCACTACTTTTAAAAAGTTCCTTTTGAGATATTACATTTAAGACTGCATAATGCATATTCATAGATTTTTTTTCCCCTAATGCAAAATTGGAAATCCGCGATTTTCCGCTTTTGCGGCTTTTTCTGTACCTTCATTTTTTCGAATTTGGAAATCTTTTTTCTATTAATTTCATTTTAACGCTTTCTTTCTTGTTTTTATGCATTTCCCGTGCTCTCAGCTCTTTCCTGTTTTACGCATTTCTCGCAATCCTATGCTTTCTGCTTTCTCGTACAGGTCACGAATCTTGGATTTTCCACGTTTAGTGAACAAATCGTGGAAACATATACTTTCGTTTAGTATTCAATTTGCGAACTATTTTCGTTTTTATTCAGCCACTCTTTCCTGTTGCATGTATTTCCCACAATCCTTCATACTATTGTTCCTTTCTTTTTTACTTTTCATCTGCTCAGAGTTGTTTTCCTTTCGCAAAATTCTTAAATGATTTGTTATAGTATTTATTTGGGAAAATCTGGGGGGTTTTTTCCCCCTTAAGCATGTTATTCATTTTATTTTGTACGGATTGGAAAAGTTATAATTTAATTTTGCTTTGTGAAATTTAGCTATACTGCAGTAAAGAAGAACTTATATTCGTATTTCCTTATACAGGGAAGGAGTCTAAATTGAACTAAATTTGCGGTGAATTGCTGTAAGCAGATAATAAATAATTCTTTTATTATTATTATTATTATTATTATTAATATTAGTGGCGGTGGTGTAAGTGTGTGAAGTTGCATCTGTGTTTGTATGTTTCATGTGTACGCTGAAGCGACATAAAAATTTTAAAGCCTGAAGCTTTTTTTTTTTCTATTCCAATTGTCTGAAAAACAAAAACTATACTACTACTAATAATAATAATAATAATAATAATAATAATACAGAGAAAATCTTTCATTTGTTCAAAACGTATGATAATTTTGATTTTAGTTTAAACTAAAATATTCTTTTTAATCCTTGATTAGAATATGTAAAATGTTATGACTATGAATGATTTCAATATGATTTCTGGAAACATAGATTAAAATTCCTCCTACACTTTTAAAAATTTGTCCCAAACTCTCTAGTCATTCGACCTTTTTTTATGGTTAAATAAACATAATTTAACTCTATTCTGACCATAATATGGGCGGAATGGAATTAAATTAAGTTTATGTAACCGTTTTCTATGAAAAAGGTCGAATAAAAACGGTGAAAAAATCGCGAAATTGACTAAGAAAGTTTGTCTGTTTATTTTGGCTCTAAACGTAACGTTTTTTAAAATGCATGCATTATTTCCTAAATAGAAAACACTACATTGTTATGGCATCCTTTCAATGTGGAGTTTATATAAAATTTAATTCCTGTAATATTAAAGGGAAATTCGAAGGCTACAATAACTGTAACATTTTATTTTTGCCTGTGTAAGTAATTTTTGAAAATGGGAACTAGCTTGTGCGATTCTGAAAACGAGAAGGAAGCTCCGCGAAATGCGTTGAAGGATCGGGGGAGAGTGAATTTAAAAGATGTAGTGCCGGTGAGAGTACACCGGAGCAATCCTATCACAACAACTTATTCTTTGGAGTAATTGGAGTTAATTCTGGGGTTTCGAACTTATAAGTGTTCGCTGTCCGAAAATGATCATGCGAACTATGCAGTGGGACTCATCATCTGTTGCATATCAAAAGTTTCTACGAATATGGGATTCGCATGAAAAAAAAAAAAGTACGTTAAGTGCATTAATATTTTTTTTTTTTTTTTTTTTTTTTTTTTTTTTTTTTTCACATTTTCATACGTGATTTTTTCCCCTTTCCAAATAAATGCTTTTCATTTTTGGAGAAAACAGTTTACTGTAGAATAAATTAATTTTTGTATAGAGTTCCACAGGCCGTAAAATTTCACATCTATGGTCGTTTGCTAGAAACCCCTTGGTCTAAACCATCGATTAAGGGTGTTCTCAAATCCAAAAGGGAAACTTTCTGACATAAGTTTTAATTTATTTTTGTTCGGAAATGCATGAAACTAGCAGGTGTTGTTGTTCAGAAACTATGTAATAGAGCTATTTTTCCCGTTTTTTTTTTGTTTTTTTTTTTTTTTTTTTGAAAACGCAATAGATCTTTCAGAAAAGAGTGTCAAAGTTGACGTTTTGAGCCGAAGTTCCGGAAGAAAGCAGAAAAACCAGTCCGTGAAGGCGAAAATCGTGTTTGTCACATGATCAAAAATGCTTATAACTCAATAGGTAATTGATTGTGCAAAAAATGGAAAAAACAGTTCAATTCCAAATCGCTTCCTTGGCCAGGCTTTCCAATTTAATATCTTTCCGCTAAAAAATGAATTTGTAAATGTGTAAAAACGTTTTGCGCCTGTTGAACAGAGCAGTTAAGAACAGCCTTAAGTTAAACTGTAACTCTTCTTCACTTGAAAAGCATAATACCCACTGTTTATAAGCTATTAGATTGTATTTGCAATAGGAAAAGAAAATTTTACTGTTATTATTATTGCACGAATTTAATGCAATACCAGGAACATAGATGAAATTGCGTAATAAGTAATCTTAAGTGGTGTGTATTTCACTTAATCATCACTACAGAAGCATTGATAATAATCAGATATTTTTAGTACAATAGTTGCTATCCCTGATTAAAGTATTTCAGAGGTTAGCTCGTAAGATCTTCCAGTATAGATTCTCAAAAGATCAATTTGTTTGTGAATCCTACTAATCTTCAATTTTATTGATTAAAAGAGCATGAAATCCTCGATCTGAGAAAGTTCAGTCATTTATTTTGGTCAGAAATTTATATCGTTTTCAAGTTCATTTATCCTTTCGTTAAAAAAAGCAAGCAGTTTTTTTTGTGTGTGCGTGTGTGTGTGTGTGTGTGTGTGTGTGTGTGTGTGTGTGCGTGTGTGTGTGTGTGGGGGGGGGGGAGTTATAGACTGTAAAAAAGACAAATGTTATTTAATCTACGGAAATATAATATAACCACGAGCAAAGATATAGTAACCCACCTCAAAAACCTAGATATTTTCGAGTTTTAAAGAAGCACTTATAAAATCAAAGTTTCATTTGCTGCACTGATTTTCGGAAAGGTTTCCGAGTAGTTTTTATAGTATATTAATCTGTTTTCTTAAACCAGAATATCGGGTTTTAGGGTGTTATCCATTCTCAAGAAAAACATTTTCAGATGCGGCATTGAATTTAAACACGTAAGCGTAACACCCTAATATTAATTTTAATTTTAATTTTGTTAATTTATCATGTTTGTCTGCATAAAATGTTTTTTGAACATGAAAATTTTTAATCGAGAATCGATAGTATCCGAAAAACTTATATTCCGGTTATATAAAACTTATTAATACACTATAAAATTTACTCGGAAACGTTTCCAAAAATCATTTGCTGCAAAAGAAACTTTGTATTTATAAATGCTTCTGTATATCTGGAAAATATATTGGTTTCTGTGTTTCTAAGGATAAAAAACGCGTTTCGGTATCATGGGCAACTGCGAAGAGATTATTGTATGTTTTCATTCGTGGCTATGTTATATATTCCAAGATTAAGAAACATTTATCTTTTTTAACAGTGTACGCAGTATAATATTACAAAAGTCTATCGATGGTGGGGGTCACAGATGTAGCGAAATCTAAAGTGTAGTGTCACTCAGGTGGGACAATGAAGTTCAATTCCGTCAAACAGTATGCGCTGACCTTTCAGAACTAACTTCTAAAGGTTTAAATATTTAGAATATATATTAATATATTTATTATTAATTACTTACAAAGGAAATGGATATATTGTAGAAAAGGAGTATTTTTTTTCTAATTTTTCGCAACGTTATTATAATCCCTCTCGAAAACTTTTCATGTGCACAGTAGTTTGCATTTATGAATATTTAATCTATCTCTAAAAATAGTGTATGTAATTAATTTTTTAACAAGAATGTCGTCCAAAATTTCCTTTTTTTTTTTTTTTTTTTTTAAGAATAAATTATAACGTATTGAGATGAGTTGTTAATGAACTTAGCTTTGAATTGTCTTCACACATGTATAACGCATGCCAGACAAATAGTCATGAATCAGTGAAAACAAGAGTGTTTGCCAGCGATTGCCCAGTCCATCTTCCGGTTTTATTCTATGAATAATGCGGCTGCCAAACTTCCTTTTTTTTTTTTTTAAAAAAATCAGATATACATTATTTGATCCTGAAAATAACTTTAATAAGATGTTGCGAAACTTCTAATTAGTATTTCAAATGAAAATCAAATTTCAAAGTACAAAGTAACTGCTTAAAAGGCGCAAAGGCCAACATAGTGAAAAAGATTCCAAGGCTTGGAATCTTTTTCACTATGTTGGCCTTTGCGCCTTTTAAGCAATTACTTTGTACTTTGAAATTTGATTTTCATTTGAAATATTGTATGTAAGGCGAATGTTTCCCTCTGGAATAATTTCCATGTATTAATATAGTTTCTATCGATGCTGGATTTAATTATGTTCCGTGTTTGCCCCAGTTCGGTGGCTCACGTTGAATATTCCATCTTGTGCTGCGTTTGTAGACTTGCCAACATATAATAGTGAGAAATTTTCCGTGCTGGGTATCGTTCCAAGTGGTTTAGTCGGTAGAACGTCAGTGCGCTATATTGATGGCCCGGGTTCGAGTCCCGGCTTGGAATCTTTTTCACTATGTTGGCCTTTGCGCCTTTTAAGCAATTACTTTGTACTTTGAAATTTGATTTTCATTTGAAATATTGTATGCAAGGCGAATGTTTCCCTCTGGAATAATTTCCATGTATTAATTCTATTTAGTAGTTATATATTTTCATCTATTAACACTAGAACGCCCGGAAGGAGTCATTCCGACTCCGACCACATGATTAAATGTCAACTGGAACCAGAAATTCTTTCATAAAATAAGTTAAATTTAAAACACGCAGATTTACGTTAAATAAATCAGTCAAATAATTTTAAATAAAAATTCAGGTGTCAAATATTTTTATGAAACTTGAGTAAAATTTCCGGGCGTTCTAGTGTTAAATAAAATATTTGGTTGAAATATGTTTATGTGAGATAAGAAAACGGAAAGAAGGTATAGCAGCTATGGAATAAAAAGCGTACAAATCTTAAGCTTTCTGTTACGATGCTGTGCGACTCAAGTTATTTAACTTATATTTTTACATTTCTTTCTTAGGACGGAAACGATAATATGAAACAATGTATTACATTTTCATTACAATAGGGATCGTCAACCTTTTTGCCTGAAAGTAGTTTGCCACCACAAATTTAATAAGTTGGAAATTTCTCGTCAAACGTGGCAAATGAGACGTTCGTACTACAACTAGTTTTATAAATATTTTTTGCACCGCATATTGTACTGAATGTATACTTTAGTGCACTTCATAAGTGCATATCAATTTCATTCTGTTCGAAAAGCTGCAACATCATTAAAATCCACTTGAAATAATTTTTTCCCAATTGGCCGTAATGGAACGGAAAACTTTTGACTGTCCCTGTAATTAAACTATACATCCGATTTTCACAAAATTTGAAATGACTCGACAAAATTTTACAACAATTATATATTTAAAATTTCAGACCATTCGGTTGGGTAGTTTTTGCTCTGTTATATGCGGACAGACGGACGGACGGACAGACAGACGGACGGAACGAACAACGACTATAGGTGCTACGTATTTATATAATTACGAACGCACCTAAAAAGGTAATCGTCGCCTTATTTAATCGAAAAGTTTGGGTTATTAAATAAGATAAATTTTTCTATTCTAAAATAGCAGTAGTTTGGTGGCCCGCGAGTCAGAGGTTGAATACCCCTACCTTAGAAACTCCTCGCCTTAAAAGCACTCAACTAATGGGTATTTGATAGAAAATATATTTCCTTAATAATCCTCATTCTCTCTAACAAAGCCTTTCGAACATTTTTTCAAAAGAATGCTTCAGTTCTCGCTAAGAAACAATAAACTTGAAAATTAAGGAAAAATCTATAGTTTCTGCTTTAATGCATTCAAACCTTTCTTTTAAATATGTTTTACAAAATCTAGAACACCCTAAACCTGTTCCGTATCAGGGGGCGTATAGGTCTCTATTTATTTTGAAACACGAAGTAAACACGGAAATTATTACGATTACATAATTTACTATCAAATAACAACTATTCATTAAGCAAAATATCTGGATTACACAATATTTTAAAATATAAGCATCTAATATCATTCTTGTTTAAAAAATATATTATACGAGTTTTTACGTTAATTACAATTAATAATTTAATTAAAATCTACCTGCTGAAGTACATTACTTCATATTTTGAACAGCGATAATAACAACCATTTATTCAAAACTTGGTATGGCAAGCACTTTTAAGCCATTATTATTCTGAGTTCAATTTTTTATAATCTCAAATTTTGAAAATGAATACTTTCAATTGGACACTCAAACTTTAATTAAAATAAATAATTTACATATTATCAAACAAGGATTGTAAATATAATGTAAAAATATATAACCTTAAAACCACCACTTTAGCACTAAGCTCGAAACTTTCTTTGGTATATAACTAGGCAAAACTTCGTGTTTTTATTTAAAAAATAATGTTAGAAAATGTTAAAAAAATTAGAAGATCCCTGTAATATAGGGTAGGTTCTGTTATCTACTCTTAAATTCGGCCTTACTCGATGTTTTAACTGTAAATCAACGGCTGTTTCTATTTAAAAACGGCCTTTTGTTTAAGAAAAGAAAACTTTGAGCCCACATTTCTTTTTCTTTTACACTTTTTTTATATTTTTTTTATTTATGATCCGAGTGAAAGTTTATTGTAACATTTTATCGAATTTCCACGCAATGTAAACTTGATAGGAATATCTAAAGTGCGTTGTTTCGAGAGTTCATCCTAATATTTAAGTAAACATATCGCTTGTTAACATTTTCATAAATCCAGATAAAGAAATATTTAATCATAAAATTTGATAAAAAGTAGCGATATTCAAGTCCACGATATTTTTCTTTTTATAAGAGCATCCCTTAAATTTTTTTTAAACCAATTTTGAAATAGATAAAGTATACATATTGTGACAGTTTGTAGTTTAAATATTAACAATATATTTTTTTTTTAATTAGACTATGAACTTAGATTATCAATCTTCAACACCCAATTTTTCTCCTTGGATATAAATATATCATGTCCGATAAAGCTTGCAAGTGTTTGTGGTCACTTAAGGCTGTTGGTCAGCCAACTCGCTAATGTTAAATCATAGATATGGAATGCATAAGTATAATTAAAATCTTTTCTCAAGAATTTAATATTTTAACTTCTTTTTGCCTTGTACTCTTCTTAACCCTTTGGGGGCAAGTAATTGTGTTTCTGTTTGTTGAATTCCTACCGGAATTTGGAATTTTTTTTATTGTAAAATAAGAGAATGCAATTTTTCAGCTATTTTTCACCAAAATTATAAAAGTAAAACTTAATTAAAATTTCCTGGTGCAAATCGGAATTAAAATTAGGTGGGATATAATATATCTCACCGTTCCTCAAGGGGTTAAAGGATGTCTGTTTTTTCTTAGTTGTCAAAATATTTCTAAAATAATAAAAGAGCTATACATTTACACCTTGTAAAGTTAAATATTAACGTGAAAATAAAAAGTCACAAATTTACTAAATGTTGTATACAAGATTGTACACAACATTTAATAAATTTGTGATTTTTTTACTTTCACGTTAACATTTCTAAAATATATGTTATAAGCTGTCGAACTGTAAGATTTTAACACTTCACATAAAATTAAGTATGTATTTAAAAAACTATTTTGAAAACGAAAAAGAATAAAAAGATGTTCTTTAAGAAGTGACAGAAAAAAGAAATTAAAGATATAATTTTTTTAAGGAGATATTTTAAATATACAAATGCATTCCACGTCCATAGGTTTAACATTAGTGAGGTGAATTGTGGAGTTGATTGATCAACAACCTTAAGAAAACTTCTCGTAAAATTTTAGAAAGATAATTGTAGTTGAAGACGAATATACCGTGTTTTGACATACTGTGGATAACATGCTGTTGTAACTGAAGAGGTCAGTTCCAAATATCTATTTGCGTTTATTGTCAAATACCTCATTTATCAATTAAAATCAATGTGAGAATTAGTTTTTTTTTCAAATAGTAACTTAACAGATGGCAGAGGACCTTCATTATCTTCAATCATATGATTAACACTTTTTTTTGTCACATACCACCTTTATCATCTGAGTATTTCAACTATATCTGTCGAAAAAAGAAACAGAATTCCCATCTATATTAACCAGATGTGTCCAACGTGCAGAGCTACCACTATTTCAGTATGGAAAAAAATCGCCTTATTTAATGACAGAATTTCTGCGATTAAATTAGGGGGAAAGTTTATTGGGAAAAAATGGTTACAAATGTATTTCCGACAAAAAGTTTGGACACCTCTGGTATAAAAATTTCATGAATAAACGTGGTTTCATAATGACTAACACTGGTGTATATTTTATCCTCTGATATTCCGTTATATCATGTTTCTAACCTGTACTCCACTGTGAAGATGTTCTAAGATAAGGGGTAAAAATAATGATGTGGTGCTCTCGTTTTCAAAATTGGATAGTGCGGAATTTTATGCTTAAGGGAATCAGGGAATGTTGCATATTTTTTATGTATTGACATGCGTATTATGTATTTGCTTTCTCACCCCACGCTCATTGTTAGTCATCTTATGAATGTCATATTTAATTTTTTCCCTGCAAAACAAGTGTAGTGATTTTAAAAATTATGTTGTTATTAACAAAATATTTTATACTTCTGTTAGATAATTATTCTAGTGGATATAATAGTGATGAATAATATCAATTTAGAACGATATTTTTAATTCAAAAAGTCATCTTCCCAAGTTAGTGGAAAGATTCCCTCGAATAAAAAATCACAGATGGAGGATCTCATTCTTTAAAATTATTTTCATTAATGACATTTTTAAATCTCAACAGGATTTTCATATAGTTATTTTACCTTATAGAACGGTGGAATTACGTAGGAAACAAAACTCCTCATGCTAAAAAAAAAAAAAGCATTAATAATATCTGCAATTTCCATGTTCACGATATTGAATTATTAGGATTATTGTTAGGATTGAATATGTTATTTCCATTAAAGATATTTTTCAAAATTTTACGAACAATCAGTCATCGTCTTTGCGTAGCGATCTCTATACTATGACAAGAAAGAAAAAAATCATTTTCCAACATATTCAGAATAGTACTATTCTGACTCTTTATATTTCTCTATTTCTTTCTCTATTTCTTAGTACTATTCTTTTGTTACACGTGTAACAAAATTTCACCATTTAATAAGTTGAAATAGGATGACTAATTGAACCATTTGGAAACGCATAACACATTAAAAACCCTATTTCCGCAATTCCCATCTACAGTCGGAAAATACCCGAATTCTTTGAGCAGCCCTGTATATGATATAAAGACTTATATCTATTAACTACATGCATGCAAAAATTTAGTTCAGTTAGGAAGTACATTCCACAGTTGAAAATTCCCCTGCAGCCATTTCCGCTCATAAGGAGAATGGTATGTGAATTCTTTTGTACAGCCCTGTATACGAGGTATAAAATTTGTACTCAACGAGTAACATTCAAAAAGTTAGTTAAATTTAAAAACGCATACCGCATTGAAAAGGACTTCCAGCAATTACTTCCAGGAATTATTGCTCAAAGGCAGTACTGTAACCGATTTTTTTTGTGTGCACCTGTAAATGAACGATAAATGCTATGAATGCCCTATTGTATAGTAATCATCTTGTAGTGAAATTCAGTGATCTATACCAATTTCAATACATTTGAAACAACGTAATGTCATTAAAGTACGCTACAAACGATCCCCCCCCCCCCCCATTGACCATAATGTACAGGAATACTTTTGAGTGCCCCTGTAAATGAAATCTTAAAGCTACACACTTCATATTCAATGCCGAGCATGCCATGGTAAACATCATTAACATATATCAATTGCATGAAAATCCGAGTATATTTACGCGAGTTAGAGAGTGGACAGACAAACTGAATTCATAAACACTTTTCAACTATGTTGGAAAGCGTTAAAAAAGGACAAGAGTTTCTTAATCTACGGAAATAGAATCTAATCACGAACGAAAATATACAATAACCGCTTCCTGAAATACCCGCGATTCCGAAAAGTATTTTTAATATTTATAAACCTCAGAAATGAATACATTTTCGAAATTTAAAGAAGTATTTAAAGAAATATAGTTTTTTTCATGCCACTGATTTTCGGAAACGTTTCCGAGTCGTTTTTATAGTGAATTTACCCTTACCACTCCGTTGGCTCCACTACGGAGACATAATCTTTCTTTTCAAAATTTGTTTTTGGCACCAGTAATAAAGGAAAATAAAATTTACCTTATTTAATCAGCGAATTTTTGAAATTGTGTACTTGAAGGAAACTTCTTTTAAAAAAGTGTTGCCGATCGAATAAAATTTGTGTAAGAGACGCCAGAGCGCAAAGGGTTAATAGATTTTCTCAAACTGGAATATCGGTTTTTAGGATGCTGTCTATTCTCAATTAAGCAAGAGTAACAAAATAATATTAATGTTAATGTTAATGTTAATGCTGTTAATTTATCATATTTGTCTGTAAAGCATGTTTGTTGAGAACGAAAATGTTTACTTGAGAATTGATCGCATACTAAGAAACCGATATACCGGTTTGAGGAAGTACTATAAAAATTTGAAGTAAATCGGATATTTTTATCAAGAGTTATCGCGTTATGTACATACATACGTACATACGTACAGTCGTGGGGAAAAAATGTAAACAACCCCTACTAACCCCTCAACAAATTATCGTAGACAAAAGTTACTGGTAACGAACGATTGGAAATAAAGTCTACTTTTAAATGACGTAAATAAAATTTGCTTAGGAGGCATCACATATTAAAACGAATCCAAACTTAATTTTTTTTCAATAGCAATACCCAATTTTAACGAGATATTTCAAATCTTCGGTTCAAACTATGCCTAGACACCAAATTTCAAGCCATTTGAATGATAAGTTTTTGAATTATAAACATTCAAAATTTAGTACTTCTAATGTTAAATTACATTTTCATATTTTTATTTATAACTTCTGAAATTATGATCCTAATGTTCTAATTTTTTGTGTCGCAATAATACTATTATACCCAAACTACAGCGCCTAGAATACTTAGTGTAGAAATATGCTATCCAAACAGTGCTAAAAATTTGTATCCCTTAAATGTGCGACGATACTGCTAAAATCCCAAGAGTAGATAACAGCGACATCTGCGGGATTTTCGTATTACTAGTATTACATTGTATAGATTAGCAATTTCTTGCAGTTGTAGAAAATATTCTGCAGATGTCGCATCGATCTGCATATTGCAGCAGTATCATTGCACATTTAAGGGATACAATATTTTAGCGCTTTTTTAAGTATTACAGGGATAGCCGATTTCCACACTATATATTCCAGGCGCTATACCTAAACATAAATACGTTGAAATTGCAATTTTTATAATTTTCTGATATGAATTATGAAATTAATATTAAAAAAAATTATGAATGGCAACCTACAATTTTTTCTATGAATTCAGATTTATTAAGTCCTGCTTTATGGAAATCCAAAATTTCACATTTTTCTTCCAAGTAGTTTTCAAATTATGCTTAAATAAATAAACGGTCAAATGCGAGTATTACTTGCGTACAGAGGGTTTCATAGAATAAATATATGAATATGTAATTGTATTATTTAAAAAAAAAAAAAGTTGCTAAAAGAATACAAACACTTTGTAAAAAATCCCTGCCGGCCCGGCCTACAGGCAGAGGTAGATTTCGAAGTCAAATATACTAATTTCACAAACAAAAACTAAATCATGATTATAGATAAATCCACTTTAACAATTTTATCTGGCCGCTCTTGACGAGTTTTTATTTCATTTTCATATAATAGCTGGTTTTATCAGAATCATGTTAGGGCGGTATTCAAAAAAATACTTTTCCATGCTCAACAACTCGAAATTTTCTGGCATAATTCCAGATTCATTTTTAATTTAAAAAAAATATGAAACTTGCTGACGTGATTTTTGAAGAGATTTATAAGCGACCTGTGTTTTTATTTTTTGTTCAATTAATTAAAACTTGATATATAAACAATTATTTTCTCAGAAGGACAATATTTTTCGTTTCTAACACAATCGCTTCGGAAAATTCCGTTCAAAATGCCCACTTTAACATCATTTTTTGAAATATATTCTGCCTCTATCTAAAAATCGATTATTACTGTACATTATATAGTTTCTGAATAAGCGAATCTACCAATTAAATGCGTTTGAGAGCAAAAATGAATTTAAAAACCAGTCAGAAAATAAGCAGTTTGGATTTAAGCGCATCCTTAATACAATGATTTTTCCAACACAATCCGCTTCGGTAAATTCGGTTCAAAATGCCCTTTTTAACAGCATTTAAAAAAATATATTCTGCCCCTATCAGAAAATCGACCATTACGGTACATTATATAGTTTCTGAGTAAGAAAACGTACCAATTGGAAGCCTTTGAGAGCAAAAACGAATTGTAAAATGAGTCAGAAAATAAGCAGTTTGGATTTGAATACACCCTTACTAAGATCATTTTTTACTTCAACCGGTATGTATTTTTAATTTGTTTTTGCTCTAAGAATTGGTCCTATCCAAAACTTGTCTATATAGATGTTGTAGACAATATTAAGAAGATATATGATAAATTCATGGGGATTTTATATCTTTTGAATTGACGGAGTTATGGATTTTTTTCTTCTTCAAACCCCCTTTTTGTTTTCGTTTTTAATTTTTTTTGCGGTACGAATTGGTCCTATCAAAAACTTGTGAATATAAAAGTTATAGATAATGTTAAGGAAATTCATGATAAAATTAATTGGATTTGATATCTTGAGAATTGACGAAGTTATGGATTTTTTTCTTCTTCAAACGCCCTTTTTGTTTTCGTTTTTAATTTTTTTTGCGATACGAATTGCTCCTATCAAAAACTTGTGAATATAAAAGTTTTAGATAATGTTAAGGAGATTTATAATAAAATTAATTGAATTTGATATCTTGAGAATTGACGAAGTTATGAATTTTTTTCTCCCAAAAACCCTATTTTTTGCGCCCCTTGAGCCCATTTTTAACTTTATCAAAAATCTGTGATACATAAATTTTTGGCTCTATTTTTAGAAGTAATAAAAACTTTAAACTGATTTGATATGTACAAAAATTAAGAAGTTATGGGGGTTTTTCTGTTTTCACAAAACCCCTCCCTATTTCCCTCCCCTTGGTCCGATTTTGCCCATTAACGAACTTGACCGAGATTTTATGCCCATTGATTTTATGTATCAGTTTGGAAGAGATTGGTGCAGAATTACGAAAGTTATCGTGTCCAGAAGAAAGTGATATATATATATAGATAGATAGATAGATAGATAGATAGATAGATAGATAGATAGATAGATATATAAAGTTTTTTACTGAGGGTTGTTTTGGGTTCTAGGGGTCATGATCGGTGTAGATCTGCAAAAATTTTTCAGAAATTCCAACATAGGAACGATCCCAATAGGTAGTATTTCATACGAAATCTACCTAAAAACTATACAACGTAGGGTTGGGTATAACTGCATATATTAGAAAAGTGTAAATGGATATACCATGAAAGTTCAAAGAGATATAGAACATAAATAATATTAAATATAGCTATTCGTATATAACTCTTTTTTTAATATTATCCAAATCTGTTTATGATGAAATTAATTCGGTACTGACAATAAAAGCAGTGCATATTTAAACTTCATTTCGCATTTCATAAAACTAAATTCAGCATAGTAATAACCTTTATTTCTACAGTGTAGCTAAAACAAAACCTTTGTTCAAAGTTTAAATTTGACATTGTGCTAAGCGCACATCGAATTGAGGTCTCAAAGTTGCAACGCCGCCTTGGTCAGTGCCACGTTTTTCCAGATAGATGTTTAATTAACTTTTAAAGTCACTCGAGGCGTATTGAGAGATACAATCAATGCAAACTATCGCGAATCCCTCAGTATTTATGCGATTCATTCTAATTAAACCATTCGAAGGCGGTGCACTTAAAAAAAGGACACCTAATTTTAATTCCAAAACAGACAAACGGCACCAAGAATATTTACTTAAAATTTTCCTTTTATCATGCACGTGAAAATAAGCAAGTTCACATTTTCTAATAAATTCATTTATAAATTCTGGTGCCTGTCCATTATTTCATAAGTTTATAAATTGAATTGCTCCGCGCCAGAAAGGGTTAAGTGGTCGCAACATTGCATTAAATATATATATATATATATATATTTTAAATACAAATTTATTTAAGTTCAGGGAAATTATTACAATCTGAAGTATAAGTAAGCACCAAAATTTTCATTCTAGTTGCAATATTTATTTTGTAGTCTTGTGCGTAAACTGTTATGCCAAATTTTTGTTCGACAAATGTCTAAAAGTTTCGAGCCCCCTATAAATACTAATTCTGCATCTCGCAATTTTTTAAATACGTGAAATGAAAGAACATACTTATATCTTTCATCCCAATTAAAATTGTGTTTTAAAATCATATGCATTTTAAGACATTAAATGTTGAAAATGGTCTTTTTTTCCTTTTTTCCAGTTTTTAGAGCCCTGAGACCCCTTAAATTAGTATGTTTTTAACAATTTGACGTTTATTGCTTTTATACTTTTACTGGACATTACATTACACATATATATCATTAAAAGTTGTTAACTAAGCATAGAGTACACCGCCCCTGTCCTTGTGTATGTCCAAACTGGCCGTATCTTTCAGGGTTAATATCTCGGCTAATTACAGATGATTTTTTTCGAAAATCTTTATCAACAATGCTTTTATACTTTTGCAACGATGGATACATCCAGCGATGCTCACCAATTTTTCCGAATGCCCGTAAATCGAAATTTGTATATAATAGAAAAATGCTAATTTCTCAAAAACTATGTGACCTAGGGTAATCGCTATAATTTTCCGTCAAGGTTTATATTAACGTCTACTACCTCTAATTTTTTCATAACTTTAGTTTCAGTAGATTCGGAATTAGATATTGGGGGGGGGGGACATATTTTTGCGCTACACTTTCGGCAACATCTTTAAAAATAAAATACCTAAAATTAAAAGAAATGTATTTTTGAGTTCAGCGTTACGACAGCTTTCAGAGGATACCCCACATGATATGCAAAGAAAAGATTTTTTTTTTTCAACTAGCTTAATTAGCCCCTCTACATTTGCACTAAATATATTTATGAATGTTTATTAATCTGAAAATATGTGTTTCAATGGTCTTTATTACTTCCCCGTATTTGAACTTTCCACGTTCCATAGTTTACGAGTAAAATGGCTGTGACAGACAGACAGACGGGCAGACACAGGAGTGATCTTATAATGGTTCCGTTTTTACTTTTTAAGTACGGAACCCTAAAAACGGCAAAATGATGGTTTAAGGAGCCGTCTATGATAGAAGTGACTAAATATTTTGAAATTTCTTATGCTATCCTGTAATTTAACAGGCTAAATTGGCTGCTTAAGGTGCCTTGATCAAGAAGGTGGCTCTCTGGGTTAGCAATCGAGAACCCAACTTCAATTTGGATACAGCCCTTAAAATACGCTCGTTTTAAAATAATTAATTTCTCGGAAACTTATGGTACGAATTGCATAAAAATTTGTTTTTAGACTAATTGAAGGGTGTAGAGTTCATTTATGCTGTCAGAATTGTGTACTGCTATTGAAAAAAAAAAAAAAAAAAAAAAAAAGTTATGGTTCGTTTTAATATGTAGATGGCCCCTAAGCAAATTTTATATACATCATTTAAAAGTAGACTTTATTTTCAATCGTTCGGTACCAGTAACTTTCTTCTACGATAATTTGTTGAGGAGTTAGTAGGTTTTTTTTTTTTTTTTTTTTTTTTTTTTTTCCCCGACTGTACATATATACTTATATGCATACATACAGATTCTGTGGGCACATTAGCTCTCAGGCTTTGATAGCCTGTGAGCTAAAAACTACTCGAAAACGGTTCCAAAATAAATTTGCATAAAAAAAAAATAAATGCTATTCTAAATCTCGAAAATATATATAGGTTTCTTAGGATTCTAAAGATAAAGAACGCTTTTCTGAATCGTAGGTATCTTGGGAGAGGTTATTGTATATTTCCATTCGTGGTTACATTATATTTTGCTAGATTATGAAACTTTGGTCTTTTTTTACCGTATACGTTCACGATTCACGCTGTGGAAACAGTTTTCAGATCCCATTTTTTTAAATATTTAATTAAAAAAACGTTAAATGACATTTCGGTAATCAGGCGGTCATATTAATTGGCATGCAATGTTCTTCATTATAACATAAATATAACCACTCACAAAAATTTTACAGCTAATGCCAAAGGAAGTTCAGAAAGGTATGGCGGCCAAGCATTTTATTTTTCCAAATGAATTTTAGATTTTAATTTCACTGTAACAAAATAAAAACATTTCTTAATCAACTAAAATAGAATATAAATACGTACAAAAATATACAATTGCCTCTTCCATGTTACGCACGATTCTAAAAAGTGTTCTTTATTTTTAGAAATCTGACATACTTTCAATATTTAAAGAAGCATTTATAAAAACCAAGTTTCTTCTGCTGCCAATGAGTTTCGGAAACATTTCCGAGTAGTTTTATTGTGTATTAATCAGTTTTCTCAAACCGGAATATCAGTTTTAAGATGCTTTCATTTCTCAATCAAATATTTTCTGCTGCGTAACTGATTTTATACACGGAAGAGTAACAGAATAACATTAATTTTCATGTTAATGTTAATTGCTGTAATTTATCATGTTTGCCTCTAAAACATATTTTTTGACCATAAAAATGTTTCCTTGAAAATTATAAGCATCCGAAAAACCTAATTCCAGGTCGATAAATAAATGCCCCACCAGTGGCTGAGAGGTTCTGCTCTCGAAGCTGGTAGACGGGAAGTGCTGGGTTCGAACCCAATCGCGCCCGTCGGCCTAACGGTTTCGGAGTTTTCGTGGTTTTCTTCGAAACCTTGGATTTCCATGCGTAAATACGGGTTATGTTCTCTTAGAAAGACCCCCACGAAGGGCACTCCCCATAGGGCCTATATCCCATGAGTAGATAATCGGCCGTCAAAAATCAACCATCCAGGTCGATAAAATTGATTAATACACATTAAAAATTACTCTGAAACAATAAAAATAAAGTGTTCTTTTGTTATTATAAATGCTTTTTTAACCCCTTGAAAGGCGGTGATGCCACTACGGTATCAGATAATTTTAATCCTTAATTGCCACATTGGCACCCGAAATTTTTAATGAAAATTTTACTTTTATTAGGTTCGCGAAAATATCCTTTTACTTGTTTACAAATAAATTTTCTTGTGAATACTGGTGTCAGTCAATTATTTCAACATTTTACGAATACAAGTCCCCTGCCCTTGAAAGGATTATATCGCGGAAATATATTGGTTTCTGAGGTTTTTAAAAATAAGTAACGCTTTTCGGAATCATGGGTAACTCGGAAGAGGTAATTGTATATTTTCGTACCTGTTTATTTTATATTTTACTGAATTCACAAACAATTTTCTTTTTTTACACAGTGTTTGTTGCTTATACACATTTGAAAATAAATATATTTTTCATGGAATGACTCCTGCAAATCTCTACAGACAAGAATCACTTTAAAAAAATTTTCTTCATGTCAGGTATACTCATTGCGCAATCCACGGGCTACAGAGATATCACTTTAAAAAAAAAAATTAAAAAAATATTCCCCTTATTAATTGAAGAATTTCTGTCATTTGTAAAACGAAAATTACTTGTTGAAAATAGACGTATTAGAATACTTTTCACAAAAAGTAGTGAGTTCCACTCTTTTAAACAGTTCGCATTATTTTTTAACAAGGATTACTTAAAGAAATATTTTTTAAATAGTTCGCATTTGTTCTAAAAAAAACGTAGTTGGGTGTGTATAATATGCTAGGATCCATTTAATGGGCTTTATCGAAAGGGGATATATAATGGGGGTCTCACTCTTATTCAGTCTTTATCTGCACAAAACTTCGTCGCTGCGCTCTCCCTGTTTGTAGTGGTATAGACTTAGATTGAATTGGGCAAGAGAAAAAAAAAAAGGGAGAGGATTAACCAAGCCCAAACATGCTTTTTTTTCTCTCTTTCTTTCTCTCTCTTTTTTTATTTTATTTTATTTTTTATTAGGGGAGTTTGCCTGTTAATATAATGGAGTACTTCTGGGAGAGATTTATCATCTTTGCATCCCCTTCCATTGAAAAAAAAAAAATTCTTTAAAAAATTTACATTGAACAAACTCAATATTTAAATAAGTATGCCTATGTATATTAACCAAAAAGTAGTCTAAATCGAGCAACCGTTCGTTCTTCTGAAAAATTTAGAAATGATTTCATGTTGGAAAGGAAGTATTATGGGGCATTGGATAGTTTTTTTTTTACCCAAAAATGCTATAAGGCGTGACAGAGAGATTTTCCCAATAGAAAGTGATTCAAATTGAAGGGTTTGTAACAAAAAGGGGTGAGCGCCATCTTTGATATTTTTAAAATGTCCAATTTCTTGTTTTAAAATAATCTCTGAGAATAGGTATTTTTATTATATTATTGGTGGCAAACCATGGATAAGCATATGGACTAGTGCACAGGTAAAAAATTCTTTTCACGAAGCTTTAAAATTTTAATTTTAAATAGTTCTTTTTTAATTTCCCCAAAGTGCATAAATGGAGCTAACTTCTTCTTTCTTCAAGCACTTCAATTCTCAGTTAAGTAAAACAAAAATATGAAAATTACTTGGTCAGCTCCTTAGGACCCCATAAATTAAAAATCTTGATCGAAACGTAAATTTAAATTTCAAATTTCTCATTATTCGTGCCAGACGATCTTGCTAATTACAAGGCGAAAAGAAACAAATTCTACTGACTATAATATATAAAATTATTTATATACTTCTAATCGTACTATAATATTTTAAAGTAGCCTATTGCAATTGACTCAGATATTAAAATATGAAAACCTTTATAGTTTAGCAATGATTGTAAGAAAACAGCATTTGACTGAATGAACAGATTATTTTTATAGACCGGGAGCCGGCTGCACAACCCATCAACTCATCGAGTTGACGGCTGAAATTCCAAGATTAGTTAAAACCCGATTCACATATTAAAATGCAACTGGTATGTCAAGACACACCTTGATGGAAAACACCTGCAAACCCGATTTTAGTGATTGACTGGTAGGTTCATTACTGTGTTTTTCTGATACCAGTCCTCTGTGTTTTTGTACCCTTGGGTGCACGAAAGCAAGATGATAAACCTACCGATCAACCGCTAACATCGAGTGTGCAGAGGATTTCCACCAATATATGACTTGGCAGACCAGTTGCATTTTAATATGCTAATCGAGTTCTGCCTAATCCTGTAATTTCAGCCGCCAATTCGATGAGATGATGGTCTGTGCCGCCACCTCCCGGTCTAGTAATAATACAGAAGTTTTTTAACAAGTTAAGCGCCACGTCGGTCACCGGTGACTGACAATGAATTTTCCGTTTAAAACGCGTCGTTCACCGATGACTGTCGGCCTAAAATATGATATAAAACTAAAATAATATATACATTTTTAAGTAATTACTGAAAATGTATTTCAAATTTACTTACCTTTTATTTATTACAGGATTATACTTTCTAAAAAGTTACTTAAAACATTGTAAATTTTTCAGCTTCAGTGTCAGTCACCGTTGCACTCAACGTGTTAATTTACAACTAATCATAAATTAATCTTAGCCTACAAATACTGACCCGATCTTTGTTGAAAACAGTAAAAAAATTACATAATTTAAATCTCAAAAATAAAATGGGAGAAGAAAGAGAGGTTAAGACTAGGCTGAGTGGCTTTAGCTTTGTATGGAAGATTATATGTTTATTTAAAAGGCTAAAAAAAAGAACATGCGATAATGCAAAAGAGCTATATTTGTGGATTCGAATTATTTCAAAAGTGAGGGCTATATCAAAAAAGAAATTTTTCTATTGCATTGGAAATTTTAATAATGAACAGATTTTAAAAAATCTTTAACTTCAAATGATTAGCATATTTCTAGTTAATTTCAGCGGATTTATATTAAATAGGCACCCTACATTAAAAATTATTGTTAACATTGTGATTAATGTATTTGTTATAAAACGCAAATTGTGCCAAGAAATTAGAAGTTATTGAAATTACTTTTTATTTGATAGTTTGTATGGCTGTATGCTTATATGGCTGTTTGGAGTACATATAATGTTGGATAAGTGTTGAAAGTATAAAGACCAAAACTGCATAAAGTTTTCTTACAAATGAAAAGAACCAATAGAATTTAATAGGAATTTTTAGGTAGATTTCGTAAAAATTACTACCTATTACATTCTCCCCTATGTTGGAATTTCTGAAAATATTTTGCAGATCTATGCCGATCATGACCCCTAGAACCCAAAACCACTCCCAGTTCAAAACCTTATCTATCTATATCCTACCTATCTATCTATCTATTTATCTACCTATGTATGTATGTATCTATTATATATCACTTTTTTATGGACACGATAACTTCCATAATTCTGCACAAATCTCTTCCAAACTAATACATAAAATCAAGGGGCAGAAAATCTCGGTGAGGTTCGTTAATGGGCAAAATCGGTCCAAGGGGGTGGAAATAGGAAGAAGTTTTGTGAAAACAGAAAAAAACCCATAACTTCTTAGTTATAATACATATCAAACCAGTTTACAGTTATTATTACTTCTAGGAAAAGGGCAAAAAAATTAGGTATAACAGATTTTTCATATCATTAAAAATGGATTCGAGGGGCAAAAAAAAAAATAGTGTTTTAAGAAGAAAAAAATGATAACTTCGTTAATTCACAAGACATCCAATCCGCTTAATTTTTTTAATAAATATTCTTAATAATATCTACAACTTTTATATTGACAAGTTTTTGACAGGACCAACTCTTATAGAAAAAAAAAGAAAAAGAAAAAAAATAGGTGTTGAAGAAAAAATTATCGTTTTAACATGATTCTGATAAAACCAGCTCTTACAGAAAAATGAAGTTAAAAAATCATCAAAAGTGGACAGATAAAATTGTTAAACTGGGTTTATCTCTAATCTTTATTTAGTTTTTGTTGGTGAAAAAAGTACTTAACATCGAAATCTGCCTGTGCCTGTAAGCCGAGCCGGCAGGGATTTTTTTAATATGTATCTTTTATAGCAGTTTCATATCAACAAGATCTATATTGCATATGTATCAGTTACATGCATAGCTTTTTAAACCCTCTCACATGTTAAAATCTCTTGTTAAGAGTAAAAATATATATTATTTCACTACAGCTTTTCAAATACTTATTTTTTCAAACAATGTGTCAACTAGACGCAGTTTCTGCTTAAATAACACTGGTCAATAAATTTCAACTTTAGCTCTATCACAAAACCGAAATTAGTTATTTCTTATGCGGTCTTTTATACTGATTCCGACTGTATGTAGTTATAGATTTACTCTAGCAGGTCTTGTTTTTGAGATATTTGCATATTTCGATTAATGCAAATTTAGTAAATTTTGTTCAATTATATGCAAATTTAAGGCATAAAGCATTATCAGACTGTCTTTTTTGTTTTATGTTATAATTACTGTCTAGTTTACTTCATTAAAAACGTTGTTTCTGAGATTATACCCACATGTGACCGTGAAATATTGTGCTTATTTTGCATTTTTCATGTTTTTCTAATAATGTTTCTTGGCGTCCAAATATTTCTGCCGCACGAGTACGCTAATATGTTTGTTTCTAAATCAGTTTTTTGCGATGATTTCAAATCTGGTAGCTGTTTTTCTTCTATGAAGTCCAGTTTTTGAAAAAAAATAAAATTTTATTTTTTGGTCGAAAAAGCCAGAAGTTGCTTTTATGCTACTTTGTGATGTACTTCAACTATTAGGATAAATTCTACTACGTTTTTCAATTTTTTTAATTATATAAATTGTTGTTTGTGTCTCTGATAGGAATCTGACACTGTTCACCCTTTTGACAATGGGGTACACACCCCTAAAAAGCATCTTATATCAAACTTATGTCGATGCCGTACAAAAGTAGAAATTCATTTTACTCAAAAACTAGACGTGATAAAAGAAAACAGATTGCAGATTTGAAATCATCATAAAAATCTAGTCTAGAAAAACATTACGTTAATTGTATGACAACTACTTTAAAGTTTACAGTAATAAAAACCATTGAAAAATGTGCAAATTAGGTTTAATAACTGAGATATAAATGTTAAGAATATGTAAGATCGTGACATTTATGAGAAGCAAATAGTCTCGTAGTCATTATCTAGAAAAGGTAATTCAATCTGGCATTTATTGTATCTAAAATTTGCATAAAATAGCATACAAAAGCTTAAATTTGCATGAACTTAAATATGCATATTTCTCAAAAACTGGACCACCTAGAGAAAAACGAAAAGCATATTCGGAATCAGCGCAAAAAACTGATCTAGGATCAACTAATTTCCGTTCTGCGACAGAACCATTGTTATCCAGTGAATCAATTATAGCATAGATAATCACTGTGGATTATAGCAAATTATAGCAAATAGTAATTATAGCAGTTTACTTCTATTTAAAATAATAACATATATGCCATTAGAATTCATTCAATGAAGATGCTGGAATTAGTAAGTCACAAAAATTGTAGCACGATTTTTGTTTTGTATTTGCTGATTTTGTTTTTACACAAGCTGATTTATTCAAACAGTGTTGGAATAAGCGGCGGATACTATAACAAAAGTAGAAAATATTGACAAAGAAATAAAAAGCATAAAAATATGGAAGTGATATATCGATCTCCCGACTTCCAAACGGCTTCTAAAAACATTTTATCACTGCGAAAAATGGTACAGGGGCGATCAGGTTAGGAAATAGATCAATGTTTGAAACTGATCGCAAGCGCATTTCCTCGTTGTACAAGAAAGAAATATGTTTATATGTAATTATGCTGTACATGATCGTTTCTTGACCTCACTAGTATAGCCTAAGCACAAAGGTGAATTGCCTGAGGCCCACTTAGCTTTATAATGCAACTTACGATTCACTTGACAATGAAAGATTAATGGCGGTCAATTTCAGAATGAAGGATTAATGACCAAAGCTTTTCCGAAGGAAGATTAGTGACTGCCGTCTATGTTTTCATCGTAAATATGACCCTAGAATGCTAAATAAAAAACAAAAGCATGGTTCGCAATGATTTCTGTAGAAGCATAAAAAAAGAAACGGGAAATCCTTATGAATTTTACATTAACTGCTTTATCTTTCTGACGTTTCATCATATATTGGCACTAGACCTGTTGAAATTCATTTTTGAAGCAAAGGTGTTTTTTTCCCACACTGATTTATCTTTTGATTGAAACGTAAGACAGCATTAATGTTATATTATCGATGTAAAGATTATAGCAATCCCACGCGTAACACGGTTTCGTTTACCAATTTTTTAGAGTTCACTCAATTTAAAAGTTGTGATGGTTTTTTTTTTTAACAAAGGACGAATTTAATTTAATAAGGTGAAAGCTGTATATGATTTATAAAAAAATTAAATGTTCGTGTGAATTATTTTGCTGATTTTAACTAGGAATTTGTTACACATTTATAAAACTGGCCTTAGTAAATTGATAGCAATATTTTTACTCACACTGTTCAAAATTAATGTAAACAGAAAAAAAAAAAAACATGTCATTAAGCATTGGTTTGATTTTTTTTTTTTTTTTTTTTTTTTTTTTTTTTTTTTTTTTTTTAACAGACAACCAACTATCCTCCATGCTCTAACAATTAAAATAGTAAAAATTCCATTCTCCTAATTCCAAAATTTACTGAGTTATGATACTTTAAATTTTATGAATTTTCGGCGTTTTCTGGCATTAAAAAGGAAAGTTTTTCTAAATACACCTAATAAGATCTAGGGAACGCAAAAAAAATTATATTTCGGAAGTTTTTTAAAAAAAATAACTGTTTTGACGTAAATAGATTTTCATATGATGAAGAACAATTAATTAGTTTTTGTAATTTGAACTATACCTCTAAAACTAAGGATTTGGGAATTGATCCTATCGATCAATAATAAGAAGAAACACGCTGTATATGTGAACCAAAATGTGCTTCAGTAAAAAGATTCGATTTAATAGCACATCAACATTAAATTAACTATTTAGTTCTCGGTGATTTAATAAATTTAACCAAAATATTCGTTCCACTAGCGAGTCGTATACATAGCACCAGCTGTATTATAAAGATTTTGCATATTTTCCAATTAAATATTTAGGATTTTAGCTAATCCTACCTTTGTTAAAAAAAAAAAAAAAAAAAAAAAACTGTAATATATACAGTTGCGAATAACGCTATTAATGAAAAATGAATAACGGCATTAGAAGTCTAATCATACGCCTGGTGTCTAATTTCCGCTGTTGATTTTATCTTACAGCCGTCCGAATTCACCTTTATCCTTGTTCTTGAGTCAAACCAGTAGCCAAAACATTTTTACTACTAAAAAACAAGGAACTTTGGTGATTTTTTTTTTTTGTAAGACGCACAACTGCAAACAATGTAAAAGAAAAAAACGAATAACTTTATTGGAAGCGTAGTCATACTCTTGGCATGTAGTTTCATGGATTACTGTATTTTGTCCGTATGTATCATTACCCTTCATCTTCAATCAAACCAGTAATCAAAGCGTGTTTACTAATAAAGGAAGAAACATATTACAGTTTGATTTTTTTTACCAGGGGGGGGGGGGGGAGAGGGGTTCCTTCGAAACACGAGTCCGTAATTCTGTGTTTTTCTTCTCATTTTTTCTTCCTATTGATATTATTATCATTACTTATATTTATTCTTTAAATAAGTCGATTTGATAAGATGTAACAATCATATTATGACAATATGAACTTTTTAAATGTTGCTTTATTTATTTAAGCTATTTATAAAAAAAGTTGAATAAAATTAATTATCTGCTCTTTACAGCAGATAATCCAATCCCTAATGAGACGTAATGAAATTTATTAAAAAGCAACTGTTTTGTATCTTGTAATTTGCAGGTTGCACAAATCTTTGTTTTAACGTAAGCAATATTTTTATATTCATTATTTATTTTAAAGAAAAATAAATATACAAGTAGAAAATTGGAATTCTGGTTTTTCAGAATTTAATGTCGCCTCCGATGAAAAAAATATATAAATATAGATAGTACAAAACATATTTCAGTTTTAAGACTTAAAATACACGCTTATATGTTATATAAAATGACATCATTTGCATCCTCTGAAAAATTCCACATTTAAGATCCAGTCTTAAACAACATCTATAGAAAAGAATGCATATGACGTCAATATCGTAGAATAATACACAAACCAGCAAAAAGCGATTCCGTCATTCAAGACAAAAAAAAATCGTGTATCTAATGATTCATATGCCTTCATTTGTTTCTAAAGTTAATATGGATACAGAAAATTAAATTCCATATTTTATCAGAAGTCATTCATTTATATTTTTTCAAAATAGCACGTATTTTAATTGCACGTTTTTTTTTTTTTTTTTTTTTGTTATGAGAAAATGGCAACAAAAAGTTGTAATAATCTGCTATTTTCCAATTATTTTTTCTTTACTTTCTACAGAAATGGAGTATATCAGTTGCCCCATTACAGAAATGTTATTGAAAGCTACAAAAAAATTAATATCTCAAAAATAAATTGAGATGTATTTTTCAAACAAATTGCAGTTAAAAGTATTTTTTTCCCTATACGAAGTTGTAAAAATTGAAAATGTGCGATGCTTAGAAGTTTAAAACATTTCAGTAGAAATTATCAATATTTAGCCGTACAATGATACATCTGCTTCATTTTACGGCTGGCTTATGTAACGTAATGTTATTTTTTAGGAACGACACTTTAATTGTTGCCTGAAAGAAATAGCATATCGGGGTCTGATATATTTATTTATTTATTTATTTATACAATATTAACTAAAGTATTTAGGGATAATTATGCTATTGAAAGCGCATTTCTGTCTTTGCTTTCAGAATTAGGCCATCTAATACTCTTTGTTTAAAACTTAAAAGAAATTATTGGAACTTTTTTTTTTTTTTTTTTTTTTTTTTTTTTTTTTTTTTTTACAATGGCTATTAACATCATTTGTAGTATACAAATAGTAAATCTTAAAAAGTGATTTAAAGTTACATTAACAGGCTTTTTTCCAGTTTAGAGCCCTTGGCGAGATAGAGAAAATGGCCTTGGCGAGGGAAGGAAATTTTTTATGTGTATTTTCTGGAAACCTATTCACTGTAAGCAATTTTTGCAATATTTATACAATTTATTTAATATAAAGAAGTTATTTATCGATTTGTATGTACAAACAGAACTATAAACAATCATAATAGCATGTATATAAATAAAATATTTATATATATACACGTATAAATACCCTATAAAAACCCTATAAACCAACAACCTATAAAAACAACCTGTCAACCCTATAAAAACAACCATAAAAGTTAATTTGTTTTCATAGCTAATTAAATCATTTTGCAAAAAATCTCAGTTTCAGATGCCCGAATTGCGCCAAGCTTTTTTAAAAAGCTCCGAGGCCTCTATAAAGGAAAAGTACCCATTAATATTCTTTATTGTCTTGTATGACTGTGTAAGTTATCAAGATCACAAAAATGTCTTTTGAAAAGTAAAGTTTTCTGCTTGAGGTACTATCTCTTTAAGAAAAATGTTCTGCATTTCATTAGTGACGTTTACAAAAAAAAAAAAAAAAAAAAAAAAAAAAAAAAAAAAAGAAAAAAAAAAAAAAAGAAAAGAAAAGAAAAAGAAAAGAAAAGAAAGAAAAAAAGAGAGCTATATGTTTCTCGTTAAAACAACAATTACTATATTGAAACTGAATGACTATTCACATAATTTATACAATCGTACAAGAAAATAAAGAATATTAATATAACTGCAAACCACTTTTTCTGATTTGCTATGTAGATACTTCAAATTATTATAGTTATGTTAAAAAATAAAATATAATTGAATTTAGCGCAAAAAATAAGTAAATAAATAAAATTACAATAAAGCTATAATATTCTTAATAAAACAACAATCATATTGAAATTAATGATTTTTTTGTTTTTTTTCTGTGAAGTAACAGACAAATAAACTACAAATGTATGTATGCAATATTATACATAAGTATGTGTATATGGATATGTGGCTGTATTAATGCGCGCATGTTACATTTGAGTTTTTATGATATACCAATGTGGCAATAGATCAAACAAAAAAAAAAAAAAAAAAAAAAAAATCAGAGAAGTTGCCAGTATTTTTTTATGGAAAAATTCGCTTTTGTTAATCTCACAATTAAATAAATAATTTTATAAGAAAAAACTGGTACTATTTTCCCTGAAAAATTCCTTGATCTGCCGCCACCTTGTATACTGATGTACGCAGAGTCAGGGCCCGTTTAACACTTAGGAATAGGGGAAGCCCGAAGTCACACAGGAGGCCCCCTATTACTCTACAAATTGCTTTTTTATTTACTAAATCACATTTTCATATGCTTGAATAATTTGAAATTTTACCATCAAAGTTTAGAGTAAATAACATTTTTAATTAAACTAAAGCTACCTATATAAAAGTATTTTATTATATGTTTAATTGTAAATAACTAATTTATTTTGTAAATGACAAATATGGAACTATAGTTGAGAATATGTGAACTTCAAAATATTTTTTTGTGATTTACAAATTGCCATATAGTAAGAAAAAAAAAGTTTCATAAGAAAAAAAAATGTATTTTTTACAGTGATTGAGTTTCTTTTTTCTAAAAATTAGTTTTGAAAAGTAAAATTAGGGGCCCTTTTGTATTTCAGTGGATAAGCACGGGCTTCACGGACCTATTCCGTAAACAGGCCCTGCGCAGAGTGTCCACAAAGTCTTTTCACAGTTTCAAGATTTTATTAGAAACACAAATGAACCAATACCGGAATGGAAAAATGTATACTATAAGGAGTATGAATTGAAGGTTCTTTGCATCCATTAATAAACCTCTGTATGCACCCCGGGGGTTACACGAAACGGGTCAATGCGATAATAGTCGACGTTATGCACTGATACTCTTTTTCGGCCACTCCTTGCTTTATCCAATACATTGCCGATCTCCATGCATTTATTGTGCTGTTTTTGAATTGATGGACGTCAGCATAAGAAATTAACGAAGACCGGCTCAGCATTGGATAAAACAAGGAGTAGACCAAAAAGAATATCAGAGACACACACCGACAATTATTGCCTTGACGTACTTCGTGCCACGAATGGTGCCCATATAGAGGTTTATTGATTGATGCAAAAAGAAAGAACAAAAATGCAATATATACTCCCAATATTGTACTACTTTCCATACATGTATCTGTTCATTTGTGTTTCTAATAAAGGCTTGAAATGGTAAAGAAGTTTTGTGGACACCTTTTTTTCATTTCATTAATACATGATTCAAACGTATTGAATGAACATAAGAAAAATAACAATAATACGTAATATTTTATTTACAAAATTAGATAAATACTAGCATTGAAATGAAATTATGGACAACTGGAAATGAACTTATATCAAAAGCTGAATAAACATTTGAATTTATTTTACTAAATCTAGTATAAGTGGTTATCAATGGAAGAATGTCTTTGAGATAGGACATATTTTTAAACAAATACTAAAATAAATATTTATATTCGCAAATTGATTATAAGTAAATATTTGCGAAGTATTTAAACGTTAAATTTAAGATTTTAAAAACTTTTTTGGATTAAGAGCCTTTTTAACCCGAGAGTAGCCGCGTCTTTTTTCATAACATTATTAGTCGCTTTTGGTCTTTTTTGCCGCCGGCCCCCCACATACAGAAAATGTAAAATAAGAAACATTTTTCATTTTATATTCGAATATTCCATTTAAATAAAGTTATAAATTTGCAGTTTACTTAAATGATACATTTTATTCATGAGATTTGGAATAATGGAGAAAAGTAAAAATGGACTGACATTAGAGATCATTGTGCAGACATTTTCACCAATTTCTACTTTAGCTTGTAAAAATGTATCTAAAAGAAAATCAAAATCAGAGATGTCTTGTTACTTTACTATGGTGGTGGAGAAACACTTAAGTCAGCTACTGGTAGTTCTCCATTGTATGTGTAAGGGGATATGAATTAGGAGAAGATAATTTATGAGCGGCAAAAAGACCGACACGCAACTACTGCCGGGTTAAACAACATTGTATACGTTATAAGTTCTGTTTAATGCTTTTACTAAATGAAAATATGGATATATTTTTTTTACTGTTAATATAGAAAAAATACGTTTTAAAAGTTTTGAAAAATAATGAAAAAATTTAAAAATCTTTTTTTTGACAGAAAATTTATACGATTTTTTAATTACACGCAATAAGCTCGTGATAAGAATATATGTACAAGAAATAATAACAAAAATAATAAATAAATAAAATAATGTACAAAAATCGTAAAACTCTCTGTATTAAATCAAAGACAAAAGAAACAAATTTATTCCTAAAAGACATTGTCAGTAATATTCACTTAAGATCTTTGATGCATCATGACACTAAATATCGTATCCCTTCATACATTCCATCATTAAACAATTCACATATGATTTAGATTTCTTCATTTACAAAACAGCTGTCAACTATAATAAACCTACTGAATATTTTGTACATTGGAGGCATAACGTCATCTTTCTTTTGAAACAACAATTATTAAAACCGATATTTGCCAAAAATTCAGTCTCTTTCTCTACCCTTAAACCACATATCCAAGAACTTCAAAACAATTTCATCATTACATATGTAGATAAGGCTGCTAACAACTATGCTATCATCTACAAATATTATTATCATCACCTTCTAACTAAAGCAGTTACAGTCAACTCTGTGAAATTTGCCGATGTATAATCCGCAAATGTCTGTTATCCGCACTACATGTTGGAATGTAAACAATGAAAATTGACATTAAAAGTTCAACTCAAAAGCTGAATTTGGTACTTTTATTTTATTTATTTATTTATTTGTTATCAATTTTCCAATGAATAAATATTTAAATATAAATTGGATATAAATATTTAAATTGCCTTGAATAACCAAATTTTATCTTGGATCAAAAAGTAATGACTGCTCATAGACTACAGAAAAAAAATATTGACAACAAACCAAACTACCATTGTGTTGTGTCGATGTTTAAAATAATGAAGAATCAGTAAAAATTGTATATAATTTAACTTTTCTTTAATCTTAATTATTAAATTTATTAAACCAATGTTACATTATGTTGTCCATTGTAATTGTAATTTTTGTACAGTTGTTCCTAATTTATAGTCAGACTTTAAAAAATAAAATGTAAACAAAGGGATGATCTATAATCCGCTAAAATGTATAATCCACAAAACCCTCGGTCCCTAAATGTGCGTATTTCACAGAGTTGACTGTACTTCTAATAATATTTTCAAACTTCATCATGTTACGTTAGAGGAAAATAATAAACATATATTAAGCTACCATAATTCCTAGACATAAAAAATAACAAACTAAATTATCCTTATATAGTCATGATTCCAAAGTTTCACAAAAATCCTCTTAAATTCCGCACAGTCACTATAGGATGTAATACATATAATACTCGTGCTAATACATTATTTTGAAATACTCTTACACAAATTTATGAGTTATCAGTTCAAAAGGACAACACTCATTGTATTAAAAACAGTTTTGAATTGGTGGATAAAATAAAGCCATTAACAACCGTCAAAAATATTATTACTTTAGATTTCAAAGACCTATTTAATAATATCATTCTAAAAGACTTACAATCTACTATTAATGCATTATTTATAGAATATTTCTCTTTATTAAATTTATCTGATAATATTGATACTGACTACTTCAAATCTTTGACTAATTTTCTATTATTTCATAATTTTATCTTCCAAGACAATGTTTTTTTTTTTTTTTCCAGATACAGGGCATGCCTCAAGGCACTGCTTCATCAAGCATGTTGTCAGATTTATATATTTAATTTTATGAAAGAAAATGTATTAACAATAACATATTGCTCTACAGATACATAGATTATACAATTATTCTTTCTGTTAATGATAATAATTCTATATCTCTTCCTGTAAAATACCCTTCTAATCTAGAATTGAGCACTACTTATTCAAATAATTCTAGTATCAATTTTATGGATGTTAAAGTTAATATTCTACCTAATAACACCCTAACATTCAATAGTTATGATAAATGTAACGACTTTTCATTTAATGTAATTAATTATACTAACTTCAATTCTTGCTTACATATTTCAGTTTATAGAAATATTCTACTTAATCATAGTCTTCGTATCAAATGTTTATGTTCCTCCCAATTCTTATAGCCTAATATTTTTTAAATTAAAGCAATTAGCATTGTCTCATAATTATCCCGTCTCTTTTATATCTGCAGAGATCAAATCTTAATATTCATTTTTTCTACTTTTTACCAGTATGGGCATATACTATGTAAAAAAATTATAAAATCGAAAACACTATTATGGAGCGAGGGATGTGAATTGCTGAAAAAATTATAAAAACATACACAAAAATTTATCAAAAAAAGAAAAAAAAGTATGTGTGTATGCTTTACATACATTATACAATCTTATAAAAAAGATAAAAAATCAAAATACCATTATGAAAGGTTGAGGTAGGGAATGCTAAAAAAAGTTTTAAAAACCTTATATATATATGTATGAGCAAGTATATGTGTATGTATATATGCTTATATATATATATATATATAAAACAGGGGTATTATGCATTTTACATCATAAATTTTTCACATATTAGCACATAATACAAGCCTATATTTTACTATCTCAAAATAATCCTCATTGTTTTTTAAATGTTATTTATATAATCATTTTTTATTCTATAATATTTGTTTTAAAATGGTTAAATTTATCAATGCCCTTTTATTTATTTATTTTTATTTATTTATTTATTTTCTTTATATTTACTCATTACTTATTAAGTTTATTCCTATTTTTTCATTCTACTTTAAATAAATGTTAATTTAAGTCATTTCTTGATTTCTTCAATTGATTTCACTTTTTTATGGGTATAGATAGCAGCACTAAACATTTTTGTTAAAATTCTAGTTACAATACAGTTTTCCTTTTTCACACCAGATGGCAGCAATGTTTTGTTTTTCAGTGACTAACTGCTGACCACATGATTTAATAGTCTTAAATCTGATTGCATCTTCACATGTTAGAATACTGTGGGTTAACTTTCTCAAGTTTTGGATTCTTCTCTATGATTGAGGTATTGTGCTCTAATCATTTTTCAATTTTTAATATCTTGCGTGAGGTGTATCCTTCGATTAGATCTTTTTATCATTTATTTTGTTTTATGATTCGCTATTAGGAGCTAAATTTTGTCATTTTAGGCTTAATTCCGACAAAATTGGATGAAATAACGCATATTCACTATGAATTAACCAACAAGCACCTCTGATGATTCTGTGTGTTATTCATACTTTTTTATTTTACATACTGGTTTCCTATCTTCATATCTTGTTCATCATTAGAATTTTACCATTTTTTTCATATATTTGCGATTTCATCTTTATTATATATATATATATATATATATTGATTGCTTTATCATTCAATTTCAGATTGGATATTCAATTGATAATAAGCTTTTCTATTTTAATCCATTTCAATCAATTTTATTTCAACTTAAGTGCTTTCTAGCATTTTAATTTCTGGATTTATTGTGTGCGGTGGCCCTAATTTCGCATTCTTTAGATTTTTATGGGTAATTCGGAGATGAAATCGTACATGCTATTTGTGGTAATGAAGGTAAATGGAGCCTGGCGAATTGGCCTTGGTTCCACAAAATTTCATTTTTCCAAATGTACTGTGTTTTTAAATCCATATATATATAGAGATGTATACACCGAAAAGCCAAAACATTATGACTATCACAACATATTGTAATGAACTTGTCTGAATGACGTCGAGGGCACATAATCAGGTGGGAATGGTATTTAAATGCTGCTAGGGAGTCTGAGGAATCACTTTTGCGCTTACTACTGCTTGTCACTGCCTGTTATGTTAAAGGCTGCTGATCTAAGCGACTTTGATAAAGGGCAGAATTCAGTCTGCCGACGACTCAGAACAAGTATCTTCGAAACTGCTCGTCTCATGGGTTGTTCATAAAATGTCGTTGTTAGTACTTATACAAAGTGGATGAATGGCGATGAAACCATCAGTAGAAGTCATGGCGTTAGACGTTTAGGCGTTATCAAACAAAAGGGATGTCGGAGACTCCCCCTTTTGGTAAAGCAAAATCGGCACCAGAGACTGACTCAACTGACATCCCAATACAATACAGGTCCAAGTAGAATTCTTTCGGAGCGCACAGTTCAGCTGACACTGTTACATGTTAGACTATGCAGGAAACGTCCCACTCATGTGCCTCTGTTGACCAAGCACCATCGCCAAATATTCCTACACTAGGCCTGCGAACATCATGATTGGATTATGAATCATAGGGAGAGAGTTGCCTCGTCGGATGAAACACAATTCATCCTTCAACATGTCGATGGCCGTGTTAGGTACGCCGTCTTTTAGGCGAACTGTTGCTCCCCCTTATACAACACGTCATACACAGCCGGTGGTGGCGATATTAAGCTTCGGGGAACGTTCTCATGGGTGTCTCTGGGACCTGTGGTTGTAGTAGAACTGACCATGAACACCGCGAACTATCTGAACACCATTGCAGACCATTTGCCACTTTACATTTTATCTGTCTTCCGAAATGGAAATGGAGTCTTCGATTAAGACAACGCTCCATGTCACAGGACTCGAATTGTGCTCGATTGGTTCCAGGAACATAACACTGAATTCCAGTTAAGGTCCTGGCTGCCTAACTCGACGGATATTAATACGATGGAGGACATTTTGGGTGTCATGTAACGGCAGCCCAGAGCTCAGAAACAACCATTTTGGAATATCCGGGATATGCATGACCGGTGCTTGAACATCTGGTACAATTTATCTCCGGTCATCTACCAAGGACTTGTGGCATCCATGCCAAGGCGGGTTCCAGATGTTTTGCGGGCCAAAGGTGGGCAAACGCATTATTAAGTAGGTGGTCATAATGTTTTGGCTCTTCAGTGTATATGTATATAATGTACATCAAAACCAGGGATCACGCGTCAAAATCAGCACATCCCAGATTGTTTAAAAATTCAAATTTCAAAATAACGATTTTGATGCAAATAGCTTTAATGTGATAGAGGACAATATCTGAAACATTTTTACAATTATACGGATGGGGTTTAATGGTTGCTAGGTCCTCGTAAGAGACATGCTGGCACAAAAGATGGATGGAAAAATGGCAAAATGACACTGAAATGAGCAAAATTATTTTTTTTTAAAAGAGTACGAAAAAAATGCAATAAGTTACACAATAAGTGAATGTTAAAGATAATCTAGATTTGGACATCTGGACGGGATTTCCCATCAAGTATAGTCATATAAGAGTAGGGAACGAAAATTGTCAAGTGTAAAAACAGTCAAGCTTTTGAAATTGTGGTATTAACTCATTAAGTAACTATATCTCAAAATCAAAGTCTGCATGTTTTAAAAAAGTAAACAGTGCCTCATCTGTTGTTTCCCCAGTGATTTTTGTTGATGTAGGTGATGACGAATAAGATTCTATACAAGTAACGTAAACTCGGACAGTTAAAAAATAAATAGTGAGGAGCATGAAGGGATAATGAGAACAGAACTTCTACTTGTTTAAATTCTTTGCAATGAGGACATATGGGTACATTCTACCGCAGTAAAAAAAGTTTATAAGGGTATACATCAGCTGCACTCACCGATGGGAGAAAATCACCAACTGCCTTACAGTTTCGAACCCCACCTGTTCTAGAATATTCGATTCGCAGATGAGTCTATAGAACAACAGTTTTCCTTGGCTAACTCAGAGACTAAGTCATGATGTCAGTTTAATATGATGTAATTTGTTGTTACATTCTAAATCCCAACTTTTCTACGTCATTTTGCAAATGGAAGCATAATTATAAAAATAACGGTTTACGTATAAACTGTTACGCAGCTATAAAAAGGGATACCCTCTACATTTAAGAAAATGGAGAATGGCAAATCGAATCCTAGCAGTTTAAAGTATTATTAACAAGAATATATGATTGCGATTGTGTCTATGTTTACATTTATATATTATTATTGTTAGTAGTGGCAATGAATACGATAATAAACGTCGTTTGTTATTTTTGGGGGTAAAAAGCTCATTCTAAAAATGGATCGTAACACAAAATTCAATATTTTCATTAGTGATTATAATGTGTTGATTTACTTGCATTATTTGCCATCGTATTTTTTTAACAATTTCAAGATTGTTAACTCTCTCTCTCTCTCTCATGTATGATTGTGTATATGTGACTTAGATATATTAATATTTATACTTCATGTTTATTTTTATATTTTATTTGAAGAATAGGGTCAGGCGGGGTAAAGTGGTCATAATTCATAAAAAGGGCTAAAATCCTGACTAATATAGAAATTTGAATAATTTTCTTTTAATTTTAGATTTATTAAGTATTGATCAAAGTTTCTCACTCAAAAAAAACATTTTTAGTAACATGTTTGAGGCACTGAGCACTCATTTTGTCTGTCTTTGTTACACCTTGTTCTTTTAACTCTTTAATTAACTTTTCTGCTGCATTTTGTTTATTCCAAATTTTGTTAAATTGGCAGTTCAGAAAGCTTTACACATATCTCAAGAACATATTTTCATTTATAGCTAAGTTATATTTATCACAGATTTTATTTCATAATAGTTTTAGTTACATGGGGTAAAGTGATCATAGGGTTAGGCTTAACTTATAGATATTTGATCTGAGTTAAATTATTCATTATATACAATGCCGGTTTATTAAATACTAATAATTATTAAAAACTAACTTCAAATAGTTATTATTTAATAATAGTTTATAATATGGGGGTTAAAAAAGGTTAGGTTTAATTTTTAATAGTTTCAGAATAGTGAATGAATTAACTAAGTGTAAACCTGAATTGCTTACAAAGGTTACACCAACTAATTTAACAACCAACACATTAACTACTTTTTCTAATACCTATACTTGTATTATATAAGAAAATGGTCCACATGAAAGTCCTGAAAGAATTTTTAACATTGATGAGGCTGGAATGGATATGGATATCCAAAATAGCCCAGCCTAAAAAAATTTACGCAATGCAATGCATTATATAAAATTCAGAAACCAAAGGAAAGATAATGTTTAGTGTTCCTTTTGGTATATCAGCTAGTGTTTATTACATTCTTCCATTCGCAGTTTATAAGTATATATGAATTATGTATAAAGGGTGGTCGTGCAGGAGCATTGTATGAACCATGGAATCTGGATAGATGCAGGATTCTGTATTTGAAGCTTGGATGGATCATTTTATTAAGTAGATAGTACACCGAAAGCTTACAAAAGCCTGCCCTTTTATTTATGATTCTGATGGACATAAATGAATTATGACGCTGTGAAAAAAAGCTATCGACAATCGCATTATAATACTCTGCCTGCTACCTCATTACTAGCCATAGTCTACAATTATTAGATTTAGGTGTATTTTCCCCCATTAAGAAAAGCCTGGAAAGGAATTTTAAAGAAACAGTATCAAGAAAGCCGACTGCAAAATATGTAAAAAAATTAAAATAAGCTACATTGGCAACATTATCTACACTCATTTTAGATGTGAATAGAATTGTTAGACATAGTTTTAAAGGAAAAGGAAATGTGTCCAGTCCAAGATCGGGGTAGTATTGACAGAAAAAACATTTGCATTACATCTGCAAAAATAACAAGAGGAGCGAGATACTTAAAAGTTGCATAAATTTCCAAGAGGAAAAAAACGACAACAAAAAAAATATCCCTAGTCAACATTCTCTTTTGAATCCATTTATAATCGCTAAAGATGACATCTCAAACCATATCTATAGGACCCTGAGTGTTGCTAAGATATGAAATGAAGAAATCAATAAAGCAATTTATTGGGAAAAAACCTGATTAAAATGGGGATTTATTTTTCATAAAGTATGTTAAAAAAAAATCCAAATTTGGCAATCATTATACTTTTCCAGAATCAGATGTGATCAAAATCCTTGAAGAACCAACTTTTAACAACAAACAATTTTAACATTACAAATTTACACTTTAATAAAATAAAATGACAGATAACTTATTATAAAGGTTGTTTAAAATGTTTGTAAATAATAAAATGTCACTTTTTATTCATTAGTTTATTTTTTTATTACACTTTTTCAATGTGACCACTTTACCCCACCTCCTGGGGTAAAGTGGTCATAAAAACATGCCTAGAAAAATATGTTATAAAAAGGTGTTATTCCCCAAAAATATTTCTGAAATGGATATAGATGTACTCTAGAGTAATGTAATGTAAAATAACACCCAAAAGTTTAGAAAACATTACAGAAATTCTGATGTTTATATCCTCTGAAAGTTAGAAAAGCCTGTTTTTATGACCACTTCTCCCCACCTGACCCTACATTTCTTTCATAGATTTACTTTTAATCAAATAATATCTAGCATGTCTGTCTGCCTGTGTCTCCCCACGCTTTAACTTTTCTAATATTCATAAGATTGCTATATAAATTGAACATGAGGTTGAAGTAGAGTTACAGAATAATCCTTTTAAAATTACCATGGTAAGCTACATTTTTTGAAGAAGGTACAGTCGTGGAAAACAAAAAGTAAACACCCCCTACCAACTCTGCAACTAATTATAATCGAAGAAAATTACTGGTACCAAACGATTGGAAATAAAGTCTACGTTTAAATGATGTACATAAAAATTTGCTTAGGGGGGCATCTACAATAAAAAACCACACAAAACTTTGTTTTTTTTCAATGGCAACAAGCAATTTTGACAATACATTTTAAATCTTCGGTTCAAACTATGCCTAGAAACGAAATTTCAAGTTATTTGGATGATAAGTTTTTGAATTATAAACATTCAAAATTTAGAGCTTCTAATGGTAAATTACATTTTCATATTTTTATTAATATCTCCTGAAATTATAACGCTAATGTGCTAATATTTTGTGTGGTTATAATATTTTAAAAAAAACATAAATACATTGAATTTGTAATTTTAAAAATTTTATAATATGAATTATGAAATTAATATTCGAAAAAAATATGAATTGCAACCTATAATTTTTTTTTGATAGATTTATATTTATTATGTCCTGTTTTATGCGAACTCTTAATTTCAAAATTTTTGCCCAAGTTTTTTACGAATTATGATAAAAAAAAAGGTCAAAATGCTGGTTTAAGGGATTGTCTATGATGTGAAGAAAAGCATAATTCGAAATATAGATGTATTTTACTTATTTTATTGAAACATTTAGGCTGGCAATAGTCGAAAAATATTAAGCGAGTGAAATGGTCATCAAGAAATAATACATTAATAGAAGTGACACAGTCATTCTATAGCATTTCAACAATCAAGTACCGAACTTCAATTTGGATACAGTCCCTAAAATAGGCTCATTTTAAAATAATTAATTGCTCTGAAACTAATCGTACGAATTTCATGAAAATTTGTTTTTAGGCTAATTGAACGGTGTAAAATTTATTTATGTTGTAAAACTTGGGTATTGCTATTGAAAAAAAAACAAAGTTTTGGTTCGTTTTGGCGTGTAGGCCCGTTTTTGGCATGTAGGCCATTATGGCCCGTAAGCCAATTTTATACACATCTTTTAAAAGTAGACTTTATTTCCAATCATTTTGTACCAGTAACTTTCTTCTACAATAATTTGTTGCGAGTTAGTAGGGGGTGTTTACTTTTTTTTTTCCACGACTGTACATAAAAACTTTCAAAAATATGTATATGGATATTTATTGCTTGAACATTTTTGTGATATTTAAAACTAAATTATATATATATATATATATGAATATGGTGCAAGCGGAACGCCTTCCGGGCTCCCTCTAGTGCTTTCTAATGGAAAGTTACTTTAATTCTCGCTTTTGCGTAAGAAAAATTCTGAAAAACTTCGATAGTTACTTGTGTAGGTTGAACCATGAAATGTTAAAATGTTGAAAAATAAACTGGTAAAATGTTGAATAATGACCTGGTAAGATATTTAAGCATAAAGTAGCTACAGTTATTCTTTGCAATCAGAAGTTAATTAGAACGGGACCTCTGTTTAAATTGAAATCGGACACACTATGGACATGTAAGCCAGAATCAGGAGTGGAACCTGGCACCGCGCACCTTGTAGTCGACGTTTTAACCACTTCAAAGCAAATAGATATAGGCCCGCTCTAAAGCAACTTATTGGAGAATGCATAGATTTATTTGCTATGATTGCCTCTTACATATGCCATGGGATGGTAAAAAGTTGAACCATGTTGAAGTTTCACCATAATGAGTTTTAAAAAAGCAGGTAGTGCTTCTCCTTTTTTTTCCAACCACCAAATAATTCATTGATGAAAGGATTTTTTTTTTTTTACAATATTTGTCAATTGTAATGCACAGGAACGATATTAAAATACTACTCGTATCTCCTTATGCCCTCAAAAAAGCTTGCACATTGGTCTGAGTTGTCCTCTTTGTTTACAAAGTAGTTGATGAAAATCGTAGATACAATGATGATCGCTTAGTAACTATGTAAAGACAGATCAGCTTCCGTCATTTTCTGTTCCGTTTACATTTGTTTTATCGTGTTATATTTATAGAATAATAAATACAGAGAACAATCTTGGGTCATCAGCCTTGCTGCAGTGTGTAATATTCTTACTCCTTCATTCAAATTTCAATAAAAAATGGATGGCAGTAGACTTATCTTTAGGCACCAATGCGTTATCACGAGTTTCTCCGTAACAGATAAAACTCTCAATTAAATTTAATACATCTGAGTAAAACGCTAAACTATTTCTCCAGAAAATGTTTAACTTTTTTTGTACTATCCCCTGGCCAACAACTTTCTTACCAATCGCATTTGGCCTGCCCCTGTGAATGGGCAATTCCATCTTTTCCCATCCTGGCTGTAGTTACCGGCTGAAGGGCAATGTGCTGCGGTCGCCATCAGATAAAAAGATGCTTCTCAGATTGCTTTTTGCGTGGCTACTGGCTACACTCACAGATATGCTAATTGCGCCAGCTGTCCAAATCGTTCGCGGTCAAATTTCTCTAGGCTGTCAACTTTCTTTGTTTCCTGAAAAAAAACTTTTATAGATTTTTTTTCCTATTCAGTTATTATAAATGGAATTATTCGATATAAAAAATTGAATTCGTAACTCGTTTGTAATAAAACATTATAAATATATATATATATATGTGTGTATATATATATATTTATAATGCTTTATTATTCTTAATACAATGAGATTTCCTGGTAGGTTTTATTTATTAAAATGTTTTCTATATCGATATTTTTAAATATACAATTAATGTAAAATATTGTTACATGCCGTATTTAAATAAGAGATTCGGTCATTTCTGTTGTACGAAGTTGTAAGCTTTTTTTTTTTTTTTTCAAAGGTATGGTATATACAGGGTGAAATATGTTATCTATTGCCGACCTTTAATTTCTAGACCGTTGGTCGTAGACATATAGTTCCAGTTACAAAAACGTTTCAAATGAGGTAAATATTCATGTTGTGGCATTATTTAAAGTAAAAAATCAATTTTCAAAAAATTACGAAATCTAACTTTTTATACGGTCCCCCAGTCCCTATAGTTATATTTAGTAAAAGTGGACGCATATCATAATAGATATAACGCAAAAAGTTTGACAACAGTGCTACAAAAATTAACACAGTTTTTAAATTTCAAAGTTTGAGATTTTTGCACATGATTTTATCTTTCAATGAGGGATCAGTTAAAAGATGAATTAAAGTAATTCGAGATCAAAATCAGGGTGCAATGTCCTTTTTGCGGCGAAACCACCTTTAGCCGGTATCGCCAAATTGGTGTATCACCAAAAGGGGTTATTTCATTTAAAAATTTGAGCTGACTTTTAGAGGTCGTATACAAAGCGAAGAATGAAATATTGAAATTAAACAGAAAAATAAATATCAATTTATTATAATATCAGAAAACAGTCTACTATAAAAAAAGAATACATCAAGTGCCGGAATCTATTAGCTCTATCTATTATACTGCTTAAAGGTGTTCCCCATTGGTGGCAATGTACAACTGAATGCGTGAGAGTACTACTGAGTCCTGGACACATTAGTCCATAGCAGGCGTGTAAACTGTGCGACAATAAAGGATGATGCACTGCTTCAGATAAATCAGAGAAATGGTCTCAGTCACATAGACCTATGCCTTAATGTAACACCAGAGGTAGAAGTCAATGGGAGTCAAGTTCGGCGAACGCGGTGGCCACTCTACCAGATCACCGTATCCAAGGATCTGTTGACCGAATTCGGCGACCAGATACGCCCGGACTTTTGTTGTTTTATGCGGAAAGGGCCCACGATGTTAAAACCATCCCCGGCATGCATGTACGAGAAGCAAGTCTTAATAACAGTCACGTACCTTGTTTTGTAGCAGATGCAGGTACCGATCGCCCGTTAAGGTTCCATCGTAGATGATGGGTCCAAAAATCTGGGTTTCCCATATATCGCACCACACGTGTCGTACTGTGCGGGCGATGTAGAGGTTTTCCAGAGACCAGTAATGCATATTGCGAACGTTCACAATGCCACCCCATATAAACATTGACTCATTTGTCCACTGAATGTCACAAAGGAACAACAGATTTTCCTCAAAGGTGTTGAGCATGAAATTACAATAATCAAATCGTCGTGCGTGGTCACACAGCATCAATGCTTGCACCAGTGTCGGATGGTATGGATGCGCATCATGTGCATGTAGTAAATGCCAGGCATGCTGACCACATGCTTCGCTTATTTCCGCCGTACTCAGTTGTGGAATTAAAAGGGCGAATGCCAGCACCTCCTCCGGTGTCACTCGAACATTACACCTTGCGTGTCTACTTGTTCTAGGTCGTGTTGAAACAGAGCCAGTCTCTCTAAGATGGTGCAATGCATCAGTTATAGTTTCATGCGTTGGATGTAGATTCTTAAGGAAGTGTTCTGAATAAATACTCGCAGCCTCTCTGGCATTCCTTTGTCATTCACTATAAATAAGTATCTTTTCGACATATTGCATGTATGCGTACTACCTACTTTGACGTTTGAATGTTGTTCGACCCATAAAAGTGTTAACCAACACTTTCAGAAGTATCTCTAGTAGATTCTGGTGTTTGATGTATTCATTTTTATAACAGACCGTTTTCTGATATTATAATAAATTGATATTTATTTTTCTGTTTAATTTCAATATTTCATTCTTCTCTTTGTATACGACCCCTAAAAGTCAGCTAAATTTTTTAAATGAAATAACCCTCTTTGGTGATACCCCAATTTGGCGATACCGGCTAAAGATGGTTTCGCCGCAAAAAGGACATTGCACCCTGATTGTGATCTCGAATTACTGTAATTCATATTTTAACTGGTCCCTCATTGAAAAACAAAATCATGTGGAAAATATCTCAAACTTTGAAATTCAATAACTGTGTCAATATTTGTAGTAATGTCAAATTTTTTGTGTTATATCTGTTATGATATGCGTAAACTTTTACTAAACATAACTATAGGGACTGGGGGAGCGTATAAAAAGTTAGATTTCCTAGTTTTTATAAAATTGACTTTTTACATTAAATAATGCCACAACATGAATATTTATCTCATTTGAAACGTTTTTGTAACTGGAACTATATGTCTTCGACCAACGGTTGAGAAATTAAAGGTCGGCGATAGATAAAATATTGCACACTGTATATATGTGTGTGTGTATATATATATAATAAATATGAAATCACAAATATATGAACAAATGGTAAAATTCTAATAGATGAACAAAATATGAACATAGGAAACCAGTATGTAAAATAAAAAACTATGAATAACCCACAGAATCATCAGAGGTGCTTGTTGGTTAATTCATAGTGAAGATGCGTTATTTCATCCAATTTTGTCGGAATTAAGCCTAAAAGGACAAAATATAGCACCTAATGGCGCATCATTAAAAAAAAAAAAAAAAGAGAGAGAGAGAGAGAGAGATCTAAAGAATGATACACCTCACAGAGGATATTAAAAATTATAAGAGCACAATACCTAAATTACATAAAAGGATCCAAAACATTATAAAGTTGACTCACAATGTTAAAGCATGTAAGGATGGAAACAGATTAGGTTAGGACTATGAGAACATGTGGTCATAAGTTGCTGAGATCAGAACATTACTGCCATCGTGCCATCTGGTGTGAAAAAGGAAAACTATATTGTAATTAGGTTTATTAAAAATAGATGTTTAGTGCTGCCATCTATTTCCATAAAACAAAAATGAAATTTGATTAAGATTAACATTTATTTAAAGTAGAATGAAAAAGTAGGAAAAAACTTAATATGTACTGAGTAAATATAAAATAAAATAAGTAAATAGAAGGGCATTGATTAATTTAACTAATTTAAAAACAAATATTATAAAATAAAAAATCAGTATAGAAATAACATTTAAAAAACAAAATGAGGATTATTTTGAGAAAGTAAAATATGACCTTGTATTATGTACCAATATGTGAAAAATAATGAAAAATATGATGTTAAATGCATGATACCCTATGATTCCCCCCCCCCTAAATATATCCATATAATATATAAGCACACATACATACACATATACATGCATATATATTAATGAAGAATAAAATATTTGCATCATATGATTTGTAACATGTATAAAAGATAACATTTTATTGGACATCCTCTGGCAAAAGTGCACTTAAAATATTGGATGATATTATACAAAAGAGAAGATGAAAAGAAACACAAGAAAATCACAAAAATTCTAAATTTTCAGTATAATAATTATACTTTAAAATTATCGAAAATGCATCTGAAACATTTAAAGTGTAATGCAACATTTTGGAAACATCAGAATTTCTTCAGAATACTTCCAATTTAATCTAAACATTTCACCCATGTTGATGTTTCACTGGATATATTTCAAAATGTTCTACTACTTTTTATATATCCAATATTTAATATGTTATACAAGTACTTGTAAACAATTCTGGGTAATTATGTTCACAGTGTAAACGCCTTAATGTTGGTGCAATATTGTAAAATATTGATCGTATACTGCTTCAAATGCCTCACAATATTTTGCTAACATTAGGTTGCTGCTAGAAGTCCTTCTCTTTATAACGGCACTAATCATTATTACACACATCACTATGTGAAACCCCTCGAAAGTCCCAATTACATATCCCCACATATCCCAAAATATCTCCCTATATCCCAAAATAATGCAATAATCTCGATAGCTTTCATTATTGGAATCGTGTAGCTTCATTCGTTTGAACTTGGCCTTTCGTAATGCATTCATTTATCATATAAACACTCAAATACGTACAGCAGAACTGTTTATTGGGATAGCTTAAGATTGTTTAATAGCTTGCTTAATCTTACTCCTTTTTCCAAAACTAGTTCTAACGTTCTAACACATCTACATCGAAAAACTTATTTGCAATCACCTTAGTAAATGTCTAAACATAATAGTCTTACAAACCAAGTGTGAGGTAATTCTTTGCAAAACTACGAGTTTCTATGTATGAGACACTCCATTCTACATTCTAGTAAAACTCAGCACTAAAACAACTAAATTATCTTAATTATAAGTTTTATCAATTAAGGAGATCAAAAAGTCTATGCGGTAGAAAAACTGAAACAAAATTTTTTAAGAGTAACTTAATACAAAATCTATCTTAATTATATCTTTTAAAGTAACCCGTACACATGAAAATATTAAATATTTTTTCAGACTATGTTAACAAAAGGATTATGTTTTGAACAAAAGAGTTAATCAAGAAGTAAAAATTCTAAATTTTCCGTAACACCAGCGTAGAAACAGATAACATGCGAGCACCCATATACTGTTTGAAATCAATTACAACCATAAAAGGCATTTTGACTGCTTCTTAATTGTTTACATAAAGGTCGAGGGACAGAGCTCTTTCGGGTGTCGATTCTTTAATTGAAGCTCAGGATCTTCGTCCGACGGGAATAATATCCTGAGGCAACCCCGTATCGTAATTGCACCTCAGTCTAATTATCTTCTCATTCCAATCGGCCATTTCCTTTTGAATTCGAGAAATTATTCTCTCTTTTTTTAGACTTAGAGATATTATTTTTAACGTGTATCATTTAAGAAATTGCATTTAAAAATGAATTCATTTTTTGCTGCCTCACAGGAGAAAGGGCTCACAAGGTAGACGGATTTTCTTTAGCAGCAAAAAAAAAAAAAAAAATGTAGTTAAAAAATCACATGTAGAGGGCGCTGAAGACCCGAAACACAATAAACAGGACAACAGTTATATCGTAGAATGTTCTGGAGGGCATGTTGAACTTTTGTTATTGGAAGAACAAGTGAATGGAGCGTACTGTTGTCCTGTTCGTTGTGTTTCGGGTCGTCAGCGCCCTCTACATGTGAATTTTTAAGTTTTTTTTTCTGCTAAAATAATCTCTCTACCTTGTGAGCCCTTTCTTGCAAATCGCACTCCTTTATCATAATTTCTTTCTTTTTTATGAGTTTTTAAAGTTGTAACGAACTTTTGGCTCACCCGGTAGATTTGACATTACAATAGTCAATATTTTAAAGCAATACTCTGTTAATCTCAAATACATCAATTGTCAAAAAGATGTCTCACTATTCTTTTTTTTTTTCAAAATACATGAACTTAAATTTTGAATGATAAAAAATCAAACGAACGTCTACTCGAAGGAATATAAAAAAAGTTGCTATTAGAACGTCAGATAACCTAATATTCACTATTCATGTTACAGATAATGAGCTATAAAACAAAATCAAAATAATAAAAGATAACGATTTAAAACATTTTTGTACGATTCATCTTTGTAATTATGATATTTATATCGCCTAATTACCCATTACAGGTTATAGGCATTTCCTTACGCGTTGTCAAAACATTTCATTAAATATATTACTTAATAATTTAATAAAGTACATTTCCGATCTCAAAAGTCCTAGATTTACATGACATTCCTGCATGGAGACAACAAATTGAAAAATCATTTAAAAATTAAATTTCATTCATATTTAATTTAAACAAATGAATGATGGCTGGATATTTTTTTAGATATAGAAATTACATTTCTGTCATAAGAGAAATAAGTATAAAATCAATAAAACTATTTTTTTTTTTACAATTTTTTACAGTTCAATTTCATATTAATTTAAAAGTTCATATAAAATTGATAAACGATCCGGTTACGATAAACGAAAATTGATAAACGAAAACGGTAGATGTACTTATGATTCAAGTTTTTCAAAGTATATAAAAAATAAGAAATACATTTGCAATAATTTGTTAAACTTCCATGTTTCCTATTGCGATCATTGGCCTATAAACGTAAGATTACCTTGCACTGAGTTCAAATAATCATTATGTTTAGGCTGTTTTCGAGTGTACCATGGAATACAGGTACATTACCTACCTAAAGAATATTTTTATCTTCAATTTTTCTTTTCTCAGCGCGCCCTCCCTTCCCCCCCCCCCCCACACACACACACAAAAAAAAAATCCTCCTGAATTTCTTGTTTTGATTGAGAGAAACAATTGTATATTTTGTTTTTAAAATGCGGAAAAATATTTTCAAAAACTAAAATTAGCTTTATGTATTAATCCTGACTGCTGTTACGTGCGATCGAAAATAAGATAATGAATGTTAAATAATTAGCTTGACATTTTGTAGTAAAAGTATGCAAAAAGTTCATGTAGTTCCATCTGCCAGTCATAAATCTTCGTCCCTCTTTTTTTAATAAATCCATTTTTGTATGTGCCTTAGAACGAGATTAACGTTCCCACAACATCGAGTCTTATAATAATCAAAACAAGTTAAAAAACATCTTCAGTTTAAAAAAAGATAAAAATCTTTCCTTTTTAATTGTTGATGAAAACTGGTGTGGCAGCTTTTTTTTTGTGTGTTATTCCGTATATAATAGTAGTTGCTGCGCTGTCGTGATGTTTCCTACAACAAACGAAGTGACGAACCTTTTCTTAGGAATGACTCAATTAATCCAGCGGCTGTCTCATAAATCAGTAATTTCTCACCATGCAAGTACTTCTGCTTGTTATACAGCCTCAATAAATTCTTTTAAAAAATATTGCTATATTTTTTCAAGCGAAAAGCGCAAATACTAAATCCAGCAATATACTGGCACGCGGGTGGCCAGAAATTATATTCATTTAATACATTTGACAATTTCTCGTTTTACAGTTAATTTTGTTTGCAAAATATTGGGGGATTTAATTGTGAAATATTGAGGGAACCTTCTCAGGGACAAAGTACTTCTGTTGCTAAAATATATAAATGATAGATTGACACCAGGATTTATGAACAAATTTATTTGAAAATAAGTAAAAGCTTTTCTTCACGTCCGTTATATAAGCAAAATTTTATTCCAAAACTCAGGTGCCATTGCAGCATTTGGGGATAAATATTAAATGGAATATATAATATCCAACCCTCATTCAAGGGGTTAAAGATGAAAATAGCAAATCATAAATCCATCAATAGGTTGGCCTATTTTTAACCCGAAATTGTATTCCTTTAATACATGTGACAGTTTTCGTTAAATAGCTAATTCTGAGTGCGAAATGTATTGGAATATTTTTAAGTAGGCTACAAAAATTCAACAAATTATGAGTCTAGAGAAATATTGACCCGTTAGTCACCCAAAAATTAAGTTTAGTGCACGTGGTGATAAATTATCAATATCTGACTAACACTGCTTTTGATGGAGCATAAATAAATTCATGTGGAATTAATATTTCTTAACCCCTTGAGGGGCAAATAATTGTGTTTCTGTAATGTCAAATTCACACTGGAATCTACAAAAAGATTTATTACAAAATAGGTAAAAGCAATTTTACGCTTTTTCTCCACCAAAATTAGAGAAGTAAAATTTAATAAAAATTTTCTGGTGCAAATCTTCATTAATCGTAAGTGGGATAAAATATATCCCACCGCCCCTCAAGGGGTTAAAGGAGAGTGCGAAAATGGAAAATTAGGAGCCTTACAAAACATTGGACCGACAGTAATCTGATAATTTAATCATAAGGGTTTGTACGGTTATAATTTTTGAGCACTGGTATTTCTGAAAAATAATCTTCGTTTCATTTAATCTCAGAATACCTGCGAAATCGCAGAAAATGCTGTGATTAATTAAGATGTTAATTACTCTTTGTAAATACTTTTACTCAAAAGTAAGGACCGCACTCAACCTAATTTATTTAATGTATGTGACAATATTTGTTATATCCAGTAAACATTGTTTTTGGTCAATCCTCAATGAAAAATGTTGAGATTTGTTGAAGTAATTACGCGAAAATGTAAAATTATAAACACAGAAAAATATTATTCCATATGTGACCTGATTTAATATTCATTTATATTTATGTGGCAATAATTTCTTAAAGTATAAGTAACTTTGCTTTTGATATAACATTAGTAACATTTTGAAATTAACAATAATCAAGTGAAAAGTTTTAAGACTTTTAAAAAAGAAATTATAAAACGAGTCCAACAAAGTATTTGCTCATCAATAATCCGAATTGCATTAGTTTAGTATTGTACATTCTGGATACAATGCAAAAAAGTCATGGATATACATATGTTTATCTGAAAATATGTAAATTGTAATAGTAATATTGTATAATTTCACAATTAATTTTTAAATATTACCCAAAAATAACGATTATAAATGAGTGTGGGGTGTGTATTTGAAATTATAGCATACGTAGTAGTAATATTGCACAATGTTTCAGTTAAAATTTAAATTTTTACAGCAGTTTTTCAATTAGGAATGGACCTACATATGCATTATCTTTTTATATTTAAAATTTATAGTGATTCGTCTTCTAGCATACTGTAAAAGTTAAAACCTAAACATCAGTTAAAAAAAATATTGTAATTTTATCACTAATCCAGTGTTTTAAGCCTTTTTACCATTTGCCTGATTGAAAAGAGAAAAAAATCTAAAATTATATTTTTGTACCCTTTTTTTTTGTCCTTACACTATATCAGATATCCCTTCTTCTTTGTGTTTTTCAATACATTCTAGATTCATTACTGCGATTTCATCTGAGCCAATTAGACACGGTAATATGATGCGAGAATTTCATTTTGACATTTTGCATATTCGAAAAGCTAAATTTAGATTAATCTCTGTTGATGTGGAAAGGGGAATGTTCATTTTTATCCCATCTGTAAACAAAATAATATGATATAACTGAATTATAAATTAATTCAATCTTATATATTTTTTAAGTGATTTTTTTAACATTGGAATGCCCGCCATTTGTAATTTTTTTTTCTTCGTACAGCTTTCATTTTATTTCATAACAGATTTATTTCTGTTGATGCATAAAGGTGGATACCCATTTTCGATTCAGCCGTAAACAGAACATAATGATTAACAGAATTATAAATTAGTCTTTAAAAAAGGGGAATTTCAATAATACTGCCAAGCCTGCCACTTGTAGAACTTTTTCTTCTTCTTTATTTTTTGTAATTACTTTTATTTTAATTGATAAAAGAATTATTTCCATAGATATGAAAAGATGAATACTCAGTTTTAATACACACTTAAACAAACAAAAAAAAAAGATGTAACAGAATCATAAATTAATCTTTAAAAATTGGTTAGTCTTTAAAAACAGTTATACTCTAAAAGCTGCTACTCTCAGGGGATTTTCATTTTGTAATTTTTAGCATTTTTATTGATAAAATAATTGTGTTACATAAATTGATTGTTTTTATATATAATTTTACTTTTATAAGTTAAGCATCCAGAAAGACAAATTCGCCGTTCCATCAACATGCATAATTTGTGTACGCAGAAGTATCTTTAGTCGAAAAGTGCTTCTAATATTATGGTATATGTCAGTTAATTTTTATAAGACAAACTCCTGAAGATTGAAACAAAATACACAAAATATTGCATGTTTATTTGTTCATAGAGGTAATTAGATAATGCAAAATTTTAAATATTTCTATTTTTGAGTGATCATTCCTCATTTTACAATCGCGATTGATTATTCGTTTTGCTGTTTTTGTAGAAAAGATGAAAAAACAGGCGTTAAAGATATGAGTGTTTTAAAAAGGTTGATAAACGATGTTGCCAGTTGAACAGGTTTATTAATTCAGAAATCTGCCTCGATTTCCGATATGTAACATTCGAGATATTTAATAACATATATAAGGGAGATTTATATTTATATTTATCGATATAAAATAATGACATAAAGATACATGATGACACACAATACTCTCCGTAAATAGTGGTAGATTTCTGAATTAAAAACCCGCCCAACTGTCAACTGATTTTTCACCCTTTTTAAAAGAGTTGAACATTATTATATCTTAAACGATTTTTTTTTCATCTTTTCTTCTAAAAAACGCCCAATTGGCAATACTGGTGAAATGGTACCATAGTTTGCAAATTTTCCTTTGTAGCGCGCACAATTTAAAAATGAAAGTAATTAACTTAAAATACTTTGTTGTTAAACACATAGTATATTATTATTTTAATCGTATAATTATGGATGTTTTATAATTTTTTGAAAGATTTCCTTTTAAGTCTTTTTTCTCTATTCACCGATCGTGTTTCAATTGACTATACATATTTTGTAGCTATTGTAATGAAACTCGTCTTTGTTAACATCTTACATTAAATATATATTCTCACTTAAAAAAGGATTAGTAAAAGAGGCATAAGCTAATGCAGATACAACTTAATTCATTCATGTAAATTGTATCCCCAGAGGTTTTTTAAGTTTAGGTGTTCAACCTTAATCACCAGAAGATTGGGAAAAAAATACTATTTCAAAGTTGCAACTATTGAATATGATACTTTGGTAAAACCCTGAGAACGTTTTTTTTTTTTCTAAATTGGTGTAATATTCAACTGAACTTTAAAAACTTTTTCTGAAAATTGGTGTAACTTTCAACTGAAACCAGCTGTTGAAGATTAAACAAAGGAATAATGATATCATGCATTGCTTTGTATTATATTTGTTTCTCCCTTTGATGCCACTATCACTCCTTACGGTGTTTTAAGTCTTAAAAATCTTATCAGAATTGCAAAGCTCCATAATGTGCTTCATTCAATTATTTGTTAAGAGTTTTGGTTGCATATATCGTCGGGCTCAATTTGTTGAAGTTTGTTGTTAAACTGCACAAACTTAGCTCAGTGACAAAAGGCTGTTCGGGTAAAAAAAAAAAAAAAAAAGTATAAAAAATATCTGAAGGAGGGGGGAGGGGTCGCCGCTTGTCGCAACAATTCCCCTTTTGTTTCTTCTTTTGTTTTGAAACAAAACTACGGTCCTCTCTAAGAAACTTCCGCCGCTTGTTCCCGCGAAACTGTTTCAAATCAACAAGCCGAAAACTCAACGCTGTTAATTAGTTGTCTTTCCCAATATTTATAAAAATGCACAACGTCAGCTCCTTTTCATTAGAGGAAGAGAAAGGCTGAAAGAAAACAACTAAAAGAGACTCGGAGAAAAAAAAATAATTGCTTTAGGGAGGCGAGAGCGAGGGGTTTTAGAATGAATAAGATAATAATCTCTGTCTTAAATAATGACCGGAAACTGCAAGAAATTCTGTAATATACTGTCTTAGATAAAACTTGACTAATAAGAGAGAACGGACTACGTAGAGATTGAGGGGGGGGGGGGAGGTGTAAATAATGAAATGTAAGAGTCTACGTGAAACCGAAACAATGGACTGGACTGGGCAGAAAAATAGGAAAAAAATGGTTTGAGTCCCTCTCTGACATGGCGCCCCGCTATTAGCATAGCTGAAAAAGGGGGTAGTGGGTGCTTTTGACATGTCTGTTAGCGTCGTGGACGAGTCCATTGTATGAATGAGAAAGGACATTTTCTTTTGTGGAAAATTGTATTTGTTATCGACCCAACGAAATTGTGTATACGTCAGAAAATTGGTTGTGTCACGGAAGAAATACTAATGACTCTGATTTCTAAATGGCCTGGCAAAGACTAAAAACTCCACCGTTTCGAAGTCCATTGTTAGATGGACCTAAGCAAACATTATACTGAGAATCGGAAGGAGGGGGGAAAAAAGAAAAGAATGTAAAAAGAATAAAAATGTCTGCCCTAGAGCGACAATTAATTTTTGTTAATCTTGCCATTCGTCGGCAGCTTTTATTTATATTTTTTATTTGCTGCAAAACAATGCTAGCAAATGAACAACAGTATTTTCTTTCAAATGAACATAGAGAAGTTCCTTTTATTTAGCGTTTCAACAACGCAAACTTTTGTTGGTTTCCCTTAAAATAAAGTCAGTTTATTAAAATGTTTATATGGCATATAAATTTACCCGAACTGATGGTAATACATAAAAATAGATTTTATCAGCTATACATAGTTGGGCACAAAGGATTCAATAGCAAAAAGTTCAAGGTTATTGCATTATGAACGTATTTTTATAATCTGTTTCTAAATGCTTTTAATAAATTAAAGACATATTTTTATCTAATTTGTGATTTGTCACACTAAGAAATAGTTTTGATCACATGCTTATAAAGAAATTAATGCCTGTAAATTAAAGCACTATAAAAGATTAATTCAGTCTAATGAATTGCCATTTTCCTCTTTACATATAACTTATTAAATGCACATTAAAAGAATTCAGTCCTGTAACAGCTTGATTACTTTTTATTTCTGTTCTGTTCTAAAATTATAAACACAAATTGTTACGAATACTTCATCCTTAAAGATTTCGCAGTTGAAGATGAATGAACATTACTGAGTATGTGTAAATAATTTATTGAATAATCAGAAATTATTTAGATTGTTATATAGCTAATGTTTGATAAATTAGCCTCAGGAGGTTTTTCATTAAGTGCAGTGTAAAAGGAAAAAGCTTTTGAATTACATGTGAAAGTCCAATAATACATAAAATGTAAAAAAAGAATACTTTAGCTGAATCTTGTCAATTGGGCGGAATTATTCAATTATCTACCACTATTTACGTATAGTAATATTCACTTTATTTAATATATGATTAAATAAGGCGAAAATTACTATTCGTAAATAGTGGTAGATTTCTGAATAAAACAAACCGTTCAATTGACAACACTGCTGAATCATTCAACGTTTTTACAACGTATATGGACATAAAAGTTTAAATATTATAGAAAAGCTACTTTCATTTGACAAATTGTTACAAAATAAGCAAGTTAAGGGGGATTTGCTTTTTTTCGAATGAAAAAAAGAATCAATATTTTTATCTTTATTTTTTTTACATTTTATATTTATTATAATCTGTATATTATTCCTGTAAAACGATAATTCGATTTTCTTTCATAATTATTTGGTGCTTTAGCGGAACGCGATTGTAAGATTAAAATGTTTTATAAACGCATTTTACGGAAAATCATTCTTTGAAACTGGGCGGAATCAGAACGCCAAAACTAATAAACTGATCTTGCTATTTATTATTATTATTATTATTATTAAAGCCAATATAATTTATTTGAACATGGACCACTTTCAGCCATTTAAAAAAAAAAAAAATAATACTTTTAGAAGCACTTCAAAGTGCCCAAAAAGGTTTTAGAAATATATCTTTTTTTTCAAATGGCTACCACTTTTTTTTATCTTCAACTTCTTGGTCTAAAAGTGTTTAAAGCTCCAGACATCATTATCTTCTTTCATAATTCTTAAGGAAAATTGATTGCAAACCACACTGGCGATCTATGGGATTCCGCCCGATTGGAAGTACACGGGGCGTTACGTTAGGATATCCACCCACTCAACTAGAGGCATATCCTTAATTTTTTATTAATTTTTTTAAATGTTCTAGTTCGTCAAATGATAATAAATAACATGCAAAAAAAACCCGCAGCTAAAGCTTTATTCCTATTCCAGAAAAAATGCTAAAAAACACTTTTTTCGGCCTTCTAGAGGCACCCCCCCCCCCCCTAAATCCAAACGTGCTTTGAAATAGACCACACCAAAGCAAATTTTACTAAATAATGTTTATATGCAAATAAAACCTATTTTCAGATATTTGTACAGCATTTGGGTAAGTTTTTATTCAAGTCTATGTAAAATTTTATGTTAAAAAATGGTGTTTTCTTATGCGAAACTTTAAAAAAAAAAATGTAAATCATGCTTTTTTCATTAATTTCTAATCAAATATTAATTTTTAGTGCATTTAAATAGTTTCTTGATTATGAATAAGAACAGTTTGAAGTTTATAATAAAAAAAAAATTAAAATATATATCTTCCAAGTATTTTTTAAAAATCATCAAAAGTACCAAATACCATCAATCCAGAGGAAGAAATGCGGTTGAAATAGCTCAGACCTCAAAATGTTAAAATTCCCGAAACAAAAAATTATGAAATGGGAAATATATTCCGCGAAATTTTATTAAGAAATTTCAAAATTTCAAAATATTATTTGTAAAATATTGTGCACATGAAAATGAAACTAGATTTTTATGAATTGTGGAAAATTCTAACTCGGTAATAAAATTTTCTTTTTTCTGCATAACTAGGAAAATCAAATTGAGTACATCAAAATGCTGGGGTTCCGTGAAAATTTAGATTGCAGATTAAAAGGGTACCAAGTGTTTAGAACTAAATATGTCAATTTCTGCTATTTTTAATGTAAACTCTCAATATCGTATACCTAAAGCACAATAAAAATTTATCTAGAAAATCATATGTACCAATACTTTAAAACAATGAATACACATTACCCCACTTTATCCAATTTTCTATATCTCTATAAATATACGTGTATAAAATACTTTTAGTGAAAAAAATAGACAAATCAATGCGTTGATACACTGTAAAAAAAAGGATTAAAATACGGAAATTATACTGGCAATCGAGACGCCAGTACTATTTTCGTATTTAAACGGAGATTTTCCCCGTAAATTACAGAAAAATTTCCGTTTTTTCTGGAATTTACCGGGAAAAATTTCCGTTAAAATACGGAAATAATACTGGCGTCTCGATTGCCGTTTCTCTATAATTTACGGGGAAATTTTTCCGTTAAAATGTGGAAATAGTGCTGGCGTCTCAATTGCGAGTACAATTTCCGTATTTTAGTCTTTTTTTTTTTTTTTTTCTACAATGTAAGCTTTTAGGAAGCTGCATCTGGCAGTGACGTACAAAATGCTAAAATATGCGAATTTTTCCAATACTCATGACTGGTATTTACTCTTAAAAAAAGGATATCATTGCGTACTCAAAAGGTGGTACACCACATTCAGGAAATTGCATTAGATCAAGATAAACAACAGAGTTAAACACGTCGTGTAGTGTGAACCAAAAGTATTTCCCTCATTATAAATATTTATTTTTCTCAAACTATTATAATTAGAATATGTTTGTTTGGATACATTGTAAGTACTGTTATAATTTTTTTTTATAAGACCACGTACCCCAGTAAATTTCAATGCGTACCCCCTGGTAGCTTGGAGAATCTCTAAGCGGTATTCTAGTTTCCGCCAAGTGTTCGTTAACATGTCTTCTGTTACAGTACAAACAGCAGCTTGTATCCTAGTCTTCAGTTCTTCGACGTCAGCAATTGATGTGGCAAAGACTCTGTCCTTGATATAGCCCCTAAGGAAAAAATCCAGATGATTAATATCTGGAGAGCGCGGAGGCCGGGGTGTTGGTCTATCCCTTCCAATCCACCGATCCGAAAATGTTTCGTTCTATTGCACAAAAAAACTACAAAAACTGACCTATCCAATGATACAACAAGTTACATTATTGCACAAACGGTTGATTTGCAATGAATTATTATAATCAGGGCAAGACTTTTGGTTCACCCTGTATATCTGCCAAGACGATCTGGATGTCTTTGGTATTGCATGCCATTATTCGAATGTTATGTAAATATAGGATATCTATACTAATAAAAGAAAGTTGCGCTCTCTGTGTGAGCGATGGATAGCAAAATCTACAGCCCGTACGAGGCTGAAAAATTTAGTGAGGCTAGCCCAAAGTATCTCCTGATGCACCTGAGACTCAGAAAATTATAATTCTAATAAATAGTTGCGTTATTAATTAAACAACGCAACTCACTCTCATCAAAAAATCATCTAATTGATCGCTGGACACGGAAATCACTTGCGCAGCATACGCTCAAACCCGTTTACGCATCGGGAGCTAACGAAGAAACGCTTTTTGACTTTATTTCCGCTTTTTGATTGTTTTGTTTTAATCCAAATCGACCAAACCACTCGGTACAGTTAAAATTTAAAGACATATTCCGAAAGATTGTACTCTTGTGTCTTAAATGCCTCAATCAATTCGAAAAAATGTCGCAGTTAACCCTTTGAAATAAAAATTAAAAAAGGGTTGTTTTTCCGAAACACATTTTCCCCCTTATTTCAACGCCCCTTCAGGACGCAATTTTAGAGATATCGACAAACCAAACATGTGTTCTTAAAGCTGAAACCTTCTTCTAATCGAAATGAAACCTTGTTCTAATCGGTTTTTAAAACTGCGAATTTTAACCCTTTCAAGTACACCGACAAACGCAGGTCAATTCGCGATTCATGGTGACGACATTTTTTCTACGCTAAAAGTAATTAAACGTCCGTATTTTAATACAATCTTTTTAAAGCATCTAAATAGCACAGATTTATATCACCTACAAAAATTTTGAAACGTTTGGACGGGTAGAAATATATTTTTACAAAATAAAATGTGTAAAAATTTCGACGAAATCAGTAATGACCTGAGTGTTTCGTCGCGGTTTCGCTCGCTTTCGGTACGCATAGATTTCAAAAAATCAAATTACGCAGAAAATAAAATACCAAATAGCATATACTTTCAATTCAATATTTTTTCGCGATTTTTACAATTAAAAATATGCATTCTGACAAAATGTTGTTAAAGATGTTATGCAAATGTGAGGTTCTTTTAAGGGTCATTCATCACGGGCCCGGGCAACGCCGGGCGGGTCAGCTAGTATAGGATAAATCAATGGTTTTCAGCCTACTTTTTCATTCCTTCTTTTCAGTTTAATAAGGATATAATCCCCCCTTATTACGGTAACCTAATACAAAAATGATTCATTTTATTTTATTAGATATCTTGAGTTGCTCTGAGAAAGTTCAAAATGCCCCCCGTTTGAGAACATTACTGGCATAGATACATAAGATTACAGCAGCCTTCAGAAAATAATAATACATGAATACAACTTATCAAAATAATCTTTTGACAAGTACCCCTTGGTGGTACGCGAAGAGATGTTTGGACTAAACAAATATGTTTAGATAAACAGCGCTATGAAAAGTCTTTGTTTCCTGTAACGCTTGCATTAAATGCATAGAAAAGTTTATTTATGCGTATCCATTTGTTGTTTTCATTGATTCTCTTTGCTATTCATAACTCTTACAAATAGAAAATAAATAACAATAAAAATAAAAATAGGGTATACAACTTGTACATGAAGTTGTTCAAGGAGGTACGCGTTATAAATGTTTCAGAACCACATAAGCAATCTTACATTTTGATCGATCATTTCAACGCATCTATAGTTAAGAAAGAACGATGATTGTCTGTGTGCGATTGCTAGGATAATCTACGGCACGTAGATGTCTAAAAACTTGAATGAGGATAGTCCAGGGCAGGTCCTAATGCACTTGAGGTTCAGATTTTCCATTTTTCGGTAATTAGCCGAGATATGAATTAAACCCAACAATTAAAAAAACCGATCGACAAAGGTGTCACAACGGTGCGCTCAAAAACACCGTTCCAGAGCAGACTTTTTTATCGGTCGTTTTTCGAAGCGCGCAGCGGCGAAACTGTGATACATACGCGAAAAAATGAACGCATTTTCTTAAATTTCTTACTTTTTACTTTCAAACGCAATACTTTCAATTCGTTTATAAAACAAATAACAATAAAACGAATTTTAACTCTTAAAAAAATAAAATAAATTAAATTAAAAAAATTAAAAATTTCGAGTTCGAGGGATTTTTTTCCCTTTTTTCGAAGTTCTCATTCGCCTGAATTTTCGGGATACAGAAAAACAAAAAGTACCCACTTAAAGTGGGCACATTCTTCTCTACGACGGTGCAATCTGCTTCGAAAGGTGGGATTATTAACTGCTTCAAAAAAATTGGAATTAGTAGTCACATTGTGACTCCTCGGGAGTCTATTTTTCCTTAACTAAACGTAACTAAATGTCGCCATTGTAAAATAATTTTTTTACACGTTATTCGGACACTTGATTTACATCACGTATAAAAATCTCGAAACATTCGAAGGAGTAAGCTGGTTCTAAAATTCCCTGTTCAACAACACGAAACTTTCTGACACATTTTCTGACTCGTTTTTAAACGGGAATGCATAAAATCGACAGGCCTCAGTATTGAAACGATTTGGAATCGAAAACGTTTTCTATTTTTTTTTTATAAATTGATTATAGAGTTATAAGTTAGTCTTGTCACATGACCACAAATTTTTTCATCTTTTTTGTGCTACCGCGTCGGAAATTCAGTTAAAAAAGCCCACTTTCACAATATTTTCTGAAACATCTTCTTCCTTTACTAAAAAACGGAAAACCCCATTCGATTGCATAGTTTCTGAATAAGAACACCTGCCAGTACTATGCATTTACAAACAAAAATGAAGTCAGAAATATGTCAGAAAGTAGCTCATTTGGATTTGAGAAGTATTTACGCCTTAAGAAGTTTTAAAAAAAATAAAGTCTGGAAAATTTTCACTCAGAACTAGAATACGTGTGTGGTTTTTGCTCATGCTTTTACAACTAAATACGATTTTTTTGCATGAAAACTATATGCAAGCTTATGAATATTACATTTATAACTCATGAAAATTTCAAAGATTTCAGGTGACAAGAACTATTTTGTGTTTAATATTTAATGATCCGATGTGGAAAAAAAGTGAGAAGATAACACCCCCCCCCCCTTTTTTTTAAACTAAATATCAATATGGTTTCACAATTTTCTTACAAAGGCTACCAAACTATTACATTTTTGCCACATAAAAATTTCAAAGAGTTTGGACAGTAAGAATTATTTTTTTCACTATTAACCCTTTAAGACCTGACCTACACAATTGTGTAGATGATCGATCCTAAAGAGAAAAAAAAAATCCTATTTTTGAGCGATTTTAAGTCGAGCCTGCACCCACAGAATTCTGTGGATCCTCTTTTGGAATAACCTGACATCCGGTACTTTTTTAAATATTTTTTTTCAATCAAATATGATCCTATTAATTAGGGGAAACCACCAAAACTTTTCATTTCTACCAAAAATCTTCCTGTCTTAAAGGGTTAAATGAATGTGAAAAAGAAGTCTCCTCACAAGCGTCTTTATCCCTAAATACCAAAAACCTCACGAATTTTTTATATAGGCTTTGAAACCATTATATTTATGAACCATAAAATTTTCAGAGTTGGGACAATAAGCCGTTTGAAATGATTTTCGTTTAAAAGTAAAATTTCTTACAAAATCGGATTAAAGTTATAAAGTCATAGAAATTTGAGGTTTATTTAAGGTTATTATCACGGACCCGGGCAACGCCGGGCGGATCAGCTAGTTATTAATAAACATAAAGAGTACATATAGTAAAATGTCACTTTCTAAATCATCTGCAACCTGTTTAATTGTTGCGTGAATTGAATATCTTGTGGATTCATTATGTTAGGGGACACCAGGATTGGCAATGAAATTGTAAACCTATAGATGTAATAACTTCATAGAAATAAAATTTATACATTCATCAATGTATTAAAAGCAAATTTTGAAATAAAATGCAAGCTCTTTTGAAATTTTATGATATGAAAACAATGACTCTCACGAAGTATCTATCACTTGCAATAGTTATTAAATTTAATATTAAACATTTAAGAAAACTTTAATAACCACGAAGCTTTATCATGAACAATAAAAGACAAGATTTATATTGTTTGAAGCTTACTTTTAGTATCTTATACAAGGTTCCGATATATTCGTTCAGTAAATTCAGTTGTATATTTAAAAAATATCTAAAATGCATTATGTTAGCTGCCAAACCAAACATTAAAATGGGTTCTTTTTTCAGTTTATCCTTATAAATTAATAATACATTTTCCTTTTCTAGTTTCTTTAATGTTTCTTTCTATTGTCTCATAACACATTTGAGACAAACCTCAATATCCCAAAACTTTTCAATAGTTTGTCTCATAGTAAATTAAACTGATTATTTATACACTTGTATTTGATGTTTAATTAAAAATATGAGCACTTGACAACAGCTTAAAAAAATACTACAAATAAGATACTGAGGAAAACAAAATAATTTTGTAAGAAATGGAACTTACCACTGCAAAATTTCCAAGAAAGAATTTTGTTTTAAATTTATTTATAAAAAGTTTTTTCTTTTCGTCTTTCAAATGTAAATTGCAACTATATTAAATAATTAATAAAATCCCAGAAATAAGCGTCACACTGCAGCTGTAATAAACTACGTTACAATTGCTTCTCAATAAAAATTTCAAAAGCTGTCCATTCTATATGCTTTGCATCATGGGTAAAATTAAGCTTTTCCATTTTAAAGGAAATGTTTATTCCACGAGACAGGAAAAAAAAAAAAAAAAAAAAAAAAAAAAAAAAAAAAAACCGTCTGCCGCAATCAAAGCGAAAATTATCTTTTCCCTGGATTTTATCAAAATTAACTCATCTCAAATAACACTGAATTTGGGAAAAAATGTAAACTATTTTAAAGAAAATTCTAGCTGTGTGTTAATCTGCATCTTTACAACTACTTTGTCTGTTACTTTTGTTTCTTTTTCTCTGTTCTTGACTCAAATAAATTAATTTCTGTAAAACATCAGAAATATGACTCTGAAACAATAAGTATCAATAATCTTTAAATTGTAATTTTTTTCAAATGAATCAAATTATAATATATCAAATAAATATATCAAAATATATCAATATATCTATATATAATATATAATATATATATATATATATCTGAAATATAACAAAATTATAAAAATACTATCAAATATAATTATTTAATCAAATTATAGCTGTCAACAATAGAAACATATTTTATCAAAATTAACTCATTTGCAAACGATTACTGAATTTAACGCGTGGCAACTCCACGTGTTGCAATTAAATTCATGGAGGAAAGAGATAGATGGAGATGCAGTATGCCTTAAAAATGGCTTGCAATATGATGCGCGTTATCGCTCAAATTTAAATGCTCTCACTTGGACCAAACAAAACAAGCACCTGGAACAGAGACCGAATTCTTTGACATCACTTGTGCATTTTTTTCTCTAAATGAAAGTGATCTACTTATTTTTAAGCATTCTCAAGCAGCATTCCATTGTATTATGAATTAAAAACTGTATTACTAAAAGTTTTCTTCTTTTTTTCGTAAAAGAACGTGCTTGCGTTTGAGCCGACTGTAGCTGATTTTAGGGTCACCTTTTTTGGCGCCACCCCCCAGCCACCTTACTGCATCTCCATCTATCTCTTTCCTCCATGAATTAAATTATTGGATGTGATTTTCGGATTGTTTGGGAGAAAAAGGAAATCTAATGTTATTGTACATATAGTAACGATTTGTAATGTTTATTTTATTTAACATTAAATTTCAAGTAACAACTCATATTTGCAATTTATGTTAAAAGTTTTCTCAGAAAAAATGTGCATTTCCAATTATATCATTTGTCAAAATCATTTCTTTCTTTCAAGATTTGGCAACTCATTTCGTGCTGGTGGAATAAAAATGATGTTATGGAGAACTTTTACAAAACTTTACTTTTTACTTTAACTTTATAAATTAAAATAAATTATTCCACTTTTAGCTCCCTTGTGAAAAGTTTTAACCTCCATTTTTCCGATATAATTATTTGAAAATATGTGTATCTTTTCTTTAAATTCAGTTATTAGTTCAGTTGTAAATAGAGAACAATAATTGTCTAGTTGAATGAATTCTTTGTAAAACTCAAAAATGATACGATGTAATCATTTTTCGACATCAGTTTGTCAATAGATTTTTTGTTTGCTAGGATAAACTAGTTCGTGGACATTAAATATGTAAAAATATTTTTTGTCTTCGAATTTTCTTGAAAAAAGTAATTTAATCAAGATGCTCTTTCATCATCTAATTTAAATTGAAAATATTTTTTCTTTACAATTTTGAAATGAAAACTATGCCAATAGAAATATAATAATCCCTATTATTTCCTCTTTTCTCCCTTTTATCCATAACAGTAAAGTAACTTAGTTGCCACCGTTACAGAAATGTAAATAAAAATTATAAAAAAATAATATCTCGGAAACTAATTTAAATTCCAAAATTTCGAAAATTATTACAGCATTCTTGTATCTTTACGAATATTTTGTTTTCTTTTCAACCCGCAATTCATCCTATTCTCAGACGAGTGGATGTGAGGTACAAACAACCATATTTTAATATAACAGATACATACAGGTGTCGTAGTGTCCTATATATTTTATATTTTTTCCACAAGAATTACCAAAATGTAACCTTCGTGGTAGCTTCCTATTGCACATGTTAAAAGAAATCTACGACGAAGATAATCGTTTTAAAAATGGCGGGGTAACAAATATATAAAAAATATAAGATGCTGCGACCCCTGTTTATAGAAAATGTAAAATATTTTAATTAAAATTCTAGCTGGGCTTTATATCTACATCTTTACAGCTGTTTTGTTTTGTTTTCTGGAGGGGTTTTTTTTTTTTTCTTTTCATGGCCTAAAGAAATTAGCTTTTGTGTACACAGAAATATGACTCTGAAACAACAAGTGTATCATTCAATTCATTTTTAAATTGCAGGGTATTTTTTTCCCGACGCTAAAATATATAAATCTACCATTCGAATGAAACGGACGTTTATCATTAAAGCCACGTGATTAATTTTAATACTTAATCCCGTCAACTGTAGTGCAGTGTTGAAAGAAAATTTATCGCAAAATGCTCTATACTCCCAGAGAAGGATAAAAAATATAAAAAGAATAAGTAATTTTTTTTCCTTTGCTTCAAATATTTTTCTTCAGTTAAGACGCAATATTTCTCCTTTAGCGGAAGCGCACACATTAATTTTGTTGTCAAGTTCGCTTTTCGAAATAGCTATTATATCATTTCCCCGAGAACATTATTCCTTTTTGTACAATTTCACTGACCCTTCTCATACATATGTGGATTTAACGCGAATGAATCGGTCAAGCCTTAGTCAAGCCCTTCGCATTTCTGCCACTCTGTTATTTGTGGATTTGTTGAAGAAATATAAATGACTGTTAACTTCTATACATTTAATACTCCTACACAGGTATCTCAGTATATGAATTCATTCATAATAATGCAGAAGATTATAGGCATTTTTACTTACATTTTCTAAGGCTAGGGCATATTAAATACTAGATAGCTGTCGCTTACCCTTCAAGTTCCGACGCCGCTTGTGGTTTTTAAATTCTTTGCTTTTATCATATGATTACCTTTTCTTCAATAAAGTTATGTCGTTTTATGTATTCAGAAAGAATTTCGTAAAAAAAGGAGGAGTAATGTTTAAGAGTGTTCGCATATTCAGACTCTTTATTTTCTGATACATTCAAGCAATCGTTTTATTTGTAAACGCATAAAACTTGTAGGTAGACTTGGGCAAATTTGCAATTCCAATTATCTGCAATGTAATTACAGTTTAATATTATGTAATTAATTATAGTTAAAATTACATGCCGTAAAAAATTCTTTCAGCATTGTAGCCGGAACCGCCGCACCCCATTATTTGACAAAATTTCTGTGTTTGAATGTGTGTAACATATAATCAATTACGTGCTATTAACCTGTAATTACACTGCGGATAATTGAGGTTACAAATTTGCCCAACTCAGCTTGTAGGTATTTTTTATCGAGAATCTAAGGAATCGAATAGCATTCTTTGTTTTCCTTTAAAAGTAACCAGTTTTTCAGAACATAACATCAAATTTTGAGCCAATTCATCATAAGTCGTTTTTCGAGGTATGACAATGAGAGAATGGTGTTTGATAAGTAGCAATCGGCTAATAATTATTGTATCAAAACTCTGGAAATGAAAGGGTTAATAGTGTACTGAACGTTTACTTCTGCATTTAGTTCAGAAGTAGAAAAGATTATTTATGTCTTTACTCTTACTGTTAGTACATAACATTCTCAAAAGAAATTTTTATTTTAATAAACTAATATATTTCCCATTAAACATTGCCCAATCTTAAGTTTAGAAAATATTTTTTTAGGTGGTAAAATCCTAAAAATATAATAATCAACTAATATAGGATCCAAAACTTATTGTGTTGAAAAAATATTCAAATAATTATTTGGAAATTGAATTTGAATATCTGGAATTCCTAAGTATGAATAAATGAAATATATTTTGTAATTGTAGTTCAGCATATAGGGGAGACTAGGGAGGGTTGACCATACGGGAGGCTTGACCCACTCGTCAGTTTCATATTCAAAAGAATTTCAGAGTTTTATCAATAGGTGTCAAGCAAAGCTACTAGAATGCTCAAACAACAATCTTTGTTTCATACAGATAATCGAAATAGGTGTGGAAAAAATCAATTGTGAAGGGTTTTTACCCTAAAAGTTGTGTTATTTAGAAATATTTTGTAAGCTTTTTTCAGATAAAATATATCATAGAAATTTAAGTAAGTAGGTTTTAAGTAATGCTGAAATATCGAGCTTGCATTCCAGGCATAAAGATTGCACAGTAAGTTAGGCTTAACATAACAATGTACTATTTTTTAGAAAAGGGATATGTAGGGAGGCTTGACCCAGTTAATGTGAGGGAGGGTTGACCAGATGCTCAAGTCTCCCTTAATTAAGTGGTTTTGGAAATCTTTTTATTATACATTGTGCAAAATGAAAGGTTAATGGTTATATAAAAAAAATGTGCATTTATTGTGTAAAGCTACAGTAAAATGGGGTGATGGAAAAGAAAATGTTTAAAACTGATTAAAGAAAGATGTGAAAAATTGCTATAGTATCCCCTGCAAGAAAAAAGTTATTGAAATATAAATGGGAAAGTTGATAGAAACTTCTTTCCATTTAAGTATTACTTACAATAGGTAAATAGAAACAGTGGAAATTAGAAAGTATGAAATCAGCAGTTTTAACCCTTTCAGTGGCAGTGGTATGTTTATGAAACCACTTAATTTTAATTCCAAAACGCCACAATGGCACCAGAATTTTGCTAAAATATTTTCCATTTAATACGTATGTGAAATATAGCCTTTTCTTATTTCCAAATCAATTTGTTCGTAAATTCCGGGGCCAGTCATATATTTCAACATTTTAGTACTGAAAGTACTTTGCCACTGAAAGCGTTAAAATGTGTTAATGAAAAGTTAAGTACTCATGCGACTGCAAAAGAACATAGCATCGATCGAAAAACTTTAGGAAGGTCTATAGACAAATTTCACCAGGATGACTATAGTGAGAGGAAGCCGAACTATGTGAAAACTAGAGTTGCCAGATAGAGTGTCACAAAAAGTAGGACAAGGAGGCAAAAACAGGGGGACAGGGGGTCCTAAATCCGGTCATAATAATACATGAAACCCTATGAAAACGGAACCTGTCTCTAACGGAATACTGTCTTAAATGTCAAAATTTCATTTTCTCTGCTGTACAATTATATTTTCTCAGACAAAATCATGTTTGAAACAAAATGTTTCTCCTCTGACTTGCAATTGCGTCTAAACAGGTTTATTTAAGCATCATATTTTCAAAAATGCATTTTTTATAATAATTAAAGCATCTAGCATAAAGTTATTTTGCTTTTTTTAAACTGATTTTATTCCTCTTCACAAATATTTCAATATAAAACGAAGTGGGTCAAGCCTCCCATATAGTGGGTCCACCATCCCGCATGTGGGGAGCCTTGACCCATTGTTTTCACATGATTAAAATCAATGATTTTTCAAATTTCTTATCTATTACACTTATGTAGCAATTTTATTTTGATAACTGATTGTATAACGAATAAAATGATATATAAAACTTTATTCTAGGTATAATATTTAAAAAATAAAAAATCATTTTGTAAAAAGTGGGTCAACCCTCCCTAGTCTCCCCTACTCAGAATAATAAATCAGAAAATTTTAGACGTTTTTGCTTACATTTTTGAAGTTTAGTGCACGATAAATACTAGCTATCTCTAGTTCTTCAAGTTCCGACGCCATTTGTGATTTGCCCGTTTCTGAATTATCAGCATTTATTAACGATTTTATGATCTGGACACCTAGCGTAACGAAAGTATTGTAATCATGATTTTTCTCTCTCTCTTTCTCTCTGTGCGGGTGTAAAAATGAACACGATAATTGTCAAATGGTAATTCCAATTGAGCTACAAATTGTACTTTCGATTTGGTTTTTAACCCACTCTCAAACCATTCTGCGATCGATTCTACAGGGAAAATCATCAAGAAAACGGAACAGAGTATAAGTGATAAATATTACGGCAAGGTAATATATATAAATTAGTTAATTTAATAATTGTTTATCCAGATTTAATATGTATAATGTCTGTGTCATGTATTGATGCTCAATTTATTGATTTTTATTAGAAAAGATGATAAATTGTAATATTCTATAATGGTTATATATATATATTAAAGTGTCTTTTAAAGTGTCTTTTGAAGTGGAACTTTTAAGGCCTGCAGACGATTTTATTTCTTTTAAGTGAAGGGTGTGTCTTATGCATTTTTTATGCTTATTTCGGGGGGAAAAATCAAAATTGTCTATCGCGTATGGTTTCCGCACAAATCGATAATTTATGTCTGATTGGTAAATTATAAGTTTGGTTATAAAAACAGCTGAATTTTGAACTGATAAGTTACAGATTTAGTCATAAAGACAACATGAACATGTTAGAAAACCAGTGGTTCTTTCAGATCACATTCTGGGACGAGAGCCATAAATTATTTCCTTAAGCTTTCTTTTCCAAAGGCTCTGTGGTCAGTTGGTCCTTTTTTATTGCTCTTCAAAGGTTTGGAGGCAAATTGCACAAAATCAAGAAAAGAAATTCTCTCTAGGAGAGGTGATAAACATGTCAAGAATACTCCTCCGTCAGGTGTCCTCCTTTCATGCAGCGTAACAACGATTCCCCTCATCAAAGAAGCCGAATAAAGAACCTCCTTCCATCACGTAGATGTAAGGCGAACTTAATTGCTGCATAGAAAATAATCGTAAGCAGTGCACAAGTCAAGGGAAAGGGATAACACCTTTCTTGGAGTGAAAGGAAAATATATCATAATAATATTTAGCTTAGTAACAACTATGAGAAAAGTAACTTACTTAATTTAATGTATATACAGCTTATTTATAAGCGTTTCGCCGAAATTTTTTCTAGTCTATTACGTCTTCTGTGTTATTTTCCTTAATATTAATCTTCACTTTGTCAATAAAGCCTTACATGACAGTGGAAAAAGCTCGTAATTTTTTTTAACTCAGCGCATTGAAATATATTAAAAATATCTGAAATAGTGCAAAGGAAAAAAAGGATTTTTCTGGCCTGTGCAATTGTTGGTTATTTATCAAAGTTTAGTTGATGTGAAATGTGCTTTTGCGATTAAATGAAAAGAAAAGACGTTTTTGTAATTTTCATCAAGAAAAAATACATGTTTCTTGTTATAAAGGCTGTTAAAAAAATCCCTGCCGGCTCGGCCTACAGGCGCAGGTAGATTTCGATGTTCAGTACTATTTTCAACAACAAAAATTAAATCATGATTAGAGATAAACCCAATTTAACAATTTTATCAGGTCGCTTTTGGCGAGTTCTTAATTTCATTTTTATATAAAAGGTGGTTTTATCAAAATGATGTTAGGGCGGTATTAAAAAAAAAACAGTTTTCCATGCTCAACAACTCTAAATTTTCTGACGCATTTTCAGATTCATTTTAAAAAGAAACAACATGACACTTGCTGACGGGATTTTTGAAGAGATTTATAAGCGACCTGTTTTTTTTTTATTTTTCGTTCAATTAATTAGAACTTTATTTATAAAGAATTATTTGCTTAGTAGAACAATAATTTTCGCTTCCAACACAATCGCTTCGGAAAATTCGGTTCAAAATGCCCACTTTGACATTATTTTTTGAAATATATTCTGCTTCTATCGCAAAATCGACCACGGTACATTGTATAGTTTCTGAATAAGAAAACCTACCAATTGGATAAGTTTGAGAGCAAAAATGAATTTACAAATGAGTCAAAAAATAAGCAGTTTGGATATTTTTTCTTCAACTGCTATGTATTTTAAATTTGTTTTTGCTCTAAGAAATGGTCCTAACAAAAACTTCTCAATATAAAAGTTGTAGATAATACTAAGAAGATATATAATAATTTCATGCGGATTTTATATCTTGTGAAGTGACGAAGTTATGGTAGTTTTTTCTTCTTCAACCCCGCCCCCTTTTTTTTGTTTTCGTTTTTAATTTTTTGCTGTACGAATTGGTCCTATCAAAAACTTGTCAATATAAAAACTGTAGATAATATTAAGAAGATTTGTAATAAATTTAATTGGATTTGATATCCTGAGAATTGATGAGGTTATAAATTTGTTGCTCCCAAAAACCCTATTTTTTTCGCCCCTTGAGCCCATTTTTTATTTCATCAAAAATCTGTCATACATAAATTTTTGGCCCTTTTTTTAGAAGCAATAATAAATTTAAACAGATTCGATATGTATTATAATTAAGAAGTTATGGGGTTTTATCGGTTTTCACAAAACTTCTCCCTATTTCTACCCCCTTGGTCCGATTTTTCCCATTAACGAACTTGACCGACATTTTATGGCCCTTGATTTTATGTATAAGTTTGGAAGAGATTTGTGCAAAATTATGGAAGTTATCATGTATATAAAAAAGTGATATATATACATAAACTTTTTGTACAATTAAACCGTTTAAACACAGGAAAATTTGCCATATTTGATGCAATAACCAGTTATAGACAAAAGATACAAAAATCCAGCTATATATATATATATAAGTTTTTTACTGAGGGTGGTTTTGGGTTCTAGGGGTCATGATCGGTGTAGATCTGCAAAAATTTTTCAGAAATTCCAACATAGGGGAGATTCAATAGGTAGTATTTCATACGAAATCTACCTAAAAAATGCAATGAAATACAGGGTCTACATAAAAGAACCGATTCAGTTTATTACCTCTAATTAACAATTTGTTTTTTAATTTTATGTTATCATTGTATAAATATTTTATTCGACTTTCAAAACACAATAAAAAATGTTTTGAGGAAATATAAGTTTAAATTCATAATTTGGGTCATAAAGGGTTAAGATATTCTAATTTCCAAATTATATATATTATTATTTAATATGCTAAAATTATTTGAACCTGTTTCCTCTATTTTATTTTATTTTGTATCTTTCCTTTTCCTTCTCCTTTTCTTTTCTTTTTTTCTTCTTTTTCTTTGCTTTACATAAACATTGCCAAAACCTTAACTTTGGAACACATTTTTCGGAGAGGTAAAATCATAATAATATAATTATCAGTTAATGTACGATATATAATTTCTTGTGTTGGAAAAACGTTCAAACAGTTATTTGGGAGCTGATTTGGAATATCTAGAATTTTTAAGCACGAATAAGTGAAAATTATTTTGCGATTGTGTTGCAGCATATACTCACGAAAGAAAACGATTTGAGAATAACCTCAGGCATACTGGCCACAGAATCCGATGAAAAAAAAACGACCTAAACGAGAATGCAGCGTGGTTAAGAACATCATTTGAAATAATTATTAGAAATTATAAGAAATAATCCGTTAATTAGAGCCTTATATAAAAGAAAAACAGCCGATCATAAATTATCGGAAGATTTGGGAAAGGTTCCGACGAATTGTCAGAATACACCCCTTTTTTGTCATTCATGATGTTCATATGGATTATATTATTGGCTTCTTTACCTCTCTCACTCTCTCAAAAAATAAAATAAAATAATTTAACAAGTAATTTTTAACAGCAAAATAAAACAGATTTCAAGGGAATGTATTTTAACTTTATGTTTTTATACCAATCCTGAAATGTTTTCCAAATGGAGTTCTGCATGGGTCGGGTTATACCGACCCGAACTCGAAAATTCTATTTGAAGTCAAGCCGGAACCTGACCCTAACCCGACGCACTTCAATCCGAAGGCCGAAATAAAAGAAAATTAGTATATTCAATTATAAGAAAAACTCTGTAATTATATTTCTAGTATTAATTTTATTTTTTATGTAGAAAAATATACATTTATATTCAAATACATAGTTTTTTCTCAGTAAACAATATTGAAGCATTATTCGGAGAAACGACCCAAACTCGACCCACAACAGCCGAAATCGACCCAAACCCGAAACATACAGTCAACACGACTCGCAGCGAAAAACATTATTGCCGACCCGAACCGACGGGATCGCATAAAACCGGGTTACACAACCTTATAGAGTAATGTGATTCAAAGTCATTTTAAATCTCATTGTTATCAGTGTCGCTTAGACCGCTACCCGCTATATTACGGTGGTAGAGCGTAGACGCGCAGTAGACAATGATATATTAAAAATTTTGATGTATCCCTATACGGCAAAACTGGGAAATTTCGTTAGGGGCCACTGCCCGGTAAGACTAGTTTTTTAAGTGGCCTCTTTCTTTAAACTAGTGGCCACATTTTTATTTAAAAATACTAAACAGTAAGATTCCTATAAGTAGTACCATCTAAAATTGAATAGCCCAAATAAATATGTTAATATAAATATATTGGAACCAAAAAAAGTAGAATCCTTGATGAAATGCAAGAAATTTTTATTCTCTCCTTGTTAAAAAGTGGTCGGAAGGTGGCCGCTGATAGGCAGTTTTTCACTAGCAACTTTTTCTCATTTACTGGCCCTCTGGCCAGTGGCTAGTGCTAATTCTTCTTTTAGGTATCCCTGTAAAAAATCTTACACGATACAGCAATTATTTTCATGACATAAAATAGTAATGTTTACTTTAAAACTATGTTAAAATTTCGTGACGATTGATAAATTTTTACGAAAGTTAATGCCTATAAAGTAAAGAAAAGATATTTAAATAAACACACAAATATATCATTTTTAGGTCCTGATGATATTGAAACGGGACCGTTTGTAGACAAAAACCTTCTCGAACAGGGGAAAAAAAAAAAAAAAAAAAAAAAAAAGGAACATCCTTTTAAGAGATATGCGGAGACATACGCGGAAAAAAAAAAAAAAGAAGAAAACGAACTGTATAACCTCTTTCGTTGAAAGTCTGTTAATAATAAAGAAAATATACTAGACTTTCTCTTCATATCCATTTAATTATTTATTTATTTACTATTTTTTTTTGTTTGTTTATTCAAATTATCCTTCATCCAAGCGTGCTGTAGAGAACATTAAATTACAAATCCCATTCTCACAATGCAGTCTAAAAATTAGCTTCAGGAAATGAATTTCGATAGCTTTTTTTTCGGCTAAAATTCATTTTTAAAAAGTTTCGAAATTTACATCTTAAAAATATCCAATTTTTTGAAATTTTTATTTTTACGTTTTAAATCTGAATATGTATATTTTTTCTACGTTTTCTACAGAATAGACACTTTTATTTATTTTATATTTTATATAACTAATAATAAACCAAGCAAGGTATTAAATACTTATGACGAATAATTTGTGGCATTAATTAATCGAAAAATGTACTAAGAGGTGCTAACATCAAACTAAAACTGCTCGGTTTAACTATATAGTGCTAAATTATCCCGGTTTAAATAAATAAATACAAAAGGCATAAAAGAAAGTTATCCATATATATCGCCTATCAAAAAATATTTATATCGCCAAATGGCAAATGAACTTTTAAACTGAACTAATTATAGTGATCTAATTCCTACATTTCATATTACTCTCACTTAAGTCCCATTCTAAAATTCTTACCTCTAATGTTTTATAGCACAATTTTCTTTTTTTAAATCGCGAAATCTGCGATTAAGTAAGGCAAACATTTCTATTAAACTTTAGTGATAACTAAAAGGCGTAAAAGTTGGCAGCTACGACGAAGGCTGTTTCTGTTGTCCTGAAATACGTGTGCGTGAGTTTGCACGTATGTTTACTTAATTAAAATAAATCATTATTAAGATAAAATTCTATAACATTTTATGTAGAGAATAGTCTCCTGAAATAGCATCTAAATAATGAATATTAGACTTGAAATTTATTTTCCGGAGCTGTCAATTTCATGCATCTTTGAAAAAGTAGCTCATACATAGCTGCCAACCCTACAGTTGTTTGAGTACCATCTTTTCTGAATAGTAACCCTCATTTTATTTAATCTCAGAAATTCTTTCATTAACCCTGGGATGAAAGAATCACTCTTAACCCCTTCATTGGAAATATTAGGAGTCATTTTGACTCTTCCTTGAAAATGGCATTTTCCCGCATACTAGCGTGTTTATAATAGTTAACAAAGGTATTTTACATATCTAAAATGTATTCCAAATAATTTACAGATAAAATTAAGGGTAATTTCCCCCTTTAATTTAGCCTGACATGGAGTCAAAATGACTCATTCTTCCATTCCAGGGTAAGCTGGTATTTCTATTTGTATTCTAAGTAAGTATTTCTATTCAAGTCAATGAATTTTTTATCAGGTTCGGCTGTGTTGACTTCAAATAGAATTTCCGGGTGCAGGCTGGCACCTGTCTAGCCTAGATGAGTGAGGGAGTTAAATAAATGGTGTTTATAGGGCCATGAACAGAAGCTGCGCGCCTTGAAGAGGAATTGTTATTAGGCCCCCTATAACTTAGAGATTTATTCGGGGTTAAATAATCCACAGTGCTTTAATGAACACTGGGAGGGGGAGGGGGGCGAGATATTGTTTATGCATATCTCGGCTCCGAGCATCCTTCTAAAATCCGGGCACGTGTGTTGTAATCCCACACTCTTGTCCAGACTGTAGGTTTAAACATAAAAATGCTATTCAAGTACGTGATTCATTTCAATTAAGAGGCTACTTCACTCACGCGAAAAGACCCGCTCGGTAATGTTAATCCTATGGAAGAAATTTTTTAAGATATCTCGTTTGCATTTCACTATTTTTATTTTTTATTTTTTTGTATTGAATTGCTGAGATCGATCTCTACACAGACCTTTTTTTTACTTTTCAATTTTGTTTACAGATTTCTTTTTATTCGGATACCTTTACTTTCGGAACCGGTTCCAAAAGTGAAAGTGTCCTTATTAAAAAAAAAATTGCAAAGAAAATCGAAAAAGTAAAAAACGGTCTTTTTAGAAATCGACCTCAGCTATTCAATTCAATAAAATAAAATAAAATAAAATAAATAAAAATAAAAATAAATAAATAAATAAAATTTTAAAAATATTGAAATTCAAACGAGATATCTTTAAAAATTTCTTCCATAGGGTTAACATTAGCGGGAGGAACGGGTATTTTCGCGTGACTGTAGTAGCCCCTTAGCGACAAAAATAACATCATGATTTCCATATTATTCCAAGGGGCTTGATTAAAATAGTCGATAACAGTTGTTTATAACTCAAAACAGTGATGAATTCAAAAATTAGTTAGGGGACACATTCCCCGGAGGCAGAGCCCGATTAACTCTATGTTGGACCCGGGGCACACATGCACGTTGAGGCCCCCTTTCTCAAAAAAATTTATGCATTATAATCTTGACAAACACCTTTACGTGCAGTTTACAATTTGAACCAAGGCTTTACGAAAAAACAATGTATTACAGACACTTGTAAAAATGCATTAAAAAAATATCGGACGGTAAAATTTTCTGGACTACATTGTCTTTCGAATGAGTAAAACACTAAACCTATAAAATTGAATGAAACATGTTAACTGTAATATCCATTCTTCTTCGAATTTTGATGTTCATTTTACAATTCGTTATCATTAGTGAAAAAAGATAGTTCAGTTTACATGAATGGGAAAAATACATTTTTTCTATGAGCTGCAAATAGAAATTTATATTAACTTGCATTTTCAGAGAGTGCAAAAAATGCAGTTTGGGACCCCTGAAAATGTAGGCCCGGGGCACGTGCCCCGTGTGCCCCTGTGATAATCACACTCTGCCTGGAGGATCAAACTGCCTCCCTTCTTTAAAGCTGCTGGACCCCCCCCCCCTTCCCCTAGGAAAATTGTCTGTTGTCTGGATTTAACATTGATCTAGGACCAGGGATGTAGTGGAGGGTATACGGGGGTACCGTATACTCTCTGTTTCTCAAGAAAGCTATAGTATAGATACACTAGGGTATACCCTCTGCCTTGAGCGTATACCCTCTGCTTAGAACGTATACCCTCTGTTTTTCTTACGACTACACCACTGTCTAGGACTGTGTGTGTTATTAAATTTACTGGCTGAGCGATAAGGTTTAGCGGTTAAATCCTTTATCAGAACACTAGATTTACTTTTTGCGTAATTAAAGCTTCAAAACTGTTGTTATTTTGTAGTTTGTGAAATGAATTCAAAATTTCTTCCCGAACCAGATTCTGAACTGCGCCCCAATAGTTTACGTTTAATCACATGAATTTAAAACTTCTTGTTCTTAAGATGCATTAATAATATAACTTTCACTGATACATTTTTATCTGTCTGTCCGTAACAGTAACAATTGTACATAATTTATCAGTCTTAAGGTGTGATAACCTGTTAGTAACGCCCACTCATTGCTTTGGAAAAGAATCTCCACAGGCTTTAAATTACTTATCAAATGAAGTCTACTTTTGCTGAAGATTGTTGTGAGGCGCCATCTACATTCCATTCTTTTAACTGAAATGCTGAAAGATCGTTATAGTTTCAAGGAGAAAATATACTTCTCCGTGAACGATGCTCCGTGCGCTCAGTTTTTCTTTTATTATTATTATTAACCAAAACGAATCCACAAATTGGGCGATCCTTGTTTCAGTTACGATATGCTATTATTACTTTTTCACATACAAGAAAAGAATCCATCCAGTTTTATAAATAATTAAACTCAAATATTTAATTCGCTTTGATTACATGAAGTAAAAATATCATTCGCGAAGCAACTTTTAACGGAAGGGGCGTGTAGGTGAATTCGCCTCCACACCTTCCCCAACATTTAACCCTTAAATGCGCGATTTTTTATTTTGCTTCAAAAAAATTATGTATGATTCTCTGAAAAGTTTATTACACAGGAAAAATAATGAAAAAAATCAGAACATTTTTCATATATTACGTCAATCTTTTCTTCCGTTGCACATCTGCAATACAGGTAAAAATTACTGTCGTGTGGCTGTTTTACGCTAAACTATTGCAATTTAGTAAATATTTTAATAAGTATGTCTCCAAATACCTTATTTTGTATAATTATTTATTTTATAAAACTTTACCTTTAACCCTTTAATTCCCATGATAGAATACGTTCTACAAATTACGTAGTTTAATTTTACACCAGAGAATTTCAATGGTTAATTTCGCTTTATTTCAATACGGAATGTCTGTTTTTTAATTAAAGCAGATACACCTATTTTAATTTTCTGGTGTGAATTAGGTGTATACGAATAAAAAAATCTGTTTAACCTTTAACTGATGTTACCGGTCTCACAGTCCGGTGCTTTTTTCAATTTTCATAGTTTAACTTGCAAATTTCAGTTTACAGTGAGCAAAAAAAGTATTTGCACGCAGACGATTTTTTGCATAAGTAACCACAGAAATCAAATTTGATGCTATTCTCTTAATTATTCATTTATTTAAATAAGAAGAAAATAAAAATAACTACACATTTTTCTTAAACAGTAATATTACGCATTTTAAAAAATAAATTAATATTTTCTCATACCAAAAAAGTATTTGCACAAGAAGCATTGACTGTTGAAAAAGGCATTAAATGTGAACATTATGCAAATGTTTAGCATATCAGTCCCGCAGTACATTAGCCCCGCACTTTAAAGTCACGTAATATATTAACTGGAGCAGGGATTCTGGGGAGTTTTTGTTCTAATGGCGCCGAAAACGTGTGAACTGTATGTTGCTACCCGTGAGAAGATTATATTTCTTTACAATTCTGAATTAAGTTACCGAGGAATAAGTAAAAAATTAAATCTAAACTTTTCTAGTGTTCGTTATGTAATTAAGAAGAAAAAAGAAACTGGTTCGACAATAAATAAGCCTCGAACTGGGCGTCCAAGAAAGATAAATACCAGGCAAAGGAGAGCCATCATAAAAGAATCTTCAAAAAACCCTTTTCTAAGTGCTCGAGAATTGGCTGTTGATGTCGCTTCAACATCGGGAACAATAGTTACACCACAATCAATTAGAAATATTCTTCATGATGCAAATATTCGAGGAAGAGCCCCTCGAAAAAAAACATTTATTAGTGAAACAAATAGGGTGAAAAGACTTGAATTTGCAAAAGCTTATGTCAGCAAACCACTAGAGTTTTGGAAAACTGTTATTTTTTCCGATGAAAGCAAGTTCAATATTTTTGGCTCAGATGGTAAGAAAACTGTATGGCGAAAGCCAAATACTTCTCTTCAAATTAAAAACTTGAAACCAACGGTAAAACATGGCGGTGGTCATGTAATGATTTGGGGATGCATGTCTTTTAACGGAGTTGGCGAAATGACCTTTATTGAAGGCAATATGAATGCTAAACAATATATTAATATATTGCGAGATCATTTATCTAATAGTGCTCTGAAATTAAGAATTCCTAATTCATATTATTTCCAACAGGATAACGATCCGAAACACACTGCATATATTACGAGGTTATGGTTGCTTTATAATGTAAAAAATCAATTGTAAACGCCACCCAAAAAGAAAATTTCTAACAAATCAGAACTTAAGCTCTTAGGGAAGAATGGCTACAAATCAGCAGTGAAACATGTCAAAAATTAATAGAATCAATGCCCAGACGATTACAAGCTGTAATTGAAGCAAAGGGCATGCATACTAAATATTAGCACTGTTTTTAACTTATAAATAATTCCTCTAGTTCTATTTTTATTGCTAGTGTGCAAATATTTTTTTGGCAGCACAAATGCTACTTTTCTTTGTTTTCATATTTTAAATATAATTATTAAGTCAGATATTAAATATGTTTATTTGTTTTGTAAAAGTGTTGGTATTTTTAATTCTTAGTTGCTTTTTATTTATTTATACATATGCTACAACAAATTTACCTGATGTGCAAATACTTTTTTGCTCACTGTATCTACAAATACTACTGAAATTTTGTTTGGTTTGGAGCTTTAGTACTATCACCAGAGACATTTGAATAGGTGAATTTTAATTATATCACTCCTGTACAGAAAGTTTAGTACAAAAACACCATCCTATGAGTTAATCGCGGCTTTTATTCATCTTTCGATGGAGCGGTCTGACAGACCGCTTAACACTAGTTATGTGACAATTTCTGCGACATCAGTTAAAGGTTAATTCAAAACACTGTTGTTTGCATACATGCAAAGCTGCGTACTAAAGGGTTAAAAAGGGTAAAAAAAAAAAAACAAAAAAAAAAAAAAACGTGATGGGTGAATGTAAATATAAAAAGTTCTTTGTGATTGTAATTCAACTTATCATAGGTTCTGACTGCTTGAGGGAGGATGGGGGTAGGCACGTGCCACCTCTGGAAATTTTCGGAAGGGGGCTGCGCCCCTTGAAATATAAAATAAATAATGGGATGTCTGTCCCTTCATCTCTTTGATTGACTTTTGTGACTTTCATGATCGACTATTCTCTCCCCACCCCCATCATCCTCAAAATTTAAAAATCGATGCCTCGAATGATTATTGCATGATTTCAATTTTAGTTTATGATAATTTTGTTGTAAAGGTGTTCATTATATTTTACCAAAAATGGAAATCATGATTTTGGTTCCGCTTGATCCTTTTCACTGCTCGCAATAACTCCTGAATATCTTCAGTTTAATAAGTTCTATTGTCTTCAGTTATATAGTAAACAATAATAGAGTTAACAAATTTAAGTCCATAGCAATTTTGTTTTTTTTGGGGGTGGGGGTGGGGGGGAGATTTCATAGGTTTTCTGCTACAATGACTTTCTTAAAAGTAAAAGTATATGATTAGATCCTTTCTCACTTATTTCAGTGGCAGGGACTCTCCCCCACAAAGACGGATTTACATGGGGAGGGTCACGGGTTCATGCCCCCCCCCCCCCCCCCTCTGAACGAAGAAAATTTCTCTACAGCGGTACCTTTTTAAATGTAACTACACATTTCTGGAGTTTTAAACTGATAAAAATTCATAAAAATAACTTTGTTGATTCGTTATAAAACAACCAGTTTGGAGTTGAGGACAAACTTAAGATATACAAAAAGTGCCGATCTACAGTGACCCCCCGCCCTTAAAAACCGACACAACCCCACTGACCCCGTTGTATCGATAAACTTGGGAATTATTGGAGTAATTTGGTAATATATATTTTTAATATTATTAAATTATTTTCTTTTCCTAAAAACTAAATGTTCTTTGCGTCCAAAGTTAGGCACCAGCTATATTTCATTGAACACCCTAAAGAAAATTCCCTATACTTCCTGTTTAACAGTACTTTTAGAATTTATTTATGTAATTTATTGTTAGTGAACAGTTTTTAAAAAATCCATCGATAAACTCAAAAAAACATTTATCACCCTCAGTCCAGTTTTCGAGACTCACAAATCTGTTCTTAACGGAAAAACTCGAATGCTAATGTTAATCCTATGGGAACATCCTTTACAGATTTCTTGCTCGCATTTTAATATATATATATATTTTTTAATTTCATAGGTTGTCGATATTTTTTATTGTGCGTTCGTACTTTTTCGATTTTAGTTGCAGTTTTTTTATATGCGGATGCTTTAACTTTTGGAACCGGTTAGAACCGGTTCTGAAAGTGAAACTATTGCATATAAAAAAACTGTAAGCAAAATCAAAAAGTACAAACACACAATAAGAGATATCGATCTTAGGTGCCCTATATATATATATATATATATATATATATATATATATATATATAATAAATTTGAAATCACAAATATATGAAGAAATTGATAAAGTCCTAAAGATGATTTAGAAATGAAGATATGAAACCAGTATGTAAAATAAGAAACTATGAATGACTCACAGAATCATCAGAGAAGCTTGTGAGTTCATTCATAGAAAATGCGTTATTTCATCCAATTTTGTCGGCATTAAGCCTAAAATGACAAAATTTAGCTCCTTATAACGCAAACATTACAGAAAATAGATTGGATCTGGATTAATAAATTGGAACTGGATTAATAATAATAATGTTTAGAGTTGCCATCTTAAGGCCAAAAAAAAAATAAATAAATAAACAAATAAATAAAAAAATAAAAGGAATGAAAATGATTGAAGAAATCAAGAAAATACTTAGATTAACTTTTAGTTAAACTAGAATGAAAAAATAGGAATAAACTTAATAAGTACTGAGTGAATACAAAATAAAATAAAGAAAAGGAATACATTAATACAAATAAATAAATAAAGAAATAAAGAATTATATAAAATAAATAAAAGGGCAATTGATTAAATTAATGTTTTAAAGACAAAAATTATAATATAAAAAAATGAGAATATAAATAACATTTAAAAAGATGAGGAATATTTGAGATAGTAAAATTTAGCCTTGTATTATGTAAATAAATGTGAAAATTTAAAAAGCAATGAGGAATATTGAGATAGTAAAATATATCCTCAAATGATGATGCAATATGTGAAATATTATTATGTTAAACGCATGATACCCCCCCCTTTATATATATATATATATATATATATATATATATATATATATGTCCATACAATATATAAGCATATATACATACACTTATACACGCTCACACACATAAAAACATATAACGTTTTAAACTTTTATGTATATATATATATATATATAAAAATCATTTAAAAATATTCAAATGCGAGCGAGAAATCTGTAAAGATTTCTCCCATAGAGTTCACATAGCTTTCGCGTTTTTCAGCGTGACTAGTGTAGGCTCCCCGTCACGATGCGTATTGAGCGATTAACTTCTTTTAATCTTTAGGCACCACTATTATCATATTGTAATTTCTGCTTATTTAATCGCCTAAACGACGTGATATAATAAAGCAAAAATTTCTGTAATAAAATAGTGGTGCTCAAATTCAAAGATTTTGTGTACCTTATACGACAAGTACACGTGTTGCTCGCAGCGAAGAGATTATCCCTACAGTGCATGATTTTTTTTTTTAAATCAACCTACCCCTTCCCCTAAAAATACAGGGTGTCCATAAAAGAATGTCCCAGTTATAAATTTTAATAGTATCAGCTGTAAGCATTGTAGAGGGTTGGTTCAAGGTCACAAATAAAGAGTAACTCAAACAGTTTTGGATACGCGCATGCGCGAGTACTGCTTTGATATTGACTATCTTGCAGTGCCACATACGCAAAATGGTTAACTCCCGACCGTAAAACGTTATTATCCATGAGCGTTACCGCTGGGCTGAAGATTTAAAAGCCGTTAGAGCCATGCGATTTTTTCCTTTGGGGCTTTATAAAAGATCGTGCCCACGTTCCGCCGCTACCTAATGACTTGCCAGAGTTGAGACACAGAATTGAAGGGGTTATTGCTTCCATTACTCCGGAGTTGTTAAGAGAAGTGTGCGAAGAATTGGACTTTAGGTTGGATGTGTTCCGTATAACTAAAGGTGCACATATTGAACATTTGTAAAAAAAAAAAAAAAACTAGGTTAGTTTTCCTCCAATTTGATGTATAATTTGTTGTAAATAGTCTAAATTAAGCTGTTATAATATACCACTAGAACTGAGACATTATTTTATGGACATCCTGTATTGTGTAATAACTGTATATTGTACAAGAAATTTTTTTTAAAAATCACATGTCAACTTTTAACCAAAATTTAGGAGAAAACTAGCGTGTCAAATGATACATAATAATCTGAACAACGTATAAAGAGAAATTTAAAGTGTTGCCAAATGGCTACACTATGCATTCTAGGGTTAAGAGATATAAAACATTGAGTAATGAGTTTGTTGTTTACATGCATAAAAAATCCGTAGCTAAATGTTTATAAAATTATCCTGAAAACTCAAGTATGTACTTGACCGCAGGTCAGATTTTATGATTCATATTTCTACAGTTAAATGGTTTAAAGTGTTAATCATTGCGTTTGAAGCTTACCCATATAAATTATTGATGATGAAGGGATTATAAATTGAAATGGGTGCTTATCAAGTTGCAGTTTAGTTTTCAAAGCTGAAAGAAGAGGGGTAGATAAGAGCCGTTTTTCGCTCATAGACCATGCCACATCACATTATAATTTCCCAAATAGTATGCAATGCACCTTGAAAATTAATAAAAATCTTACAGTTCTAACTTAGCCTAAGAGCTTTATCCATATTTGCGTCTTGCAGGAAATATTTCCAATCTTATGCCAACTTTTCTACAATTTTCAGTGAATAATGTTAGGCAGTATTAGCTGTATATTTTCTGAACATAAACAACCCACTATTTATACACGTGATTTACAGTAGCTGGCAAAAGTTTCGACACGATATGCTTTTTTGTCCTAACTCTTTCTATAAGCAAAATTTCTTAATGATCTAAATCAGTAATTTGTAGCTTTAGTCATCCTACATGGTGCGCAACTAATGATATGTGTGAAAATTTTTAATTTAAAAAATACCAAACGTGAATTTGAAAAGTGGAAAGCAGAATAGTTGAGGCGATCTCATTAAATTCAAGTTTTTAACACTTCACTTAAATACATGTGATATTGTCACATACACAAGGGATCCGCTAGCCAAGTGGCTCGTGCAGAGGAATTCCACACAGAAGATGTGGGTTCGAATCCCGTCCCTAACTTTTAAATTACATTTTCGTTATTTCCTTTCTATACGAACTGTATGCAAATGGCTTTATAATTTCGATAACTTTGCGCAGATATGCAAATTAGTAGTAGCTTTGTATAGGCATGTTCCCAGAATGTTATAGAATATGCTATGCTTCATATACAAAGCACGAAACAACATGGCACCTCAGCCGGGTTGTTGTATGCGAAACTCACTTGCTTAATCCTTGAAGCATTAGAATTCTATTTCGTACGTGAAAATCTTAATGTTAGTATCTGTATCAGTTTCAGTATGAAGATAGGGGAAAATACGCCTTTGGCTATTCGTCTTTTAATTATTAAAGAGGCGGGGGGAAAGTGTCATAGTCTGCTATCGCCAGAAAGCTAAGAATTCCAAAATCAACTATTGACCACATAGTAAAGAAGCGGCATGATTGTAAAGGTGTGCGCGATCTTCCAAGATTAGGAGCCCCAAGTAAAACAACTCAACGTCAAGACGTGTTGATCCGAAGGAAGTCGGTCGCTGACTCAAACAAAAAACGCTGCTGAAATATGTAAGGAGATGGCCACCGAACACGGACTCACAATGAGTAAGGACACCATAAGATATCGCCTGGATGCCACTGGGTTGTGTGCACGGGTCCTTGCAAAAAACCTCTCATCCAGGCAAATAATAGGAAAATTCGATTAAAATTCGCTAAGGAAAAACGAAACATGGACAACCAAAGATTAGAAGAAGGTACTTTGGAGCGATGAATCCAAATTCACTTTGTTTGGAAGTAATGACCGACGTTATATCCGTCGTCCAAAAGGCACCAGAATGGATCCTCGGTACCAGAATCCAACAGTGAAGTACAGAAGGGGATCAGTAATGGTCTGGAAAGCTTTCCATCATGATGGCGTCGTCCCCCTAGTACACATCGATGGGATTATGGATCAAAATGTTTGCAAAAACATTTTAGAAGATCACATGCTGCCTTATGCTCGTAAAAAGGCGTCTCGTGGATGGATGTTTTAGCAGGATAATGATCCCGAGCACACTTCCAAAATGGGGACAAATTGGTTTACAGCTAAGAAAATTAAAGTTTTGGACTGGCTGAGTCAATCACCCGACCTCAATCCAATTGAACATTTTTGAGAACAAACACATCAGAAGAAAAGTCAGGATACGGAAGCATTCTTCAAAAGCAGAACTCCTTCAGGATCTTCAATCGGAATGGGCGAAAATCCCTAGGTCCACCTTAGGAAGCCTTGTTAATTCCATGCCCAGACAATGTGCCGCAGTCCTCTACGCAAAAGAATATGCATCTAAATATTAAATATTGCTGTACTTCGTTACATTAAGAAGCTTAATTTCAATAAAAGTTTAGAAAAACTGAATCGTCTCAAAACTTTTGCCTAAGTAATTTTGCGAATTTCTGAATTATTTTTAATTCATGCATATTTCTCAATTGTTCTAATGGTGTGTTTTGTTGAGCTTTAAAAGGGGTACAAATTACTAATTTACATCATTAAGAAATTTTGCTTATAGAAAAAGTTAGGGCAGAAAAACATATCATCTCAAAACTTTTGCCAGCTCTGTATATATTTAAATTAGAAACTCATTGCTATATTAGTAATTAATTTGAAATATTTCTAACTTATCCTAAGTGCTATATAGATATTTGCGTCTCACAACAAATATTTCCAATTTTATGCCATCATTTCACCAATATTCGGTAAACAATGTTAGACAGTATTGACTGTATATTTTCTGAATATAAATAAACCACCATTATGACCATATAAACCATTACCACTAAAATGATTTCTATATTTAAATTGGAAACTCGCTGCTACATGAGTAAGCGACTGGAAATATTTCATAACTTAGCCTAAGAGTTTTATCGATATTTGCGTCTCACAAGACATAGTTCCAATCTTATGCCAAATTTTCTCCAATATTCAGTAAATATGTTAGGCAGTGTTGGCTGTATCTTTTCTGAACATAAAGAGCCAATACTTAAGCAATACAAGTAACATATTCATTTGCTGACATTTTTTTTCTTATTGCCTGTTTCACTTTGTCAAGTGACATTGTAACTTGCATCATTTTTCCAGGAAATTTCAATCCGGTAAAGCAATTTTAAATTGTCGCAAAACAAAGAAGAAAAAAAAAAGTTTAAAAAATGAAATAAGAAGAGAAAGGACATGAATTAAACATGAATAAACTACTTTTGTTCCGTTTGATTTCATTTGTTAATTTGTTAATTATACAGAACATTCTGAAAGTTCTGTTGTTCTAGGAAGCAGGTAATTAACTTCTAGACCTTTTTAGAATGGCATATAATTATCTAATATATCGTTAAAATCAAGGTGCAAGTATATCGCTCGCTTATTATTTAAGAATATTTCGAAATTTATTGATTGTTAGTGAAGGTATTCATTTTCAAAACAACGCGAAAAAATTGTCCATTGAAAAAAATGTATATATGTATTTAGCTAACAATAGTAAAAGAAATTCCACCTTGTCTTGCAAATGAAAGATTGTTATCTAATGTTATGTCAAAAGAAATGCATTGTGTCAAATTAATTTGTATTTTGTTAGGCAATTCTGCTGTCCGTCATTTCTCCTAAGAAAAACCTGCTTTTAGATCACGGAGAAAATTTCACTCAGAATGTCAAGGATGAAAATCTTTGTTTATGGATTAAAAATTAATTTTTTATTGCATTCGTTTTCCTGTTTCTATGGTCCAGATGGTTAGATTAAAGGTTCAAAGCTTTCAGATTTATCTTTAGAAATTTATTCTTTTTTTTTAAGTTCAATAAAAGAGCAACAACGTGTCGGAAATATTTCAATTGCCGCAATTAAAATTTGAGGCAAATTAGGTGAGCCGCATAACGACACGATTTTTTAAAAATTGAAACAATGACTTGTCTGAATTCCTCATTATTTTTAAATTAAAAGTTGAATCACATTTTATTGTCAACTTGTCCTTTTATTTTATGCTGAAATTTGACAGTTTAATAAGACTGATTTTTTTTCACAGCGTTTTCTATGTGGAAGAAAGTTGTTCTAGATACACTTTCTGCCTGCAATCAACACATTGGGAAATCAGTATAATCGTATTAAAAATATGTCAAATTTCACCTTCCCTTCTTCTAAGAAAAATGTTATTTTATATCAGGGAGAAATTTTCAGTCAGAATATCAATGATGAAAATCCTTGTTCATGGAATAAAATTGAAATTTTTATGGTATTTGTTTTCCTGGCCCAGATGGTTAGATTAACACTTTGAGGTCTGAGCTATTTCGACCGCATATCTCCCCCCTGATGCCCCCTGTACTGAGGGTATTTAGTACTTTCATGATTTAAAAAAAAATACTTGGAATATATGCATTTTAATTTTTTTCTATTATAAACTTCAAACTGTTCTTATTCATAATGAAAGAACTACTTAAATGTACTAAAAATTAATATTTAATAAGAAATTATTTAAAAAGCATGTTTTATATTTTTAAAAAAAGTTCCGCATAAGAAAATATCATTAATTTTACATGGACTTGAATAAAAACTTACCCAAATGTTGTAACAATATCTGAAAATAGGTTTTATTTGTATACAAACATTATTTAGTAAAATTTGCTTTTGTGTGGTACATTTCAAAGCAATGATTTGCACAAAAAGCAACACCCCAAGCTTCGCAATAAGTTCGAGTTAAGCTCTGATTCTAGATATTTTCATATACTTACTTCTGTTTAGTGTTGCCATCAATATATTTTTTTCACAATAAAAGGTTCGTTGATAATATCTGAAAAGACCGCGAACGAATATAGGCTGTAGTTTTATAGCTCAGAGGGTTAAAAGTTGACCCCGAGAGATCCTCGGGCTTAGTTCACTTCATCGAAAACGGCAACCTGAGAGACACTCGGTCTTAGACCTCAAAGTGTTAAAGTTTCAGAGATTTCAGATTTGTCTTTAGAATTTGATTCGTGTACTTATATTTATTCGTGTACTTATATTTATTCATTGCCTTTTTCTTTAATGATTGTTAAAAGAGCAACAATATGTCGGAATTAGGGGAGACCGGGGCTAGTTGGCTACAGGGGTAAGTAGGCGCAGTCCTTATAAATCGGCTGTTTGTGAATAGATTACTCACCCAGTCACAGAGTAATTTCTTCTTGCTTTTTACAATCCTCATTGTAGTTTTGCAGCGTTACCTACGTTCAGTGGGCATTTATTACGATTTTTCTGTTTTTTGCACTCATAAGTAATTTTTTGTTGCTTCATTCTTTTTCCAATTTCTAATACTTATCTTAATAATTGCTATTTAACTTGCGCAGTTTTTCTTAGTGTATGATTAACCTACCCCATATGTGATTTACTAGGATTATTTATGCTTAGATGGATATGTGTCCCTTTTGTGAAGAAATTCATTATGGGGCTAGTAGGCGTATTGAACACGGGGCAAGTTGACTCGATGTCTGGTGTGTGCTGGTAACTTGAAAAACAGAAAACACCGAGAAAAGTGCTTGCAAGGCAAGATTTTGGGCACACGAGGCTTGCCCAAACGGAGAAACTCGTTTTTTTATTTATGACAACTGTAACTCTGATGATGATATCGAGTAGGATAGAAGTTACTCATTGTTAATGCTCTATTCATTATTTTTATGTCTGTATAATTTAGAATTTACATTGAACGGCGATAACGCCTTTGTTTAAACTTTCTGGTAATAATAAAATTGATTTCTCTTAACTGCGTGTCTTATTTGAATTTTTATAAAGCGTGTGCCAACTTATCCCATAGGTATAGGCAACTTGCCCCGTGACGGAGTAGGTTGGCGCACAATTTTCCTTTTACTTTAGGCTTCCGCTAAACATAAACTACAAAAGCTACAAACTCAAAACTCCAGGTATTTATAGCCCAATGCCTGTTCTTTAAATGTACAGTTAAAGTTTCATAAAAAACTTAAACAAAAAATTAATAAAAATCAATAACTGAAAACTACGCCTACTAGCCTTGGTCTCCCCTACTTCAGATACAACAATTAAAATTCGAGGCAAATAAGGAGAGACGCATAAGGTGACACGATTTTTTTTTTAATTGAAACAATGACATATATACATTCCCCAACCTTTATCGTCCCCATTTGTGATATGAGGCTGATGATATTTTTTTAATTATTACTGAATATAGATTATATATCCAGAGAGTTAATGATAAACTATCGTTCAAAATCTTGTCATTATTTGTATAAAGTTCGCGGAACGTGGCGTTCCGCGCGCCGTCCGGCATCCTTTTCCTTTATTTTAAACACTGGCTGCTTTCTTTTAAAGACTGACCAGTACACCGAAAAAAATTGAAAACCAGTTTCATTAAATTAAAGACATCGAAAAGTGGGAAGATTTGATCCCGTAGTTCTGAATATGTCGGACGACCGCACTGCGACTTCGACCTTAATGTATAAAGTTTGCAAAAATTAGGTAAAAATATACCAACACTTATGATAAACCGTTTGAAAAAGTTTTCCCCCCGTAGAACCGCTTAAGATATCTATCGTGAAAGTATAGAGCAATTTATATTACTTTTCGAGAATTATGCATTTATAGATTTTGAACGACAGTTTTCATCTATCAATCCCAAAATCCAGAGATTTGGCATAGAGTAATCTCGAAATTAACCAGGCTAGAAATCAGCATAGACGGTCACGGGAATTGTGATGTCCGGCACAGATTACATTTTTGGATCCCCTTTTTCATAATCATAATACAAAATCGGCCACTCACGGGGCTCTCTTTTAGCTCAATACAATTGTTTTCTTGTCTCACCCCTCCACTCTGTGCACGTTAGCCAGGATCCTGAAACCAGAGGTTGCATTCTCTAATTAGAAGCTTTTACATAATAATAGCTGATAATTTTTTTAAATCAAATTTTCAATAATTTTTCTGTAAATAAATGTATAAAAACTAAAACTAAAACTGCGGTGTTACTATCAATTAAGGAGCAATAAGCCCTAAATGCCCAACACTGTTTTCTTGACCATGGACTCTGAGGTGCTATACAGCACATGTCCCAGTCAGGTGGTCAGCCTAGCTCGGAAGCCTCAGTGTTTAGTTCACAAGCAAGCTTAGTACTGAGTGAACCTTACCCAGCCCGGATTTGAACTCTGGACCTATTGCGTGATAGCCCTTGCGTTGACCACGACACCACTGGGCTTCATATAAATATATAGGGATTTATAAATAAGAAACAAATCATTAGATATTATCCTTACAAGTATACTGGAACAATTTTCTTTGAGGAAACAAAACACAATATCAGTGTTGACACGTCCTAAAATCCCCGCAGATCATGATCTCGGTGCTAGCCGATGTGAAAATTTTAATAATTTTGTTAATTTTTTAATAATTACTATATAATACATACATCAAAATTCGATTTTCACCATCAGAAAATTGACATCTAATATGGACTTTTTAGGTTCGCAAAAAACAGTTTCCCAATTTTTGCGTATTTTTTAATGCGTAATAAATTTTAATTAAAAAATAAATAGAAGTTGTTTTCCTTTAAAAAAATTTGTAATTAAAATATATATATATATGATACTCTCTATTTTCAGAAAATAGAGGTTCCTCATAAGTTTCGCAAATTTATGAGGATCTCATGACGCGTACCCATGATACCTGTCACCATGATACCAGGATACCTGATACTTTTGTTTTTTATCCTCTAGAAAATTATCTCGGAATTTTTAAAAAATGATTAATATTTAATTGTATTTAATTTGTAACGAAAATTTAATAGCTAATAATATCCTCAGAGGTATACATTTTGCAGCATTTAATTCCCAGCTGGATTGCCCCGGTGTATATTAGGATAAGATCAGAAGTGGCTTTATTAATTATGGCGCCTTGGGCAAGATATTTTTTTTCAGCACCCCTACATAGGATAGCTTCTAAAGAAACTGTTATTTATAAATAAGTGCGCTGTTACACAGCTGTCAACTTTTATCCTTTTTTATAATCACTAAATTATAATGTTCAATCTTGCCTTATTTAATTGTCGAAATACAAGATTAAATGAAGCAAAAATTTCTATTAAATGTTAGAGGTAACAGAAAAAGCGTAAAAATATAGTTGTGCTGTTATAAGTAACTATACAAAGTATTTCGCGAATTTTCCGCCCCACAGCTTCAGTAATCTATATTCCAACCTTTCGGTCGTCCTTCCTCTCTAAAGCGTCTTCGGTCAGAAGTTTTCTTTAAAATGCTTGTATGCATTGGCTTCAAAAATTTGCAAAATATATGCCTATCTAGATTTAAAAATTCAAAGCAAAGTTTTCACTCCGCCGACCATAGAAAACTATATCCAATCAGTCGATTTCCATTAGGACAAAATCCACGTCCCACCTATATTGAAATTTCGCTAATGCTGGAAGTACATTTCATTAATTGGTATACTAATGCTAAAAATTTCGTTATAACGGACATTTCGTTCTATTGGATTTCGCTGTAAAGAGACGCGACTGTTTTCTGTAAAAACATTGTATCTAAAGTAGAGAAATGTAGTTGTGAAAGAACTACTTTTCATGTTGCGGTCTTCCAAGACAAAAACCGTAAGAAGAAAAAAAAAACAATGAAAAAACTGACATACGGTAACCCTTTACGTCTATCTTGATAAACTCGGTTGAAAACAGAAAAAGAAAAAAAAAATGTGTTAGTTCACCGGTATTCACCATCTTTTTAAATGGCAGTGTTTTGCGTGTATGAGGGCAGAATGCAACCATTAAATTGAAGCCATTCTTTGTCTCTTTGCCAGCGCTAGAATGATGTATACGGGCGTATTTCTTAATATAGTGACTTTACTGTTGTCTCGATGCATTGTTAAAATGATTTTGGCCGTGGACCAAACCTACAACAGTAGCTTTCCACTTTTATCTAATAATGCATTCAAAAATCTGCTGAAAGGGCTGGAATTTCTGGTCTGGTTATAAAAATAGCACTTTTTACAGATTCTTCCCATTGCTCAGTGTCAGTTCGTTTCACATTTTTTCGCTTTCTTTTTTTCTTTATTTGCACTTTCTTATGAAATCATTAGTCATTGTGAAAACTAAGAAATTTTGATCAACGATTTAAAAAATGACTTATTTTGAGGTGCAAAAGTCTTAGCATGATATTTTTAAACAGTGGTGTGCTAGCTTATTCTATACCTGAATTTTTAAGTGCTGTTGTACCCTTTAATGTGAAAAAAAAAATTTTCATTTATTTTAAAAAGGAAACAAATTTTTACATTTAAAGCTGTTCTTAAAATTAAAGAAGAAATTAACTTAATTTGAAGTCTTGAAATGATATTTTAAGGTAATGGTATTCTAGCTTATTCTATACATGAGCTTGTATCCTTTAACTCCTTAAGGCTGCTAGTCACTCAGCTTCCGAATTCCTCTCACTAATGCTAAGTCTATGGGCGTAGAATGCATTCGTATATTTAAAATATCTCCTCAGGAAATTAATGTTTTTAATTACTTTTTTCTTTGTACTCTTCTTAAAAGACGTTTATTTTTTCTTAGTTCTCAAAATATTTCTAAAAATCTATGCTTAATGTAATATTTTATGTGTTGAAAGCTGACGAACTGTGAGTAAGATTTTAATACTTCATATAAAATTAAGTATATATTTTAGAAATATTTTGAGAACTCAGAAAAAAAGAGACATCATTTAAAAAGAATACACAGAAAAAATAAGTTAAAAATATTAATTTCCCGAGGAGATATTTTAAATATACAAATGCATCAAACGAACATAGACTTAACGTTAGTGAGGGGAATTTGAATGCTGAAAGACTAGTATCCTTAACAGTTTTTTTTTTTTTTTTTTTTTTTTTTTTTTGACACAATAAAGTAAAAATAAGGAGAAAATACCATTTTTTCCATACTAAAATGCCTGCCAATTAATAAAGCAAAAATTATAGATAAAAATTAGTGGTGTTCAAAAGCTGTTAGTAACGACGTAAACAAGCTCTCTTTTGCGAGCGGTGCTTGTCAAAATCGGTTAATACTTTAAAAAAAAATTCAATATTATTTATTTTAAAAGGAAATGTAATTTATACATTTAAGGCTGTAATTAAATTTTAAAAAATGACTTAGTTTGAAGTATTATCATGATATTTTTAAACACTGGCATGCTAGCTTATTCTATTTAAGACTTTTAAAGTGCCGATGTCCCTTTAATGCCAAAAAAAAAAAAAAAAAAAAAAGGCTTTTACATGTTTTATTTATTTTAAAAGTGAAAGTAACTAAGACGTTTAACAGTTTCAGGATTGATTTTTTATTTTTTATTTTGGAAAAAAATTACCTTTAGGTTTAAAAATTTAAAAGTAAACAAATCACAAAAGTTAAGGTTTGCCGAAATTTAAAGAATATGTCATTTGCTGAAATTTAACGAACATAGTTAATATGTTAATTTAACTTTTGATATGACAATAGGCTAAAGAAAAAATTGTCAAGACGTTTGAAAAATGTTGCTTTACAACGGATTTTTTTTTAAATGGATTTAATAATTTTCCAACGTATTTTTTTTTAATCATAACTTATTGGTTCGGGCAAGTAGCGATTACTTCAAATTTAATGAAAAAGCCATACGTTTAAAATAAAAGAATCACCAACGGTGCAAAGACATTTAAGCAAACGTTTTATTTTTGTTTTATTACTAAATGCTGAAACATAAATGAAATGCTAGTAGTAAATGTACTGGATGTTGCCGAATTCTATCAACAAATTCAGAGGTATGATAGTAGGCATGAAGAGGATGAAAAATTACCACAGAACATGGGGTCGAAAACCACATATTTAATCAAAAATACAGGATGTTCTACCCTAATTTAATTTGAGTTGGCGGTAATAACTTTCAGAAAACCGAAGTATATTATAATAAAACTTTTAATAGACATTCTCACCTTTGTTGTAATGTGATAATAGTAAAAAAAAATGGCAGAAGTTTCCATTATATGCGCCAGTAGTATGCACTTGGACGCTCCACATTTTGGACTGCATTTACCAGTTCATACGATATGTCCAATTGCTTGAGAACCCTGTTTGTTCAGAACTTTTCATGTTGTTATAACATTTCACACAAAACAAGGTACATATCGTTGCGTTTTCATTGCAATCTTTTAACGTATCGTAAAGTTTTAATTATCACTAGGAAATAATTGAGATAGAAACTTAATTTCTTTTTTCTAAGACTTCTCTCTATACATTTTTTTTTTCGTTGAACAAAAGAAAATGGAAAAGTCCAGTGAAAATATACCAAACATACGAGTAACCCGCAGTATGGAGAAGGTAATTGAAAGGTTACAGTGCCCGGCAAATCCACAATGAAATGTTGGCGTTTTATGGAAGTGATAGTCCATCATATGACACTGTTGTTAGATGGAAAAGGAATTTTCAAACTGGCCACAGACGATCCAAGATGCCAGGCCAAGATGGAAGACCATCACTCACGGACGATGCTACCACAGTTAAGAAAGTGGAGAACTTTATCCTATTACACCGAAGGGTAATCATACAAATGATCATGAATGAGACTCATCTTAGTTACGGCAGTGCGTGGAAAATTATTCACGAAGAATTGCACATGTCAATGGTCTCAGCACGCTGAGTTCCCAGATTGCTGACTCCTTTTCAAAAGCAAACTTGGCGCGACCTGTCAAGGGAAATGTTGAATCTTTTAGAGCAAGACGAAGATGAATTTTTTAATGACCTGGTAACTATGGATAAATCCTGGATCTATCAATATGATTCATATTTGGAGAAATGACACCAGAAATGATGTCATTCAAGAGGTGGAACAATGGTTTTCAACACAATCTGCAGAGTACTTCAATAGCGGCCTTCAAAAGGTTAAAAAACACTGGGAGAAATGTATAACTCTGGATTGTGACTACACTGTAAAAAAAACCACTGTAAATTGGCCAGAACAAACTCGATCACAGTGAATGTGCTGTATCTTTCTTTGGTTTCCCGACTATATTAACAGGGAAAATACAGTGCGTAAAATTAACAGCACAATGTACTGGCAATTTGGACGCATTTTTTTACAGCACAAACTGCTGGCGTGCAAATTGCCAGTATACATTGTGCTGTTAATTTTACGCAACTACTGTATTTTCCATGTTAATATAGTCGGGAAACCAAAGAAAGATACAGCACATTCACTGTGATCGAGTTTGTGCGCGAGATGAACAGTACTTTGTACTGTAAAAATGTCGTTATTTTTTACAGTGTACATAGAGAATTCTTAGAAATTAAAAAAAAAAATTTAAGTTTCTATCTCAGTTATTTCCTAGTGATAATTAAAATTTTACGATACCCCTACCTAACTTAAAGCTCGAGAAATGATACGGGAGATTTTTATCACCTCATTTTTTGTTAATTTTATTTGCTTTTCTTCGAATGATCACATTAAGCATTCTTACTAAAGTTTGCTGCGTATTCCCAGCATAACACTTCGGAAATATCAATCTTAACCATTTAATTTAAATGCATTATAAGGAAAATGCAAGCAAATGTACAAGCAAGGTACAATTTATTTTAATAATAAAAAACAAGTATGTTCTACGAGACCATAGCATTAGCAGCAATACACGCGTGCCCGCAGTTTTCTAAAAATTATTATTTTCAACCCAAGTTCAATTAGGATGAAAGACCCTGTATTGGTGACTGTTTGCGACCCTACGTTATACGTAATTTTTCATCATCTTGATGCCTATTACTACCCTTCTGAATTTGTTTGTCGAATTTGGCAACACCCTGTATAGACATATACTATCATTACTACATGCACATAATAAGAAAAATAATTGTTAAAACATAGTAAAAGCAATTTAAGTCGGTACTTTTAAGCTCTGTTAGTCTCGAAATGGTTAAGGTTCTACTTAAATTAAAAGCAAAGCTTTTAATTGTACTGTGGTACATTTACGAATTAATTTCAATTCATTCACACACAAAAGTCTTAGATATTTTCATTGAGATTTAATATAAACTTCGGTACATGATTGTGTTTCTATGAATTTTTTCCATGCAAAAAATTTTAAGTGTCACCTATTTTAAAAATTCATCTCTGGAGCAGGTTTCTCTTAATCAAAACTGATTATTTTTAGGAATAATCACGAAAAAAGTAATAACCAAACACGCATAAAAAATCAGATATTCTCGCAAATAATTGAATTATTGTTGTCTTTTACAAATAAAATAAAGGCATTTTTCATATTATCGAAGTTTTATATAAATTTTTTCGAAACTGAAACCACAAAAAATGCAACTTTGAACCATAGTTCATTGTTGTAACTGTAATTAAATATGCATTGCATTTAAAGATAAATTAAAGGAATTCTGTTTTCTCTCTTTCTACAAAAATTAGAATGTGCATAATTCTCGTTGGTTAGTTGGCATGGATTTCGATTTTTACATTTGTCACCACTATTTTACAAAAAGCAATGTTCGACTTATTTTAATCACAGAATTTTGTACATATAAAAATAATTTCATAACTAATACGGGTTTATAATATAAATAAAAAACAAATTTAACAGCATGTAATCGAACTGAGCGCTTAGAACACTGAAATTGTCAGAATCAAAAAGGCTACTGTAATTAGCGAAATCTTTGGCAATTTTTTCAGCTGTTAACTCCTGGCATGTGGCTGATACGAAAGTATCGCTTTTAATAAATTTGAAAATTTTATTTGAATATGTTATTGGTATTTTTCATATAAAAATGCTTTTTGCTGTTGTTAGTGGGCAATCTAAAAAAATATGTTAAATGCAAAAAAAAAAAAAAAAAAAAAAAAAAAAAAAAAAAAACTATTAGTGTTTTTAATTAAAAAAAATGGTTTTCACCTATATCCTGTAATCCGGGAAGCCCAGGTTAAATCCCCTACTATGTATAATAGAATTTCAGGCGAAGTGGGGTAAAGTTATTTTGCCCTACCACCAATTTGGCATATTTTTTCCAGTCTCTTTTTCACACTATTTGAATGAGAGTAGTCAAATAAAGTTCTATTGAATTTTTTAAATGCAATTTTTTTTTTAAATCTACATTTTGATGTTAAAAAAATAGTGGTTGTCTCAGATTTCAGCTTTCTGTTTCTCTCAAACACTATTTGTCTCACCATCGATTTTTATATTTTTAGCTAACTTTAGAAAACAAATTTTAGAATATTGTTCAGTTTTCTGTGACTTTCTAATATCATCATCAACAACAACCGTTTTCAATTCACTGCTGGATGTAGGTCTCCCCCAGATTTTCCCAATGTTTCCTGTCTAGTGCTTTAGTCATCCAATTAACACCAGTCACTTTTCTGATTTCGTCACTCCATCTTAGTTGAGGTCGTCTTCTTGATTGTTTTACATCTTTGGAATACCACTGTAGGGTGCTTGTGCTCCTACATGTATATTACAGCTGTACTTCCACTTATCCCTTCAATATTGCATGTGGGGCGAGTGTAACCACAGAGACCGGGGAAACTGTAACCACGTTAGTTATACTTGCCCCAACACTAATTGCAATTTTTACTCACAACAATTCAGAGTAATATTAACCTTTTGCACTCGAGGGCTCCGGAGCGGAGCCATTTAAAATTTGTCTCCAAACTCGAGGGCTCCGCTACGGAGACAATGCAAATAATTTTGTGATATCTGTCTAGAAAAGCCAAGATTACATGTTGGCAATTGCTCCGAGAGGCATCACACTTTGGATGATTACAAAATGTAATAATTTTATAATTTTTTTGTTTTTTTATATATCATAACATTTGTATTCATAAAGAATTTAAAAAATAATAAGATATAACTAAAATCGCTTCGAGTTGCTGGTAATACGAATGAAAAAAAACTTCGAGTGCAAACGGTTAATAAAAGTCAGTAAGCGGATGTTTCAAATATTGAGAAAAAATTAGCAGAAACTTCAATCGGCGGGAGAGGCGAATTATTGCTCCCCATTTCTTTCACTTGATATGAATCTAAGTACAAACAGTTTTGCCAAATCAGGCGGTTTTGTATTCCAAAATTCCGAGTTCATGCCACAAAATTTTTAATACTAATTTTCCTTTATTTTATTCGCGAAATAGCAATCATTATAACAACAAAAAATAACTAATCAAACTCTCTGGGGAGAATTTAGAATTTCTTAACGATAGTTTTATAAATGAGGCATAAATGCGTCACGTGGCCTTTATAGTGTTAATATATATATATATATATATATATATATATATATTTTACAAAAGCCGTAAACTCAGCTAAAATTTGTTTAAAATATACTATTTTTTAATCCAAGTTACAAAAAAAAAAAAAAAACAACAATTAAAAAATTTATTTTCTTTTCTGATGCAGTATACTTTTTAATGTTAAAGTGGAAGTGTGTTTATCATTTAAGGTTTATAATAATATTTAAGATATAATTTTTGATTTAAAAACTCTGCTTTGACCAATAAAAACATGTTTTATACTGATGAAAAAACAATTATATTGCTGTATGTAACTTAATCATTGTTTTGTTTGCTTTTTTCATTAAGCCAGTCTTTTTAGTTTCCCGTTTATTTCTGTTTCTATGTATCTGTATTCACAAAAAAGTCCACAAATTTGTCCCCAAATAAAATATCAAAACAAGTCAAACAGCAATAAAATCAGTGGAACTAAGAGATTATTACAGCTGCTCAAGATTGAAACCATATGATTTAAAGGCAAGAAAAAAATGCCTTAGTTCCACTTACCACGAAAAGTGTAACCATCTGATTTCAGTTGGGGGGGGGGGGGGATTAAGCATTGCTCAAAAAACATTTTTTTAATTCAGATCGCAGCTAGTGTACCTAGCAGTGTTGAATTCAGGGTGTGGCCTAGAGGCCTGCACGGGCCGAAGTTTCCAGGCTCGAGCCAGTCCCGACTCATAGAAAAAAAATTCGGCTCGGCCCGGTAAAAAAACTAGAAGTTCGGTCCGAGCCCGGCCTGTAGAAAAAAATTATTGGCCACTACAAAATATTGATTTTTACGTCGATTTTGTTAAAAATTTGTCAATTTATTTTTTTACAAATTTATTTTTTTAATCAATCTCTATTTCTTGTATGTAAATGTTTCATATTGAAGTGTTAAAAATCTGAAATATGATATACAGTAAAATCTATTAAAGCGGAATTGCATAAAAAAGAAAAAAAAATGCGTTATAGACAAGTTCCCTTCTTAGCAAGTTGTAAATGTATTATATATGCTTTTCTTAAGTATTAGTATATTACTTTTACATGGATCAACACGTTTTTTAATTTATAACATAATTTCGTCATAGGCAGGTTCTTTTTTATACGTTTTATTACATTTTCATTTAGCTATATTTTAATAAGCGTAGAAATCTACTATTCTTTAAATAGAATAAATTTGAATGCTTAATTGCAGAATAATGGCGATTTAAAAATGGATGCATTTTTTGCAAAAATTTTTGGGCCAGATCTAATTTTACTGATCTTTGAACGGACCAGGCCACGCCGAGACAATGATTTTCATACGGGCTGTGTCAAAACTAGGACTGAAAATTTTGTGCCGTGAAGACTAGGAATGAAACCAGTCCCGACTCTGTACAGAAAAAAAGTTAGGCCTGAACCCGGCCCGTGTAGATCTCTAGGGTGGCTCGGGAAGGACATTCACCGCGGAGCATTGAAAAGCCCGCCCCCGCGGAAAATTTGAGATTTTATACTTTTAATGGTCAAAAAGTGCAATCCCTTCCCCGGAACTTTATAATGCCTCCCCCTCTCCCTCGGAGCCACAGAAATCCCTCCCGGAGAAAAAGTCTGAATTCAACACTGATATCTAGTTTGTCTTAATTAATCACTGTGATTAAATAGGACAAAAAAAAAAAAAACTTTTTAAAATTAGTAGTAAATGTATGCCTGATTGTCCATTTAGAGCGCCTGAATGCCTGAACAAATTAAAATATTTTACTTCATGTTATTTAAAATTGAACAGTTAAAAAACAAAAAGTGGATTACCTCTTTTAAATAACAAGTAATGTGCAGTTTCTGTCTGGTGAAAAAAAAAAAAAAAAACTCAAATCTACAACTGGAAGAATGTAAAAAACATACACCTTTAAAGGGTTATCTTTCGTAAACATCTGTAGCATAGCTTAAAGCTATTCAAAATATAATTATTAGAAACGGACAAACATTTCTTTTTTTGTGACAACCATCTTATTTCGGATTCCGGTGCAAGTGTACTTATATCTGATTGTGAATATCCAAAGCATTTTTTTTTTTTTTTTAATGCAGGCGAATGACATTCCAAAGAAGTCTTTTTCTAACGAAAAATTAAAACTAATTTGGAAAACTAATGACAAACAATTTTTCAAATATTTTTTGACCGGAAAATTAATTACGACCGCTGAAATTTACGGCGACTGAGCAGCCAATATCAGTTGAAACCAGATATTTGAATCAGAAACAGGTGTCTTGATTTGAATGCAGAAAAGTCAGCTCTACTGCACACCCTCCCTTATTTTACAGAATCAAGCGCCAGTTCCACTTGGCGCACTAGATCTGTCAAATGTCATGTTTTGCAATTTAATGATAAAATGTATCTTTTCTGGTAGCTCGTTAAGTAACTTTGGTGCTGCCATCTATGGAGTATAACTGACACTAGTTTGAAATAATCCCGACAGATACAAAATAAAGGTTTCTTTTCTTCTGAGAAGTTATAACAATAATATTATAGCTATAACGAATTTCGATACAATAAATATGCATCAAATATTCAAATTATCTCTCTATTTTTTTTCTTTTTATAGTTCTAATATTCGCTTTAATTATTTTTCCGCTAAATGAAAAAATATATTTAAATTTTTATTTCATGAAACTATACATATTTTCTTAGATTATGGTTATACCTCTCAGTTTGAATAACAAAATGGGAGCTCTTGAATTAAGTTCTATATTGAAGCCTGATTTTCTTTTAACATTTTTTATATGACATGCTTAACCCCTTCAGGACCATGGATGCATATATGCATCTTCAAACGGTGCACGCGACAATAAAGTACCATTTTTTGTGTACCTATAATAAAGAGATGTAATATTTGCCTTAATTAATTAGGATATTTCAGTTATTAATTAAGTAAAAATAAAACATTAAAAAAAAAACTAGTGCCAACGTAATAAAATTTGTGTATGCGACGCTATTCCCCGAAAGGATTAAAGTCTAAAATTAATAAACAAAGCTTTCGATTCGTAGAAAAAAATAAGTTTTGCACTTACTTATAAATTTTATTCTACTACGTACCAATGTATTTTCGTCGTACTAATTTAGTAATGCCGAATAAAGATTAAGAAATGCATGTGTTTCTCAAAGGGATATTATTATCGATATCAACTAGTGTACCTATATCAAAACTTAGCCATTATTACGATACAATTATTAAGATCTGTATTAGGATTAAAATATCTATATCATTCTACGAAAAATATTTTTTATAAGTAAGTATGCGTTATGACATTATGTGACCTCTATCGACTGATGCTTTACTTTTTCTTCTGCGGAAATACTTTGATCAAAGTTTTAAACGCGTATTTTGTTGCTAGATGGCGCCACCAGATAACGGAATCATTAATAGATTGTTATTGTGATCTTTCTATTTGAAGTGCATGGCGGTAGCACTTTGGTTATGGTTTGTTTACAAATACTGATAGTTAAATTTAAACTCCATCCATTACTAAATAATACGTAGAAATTTACATGAACAACACCTTGAGTTTAAAATAGAAAAAATGAAAAATATGTTAGCAATTATGATCTTTGACTGCAGTTTGTGGTTACAAAGTATTATTTTTCAAATATTCGATGTTGGCTGAGGTGATTATTTTAACATATTATTCCAGAAATGTAAGTAGCCGTAGCATTTATTTCTTTTTTTATTGGAAAGGAGCAATATGCTTTTTTATATTACTATTAATTTTTATGTTTTAAGGCCTGTTTTGAGTATTATTATTATATATTAAAAGTTACAACCTTGATTATGTTCATTAACTTTTCTTTGACTTATATAATGATTTCTTCTTTTCAGGCAAAATGGTAGATACAGTTACTCCTCAGCAGTTGTCATGTATAGCATCATTAAGTGGATTTTCACCAAGTAGTAACGCTCTTCATCTCATTCAACAACAAGCAGCCCATGCTGAAGCTTTACATCATGCTCGTTTGGTTCATCAGTTTTCTAAGGACTCCAATCATTTCGTAGAAGGTGCTTGGCAGCCTCAGTTAGAACATAACAGTACAGCGAATCTTTCTCAACAACTGCAGAACAATAATGAGAGTATGTTTGAATCCATTCGAAATAAAATGATGAATAGTGTGTCACGGATGACTACTGTACCTCCTAACAGCGTCATTCCAAATCATCAGGTATTTCATTTTTTTTTTCTCATTCCACATATATATTTTCAAGTGGACATATAGTAAACTTATTATATTAACTCTACTTGTGTCAACTGACACCTTTTAAAGTTTCGCTTATTATGTTTATTTTGCTTGAAATGTTTAAAGTTATTCAATGTATTATTAATAATTTGTGATTGTTTTAATCTGAAAATTACAAATGAAATAACTATAAACCGAAATCTTTTAAAAGGTGTCATTTGGCACTATCCGAAATAGTAAAGTGATACAATACAAAAAAAGTTTTTCGGAAAAGGCAAAAATGTTTCCATGCATAAAATCAAATTATTTTTTATTTAAAATGTATCGAGAAATAGGGGAGAGTGGTAATGAATAGGCCAATTTTTGGTTTTTAATTTTTGTAATTTTTTTTTTTTTGGCTCAGAATTGGCTCTTTAGTTACTTTACTTATTTGGTTACATAAAAAAGTCATAAAAATTGGATTAGAAAATGTGTATAATGAATGATAATAGAAAATAAAAATATAGAAATTTGGCCGTTCATCCCCACCCTTGGGGCTGAATGGGCCATTGAAGGTAATGAATGGGCCAGTAAATGAATTCGATGAAAAAATGTGGAATTAATCTTTTATTCACCAAATATGACAAAATGAATGGCACGTGACATGATATGATCAAAAGCATACTGAAATCATAAGTAATACACAATGCTTATCAAAATTTATAAACATCAAAAGTGATATTATTAAATCACATAACTGTAGCAAAATAATGAGATTATAAGAAAAAAAGAACATAAAATAAGCCTAAAAATAATAGATAATACACATTATGATTTAACGAAATTTATGTATTTGGCTTAAAAACTCGGTCCATCTAAGGAACAAACTTTATTTAATTAAAATTAAATTTCAAGTGGTAAAATTTCATTCAGGTGAACTGCCCATTAATTGATTATTTAGTGTAAATTTCTGGTATTAATTATTCTACCCATCAGATTCAGAATATAAACAGTTATTCTAGTTTTATATGAAATGATAAAATACTGGTAGGTGTGGTCAACAACTGGACAGTTCACCTTAATCATTTATACATTTTAACTTATGTTTCTAATAAATGACTAATATTTCTTAGGGTGAAAATGTGCAAATTATTTTTTAGACATCACTATAAACCTATTCTAACTAGACAGTAATTTAATCTAAATCCATGATAGCCAGTTAATTAAACAGAAAAAAGAAAGAAAAACCATATTTTCATGATCAGGGCAAAGGTGGCCCATCCATGGCCACGATAATGTGGCCCATTCAGCCCCACCTATACTTCTGGAATATATTCAGGTTTTTTTAGTTTATTAAATTCAAATAACATCTAAATACATCCTAAAATTAGTTTAGAGGTATGCAAAGACTTGCTAATACACATATTTGCAATGAAATAATAGATACTTTTTAGCTTATTTATTTTACTGAAAAGGGAAAAAATTTACTTTTCAATCAGATTCTTGACCACCCTACTCTAGAAAAAAAATGACTTCTCCCAAACAATAGAAAATTTGATGAGTTTGGTAGAACAAATAGTTCCATCTATTAGTGGCATCTAAAATAATTTTATGCAAATATTTTTTCATATTTTGTTAATGGCCCATTCATTACCACTCCTCTCTACTTCAAAATTTTTATATCTAGTCATAAAAATAGTCTGTCCTATTTCAATATGGGCTACTTTATATTTGATTATCTGAAGATTTGTTGAGAGTAGGGTGGAATAAGAGAAAGCAAAATATGATAAAACTGCTTTGTTTTAATGACAGATAGTAAATTATGTTTCTGATTAACTTATATTAATATCTCAAAAATAACAATTTTTGTTTTGTGTCACTTTATGAATAAGTGTTAAAATTATAAGTTTGGTAGTATTCACTCCCAAAAAGAAAAGGGTAAGGTGCTAGTCACTAAAAAAGTCACTTGTTCAGCAGAAAATGCATTTAATAACACTAATTTTTTTAAATGTAACTTTTAGATATGATAAATATTCTAATATTATATAAATTTGAAACAACGTTAAAAACGCCAGAAAATCTAGACTTTAAGCAAACTAGTTTCGGTAGCATTTAGCGTATCGTCCTCAGTGCACTGAGGATGGTACGCTAAATGCTACCGAAACTAGTCTGCTTAAAGTCTAGATTTTCTGACTTTTTAAACGTTGTTTTAAATTTATATTATACTGCACTAAGTTGAATCTTAATAATAATGTAATATTATTTCCACTATTTATGGAGTGCATTCCACTATTTTAAAAAACAGATGGGTGCATTTTGTCTGTTTCAAATAGGGCATGATTCTTCCCCCTTAAATAATAGGCTAGCAGAAACTAAAAATTTGAGCATCTGCTCTTCTAATATGAGGGTGAATGTACAAAGACCCTTTATAAAATCTTAAGTTGAGTATTTGCTCCTTCCAATGTAACAATGAATAATGAAAGTTTCATTATGAAATGTTAATTTGGATATTTGCTCTTTCTAAGCTGGGGATAAATTATCAAAGATATTTTATGAAAAGCTAAGTTGGATATTTGCCCTTTGGATTGAATGAAAAAAGTTTTTATGAAATATTAAGCTTTATTTTTCCTTATGATTTATAATGGTTGATTGATATAATGAATTTTAATTTAAGTTAGTCTTTTTAATACTCTTTTCAATACCTCTGAGTTTTTATAACATTGTTGTAACCCATTTCAATTCTGAGATGTGTTCAAAAAAATGCTTCAAAAAGTATGCATAAGTGGATCATTAAATTTTGATTTTTATTCATTATGCTCCATTAAATATTACATATAGGTAAATTAGTATTCCACCACAATTTACTTTATGATTATGTTTTTAACTGATTTTTAAAATCAAACAATCTTTCCATTCTCATAGATAGTTGATGTTGTGCTGTACATCTCACAATTGTAAGCTGTTGTGCTTACCACTAAAACAATTTAATTATATAAAATTTTAAGAGGGGGGGGGGGATTATTGAATAACAGCATTATCATTAATTATAGCTTAAAACAACTGAGATATTTTTTAATCCAAAATTTCTTTTAGATTCTTTGTACTTGTGGAATACTTTCATAAATATATGTTTTAAGTACATACTAGATATTAATAGATTCACATGCACACATTCATGCTCTGGCTCAAATTTATAATAATGTTATCCAGTGCTCTGCTGCATTATCTTCATATCAATCAAGCAAGTTCATTGTAATCAGTTTGCTACATACAACTTTTATGTAATCTAATTATTATTATTATTTTGGTGTGTGTGATTATTATTTCCTTATTATTAACATCCATGCACACTTACTCAAAAACTCAATACAATAAATACATTCTGTATGATTTTCCTCCTTTCTCATATTTGATTGTAAATTCTCACACATGCATATTTGGATACTTAATCTCATATAAATATAAAATGAAAACATAACATATATGAGAGAACAACACTTGATTTTTCCTGCTTTTTTGTAAGACTTCATACCAGCGCTCGAAATGTATCAGAGCAAACCAGAACAATATTCCGGTTAATGAAATCATGACAAATATTGTTTCGGTTCGTGAAATTGTTAAAACATTATTACAGTTTTATATATAGCTTATTGTGGTCTCTGTAACTTTTTTTATTACCATTTAGAATCTTGAATGCATTTTTTAATATGACTTTGATATAAGCTTGTCTATACTTAAGAAAAAAAAACTTTAGTCAACAATAATTTTGAAATAGCATTCCAGTTTGTGGATTTTTCCATTTCAAGTCCTGCTTCATACCTTTTGCATTTTTAATGCATGTGTGTCTTTTGGGGAAGGAGGGGGGTGGGGGAGGCTTGGTTTCATATCTTAATGAAGCAACTGTTTATTTATTAATATGCATTTACAAATTAGCGAATTCTATAGAAATTTAAATAATTCAGGGTCTTTGGTATCACCAGAACCCTCCCCCCTCCTCCCCAAAGGTTTAGAAAAGAGCAGGATGCTGCTGGTGGGAAAATTGCACTCTTTGATTTTTAAAATCACTTTTAATTATTTAAAGTTTTATGCCTCTTTTTTTTTGGGGGGGGGGGGTCTTGGTTACATATCTTAATGAAACAATTTTTTATGTATTAACATGTATTTACTTATAGCAAATTCTAGAGAAATTTATATTATTCTTCAGGGTCTTGGGCACCACTGGATTTCCCCCCCCCCCCCCCACACACACACAGGTTTAAAAATGAGCAGGGTGCTACTGGGAGAATTGCCCTTTTCAATTCTTAAACAATCTTTGATTTTTAAAAGTGCTTTTAATTATTTAAAAGTCAAGTTACGCTTTTCAAGACAAGATAATGAGTTAATTTTTACCATACAATCAAATTTTTTTATACAAAAGGCAAAAAGTGCATAATTTTTTTAACCGAAGAGTGGAGAGCATAAAGGGTGCTTCTTTTTGCATGAAGGGTAAAAAGGGTGTTATTTCGTTAACCATAGGTCAGTGGTGCTGCACTCTCCGAAAACTGTCTGTGGTCATGATGACATTTATCATTTATCCCTTATGTATGCATGACCTTGAGTAAATGTTTATTAGAATGGTAGTTGCTTATTTACTTTATTTTCATTGTTCTAATTATTAATTCTTTGATTTTTTGTCACAATAAAATATCTCGTGTCATATCAGTTCATCATTTTCCTTTGATTTAAATTATTTTTTAATATATATTCACAAGTGGATTGCATCATAAGGAAGTTAGTGTTGCAATTTTCTGTGGATTAAAAATATTTAGTTATGATAAAGATTGGATAACAAGTCAATAAATCAAAGGAAATGCTTGGAAGACTGTTACTGAGAATAAGTACTACATAGGCATTTCTCAGATAAATGAAATTAAAATAGGTAGTTAAAAAATAGATGCATAATATTAAGTGAACTAGTGCTTTGTGAATCCTCAATTTAAAATTACCTGTGTTCTTTATTCTATTATTATTATTATTTTAAATAAATGAATGGAATGTTTAAATGGATTGTTTTTCTTTTCATTATAATTATCATTTACATATTATTCTCAAATGAAAATTTCCAATTAATAGGCATTCTTACATTGCAATAAAAATACAATTTTGTAACAAAGTAGAATTAAATTTATGCCCTATTGTTTTATTTCAATTATACCGATTAATAAAGAAATAATGCAAGATGAAATTTTCATACTGAGTGAAAATTCAACACTTGGCCTGTAGCCAGGAGATTTTCTTGCTCTGTTGGAAAATTTCATCTCATAGAATTAGATTTATCAGAATTTTTTTCATTACAAATCAATATAAATAAGCTCTTGCAATAATAAATAAGCTCTTTTTATTATTCTTAGTCAGCATGTTTGAATGTACAGTTGAGGGGGGAAAAAAGTAAACACCCCTACTAACTCTGCAACTAATTATAGTAGACGAAAGTTACTGGTACCAATCGATTGAAAATAAAGTCTACTTTTAAATGATGATTATAAAATTTGCTTAGGGGGGCATCTACAAATCTAAACTAGACGAAACTTTGTTTTTTTCAATGGCAACACCCAATTTTGACAATATATTTTAAATCTTTTGTTCAAATTATGCCTAGAAACGAAATTTCTAGTCATTTGAATGATAAGTTTTCCATTCAAAATTTAGAGCTTCTAATGTTAAATTACATTTTCATATTTTTATTAATATCTCCTGAAATTATAATCCTAATGCGATAATTTTGTGTGTGGTTATAATACTAAAAAATCCAAACATAAATACTTTGAATTTGTAATTTTAAAAAATTTGTATTATGAATTATGAAATTAATATTCGAAAAAAAATATGAGTTGAAAACTACAATTTTTTTGATAGATTTATATTTATTATGTCCTGCTTTATGCAAATTCTCAATTTCAAATTTTTCTTTCAAGTAGTTTTCGAATTATCGTTAAAAAACGACAAAATGACGGTTTAAGTGGCCGTTTATGATGTACAGAAAACTTTTATGGAAGAAAGGGTCTGTTAACATCGTAATCAGTGTCTAATAATTGGGTTTGAGGTAAAAAAAAAAAAAAAAATCAAGAACGCCTCTTGGTAAAAATGGGCAGCTGGTTGCTCCAAAACAATTTCTTAGAAAAATCTAGTTTTCTAGTCTGAAACATTCCTGATCGAAGTTTAACAACAACGTATGAGATGAGATTGCTTTTGATATTTTCAAGGAACGTTCCTGATTTTTGAGTGTGGGCAAACTTTAAAATAAAAAAGCAGTAGTGACAAAAAAGCATAAAAGTTGGCAGCTATGGTGTATGGGTCAATACCTGAAAACTGGACAATTTCACTCCAGAATTTTTATTTTTTTAATTAAAGTACCAACTTCCAAATACAATTATATACTATGATACATGTTTTGTCATTTGAATGTTGTGGTCTTTTGAGATCGAGGATGTATATTTTATGCGTAGGATAAACTTTTATGGAAGAAAGTGTCTGTTAACACCATAATCAGTGTCTAATAATTGGGACTGAGATGATGGGGGCTGAGGTGATGTTTTTGTCTTAACAGCTGCACAGCCATTTTGTTGTATCATTTTGCACACATGTAAATTATTAAATATGCCATGTAACGTTTGTACGTTACATAAATAAAATTGCAATAAGCTTCCTTTTATAAATAAAAAGTTAAATATGGGGGCATGAATGATGCTATAAAAAAATACTCACCCCTGTTCAGAGCAAAATTTAAATATTTTTAAATATGAAACAAAGAGAATGATAACTTACCTTCATCCATGGTGGCTAGTTGAACTTTAATTGCTGTTGCGGCAGAAATAATTCTGCCAGCGCCACCTAGTATCTGTTAAGCTAAATGTGTGTTTAGAAGGACTGAGATAATGGTCAACTTTCGGGACAAATATATTTACTCCAATATTTTACTATGCAATCTATACTAGTAAAGGAGAATCATATTTTCCCATATGGTATATATATAGGTATAAATATGTAATAGCAAAAGTTAATAATATTTATAAACATTTTTACAGCATATATTTAATATTGGATATTTGTACCTGGGGACAGGGACTGAAATGATGATTTCGTCTGGTCAAAGCTTAAAATTAATTATTTATACATCATTGTATGTCCATTAATCTTTGGTAATTGTTATAACAAATGTTACAATATATTACATTTTTCAGTTTTTGGTTTTAGTATAATTAATGAAATATTATTGGCAGTGGATGCACATTGTCCAATTTTCATATATTGACCCATAGGACCTATAGAGTTTATACACACCAAGTAATACACAAAAAATTAGTTTAATTTAAAAACACATACCACAATTGAAAACACACACTTCCTACAAATATTGCTCAAACACAGGACTGTAAAATTTAACCGAATTATTTTTTGTTTCCCTGTAAATGTCATGCACACCATATTCTATAGCAAGCATCTTGTAGTGTATATATTTGAATAGGTTTGAAATAGTGTAACGTTATTAAAATGCATTGTAAACTATTTTTCCCATAGACCATTATGTAACGGAATTCTTTTGAATGCCCTTGTAAACGAACTGTAAATGGTACACACTAGAGGTCTGCAAGAGCCAGCGGGCGGGGCTTGGGCCAATTTTCATTCACGACTCTCGGGCTGGGTCTGGTCTTCATTCTTTCTGGGTTGGGCCTGGTCTTCATTCTTTCTGGGCCGGGCCGTATATTTTTCTGAAGGCTCGTTTTCCGGCGCCAGAACTGGATTTCCTTCTTCCTTGAGGTCGGCACGTACTTAAATTTTCAGACTCTGTCTCGACACAGCCCGTATGAAAATCATTGGCAATATAATGCCCGGCCCAACATTGCAAAAAATGCATATATTTTTAAATCACCCTTGTTCTACAATTAAAATTTATTATTGTTAAAGAATACTACATACATTTCTAGGCAATAAAATTAAAGTACAGTAAAACATGTAAAAAATTACCTGCCCGTGACGAAATCCTGTTTTAAACGGAAAAATATGTTGATCCTTTCAAAACGAATATAATAATACTTGCGAAAAGAATAAAATACATTTACAATAGATGATGTACCTGCTAAAGAATGGAGCCTGTCTATAACGGAATTTTCTTCTGTACTTTGCAATTCCATCTTAGAAGATTTTACTGTGTAGCATTTTTCAGATTTTTAAGTCTCCATGGCATAGAATATGGATTAAAGATATTAATGATAACTGAGACATTTACATACAAATAGAGAATTAATAAAAAAATAAATATCGCAGCCCAGGGCGCTTTTTTAATAAATGAATATAAACATGAAAAGAAAAAGCTAAAATAATTTTTTGTCAGAACTCCCTTTTTTTCCCCCGCACATGACAATTTTTAACCATATCAGCGTAAAAATCGTTGTAGAAATTCAGTCAGGCCGATATTGGGTCAAACTTTTAGCTTTTATACCGGGCCGGGCCAATAAATTTTTTTGAACGCGCCGGGCTTGGGACAAACTTTTAACTATCATGCCAGGTCAGGCCAAACACATTTTCTACGTGTCGGGCCAGGCCCGCGCCGGGAAATTTCGGTCCCTGCAGACCTCTAGTATGCACTTCATTTTCAATACCAAACGTGCCATGGTAAACCTGAATTGCATGGCAATCGGAGTATATTTACATGTGTTAAAGTACGGACTGACAGACAAAAAGATTTCATCAACACTTTTAACTATGCAAGAAAGAGTTAAAAGATACACAACTTATGAGCTTTATTCCATATAATTTTCCCATAAAGTTATACTCTTCTTTGCAATAAGCATGCATACTGCTTTAACTGTTTCTCAACATTTTTCATTTAGGGGCTGTGCATATATAACGTTATCAACTTTTTGGTAATTTTGGACCCCCTCCCCCCCCCTTCCGATATCATACGTTATCTTCCCTCCACCCCCCCCCCCCCCCCCTTCCGCAATAATATCGTTATCAATGTCTTATTTATTTATTTATTTATTTATTTTAATTTATTTCTTTTGTTTGGAATGATATACAAAAATGGCTACACTTACTTTTCGGATACTTTACTGATTCAAATGAAGAGAAGTCAATAAAATATCACTTTATATATCAAATAACTTTATATAAAATAACACTTAAAAGAAATAGTTACTATTTAAAAGTATTTTATAATAGTTATTTGTTACATAATGCATTAGACAGTAGTAATGTCTTCTTGCACTTGCCCTGCACGGAGGAAAGGGGGAGGGGGGACAGATAGAAATTCTTATCAACAAAACAGGTGGACAACATTCTTTCTGTTTCTCTTTTATTTATTAGCAAACACAGGTTTCATTTCAAATATACTTCGCATATGATTTCTCGAATAGCGATTATATATGCATACACATATGAAGAAGAATAGGAATGTCAAACGTTGAGGTATTCTATATTTTGGAATTAAATAATTTTATAAAAATTTAGTGATTTTAATAATAACTTTGTATTTTCATAAAAATAGATGATAGACTAAAAAAAGATTACATACTATTTTGATGTAACGATCATGTTACAGATAAAAAGTGGAAATTTTGGTTGGATCAAAAATGATATCGATATCAAAAGACAAACCCCCCTCCCCCCCCCCCAGAGATATCTTACGATATCATGTACCAGACCCCCCCCCCCTCTCCCCTAAAATGATAACGATATATATGCATAGCCCCTTAGTACTACCAAGGAAAGGATTCCTTTATTGAAGGCTTGGAATAGCTACACCGGGATGCAAAATGGTAGAAACGATCATTTAATTGACTTAAAAATAAATATAATTATAGTAAACCACATATAAACCATATGAATTAATTTTATCAAACTAAATAGGCAATATAAACATAAAGAAAACGTTGTAAAACAATCATTATTATTACAATATAATAAATTACATTTGCACTGAATATGCAATAGGAGCAAGCGATAGGAATGGAATATATATATATTTTTTTATTATAGGAATTGCGTTAAATGAGAATATCAGCGTGGTTTTCATTATTTAAAGATTCCCGTCCTTTTTATTGCTCTTCTTATTGCCAATAATAAGCTTCTTATAGCTGACATCTTTATCTGGATTCCAATTTCCTATGCTGTCATTTTTTTGCTTGTGACCGTAAGGACAATCAAACTTTCGGATCGTTTTGGAGGAATTCTCAGCATTCTTGTAGATTTTGTAGTACCCCTGCGATTTCCAAGATCAAATTTCAGTTCCTGCCTTTGTTGAATATTGTTTTAAACGGCTTTGGTAAAATTCATGACGTGCACTCACTAATGCAAGTAGACATATAATTAATTATTTCACTTTTAATGATTAATGTCTACATTAGTGTAATTAATATGTGTTTACGTTATTATTTTGTTTTACACAGTCAAATAATACATATCAGTAGAATTACATATTCAAACGACAATCAAGAAAAATAATTTGAAGATTTAAAAAATATATTTACACACACATATCAGTACTATTAACATTGGAAAACGTCTGTGTGACTGAGGCCGAAACTACTTTTTTCTCAGAGGGCGCAGAGACGTGCGAGTGGCCTAAAAAAGGGAAAAATTCGGTGTAATTAAGCGAGAAATTAATTAATTACCGTCTCATTAAGAAAGCAAACGGAACAGTTTTAAGAAAGCAAGGACAGAATCGAGAAACTAAAACAGAAACTGACGCGATAAAGAGCACAAATTCGGTTTCGTTTTCGAGGTCCGATCGCGAATTTGTTGAAATTAGGAAAACTAACGAACCGATTGATTTTAAAATTTCAAATATTTTAAAAAAACACCTAAAATTTTTAAATAAGGAGGGGGGGGGGAATTGGATTTCGAGGAGGGGCGAACAAATTTTTAAAACCGTAGCGTTTCATGCAATAAATATAGTATCAGATGTTGTTTTTCAACGGAGCCCTCCGATTAATATTATTTATAATATATAAAAATTTCAAAGTGGGAGGGAGGGTCAATTCCGGGGTTGCAGTAGTAGACCCTCGGGCGCACTTTTCAATTTTTGTCGACACCCCTTATGTGATATGTCGTTGGAAAGACCTTTGACTACTCATTCATGTTTTGCACCTTCTGTGTATCTCCCCTACTTTTATCCCCCGGGGGGCACTTTTTCTAAATTTTGCCGACACCCCTTATGTGATATATCGTTGGAAAGGCCTGTAATCACTTATTCATGTTATGCACCTCCCATGCCCCTCCCCCCAGATTGCCCCCGGGGACAATTCCTAACTTTTGCCAACATCCCTCATGTGATATATCGTTGGAAAGCCCGGGAGTGGAATCGAAGATTTTTGCAGTGTGTGCGCATCACGCCTGCTATACGATGCCGTAGGCAGCGGGGACCTGGTTCAAGGTTCGTTCGCTTCTATATATATATTTTTACACAATTTTGCAGTGCTTGTGCAGCACGCCTGCTATACGGTGCCGTTGGCTACGGGGACCCGGTTTGGGGTTCGTTCGGTTCAACATTTAATATGAATTTAAGGACCCCGATGAAAGGAGAGCTCCACTAGCGGGTGAAGCCAGCTAGTATATTTTTAAGATAAAAGTACAAATTGACGAAAAATAGCATATGCATAGGCTCAAAAACGAAAAAATCTTTACATTGTGAAAGTTTTCACTGTTATATATATATATATATATATATAAAACTTACAAAAAATTCAAAAGATAAAATTAGATATATTTAAATACTAGATCTTTTTTTTTAAATAAAATTTTTATTTTCTTGCATTAAATAATGCTTGAATTTTTTTTTAAGGAAATATTCTTATTGGATCATTAATAATTGCTATTTATTTTCTTTAAACTTATATTTCTGCATTTTTTTTCTGTTTGCTAATATTATTAAAATTTAACTTTTTCTGGTGAGATGTAGAAATTCTTTTCTAACTTATCTCTTTTATTTTATTATGAATTATTTTGCATTTGTAACAGCGTAGCTAAACGAAATACCTGTGCCGTGAAAAGTACGACGAGCGCTCTCTACGGGAAAAAAAAAAAAAAAAAAAAAAAAATGCTTAAAGGTTAACACTAGAAAGACGGGAATTTTTTCTCAAATTTTATAAAAAATATTTTACACCAGAAATTTTATTTAAAACTGATAAACTTTTTTTCCTTTGTGTCCTTTTAAATTATTTTATAGAGAAATTTCTGGTTCGAACTCTAAGGTATTCATTTGTTACTTGTCAAAATGACCCCTCACCTTCCTTCTAGTGTTAAAGACCAATTTAAAAACAAACATCAAAAGACTATAATTTAAAACACTATCATAATAGATGGAAACTCATATATAAAATGGAATAAAATTTTGCATGAAGGTGGAATAATTGTTACTAAAGGAATATTTATTAATATAAATTACTATTATCAGGGATCAGTGCAGGTATTTTTCTTGGGGCCCATTTTGTGAAAAGCAAAAGTTATTTTTGTGAAATTTATTATTTTTTTGTGAAAAATAATATTTTGTCACGAAAAGTGAAATACAGTTTCTCAAAATCAAACCAAATGTTTATTAATAATAACTTTCTCAAATCCCTTATGGTGAGTTCATTTTGATTAAATATTAAACATTTTAATAGAAATAAATCAATGAAAAGTATGTTTTTATCGAATGGAACTTTGTGAAGGGCCCTGTTTTATTAAATGGATTTTTGTGAAGGGCCCTAAATAGGCCCCAAATTTTGCCTGGATCGAACCCTGATTATTATTCTGTTACAGTTGTTTATGTTTATTGTTATTGCGTAATTTCAAAACATTCCCTTAAACATATTTTCTAAAACTAGCGAAAGTGCCGCTCTATATCTTTAATTTTACGAAAAAAAGATGATTTGCGACTTTAATTTGTACAACTTATATAATTAACAGATTTTCTTGAAAATAACTTATTAATATAGCTCATAATTATTATTCAGTTTATAATTCGTTAATGCTTATATACATTGGAAACAATTGATAAAGAAGCTGGAAGGAGCGTAAATAATTATTTGATATCCGCGGACTTCGTTCTAATCTAACTTACAACATGTTGCGATTTGGAGGGAATCTTAAAAAGTTCGATTTAACTGGGCTCGTATTATCGGGGTTCTACTGTATATATACATAGTAGAGCCATATACAGTACAAAAAAAGGCAAATTTATCTTAATCTAGGAAATTATACAATAACCACTTCCTAGTTACTCATGATTCCGAAAAGCATTCTTTATCTTTAAAATTATCAGAAACCAATATATTTTCGAGATCTGAAGAAGCATTTATAAAAACCAATTTAAAAAAAAATTATTATTATTTAAAAAACACTTAATTCCATAGTTCCGTAATCAGACGATCACATTGATGGGCATACAATATTTTCCATTATAAAAGAAAAATATTATCACTCGCAAAAATATTATAGCTAATGCTGATGGAAGGTCAGAAAGGTATATGACGGTGAAGCAATTTGTTTTTCCAAATAAAGTTTAGATTTTAACTGCAGTGTAACAAAATAAAAATGTTTCTTAATCTACACAAATATAATATAACCCCGTATGAAAATATACAATTACCTCTTCCATGTTGCACACGATTCCGAAAAGCGTTCTTTATCTTTAGAAATCTCAGACACCAATATAGTTTCGAGATTTTAAGAAGCATTTATAAACACAAAGTTTGTTTTCCTGCACCGATGATTGGAAACGTCTCCGAGTGGTTTTTAGAGTGTATTAATCAGTTTTCTCAACCCAGAATATAGGTTTTTAAGATGCTTTTAATTGTCAAGTAAATAATTTCAAGTTCAACAAACGTATTTTACAGGCAAACGAAAAAAATTAAGAGCATCAACGTTAATATTAAAATTAATATCATTTTGTCCCTCTTGTATGTATAAATTAAATTATTCAGCTAAAAATGTCTGTTTGAGAATTGATAGCATCCTCAAATCCGATTTCAGAAAACTGATTAATGCTCTATAAGAACTACTCGGAAACGTTTCCGAAAATCAGGGCAGAGAAAAAGCTTTGTTTTTATAAATGCTTCTTTAAATCTCGAACATATATTGGTTTCTGGAGATTCTAAAGCAATGTTTCAAATGCTTTTCGTAATCGTGGGTAACTCGAAGAAGTTATTGTACAGTCATGGGGAAAAAAAGTAAACACCCCCTACTAACTCCTCAGCAAATTATCATTGAAGAAAGTTACTGGTACCAAACGATTGGAAATAAAGTCTACTCTTAAATAATGTATGTAAAATTTGTTTAGGGGGCCATTTACATATTAAAACGAACCCAAACTTCATTTTTTTCAATGGCAATACCCAATTTTAACAAGATATTTGAAATCTTCGGTTCAAACTATGCCTAGACACCAAATTTCATTTGAACGATAAGTTTTTGAATTATAAACATTCAAAATTTACTGCTTCAAATGTTAAATTACATTTTCATATTTCTATTAATATCTCCTGAAATTATACTCCTAATGTGCTAATTTTTTATGCAGCAATAATACTAAAATACCCAAACATAAATACGTTGAATTTAAAATTTTTATAATTTTATGATATAAATTATGAGTTGTGAAATTAATATTTGAAAAAATTATGAACTGCAACCTACAATTTTTTTTTTTTTTTTATGGATTTAGGTTTATTAAGTCCTATTTTATGGAAATCCAAGATTTCACTTTTCTTCCAAGTAGTTTTCAAATTATGCTTAAAAAATGCAAAATGATGGTTTAAGGGGCCATCTATGATAGAAGTGACTAGATATTTTGAAATTTCTTATGCTGTCCTGTAATCTAGCACTCTCAATGACTGCTTGAGTAGCGCTTAAGATATCTTGATCAAGAAGGGAGCTCTTGCGGTTTACAATCGAGTACCGAACTTCGATTTGGATACAGCCCCTAAAATAAGCTCATTTTAAAATAATTAATTTCTCTTAAACTTATTGTACGAATTGCATAAAATTTTGTTTTTAGGCTAATTGAAGGGTGTAGAGTTCATTTATGCTGTTAGAATATTGTACTGCTATTGAAAAAACACACACACACAGTTATGGTTCGTTTTAATATGTAGATGACTCCCTAAGCAAATTTCATATACATCTTTTAAAAATAAACTTTATTACCAATCGTGTGGTACCAGTAACTTTCTTCTACGATAATTTTTTGCAGAGTTAGTAAGGGGTGTTTACTTTTTTTTTTCCATGACTGTACATTTTCGTTCGTCACTATATCATAATTTCCTACACTGTATAAAAAGACAAATGTTTTTTAATGTAGGAAAATATTATATTACCACGAACGAAAATATACAATAACCCAGGGGTCGCAGCATACAGGACAAATTGTATTGTTCTTACAGAATATTTTATGCTTTCCAATAACACTTTCCAACAAAGTTGAAAAGTGTTATGACTTCGGTTTGTCTGGCCGTCTGTCCACGCTCCAACTCTCGTAAATATGCTCGGGTCGTTCTGAAATTTTTGGATGTTAGTGACCTCTACTATAACACGTTCCCTGTTTCAAATGAAGTCTGTAGCATGTTTAGTTCATTTACAGGGACAGTCAGAAGTTTTCCGTTACATTACGGCCAATGGGAAAAAATCGTTTCAAATGATTTTTAATGGTGTTACACTCTTTCAAACATAGTAAAATTGATATTCATTTATGAAGTCCACTAAAATATGCCTTCTGTTGAATATGTGGTGCAAAGAATAGTTATTGTTCATTTACAGGGACACACAAAAGAATTCCGTTCATAATGGTATAGGGGAAATTGTTTGCGGTGTATTTGAAAAGATTTCAGGTACTATATTGTATCCGAATTACTGTATATTAGTAATGATTGCTCGAAATGCATTTCTAATTATGATATGCGCTTTTTTAGGGTTTCGTTCATCTGACGAAACCCTATTCGTCTCGCTCCTCTGTCTGTCTGTCAGTCAGTCCGTCTGCCACAGAGCCCGTTCTCAGAAACTATACATGTTGGAGACTTGAAATTTTGCATACTTATAGCTGAACACCACACATCATACGACAAATCATAAAATTTTGAAAAAGTCGTACATTTAACCCTTTGGGCTGCCACATGTGTATTTTAAACAATTCTTTCTATGTGAGCCCCTATTTAGGTTGGAGGCGTGAAATTTTGCATACTTATAGCTAAACACCACACATCATACGACAAATCATAAAATTTTGAAAAAATCGTACATTTAACCCTTTGTGCTCTTACATGCGTATTTTAAGCAATTCTTTCTAACCTCCGCCCTTTTCACCCGGGGAGCACTTTTCCAACTTTTGCCGACACCCCTTTGACCATTCTGTCATATTATGCACCATAGCCTTACATATTTTAGTTCCACTTTTTACCGCCAGTGGCTCCTACTTATCTAAGGTACTATCGGCCCAATCCCCCTCGACTAATATATCTACGGATAGTATATAAAACGGAGTTTCGTTCGGATAGAGGTTTGTTTAGAATAGAGTGCGCCCCTGATTGCGAAATGTGGAACTAACAGATTTTTCAAAAGGATAAAGTGTTTTGAAAGAAATATTAAACGAAACCCTCTGTGCGATCTGTGATCACATTTACCTACTTGTTCACTACATTTATGCATACTGTAAAGTGCGTATAAATGCTATAGTTCATATACAGAGCTACAAAAATGAATTCGTAAAGGTTACTGAGTATGAGCATAAATTGCTTAAAGGTGGGTTTTAAAGGAGTTATGCATTTTTACGCTGAACTGAATTTAGTGTACTAAGAAATATTTGTAGAATATAGATAAAATGATATACATGGCCACGCAAAGAGTTGGATACATGGCCGTCTATGGGTGATATAATCTCTGGAAATGTAATTTCAGTAGTTTTAAGTATGTTTTAGTTTGGATTAAATTTTAGCTAATTAGTGGCATGTAATAAAGGTACTAGGTAAACTACAGGGCTGTACAAATGTATTCAGGTATGTTTCCATCTATTAGTATAAATTTCTGAAAGATGAATTTCAACCTGTTATGCATTTTCTTGCTAAATTAAATTTTCCCATTATATAGTATATATATCAACATACAGATCGAATACAGGGCTGTTCAAAAGAATTGGAATACCTATTTGGCTATGGGCGGTAACTTCTGAAATCAGATTTTTAAATGTTTACTTCGTTATCTTATTTACCTTATTTCCCTAAGTAACGAAGTTTCGTTAAAGCTTTCAGGGAGTGTTGGGAAGTGTTTCATAATCTATGCTGTACGCATGATTTTTCTTACTTGATATGCAATAGGACTATACCATGAAGATTATTGATAAAAGTTACTGGTAAGAACAATAAATTTGTCCTATATGCTGCGACTCCTGAATAACCTCTTCGGAGTTACGAAATTCCGAAAAGCGTTCTTTATCTTTAGAAACCCCAGAAACCTATTCCGAGATTTAAAGAAGCATTTATATAAACTAGGTTTCTTCTACCGTCATTGATTTTCGGAAACGTTTCCGAGTAGTTTTCACCAGGGCTGCGGAGTCGGTGAGAAAAATGGACGACTTTGAGAATTTTAACAGATCCGACTCCGACAATGCAGACCTGCTTGTAAAATAGACGACTCCGACTCTTTTGCTCAAAAATGGGCCCGACTCCGACTCCGCAGCCCTGGTTTTTACAGAGCATTAATGAGTTATCTCAACCCTAAATATAGTTTTTTTTTATGCTATCAATGCTCAAGCATTTTCATGTTTAGCAAACATGTTCTACAACCAAACGTGATAAATTAACAACGTAAGTATTAAAATTAATATTATTTTGTTACTGTTGCATGTATAGATTTAGTTACGCAGCCGTAAATGTTTAACTGAGAATGGATAGCATCCTAAAAACCGATATTCCTGTTTTTAAAACTATTTACTATCCATATAAAAACTACTCTGAAGCGTTTCCAAAAATCAGTGGCAGCAAAACAAACTTTTTATAAATGCTTCTTTAAATCTCGAAATACATTGGTTTCTGAGATTTCTAAAGATAAGTAACGCCTTTCGGAACCAAGAGTAATTCGGAAGAGGTTATTGTATAATTTCATTCATGGTTCTGTTATTTTTTACATGCTTTCTTTTAACTTACAAATTTGTTTGTATGTGGCAGTCAAATCTTGTTACCCATTTTTCACTCATTTTCTGTTGACATAGAGGTTTGAAATTTATAATATATATGTATTAATGAGGGCAATACATGAATTGGACATTGATTTTTTTAAATTCAATCCCTAAGGGGGGCGACGGGGGAGGGGAATTTATAATTTTTAAAATTATCATATCTCATAAACAAACGAAAATAAAATCTTGAAACTTGACATGCTTACAGTATAACTAAAATCAGTAAACACGTTTTTCGAAATTTTTCAAAATTCGACCGCTAAGGAGAGCAAAGGAGGGAATCCTCCCAAGCGCACCCCCCCCCCTCCTCCCCCCCGTTTTCGAAAGATATCGCAAAAGCACTACGTAAGGTTCAACTAACACTACTTAAACTTAATGGTTACTCAATTATAGTTTGATTCTGTATGGGGAAATCAGTATCATCTTCAGCTATGAGTATGTGTTGAAACGTACTAATGGCGGGCTTACTACAATAGTGCCACATGTTGGCCAACTTTGCGAAATATCGCCAATTTTGGTAGTGCGTTTAAAAAAAATATATTTTTTTTCTATGCCTTTTAGTGAATTTTATGCAAAGCATTTTATTTTATTATTATTTTTTTTTACATTTATATTATTCTTAGAATAAGAAGGATTTGTCTTTTTATCAATCATAACAATTTGTAACCGCATTTTATGATCTAAAAGTATCTATACATTTCTGGATTTTTTTTTCTTTTTTTTTAAACAAAATATTTGTTAAAATGTAAGACAGAAATTAGGAAATCATTCAAAGAAAAAATGAATTGTGCTACAGAGTGTCTATAAAAGATCTGACACATTTTAATGTTAATGATTCATAAAATAATGAAGATATAAACAAACCATTTATGCATATAACTCATATTTTTTTTTCTTTAGTGTGGACGTTTCCATACACAGTTTCCTTTATCTGTTGGAATAAATTTTCTTTTGTAAATATCGTCTGCTCGTGTTATCAATGTATGTTTCTCTCTTTTGTTTTTGGCAACGATTCGAATGCAATGTTGTGTTTACTTCTGTTCAACGTTTCAGCAATGTGATGTTTTATTCGATTGGATATTGAGGAGAATATCAACACCACAAAAGAAAGCACAGACTTTAAGGTGTTCATTGAAACAAAATCAGTAACAAAATCATAGAGAAATTACTTGATATTCTCCGTGTGACGAAGGGAACACGTGGAAATTCCTTGCCAAGGGCCATAAAAGTTTTTGAACTTATCTAACCATTAACGTTATTAATTTAAATCTATCTTCATTATTTTATGAATTATTAAACATCAAAATGTGTCAGACCTTTTATAGACATCCGTTATTTTTTTAAAGGGGAGAGGGGGGGGGGGACTAGAAAATGTAAGTTTTTTTTCTTTTTTTTTAACTCAATAACTGCCGTACTAGCTTTTTATTAAAATTTCTGCTTCATACTGATATTTTATGACAAATAGGTCAGAATATTGACAAAAATTAAAAAAAAGCTTCATTAGTTTAGGAATTATAAAACGCAACATCTGCAGGAAACATTAACAAATGTATGTAATCACCTATCGATATAAAACAGAAAAACTAAAATATGACTCATAGTTAAGTTTCTTATTAAAAATAAAAAAAAAGTAAAAAGTCATGGGATATCAAATTTTAGCTATTTATAAAATATTTCACATCACTGAAGTAGTATAACCACCTTGCATCGTTTGAAAAGAGTCAAAGGGATTCTTTTATCACTTTCGTCGCAATATTTTTTTATATAAAAAATTGCGTCTGACAACTAAAATAATTTAATCAGTTAAAAGAAACCGTCTTACTTCTTAATTATAATATCAAATCAGTTTAAAGTTATTATTACTTCTAGGATAAAGGCCAAAAATTTATGTATGAAAAATTTTTGATATCATTAAAAATAGGCTCAAGGGGCGAAAAAAATAGAGTTTTAAGAAGAGAAAATCCATAACTTTGTAAATTTGCAAGATATCAAATCCACTTAAATTTATTATAAATCTTCTTAATAATATCTACAATTTTTATATTGACAAACTTTTGATAGGACCAACTCTTACCCCCCCCCCCCCAAAAAAAAAAATGAGGAGGGGGGGGGGGAGAAGAAAAAAATTCATAACTTCGTCAATTCACAAGATACAAATCTGCTTAAATTTATTATAAATCTTCTTAATATTATCTACAACTTTTATAGTAGCAAGTTTTTGATAGAACCAACTCTTACAGCAAAAAAAAAAAAAAAAAAAAAAAAAAGAAGGTTCAAGGAAAAATTATCGTATTAACAAGATTCTGATAAAACCAGCTCTTACAGAAAAATGAAATTAAAAACTCGGCAAAAGCGCCCATATAAAATTGTCAAACTGGGTTTATCTCTAATCTTGATTTAGTTTTTGTTGGTGAAATTAGTACTTAACTTCGAAATCTACCTCTGCCTGTAGGCCGAGCCGGCAGGGATTTTTTTTTCTTGTACGTCTGGGAACGAAGGACAAATATGTAGGTTTTTGCATTAAAAAAAGTATACATATGATTGAACTTTGCGCCGAAACGACGAATTTCCGCGATATTTGTGAAAGTTGTATGTATTTTCCCAAGCTTTGTCAACTATGTTCTATAAGCCTCACAGTATGAGCAACGATATATGTTTTCCTCACTTACATACCGCCTTGCCCCGTTTTTAGAAGGAATTATATGGAGAAAATCGAAAAGTAGTAAATTGTTGAAAGCACTTCCTAATTGAAAAGTAGGTAAAACTTGTGAAAACAAAACAACAACAAAGAAAATTGTTATGCAAGTCCAATTTTTTGTAATGTTGTATTTTTTTTCCGTCTTGTGGACAATATTCCGAGCCTACATTAAAAAAAAAAAAAAAAATATATATATATATATATATATATATATATATTGGGTTTTGACATCCATATATGGTTTTGAAATGTTTATTATTTTCAAGATTTTTGTCTTGTAGAATCAAGATCACGCAAAACCGTAGGTACTAAGGTTCAACCGAAACCGACTTTCGGTAATCTTTCTATTTTCGGCCGAAAACGAAACTGTCCAAAAAATTTTAAAGTAATTTATACAGACATAATTATTAATTCATTATACGTGTGGCCCAAGTTGGCTCTCTGGGCCTTGACCAAAACTTTTTATTTTTATATAAAATAAAATATAATTAATTCATCAACGACACTGAATGATTTTCCAAATATACGAATTTCATCTAATTAAAAAAAAAAATGTTTTAGGTATACATACCTCGATTTACCTTTTATAATCATTTTCTGTAAATGATGCTCTGTTATACTAGAACTTTCTCAAGGAGTATTCGAAACACTTCTGCGGTTTCAAACTAAAAATTTTCTATTACCTTTAACTCTGCAGCTTTTAATGAGCACGTAAAAAGCGTCTTCAAATTTTTGTCATATATGCATTACTTGCTTTATAATTTGCACCCACCTCTTGATTCAGTGATGATGACTGATAATTATAAACAGTGAAGTTCATAGCAATAAATAAAGAGTGTCTCACTTGAGCCGATACAGTTCAAATCAATGAATAACGTTGAAAATTTCCGAAAGAAGAAACAAGACTTTTGGAATACAGATAGTTTCGATCCCGTCGAATTTTCGGCGAAACTGATTTTGGGCCGAAAACAAGAGGAGTTGAAGCCAGGTACGACTTTGGTAGTTAGCGCTGTTTGATTGAATGAAAGCCCACATAAGAAGAAAAAAAAAAAAAAAAAAAAAAAACAGGCTTTTGCACCAACCTCATAAAATAATCTTTATTGTTCGAATAAAACTCGGAAAACGCATTATAGTTTCAATTTTTTTTTTCGATTTTCAAGGACACCAATCGATTTTACGTAAATAAAATATATAATAACGCATATTGAAACAAGTTTTCAAGCTTTTGCACATCTTATGCTATCAATGTCTGTGTTACTAGTTGTGTTATTTTCAATGCTGATTCCAAAAATGAAATCCATTTTTTTTTTTTTTTTTTTTTATGTCACATAAGGTTTTTCACAAAATGATTGCATATTTTGAAGGAAATGACCTCGAAATAACGACGTTTTTGCACTTCATTTTAATATTATTTATTCATAAAGCCTACAAATTACATTTACATCTTAAGATTTAGTAATTATTAAATAAAAGTTTAGTACCTGTAAAAAGGTTACATGTCCTTATATGCAGTTCTGCAGTGCAGAGAAATATTTCTTTTCTGGTTTAGCATTTTAATGCATTAATTTGCTCTTTTATATCAATAAATATGTTTACCAAATTCATATAAACAGTTTTTTCTTGCCCCTAAATATATTAAATTGGTAAAGAAAAATTAGACTGATTTGTGGTAAATCTGTGCATGATGGAATTTTTCAAAAAAAAAAAAAAAAAAAAAAAAACCTAAAATTTGTCAAGAAATTCCCTGAAACTGTTGTCATTTTTTAATATCAGTTAAAACCCATCATAAACAATTTTCTTACTTCTTATAAATGCTAAATTTCAAAGAGTAAGAAATTACAAATTTCTATATTTGTTGAAAAATTACGTTAATTATTTTGCTGAAATTTAAAAATAAATAAATATATATACGTACGTATTTACTTAACAGGGGCACAAGTGGTTTTCGACTTGAAAAATAAGTAAGTTTTATTAGTTTTTTTACATCTAGGCACGTCTACTTAATTTACCCTTATTTTACAAACAATTGTTTCATTGCAGATCTGTGAATTGTCTAATACCTGACCGATATATATTTTTTAATTTTGCGTTTTTATGAAAGGGTCGATTGTCAAATTTAATGAGTTAGTTTTCAACAAAAAATCTGATTTCATTCTGTTCATAAAAAATGAAAAAAATAATTTGTAAAAAGCATCAATCAATGATTAGCGAAATATTTAAGTTTTCATTAAAAAATAAAGGAAAGGAAATCGGTTTAACTGTTGACAAAATATTTTTAGAACCGATTTGAAAAATCATTGTTTCGAGCAAATCGATTTACAATATCCTTTTAATCTTTGTTTACATAGAGAATGCATCACACATTTTTAGTCCCAACTAGCGTAATTATGGAAATTTCTTTGTGCAGTTTGTTTTCAAATCCCCAAAATATTCCTCTTTTATGCATTGTCCTTTAAGAAAGTCGAATTTTTTACTTATCAGTGTTATGCCCCCATTAACAAAATAGAACCGCATAAGGAAATGACTTTTTCAAACTTATTTAAAATGCAAAATTTTGTATTCCTACTTTGTAAATGAACTTTTCTGATATAAAGTACCTGCTCTATTCTTAGAATATTTGTGTTATACAAGTAAGGCCGTAAGCAGTCGGCAAAGTAAGGGGGGGGGGGGGGGGGCTTTGAAATTTTTCACGGGGATAATTCTCAGTTTGTCTTTTGCCCTCTACTTTAATGATATATGAATATATACGGAAGTAAAGAGTAAGTCCCCTCCGTCATAAAACTTTTAATAATAAAGTAGTTTTAAAAATTTTAAATGTAATATAGATGATATTATTATTGAAATATTATGAAGGCTAGAGGGTCTCAAGAAGTTTCTAGCGGGAACTTAGCCATGACCTATACATATTGAAGGCCACGACTCAGCCCATCCTGCCCCTGTCTGATTACAGCCCTGTATACAGGTCTGGTCATAAGGGGGTACAGACAGTGCAATGCACCCAGACCTGTGCATATACCGTGGGTGTTCACACATTTTTGTAACGATTCTGTAAAAAGAAATATGTAAGCAAAGATAATAATTTTATTTTGTAATATGTTCAATCTGATGGATTTTTTGTTCAACTGTCATATTACATCTTGATTTCCAAGATAAAAGAGCTTTTCTTCAAATATCAAGGTGGATTTTGTTCCACTCTTCAACCACAATCTTCCAGAGTCAATCCAATAGTTTGGGATGCCGCTTATAAAGCGTTTGTTTTCATTTTAAATGTCTAATTGCACAGTAATACATAGGAGACACATCGGAGAACTTGGATGGGATGCATTAAAATGGAATAACCTCAAGTCCTGTTTCATTTCTCATTTTTCTAAAAATGTAGCAGTAGATTTAGAGGTATGACTTGTAGCCTTATCCTGATAGGACCTAACAAAATGAAGATTGTTTGGGTAAAGTGATGGAATGTCTTCTTTGAAAACATGTTAAAATGTATTTCTGCTTGCAATCTCAGTTAATTTTCACATTTCTAGAGTTCCGTAGCTCAGAAGGAAAAAAACAGAGCCCTTATAGTCTCTCTTTGGAAAATTATGAGTTTGCCACATAATAAATCGACATAGAATTATAAATGAATGTTTTTTTTTATTTTTCGCTTTATATATGCTATAAAACCTCCCTTCGTGTGAAATTTCAAGGTTCTGGGTCAACCGAAAGTGCCCTATAATTTTTACATTAAAAAAATACAGGGTACTTCCCAGTTGACCTAGAACATTGAAATTTGGCACAAAGGCAGGTCTTATAACACATGTAAAAAAAGCTAAAACCATTAAATTATAATTCTTTGTTGATCTATTATGTGACAAAGTCATGAATTCCATAATCGGGAATACTGATCACATATAATAAAGAACATAATATTATAAATTATTGATTTTCAGATTTTTTTCATTTACATGTGCTATAAGACTTTCCTTTGTGCCAAATTTCAAGGTTCTACCGAAAGTATTCTTTATTTTTTTAGAGTGACATTTATAGGGTGATCGATGACATTACATAATCGGTATTCCTGAAGTTCGTGAGTTTGCCACGTACTAATTGACACAGATTTATAAATTAATCCTTTTCGGACTTTTTCCGTTACATATGCTATAAAACCTACCTTCCTCTGTGCCAAATTACAAGGTTCTAGGTCAACCGGAAAGTACCCTATAATGTTTACTGTTTTACCCCATAATTTTTTTTAACTTTATTCTTTTTTTCCTTTGAGAACCACTTTCCCAAAAGTGTGGCCCAGAGTTATTAAATGGTTTTATAAATTAATAACAGTGGATTTATTTATTTTATTTTTAGATTTAGACTACAGACCCTAGTTTTACCATGGCGAGATACACGGAAATGGCTATAAGACTTTAAAATTTCACAAAAATCAATTTTTTGTTTTTAATTTATTCTGAATCTTTAAACGTTTCTGAACAATATGCAAAAATCTGCATTATTTCATGAGTTATGATCATTTATTAGACCAGCTTGTATAATGGATGGTATATGGATATTGAAACTTTAAGATGATTTTTCTCAGATTAGTAAATTTCAGTATGCGTGCACTGTTATTTTCAAACAATAATGTAACCCAGCAAAGAGGAAATTGCTGGCCAGCAGCAAGATAGGTGCTGTCAATGATGGAGAAGTGCTGGCTAATGGTCTACCACTGCATGACAGCTTCAGTCAACTTTGCTGTTGGAAATCATCAGATAAAATTCTGGTGGGCTTCCGTTTTATCTCATGCGCTGACCCACCACTACATGAAAGTGCACAAACTTTTGCAGTATTATTGCTGGGAACCCTTACGCTAGGTGACATTTGCGAATGTCAAAGACATTGAGTATTTGAACACAAATCTGAAATGAATATCTTAACACAATTTAAGCTGTGAAGCTAATTTTTTTTAAAACTGTAAATAATATAGCACCACCGCCACCAACAAAATAAATAAGTAAATGAATAAATAAATAAATTCTTTATTTCAATGCACTTTTTTTTCTCCTTAAATCTGGTTTTACTAAAATACAAATAATTTCAGTTTTTATAATTTACACAGTTCATAATCAATAATAATAAAAAAAGCGTATAAAATGTATAAGATTTTTATACAATAGAATAATTTCTATACCAGTTTAATGATTGGGAACGAAAATCACAAAAGAAACAAACTTGAAATAGTATAATGAGAGCTTGAATACTACGAGTGGCTGTAGCATACGCTGAAAGTACTTGTTCATGTCCGATCACGAAAACCAAACAGCATCGAGCGTGGTTAGTACTTGGGAGGGTGACCACATGGAAACCGCTGCAAGTTCAAATATTTCTATTATAGACACTTCTACAGATATTTCTATAGCTCTTGGTGACACTAGCTTATAGAAAAAAGAGCCATAATACTTTGTTTTTTTATAAAATTCTATAAGACATTAAGAGGTAAGTGCTGGGCCAGCAAAGGAATAGCAGTGGGATAGGTGCTAGCACTGCAGGAAAAGTGCCAGATTGAAGTAATTTGATAGCATACCAATGCTCGCCTGCTGTTGGCCATCACTGATGGGCCAGCTGCATCCCGCACAGACACTTTTGTACTGGTTTAAGTAATGGCACCATTGCAGTTTACCGCTGATGGCAGTGCTGGCTGCCATCTTTTTTCCAGCTGATGGCCCACTGCTTCTTTCTTTGCTGGGAAGCTACAGTTTTTAAAATCTAACTACATATGCTTTTCTTCATAGTTTTCATGCTAAAACTAATATAATTGACATACTTTTTCTTTTATTTTTTTGCACAAGAAAAATGCGATTTATTTTTTAAAAAATTCAAAATTTATTAAATTGTGTGTTAAAAATTAATTTTAAACAATACTATTTGCGTATATTTTGATTTTAAGTTAGAGATAAGTGTATTATGATTCTATTTTGGCCAAAAATAGATTTCTATATGCAAAATGTCCAGTTTTATAATGCGCATAGCACTTAATGATTTTTATTCGCATAATAGTGATATGAATTTTAAAAATTTTAATTTAAATATTACTTTTGTATATACAAAATTTATTTATGTACTTTAGAATGTATACTTTAGATAGAAATGGAAAAGAAAAATTTTAATTGTATATTATTTGAGCTTTCACACTTTGAAAATGGTGATGTTTTTGATCGTTTTCGACAAACTCAAAGGTCCTTTGCCCTCTTACCAAAATTTATTTTAAAAATCTACGTTCCTTTATTGCGACTCAAAGAGTCTGCTGACATTTTAATGTGAAATACACAATTGAAATACACACTTTTAATAACAAGATTCTGTAGTTGACTCACTTCGCACAGGTAGACACTGCCGACTGTACATAAAATAATATTCAGTGTTGACTTTGAAAATAAAATTCTGTCACTGCTACATTTTGCTCAAACTCTCGAATATATAAAAATAAAAATCGAATTAATATAGAATGAAGTACAACTTGTTCAACTGTGTATGTGTATGGTAAAACTCCAAAATATCCGGATTATAAATTTAAAATGAAAAAAAGAAAAAAAAAGTCAAAGGTTATTAATTTTCAACTTTCATGTAGTAACAGGCTACCCTGTTTTATTTAATAAGAAAACATTTTTATATAGAATAATATATAATATATATATATATATATATATAACCATTAATTAAACATTAGCGACCATCATCAAAAACCGCATTATTGTGAATGAATTGACAATAAAAATGGATGCCACAAACCTATAATATAGAACTGTATGTATAAAATAAAGTACCTTATACTTAATTACAAGAATTAATAAGGAAGAATAAAAAAAGAAGAATATGGATTCCGAAAAAATTGAAAAACTTATATATTGAATTACATTTTCAAGAGTACAGAATTCAATAATATAAGCAAATCGGTTGTTTTCTGTGAGAAAGAAGCTAAAAGCTGAAAATTTTTTTTCTCCTGTACCCGAACAACCAATAGAACCAAAAGAATAGTCTCAAGATGAAAACAGAACATTATCAAATGGCATGAAATGGAAAGAAACACTACAACCCATTAAATATTTAATTTATAGCAATAGAAATCTTACACAACTTACCGAATAAATTCCCAGTAGATTTTCAAAATATATTCCCGCACATGGAATCCACAAACATGATAAGATTAAGGTGAATAAAACAGTTAAGTTAACACAGAAATTAAAATCTATGGATTCAGTTAATTCATTTTGAAATACCGTCATAAATACAATTAATATAATATAAATAGAAAATAATTACATTATTTAAAATACCCGAAAACAATTTAAAATTTTTTAATATCAATTTTACAATATTGCCAATAAGCAGCGTTAAATACCACCTGGTGCACAAAATTAAAATTATTACTTTAATAGAAGCTTTAAAAAAGACAAAAATTTTTTTGGTGGTGCCATCTATTATTTTATTTTAAAACTATTATCATTATTCAAATGTCACAAAAAGAAGAACCTAATAGAAGCTAAAGAAATAAAAACATAACTGCATTATTACACAAATCCTAATATAAAAATACCATACTATATATCATTATTCAAAAAAATTTAAATAAATTAAATGTTAATAAAATGCTTTCAATATATTCTATTACCAAACCCATTTATATATATATATATATATATATACATACATACACAGTAGCAGATCTTTATAATGCAATTCTCCATATAACACACAACTTCTCAGGTGTAAACAACGAATTTTGCAATTAAGAAGCACCTGGATTCCCACATTGTAAAAAATTGCTGTTCTCTAGAGGACTAAATTTGATACACCAGCTCAACTTTACCTCCTCAATTCAGAGCTTTTTAATGAAAAAATTGCTATTATTACAATACAATACAAATTTTTGAATATGAGTAATATAAATGATTTGGCCCAGGCATATGTGGAAAATGTTTATAAAGTAAATTTAACAATGCATCGAATGATCTATATTATGCAAAAATTTATGATCTGCACAACTCCTGGTAACATGGAATGCAATATAAAGATACTCTACTATATTTTCATAAGTTTCAGACATATTTGGACATGTCTACAAGATATGTTTAATGATGTGTGAAATGTGTTCTATATAATGCACAACCTCTTGTTTTTAAGATTATAAAAATCTACTGTATATATAAAGACGAAGAGTGCAATATTAAAACTGGAAAAACCCATTTGAAAATCTTCCTAGCTTTGTATATATTCCGCTTATTTTTTTAATTTTCTTGGGGAGGAAGGTGGGAGAGGGAAGCTGTATATGGAGGGGATCGAACCTTAAAAGGAGAGAAAGTATCGAGTCTTATTATAATGTTTATTTTTTGTGAGGTGATGATGAATATATGTACTCACTCGTATTCTGATATTTAGACATTTTTGTCCGAAATAAAATTCATCATTTTCTTGAAAGAAAAATTAGTAGAGGGGAGTGGTAATGAATGGGCCATTAACTAAATATGAAAAAAATATTTGCATAAAATTATTTTAGATGCCACCAATAGATGGAACTATTTGTTCTACCAAACTCATCAAATTTTCTATTGTTTGGAAGAGGCCATTTTTTTCTCTAGAGTTGGATGGTCAAGAATCTGATTGAAAAGTAAATTTTTTCCCTCATCAGTAAAATTAATAAGCTAAAAAGCATCTATTATTTCATTGCAAATATGTGTATTAGCAAGTCTTTGCATATCTGTAAACTAATTTTAGGATGCATTTAGATGTTATTTGATTTTAATGTACTAAAAAAACCCCTGAATATATTCCAGAAATATAGGTGGGGCTGAACGGACCACTTTATCGTGGTCATGAGTGGACCACCTTTGTTCTGATCATGAAAATATGGTTTTTCTTTCTTTTTCTGATTTTCTGTTTAATATGAAACATAACTGGCTATCATGGATTTAGATTAAATTACTGTCTAGTTAGAATATGTTTATAGTGATGTCTAAAAAATAATATGCACATTTTCACCCTAAGAAATATTAGTTATTTATTAGAAACATAAGTTAAAATGTATAAATGATTAAGGTGAACTGTCCAGTTGCTGACCACACCTACCAGTATTTTATCATTTCATATAAAAGTAGAATAATTGTTTATATTCTGAATTTGATGGGTAGAATAATTAATACCAGAAATTTACACTAAATAGTCAATAAGCAGTTCACCTGAATGAAATTTTACCACTTGAAATTTAATTTTAATTAAATAAAGTTTTTTCTTTAGATGGACCGAGTTTTTAAGCCAAAGACATAAGTTTCGTTAAATCATAATGTGTATTATCTATTATTTTTAAGCTTATTTTATGTTCTTTCTTTCTTATAATCTCATTATTTTGTCATTTTTCTGCTACAGTTATGTGATTTAATAATATCACTTGATGTTTATAAATTTTGATAAGCATTGTGTGTTACTTACGATTTCAGTATGCTTTTGATCATATCATGTCAAGTGCCATTCATTTTGTCATATTTAGTGAATAAAAGATCAATTCCACATTTTTTCATTGAATTCGTTTAGTGGCCCATTCATTACTTTCAATGGCCCATTCAGCCCCATGGTTGGGGATGAATGGACAAAATTTCTATATTTTTATTTTCTATTATCATTCATTATAGACGTATTTTCTAATCCAATTTTTATAACTTTTTTATATAACCAATTAAGTAAAGTAACGGAAAAACCGATTCTGAGCCAAAAAAAAAAAAAAAAAAAAAAAAAAAAAAAAAAAAAAAAAAAAAATTAGAAAAAATTAGAAAAACCAAAAATTGGCCCATTCATTACCACTCTCCCCTATACCTGCATAAAAAAAGTCAACCTGATGGAAACTGCCCCCCCCCCTCCCCCCCACCAAAAAAAAGAGGTAATGGGATATCTATCTCTAAAGTTGGGTTACTTGACCCAATGCAGAATTCAAAAGGGGAGTCTACTGCTTTAGAAATCATATTTTTGTAACTATTTGTATATTAACAGATATAAATTAATGACATGTAATTATTTATTATTGGTTTAATTGATTCATCACATTGATAAACTCTAACGTAGAGGTCTTCAAACTGTGACCCATGGGCCACCATGCTACAACTATTTTACTACAGAAAAATGTGCCTTATTTAATGGAAAAAACTTTACGATAAATAAGATGAAGATTATTTTTCACAATTTGTGTGGTTAATGACTATCAAGCAAAAAGGTTGAAGACCCTCTACTCTAACGAATAATGCGTTAATGGTCTTCCTGTGTTTTTATAAGGAAGGCTATTTAGTTGCAAACATGTTGTGTGCAATAACTTGTAATAACATCGCAAAAAAAATTTATTTTCCTTAAATAAAATTAGTTTCAAGTATAGCCGTTTAAAATTAAAAAGGTAACCCCCTACTAACTCTGCTGCATTTCATATAGGAAAATGTTACTGGTGCCAATTAATTAGTAACAACGTCTTCTAATTAATGCTGTATTTAAACTTTGCTTAGGGGGTCATCTTCATAATGAAATTGAATCAAACTCTAAAATTCCCAATATGAACACAAATTTGACCACATGTTTGGATTCTCCAGTAAATTTTATGTTAAGATATCAAGTTGAAAGTCATTAGGTCAAGTAGTTTAGGAATTATGAAGGTTTAAATTTCGGAAATCCTAATGTTAAAACTCTTTTTAATCATTGCAAGACAGATTGTAATGCAGGTAGTTTTTTAAAGCATAACTCAAATACTACTTGATGGAATGAACTGTAATTTTTGATTTGCATATTTGAACGTTCTAAAAATCAATTTCTGTTAAAAAATTCATAGGTTGTCAATTCAAAAGTATTTCGAAAATTAATTTCAAAATTTGTATAATTCCTAAGCTACTTGATGAGATGACTTCCTGCTTAGTATCCTAAGATAAAATTTACTGGAGAATTCGAATATGAGGTCACAATTAGGTGTTCATGTCGAAAAATTCATAGTTTGATGCAATTTCTGTATGAAGACAACCCCCTGAACAAAATTTAAGCATAGCATAATTATTAGACATTATTACTAATCCATTGGTACAGGCCACATTTCGGTTCGATGATTTGTTAGTAGCAGGCTAACATTTTTTTTTTCAATGGCTGTACAATGTTATTCAACTAAGAGACATTGGGAGACTTCTGTCAGTCATTTAACATATTAGATTTTCAACCAACAGTAGACTATATCATTAAGGGGACTCTGTATCCTTAAAACTATTTTCTATTTTTTTTTTTTTTTTTTTTTTTTGTATTTGTATTTTATAATACCTTTTCAACACTTTATTGAATGGTTTACTGAGGAAAAATGATTTAATACCATCAACCAGGGTGACTTTGTCTCATTTTTTGCCTCTTGTTGTCTTTAAAGATCCAAAAATTACTGAAACATTCATTTAAGCAATTTCTAAATCTTTTGTTCTAGTTTCAAGATATCAATTATAAATTTTAAAATTCACATTTAGTTTTTTTAAAGAATAGTTTTAAAAAAATATTATTTAAAAAGTGAGACAAAGTCGCCCTTAGCTTGGGGTGACTTTGTCTCATAATTAAAAAACCCTAAAATAAGACTTAGAAACTTTGTAAGACAATGCAAACCAAATATTATGATAGAATAATAAAACATAACAAAAAATACGTCATTTCGAGATTAAAAAACATAAATTTTGTTTAAAAATAAAAATGAAATTTTATTTTTTAAAATGAGCATTATACAAGGCATGTAAGAACAATTAACAATTAAGACGATAACATTAATATTTGAGTAATATTTTCAGTAGAAAACAAAATGTTAGATATATTCACTTTTTCAGCCATTGAAAAATCATTTCTTTTAGAAGAAATAGGTCTTTTTTTTTGGTGGGGGGTGGGGAGGATAATTTTTTAGGACCTTATAGCTTATATTTTAAAGTAGTGGTAGTAATTTAGTATTTTTCAGTACCTTTTCTTTGACTAAATACATGCAGTTCTACCACTTTCTGAAGCGTTTTGTCAATATAATTTTTACAATTACTACCCATTGGATAACCTACTAAATAACCTACTTGAGATTCATATGCAGAGGCATTACACAAGTATCTGTACAAAAGAATAATATATAGGTCATAATGAAGGGAACGAATATTTTTTCCAACTGGATTAAATCATATTCAAGGTTGGAGTAGCACAGTTGAAGTTTATTCCAACAAAGCGAAAAATGTCCAGACCAGGAATCGAACCTGGATACTTGGCGTGCCGGTATAGTAAGGCATTGGCACGGCACGCCAAGTATCCAGGTTCGATTCCTGGTCTGGACATTTTTCGCTCTGTTGGAATAAACTTCAACTGTGCTACTCCAACCTTGAATATGAATAATATATATATATACTACTACAATGTTTATATTTGCGGTAAATGTTTGCTTTTATGATTTTATTTTCAGAAAAATTAAATAAATAAACTAAATTTGTGGCAACTTTATGCTGAGACAATCTCACCCCAAATTGACATTAAAAAGGCCAATTTGTGAATAAAGTCAATGTGAAATCTAAAATACCAAATTAATGTATATAAATGTCATTCATTTGCTAAGAAGGCATATTAAGAAATTAAAAAATGTATTTACTTTTTTACAGCATCAAGTATAAATAACTTTTCCAATCAAAAGTTTCTCCCAGTAAAATCATGTGCAAAATAGTAAATAAAACAACTGAAGTGATGCCAAACTCAATTTGTAAAATGCTAAATTAAATAATCTATGTTTAAGATACTGCTACTGTCTATCATAATTCGGAATTACTAATTAGTTTTATTCTAGCAAATTTTATTTATTACACCTTTTGTCTTTATTTGCAAGGTGAGACAAAGTCACTTAGGTTGACGGTATTAAAAAAATGCTTTCTGAGTGCAAATTAAAAATTATTATTATTTTATTATGACTACATTTCTGTACAATTTTGAAGTTTTTGATCAGCATTTTGTCATACTTTTCTTACAAGTGAGCTCTATAACCCTAACCAGATTTTGACTTAAATTCATTTTTCTCAGATTTCATCAGATTCCATGCCAGTTCTTCCCAGCAGCTCAATATCTTCTGGCTCCCCACATCATACTCCATCTATCATTGGATCTGTCTGTTCAACACCTTCATCTATTGTAACTTCATCTCATCCAAACAGTAAGTATATAATTAAATTGTTTTAATATATCACAAAGTGACACAATTTAAAAAATGTTATTTTTCACCTATTAATATGTATGAATAGCAAATAAAAACATTTGGTATTACACTTGCTATAACTAGTGTCCATTACAGTGACCTTTCTACTATAATAATCAAAGAAATAGTCCCAGTACTTCTCCTTTAACTTAATAAGTTTTATGATGCCTGGCTAGGCAAAACATTCCACTATAATCTTTCTAACTTTCTCAAATTTTGTTTGATGTTGCTTAGGTGTGACATGCTTAAGTATATCCAGAAAAATAATAGCAGTAAAATAATAATAACAGTCTTACATTTAGCAATTCTTCTTCATTCAGCTACAGAAGAAGGAGAATGGGTATTTTGTTCATAGCTGAATGAATCATAAAGCATTATTATTGATGCGTGTACTCAAGCTCTTTCTTTAATGAGAATTATTGCTAAAGGGTTTTGTCAAGAAAAAATTTCTAGTAGAAACATGTGAAACCAGTGTTGAATTAAGGGGGGTGACCCAGGGAATCCCCCCCCATGTAGAAGGTTTCAGATTGTATGCTTTTTTGATGGACAAAAGTGCAGTTTCCCCATTGGATCTCTAAAATATGCCCCCCCCCCCCCCCCCACACACACACACACCAAAGCTGCATAAATCCCTCCTGGAGAATAATGTCTAAGTTTAACACTGTGTAAAACTTATGTTTGTCATCCCAGTAAAATTTTCTCATATTTTTAACTCTTCACTGCACGATTTTTTTTATTTTTATGTAAAAAATTATTTGAAATCTATATATCAGTCTAATAATGGGAAAAATAGTAAATAAATTTAAATTTAAAATTTTTAGCTAAAATTTGATATTTTATGTCGCATACCCTATGTACACAATTAAGGTTTTAAAATATTGTATTGCTATATTTTACAACTAATTGAGCTTAAATTAATTAATTTTACCTGCTTAACACTCTGCAATTTTTTTATATTAATATTTTTAAGTATTCAGTAAAAATAATGAAAGTAAATTTTACCTTAATAGCTTGATCGAAATTTTTTTTGCTTCAGAAGAGCAAATTCTAATTTTTTGTCAAATCAGCCATCTGACATGGACAAAATAAGTGTTATTCCATTTTTTGGCCTGTTCTTGATCAAGGATAGAGATCATATTGGCCAAAATCATGACACATGATAAGAATTACAGTGTTTTTAGGTATGTGCCAGATACGTTTATGTCGTGCAGTGAAGGGTTAAAACGTTATAACTATTTAAATAGATATAATAAATGTTGCAGCTTTCAATTTTAACTCACATTGAACTTTAGAAATATCTATTTTACTATCCTTACAAATCATTTGATTTATTTTTTAATAATTAAGCAAATAATTATTTGATATTGAGATCTATATAGCCAATTCTTTTAACATTTTTAATTTTCACATAATGCTTTACAAAAAAATCTTTTTGGAAATTCCTTTATTATGAAATTATGACTCTTTACCCTGAAATGAAAGCGGTCACTGTAAACAAACATTGACTATACTTTTAAACATATCAGCTAAAAACACATTAGAATATGTTTTAGAATGGTTTTATTTTATTTTTTTTATCTGCTTTTGATCAAGCCTAATGTCTACAAATTTTCATATAAATGGTTACAATGGAAAATTAAATGACCTTAGGTTTTAAAACTTAATTAATTCCTGATGCAACTTATTGAAAAATAAATTGATTTTGTGCTTCAAAATGTTTTTTTTTTCCTTTTTTTTTTTGTTTTTTTTTTTTTTTAAATTATATTTTTTAAGTTGTGCCACTTCATGAAAAAGTGCCTTTTATATGAAACAAGTTTTGTTTATTGTGCAAAATGGTAGGAGAGAGTGGGGAGAAATGAGAAACTTTTTACGAAAATAAGAAAATCAACTTCGTTTGACACAAAAACAAAAAGTTCGATCTATAGAATACAAAATGAAACTCTAATATCCTTGAACAATATAGAGACAAAATTTTCAGAAACAATTTTATAAATAAATTGTAAATTTCAAAATGTGTCCCATACCTCCCCACTAACAGAAAGGCATGGGACAGCTATAAAACAATATATGATAAGGCACAAATAGTCTAGTGTCAGCTATATATACAGTCTAACAAAAATTGTAGGTTGATAATGTCTGTGCTATAAAATAAAATTCCAGTACCTTCAACACTAGAAAGAAAATTCAGGATTGTCAGTCAGAGATGACATTAAAAAATCATCAGTTCAATTTATTTACATTTTGAAGTAAATTAACATATTTATAATGTTATAATTAATATACTACCCTCTAAAAATATTTGCATATTAGCAATTCACATTTATCTTATTAAAAAGGAGGAATTAGACATGTCCCATACCTCCCTTTGCTGGCATGTCCCATACCTCCCTTTGCTGGCATGTCCCATTCCTCCCTTTGCCCTTTTTTATGTTAAACTTCTTGTATAAACAAAAATGCTGCTTTTAGGCATAGTTTAAATTATAGATAAGATACAGTATAATGTTCCATAAATAGGAAAACTATTACATCTATGCATAAGCAAGTCATTAATATACAGAAAGCATAAAAAGTATATGAAGCAAATTTACTTTTGATTCTTGAAACAATCCTTTTCTTTATAAAATCGCAAGCTTATGCAGATCAGCTACTTTTTTCAACTGAAGATTGGGGTACCATTGCTTCATTTAACGTGTGATTGATGAAATGTTTAGAATGATACCTACATAAAGAGAAAAACCTATTGTCCCATTCCTCCCACTGTCCCATTCCACCCCACTCTTCCCTATTAATTGTTTTAGATGTAGAAGTAAGAACATTAAAGATGTTTTGTATCTTTCACATTTATTAAGAAAATTTATGAATAGAAATGGAGAAATTATAGATTATATTTCATGTATCCAAAAAAAGATAGATGTAATGTAATTTTTTTTTTAAACTTTAGGTGTTATTTCAACATCATACAAAGTAGATCAGCAAAATAAACTTGGTCCTATTGATTATTCCCGATATGTAAAAAGGTACGTAGTTCTTGAAGTACTTTTTTATTAAAAAAATAAATTATATTTTTTAGCATCCAATTCCAAATTATTTTGTTTATTTATTTATTTTTCAGATTTTCCAGTGCCACTGAATGTGGAAGCAGTTATTGTAAAGATTTAAATTATAGAGAGCATTTTCACTGCTTAGATTGTAATTCAAGGGTAAGCATTTTAATGAAACATTTTATAATTTCATGGTACTGAGATAAATAGGTAGGCATCCAACAGTTTCAATACCTTTGAGATGTATAGTAACATTGTGGTTTTAATTTCTATGCGTTAAAGTCTATGTATATAAGTGATTGTGGAATGATTGTGTCTAACTACGTCTTACTGTAGCAAGGAATTTGCCACAGATAATTTTATCTTATGCTTTCTAATTCATTGGCAGTGAATTCCCTGAAGCAACCTTCAGTTTTGTTTGAAGTCAAATGTTCTAACACAGAAAAAAAAAATTATTCATTTGACCATCAGAATCGGAAATATTTTTTGCAATTTGTCACAGTTATTTAAGCATTTAAAAATGATTTGCAGCCATAAGCAGGTTTTGAGGTGTAGGAGAATGTTATAAAAAGGTTACCCATTTGATGTATCGTATAAATCTACTCTTTTTTTTTCTTTTTAAATTAACCTCTCATTCCTTAATAAGATTTAAGTTTTCTCAAAGTTTATGGATTCTATTTTAGATTTACAACCAGTGGTGGACTTAAGAATCAGTAAAGCAAGCACCCATTTCAGGTTTTTAAAAAATGCATAGCATGAGGAGCGGTGTGCCCCTCCAACTCTATGAAAATAAACAATTTTAGGAAATGATAGTTATTCGTTTTCTACGAAATGAGTTTGGGTATGAAGATTGTATGTTCATATATGTACAGCTGGTAAGATTTTCAGAGTTTACTTCTCTCAGTAATAAAAATTCATGATACATTCTTTACGAAATTCTCTCTAGTAGCAATCCACCTTTGACAGTATAGCCAAAATAAGTCCTCCGCCTAATTAAATCTGTTCCTGTCTCCATTGTTCTTTTATCATCATAAATCCTTAGCTTCTACCATGCTTTGTTTTTTCTAATATAATGATTAAGAAGCTTTTTCCTTATGAGAACTCGATTGAATTGCAGGTTTTAATATCAAAAAGTACTTATAAAACTAAGTTAATAAGCCCTTAAGTTATATGTGCCTTCTACCCCCTTCTTTTCCCCAAATTTCTGGTCACATTATGCCTATGGCATGCAGTTCTAAAACACCGCATGGTGCATTTTACATATCAAAGCTTGTCCTTTCTTTTAAAGACATTTGTAGAAAACCAATCATCAAGGGTTCTATAGCAGCTAGAGCTAATTCTGTCTACATGATGATATTATCCAGGTTTTAAAATAGATTCGAAAAAAAGAAATCTTATACGCTTTAACAGAATTTTTAATATTTTGGCTGTTGTATGTATATGTGCATGCAAGTGTAAGACTTGCATTCATATATGACTTTGAAATGGGTGAACTAACTTTTCCATGAAGTAATATGCTTACTGGATAGTCTCATGAAAATTTTTATGTATCCAGTACATTGACATTATTGCAGAAAATGTTTGCTATAGCCATAAAGTAAAAAATTAAATAATTATAAACTTTTTAACCAAAAAAAAAAAAACCCTACTTCATTTTCTTTTGATTTTACATTAAATTTAAAAAAATTGGCCGGGGATTTTTGGCCCATCTAATATTAACATAAAAATCCCTCTATCATAAAAATTTAGTTCTTCAATGAGTTTTCGTAGTTCTACTGACTGATCATGCAGCGATGAGGACTTCACATCCAGATAACCCAGTAATTCAGAAGCAACTAATGTAGAACAGAGTGTGACAAAATATTGATTTTATTGACTTTGAAGAATTTCTAAAAATGTATGGAAACAATTTTAATCAAAATTAAATTAAATAATTTAAATGGGACCAATTTGAGACCTCTTTCAGTTAAAGTTAAGTTTTCGGTGAACATACAAAAAATAAATAAATAAATAAATAAGTTCATACATTGATAAATTCCTCCTTTTTTTGAAGTTGGTTAAAAATTATTGCTGTGGAATGAATCTGAAGACAATAAAAAATTTGGGCCATATATTTCTCATTTCAGATTTTTTACAACAGGGGCTTAACCTACCTGTAAGTTTGTGTAAGATTTTATGGATCACAGTGTATTAATTCTTTCCATTTGAGTTTTTAAAAAATATATTATTTTGTTATTTATGTTCAGCTGAATTCACTTTATTTTTTAATCCATATGGGGCATTGGCACAATCTTTTGACTTTTCTATATTTTCTGTCCCTGAATAATAATTTTTATTATAGTACATATTCTTTTTTTTTTTTTTTTTTTTTTTTTTATTTCTTGTTCTCGAAAACATCCCATTACATGACTGCATAACAATATTAACAAGATAAATAAGTTTTGGATGATGTTGGGGGTCCAAATATACCATGAATTTCCTATACCATCCCGTGTCCCTGATACTGATTTTTAAGTTTGGAGCTGCCTGTATAAAATTGTTTCAATAAAAGTAATTCAATATAATTTTTTTCAGAACCTGGGACTGTTGTTTTATATAAATATATAGCAAAAAATTAACCTGCACACATTTTTAGAGTTGTTATTATTTTTTAACTCTGTCCCTGGGTTTTAGATTCCTTACCGTCCCTCTTTATAAACTTATACAGAAAATCACTTCAGATGCAGCCAAAGAATGTTTTTCTCATGCAGAAGTATGCTAGAGAAAGAATGGCTAAAATGTTTTACCAGGAAATTTACTGCAGAATTTAAATCAGCATTTAAATATCAATTTCAAGCATCGTGGCTTTATTGGTCGTTTTACCATCCCCAAGGTTTATTCCTGCACTTTTCGAGGTAAATTAATTTTTTGTTATTTATTTAATCCTATGTAAATAACTGTTTCTAAAAGTCAATGAACATTGTGACTATCACTTTGTCTTAACATGATTTGCCTAAAAGTAGGTGGTAATTTTCCTTACCGTCCCATCCTTACCATATATTTTTTCCCTTACTGTCCCTTTTTTCCTATACCATCCGGGTTTTTTTTCTTTACCATCCCTTTAACACCCCTTTAAAACAATGTTATTCCAAAATTTTGTACTGAAAATACTACATTGATATTATTTCTTATTTGAATGTTCTGTGGGTACTATGTGAATTCATTATAAGTAAAAATTTAGAAGAAAATAAAAAGCTTTAGTGGTAAAATGGTAAGTAAAATTAAACTCACAATTTTAACTTAAACCTCAGTTAAATAATAAAAAAAAAAATCACTGCAGACCATTTTTTCTTTATTTTGAATCATTAAGGCATTTGTCTATATGTTTAAAATGTTATTTTAGTAAGTATAATTTCACCAGATTTTTATACCGGAAAAGTCAAACGATTATGAGAATGCCCCATATATTCTTATAAGGTGTTTCTTTTTTCATATTTTTTAAAGCTATAGTTCTTTTGACATTACTTTTTAAAATATTATACCCCATTATCCGTATTAAGTTTTTAAAAATTTATTGAAACTTTTCAATTATTTTAGGGGACTTAGTACCTTAAGCATTTCACATTTAGTGAAAATATTGATTTGAGATTTTTTTTTTCTTTTTGTGATAAACAATCCATGTATTATAAAGTAAATCATAGCAAATATAGTCAATAATAATATATAAGCAAAGTTATATTCATATTTCAGCAGAAACTAGAGCTGTTTTTACAAGTATATGTAGAAGTATGCATTTACTCAATTATTCCACAATAATAATAATAAAAAAAAATATGTCTGCATACACAAAATTTTCAGGCTTCCTAAATCAGAATTTTTTTTTTTTTTTTTTTTTTTTTTTTTTTTAAATATTGACGCATATTATATTACAGTGGATAACAATGCTTATCATTGCTGATAAGCACACTTTGACTATGGAAAAGTGTTTATCTTTATTTTTAGTGACAAAGTGTCTAGCAATGATGATTAAAGCTGTACCTACTGATGGCAGAGGGCTTACATTTTTAGTGACTCAGTGGCAATTATTAATGAAAAACACTCACATAATAAAAAAGCATAAGCAACCAAAAGAATTTTAGCATACAATTATTTCAAGGCTTCATAAAAGAAGCCCCTTGCTGCAAACTTCACATAAAAATAAAAAAGAGAGAGTGGGGCAGAACCAGTAACATATGTACTTTGCCACTATTATATTGTTACTCATACTTAAATCACTAATTATTTTAATTGGGGAAAAATGTACCACAACACAAAATAATTTTTATGTCTGTAATACAAAATTTTCAGGCATGCTAAATCGGATTTATTTTATGAAGAAAATCCTTTATTCATTTAAATAATGGCAAATATTTTATTATAGTTGATAAAAAAGCAATGCCAAACCTTGATGATAAACACACCATAATTATAGAAAACAGCTTATCTTATTTTTTGTGATAAATGATAAAAGCAGCACCCTGATGATGACAAAGGGATTTTATTTCAATTAACAGAGTGGATGCTAAAAACACAAATGTATTAAGAAGCAAAAGGAACCAAAAGCTTTTTAACAAGCAACTGTTTCAAGGCTTCATAAAAGGAGTCTCCACTTCAAACTTCATATCAAAATAAAAGAGAAAGAGTGAGCAAAAGCAAGAGCAATATACTTTGCTGCTGTTTTATTGTTCCTAACTCTTTCTCATTCATCTTGCACTAAAAAATTGACTCCTGTTATAAAGGTTTGAAACTGTTATATTTGTATACTAAAATATCATATATCATCATCAACCGTTTTAAATCCACCGCTGGATGTAGGTCTCCCCCAGATTTTTCCAACATTTCCTGTCTGCTTTAGTCATCCAATTAACACTGGTCACTTTTCTGATTTCGTCACTCCATCTTACTTGAAGTAGTCTTCTTGGTTGTTTTACATCTCTGTGATACCATTGTAGGGTGTTTGTGCTCCCCCTATTGTCCTGTCTTGCAATGTGTCCAGCCCATTTCCATTTTAGACATTTAATTATTTCAATGATGTCAAAAACTTCCGTCTTGCTTCTTATCCAGGTTATTCTCTTTCTGTCTCTTCTAGTTATGCCTAGAAATACATCTTTCCATACTTTGCTGCATTGTTTGTACTTTTCATACCATCTGTTTTGTTAGCGTCCATGTTTCTGCTCCATAAGTTAGTGCAGGCAAAACACATTGGTTAAACACCTTTCTTTTCAAACAAAGAGGCACTTCAGAATGATATTGTTCTTCCAAAAAGCACTCCATCCATTTCTTAATCTTCTATTGATTTCATGCATGATACTGTTATCCAATGATATTTCCTGTCCAAGGTAGACATAACTTTGCACTTCTTTAATCTCAGTGTTGTAAATGATTTTCTTTTTTAATGCAAATGAATTGAACATCACCTTAGTCTTTTTCAAATTTATATTTAATCCCACATTAATGCTAGCTTCTGCCAAATCTTTTAGCATATTTTCCAATTCTTCAAGTCTATTACTGAAAATTAAGATGTCGTCAGCAAACCGAAGATGACTAAAATATTTCCCAATTTATTCTTATATATATCTTGTATAAACATATATATGTTATGTATATATACAAGGAGGACATTATTAAAAGACAGTACTCAGTATGTTTTATAGCACAATCTAATTGTGACAATGGGGCCAAATTTTGTGGTATAATTAAACAAGACATCGGATGAAGGATACTGAAAAGAAAAAAATTTTTTCCAAAAGACGCGGCTATAGTGATATGAGGCACTGAGTAATAGAAAAGAAAATTTTAAAAAATTCAGAATCAGTACTGAAATAAAATTACCTTATATTTAGCACATTTAACAATTTAATTCAAGCTTAATATGGCAACAATTTTAAAAATGCTGAAAATGTATATCCTCCTGAGACCCAAGCAAAATGTAATGCATAAATTTTTTAAAATATGAGTTTTCTTCAACAAATAGGCATCAAAAATGACGTTTTTTAAAAAAATTAATAAATTTCGATTTTTTAATTTTGTTTTACAGCACATCCATCTAAATGGATGTTCTGGCCGTAACTCACTTTAAAGTAATTAAAAAAATGCAAGAAGTATGGGAAAGAATAGAATTTATTATAAAGAACATAAGGCAAGTATTAACATCTGATTTAAAATTGCAAAATAAAAATAGTTTAAACAAATTAAAATAACATAAAAACAAAAATTACCAGCAGACCGTAGAATTCCAACTTGTCTCATTTATTATGCCATTTTGTAAACAAAGTAGTTACCGTTGGCAACATCCAAAAGCTCAATGTTGATTTTTGATTCATATATTACCAAAACCAACTGGTTTTAGATTGCTACAATGAAATTTAATGCAATAGCAGGAAAAAGCAAAACATCCATTTAAATGAATGTCGGGTCTCAGGAGGTTATAAATACTGATAAAAGTCTCTTTATTTGCAACATCACTCTGGGAGTCCCAAAGAAACAAATAGAAGAAGTCTTTTTATTTAAATTTTATGTGCCAGCTTGTTGTGTTTTAAAAGGCAACATATTACTTCTAGAGGCAATTTGATTGAAAGTTATGTGCAATATCTATGTCTCCTTTTTTAGTTGAGCATGCTTTACTTGTCAAATTCTTTTACCATAACCAGTGCAATGCACCAGCTGCTCTTCATGCTTTTTGAAAGCACAAAAAAAAATGCATAAAGGTAACAGTTCTTTGTCAGTTAATAGCTTAAAAGTAATGGTTGAGAGGTTTGAGAAAATAGCTTCTCTGAAAGTTCAATCAGGCAAACCCATACCACAGGATACAATAAAAGAAGTTGCAACTGTGATTGTTGACAGAACAGAAGACAATATTGCTGGCACTTCCAATGCTCGGAATCTGATATGACTTATTGTACATAATGGAAAATCTTACAAAAAATTATCTACTTCTATCCATACAATATTAAGCCTGTTCAAGAGTTGCATCACACCAACCATTGTAAGTGATTGGCTTTTTCTCCCACCTTTCTTGCCAGAAAATAGGTGGATGATGCTTGGCCCTGAAAATCTTGTGGGGACACAAGGTCCACTTTTACCTGAATGGATATGTAAATACCCAGAACTGCTGAATTTAGGATTACAATTCACCAAATGCATTCAAAGAATTTTCCTTAAAATCACCCTGGATAACTATTTGGTGTGGTTTCACAGCAGAAATTATCATAGGTCCATACTTCTGTGAGAGCATTACCCAAAAAGGACTGGTAACCTGTCATTAGGGGAGAGAAATATCACCATATGTTAAGCAACTTCGCCATTCTATCACTTCAGCAAAGACAATGTTTGGAGAAAATAATTTTTATGCAAGATTGAGCCCTTCCATACTGGTAGCTGCTAGAATAAAAGTTCACAACAGAAATAGTCATTAGTCACTGCTTAACCTATAGAGTACTTATTTTTGACCTAGAACCTTGAAATTTGTCATGAAGGAAGGCCTTATAGCTCATGTAAAGAAAAAAAAAGTGAAAAATTCCAATTATGGGAATTAATAAGTTTCTCATGTAATAAGTCAACATAGATTTATAATTTAAGGAATTTCAGATTTTTTCCTTTACATGTGTTGTAAGATCTTCCTTCGTGTCAAATTTCAAGGTTCTAGGTCAACTGGAAGTACCCTATAGGTTTTAAGAGTTCATTTTTTCCTTTTGAGGTATGGAACCCTAAAATATGATTTGAGAGAATTAATTATGAAAAACTTTAATTTTAATGCATCAGTTCCCAGCAGACTTAGATAAAATGTAAAACTGTCTGCGAACTCTAATAATTTCTTATAAATTTTCTGCGAAAAAAAAAAAAAAAAAAAAAAAAGCTGCACCCCTCCCAAGTCCTGTATCGCCACTAACAACAAAAATGAACAGTTATATGCGAGTGGAGTGCCACTAAGATACACCACTAAAAGAAAAATATTAATTTACAAGCATTATTAAAACTCAGTCAAGAAATGTAGTAGTATTGAATGGTATTCTTAATACAGACAACTACTGAATGAAAGAAAAGCTAATGAAACTTAAAAATATATATATATTTATTAAAATGTGAAATATTTTAATCTTAACTTATATAAAGATATCAATTTATGGTTGCTCAACAAAACTGTTATTTTATTAATCTATAAAATAACTGAAATACGAATAAATGAATGTTAAAATAAAAGAGTTATGAGTCCATGAATGGAAGACATGAACTCTTATTCATCAGTTTATCTACTGTTTTTGAGACAAACCATTTCTTAATATTGTGACTCTTTCTTAAAAATTAAAAACTTTTTTTTTTTTCTCCAGTTGAAAAATAGTCTGCGGACCTTCTCAAGAGTCTGCGACGTGCATCGCACCAATTCTCCGCCCGGGGTCTTAATATTTCTTTTTATAAAGAAATTTATTAAAAAAAAAAAAAAAAAAAAAAAAAAAAAAAAAAACATTAAAACTGTCTGCAAACTTTGAAAAATTTTTGCAAACGGCGTTCGCGTGTTCGTCTATATTATCTGACTCTGGTTCCCAGCTGTTCTTATTTTTCAACTTTATGTAATTATGTTTTAATAAAAAATACAGATCATTTTTCTTATTGAAATTTTATCATTATTGGAACATATTTTGAAATGCAGGCCATCAAACATAATGTTTTATGAGAAAAATGAATTTTGATTCATTGTAGTGTTGAGTTTTTTTAGATATAATTTTTTATGTTGTTAATTATAGGAAGTATGCATTACTATGCATACACGTTACACATGCAGTACTATTGTATTCTTGCATTTGTTTGCGTATGTAAATATTATTCCTTAGAAGGAAGGGAAGGTGTTATGGTAGTTTGCGTTATATCACCTGAAGAGAAATTCTGTCAAGTAGGTATTTAGTATAGAAAGTGACCCAAAATTATAATTTTTGAGCAAGAAATAGTCTGAAAACCTCACTCGGCATTTCAACACAGACCATGCAGGATTGAACCTGTGAACTTCAGTTCCATATTCTTCATACTTGTGTAATGTAATTAAATGCTTTTGGAATGCATTTTTTAATGCTCTTACTGCCAAGATGGCAAAGCATTCTAAAATATAAATGTTATGTATATTATTATTTTAACTCCAAGTAAAAATTATTCTAAGAAATCCTTTATATAAAATAGGAGTCTTACAAATTACAAATCTTACAAATTAAATTATGTTTATTTAGTACATTTTAAACATGTGCTTTCCCATTCATGTTAGCTCGATATCTATAGAATTTCTTTATTATTATTCTACTGATAATGCAGCCTACTACTTAATCCATAAAATCAGTTATAATAATTACAAGTTAGAGAACCCTGTGTTAGAATTAGAAAATATGTATCAATCTCACATTTCTACATCATTCTTTTCTCACATTTATATATTTATTGTACATTTGCATTTTTGATTACTAAGAGGAAAAACAAATCTCTTTTTGTAGAAAGTAAATTATCTTCAGCTTTCTGAAATATTTGCAGATTCACAAAACTATAAAATAAAGAATACATTTAAATACTCTTACCTCCATGATGTCAAAGCATTCTAAAATATAAATGCTAATATTATGTACTATTTTAAATCACAATAAAAAATAAAATAAAAAAATAAAATATGTAAGTTATTCTAAAAATAGATGTCATATGCTTTTGTAATACAATCATTTGTTGTTCTTTGTAGCAGAAAATGTGAGATGGGAGGCATACATCATAAGTTATTTTCAATGTGCAGATTATGTTTAGGGCATCATTTATTTATTATATTTTTTTCAGTGTTAAACAAAAGTATTTTTTCTACATGTAACATCTGAAATACATAAGAAAAATTAGAAAAACATGTTTTTAAAACTTAAAATAAGTTAACAAAATCTGTTCATGTGCTCTATACATATGTATATATAACACTGACATACTTTCAACTTTCCAAGTGAGATTGTTTTCAAAGGTTGGTTGAAGTGTATAAGGTAATATTTTATCATTATTAAATGAAATCATGCAATCATGTCACTGGATCTAAAGTAGAATCTTTAAATCGTGATCATACTTGTTACTTGGGGAAGAAGAGAGGGATTAGAATGAGGGGTCGCTTCACTTAAACTCATTGATCTCAAAATTCCATGTTGTCCCAATGTCCCAAAATATAAAATTGTGGTTACTCATTACCTAATATATTTATTAAAATATGGTTTTCACCATCAGAATGTAGATGTCATACGCCAACAATGTGCATTTAAAAAAATTTTCTCTGTAAATTTCCAGTATCTAAAAAATCCCTATAAACTTTGTAATTTCTGATGTCTACTTACTCATGGCAAAAACTATATTTTAATAATTATATTAGGCCCTTTTAAGTTTTTCCATTGGTTAACATGTGATTTTGCGATTGGGGAGTTTCAGTGAAGTGGCCCCTTAAAGTGTTCATTTTAGAGAATTGAATAATTTTGTTTAAAATATTTACTAAACACTGATCTTTATAAGGTTATATGATGTAATTATATTAATTTTAATGTAAGTATAATAAACCTATAACCTTATAAAGTTAAACCACACTCCATCTACATTCTACCTATAGGTGCAGGTTTTTTTTAAGAATATAAACAGTTGTCAGAGATTGCTGGACATTCCTCTGATTTATGTACAAATATAATCTTTGGAAGTTGAAAATTCAGCATTAATTTATATTTTTATCAGAGAATTCTCATAGAATTGACTTATCGTTCTGGAAAGAAAATAAAAACCTTTAGTTCTTTTCTCTTATAATATTAAAAATAATTATTTCACATCAAAATTGTTCATGTATTTATTTTATATGTAAAAAGCATTACAGTACCAGGGGTCGATGCAGGTTTTTATTCTTGGGGCCCATTTTGTGAAAAGTAGAAGTTATTTTTGTGAATTTTATTATATTTTTGTGAAAAATAACATTTTGAAATGAAAGTTGAAATCCAGTTACTAAAATTCGAACCAAGAATTTATGAACAAAAACATTCTTTAAATCCCTTTGCTAAAGCTTTTGTTTTTCGTGACCTGGTTTTATTTACAAATTACACATTTTAAAACAGTTTTTAGGAAAAAGAATGTTATGTAGGGGGTCTATTTTATTAAAAGGAATTTTGTGAAGGGGCCTGTTTTATTAAGTTTATTTTTGTGAAGGGGCCCATTTTATTAAATTTATTTTTGTGAAGGGGCCCATTTTATTAAATTTATTTTTGTGAAGGGGCCCTAAATAGGCCCTAAATTTTGTCTGGATCGACCCCTGAGTACAGAACCATTTATCTGGAATGTTTGGGGCTGTTTTATTAAGTTTATTTTTGTGAAGGGGCCCATTTTATTAAATTTATTTTTGTGAAGGGGCCCTAAATAGGCCCTAAATTTTGTCTGGATCAACCCCTGAGTACAGAACCATTTATCTGGAATGCTTGGGGTCAGATGTATTCCGGATAATTGGTTTTTCCGGTTAACTGGTTGTGCATTAAAGCAGCATCCATTTGATAAGTTTTGTGGAATATGTGTGGTTGTGCATTATTTCTGATTTTAAATTATTAGATTACTTGGATTAAAAATCAATGCAATAAAAATGAAAAGTTAAGCCAGAGTTTAAAAAAGGGTAATTTATGGGAATCCCTTGGGAACAAAAATTTTTCTGTTTCCTCCAGGGCCGAAACTAGCCTTTTTTGCGTCCGGGGCAAACATGAATTTTGGCACCCCCCCCCCCCCCTTCTTCCTCAAAGTATATTTACAAAGAGTATTTTACTAATTTTCTAATGGCCGACTTCTTTTAAAATTTAAATAATAAAATATGTAATACTGAACTACGTAAATTGAATGTGACGTTTGTTGCAATTATAGTTCGTTCCCATAAAAGAATTTGCATGTATTACCGGATATTTACAGTGTTTGCTTATACAATAGAGTTCCGATTATCCGAGTCCCACTTAACCAAGTTTCCGTTTTAACCGAGTTATTTTCTTCTGATGGACAAAAAAAATTATGGCCATTTTTTTCCCCATTCCGACCAGAAAATTAGAGTTCAAACTTTTTACGGCTGTTCTTTCATCTTCACCTAACACTTCATTTATAATGGCTGTTTCATAATAATGAAAGCCATCAGTCCATCAGAAGAAAATGATCGATTCGAAAAGTATAATCTTTCACTTGGCGCCCCTTGGCTCTGGTGCCCGGGGCACATGCCCCCTCTGCCCCCCTTAGTTTCGGCCCTGGTTTCCTCTGCATAAAAATTAAAACATCTAAAATACAGCTAAATGTTTTCTTTTCAAATACTAGTTGTCATCAAATTATACAATTGTTTCAGGCAAAGCCTATGTCAAACTGGCAGTGTATGACACGTTTTTCTGCAATGACTCTGAAATCAGTCTGTTAGAAATATCATTCCCGATAACTGGTTTTCCGGTTAACTGGTTTCTGGATAAATGGTTCCATACTGTATATGATTATCAGTTTTCCTACAATGTGGCATGGCAGTATTTAAAAAATCTTATACTGGATATCAGAGCCAGCCTTTTCTTAAATAGGCTCAGTGCAAGATACATATTTAAAACCCTATATTTTTATCAAATCAATTCTCAAAGTCTCGTTGGGGGTCCTTTATACACATAGGAGCTAGGTGTGAGCTTGGATTGAAATGTCTCTAGAACACTATATATATTTTTTCAAAAGTAAAAAAAAAAAAAAAAAAAATGTCTTTTAGTCACATTGGTGCTGTACTTATAACTGCAGGGCTTGTGTTCATTGTACCCCTACCCCCACCCCTCTTTTCTATCTTATAGCTGGTCTTGGTAGATATCTCTTCCTTTCATTGATTCTTTTATGATCTTTATTCCAAATTATGTATATTATATTATATTAATTAATTGACCATATTCTACCCTTGGGTTTGAGGCTACAAAAATTTGTCTGCTTGGGAATAACATTCATAACCACGCTATTGAAAAGCATTGTGTTAAGAAAATTTATGCTTATATTTTATTTTATATGGAGTTTTAGACCTTTTCAATGGCAAGTATGAATTATACATGAATTCTTTTCTCTATTTTAAAGTAATGGCATGCATATTTTTAATTTAATTTATAAAATAAAAATTTTAAATTTTAGTTAATACGTATATATGGATTTCAATTAATATGTATATAAGTATTGATCGAAAATAATTCATGTAAAATAAATTTGCAGTATTTCACACATGCATTTACCTGTATTTCTGCTGCATCAAATGACACAATAAGATTTTTACACCACATGATTGTGATGTCATGAGAATACTGTCCATTTTATTAAATGGCAAAAGTTTCTGTACATGAAAATTTTTAAGCCATGAAACTTATCAAGTTTTGTTGACAGTGAATTTAAAATAGGTCTCGTTTTGTTTTACATAAAGTTTACCTATCAGGAAAAAAAAAAAAATCATATCTAACAATTAAAAGAAAGAAAACTTACCAATACCATGCTCTTGAAATAATTTGTCAATATCTATTTCACCAAAACTATCTTGCTTAGCTAAGTTTATCTGATCTTATCTTTAAAAGAAACAGTTTTCATATTTATCTTCTTCTTCCTCTTTTTACTTTTATGAAATCTATTTTCTATAAAATGTATAAAACTAAAATCAAGATGGGTTCATATAGTCAAGCATAGTTCTGGTTCAATCAAGTTTTATGAGCATATATTTGTGACTGATGCAAGTTTGCATCCTTGGGTCAGAATTTTGTGTTTGTGTGTGTGGGGGGGGGGGGGAAGGGGGGGAAGTAGCTTTTGTAAAATTTAACATATTTCTGTAAAAAATTAAATATTATAAAAAAATAAAATAGGCAATTAGTCAAATTCAAACTAAGCATTTATTAATACAGTAGACTCCCTTAAATCTGTAACCCTAAAATCAGTGCATCATTTCAGATGTAAACAGTGAAATTTACTACAGTTAAGTTGCATGAACAAAATTCAAGATGATGCTGAAATCAGCAGCTATTGCAACTTTTTTTAAAACTAAATTTTTTCTAATCATGCTCTTTTAGCTATTATAGCTGATTAATTACTAAATAAAATTACATTACTTTTCATTTTGATGTAAATTAGTGTATCTATAGCAAAAATTTGCCATTGTGTAGGTCCTGCACAATATTTGCAAGTATAAATTGTAACCAAATTGTTTATTCTTCTTGCATGCTTTTTTCTGTGTTCCAATATTTATTTTTATTTTTAAATATTACAACACATTTTAATATGTAATTCTAGTTAATATGAATGAACTCAACTTTTTACCAAACTGCCAAGAAAGCTTATGTGTTTCACGAGTATCTCGGTATGTGGATTTCTTTATACTCTCAAAACATCCCAACGGCTAGAAAGATTTTAATGAATGAGGTCTCTATCGATTTGTCTTAACTGTCTGATGGTTATAGGCTAGGTTTTGTTTTTATAATTTCAAAATGGCGGCCATAAAATACAAAATGGTGGTAGAGACGAAAAAAATTACGCACCCTATTGAGTGGCATATCGTTGTATAGGTCTTTCAAATTGAAGACGATGTTTCATTGACTATTTTACAGTTAGAAGCTCCGTTTAAATATTACACAACCTGGAAGTTGTGTAGGTAGGATCTCTAGATTTACTTCAAATCTAACCATCATAGGCCTCATCAAAACAGTGTTTATAGATAGGAATTAACAATTAAACACAACTTAAAAGTCATCAATACAAGTAAATGAAAAAAATAGGTAAGTAATGTAAAAAATAATTTTACATTGATGAGAAATAATTAATTAGTTCGCTTTTTACACAGTCGGGTTTTTTGATTTTTTTAAATTTAATTTTTACTTGTTTAATAAAGAAAATATGAATTTATTTCAAAAAAAAAAAAAAAAAAAAAAAAAAAAAAAAAAAAAAAAAAAACAAGATGGTGCTAGTATCAGTGCAGCTAATATCATGATTTTTTTCCAATTAATCAAGTTTTTTTTTTAATTAAATTTGGATAAACAGGACATAAAATTTCATTACTTTATGATTCTGATGTAAATTATTATTTTCTTATCTAAGATAAAAATACAACACAACAGTAGCTTTTGCAGAATACCTGAATATTGAAGCCACATTGTTTATGTTTACTTTTTTTTTTTTTCGTGATTTTTACATAATTCTAGCTAATATGGCTGATTCCATTATTTCTAATAAAAAAAAAAAGAAAAGGAATAGCAAGCAGGTTAGTTTGACAATAATTCAAAAAGTAGAGATCATAAAAAAAAGTTTGATTCTGGTTCATCTATTCATTTTTTGGTAAAATCGTATGGAATGGGAAAAAACAAACAGGAAAACTTTAAATTTTTGTATGAACAGTGACAGGTATTTCAGAGAGAAAAACTATTTATTTCTAACATTTTAATCTTTTTGTAAATTTTTATTATTTTACATAATTATTTTATGTAATTATTAAATTATTTTAATATTTTACTTACTACTAATTATTTTAATATTTTACTTTATTTTAAACATTCATTATAGTTTCCATTGCTTAATTACGTTAATGTTCAAATTACTGTTTAAAAAATGTAAACAAAACAATGATTAGAAATCCTCAAAATTCTAAAATTTATGCTACCTCTGGTTTCAAGCTGCACAGATTTGAAAGAGTCTACTGTACAAACTTTTTAAGTCCTCTAACTAAAGTATTTTTATCTTCCTTTTTGGTGAGCTTGTTTTGCTTACAAATTATAAATTTGTCAAATCCTTATAATTTTTTTTTTTAAATATGCTGAGTTTGCTTTTATGGAATGGAATTTTGTAAAGAGCCCTCTTTTATCAATAGAAATTTTGCAAAAGGGCCTCTTCTATTAAATGGAATTTTTTGAAAGGACCTCAAAAAGGACCTACTTTTTTCCTGGATCAACCTCTGCCATTTTATTATTTTTTATGATTTTTTTCTGATGTTTATCTTTATATAAATGTTAGACAATTACTTCTTTTTGTTTAATAGTGTTGGCATAATCATGAGACTACTTTGCATTTCCTTAAAAGAATTTTTAACCTGTTGTGTTTCAGGTATTTGTTAAAAAGGAAGAAATGATTCGACATTTTAAATGGCATAAGAAAAGGGATGATTCTCTTCAGCATGGCTTTATGCGCTATAGTCCTATGGATGACTGTTCTGATAGATTTAGGGGATGTTCCCATAATCGTAAACAGACACATTATCATTGTTTAAAGGTATACTTCTTTTCCTCTCACATTAATTTTTTGCTACTTTATATCTATAATAATAAGGATTGAAGTTTGTGTGTGTGTGTGTGTGCTGTATACTGAAAAGACTGCTGTGTGCAGAGCTACAAGATTTAGCAGGTAGGTACCTGTATGTCTGAAGTTATGCACCCAAAAGCCAGTTTTTAATTTTTTGTTAATTAGCTGAGATATTAATTAAAATCTATAATAAACATCCCAAATGGTGAGCTTCTTTTAATTCGCTGATTGTGCCTGTGCTTTTCCATATTTTCTTGGATCTTCATGCAAACTAAAGCGAAACATTCATTTTTTTTTTTCATTTTGAAATTGCAATTGTCGTGTTTTCCCATAGAGTCACAAATAAGAAGAAAAAACGCAAAAAATTTACCTTTACCTACCTTGGCCAACTAATGAAGATCGCTTTGTATCAGTTTTCAAGTTTTCCATTTTCTTGCAATTTGAAACCGTTGCATTCACTTCTCAGACAAAAATACAAAAAAAGAAAAATACTCATTTATTTGGGATACCTTTCCTTTTCTAATACTTTATTATTTTTTTTAAATTAATTAATATTTACTATTTCAAAGTTTTATTCCATGTTTGTATTCATGTTGTCCGATTCCTTTTCAAGTTTTTATTTTTTGCTACATTTTAAAACTGTCACATTTACTTCCCAGATGGAAATATTAAAAAACAAAAAATATCCACTTATTTAGCATGCTTTTTTTGGTTTTAGGGGTATTTTTGGTTTTGAAAAGTATTAATATTTATTATATTTAAAAAAATTATTTCTCAGAGGTTGATTCGCATTCGTTTTCATCTTTTTCATTTTTTTTCTCTATTTTTAAAATGCCACCTATTTTTTGCAGACAAAAGTACTCACTTGTGTTCAGTATTTTTCTGATAAAATAATGTCTTTCATTTTTTAAAATATCAATATTTACTATTTAAAAAATATATTTTTTTTTCTTGAAGTTGTTTCATGAACTCCCCAGATTTTTTTTCCTCCTCTATGCCTTTGAAGATATCGTTTCCTGCTTTAGAAAATTGCCCTTAAGAAATTTTTGTAGAGAATATTCGTTCCTACAAATATCTGGAGAAGCCTCTATATTTTAAACACAGATTGTCTACTGGAAGATATGATTTTGTGTTTTAAAAGAATTTCATGCTAGTGCATATTTTATCTTGAGAGATTTTGGTTAGAATTGAAAGTTTAATATATCAAAATATCAGAAATTAAATTGACCATTACTATAACATGGATCTTTTAGTTTGTTTGGAAAGATATTTGTTTAATAAATATAAAATTACATAAATCCAAGGTTTGTTTGCAAAAACGGCTTAAAATGTGTGTAGGATGCCTAGTGTATGCTGCTGAAGGCAGCGGGGCTCCCAAATCTAGATTCATTTGGGCAGATTTTCATTTAAAAATATAAAATCATACAAATTTGAGAGTGTATGCTACTGAATATTATGGGACCCTCAACATTAGGTTCGTTTGAAAAGATTTTTATTGAAAAATATAAAATCAAAGCAGACTGGAATGTGCATAGCATGCCCGGCATATGCTGCTGAAGGCAGTGGGCCCCAACTGTAGGTTCATTTGGATAGGCTTTTGTTTACAAATATAAAATCATACAAGTTTGAGGGTGTATGCTGTTAAAAGCAATGGTGCCCCCAACATTTGTTTCATTTGGAAAGATTTTTGTTTAAAAATATTAATTAATTAAACACTGATTTTGGATGCATTTAAGGTTATTATCATGGGCCAGGCAACACTGAGTAGGTCAGCTGGTATATATATATGTGTGGGTGTCCTCACAAAATACAACTGAGATTTTGAAATTCCATACAATGTGAAAGTAAAGCAGGAGACTTCTGATTGGCAATATTGGCAACGCAACAACAGTTTGTTAATTTTTCCAAATAGGGAATTTAATTCATTTTAGCAGTGAATGACAGTCAATTTATGTATACCGTAAAATCCCGTTAATCTGCCCTTCCCGATTAAGCACCCCCCTCCCACTTTGCAAACAAATTGGAAAATTCAAGAAATCCTGAGAAAGCGCCCTCCCCGCAAAAAAATTCTGTCGAGATTAATACCAAAAATTTTATCTTGTGAGTGATTTTTTTTCTGATGTATCAGAAAGGCACAATTCTTTAATATATCGCAAACGTAAATAGTAACATACATACTTTCAGTGTTTGCACTTACCTTTTGTTTTCATATCATCGTAAACCTCAGAGGAAGCCGTAAACACAGTTCAGTTATTCATTTTATGATTCGATTAAGAATCGATTCACGTCATTGAACTTTTTACTACCGATCGGTACTTCCGTTTTGTACAGCTACGTAACTTCATATTTATACGAATAATTAATATTTTTCATAATACTATTAGCCTTGTATATTATGATTACTAAATATATAAAATAATAGTGATAATAACAATTTACAGCCTTTTTTTGGTAACTTTCAGAATGAATTTTATATCGTGTTGGTTTTCTTTCTTCTAAATTATGGTAGATGGCACCAAAATAACGCAAAATCTGTTTTATTGGTATTATTTATTTTATTATTAAGTATTGAATTAGTGATTTAATTTGATATTTGAAGGTGATATACATAATATTTACTTTATATATCACTATTTAAAATGAGTTAATGTAGTGATAAAATTATTTTTTTAAATTACCGTAATTTTCGGCCTATAATCCGCAGCGGCGTATAATCCGCAGTCGCAGTTTTTAGCCCTTATAAAAAAATTTCAGCAGATAATCCACATCGGCGTATAATCTGCGGATTATACACCGGACTATACAGGGATTACTCATTTTTTTTTTCAACATTCCAAAGTACTACTAATAAACCGCCTACTTATTTATCTGCTCTATTTAAATAATTGTTGTATTAAAATAATTGAAAAAAATAACAATAAAATAATTACAAGTTAAAAAAATACAAAATTTTTTTCTATTGAATCTTATATCTAAAACGTAGAATGTCTTGTGATCGATTTGGCTATAGATTTATGATAATAATCAACACTTATATCGATTTGACTATAGATTTATGCTTGATTATTTCGTAATTTTATGGTATGGTTCAAAACAGCTGAAACCAATGACTAAATCTTATCTTTCCAAACAATGACTTTTGTAATAGGAATACACGAGGGAAGTCTATATTGACTCAGACAAAATCTAAATCATTTCAGAATAATCGAGCTTCAGTAGATATTTGTAATTGAATCATCGAATGTTAGTAGTTTTCGTTGGATATGAATGATTGACGTAGTATATTAGTATATTATACTATTTTTAATTTTATATTTTTTAATCCCCAATAGCATGTTAGTATCTAAAATAATGCTTTTATGTTATTACATATATTGTGTCGGATTAAATTCTTATTGAATATGTAATCTAAAAGATTATTAACACAATGTTAACAAGTTATTTTGAAAAGTATTTCACAAAAATTGACCCACTGAAGCAAACAAAAAAGAACTGATTTTAAAAATAATAACGTTTGTTTTTTACTGTAATTGTATATCATAACACTCAGCGCGTTACAGTTAAAAAAGCTTTTTAATATTTGACAATAGATTTATGCTAATTCCGATGCCTATATCGATTATGGGCCTACATTTATGCTAATTGTGATACCTATATCAATTTGGTCCTATGTTTATCCTAAATCCGATACCTATATCGATTTGGCTATAGATTTATGCTAATAATCGATACCTATATCGAAATCACCTTCCGCTTTTTTAATAACGTTCAGTTTAAATTCTGTAGTGTTAAATAACACGTTTTCTCTTAGACATTATTATAACTTTCAACGTCATAACAATACACTATTTCATAAAAGATTGAGATTGAAATTTTTGAAAGAGATGAGTTGAGAAACGCTTTGTTCATCATCGAAACATTTTGCCAAAAGTCTAAAAAAAATAACATAAAATTCGGAAGCAACTCCCACTAGCACGTCATGTCATATGTGAACCAATCACGAGTAACTCCGCGAACGGTCGATAGCAGACAATCATGCTGTAGAATCTGGATGTCTGACGTGAACTTCTGCTTAAAAAAAATTTCAGCAGATAATCCGCACCGGTAGATAATCCGCACTTAAAAGTTTTGAGGTTTTTTAACAGATAATCCGCGGATTATAGGCTGGAAATTACGGTAATTCTATGTCAGTCTGATTTAAATTTCCCATTATAATACATTTCTTCTTTAAAAAAAAAAAAAAATAGTTTCATTTGCAGTATTTTTCATGTTATTATTGTGATTTGTATTATTTATTTAGCCTTTATAGAAAAGAAATGATGATTAAAAAATAAATAGGGTTATTTAATCTCCCTAATTTACAACAGATGGCGACACCGCATAAAATGTTACTAGTTATAGAAATAATTTTAGGACATTTTCAAATGCTATTTCTTAGTGTTTTTAAATTATTAAGCTCCTTTTATTTTTCTGTTACAATATTAATGACAAATATTAATGTTGTTATTTATCTTATGACAGATATTAGTGTTATTATTTATCTAAATGCATTCCAGTTTCAAAGCTTTTGAAATCCAGAATTTTCTATAATTTGAAATCGCCATTAATCGCAAAGTTATACTGTTTTTCTATTTTGTATATAATTTTTTTTTTCAAAATGTTTTTCTTTCCCCACTTTATTAAAATAATGCATATTTTGTGACGATCGGCCATTACCATCTACCACCCCACCACCCATAGATAACATTACTACAATTTTAATACCGTGTAAGCGACCCCTCTGATTTTTTTACGATTTTCCGTCGTGTTTGGGGGGGGGGGGGGCGGATTAATGGTATTTTATGGTAAATGTTGCGCAAGCTGGTGTTTTCTCCAGAAGTGTTTATTTATAATTAAAAGTTACAAGTCAGTCAAAAATGTATAAATATGACTTGCATGCAGCAAAATTTAATAAAAATTGCAGCCTCCCAAATTCAACTATTTAAAAAATATTCAGTTATTTTCATCGTGATTCTGTTATCTGGGTAGTGGAAAAAAGTCTGTATTTACACCAGGGAAAATTACTAGAATTGAAACAATTATCAAAGAACAGTTAGTAAGTAAGATATCATTGATGTTTAGTTATACTGAGAATAAAGTGCATTTTAGTTTTCTTTTCTTTAAGTTTAGGGCTCCGACTCAGTCCGTTTTTTGAACACCACTTTTTTTTTCAATAAAAAATCTTATTTATAAATTTCTTAGAAACTTACCTGGAATGAAGTTTTTCTTGCAATTCCAGAAAACTACTACGATTTTTTTTCTTTAAAAATACTGGTTTTCAAGATGATGCAATGACATAGATGAACATACCTTTGAATAACCTGTATTAATGAAAGATTAAGACAATTTACAGTAGCAGGGCTCCTACTTGGTCTATTTTTTTAACACCACTTTTTCAAAGAAGAATCTTCTTTATAATTTTCCTTGAAACTTATCTTGAAAGGAGTTTTTCATTGCGATTGTTGCAAAAAATCTACGACAAATTTTTCTCTTAAAAAATACTGGTTTTCAACAATCAAACCAGTGGGAGCCCTACGTTAGGGTCTCAAGGCCATTGCCAGGGGGGTAGTTATGGGGTTCATCCCACCCCCGGAAACTTTACATTATGCAGATTTATTGAAAATTTTTTATTTACTTCATTTTTTATAAATTTTTATTGTGTTTTAACTACACTATATTAAAATTATTATAATAAAGCAGTTGTAGTGTATGCTGAATAAAATTATATTTATTTTATTGAAAGTTGAAAATTGAACTCCCATACCCCAATCTGAAATATTTTTCTAGCTGCAGCCCTGTTGGTCAGTATAGACCTATAGTTAGCTGTAAAAAACCTTGGAGAGCATATGATTAAATTTGTGCAGTTAAGTGTAGTGAGACAGTAGCATGCTTTCATGATTTTATTTAAAATTTATAGAGTTAGGAATTTTTTGGGGGTAAAGCTATAATGTAGAAATTCATGATCACACACATATATGGATAGGACATCTATTTGGAGTTATGATGCATTACATAATATAATTTTTATTAATATAAGTTTGTCTTGTGGAAATAAAATATGAGATTCCAATGATGGGGAAAGGAGAGATTAAATTTAAAGTGCAATATTGAATTATTTAATTTTAACAATAATAATCACTTTAAAATTAATAATTTAAAAATATATATATTAATCTTTTAATGTACTGGAGACTAGTAAAAAAACACACAAAATGTTTTTCACCAGTTGCCAAATAGAGTTGCTACAGTGTTGTATAAAGTAAATTTCCATTATATGTACTTTAAAGTGATTTGAGAATTTATTCACTAATGTGGTAATGCATGTTTAAAATTTTGCATACTGCTTGATATTGTCTGTAGTTTATTATAAATCTTTAGAAAATAATACAAATAAATCTGAAGTTTTAGGGGTTTTTTCCATATTTTACTGATAATGTTATTTCTAAAATATTTTTTTTTATTCATTAGGAAAGTTGTGATAGAGTATATATTAGTACATCTGATGTTCAGATGCATGCAAATTATCATAGAAAAGATACTGCAATAATACAAGAAGGATTTCAAAGATTCCGTGCCACAGAAAATTGTGGAACTGCTTCTTGTCTATTTTTTGGTCAACGAACTACTCATTTTCATTGTCGCAGATCTGGATGCAGCTTCACTTTCAAAAATAAAGCTGATATGGGTATGCTTTAATTACTATCTATCGATTTTGTTATCGCATTTTACGCATTTACTTAATGGGATGGTAAACTTTGAAATCAGCTGAAATTTTTCAAAAAAATTAAATTTTTGTTCTTGTGTTAAAATTTAAAAAGTGTCAATATGTTGCCATATATTTGGTAAAATGTGTGTTTTCATACTTCTTAAAAGTAATTAATATAAATTGCATAACTACAGACATACACATATAAAATGTATTAAAAACAATTAAAATATAATTAATAGATATATAATTAATAATAAATTTTATATGTGTATGTCTGTAGTTATATAATTTATGTTAATTATTAAGTTATCCAGATGTAATTATGAATGTATTTTTAATTCTTAAAAGTAAGTTATGAAAATAACATGTAATAATGTATTTCAAATGCATTTTTCTCAAAACAAGACTTTTGCAGTCTATATGCATCTTTAAAATGTTTCAGGCATTTAAAATTTTGTTCAAAATTCATGATATCTGTATGGGTTAATTTTGCGACTTACTGAAACAATTCTGTGCATTCATTTTGGAATTTTGATGTATTAAATACCTCTAATTAGTAATGAAGTCTATTAACATGTAAGATTTTCATGAAATGTCAGTTTTGTGAAAATTTTTATTTGTTTTTATCTAACTGTCAAATTAAAATATGTATGCACATTTTTTTTAATATAATAAATGGAGAAAATATTTTAAAATTTGGAATACATTTGACATACATAGTATTTAATTTTTTTAAACTAATTAACTTTTTTTTTCACTATGTTGATTATTTGTTATATAGAAAACTTCTATGATTTTCTTGTAGGAATAATATAAGTAATAAAAATTAATTTTAAAATTCTACCAACTCTTTAAGCTGTATTAAATACAAATTAATTTATAAAATTATTGTTCTAGAATAATCTTTGTATTTTAATTATTTCCTGTTTTTCAGAAAAACACAAAACTTATCATATTAAAGATGAACAGCTGAATAAAGATGGATTTAAAAAATTTATGAAGCATGAGCATTGTGTTTTTGAAAACTGCAGGTTTTCTCGTGTTTGTAATCATATCCATTGTATTAGACCAGGTATGTTGTCTAGAGTGCTTTTTTTAAATATTGTTATTTACATCCATTTTTTAAGCTTTCTTTTCATTGAAATTTATATTTCACATAATTTTCAGTTTTAGATTCAACTCTATAAATTCCCAATCATTTCTCAGTTAAAATTCCTAATTCCACCCTAATCATTTTTAATTCTAATGAAATTGAATCATGTTTATTTATCATCTTCAACAATGGATTTTGATTGCATAAATGAAATAAAGCATCTTTATTTTTAAGGTTTTTTTTCTCAGTATTTGAATCACTGGGTTTTCGCCTTTTCCCTTTCCAGAAGAATATAAAATTAATTATAGATGAAAAAATAATTAATCTCATTAGCTTTACATATTATCACAGGAATGCCCTAATTAAATAAGACAAACATTACTTTTCTTTATTACTGGTACCAAAAACAACATGCTGTATGCATGCACCCTTTGAAGATTCTAATTGCGACCCATAGTTCTAAAGAGGTCAAAACTATAATTGTGATCTCTTTTGTAATGAAAAAACAATTTGCTTTATTAAAAGTACCAGTGCCTTTTTCGTTTATATTGGAGGCCAATTTAGATTAAAAATTGTTACTACTGTTTTTCTCATAATATTACAGAATTATTTTACTTCTTTTTTCCCCTTGAAATCTAATTTATATCTCTAATTTTTGCCTTAATATTTTTACCCTCTTCATTTGGAATTACTATATGGGAAAAATGAATATCAGTAGTAGGTTTCTTATATATATATATAAATAACTCAATTTATAATTTATATTTAAAATAGATGATAATTTGTAATATTCTATAATGGTTATATATATATATATATATATATATATATATATATATATATATATATATATGTATATATATATATATATATATCGTAATGTGGTTTAATTATTGTAATTTAGATGCTGATTTTCATTTGTTCTGTTACCCAGAATCAGATGGTAATTTTCTTTCTGTGTTTTTGTAATTTGATTCATAAATACAGTAGTGTAAAAAAAACATTTCTGAAATATTAATGATGTTGCCATTTTGTTCTAAGAACATTTATCACTTTATTGTATTACTAAGTGTTTTATGCAATGAATTATTACTCAGTGTCTTTTATTTAAATGTCAGTTCAAGTTATAAATTTGTCAAAAGAATTTGGTTATTATGACTTATAGAAAATATTGTTTGTTTTCTGGCACTGTGTATGAGACATTACTCTTAGTTATTTTTAACAAAAATTCTCAAAATTTTGCATATTATTTTCACTCTTTAAGCATTTATTCCAGAAAAGAAATATTGAAATTAAAAAAAAATTTGCTATGTAACTATTTAAAATGTTTGGTTTCATTATATTAAAAAATAAAAAAGAATAATACACCAATAAGTTTTCTGAAATTTAAATTTTGAGTATGGGTTAATATCACAAAATTGATCAAATTTATTTGTAATAAGCATTTATTCTGGCTATGGAGAAATATTTCTTTGTATAGAGTGTTCTAAAAGTTCCCGTGCTGACAGCGTATGTGTTTATTATTCACAAAACAACAAATCTTAAAATGATTATTTTTATGCTAATGATAGAAAGTATTTCCTGTACCATTTTTACACGATAAGTGCAAAAATGCAAAGCTCTTAAAGCCTTATTTGTCAATCTATGAGATGCAACCATTTCTTGCGCCAAACGCATCACGGATTTTTCAAGAGTTTGCACTATCCTTCATTGAGTGTTTTGCAGAAAGGCTGGTGTCAACTTTCGATCTTCTACTCCTACTGTTGTCTTCCACCAAACCTGCATTACGAAATTGTCAAACGAGCCAATATAGTGTATCTTTACTCAGTATTACATCATTTGTATATTTGTTTCGCCAAACATTTTTGCACCTTTCATACATTTCACATTCAAAATAAGTTTTGAGCAGTGCAATTCTCTGAATGCGTGATAAACTTATTTCACTATGAAGAACAAAATAACATAGAACTTTATTCTTGCATCAGTTGAGCACGAAAAGAACCAAATGATAAAAACTCAAGAATTGATGCAATGATAAGCAGACAATAAAATTTAATGTTTTAAAAAGAAATCATGGACAATGAGTTCTTTAAGTTGGAGTACGGGAACATATAGGACACACTGTATATTAATTCCTGTATAATAATTATGTATATTAATTCACACTACTTTCTATGTAAATTTCAGCAATTACTTGTTTCATACATATTCACATTACCTATTCTCTTAATTTGTTTTGTCTTATAGGTTGTACATATGTTTTACATTCAAGTGGGCAGTTGTATTCTCATAAACGAAAACATGAGAGAAGGGATACAGAACTAGCTTACAGAAAATTTAAGCTAGCTCAAAGTATGATGAAAACATTGTCTGAGGCTGGTAGTGTACATCAGTCATATATTCCAGAACCTGTAAGTTGCATTGCATAAAACAATATAATAATAATAAAGTTACTATATTCTTTAGTTTTCACTTCATTTTATACATAATTTTTCTAAGGTACTCTTTCAAGAATTTAAAAATATATTCCTAAGGTTAATATTCTGTTAGAAAATTTGTCAATAAACATTAAATTATCATAAATGTAAAATCCATAATTGGCAAATTTTCAAAAAAATAAGCTTAGGGGTTTGTCTTCCCAGTAAAATTTACTGAACTCTGAAATTTTTAATACGAGTACCTAATTTTGATATCATACTTCACTTTTTTGTTAAATTTTATCTTAGGATATCAAACTGGAAGTCATTTGGTTAAGTAGTTTAGGAATTATGAAGGTTTAAAGTTTGGAACTCTTAATGTTAAGTTAATTTGTAGTCATTGCAAAACAAATTGCTATGCAAGTAGTTTTTCTACCATAACTCAAAAACTACTTAGCAGAATGAGCTGTAATTTTGGATTCTTCTATTTGAAGTTTCTAAAAATCGATTTCTGTTTTTAAAAAATCTCAGATTACAATTCATATATTTTTTGAAAATCAATTAAAAAGTATATAACATAAAATTCTGAAAATAACTTCCACTTTGACTACATGAAATATTAACAAAAGTGGGGAAGGGGCTGATAAACTGAATTTTGATGAAAATTTCCTCCATAGTAACCCTTAACATTAATGTCTATTAACACATATTAATCAGTACACAATAAGGTATATTCCATAAATATTTTAAATGAAAATGTTATAAGAAAGTTTTAAAAATAGTAATATAAACAAAAACAAGACAGATACCGTTCAAATTCTATTCATTTTTGTATAAAAAGGACTTTGTGAATGTGTCAGCAAGTTCGTGTTTTTGAGTGCAGTGAAAAGGAATTATTGAGTTGCAAGCAAACAGAAATATGATTAAAAGAAAAATAAAGAAAAGGAAAACCCGTTTTTCCTTGCTAGGGAAAAAAAATAATTGATATTGTCATTCTTAATTGGTAGATTTCGTTGAAATTTTCAGCATGTTACAATAATAGTAAATTAGGCTGTGTAACAATTTTTTATTAAAATATAATAAGTTAGTAGAAAATTATGAGCACTCCACAAAAAAGCAACTATAGAGCAACTGCAAGGAAAAAGCAGAGAACTGTCTACAGTTTGTTTTGCTTATCCAAATTCGTGAAGTTGGAAGTGGAAAATCAGAATCAGATCATCAGCATTGAATGGATAATATGTTTTGTCATGCAGAAAGAAACCATGCATAGATTTTTTTTTTTTTTTTTTAATTAAAGAAAAAATTATTTTTAGTAGGGGAGCTTGCAAATAGAATTTCTTCAAAAAAATGAAATTTGTTGAAAATTGGAGGGTGGGGGTATTTTTGGAATTTCAATGTATAACTTTCAAATTAAATATGAACTGTAACCTAGGAAATTTTTAACAGAAATAGATTTCTAGGAGCTCCAAATATGAGAATCCAAAAATTATAACTCATTCTGCTAAGTAGTTTTTGAGGTATGTTTAAGAAACTACCCACATTATATTTTGTTTTGCAAGGACTACAAATTAATTTAACATTAGAATTTCCAAACTTTAAACCTTCATAAACCCTGAAGTATTTCACTGAATGTCTTAATTTACTAAGTAAAATTTACTAAAAAAACCAAATAGATGTCAAAATCAGGTATTTATGTTGGAAATTTAACATGTTGATTAGCTAAGTTTTTAATAATGAAAGTTTGTTACAGTCATCAAATAAAAGTAAAATTCACAGACATCACTATAAAGTCTAACACAAAGTCTTTGTTAAAGGTGAACTGGTTTCATTGTGAAAGTTTCTTTAATATAATTTTTATTTAATTTGACTATGGCTGTCATGTATCTAGCAAATATCACATTATTATTAATGAGGACAGATTAAACATTTCTGATTTGCCATAGTTACTATTAATTATAGAAATCACATAGATGTAGATTGGTTTTGAATTTTGTACTGCAATCAATATTTACATTAATGAAACTTCATTCTTCAAGGTTTTGATTCTAGATATAATAAATTCGATAAATTCAGATACATTATTTTGGGTAGGATAAGAGCTAAGTGGTTATTATTCTCTTTTATCTCTAGTGATATTTTAACTTTGAACTTCTTAATAAAGGTTGTCACTTGTCAAAAGGTCACTATTACAATTCCACATTTAAAGTAATTTGCTTTAATATGCTTTTATTTGATTCACATGTAGAGATAAAGCATATTTTGAATATTTTTCTTTTGTTGGTTTATTTAAAAATCTTGGCTGAGAGTTTGCTAATAGTTGTGCCAAACTCTTGAAATCATATCCTGAAAGGGGGGTGTGGCGGGTTGTTTAGCAACATTCAGTTATCTTGCTCTTCTATTATGTTTTTGTTAGTTGTAAATTACTAGCTGGGGTCAATATACTGTTTTGGCTCTACAAGTCATTGAAAATATGTCTGCTCCTTATCCCAGAATATATATACCAATAGAGTACAAAATATTCTATTAAAAAATATGCATAATAAACTCTTCAACTGAAAAAAATGTGTATGCATAACATGTTTTTTTATTGAAAATTTAACAAGTAAAAATTTGTTTGCATGAAAAATTGTCATATGTCTAATATTGAAATGCAGAGGTTTTGAGTAAGTTTTGTGTTAAGCAATTTTCTTTTTTTTAATTATTGTTCCACATGATTTGTGTATCAGAGGTAATGTTATTATATTGAGGAGGATTTTTGTTTTGTTATTCTGATTATACAGAAAAGAAATAGGAAAAGTATCAATTTAGAAAACAGATATATCTGTAAAATCATAGTATGTAACATAATGTCCCTGTTTATTATGCCATTATTATCAAGTAATAATTTATAATACTTAAGTTTTTTAATTATGTATGTTTGCCAGCTAAAATAATTATTCCTTTTCTGTTTCAACTTTTAGCTCAAATTCTTGATAGTACATCTTTCAAAAATGTTTCTATTTATACAAAATAATTTGTAAAATTATGAAATAAATTGTTTTTTTTTTTTTATCATGTTTACCCATCTGTCATTACTGCCAGTTCAGTAATTTGTTATTTATCTACTAAATTAAGTAACTGAATCCTGAAAAAAAAAAAAAAAAAAAAAAAAAAAAGCAAGGAAAACTGGACATATCTATAAAATTTCATTTATGTTTATTAGAATCTTATCCAGAATTTCCATTATTATAGAGCAGTAAATTTTATATAATACCTTTAAATTCTGGCTGTCAGACATTTCATAATGAAAATTTCACAACAGTCATCATTATAATATTTTTTGCTATCATTTGTCTTTTTTTATTGATTACGTCCATACCTGTTTTATTTTGTATTGCTATCACATGGCATATAAACATATGCCATGGGTCAATTGTTTTTCACATATTTTTGATAAATGCAAATTATTATTTTTATATTTGTAGCCATCATCTGGAGAATCATCTTCAAGTCCAGCACCTGGTTCATTACCAATTACGCCTCTCTCCTCTTCTGGCCAAATTAATAATATGAACTCTGATGAAGGCTCTCTCTCCAATTCATATACTGTTAAAACAGAGAAAAAAGAATATTTGTGTAATACATCTGAAAGTAATAATTTTATATATCCACCATATGTATCAATTTCCAATGAAAATACACCAAATTCATCTAACATTAATACAGAAAATATCAATACAATTGATGATAGTTTGGCAGTTGATTTAAGTGTTGATCATCTGAAGGATTCTGAAGATTTGTGGAGAGTTTATTTAACTAGGTAGGATGTATCTCATAATAACTTCTATATGTTTACTGATATGTAAAGTTTTATTATTTAACCCTGTTTCCACTGATTTCAAATGACACCTTGTAAAATATTTCAATTTATGGCTATTTATTTATTTCTGGTAGTATTTAGATTAAAACAATCGCAAATCATTTTAAATACATTGAATACTTATTTTTATACTTATTAGCTTTAAAAATCATAAGTAAAAGAAACATAAATCAAAATTTTAGAAGATGTCATTTGACTTTGTTAGAAATAGTGGTAATTTGCATTATAAGAGAATTTTATTGAAACATTCTTTTACCAGGTATGATGCCAATGATGTCTGCCAGCAGCAATGTGAATTTCTATACAAAGATCACTATCACTGTTCAACAGATAATTGCAGTATGACATTTCGTGCAAAAGATATTCTAGGTGTTCGAGAACATGCTTGGTAATTTATACTTACATAATTTAATAATTATGAATGATGTGTGATCATTTTGCTTATTAGAAATGTTTTCATACTAAATACGAGCTATTGTGTAAACATAAAAGAGTAATGTTTTACTTGAAATATTAAAATGTTTTACTGTAATTAGCCAAGCTAGGTTAATTCTTATTTTGATATTTGTGCATTTTCCTGGATGTGTTTGGTGAGCTTAAAATTTTCAAATTAAAATTTAATCATCAACTCAGTATTGCCATAAAATTATCCTAAATTTTAAAAATAAATGAATTAATAAATACTAAAAAGCAATAAATTGAAAATAATTTTTTATGGACAAAATGCATTTAAGCATTTATAAGCAAACACACAATATCTTAAAACATATTTAAAGTTATTGAAATAAAAATATTATATAAATAGAAAACATGTTTTTGATGATCTTACCAATTGGTATGATATATGCTGAAGAGTAAATCAAAAATTTGCTGTACTAAGATGGAAAATATGTCAAATCATGGAAAATATACAAATAACCACTCCTTTCTTTTGAGATAATTTATTTTGATAATGAGGTGAATTTTTTCATGTACTGAGAAATTTAGTGACTATCATCATTATTCATTACACATTTATTTTTATTATTGAAATCCATTTGATTTAAATTAATGGATGTTTAAAAAATATAATCTGTATGCCATTTATAAGTACAAGTTGATATTAAACTGTAAATTTATATTTTATTTGTATTGAAGTTGGATTTGCACTGCTTTTAAAATAATTGTCCTTATATTAAATGGCCACTAATTGTCCATTGTCACATAATTTTCCTACTGTATTTTAATGTAATTTTCAACTCGCAAGAACTCACATTGAGTGTAAGCGCCTTTATTGTTTGCATCAAGTCTCTTGAAATGAGTAAATATTTCTCCTTGAAGACTTTCTTTGGGGTTAAGGAAATTCTAACACACTTCAATAGAAATAAGAAAATGAGCAATCTCTAGCCTCACACAGAGTGTGAATTCTTGTGCGTTTCTTAAATAAAACTATAAATATTTATTATCAAGAGTATTTTTTAAAAATCATATACATCACATTTCATTATAAATTTCAAGTTGTGCACACCGTTACAAGGCTAAAAATGTACATGATATCTTTAAATAAGGTAAGTTCATGAAAAATTAAAATTATAAATTATTATTATCTATAAAGTCAGCATGAATCAAACACTTATTGTGAAGCTTTAAGTAATTTTGTTTAGTTTTGGAAACAGGTGTGTTTCATTGTGAAACTTGTTATTGATTCTCAATTTATGTAGTAGGTAAGTTCATGAACTTCCTTATATCATAATATAAATAATAAAAAAATATACACTAACATAGAAAATTAAGTTTCCTCTTAAATCTTACTGCAGGACTTTGTTTTATCACAGAAGATAGTTCGTTTTGGATGTACATTTTCACCCACCAGTTATAGTTTCCTGGATTAAAGCAACATTACATACAAATAAAGATTTTTCAAAACTTTTGTTTCATGTACTTTCAACCTTAATGTGGTGTGCACACTTTATTTAAAGGAGTAATTTTGAAACATGTCAACTTCAATGTAATTTTGTGTCTGAAAAATAGCATAGTTGTTTCTTTGTAAGCACTCAAATGAAATTTCAAGCAGTTATTTTTAAACTGTTCTTTGCAGCAATCATGAATATCAAGAACAAGTTACCAAATCTTTCTACACTGTTGTTGAAATTGATCAAAATGGTGCTTGCCCACCAGACTGTCATTATAAAGCCAAAGAAAAACACTACCATTGCAAATGGGTAAGGAAAACTTTTAAATTTGTAGTAATGTTGCTGTTAGCTTAAAAAGAAAGAAAAAATACTGAGATAAACCCATTGTAGTGCTCAGTATATTTTATCTAAATTAGAAAATCATCTAAATTGAGGAGTTAAATTTAATGAGCTTCTGGAAATACATAATCTTATTAAGAATATAACTATAAAACTATATAGAAAGATAACTGATTTTAAATTAATTACTTTTTTATATTTATGAGTATGTGTTACTTTCAATTTATACTATGCATATATGCTAGTTGCATTTATATACTTGTTCATGGCTAAATTTGATTCCCTTTTAAAGGTGAGTAAATAATTTTTATATTTTATAAGATCTCTGGAAATCTCACAAAACAATGTTGTTCTAGTAAGAAATGCTGTGAAGGTTAGTATTTGCATAGTTTTCTGTGCTTATTGTATTATTATGCTCACCTCTACATCTTGTTGGTTGAGTGTAACTAAAGTTAGAATTAAAAAAATTGTCTCAAAGTATGAAATGACTCTTTCACAAATTATAGGAGAATTGCCAAGAAGTCATTAGCAGTGATGACAATCCTTTTCGGAGACTAGATCATTATAAAATCCATAAATATTCTCGCAAACTCAGTGCTCCAAAAGAACATTCTCCAAGTTCAAGTGGCATAACATCGGCAATGGACAGCATGTTTCGGAGAAAAAGGGGACGCCCTCCTAAAAACAGACTTATTGAGGTAAGGAAAATTGTGCTCTAATATTGATTTATTTTTTACAGCATAAATATTTGGCAGTTTTATGTGTACAGTCGAACCTCGATATCTCAAACTTGAAGGGAGAAAAAAAAATTCGAAATACCGAAAATTCGAATTATCGAAAATTGCATGTAATCAAATGCTTTTTTACAAACCTTTTTAAAAATAATTCATGTTTATTCTAATAAACACTTTTAACAATTTTATTTTAAAAGGATTGGAATACCAAACACTTTTGCAATTTCCTTTTTCTTTAACTTCATCGATGATTTGTTTTTTCACTTCAATAGAAAACGTATTCAATTTTCGTTTGTTAGCCATTTTGAACAGATGACTCGGAGAAGATCTCGCCCATAAATGCTCTATTTTTTTCTAAAATAACCAAGAAAGGAAACTTTTCAGGACATCACTAGGGCATTCACACATTTCTTTCACCCCTTGTTGCAGTCATAAGAAATTCTAAATTCTTACAAGCGACCTACCTCTTGATTCTTGTTCATTACTATCATTTCTGGTTTCCTTAAAACCACCCCAAGCCTTAAAAAAATAACCTTGGAGAATAAAATAAAAAGAACAAAGAAAGGATAGCTGGTCACAGCATATGCAATGGCAACTCACTGAAAAGAGATAAGTAAACAATAAAACAAGAATTTCAACTCTTAACCTGTTGGGGGGGGGGGGGGGGGTCAAGAGATTTCATTGTGTTACTGGCGTCTTTATATTCCTCCATTTTAAAGTTTATGCAAAGTTTACCACTGCAATTTCTGAATCTAGTTTTTCTATTCTTTAAAAATTTATATTTTGGAATATTTTTTGCTCTAGAAAAAGAAAATTCTACACTATTTATGGAAAAAATTCAAGTTATCGAGGGATCAGTCAAGAAAATTTGACAAACCAAGGTTTTTGTAACATTGCGTTTATAGGAAATTTGAAGGGAATTTTCTTTTCTTCGAGATATTGAAAAATTCGTGAAATCAAGGTTCGAGTTAGCGAGGTTCAACTGTATATACGTATTATTTAGCTCATATCAAAAAGCCAATCATTTCATAAACATCATAGACCTCCTCCATGTAGTGATCGAGTAAATTTTTATTAATGTTAAATAGTAATAACTGACTACTGATATTAAAATATTTTATTTATATTAAAAGGTGGGTCACAAAGGATTAAAAATAATTTACTTCAGATTGAAAGAATATAAATATGAACAATCTATTTAAATAAGAACTAAGAAATATCTATCTGATTATATTTACATTAAAACATAACATTTTTCAGAATAAGCAATGTCTTGTAGTTATTGTTTATGCCAATTTGTTTGCTTTGGGATTTAAATATTAAAATTTACTAAGCATAATGAAATAAATACGAAAATGTTATATGGTAGGCAATTTGTTTCAGTTTGTTATGCAATTACGTCTAGCTTTTTTTGTAAATTGTTTTTGTCATACTTATTATTTAAATTTGTTTATATTTTTCTTTGGCATAAGGTAATACATATACACTACAGAACCATTTATTCGGAATGCTTGGGGTCAGACGTATTCCGGATAACTGGTTGTGCATGAAAGCAGCATCCATTTGATAAGTTTTGTGGAATATATGTGGTTGTTGCATTATTTCTGATATTAAATTATTAGATTACTTGGATTAAAAATCAATGCAAGAAAGATCAAAAGTTAACCAGAGTTTAAAAAAGGTAAATCCCTTAGGAACCCTTATGGGAATCCCTTAGGAACAAAAATTCTTCTGTTTCCTCTGCATGAAAATTAAAACACTTAAAATACAACTAAATATGTTTTCATTTCAAATACTAGATGTTGTTACCAAATTATACAATTGTTTAAGCAAAGCCTATGTCAAACTGGCAGTGTGTGATACCTTTTTCTGCAAAGATTCTGAAATCAGTCTATCAGAAATATCATTCTGGATAACTGGTTTCCAGATAAATGGCTCCATACTGTAATTCAATTTTTGAATTATAATAAATACTCGGTAACATAAAAAAAATTATACTATTATCACATCTTTTGAGTATTTTTCAGAAGTTTTATGAAAACAAAAATCACCTAGACTTTAAATAACATCATATTTAAATTGCATAATATATCCATAGCTGTGTTCTTACTACATTTCTCATACTTTAAATGCTGCTTACTGTAATTGTTTATTTGAGCTTAGTGCTTAAGAGTTATTTCCAACAAATTTTTAAAAACAGCATTCTTTTCTAATTTTTGCATGTATGTATTTTGAGTACTACAATCTTCTATGTTTTATTAAAGTCATATCTTTACAAGATAGAATAGTATATTCTGATTGTTTAATTTGCTTAAGTTAGCCATTTCTTTTATATTTTTGTTGCTGTAACTGTTTTTTTAATTTATAGTATACATACATGCATATAGAGGACATACAGGAAAGCACTTTTTTATTAAAATTACTTCAAAATGGAGAGTGGCTACTCCTGCTTTAATACAGCAGATGATACTAGCAGTGAACTTTTGAAGAGAGCAAATTTTCACATTATAAAGTTGTAGCATTTCGGTTAATGAAATACAATATTAAACTGGTTGCATAGATTAAAGTGTCTAAAATTGATACACAACAACCTATGTCAATGTTTGAAGGTGAAAGGCATAACACGCATGAGTAGGGGTGGGGAAATTACATAAATCTACTTACCACTGGCAAGTGGGTTTTCTGACCAAGCAAGTGAATTTTAGACAATCTTTTAAACACTGCAGTCTATAAAAAATATACACAAAAACTCATATATTTTTATTCATTGGCCATATTTCATGTATTCCCAAATTTCTGCAATGTAAACATGACAGTAAATTCTAAACTACACTTAACTCCTTCAAGGGCATTGGTTCATTTTTGAACCACTTAATTGTAATCCCTAAATGCCACATTGGCTCCATAATTTTGGAATAAAAATTTTCTTTTTATTAAGTATGCGAATAAAAGCTTTTAATTATTTAAAACAAATTTGTAAATTCTGCTGTCATTCAATCATTCCAGCATTTTATGAATGGATGTACTTTGCCACTGAAAGGGTTAACTATCTTTTGTTTCATATCTTTATTAATTTTATACAAATGTTAATATATCATTGCATTGTAATAATGAATTTTTTTCAGTCATGCGAATTTTGCAATGATTATTTTTAATTGTATATTGCATTTTGCTGGCTAGTAAAAACAATTTTTTGTTTGGCAAGATTTTACAATTATTCCCCACCTCTGCACATGAGCAAATGCACATAATTTATTGCATGAAAAATTTCTACATAAGTACAACTTCACGATTTCACCCATGTATCAGAAAATGCTCAAAATGTTCTGTCATTGTAGCAAATGCCTATGCAGGTCCTGTTTAATGGTCGTGTGCATTTGTGTAAGCATAGCATGTATATCTGTGAATGTTTTAACATTTCTGAGAAAAATTCAAATGTTTTTTGTTTATAGAGTTCAGAGTTTTGGACCAAATTTAACACCATTTTCCGAAAACTTGAAGAAGAACAGTAGAAACAGTATATTGCAATTAAAACATGAATATATTGAATATTTAATGAGATATGGACATTTGTATGAAATAATTTTTAACTGTGCATGCATGAAAGATTCCAAAATTTTTATTTCATAATTTGGTAGTCAGCTATTTAGGGCAGGTTCTGTCAAATATGACCGAAATTCACAATGATATAGTGAGTTGCTTTCTAAAAGTAGCTTTATTATATAAGGGATTTTCTATAATTTGTCAGTGTATTTTTTTTTTTTTTTAACAATAACCAAAAAATCTCCAATCTTACAGTGACCTTATCGATTCTAATTATTTCAGAGGTTTAAGTGAGTAGTTTGATTACATGTGTATTAAATTTGTGTTTTATTTAAATTATTTATTTATTTATTTATGAAGTTTTAATTTCATTATGGAATAATGGCTGGAAACAAATGCAGAACGATTTATATTACTTTAAGTTCAAATGGATTAATCTTCTGTAATTGAGCTGCACACAAGTAATATAGATTTAATAGAAATTCATGCTTAAAAATTATTTTTTAAACTATAAAAAAAAATTAGTAAATTGAGATACAGTTTTCAAACAATTTGCATTTGAAAGAATATTTTTTTCCCTATTTGACAGCGTAAATATTAAAATTGTGCAATTTTTAGAAGTTAAGATAATTGCAATAAAAGAAAAATTTATTGGTCAGATTTTGCCACTGTCAATCTGACATCAGTGTTACTCACAGACATGTTTTTGCTTTGTAATATAGATAGATAAACCTAAATTTTTGTGAAAGATAAAGGTATGCAGTGGCGTTAACTTATATGGGCCTATGGGGCCCGAAGCACCCAATAATTTGCTCTTCCAGCCCACCCAATTTTCATTATTCCCTTTGGTTACTTATTTATTTTTCAATCTCTGAAAAAAAAAAAAAAAAAAAAAAAAAAAATTCTTCTGTTGACGTTCTCAAATCATTTTATTTTAAAATGCAGTAAAGTTAGCAGTAACAGACACACCAGAGCTTAGAATTTCCTTACCCCATTTTAAACAATTAATTTCCTCTCAAACGAGAAATTACCTCATATTTTACCAGTAAATATCAAGGAGCTGAAATTTGATAAATTCTTTAGTGAGTATATGTCAATGACTATTTATATTAATGCTTTTTGACATCCATAAAGCACATAAGTCACTGAAATGTCTTGCTCAAAAGGTATGTTTTGGAAACAAGTGATCTGTTCACAATGTATCTTTATATTTATAATATTATGAACAGGCACCTTTCTTTTTTTGGAGAGTAGGCTTTTCTGCATACAAAAGTATGCACTAAATTCTGCCTCTTTGATCTTGACTGGACAAAAATAATGTAAATACAATACACTCAAAATAAGGTGACAAGGGATCAGGGAACAAAACTGAGACACAATATGAAAAAAACATTGTGTCTGGGCAGTATGTTAGGAGGTGTCAGTATTCCTTTAATCTAACTACTTGTAACCCAATTTATATACTACTGTCTCTGTTGTATAAACATGGTAATGATTTTAATATATGCATACACTAGATTAATTTTAACACAATCATTCTAATTGGTAAATAAATCAAATAAGATATAAATTTCCAACTGGATGAAAAATGTCTTGACCAGGATTCAAACCAGGGATCTCTTGGCTGAAGCCACCAATTCTCTAGTCCTGAATCCTGGTCTTGACATTTTCTGCAAAGTTAGAAATTTATATCTCATATAGATTTTAGTTTGTATTTTACTGTGCAGAGGAATTCTTTGTGAATGCATTCAAAAACTTGTCTGTTATACACTTTATAGTCTAAATAGTAGGACTGGGCGATTTTAGGATTTCTGTGTCACGATGTATCATTGAGGTTAAATCGCGATATCACAATACATCGCGTTATCAGGCTCTAGGTATTACAAACATTGTTGCAATTTTAATATAAAATTTAACAGTTTTACATACTCAAGCTCGTTTTATGCTTTAAAACAACTTTTTTTATAAGTAGAGGTTTATGTGCAGCAAATTTAAATTAAAGTTTGTATAATGAATACTTTAATTAATAGACTTTACATATCTTAGGCTTACACAGACCTGCCAACCTTTGAAAATGAGAAATCGTAGCATCTAAAATTCAAATGAATCTAGAGGTTGGTTGGTTGCTGTTTTTACACTGCAAATCGTGTTAACTCTGATTTCGGTTTGGACCGAGTTTAGATTCCTGGAGGTTGGGTTCAGGTTAACCTGATTTTTGAAAAGTTAGTTCTGTATATTCTTTCAGATTAAAAACTATATGTATCATAATAATAAACATTGATTTTTGTCTGTGTGTGATGTTTCCTGAAGAGACCCCACAGCAGGGGTGATTGTGAGTACAATAAATAAATAAATAAATAAATAAATCAGAAATTCACAGAAAATTTTTTGAAAACTTACAGCAGAGAGGGGGGGGGGGAGGGGGATTTTTTCATGGTGCTGATTATTAAATTTTCACGGTGCTTTTTTCCACGGCCCTTTCACGAAATTCGCGTTTTTTCCGTGATGTTTTGGAGAAATTAGATTTTTTTTCTGCGATCCTTTGACCAGATTCATGTTTTTCCGCAATCATTTGACGAAAGTTGTTTTTCCACGATCCTTTGACCAAATTCGTGTTTTTTTCCGGGATAATTTGACAGTTTTTTTTTCGGGGGGGGGAGGTCACTTGAGGAAACTTGGATTTTTTTTTCCACGATCTTTTGAGGAAATTAGCGGTCTGTCCGCAATAATGATGAAATTTGGATTTTTTTCCACGATCCTTTGATGAAATTCACGTCTTTTCAATGATTCTTTGACGAAATTTGCACTTTTTCATGATTCTTTGACGAAATTTGCGTCTTTCCTGCGATTCTTTGATGAAATTCGTGTTTTTCTGCGATCTTTTGACAAAATTCGCATTTTTTTCGCGACCCTTTGGCAAAATTCGCGATTTTTCTGCGATCCTTTGATGCTATGTGTTTTTTCGTGATCACTTGCACAAATTTACGTTTTATTTTTCGAGATTCTTTCACGAAATTCACGCTTCTTTGCGATCCTTTGACGAAAGTTGCATTTTTCTGCGATCGTTAGACGAAATTAACGTTTTTTCTGCGAACGATTGACGAAATTGATTTTTTTTCGGCATGTGTGTTTTTTGCAGAAAATCGTAGTTTTAGACCGATTTTCGTAGCATCGTAGTTTTTAGCTCCAAATCGTAGAAACTACGATTTTTTCGTAGCAGTTGGCAGGTCTGGCTTACATATTAATTCCATATGCTTATGTATTACTATTTTGTATTTTCAGCAGATTTTTTAGCACGGGTGGAATGGGGGGGGGGGGTTAATAATATTGTCATAAGACATTGTTTTATTAAAATAAAAATATTTTTATCTTTAATTATGATTTTCTTGAAATATTTATTTTTTAAAAATCAATTCAGAAATATTTTTTACATCTTGAAAGTTAAGAAAATATTTTAAAATTTAGAAAATAGAGAAATAGGGATATTTCTCCTTGTATGTGCTCATTACTCAGCTTAAATAATATGCAAAGTAACTTCTTTGGTTTGTTCTTTGAAGCAGTTATTCCCCAGTGTACCAGATTTATAATTATAGATAATATTTGTATTTTGCGAATTTCATCAAAGGATCGCAAAAAAAAAGCGAATTTCGTCAAAAGATCGCGGAAAAAAGGCAATTTTTTCAAAAGATCACTTAAAAAACTCTATTTTTTCAAAAGATCACTTAAAAAACGCGAATTTCGTCAGAAAAAACACTGGGAAATGCTAATTTCGCCAAAAGATCGCTTAAAAAACGCGAATTTAGTAAAAAAAAAAAATCACGGGAAAATGCGAATTTCGTCAAAGGATTGCAAAGGGAGGGAAAAGGATTGTCATATGTTTTTAGGAAAGGGGTGGTTCTGTTCCGAATTTTTCGAAAAATTGAGGCAGTTATTTTTGAAAATCAAAAATAATCGGTCATAAATCCGAAAATTCGGACATAAACTATATAGCGCATTTCGACAAACGGCCGCTGGAAAAATCAATTTCGTCAATCTTTGCAAGAAAAATCAGGAATTTCGTCAGAGGATTGCGCAAAAAAACGCAAATTTTGTCAAAGGATTACGAAAAAACACAATTGTCAAAGGATCTTGAAAAAGTGGCAAGTTACGTCATAAGATCCCAAAAAACTGCAAATTTCGTCAAAAGAGCGCGAAAAAAACACATAGTTAGTGGCAGGACTGGATTTTACCCCCCCCCCCCTCCCCCTTCTGTTGTAGCCTTTCAGAAAATTTGCTGTGAACTTCAGAATTTTTTTTTTTTAAACAGAGTCACCTCTGTTTCAACCTGTATGTAGGAAGTTAAGCATTTCAAAGTCGGTTTTTAGATAATTTAATATTTCTTTCTTTTTTTTTTAAATTTAATTTTTAATTCATTTTTTCATGTTTTGCTGTGATTTTTCCACATAAAGGAAACCAGTTTCGAACTTTTAATTCAATTTATTAAAATTTGACCTCTTTTCAATAAAATTTAATCTGAATTCGTACAACGATTTTTGGCATTTCACAGAATTTTTCGAAATTCGTAACACACAGAAATCCGATTTTAATCTACAGTAAATTTTGAAGTATACGATTTTTTAATTTTAAACATTTTTTTTCTTTTTTCCTGATAATTTAAGTGGGTTTTTTTCGAGTTTCATATGCAATTTTTCTACATTAGTAAAAGTAATCCAGTTTCAGTCATTTACCTCTATTTAATAAATTCTTTTTTTATGCGATTTTTAGAGATTCGCAGGGATTTTTGACGCTCATAAAAGGTTGTAATCTTTTAGCCCAATATAATAAATTTTGTCCTCTTTTGAATAAAGTTTATTAGTATTAATGCAGCGATTTGTTTCTGTTTCGTGCATTTTTTTTTATATTTGTAAAAGGAATCCGGTTTCAAGTTTATAGGTTACCTTTTTGTTCCAATATGATTTAATTTTATGTGACTTTTTGCATGTATTTTAATCTTACATATTTTTTAAAGTGATTTCTGGTTTTTTCGCGTTTTGTAGATATTTTAAAATCAAGATATAAGATATTTATCAAAAAAAGGAACGTGCTTTACGATTATAAATCCTTTCAATAGTCAAGGCCTGAAAATTTAATTCCCTTTAAGTATAAAAAGCCTTCCGTGAAAGTGTCAAAAAGTCTATGCTAAAAGAGAATCGGATAAGCTTTCTATCCATTGATAATGTTTTCTTTTGCTGCTGCATAGAATTAAAGAAAAAAAGCATTTATTTAAAATAGGAAGTTTTCTATATTTATTTTAAACACATCAATTAATTTTTTGCAGGATAATCATTAATTTTTTATTAACATCTTCCTTTAATGGCCATTTAGGTTGTATTAAAAGCATAAACTAAAAAAAAAAAAAAAATCCAGATGAATTTAGAAAACACGTGTTGTTCTGGAACGATTTTCAAACAGAAAATGCAATGTAGTATGCATTGCTTTATCTAGTTTTCATACGAGTATGACCTATTAGGACTTAGCATGCGAGTCATACAGAGCAACAAAACATCTGTTTTCCAAAGTCCACATGCTTTTGTCAGGTAAAAAGACAAAATATTTTGGAAAAAAAAACCCTTAAAAATACAGGCAGAAAGAAAATATGGGGAAGATGGGTTAGGGGAAATGCCCTTTGAAAAACGTCAAAAGGGAATGAATACCTGTCACACTTAAATGAAATTTCAAATTTCTATTATATAGCAAACACGCCAATTTACCGCAGATAATTATTGGAGGGCTGTGGATTACAAGAACATTAAAACTTAATTTCTCAAAAATAATATAAAGAATTAAAAGTAATATTCTGAACCAGATAATTTACAAATCTTGAAGTATTTATTTCAAAGTAACCAGAAATATGTAGGATCCTATAGAAAAGAAAAAGAAAATACGTTTTTAAAAAGTAATTTAAAATATTTGATAGAAGGCTCATTCCTATTTTAAATGATAATAAAATACATTTTTAGCTAGATTAATAAAAGCAAATTCGGTCTCAATTGATTAAAAGTAATATGAAATGCTTTTAAATAAATAATTAAAAATAATACAATAATTACAATGCTCCCCAAATAAGTTGCAACGCCATTAAAAAATAAGCTAAAATAAAAGTTCCTTACTAAAGCTTTAAAAAATTATGAAGTATTTCTTACTAAAACAGCGTCAATTGTTATTTAATTTATTATATTAATTGACTACAATAGGTTTTGAAATAACTAATTCAGTGGGAAAATGTATACTTGACATATCACATCGCCGCGCCGATTTTTCTCATATATACATCATGATCGTAGTGTTGGTCGCTGATCATTAAAAAAAAAAAAAAACCAGGCTTGTAATTGAGAATGTGGTGATTTGTGATTGGTATTGATTTTGGATAATCCCGATGCCTAAATGAAAGATTCAATCACAATCTCTGTTTATGCGATAAGTCACACGTGCGTTGTCTACGATCTACTTCGGACATCGTAGAAGAAACCTGTCTTGCTCATCATTGATGCAATCTTCATATTAGTGATGCTTCATGCGAGTGTTTGAAGATCGTAGGAAAAACTGGTCTTATCCACCGAGAATATCTTGCTCATCATTCATGCAATCTCTGTATTAGCGATGCATCACACAAGCGTTCGAAATCCAAGGTGAAACCAGTCTTGCCCATCGGTCTTGTTTGTCATCGTACTGGTATAATACATTGTATGGCCGCGATTCATCACTAAACAAAAGATCGGGAAATCGATTTGACGATTTATGATTTAAATCGATAGCACGTGATGTATCGATGCATCGCCCAGTCCTACTAAATAAACAAATAAATGCATACAAAAGAAATCTTGTGAGGCTTTCAAATCTACATTTGCTACTTTCTGACACATTCACAAATTAATTTTTCATCCTAAATGTACTAAATATGCAGTTGTTATTATTCAACTTTTTCCATTTTTGGGTTAAAAGATCTTTCAGAAAATGCTTCTGAAGTGTTTTAAGACAATTTTCAACATGTGTCAGCTCAGGCATGGTCGTTAGAACAGAAAATGTAATACATATATATATATTTTTTTTAATGAAAAACGGTATTTGATTTCAAATTCCTTCAGAAATATTGCTTACAAATTTCATACTTTTTATGTATGAATATTAGTCAGATTGCCATTGTTAAGTGGAGAAAAATATTTCTATTTAGGACGGCATTAAGTGGCCAGTTCCACTTATAAAGGTAGAGCGAATGCAAGAATATGTATGAAGAACTCAGTTCTTCAGTGAAACTTGTACAGAATCCCAGGGTGCACCAGATTTCAGCATAGAATTTTTTTCTCTGATGTTAATAAAATAGCAAATTGTATAAAAGTTAACATCTTCTCTCAAGAGAAAAAACTGAACACATTGTTTGCATTCTACTATGTCACAAAAAAGGCTTAATCAAATTGCTGTTTCAAATGTGAACATGGACACCATTGAAAAATTCGTTGTAGGGAATGCTTGTGATGCATGTATTGGAAGATGTGCAATTAGGCAATCATATTTGAATCTCATCATGCTAAATAGAGATAAGTGTGTTCATTTTATTAAAATAGTTCATTACATACTTATAAATATGAAAAGACACATTTTTAGTGCCAGAAAACATTGAAAATTAATAAAATTTAGAGTATCATAACTCCGTATGTTTTGACCGTTTGGGACTTTCTTCTAATGTCCTTATTTTTCTAAATATAAGTTATACAAAAAGGAGGCCGCATAAAAATTAAATTTCATATTTTAATGTATAAGCAGACCTTTTTTAAACAAATTCCAAATCAGAAACTATCATACTTGATTTATATACTTTTGTATTTTGAGGCATATTTCTATTATCAGTGGTTAAAGAGATAATAGCCATCACATCTATTTTGAATCATCTAGTATAGTTAAATAAGTAGTATTGTTAATACTAGCATTTCACTGTATTTGCATTGGTTGTCCATTTTGTCATTTCTTTCTATCTTTTGTATTTTAATTTGTAGCTATATTCATAGTAAACCTAAATAGTAAATATTAGAATCCATAAAATGAAGACTTCATATGAAAATATAATTTAATAAAATTGCAACTTTATACTCTGCTCTAAAAAAATTTAACTTGACTTATCGTAACTTGAAATATCATATTTTCCCATACTTTCCAAGAAAAAAAAATGCCATGTAATTTTATCTTAAAAGGATTAGACCACCTAATATTTTTCAAAAGTTGGCGCCACTGAAGTTATGAGACTTCATACAATTATTTTCAGCCATATATTGATTAAATTATTTTCAGAAGTTTTTGTTTTGAGAGAAAATTTTGAAAATGTATTTCTGTAAAAAAGATTATTTTTCCTTTAAAAATATGTGAAATATTTTTAATAAATATTTTTGTGAATCTTGAAGAATAAAAATAAAAATTTATTTATTTATGTAATGAAAAATGAAAAAATATATATATATATTTGTAAAAATACCTATTCTTTCAAAAGGTACATCAATATTTAAATATGGGTGATATTAATTTTTAATTATAAAAGCAGTTATTTGTTTTAAAATAATTTACATTTGAAAACGAATATGTATAAATGTACATTTCAAGGGAAGAAATGATTAAAAAATAGCTATAAGTATAAAAAATAAATAAAATCTTCTATCCTGGATCATCTTAAATGTGGGTTAATCACCTTAATCATGGTTATAAAACTGTATGAAAACTGATGATAAAAATCATTTGGTAATTCCGTATTAAACGAAATGGCATGATTAACTTAAATTTGAGGAGGAAAAAGTAAATCTTGAATCTTAGATTTGAGAATTAGAAGAATTCTTCTTTTCTGAATCGGCAATACCCTAAATAGCGATAAAATAGTGAAATTTCGTTATCTTTCACCTTTTGAACTTCAGATTTTTCAGGTCTGCAAAACCCGAAATAAAGCCAAAAGTGTAAAATTAATTCAAAAAAGGTAATTTTTTTTCTCATTAGAATCTACAGAATCCAAATTATTTCCAAAATAATAAAATTTTCAACTTTATTTTTCCTCCTTTTCATAGAATTTTTTCCAGTCTGGAGGACACAGCAAAATAAACAACTAAATTGTAACGATTTCGCTATTTCTTCTCACTCTGCAAATCCAAAGTAGTAAAATTTCCATTTTGTGTTTTTTAGACTTTGATAGCTGAAATTTTCGAATTTGCGGGCGTGAAATTAATAAAGCAGAAAATATAATTTTTTATCTTTGAAGTGCTAAAAAAGAGAATCAATGCTGAAATACTGAGATTTCAACTTCATTTTTCTTATATCCAATCAATATTTAAACCAACAGGCAACACTATTAGCCAGCTCGGAGTCGGAATAGGAGTCTGAGTCATTAAAATCTCCTGGAGTCAGAGTCAGCCATTTTTCCCACCAACTCCGCAGCTCTGAAAATTATAATACAGTTAGATAGCTTCTTTCACTGTTTGGTTATGAGTATTGTATTCTTTTATTATTTATGATCACAAATATTAGCTTTTTCACGAAAAGCTTTTCACAGCATCATGTAAACATTCATTGGTAAACTTTTCATAAAGTAACAACTTTGTCAAACATCTTTAAATCTTTCTATTCCAAAGTCAGAACTTTTTATAATATTTATATACTTTTATAACATTTATTTATTTGAATTGTTACACAAAGTTATGCTATTTCTCTTATATTAATTTATTTCTAATGTTATAATGTATCAATTCATCATTGTATATTCAATATATATATTCCTTTTTTTAGTTTGCAATTGGTACTTCTCATCTACCTCAAGCTATATATACAAGTTTCAAGCTTCCAAAGCCTTCAGAACTTCCTCATCAAAACTTTTCAACTGCTTTCGGTCCTTTTACTTCAGCCTATAATGCTATGTCTCTGTTACCTCATCCACCAGTTACAATGATATCTACTCCATCAACACTTCCACAATTAATTCCTGTGACTGGCATTGGTCATTGTATATTTCCATCTGGCAATGTCATGGATCTTCCTCCTCCTCCTCAGTTAGAAAAGCATGAAAACAATTCAAATGTATCAACATCTCCTGTGCTCAAAGATATTCCTGAACAGGAAGAACCTGAGGTGAGTTTAAATAATATTGTGTAATTTATACAGCAAAATAGATAAATTCATAATAAATTAGAAATGCAAAACACAGGGGAATAGCCATAGAGGGAGAGGGTTCACGATACCATTATTTCCAAACAGTACTCTTCGCCTTATTTAATTTCAGAATTATTTGATTAAATAAAGTGAAAACTACTATTCAGAAATAGTGGTATTCTGAACCACCTCTCTCAGTATGCCATTGTCAACACACTTTTTAACATTCAAACTTCTTAAATACACTATAGAAGCTAAGAAAATGTAGCATATTTTCAAGGAATGAATTAAACTAAAGCACATGCATCTCACCACAGGAACAAATTAAAGGGTTAAAAGGAGATAGAAAATAGACCAAAGTTCTTATTCCTTTATAAGGATTACTTTATATATATCTTGCCTATTTCACACCAGTCCTGCTTCCGCTGCTGAGATTGCATACATTTAGTCTGAAGGATTTACTTTTCTAAAACATGTAGCTTTTAGTGAGAACCAAAAGAACTTCTTAAAAACACCATAATATATATATATATATAAATGCACTGGACCTTTCGAAAGAGCTTAGTCTTTTTTCACCAGGTGCAAAGAAGACATGTTTCTAACGCATGATGAAGAAAGACTATCTTTCAAAAAGCCTAGCATATATTTATATATATTATGATGTTTCTAAGCAGTTCTTTTGGTTCTTACTGTTTCACACCAGTTTTTACTTATATTATTTTTTTAATGTAGCTTTTATTGCATGTTTAAAGAATTTGTACTGTATGCAACGTATAGAAACATGTATAATATAGTTTCAATATATATATATATATACAGTAGCGCTCAAAAGTATTTTGACAACCTTATATTCTCTCTTATTTTACTTAATATAAAAATGTAAAAGAAAATAAATTCCCTATAATTGAGAACACTATGACTGCAGTTATTCAAATGTATCAAGTTTCAACTTGTTTGTTTACATTCGGCACCACCGAAGAAATATGACTCCTCCTTAGCTCAAAAGTATTTTGACAATTACTTTGCATTTAATTGTTGAAGGTGTCAGTGGCGCTATAGCTTCAATAAGTTTTATTTCGACTTATTGTGATTCTTTTTAAATGCCGAAATGTAAAAAATATTGAAGTGATTCTGGATAAGCTGCTGTCAATGCACTTAAGAAAAATAGACTGCAAGCAGAATTAGCTCGTTCTTTTAACGGGTCTCGTCAACTTGTTATTACATGGAATAATTTTTTTAATAAACAGAAGTACATAGAAAATAAGCCTCAAAGTGGCCATCCGAAAAAAAACATCATTCTTATAATACAGTCAACATTGAAATTTATCTACAAGTGATTGTCGTAAGTCCGCTGTAATAATAAAAATGAATTGAAAGAAAATTATGGCATAGACATACACGTTTCATCAGTCAAACAACGCCTAAATCTCTCTGGTTTACATGGCAGAAGACCAGCAAAAACACGTTTGTTATCTACTAAGAATAGGAAGGCTAGAGTCGCTTTGTAAAACAGCATAACCATTTCAGGGGCAAAGCAGTTCCATTGCTGAAGTGTTGAATTTAATGACTGACACCAGACTTTGAAAATAAATTTATTTGTAAATAAGAAAAAGCTATATTTCACACGCATAATAAACTGAAATTTTTTTAACCAAAATTCTGGTGTCAGTAATTAATTTCAACACTTTAGCAATGGAATTGCTTTGCCCCTGAAAGGGTTATGCCGTTTTACAAATGCAACTCTAGTCTTCCTATTCTTAGTAGATAACAAACGTGTTTTCGCTGGTCTTCTGCCATGTAAACCATAGAGGTTTAGGCGTCGTTTGACTGATGAAATGTGTATTTCTGTGCCGTAATTTTCTTTCAATTCATTTTTTATTATTACAGCGAACTTACGACAATCACTTGTAGATTATTACAGTCAACATTGCAAGTTGTTTTTTTCGGATTGCCACTTTGAGGCTTATTTTCAATGTATTTCTGTTTATTAAAAACTTTATTCCATGTACTAATAAGCTTCCGACACACGTTAAAAGAACGAGCTAATTCTGCTTGCTGCCTACCTTTCTTAAGTGCATTTACAGCGGCTTTTCTAGAATCACTTCAATGTTTTTTACATTTCAGCATTTAAAAATGATCACAATAAGTCGATATAAACACTAATTGAAGCTATAGCGCCACTGACACCTCCAACAATTAAATGCAAAGTAATTGTCAAAATACTTTTGAGCTAAGGAGGAGTCATATTTCTTTGGTGGCACCGAATATAAACAAACAAGTTGAAACTTACACTTGAATAACTGCAGTCATAGTGTTCTCAATTATAGGGAATATATTTTCTTTTACATTTTTATATTAAATAAGAGAGAATATAAAGTTGTCAAAATACTTTTGAGCACTACTGTATATATAAGGCATTCTCTCTGATACATTGTAATTGTTCAACCCCTTCTAGAGGAAAGTTTCATAGGATTTACAAGTTTCACAGGATCATATACATTTTTTACACAATGATAATATCTAAGACCACAAGATGATGTTAATTTTTCTACATCATCATCATAAGAAGTATTGGATATATGATATTTATGAATTATTTATCAAAATATTGATTTTGAGTAAGATATGCACCCTGTTATGTTTTATCATTTATTTTTAATTATCTTTAACATATCTGTAATTTGTTGTTGTTTCATTTTAATTCTTAAATGCCTAAAATTTGTGAGTTATTGATACTGCCTTACATTGTATGATTCATCTTCCTCAGGACACTTGTTCATATTGCTTACATCTTTTAAATGTTTAGTACTGATATATGTGTGACAGATACTGCTAAATTATCCTTGTGGTTATTTAGTATGACATTTTAATTTTTGACTATCCCTACTATTTTTTTAAAAATTATTTTCAATGCTCTTACCTGTTTGTCCATTTTCATGCTCCCAATTAATTTTCAAAATCTTTTTAAATTCAAAATTGTAGTTAATTTAATTTTCAAATGTTTTCTTTTTTGTGTTTAATATTTGTACAAATGACACTAATACTCAACACTCTTTAATAAAGATTTATGCATGTAATTTAAGCAGTTGTAATCACTTCCTAGTTTACACCTTTAATGTTTTGAAATCCACTGTAAGACAGAAAAAAAACTGTATTACTCAGTAAAATCTGCATATATATATGTATATATATTGTATTCATTAGTAGATGCATTTTTGTTTTTTCTTTAAATTCAAGCTATTTAATTTGTCTTCCGTTATTATATAATACATGTAATGTAAATAAAAACAAAGCTAGTGCCTACAATAGTGAGAGCAATCATGAAATGATTGCAATTAAGACATATTATGAAAGTTTGTTTTTGAAGACATTTTCTTTTAAAAATCAATGATTTGTTTTGAAGACTTTCATTCCCATAACATGTTCATTACACGTATAGTACTTATACTATGCCTGCCACCCAACATGTTGGGCATGTATAATACCCATGTTATACCAGGTTTTTCCCCTTCTTGCCACCTTTACTTAGCTTCCCCACTACGTAGCAACTCACCCATGGTCTCGTTGGATTCAGTATAAACAAGCTTTTGAATGTAACTTTCTGGCAACTGTTAGCTATTTTTGTTCCTTTTAAATCAAAGTTTATTTTATTTTCTTCAAGTTTTAGGGGACGGGGGAGCTATTTTTGGGGAAAATAAAAAATGAATTGTGCCAATGAGATTAACTTGGATAATTAGTAAGTGCAATGAAAGTGTTAAAGGAATCTTCATACTTTTTTTCACCTTAAAGGAGGACTTTTCAGAATTTTTGTTTTCATAAAAATTGACCTTTTGCAAAATTTTCCGTCTCCAAACTGAACTACTTACAAATTTAAGCATTTTAAAGTCAAATATCGCTTGTCACAAAACATCTGAAGCCTCCAAAGAACCTATTATTTAGATTTTTTTTAAATATATACAAAGGATCTTGTTTCAAATGTATAAACTCAGGATACCCTATATTTCTTATTTTTAATCAACCGCAAATGTCTGCAGTGTAGAACTGTAACATGGACAAAGCTGTATTTAACTTAATGCTTTATTAATCTTATATTTATTCTCAATAATAACAAAATGAAGTAACTTTTTATGTTCTTTTTTTAAAGAGTTTTGTTTATATGTGTAACTTATTTAAATTCTGTTGTTAATCTTGAATATTAGTTTTGTTCAATGAGATATTGCACTTTTAATGTAATTTGTATTTCAAAAATGGGAGTCTTATTTTAATCTATTACACTTTTTTAAAAGTTTTATTATTTATTAATTGAATCTGAATTGCATATAAATATTTAAAATATCATACTCAGCTTACTTATTTTGTGTAATCTGCATAAAAAGCACAGAGAGTGTTGTTCTTGTAGAAAATGAATTAATTGTTTGAATCTTGCTCTACAGTAAAATTCTTTGTTTTAATTCCATTTACACTATCTTCACAACAGATTTATATATAATGAGAGGGTTTTTTTTCACTTAAGAGCCTGTGTATTTTTTATTACTGTTATATGTACTTGTATTTTTCTTTATTATATACCTTTGTAAATGTATGTGGAATTGATTAATTAAATTAAAACTTTTTCTTTTTTATTTCAGGTTAAAGAAGGCTTTTATATTTATCATGAAAAAATGGCTTGCCCTGATAAATTATGTACTTTTTATGGACAATATCATTTCCATTGTATGCAACCAAGATGTTATTATGTGACAGATCGAAGTGATATTCTTTTGTTGCATTCAAAAGACTTTCATGACAATATTGATATTCTAGATGGTTTTGTTTTCTTTGATCGAAGTGTTGATTGTCGGTTGCAGGGTTGCCATAGCAACAAAATTAATCGACATTTTCATTGTGTTCGACCAAATTGCAATTATTCATTTGTGCGTTATAGTACAATGACTGTGCATGAACAGAAACATAAAGAACAAGACGGAAATAGTAATTGTAACCCAAGCTCTCCCAAAAAGAAACATTTTACACCAGTGAATGAGGAGGGACCAGACAATTTTGTATTTGAAAGCTCTGTTATAAAATCAGTTTCTTCTGAATCATCAACATTGCCAAAGGCTACTGTTGTTAAAGCTGCAGGCACATTCTACCCACTCTCTGCATTCTCTACCAGTCAACCTTCTCAAAGTATTTCAAATTCTTTGAATTCTTCTGCTGGAACTCATCAGTATTCTAAACAATCAGATGATAAAAATAATGAAAATAATGTAAATAATGCCAAATCTGAAAGCTCTTATGTTCAAACTTCTGAAGCATCTGAACAACCTTTGAGTAAACTTCTAATGCAACCCTCACCGAATTATAGAAATAGTTTTCAAGGAACAGAAAAGCACATATTATATAGTCCTCAGCAAAGTTGTGGAAGACCATTTTGCAAGTTAAAAAAAAGAGATCATTTCCATTGCAATATTTGTAATCAAGTAAGTAACTGAAAACATACTTATTCACATTTATGAAATATTTAAAAGTGATAGTTGTTTAACAAAATTATAATTACTGTGTGACAAATGGCGCACATCTCATGGTTCATGGCTAAAATAAAATTCTATTTTCTGAGAAAAATTATATAAAAAATAAATTATAATGAATGTATTTTCCTTGTATCCAACCTTGTATTTTCCAAACATCCAGTAGCTACCTATTATTGTTTTGTCTTAAAAAATTATGTTTGAAAATCTCAGTTTCATTTTTTGTCTCATACATAAAGTGCTAATTATGATTATTGTTGTTAACTTAAATATGATGTTTATTTTTAACATACATTTATATAAAAAAAATATGTTCATGTGATATTTTAGTTAGAAAAACTTTGTTACTGTTTTCATAAATCTGAAACATGTAATGTTAAAGAAACGCTGGCTAATTCTTCAGCATGTTAACATCATTAAATTATATTAATACTATACCACAAAATGATAATGCTGCTTTTAGTAATGTAGTCTTAATTTATATTGTGCACTAAATATATGTTTCTATCTAAAAGCATTATAATTTTTCCAGTAGAAGAAAAATAAAAGGAAAAATGTTTCTAATATTTTAGGTACTATTTGAACTTTATTTTCATTTATTATCCCAAAAAACATTTTTCAAGAATAAGTCTAAAAAAAGCTCAGTAAAATTAAGTTGTTATACCTTAGCCACTTATAATTTATCCATCATGCATGTGTACACATTCTCAGAGCATAATATAATAATATGAGAAATATTAAATAAATATTGCAATCTTATTGAAAATGTGGTTGAGTGGTACTGCAAAACTTTTCCCAGTTTTGATCTGTTTTCTGCTTTTCTCATCAAAAAATATCACCGGTAATAGCAAAATATTACTTTTCATTTAAGAAACCCCAAGAAAATATAAATTTGGGAATGAATATTTTTTTGTTTCGTTTCATTCAAATATTCTTCATTCTGTCATTTTTGATATAAACAGAAAGCTTAAATAAAAGTGCTTACAATCATTAAAAACAATACATAGTTTGACATTGTAGCATATTTGGATTGTTCATATAGAGTAGCAATGGCACACTACCAATTTTCACAAAAAAAAGTGCATTCTTTTATGCCATTTTCATATGTTTCAACTAATAATATACTTATTTTTATTAAACAACATACTATATATATATAACACAGACTGGCAACATTTCTTATGAACATAATGCAGATAGATTTTCTATCTTTTCATTAATTATAAAAAAAATTCTATTTCGATTTACCCTTTGTTTCAAATGCAGAAGCTTCACCAATCTGAGCTAAAAGTTATAAGGAATCCTCCAATCTAAGCTGTGTTTCTGTTAAATATTGCTGTTTATTAAATAATTTGATGATTTGCATAATTTCAAATGAAAATTTGCTTGGAACTTTCTTTATGTTATTAGATGGGTTTGCTAAATATGAATAAAATGATGGGTATCTGTGATGAATATCCATACTAATAAAACCTAGACAACAACATGCTTTCTTTATTAGTATGTTAGAAAGACTTTGTATTCATTGCTATTGACCATTGATTGGTTATTGGTCATAAACAAAAATTCTTTTATCATTACAAACTTATATAGCCCATATCTAAATAAATATTAGAACTTCTTTCTAAATGTTACTGTGTTCTTTAGACGTAACATATTAAACCTAAAAAAGTGCCATGAACATATTTGCAGTATCATTTTTATTTATTTTATTAATTTATGTCATCTCATTTTAAAGTTTCCCTTTTCAGGCCTTTTCTAGTTTTTCTCACCTTCAACCACATGTTTTGAAGCACCCTGGTGCTCCAAATCCAATACCAGTATATCCACCTGGATATTCAAAAATTTCAACCTCTCCAAGTCCTGATGATGATGAAATGGAAACTGAAGATTTGAGTGACACAGAAGAACCATCCTCAGGAAATGGATCTTCATATGCCACATTAGATGAACCAAAAGAATCAAGTAATTTACATTTAATGTATATTTTACTCATTAATATTATATCATACTCTCTATATATTTTTTTATCAGTCCTCTTACATATGCATATTGTACAGTTTTATGTCATAGTTTTAGTCCTGAGCTAGTTTTTACTATCATTAATATAAATTTTGTGATATTTATTTTGAGTATAGGTTTTATAATCATTAATAATACAAAATTGAAAAAAAGCATAGTAATATATATATGCTTTACTTTGTAACAGCTCTTGTTTACTTTTAATAGATCACATATAAACTGTCATGACTATTCAGTAGAATTTCATGCGTTGAGTTTTAGATTTTAGTAACTTAATTACTTTTAAAATTAACACATTTTAAATTAAATAATATCACTGGAAATAAATACACAATCTTTGTAAAAATTTGCATTTAAAATATTTTAATTGTGTAATAATTTCCTATGTTCTTAAATTAAAAGTTACTCTTGGCAAATTTGAATTTTGTACATATTTGTAATAGTCTTTTAGATAACTTATTTATATATTGATTTATAAAATAATTTATTCTTTTCATTTACCCCATGAACTTTAAATATATATTTAACTTCTCTCAGAAATTCAATATGTGAAAGTATTTTCTTTTACTGTATTTACATTCTTTGTATATAAACCACATAAATTATTCTTCCTTTCTTTATGATTGCTATACTGCTTGAAATAAATGTATGATCTTAGTGTAGATATGATTCAAGATTTAAAATATTTCATTGACTTTTTCTACTTAATATTAAACTAAGAAATGTCATAATAAACTCTCAAAAGTCAATGATAATAGATGATTGTTACAAAAACTCTTTGAGTCTAAAAATGTTTAATCATTTAATAAATAGCTAGTCTGTTTTAGTCTATTGATGGCTCACCTGTTGTGAAAACTAGTATATTACTGGCTTTTAAAAATAAAAGATCTTTGAAAGGCTGGATTTGTTTCTGGAAGTTTTTGAAATGTAGAAAAAATGGAACTGCTGTTCATTCAGTCAGATAAGTTTAAAATAATATAGCTCTATTACTGTAATCTTGTATTAAATCTAAGAGAAAATTTTCTTTCTATGTCTGATCAATTAAAATCTCAATCATTAAAAAAATCTATAGTAATAAAGAAATAATAGTAATATAAAAAAATAATTAAATATTTCTTAGTTCTAATTTTTAAAAGAAGTGCTTTCTTTCTTTCTTAACATGTCTGTATTTATTTCTAAATATGACATGATTTTTTACTACATATGTTTTACTATTTTATTAGTGATAGTAAATTTTTATGTCATATTTTGGTCTGATATATATTTCTCTTTTATATCAGTAAGACCCTATTTCAAATTTCAGTATAATTTGCCAGTAAATCATTAGAATTCCATAGTTTAAATAATATTTAATGAATTTTCCTTACATTTGTTATTTTTTTCTGTGTATAATACAGATGAACAACAGGTTTCTTCTTCTCATCAGCTATTTAGTTGGCAGTGTGTCTCTTCAAGCAGTTCTCCCTTTCAACCAACAATAAAATGCAGTATTGGTGTTAGCAGTACAAACCAGAATCCTTCCAGCAGTGATGTTTTTTATGGCTCACCACCTGTGGACTTTAGTGTTATGAACGATGGATCAGAAAATAGTAATAAAATAGTTGATTTAAAACGTCAATTCCCCATAAAATTAGAAGAAAACAGTGAAGTGAAAAAAATTAAATTGGCAGCTCTGCGTATTCTGAAAGATGAGCCCATACCTGAAGGATACTCTAGATGCCGTTTTAATGAAAACTGTGGTTATCCTTTGTGTGGTTATCGTGAACACCAGACTCATTTTCATTGTATGAGAAAAGACTGTGGTTACAGTTTTTGTGACAAGACTAGATTTGTCCAGCATACAGCTAGACATGAAAGACTAGATACTTTAATGGGTGGTGATTTCAATCAATATCGAGCTAATGTGAATTGTGGTCGGCCAGAGTGTATGTATGCAAATACTCTGGGTGCTATGGCAAACAAATCTTCACATTTTCATTGTCGGAAGTGTGATTTTGTTTGTACAGACACTAATAAAGTTGTAGCTCATCGTAGGCAACATGCAAAAATGGACAGCATATATGCTGCAGGATTTGAGAAATATACTCAATTTCAAAACTGTAATATAAATAATTGTAATCATAATCAAAAACAAACTCATTATCACTGTCTTAAATGTCAACATGCTGTTTTAGGCCTTTCTCAAATGTCTTCCCATAAGTATCGCCATATGGATTGATTAATGGTGCTCTTATATACAGTAATTTGTGCCAACTACTGAAACATTGCTCTCTGTTGGCATTAAAACAATCAAAACTGTGTTTTCTGTTTAGCTTTTCATGATGTAATATTTATTGTTTTTGTCTCATTTGTCTTAGTGATACAGTTTTAATGATGTCAAACATCAATGTGATAACTTTGCCGGTGCAGAGCACTTTAATGATGTGCCTTCTGAAGCATTTTCAAATATACAAGCCATGTGAATTACGAAGAATCATTTCAAATTGTTTACTTTGTATTAAATAGCCAAAAATAATGGCTGTAAAATTATATTTTCACGATATGCTCTGTCCAGAATGTAGTAAATGAAGATTTTAAATCATGTTAAGTTAGTGTTCTTTATTGGGTGAATACAAATAAAATTTGCTCATTCTTGATAGAAAAACACCTCAAATTTATTGAAATATCCAAAATGTTATTTCATAGTTCTGTGTTAATATTTTGTGAAGGAATGAGTTTCTTAAATAAGGGTCCAATTAGTAAATGATCCCAAGTTCTGTACTCATAGCATTCCTTTTGAAATAATGTAGTGTATGGTGCAATATCAAAGATTAGTGCCAAATGTTTCTTTTTTTAATTTTTTCCCCAGAACCAATCATTTTTTTAGCTAAGTATATATACCTGCATTGTGTAGCAATCTATTTGTTTATATAATATGGTTCATTTTAATATACAATTTGAGTATTTTTAAAAAAGTATATATATTGATTTTTACTTTTAAATGTTGAATGAATGTTAAATCTTATATTTAACACATTGATATTTTACCATTCCTCCAGTATATTTTCCTTGATTTAAAAACTATAATTTATTTTAGAAATAGAGGAATAGCTGTTTTTATAGTTTTGCCCATTTCCAGATCTTGGATGTAGTTGATTTTCTTTATTTTAATGTAAGGGTATGATGCAGATTGTCTGCTCTGATAGGAAATAGAAACTGATTATGACTTTTAATGCTCATGAAATACATCTACTGTGTTATTTTTATATTTCAGTTATTTAAATTTTTTGTAAATGTTTATATTTCAATGAAATTTTTTCAGTTATATTTTACATTTATCATAAACAGGATGTTTATGACACATTAAAACTTACTTAAATTTTGTCTCATGATAGAATAAAAGTATAAATTCCAATGTACCTTGTAATTTTTCATTATCATTATTTCATTGTTATTCAGTATTTCTCTAAGTCATTCAGCATTTAGATTGTTATTGTTTTGAATTATGCTCAAAAGACTATGTTTGTATTTTTCTTTATGTGTGTAAGTGGTACAGTGAAAATACAGTAATTTAAATTTATCTTTGGAGCAATACAAGTTGTTAATTTACTATTTATTGTTAAATTTTTCCAGAATATTTTGTCAAGCATTCATATTATATTAGAATACTGTATGGAAAAGCATTTTTTTTCTACAAACTTTCCAATTCATGCTGTATTGAAAATTTCTTTCAATATTTTTTATCTTGCAATGTTCATAATAGGTATAATTTTTTATTTATTTGCTTTTAAATCTTATCAGGCACAGCAATCAAGTTTGATTGCTATATTTAGTGAAATAATATTTCATTTACAATTAATTTTTTGAAAGTTTGTATATAAATAATTTTTATCTATCACTATTTCCAGTTCAATTAAATTATTTAAAAGTATCTTTTTATAATAAATCTTCACCTTTTTTAAACAAAAAAGAGTTAAATTTTGTAAAAGTTTCTTATGCTAAGGGACAGTTTTATAGAAATTTGAAAAAAAAAAAGTGACTTCTAGAAAATGTTTATTATAAGTTTGTGCGAAGTAATCAAGCTAATTTTATTGTTGCTATTATTATTATTTTTTATTATTATGTAACAGAATAGGATGTGAATACATATTTAAAAATTTTTTTAGGAAAACAAATGGTGTTTTATCCTTAGAAGATTGCATTTTTATCAAACAATATTAATATGAATATTTTAACCATGGACCATGTGAACAAATTTAATCACTTCTTAAATTATGCATTTTTTTTTTTACTTGCTCTAAATCAGCCCAGAATTGTGGCAATTGTTATTAAAAAAGTTTCAGATTAGCATCATTTCTTATTTGGTACAAATAGAACAACACTATATAATTAATCCATTGTACATTTTTTTTTTTTTTTTTGTACATTTAAGTTTGCTGGTAGATCTTTTCCATTTCTAAATATATTTTTTTTATGATGACAGTCATGTTTAATTTTAATCTGCAAGAAACTATGTTAATAAATGGGTGATATATCACATTTTCATTGTGTGTTTTCTCTTCTTAGGATTTTTACTTATCAGGTTAATGTCACAACCTTCAGTATTATTTCTTATTTGCTTTGTGGCATTATTATCTGTCATATTTCTTTGCTGTCTTCAACTTGTAAATGTTTGTCTTCCTACATTTATGAATCCATTGTAACAGCTGAAGGCCAGGAATAATTAAATATAACTATGATCTTTTCATGTTACTTTGATGTTACTTTTATTTAAAAGTTCAAACATTTTCATTATTATATATCACATATGTTAATTTCATATTTAAAAAAAGATTATTAATCTTTTAGTTATACACATCTAAATTTTCAGTTTTCCACACTTGAAAAACATTATTTATCCTTCAACTGTGAAATAGCCACATTTCTGTATTTAATTAACAATAATGTAAAAATGCCTGCCTAGATCATTTCTAATTTTGCAGTTCAGTATAGTTGCTCTTGCAGTATTTCAATTGTTGACTCCTGTCATAATCACCTCATGTACCCTGGGTTTTTTATGGCACTGGTTGTCAAATTTCTCCCTAAAGCATTATTGCTGCAGTGACCTATTTTTGTACATATTTTAGTCCTAGTGGAGAAAGATTTAGTGCCTTTGATCCGCTGCTGACCCAAGTTTGATGTTGTCAGTCTTTTGTTGTATACTCTTGTCTGTCCTCCAAGATGGAACATCAGTGATGTGTAATAAAATATTAATCTCAGTTCGTTTAATTTTTTCCTTCATAAACATTGAATACATTCAAATATTCTTACAACCATGGAAGCTGAAAGTATTCTTTAAAATTGTAACACTTGTTAAATTACTTAAAAGCTGAAAGTTTTCTAGTAAATTGTGACACTTGTGAAAGTCACATCTGCATAATCTGCAATCATAACTCAAATATAAAAAAGGGAACTTATAAAGGACAATGACTACAAAATGGAAGTTATAAACATTTTCAAATTTTAGAAATTGATTCTTTAATTCAAAATCACACTCCTTCTGCAAGCAACAAGTTTGTAAATTTACAGATTCCATTTTAATTTTAAAACATAATTCCATCTAATATTTAAAAAGATTTAAAGAACCTTATCCACTTTAATTAGTTTCAAAATCAAATTCACTAATGTATGTATGCACATATCATTGTAAAAGCTCAAAGATTGGTAAATCCTAGCATATTTACCATAATAAGCCAATAAAAGTCTGTAAAAGGCTTCCAAGCACTTTCATTTTGAGCTTTAGGCATGGAAATTTTCTGAAAATTAGCAAAATTCATGGTAATTTATTTTGTTTTTTGTGAATGTATGCAAATTCATTTATTTTTGCTGAATTTCACACAATCATTATTTTTTAATCAGTAAGTTGTTTCTCAGAAACTGAGTGTTTATTGTTCACAAAAATTATGAAACTCTCCATAAAGTACCCAATTCCATCAATCAATCATGAATGTCACAAATTTTTACTCCTTAGGAATAAAGAAAATCTTCATTAACAATCTACCAGGGCCTGATTACCACAGGGGCACATGAGTCATGCGTCCCGACCCCACATTCTCAACAGGCTCTGAAATACATTTTTTCGACCCTCTTAAGATACAAATAAATGCAAATTTCCATTTATAGTTCACAGAAAAAATTATTTTTTACCACTCATGCAAACTAGACTATTGGCGTGCTGTTCACTAATGACATTAAATTGCAATATAAATTTTGAAATACAGCGTAGAACAGATATTACATCAAACAGGTTTCATTCCGCCCCTTAGATGAACGGTTTTACTTACTCTAAATCACATATAGTGCAGAAGATTTTACTTTCCCATAACTTCTTAAAGTATTTTTACATGTGTCTAAAATTTATTATTATTTTATATATATATAAAGTTTTAAATTTTGAACTGCACATAAAACTGCTAGTCATGTTTATAATGCAATTTTTTTGAAAAAAGGGTGTGCCCCGGGTTCCAGTTAGAGTTGATCAGACCCTGCAGTCTACCAGCAGATATAACCCAAGGTTTGCAATGTTCAACCTTTCTCCATCCACAAGACAGATATCAGCAATTAAGTTACACTTCTCTTACTAAGTCTAAAACCTGAAAGGAAATGAAACTGCACCACATTTCTTGTTAGATCTTTAATTTTTATTTTTATAGGTGCCCTTTTTATCACATTAATAAATACCAAAATTTATCACCAAATTTATTGAATCTGTATTACTGATTCACACCTCTGTGAATTTTTAAAGTACTGTCTCACTGCAGAAAAATCATGTTTGTTTACTAAATAGCATAAGTTTTATGCATAACAATATTTTAGGGAATAATAATTTTGGAGATGTTTAAGGTTTGAATATTGTGTGCTTATTATCTTCTTACATTGTTAGTTTTTTACTTTACATTTCCCCAATCAAAAGAAAAGTATTGTTGATATTTATTTGTCTAGGGATCCAATCTCTGTCCTCCAGTTTTCACAAAAATAATGAAAGAAAATTCTTACTATTGAAATTCATTTGAATTATGTTTTCTACACATAAAAGAAAAGTAATTAATTATTTAATATTATGATATCTTTTGCATATGATTAGAATATAAGAAAACCAAATTATAAACTTTGGTGAAAAAAATTATTTTAATGCACCAAAAAAAAAAACCGCAAGTTGATAGGTAGTCATTATTTATCATTGCTATGAAAGTCTAATCAACCAACTAACCTTCATGTATAAAATATTTTAGTTAATTTCTTCTTTTAGTAATCACATGTCTGTTTCACCAAACCATTCTGGTAAATCCTGGCATTTGCTGACACCTATTGTAAAAATCTGAAATGAGTGATGAGCCTGTCCACATATCAATGCACACACACACACACCCTCATTACTCTCATCTATTCATAGACCTACCTCGGCTGAAACCTAATTTTGCATGATTTTAAACTGGTATGTGAAGTTCTGATTTAGAATCAGTTTGTTTTTGTGACATTATATTTTGTATTTTCTTATTTCACCCAAGCAATTAAGTGATATGCTGAAAAAGTTTTTATCTCCTTTAAAGTGAATAAGTCAATAAAGAGAAGGATAAGAACTTCTATTTAACGAAGTGAGAGATACAATTCATTGTTAAATGAAGGGACAGAACTAAAAGTGTCAAAGGAAACAAACATTTTTTAGAGACATTCGAATGCTATGATATTCTCAAAATAGGAGATGAAGAGAAATTTAGAAAAAAACCTGTACTTTGTTACTTTTGATGGTTCATTATCATGTATGAATCCATCATTGTTGGCTATTCTAGAAAAAAGAAACTATTTATGGAACTGAATTGTAAGTATAATAATAATCTGGTAAGTAATCTAATCCTGGTTGTGATATTAAATTTATTTTAATGTTTGAAGATCACTTTAAAAAATTTATTCTGCTTCAATCTTTGAACTGTGAAAAACCTAATGAAGAAGCATATCATGCTCTGAATATTTAAAAAACTTTTTGGAGCATGCCAAGCATTCTCCACTTAGACGACTGGAGAGAATTTTGTTACCTAATTATAAAAAGTTTATGTGAAATGTAGAGTGAAAAATAGTTCATAGAAAATTGAAACACTGTAAGTCACAAAGTACAGTCAAGCAGGCAAAGGGAGATGTTGAGAACATGTTGGTAATATGGATATAACAAAAAACATAAAGTGTTTCAAGAGGTTAAAATTTGTACAAGCGATGAAAACAACATATCAGGAGGTAATCAAATTTTTATCCTATGAAGCTATGAAACTTGGAATTATCAACTTCATTTTTGTGTAAAATTTAAATATAAGTAATAAATGCATGGATAATATAGAATATGAAGATGCTGACCATGAACCAGATCATTATTCTGAATTACAAGTGAAACAGGTACTTATGTAAAATTGGATGTGATACTGAATTTCCAAATGAAAAAATTGACCCTTAACTATTCTCTGAAACCCTTAATAGAATAACTATCAGCAGAGTTCAGAAAGTGAGTCTTCTGAGGCCTCCAGAGAAGGACTTGGGAAAAAGTGAAAGTAACATGTTTGAAATTACTTCTGAAACAAAACATTGGAATAAAAGAAACAGATATTGGCAAAGCAAAAAATTGATCCAATGTCTATAATAGCTATTATCAGAGACATTAAAGATAAAGAATTTTATAAATTTGGTACTAAGTTGATAAACTAAAAGTGTTGTATAAATGAAGCCATTTTAAAAAATGTTGAGAAAATTTTTAAACACAAAGAAGTTGATATATGAAAACAAGTATATGGGAAATCAAATCACAATACAGTAAATTCTGTCTATGATGGAATCCACTGGAACCAGGGAACCGGGAAAATTTTCCACTGAATACAAAACAGAAAAAATGCACCGGTCATATATTTTATGTGTTCACAACCTTTATTTCTGTTCTTTAAACTGAAAATATTAATGAAATTTATTTTATTTTTTTATTTATTGATTTTAAAAATTTTGAAAACCATTATATTGTTCAAATAATAATTTTTTCAATACCAAAAATAGTATCAATACAAAACTATTTCAGTTCTGACATTTAATGAAAAACATTTACTTTAACAAATACAGTACATATCTCATATTTCCCATAGTAGTTTAAAGAGTCAAAAGATAATCTTTTATCAACATTTGGTTTCCAGTTTATACAGTATTCTTCGGTAGCTCATTGTAAGTTTATTGTTATTGGTATCATTTTGCCATTTCTTTGAATAAATTTTTTTTTATGTACTTAATGCTTCTCAAGGCATCCTGATATGTTTGAATTCCACCGCTGTCTTCAATATTGTCATAATAGTGTTTGTCTTCATTTTCAGTATCACTTTTTACATCGTGATGTTGATCAGGAATGTAGTGGAGGGTATATACGATATACCTTCTGAAGAACTCTGTATACCCACTATAGCACCAGCATGTACTCTCTGGTGTATATCCTCTGCCTACTGTGCAGACCCTCTGGGTTTTTTATGACTATATCGCTGACGTAAATATCCTCAGAAGGGCTTCGATACTGCACACTGCATTGTCAGCTGATACATAATCTACTTCATTAAACTTTTTATAGCTAGGTGCACATTTTAAGTCATTTATTAGACTGTGCAAATTATTTTTTCCAAGCTATTCAACTGATTCTTGGTCATTTTTTGAAGAAAAAATTACAAATGCATCTTTTCTAAAACAAAGGCAATTTTTACCATCAACATTTATGAGCAAAATTTGATAGCATCTAAAACACTGTTTTGTTTGTCATTATCATCTAAAGACGCAATAATTGATCATATCAAATTTTTGTTGTTGTATGTGTCTATTTTTGTATCTTCTTGATCCATAGGTTTTGTCAGTGCATTAAAATTTGCCATAACTTTATATTTAACAGTTGATGTCGGCATGATAAGCTGTATTATCGAATAACAATTTTTTTCTGTTTTCTTTCATCACTCGGTTATTGAATTCTGTCTGACACTCCTCCATTGCCACTCTCTCTCCGGTTGACATCCAAGATTTTTCTGAACTTCCAAGTCACAGGCAGTTTATCAATATTCACATTCTTGAAACAACATTTGTTTTTTCCACTCCCAATCATTGATGGTTTTCTAAACTGCCCTCCAAATTAGCACAGAGTAAAACAGGATACACTCTTTGGAGTTTTTACCATTGTGGCATTCACTTTATCCTTTTGCAAAAGACTTAAGATTATTTATCATGTGTTCCCAACTATCTCATCGCAATATTATTTATCGTTTGATTGATATTTTTTAATCAGTAGATAAAATTTTACCTTCCTTTCCTGAACTTTATTATCTGGGATGGTTTTTGAATCACCACAAACTTGCTTCATGGCAGTTATATACCATTGTATACGATACCATTGTATATGCAGTTATATGATGTACCTTTGTTTATGCAGTTATACATACACAATGACAGAGTTTACTAACCCCGTGATTTCTTAGTGTATGTCACATCAATTTAATCCTTCGCCTCTGCTCAAAAACAAGCGTGCCCCAAGCAGAATGTAAAGGATTGTTACCTCCTCTGCCTCCCCTTTCAACTTAGACAAAAAATCACCAAATTGCTGATTCGCATATCTGGAATTTGAAGTCTGAAATAAGCAAAAATGTAATAGTCTTCCTATAATGCAATACAATGTGAAAAATATATCGTTAATGAATAGATTTTTGTATCACTTTTTTGAACAATTATTTTGATAAATGTAAAAAATAAATCAGTATTTTCTTTTTTTCAGAGGAAAACACTTTGCTTATTATCAAAAACTATCAAATTCGATTTAAAGGACTTTAAGTTAGTAAAATTTCAAAGACTTTCTATTAAAGAAATTTGTTTAACTATTAAAGAAATTTGTTTAACAAGGCAGATCTTTCTGACAGATTCTCAATATCACTTTTTATACATAAAAGAATAAAATTTGCAATCATGACTGTTTGAGTGATTTAGAATCGAATAGCGTTTTTTGTTCTGTTATAATTTTATCAGATCTTGAGATAAAATTAATTACTCTCTGATGATACTTCTTTTCTTGATTGTCTGGACTTGAAAATCGGTTGAAAATAGCAATTCTGAAGGATCTTTCATTTTTATAAAAGAATACGAAACACCACTTAATTTACATGCACTACCTGAATAATAATGCCTGCAAATCTTATGTTTACGAATAAAAATATGGCAGAGAATGTATCAAGAGATTGCCATTTTGGATTTGAATTTAACTTTAAAGCATAACATATTGTTCTTTAAAAAATACATATCATAAATGTGCATTTTAGTAGTAATAATAAATTTTATATTCAAATTTATGTGGAGACTAATGGAATAAAAAAGCATTTCTTGAAAATTTATATGGTTTTTGGATTTTTGAATTACTTTATTAATCTATTAAGAAATTTAATTAAAATATTCAGCTTGAGTATTTGACATTTATATTTCAAAGTATCACAAACCACATACTTTTCATATTTAAAATATCCTTTTTTCTGCCTTATGCAAAAGTTTGGTTTCAGTGGGACCATAAAAACCTTTCTGTTTCCGCGTTACGCAGATTCTGGCTTATGTAACAGTAGGTAATGTATGTTATTTTTTATGAATTTGCTGGGACTTCAAAAATTTTCTTCGTCAGACGTGTTTCTTGCTTACACAGAGTCCATCTTAGACAGAATTTACTGTATTTAAAATACATGAACATGGTATGATCCATGCACTTGTTCTGACTTCAATCCAATTCCCTATCTTTTATCTGGTACCTCTCCCTACAGTCCAGTTTTGGTGTGCTTGTTTGGAATTTTTGTTATGGCTGATTATCTGTGCAAGGAATATAGGTTAAGAGGGGAAATGCCCTCCATGAACCTAACCTGTATTTCTCTAATCAAGATTCGAGGACAATTCTGGGTGGTTAGGCTGACAAGCATGACATGTGTTCAAACCTACTTCCTCACATCTACCAGGTTTTTGAATAGAACCTTTCAGCCAATGGTGAAGATAAGTCCAGTCTTGGGTAACAAACATTTCAATTTGTATAACTCTCACTTTCACAAAAATATATACACATGTTTAGAAGCCTGTGTATGGTATTTTTTGTGACAAGTGACACTTGGAACAAATACTAATTGAATATTTTCTAAACTTAAGCTAACATTTAAATGTCTTTTGGCCATTTTTAAAGTTAATTCTTCTGTTTACATTTATTTTCTTGGAAATATTAGCTTGTAATACAGTTATCAATATTTTATCTGAATGTGTTTATGATGCAAAAACTAAAATTTTTCTACATTTTCTGTTGTATTTATACTTTCTTTTTTTAATAATACTTTTGCAGATAAACTCAAAATAATTTAGTGCAATTTGCTCAAATAAAAATAGTAAAGTTTTGCAAAAAATACCTTTATAGTTATGATGTTAAATATTTTTAAAATTTTGATTTAACATTCAAGAAACCCCATGGGACCAGAAAGGTTAGAAATGGCAAAAATTGACTGATTCAGAAGTCTGTAATTAATCTAGATTGACTTATTTTTGTATTTATTTATTTATGTTTCAAAGAAATAAAAAATATTTGTTACATTGGAAAAAACAATAACAAAATACAGGTAAAGTTCTTTAATCCGCACAAGTTGGGACCAAAGGTTGTGCAGATTATGGAATATTGCGGATTATAGAGTATTATGGATTATATGTAATTTTCTTATTTCTGGACACTATTTTAAATATGATATATAATAATTAATTTAATATGCTTTCTCAAAAAATGTATTTTTCAAATTCTTGTATTAAAAAATTGATTCTATTCACTTTTATATTTAAATTTTTCAGATATTTCTTTTAAAAAATCATTTTTGGATCAAGAATTTGTAAATTTGTTTAATTGTTTACATTCATTAAGCAATGCGAATTATAGAAAATTGTGGATTATGGGAGTGCGGATTATAGATCCTTGACTGTATTTATTATTGTACAACAAAATATTTATTATTGTACAACAAAATCAATCTTGCAAAGCTAGTTATGCCATGATTTTGAAGTCCAGTTGAGTCGACTTTTCTTCTTTATGCTGCTTATTACATTGTTTCTCAATTATACTGGAAGCAAACAACAACAAAAATAAATAAAAATATAATACAAAAAATTATAACGCAGACAAAATATATAATACAAAAATATTATTAAAAAAAATATTTCCATTAAAATGTTTTCATATTTTTTGTTATGACTTGACAAAAATAATTTTTGTTTGTTTTTCAGGTATATTTTGTAGAGAATTTTATTTCCATTATTTTAAAAAAGAAACATGCAAATCCATTAACTTGTTCAAATGTCATTGTGGCAAAACCATTGAAAAATAGTGTTTTGAGATAATTGAATTTAAAGTATAATACTACCTTATATGTTTCCTTCCCAGGTAACGCTACACCGATCTGCACAACTCACTGTTTATGGCTTATACGACCATAAATGTAGAAATTTTTCTGTTGGATCAACAGTACCGTCAACTGGGGTAATTTTGGCCCAAGAGAGAAAAAGATTAAATCTGCAATATTTTCTACATTGCTTGAGTTATCAACAAAGTTTTGGTCTCAAAATATAGGCAGTAGCATTAGCTTGAGACTGGCAGCTTATAGGTTTTTTTTTTAATTAATTCGCCAAGTTTCCACCATGGCAGCACTAGTCAAACAAAAACGTGTGAAGACGTTGAGAATTTTAGCTCTTACAACTTTTGTCTGCCAAGCTGTAAATTATTTCATTTGGACCTTGTTAAGTACGTGTTATTATAACCTCATTAGTGTAGATCAAGGTCTAATGTAGGATTATGCGTTGTTTTTCTTGAGATAAAAAAGAAAAGTATTTTTCTAAGTTGGTGTAACTTTAGTCCAACGTTTGGGGTAACATTGGCCCAACCAATTATCATTTAAATTTTTGTATATACTTCCTGTCAATGCATAAAAAAAGTTATATTTGAAGGGGAGCTTTTTCTTATTTTGTTGAATTTAAACATTGATGTTTTTGAGGTAATGTTTTTGTTTATTTTTGGAATACCTATGAAAATAGACATTCATGCTTATACAAACAATAATTTTGTTGAAAATTCATCCAGTGTATTGGTTCCAACTGAACCAAACAAGAAAGTTATTGACAAAGATGACTGTAACGTTGGAAATTTTGTACTTATGCTGTTTAATGGCAATAATCCTGGAAGTCTTACTTTGAAATCAAAGGAGGGTTGTGTTGTGGACTACATGGAAAAGAAGTTAAAAGTGTTGGCATTGACCACAGCAACCGGACTCGATGATGTATGAATCGGACGATATTCTTGTAAAAATTAGTCCATCTAAAATTCTGTCTAAGAGAAACCAGTATTCAGTTCCAGACCTGGACAATCCATGCTAAGCAATATTTATGAGTTTTGTAATAATTTTTTTATTAAAATAAAGCTCCAAGTCAAAAGAGTAGAATAATTCATTTCATTTGTATTTGGAATTGCATTCAGCTTTATTTCAGTGTAGTACAATTTAAGAAGAACAACGGTTGATGTTTTAATAAATTTTCAAGTTATTAAAGAAAATTAAAACTGTATTATTGAACTGTAAAATTGTATTTTTGTAAAATTATTTTCATTATTCAAAATATTAGAATACTAAAATAAGTGGTTAAAAAATTAGAATATTTATGAATTTTCCAGATTGGTTCAGAAGGTTGCATAAATTAAGCATAAAATTAGCTTCTGCAGGACTTCTACTTAAGTTATGAAAGCATTTTGCATCATCATTGTTTTTATTTTGTGTGAAACATGGATCGTTCATCCGACAAAACTGAGTTCACAAAGCATCATATTATTGATTTGCATAAAAAAAAAGTCGTAATCCACAATATATCGCCAGCAACTTAAAATGATCTCAACCAAGTGTTAGTAGAACAATAAAGCAGTATTTTAATGATGGACATTTTGAAAACAAGCATCTGAATAGCGGCCAAAGACAAAAACTACTCAGAGAGATGATAAAAAGCTAAAGAGTATTGCTAAAAAAAAGTTTTAGAAGTGTAAGATATTTGCATCGAAAGTGGAAACAACACGTGGTTGATATGAGTAAATCTATAATACTAAGACGTCTACATAAACTTGGATTTTAATCTCGTGTACCAAAGATAACGAGGCTACCGACCAACAACTGCTACGTCAAGCTTATTATTAGTCTATAGTTTTCAGTTATTGGCAATTGTTGTGTGTTTCATAAGCCTTTTTCAAATTTGGAGAATGTTCTGCAATTGGGTTATTTCGATAAAAGTTACTTTTATTTTCTAAACATTATTTAACTTTTATACAGTTACAATTGTACACTGTTTTCTCATTTGATGCCAATCATGGCTTGCGGAAAGTTATCCATTTTACCCGTGCGAAGAACGGGTGTAAGATAATAAATGTTTAATTGAGCATACCACGTACTATTTGTAAATATTTTATATTTTATTCCAATTTTTGAAGTTTCTTCTATACTTTGTATGCTTTCTGCAATGTTATTCATCTGTGCGAAGTGCAGGTATCCCATGAAAACTATTTTTCCCGGATATGACACAATGACCGACATATTTCTAGATTTAAAAAAAGAAACCCTCATGACTATTAAACGGAAAAGGGAAAGAGCGAAGTAATGCAAAAAAAGGTTTTTATGGGCTCTGGATGTTTGGAAAAAGATATTGTTTAGTGATGTGAGTGTGTTTTACATAATATGGTGATAAAGGTGTTCGTGTATGGCGAATGAAGTATATGACAAGGACTAAATGAAACGATCAGTGAAATTTGCAGCCAGTGTCATAGTATGGGCTTGCAGGACTGCAGATGGTCCTGGAAGGCTATATATCGTTAACGGAAGAATTAGTTCTGAGATATAGCATGAAATCCTTGAGCATTTCATGATACCATCGTCAGAAAATCTGTGTAGTGACGATTTTATTTAGCACCTTCACATAGATCAGTGTCCACCAAGAACTGGTTTAGCCAACACCAAATTAATGTACTTCCATGGCCGGCTAATTCACTGGATTTAAATCCAATAGAGAATTTGTGGGGAATAATGAAGAAAGACTCCAAAATATTGCACCAAAAAACAAAGTTGATCTTCCTTCCAGCATAAAGTCGACATGGTCATATCTGGGCAGAAAACAGTGTGAACCACTTGTTTGGCAAAGTGAGTTCGTGCTGTTATAAAATGTAAAGATGGTGCTACAAAATATTAAAGAATTATTTTTTCTATTTTAGGGTTTTGTTCATCTGACGAAACTCTGTTCGTCTCGCTCCTCTGTCTGTCTGTCCGTCACAGAGCTTGTTCTCAGAAACTATATATGTTAGAGACTTTAAATTTTGCAAAATTATAGCTAAACACTTGCGATCAAATGACAAATCATAAAATTTTGAAAAAATCTTATATTTAACCCCCTGGGCTCTTACTTGTGTATTTTAAGCTTTTCTTTCTAACTCAGCTCCTAATTAAGTGGAAGACTTAAAATTTTGCATAATTATCGCTAAACACTTGCGATCAAACGACAAATCATAAAATTTCGAAAAGATCTTATATTTAACCCTCTGGGCAACTAACTTGTGTATTTTAAGCTTTTCTTTCTAACTCAGCCCCTAATTAAGTTGAAGACTTAAAATTTTGCATAATTATCGCTAAACACTTGCGATCGCACGACAAATCATAAAAATTTCAAAAAGTCTTATATTTACCCTTCTGGTCTCTAATTTGTGTATTTTAAGTAATTTTTCTAACTCAGGCCCTAATTAAGTTGGGGACATGAAATTTTGCATACTTATAGCAGAACACTTGCGATCACGAAAATTAATAAAATTTTCAAAAAGTCTTATATTATTTACCCCTCTGTGCTCTAACTTGTGTATTTTAAGCAATTTTTTATCCTCCCCCCCTTTTCACCTGGGGGGGGGGCACTTTTTAAACTTTTGCCGACACCCCTTTGACCACTCTTTCATATTATGCACCATAGACTTACATATTTTAGTTCCATTTTTTACCGCCAGGGGGCACCTACCTATCTCAGATGCTATGGACCCGATTCCCTCGACTAATATATCTACGGATAGGTTGTAAAATGGAGTTTCATTCGGATAGAGGTTTGTGTAGAATAGAGTGTGCCCCCTGGTTGCGAAATGTGAAACTAACAGATTTTGCAAAAGGTTAAAGTGTTTTGAAAGGAATATTAAACGAAACCCTTTGTGCGATCTGTGATCACACTTACCCACTTGTTTTAAACACATGTTATTTACAATGCATTATTCTAATAATTTGAACCAGGTAAATGGTCATTCTAATATTTTGATTTTTTCCAAGTGTGAATAATTATTTTATTTCTTGTAATATTTTCTTTAATTTTTATGCTAAATAATTCTACAAACCATGAAGATTCTGACACTATTAAGTATTTATCTTGTATTACTTTTTGTATAAGTGATACATAAAAAAACCTTTTTTCACAATTCCTTTTTTTTCTATTATTCTAATTTTTTGACTTGGAGCTGTATGTGCTAATTTACATGTTTACACTTTTTACCCTCTTTCTTCCGTCTTTTTCAATAGGGTAACGTTTGTCCATATCATGTTGTAGGCCCTATAACATTTGTTTTAACACATGGGCCAATGTTACCCCAATTCAAGGTAACATTAACCCAAAACTTTCAAATGCACTTTTTGGTTAAAAAAAAAAAAAAAAATTCAATTGCGACAAATTTATGATAATGGTGTGGTTCCATATGTTCTTAGCAAATAAAAAATTAACATGTTATTCATTTTTTAAATAAAATAAGAGAATGGAGAGGCTGAACATGCCATGAAACAGAGAAATTTGGACCAAAGTTAGCCTAGTTGACAGTACGACATTTTTAAAACTTCAAACATTATAAACATAAGAATAATAATACATGTATTTTTACATCACTTTAAACCTTTCTGGTCCCTTTAACACTTTGTGGACCTGTGATGAGTATGTTTACGTTTAGCGGGTGTTCCTTTGAAACCTTTAGCGACAAGGCTGTTGTCTTGAATGATCCACAGGAAATAACAAGAGTCATGTCAGAACAATATGTTTAGAAGAGATCTCAGCATGAAGAAATATTAGAGTCGAGTTACGAAAGTTTTTGGAATTGCAAAAAGTATTGAGTAAATCTGGAAAAGGATGAAAGCAGTGGCTATTAAAATCCATCCCATTCCAGCACACGTTTCTCTGTAACTGATAGTTCACATTGGATAGTTGCAATGATAGCTGCAACTGATAAATTAATATGTTCCAGGGTGCCAGTTACTTTATAGCTCTGGCATTTACCATTATCCATTAGTCCAAAACGCAACAATATATCAGAAGTAATAAGCATCTTGCAAAATAAATGTGAAACATGCATATCTTCCTCCCTCTTAACAACTCATGCATGCATTAGACTATTGAGAGGATGTCACCGTGTCAGTTATAATATTGACTACTGCTGTTTAGTTAATGATTTCATTCTCCCTTATTTGTACCCAGGGCCCAGCAGACCTTCGTTGTAAGAATGTTGTAATATACAAGGTGGCCATAATTAAACTGACAGTACTCAGAGTGTTCTGTAGCGCGATCTAATTGCGAGAATGTGCCAAATTTTGTAGGAAGATTAAACAAGACGGGGGACGAAGGATTCCGCGAAAAAAACTTTCGTTCCAAAAATCACCGCCAGGGGAATATGTGGCACTGTGTATTCGAAAAAGATAGTTTCAAAAAAGAAGAATCAATACTGAAATAAAATTACCGTTTATTTAGCACATCCAACTCAGGTTTGATGTGGCCGCCGTTTTTGTGGATCACATATTGCATCCTGTGCACAGCATTTACAACAGCAGAGAATAACATGTCTGCAGGAATCTCCTGTACAGTTCGCGATATGTTATCCTTCAACGTAGCCAGGTCCTGGACACCTCCGTGATAGACCTTGGACTTTAGGTAACCCCATAGCCAAAAGTCGCAGGGTGTAAGATCAAGGGGCCGAGGTGACCATGCAGTTGGAAAACAGCGGCTAATGACTCTTTCTGTTGTGAATTTCTGTCGTAGCAGCTGCTGTACCGGCAAAGCAATATGTGGAGGTGCTCCATCTTGCATCAAAATGATTTTCTCCAGGCACCGTCTTTGATGAAGTGCCGGAATAACAAAGTTTAGCATTTGGCGATACTTGTCTCTGGTAACAGAACAAGTTACAGGTCCTGTCAGAGTAATGTTCTCATAGAAGAATGGATCTATGATCATATCTGCTGTGAAACCACACCAAACAGTTATCTTTTGTGAATGCAAAAGAATTTCTTTGAATGCTCTTGTTGACTTGTTATCCTGAATTCGGCAGTTCTGGGTATTTACAGTTCCATTCAGATAAAAGTGGGCCTCGTCTCCCCATAAGATTTTCCAGGGTCGGCAATCATCCAACTGCATTCTGGCAAGAAAAGTGAGAGCAAAAGTCTATCGCTTATCGTGGTCAGTGTGACGTAACTCTTGTACACGGCTGATCTTGCACGGATAGAAGTGGATAATCTTTCATAGGATTTTTCATACCGTACAATAAGGCATATCCAGATTTCGAGCTATCCCACGAGCACTGGAAGTGGTAGCAATATTGTCTGGTGCTCTGTCGACAATCGCCGTTGCCATTTCTTTGATACCCTGTGATACGGGTTTTCGTCCTCTGTGTGACTGAGCATTTAGAGAACCTGTTTTCTCAAACTTCTCAACCATTGCTTTTAAACCATTAACTGACAAAGGACCGTTACATTTATGCACATTTTTGTGGTTTCTAAAAGCACGAAGAGCGTCTGGCACATTGCACTGGTTGAGGTAAAAGAATTTGACTAGTGGAGCTCGTTCGACTAAAGAAGGAGACATTATGAAAGATAACTTTCATTGAAATTGCTTCTAACAGTAGCACATTGCCTTTTAAAGCCGAACAAGCTGGCACTGGGCCAAAAGATGTAACGTGAAATTTGAATAAAGAACTTCTGCTGCTGCTGTTGCTTTCTTTGGGGCGTAAGGGACGTAAGTGAAATTGCAGATAAAGAAACTTTAGTAGTGTTTATGTAAATTTTTAGCTTTTTATAAACTGTTGCCATTTTGAGCTTGGATTAAATTGCTAAATTTGTTAAATAAACGGTAATTTTATTTCAGTATTGATTCTTCTTTTTTGAAACTTCCTTTTTCGAATACACAGTTCCACATATTCCCCTGGCGGTGATTTTTGGAACTAAATTTTTTTCGCTGAATCCTTCATCCCCACGTTTTGTTTAATCTTCCTACAAAATTTGGCGCCATACTCGCAATTAGATCGTGCAACAGAACACTCTGAGTACCATCAGTTTAATTATGGCCACCTTGTACACTCTGAACTTTATTATGCAACCACATAATTACTCCGGAAGAGTAACACAGATTGTAGAACAGCTAACATTAACAAGATATTTGTAGATATGAGAATACGATTAACAGAATATACTAGCTCTTTGATTGCAGTACCTAAAGCCAAGGCATCAGCGGTGATGATAGCGTTCACAATATGCAGCCTGTAACCAAATTAGATGGTGAACGAGCAGATTAAAGCCGCTTTCAGATCAGAAGGTTTAGAGATGTCAGTCGCTATAATGCAATAAGTTTACTGAAACTGGTGGAGAATTTAAGAAAAGTAAGAACCAATCAAATTGGGAGGATAGACCCGATAGGTAATAATGAGAGTGAGAGGGAAGTTAAAGCATATTCCATGCTTTAGGTTGCATCCAGTCTTGTGGGTCATATCTGTAGTAAGTGTAATAAGTAGGAGGCTTTTCTTGAGAGAATGGACTTACCCACGCATAGGCGTAACCAGCGGGCACCCCCCCCCCCCCCCCCCGCTTGCGCAGACTCAAGCACAATTATTTAAAAAAATCGAAGTCTACAAAAGAAATATGAAGTGAAAGCAGAGTTCAATTAGTTTAGTTCAGATAACTAACAGCTTAAGTTTTGAGCTGTGATTAAAAAAAAAAAAAAAATCCACGTTCTTTTTTTTAAAATTATGTTCTTTATCTTTTTTTAAAACTAGAATATTTACAAGAATCTGTATTAGTCGTAGTAAGCAAAAAAGCAGATTTTATAATCCCACTTTGACGTCTTTTTTTGTGGGAGATTTTTTTTCTATTGCATATTTCTGCAATTTCATGAGAAATTAACGCAAGTTCATGACGAGGATAGAAGTAGAAATTATTTGTCTCTTTGATTTCGCAGTCTAAACCCTAGAATGAAGCAAAAAAAATTTTGAAAGGGAATGCAGATGTGAAACAGTAATTGTAAAATGCAATTAGCCGGGGGAAAGGTGGGGGGGGCACAGACCCTGCCTCCTTTGAAAATGAGAAATAATAACACAGAAAATTAAAATTATTCTGAAGTTGGTTGGTTGGTTGAATTTCGTGTTTCACGGCCATATTTTGACATTCGTAAAAGGAATATGATAGCAGTCTTTCAATACAGTAATTTTTTCCTCTGAAAATTTTAACGCGATTTTTGGAATTTCTTCTCGTTCCGCGGAGTTCTTTTGAAACTATAGGAAAGGGACCCGGTTTCAATGTTTTAGCCCAGTGCTTTAAATTTTGATGAAATTCGCGACTTTATCCTGCGATCATTACATGATATTTACAATTTTTCCCAAAATCATTTGACGAAATTCACGTCTTTCTACGCGATTTTTGTCGAAATTCGCACTTTTCAACACTAACCTTTGACGTAATTCGTGTTTTTCACCGCAATCCTTTGATGAAATTCGCATTTTTTACCGCGATATTTTGACGAAATCGGGATGTCTTTAGCACGATCCTTCGATGAAATTCGTGTTTTCTTTACACGATCTTTTGACAAAATTCGCTTTTTCTTTTCGTGATCTTTTGACGAAATTTGCATTTTCTTTCTACGATCCTTTGACGAAATTTTCTTTTTCACCGAGATCCTTTGACGAATTCTTTTTTTTTTTTTTTTGGCGACCTATTCACGAAATTGATTTTTTTTTTTTTTTTTACAGGGATCATTTGTCGAAATTCGCGATAGTTTTGCGCTACCGATCGAGAAAATTCTCGATATCTTTCCGTACCAATTAACAAAATCCTCTGCTCTTTTCCGCGACTTTTTGAGGAAATTTTCAACATTTTCTCGTCAATCATTTATCGAAATTCTTGATTTTTTTGCGCAATCTTTGACGAAATTCGCGATTTCTTTCTGCACTCTTATTGAAATTCACGATATTTTTCACGCTCGTTTAAAGAAATTCTTAAATTTTACCGGGATCGAGTCACGAATTGATTTTAAGAAGTTCCACAAAAGAAATAAAAATCGTTGACTTAATTTTTTTTTTAAATACTCACTGAAGAATCACAGATCTGTGAAAGAATTTTAAGGGCGTAAATACTGCACAGCATTTTTTAATTATACGGATCTTTCCTTTTCTGTGCACAAATCACGCAATCCCGCACGTTATTTCAAACTCTGCCCCTCAAAGAAAACTTCATAACTATTGGAGTTTCGCGTGTTGCTTTTTTTAAAAGAACATAGAATAAAAGAAATCTAGGATTGGGTGTGGGGGGGCAGCATTTGGCAACGTACCCCCGACCAAGCTACGACCACTTCCGTCTCGAAACAAACGAATCCTGAATTATCGGGGTTTTTTCCGAGCCAAATTAAATTTTCAGCTTTCTTATGAGAACTGATTTGACATTCTTTCAATTTGATTTTAATTACGGCAATTGCAAAAATTAGCGGAGGGTTTTTTATGTTTAAAAAAAAGTCAAAAACTCGCCTCAAAGTGCAAAAAACCCCGTTATAAATCGCATTAAAAATTCGGAAAAGATTAAAGGACAGCAGGGAATGAAATTAACTAATTGGGTAAAATATTTAAACCGGATTTCTTTTAGTAATGCGAAAAAAAACCTCTAAAAATAACATTAAAAAATTGTTACAAATTGAAAAATCGCTCTAAGAATCTCGAAAAAACTTTATTGAAAAGAAGACAAAGTTTACTGGATAAAATATATAAATCGGATTCTTTTTTACTAATTTGAAAAAATTCGCATAAAAAATTAATTAAAAAATTCCAGAAATTGTCTTCGATATGCATGACTTCAGGCAAACAGGTACTTTCCTGTCAAATCTTGCGGCTGTGAGGACTGCATTGTCTTTTCAGAGTTCAGCGCTCGCGCGTATACACACACACGGAGACAGACAAGCACCTATCTTTAATATTACAGTCGCATCATGATTATATAATTTTTATCATCTTGATAAAATTTAGTGTATTGCTTTACCTAATACATTGGACACATTCTGAGGTAAAAACATGAATTATTAATGAATATTGTAATTATTTATAATATTACAATAATTATTTATATGCACTTTCCTCCAAAATTTCTCGGTTCTGCCCCGGTGATCACTAAGAAGTCATGGAGTCACATTCTGAAAAACTTTCGTGGGTATGTACTTGTGTACAGCATGTATTATCTGAAATTTATCATCCGACAAAATTTCATCTACAAGACTTTGACATAGATAATGCTAGGTTTACGTCTCATGCAATGCCCCTGTGCCTATAAAAGTTTCCAGCAAGATTAAAGTCGTTTTTTAATCTTTGTAAGAAGTTAGGGTGCCAAAAAGTTTTACACTTGGGACCACACTTAGTCACTGTCTTATTTCACTGCTGCAAGGAGATTTACATAGTTTTTTTTTTACCATTAGATTTAGTTTTGATGTTTTGAACCCCTTCTCACACCCCCTCACGCAAACAAAAATCGCGTTTGTGCCCTTTTTAAAAGAAATAACACACAATTATGAATTCTAAGAGGAAAACCTGTCTAAAATGGAAATTAGGTCGGTTTAATGGGGTTCCGCTGTAGCAGGTTTTACTATATAAGATACTGTTTGTATCCAACATGTTCTGGTTAAAAAGTCTGGGCACCCTCCCCCCCCCCCCCCCGTTCAAAAGGCTGGTTACGCCTATGCCCACGAGTGGTAACAGCCACGCCTCTGCGGGTATATACCTTCTAAAAAGACTTTATTGGACGAAAGGGAAGCAGTGTTAAAATGTTCTTCATGCCTATTGGTGTTTTTCTTCTTTATACGCGCAGCTGACGTGATATGGGTAAAGTCCATATAAGTTGCCTTTTTATTGAGTTGAGAAGTGTTCCATTGCGGCAACCAAGTTACGTAGTGATAGGTGTTTTATCCAGAAACTGGAGGCCAGATTAATAGCTTTGTCAGCAATCTAGAGGAAATTATAATGTTTCCGTAGAATCAAAATTTGGCACTCACTAAGGCAGACCCAGAGCTATATGCACAGTCCTCGTTTGAAGCAGTACTGAGGACTGCAGCACGATAATCAGAAGGATGAGGACAATAGAGAGTCCTTAGGTGAGAAGATCTGCGTCGTATCGATTATTGGCCAAAGCCTTACGGATGTTGACTTTTTTGAAGGCCTTCTGGTCAACATGTTTCCGGAAGCCTCCTTGTCTTGATAAAAAAAAAAAAAAAATACAGGAACTTGATTTATTTTGCCTATTCAACTAGGCCACTGTTGATACTAAATTCATGTCTTCAATCTAATCTACGAGAGAGTTTTATTGCATGAAACTTGGCCAATCAAATTGAGTTTCCAATACTCGTATCACTAAGGGTATAGACATAATGGTAGCTGTAGTTTTGTTCTGCAGGTCTCCAGGAATTTACAGGTACAGTAGGTGAATATGTTATCGACGTAAACAAGGAATTTAATCTCGAGGCCGAGAACTTCGAAAAGATTCGCCAAAAATACCGAAAAGCAATAAGGTTCAGGTCTGCCCTTGATCCACGTCCTTACAAGTGGAATGGTCTTAAGAGAGGAACCGTAAAGCAAAATATCTTATTTCATGAGCTGAGTGTGAGAGTCAAGTGCATTGAATCCCAAATATTCTGCTTAGAATGTTTTATTACTTACCGGAGTTTTGCAGCCATTCTTTTATATTTACACCAATAATCAGTGGCCAATTGACGAATTGGGAAGTTGCAGTCAGCTGACGACCTTCTCATCCGCCTATCACAACTGCCCGGTTGGCTTACAGCAACACCCACAATCCTCTCAGCTACCAATCACAAATGCATTCCAACGGTTGTTTGACCTCAAACGGTTGATTTGTAACATCATTTACAAGTACACTATAGCCTTCTTTGATAAAATTTCTTTTGATTAGCTAAGTTACTGCACCAAGAGGTTCCCTACGAAATGTAGCATCTGTGAAGAGGCTTTCTCTAGAAACAGTTTCTGGTGATGGACCTTTGCACAGTTTCAGAAAAGGTCGCATAACTCAAAACGAAATTGACTTCCTGATAGATGTTGGTCCAACAGCAATGAACTAGGGAGGGTTGCAATGGTAGTTGACAATCAAAGGAAATGGTCATTTTCAAACAGATCATTCATGACATGGTTGGGTACTTTGAGCAAAAATATCATAAGAGCCAAGAACAATTACCACTAGGAGCCACATGAGTCGTGTCTGAGAAATCAATGATGCAAAAAAGAGCTATCGGACATCTATCCTTCAAATTTTTCCTTTGTCTAGGCTCGTGAGACCGAGTTAGCCTCAAAAAGGGATGATGCAGATAAAAGTCCATCAAAGCAAATGTTGGGCCATGAAGCTTGTGACTTAATTCGATGAGATCAGCAGTTACAGAGCCCGGCGGAAATTATTGTTATATTAATTGAGTAAGAATCTAAGTCAACGGAAACACCCATAATATCATTTCCAAGACAAGAGGATAAATTATTGAGCAGAGACGAAGAAAATGAAGATTTCACTGCGATTGCCAGACCACCACCAGGGCGCTCTTTCTTTTCAAGGCGATACATAATTTTCCTAGCTATATGAAGAGGCTAAAGCCTTCTGGAATACCAATATTTTTTCACTGGAAAGCAAGATTCATTGTAGCCAGTCTAACTTATTAAATACACTCCTACAGTTCCACTTCGGAACATTCTAACAACAAGTTAGTGGGAATAAAATAGCAATAAGGAGAAGAAATCGACGCTAGCATCATGCTACGTGGCTGCATTATGTTAGCGCTTGAATCCTATAAAGTACCTCTTAGCCAAGTCAAAAACACACACATACACAAAAAATAAAAATATAGTTAACCGGGGTATCATTGCATATAGGGGAGGGTTGTACACAGTGAGACGAAAATTATTATTACTTAACGAATGGCGACGATTTTTATTCTTTTCAAAGAAAATTACTAAATGTTTAAGCTACACAAATACGCTACACATTAATGCATAAATGGTTTTAAAAAAGTTATTTATAAGAGCACAGAAGCTGCATAACGGAGTATCGGAAATTGTCTCACTGTGTACCACAAATGGTACACAGGGAGACAATGTAAATTTCGTAAATGTAGACAATCTGTATTTTCGTAAATCATGCATTTTTACACTCTATCAATAATTTTCTGAAGTTTATGATTTCTAATTAATATTTCTAGATTTTCAAAATATTAAAAATATGAACCTCGGGTGGACAATGACAGGACAGACCTTGGGCTACCTTCATGCAAATTTTCATCCTCTTATGTTTAGCACATTTCCCTAGCCATCGCACACCCACACACACATACAGAAAGAGAGAGAGAGGAAAAATACCTTCTTTTATTAATAAATAACTTTTTTAACCTCAGAACCACATAGCAGGTACTCAATGAGACGAGTCTCACTGTATACCACAACTCAGTGTCTCACTGTGTACTTTCGCTACGTTGTAACAAAATGGGTGCCACATCTTTTACATCAATTTTATCTCTGTAAAAAGTTTATGTCGTTTTGTCGAAATAGTCTATTGTTAGATATAGCTAGGTTTGGTTAAGTAAATATATCTCATACGTAACTTTACGTAACTTTAACCACTATAAAATAAAGAATTATTTATTATTTTGTCGTACGAGTAACTGAAGTGTCGAAACTACCTCCACGTGTTGCATAAGATGAGGTCGTTATGTGTGTGTGCCAGGTTGGAGAAAAACTTACAACTATATGTCAATGTGGCTGCTGTCTCACTGTGTACTACTCTCCCCTATATAATACCTTTATATATATATATATATATATGTGTGTGTGTGTGTGTGTGCGAGTTGTAGTTTTGGGTTCTCAAAACACACTCATGCTAGCAACAATATGTATCAGCTAAGTTCTCACTGGAAATCTAATGACGTAAAGCCCAATCCAACAGTTATGTCCTGAGACATAACTTTTGACAAATCTAGCCTGGGAACAATCTGCGAGATCAGATGGAGATGTTTACTAGCACTAGACGGCAGAAGACGTTTCTTGCCCCAATAACAACTGCGACAGTCAATACATTTCCCCCCAAGCCCCCTTTTAATTTTAACGTGTAGGGGAGAGTGGGGATGAAAGGGACATTTTGTCTTTATAAGCTTATAAAATAATGCCATTAAAAGATATCACTTTCAAATTTGCGCCTAATTCTCGTCTAAAACCTTTACTTTGATACTACTAAAACTCTTATCCTCAAGTACAGTAATTTAAAATATATATGCATTTTTATAAATTGGGAGAAATGTCCCTTTTAACCCCATTGTAGGGGATGAAAGGAACACTGTGCGGGATTGAAAGGGACACACATAAATAAACACTTTTATGAACATTTTTTCTTTTTATTTGCGATTATATTATTAAAAAATAAAAGATAATTATACGCAAATAAAAATTAAATACGTAGCAACATATGATAATATAAAAACAAGAAAAATAATATGTTTAGTCCTACTTGACTAAGAAAGATTTAGCTCTAGCTGTCTCATAACCAGTTAGGAGTTAATTAACTTCACCACAGTATCATTAATATTCACGTCATTCATGTCAATAGTATCAGTAAATACAAAATTGTTTTATTCTGTTTTTTTTTTCTGAAAAAATGTACTTTGAATCCATTACGAGTGTTTTTCTAGAGTTTGGCTACAGTGCGACAGGAATAATAATTATTATTCCCATAATTAATCCATTACCTTTCGCAAATTTTATTGTCTTAATATTTATATTGCTTTCATAATTAACGAATAAGAGAAGCGCAGGATGAGTTTTGGAAGAACTAGAATATTTAGTTAATTCACAATTGCTTTAAAAAACGTCCGCGGTCATTGACCAACTGTCATGAGCAAGTCCAAGTTTTTGGGATGGGCACCTCCGAACCTGAACTTCTTGAAATTCTTTCTTGGGAAAACGAATACTGTTGAACAGAGTTCCCTGATGTAGAAACAAAACCCAAAAGTGTGACAAGTTTGCCACGCTCAGCTGATGTTACGTGAGAAAATAGTTTTTCACTACGTTTTGCTACTAAATTAGGTGGTTTGTGCTCTATCATTAAGCCTGTTTTATCACAGTTATATATTATGTTATGTGTAAATTTATAGCGATCCATAACTAACTGCAGGTTTAAAAAAAGTATCAACATTAGCTTTGTTGAAACTTGTACTTCTTGTTAAACTAATGGCTATAGGTTTCTTAAGAGAAAATAATGAATTTCGTTGAATAAAATCTTGGAACCAACCAATTCCAGCTTGCTTCTTTGTTTTCAAGATAGAGACGTATTTGGAGAGTTCAAAGCAATTGAATACTCATATGCAGAGTTGTCAAACCATAGTTGATATTAGATGCTTGGAGCAAATATGAATCTAACTCTTTTTATTGAGCTTCACTAAAGGATGATTGATAGCAACAGCCTAAGGGTCAACCTGAGGTGTTGAAGGGACATGCCCCTTTCAACCCCTCAGTTTCTGTCCCTTTCAACCCCATACCCACCTATCGAGATGAAAAATGTATTAATGCATCAGAGTATTTTACCTAACAAAATATACTGATATTCACATAAACTGCATACTTTACAGTGCTAAATAGCATAAATATTATAATACTAAACACAATATTACTTTGTTAGAGAAAAAAAGAAAAGCAACATCAAAATTTACTTTTTTATATCAAAAACAGGTTTTGCTTTCATCACCTACAACCCTAAAATTGCTGACGTTAGTTATAAGGATTAATAAGACAGAACAAGTATAGTCATAGGCAAAATTGAAACTTTGTACATTTTATTTTCTTCCTGAAATTTTGAGTGTCCCTTTCATCCCCAGTCTCCCCTACATAGTGTATATAATTTTGTATCTGTCAGTAACCTAGAATTATTAAACTATTATTCCCGGTAAGCCTCGAATTATAATGTAACATATATAAATGTGGTGGCGAAATTATCACCTCAGACCAGATGCCCGGAGAGACCGCATTGGAGGTTCGAAGTCGAAATCCCAGCCAAATAATGCGAGCTAAACGCAAAATTCTGGAAGATGCTTTTAAGCACTGGTCATAGAGAGAGCGTCTCTGTGGACCGTTGATTTTATTTCTAGGATTGAGGCGTTGTCCCTTTAACTATTTTAATAGGTTCCGTGAGGATCTATATTATAATTGTTTCTCTTTTTTTTTGTACATATATCCATATTCCCATGTTAAACCAAGAGTTTTTTTAAATATTTAGAGGTAAAAAAAAAAAAACGAACTCTTTTTATTTCGACTGCCTCCTTCCTCAATTCCCATATATATATACTAGCAAACACCACGACTTTGCTCGCGTAATAGTTGAAATATGCCAAATGATATTTGCATGACTTTGGAATAATTCAAAAGTCACAAATTAAGCAACAGTTTGTCTGAACTTCATTATAAAAGTGCAATAGACAGAAGTGAGATTTTAATTAATAAGAAGAACTAAAACTAATTCCAAATAAATTATAATATAGAAAGTATTTTGAGACTTTTATGCTTAAATCATACGCTCATTTCAGTATTAATTTGAAGTTTTAAATTTTTTAGTAACCATCTTAACGCATTTACATCTTAAAATTAACCATCATGTCAAATTCCAAGCTTCTTGTCTAACAGTCTACCACCTCTCTGGTGTTAGTAGCACCAACATAAAATGCCGAAACAGAGTTGAAATAGAATGTCTTGAAAAATGTTGAAACAGAGACTGTCACCATTAATTTGCCAACATTAACCGTGAAATCGGTTGGTATTTTATAATATTCTATAGAAAACGGAATTTAGATGTTTTTAAAGGCTTTCTTGTTGTTCCTGCCAACCAGGTAGTAGTGACACTGGCATAAAATATAGCCCGTATATAGGATCAGGGACTATCACTCTTTTTTTGCAATCAATAACGTCTGTAATCGATTTATTATTTCTTGAGATTCCATAGAAATCGTAATTTAGGACTCTTTTAGAATACTTTTCGCTCCTTCCCTTCCCTTCATCCTTTTTTAATTTTGAATTTATTTTCGACTGTTCTTAGAGAACATTTATATTTTATAAGTAACTACCGTGCTCTATTTAAAGTTTCTAGCCTCTTCAGTACCGCAGAAATCGCAATTTAGAAATTTTTTTGCTCCTGCAACCCACTAGGGGTTGTGGCACCTACATAAAATATAGATTATGTTTGACCAGGTTCTATCACCATCAATTTGCAACCATTATGTTTGAAATCGGATTCGTATTTCATACGATTGCATAAAAATCGTAATTTAGAACGCTTATCGAACGCTTTTCGCTCACTTCATCCTATTAAATTTGGAATTTTCTTTCGACAATTCTTAAAAAGCATTTGCATCTTTGAAGTATTTACCGTTCCAAATTTAAAATGTTAGACCCCCTTCTTTAACACAAAAAACGCAATTTAGAACGTTCTTTTCTCCTGTAACCCTCAGGTGGTAGTGACAACAACGTAAAATATAGGCTATGTTGCAGTGGAGACTGGCACCATCAATTTGAAACCATTGCTTCTGAAATCGGTTTATATTTCCTGAGATTGCGTAGAAATCGCTATTTAGAACATTTTTAGAACGCTTTTCGTTAATTTTCACCCCTTTTAAATTTCAATTTTTTAAGGAATTCTTCTCAGAGAGCTTGTATTACCATGCCATAAGTAATTACCATGCCAAATTTCAAGTTGCTAGCCCCTTCAGTGTCACAAAAATCACAATTTAGAAAGTTTTTTAAAATGCAACCGCAAGCTTGTAGTGACGCCGACATGAAGTAGATCCTATATCTGAGCAAGGGCTGTCATCATCATTTTCCAATCAATACTTTTGAAATCGGTTGGGTACTTTCTGAGATTGCGTGGAAATCGCCATTTAGAAAGTCTTTTAGAACTCTTTTCACGCATTTTCACTCGTTTTAAATATCGAATTTTTAAAGAAATCTTCTTAGAGATAATTTATATCTTATAAGTAACTACCATTCCAAATTTCATGTTTCTAGCCCCTTCAGTAACACAAAAATCGCATTTTCGAACTTTTTTTTGCTCATGCAACCCCTTTGGGGTTAATGGCACCGACATAAAATGTAGCCTATGTTGGAGCAAGGCTTGTCACTATCATTTTGACACCATTATTTTTGAAATCGGTTTGGTACTTCTTGAGATTGCGTAAAAATAGCCATTTAGAACTTTTTTAGAACGCTTTTTGCGCATTTTCACCCCTTTTAAATTTCGATTTTTTTAAGAAATGGTCTTAGAGATAATTTATATCTAATAAATAACTACTATGCCAAATTCCATGTATCTGGACCCTTCAGTAACACAAAAATTGCAATTTCAAACGTTTTTTTTTTTTTTGCTCCTACACCTCCTTTAGGGGTAATGGCACCGACATAAAATGTAGCCTATGTTGGAGCAAGGGCACCAGCAAGCACCATCATTTTGACACCATTATTTTTTAAACCAGTTTGGTACATCCTGAAATTGCGTAAAAATCGCCATTTAGAACGTTTTTTAGAACGCTTTTCGCACATTTTAACCCCTTTTTAATTTCGATTTTTTTAAGAAATGTCCTTAGAGATCATGAATATCTTATAAGTAACTACCATTCCAAATTTCATGTTTCTAGGCCCTTCAGTAACACAAAAATCGCATTTTTAGAACGTTTTTCGCTCCTGCACCCCACTTATGGCCAGTGGCACGGACATAAGATATAGCCTATTTTCTAAGTTGGACTAACACCATCATTTTGATACCATTACTTTTGGAATCGGTTCGGTAGTTCCAGAGCTTACCTCCTACAAATAAACAATTTTTACCTCTTTATAATATTACTAGCAAACCCCGCGGCTTTGCTCGCGTAATATTTGAAATATGCCAAGTGATATTTATATGTCTAATTTTTATTAAAAGTACTAACTAAATTTTTACTTATTACTTTTAAGAATAATTCAAAAATTACTATTTAAAACACAGTTTGATTAAACATCATTATTACACTGCATTAGGCAGAAATGAGACTTAAATTAATAAAACTAAATAAATGATAATTTAGATAATATTTTGAAATCTTTATGCTCATTTAATACGCTCATTTTAGTATTCATTTGAAGTTTTGAATTTTTTAGAAACCATCTTCTTACGTCTTAAAGTTAACTATCATGTCAAATTCCAAGTCCTACCATCTCTCTCAACAGAAAGGGCTATGTTGAATTAGGAACTATCACCATTAATTTGCCAACATTAATTTTGAAATCGGTTTGTTATTTTTAATATTCCGCAGAAACGTAATTTAGAAAGCTTGTAAAGGCCTTTTATAAAACGTTTGTTGTTCCTGTAAACCCCAGGTGGTAGAATCATCGGCCTGCTTAGGATCAATGGTAACAACCATTGATTCGCAACTATTACTTTTAAAATCGGTTTATATTCCCTGAAATTGCATAGATGTCGTAATTTAAGACTTTTTTAGAATGCTTTTCACACCTCCCCTTCGCTTCACCCCTTTTTAATTCGAATTTATTTTCGACAGTCCTTCGAGGGCATTTATATTTTATAAGTAACTACCATGCCATATTTAAAGTTTCTAGCCTTTTCAGTATCACAGCGATCGCAATTTAGAAAGTTTTTTGCTCCTGCAACCCTCTGGTGGTAGTGGCACAGATATAAAATATAGCTTATGTTTGAGCAGGTTCTAACACCAACAATTTGTCATCATTATTTTTTTAATCGGTTTAGTATTTGATAAGATTGCATGAAAATTGTAATTTATAACGCTTTTCGCTTACTTCATCTTTTTAAATTTGGAATTTTCTTTCGACTGTTCTTAGAAAGCAGTTGCATCTTGTAAGTAAATACCATGCCAAACTTCAAAGTGTTAGACCCCTCAGTTGTGCAAAAAACGCAAATTAGAACATGCTTTGCTTTTGCAACCCTCAGATGGTAGTGACAGCAACATAAAATATAACCTATGTTATAGCAGGGACTATCACCATTGATTTGCAACCATTACTTTTGAAATAGCTTTGGTATTTCCTGAGATTGAGTATAAATCGCAATTTAGAACGTTTTTAGAACTCTTTTCGCGCATTTTCACCCCTTTTTAAATTTCTAATTTTGTCGAAACTGTTTTTAAAGATCATTTATATCTAATAAATATGTACCTTGCCTAATTTTAAGTTGCTAGCCCGTACCGATCACAAAAATCGAAATTTAGAACGCTTTTGCAGAGTCTGTCAGCATCAATTTCCTACCATTTCTTTTGAAATCAGTTTGATTCTTCCTGAGATATCGCTGACAAATCGGCATTTACAACGTTTTTAGAACGCTTTTCGCGCATTTTGCTCCTGCATCTCCTCTGGGGTAGTGGAAACAGATATAAAATATAGCCTAACTTGGAGCGAGATCTGTCAGCATAACTTTTACAGCATTATATTTGAAATCGGTTCAGTACTTCCTAAGATTGCATAGAAATCGCAATTTAGAACGTTTTTTACAACGCTTTTTGCGCATTTTGACTCCGTTTTAAATTTCGATTTTTTTTAGGAAATGCCCTTAGAGATCATTGATATCTTATAACTACCATTCCGAATTTCACGATTCTAGGCCCTTTCGTAATGCAAACACCGCAATTTAGAACGTTTCCCCCCTGCACCCCCTTTGGGGTAGTGTCACCGACATAAAACATAGCCCATGTTGGAGCAAGTCTTGTCACCGTCATTTTGACACCATTATTTTTTAAATCGGTTTGGTATTTCCTGAGATTGTGTAGAAACCACCATTTAGAACATTTTTTAGAACGTTTTTCGCGCATTTTCACCCCTTTTAAATTTCGAATCGTTTAAGAACTGTTCTTAGAAATCCTTTATACCTAATAAGTAGCTAATATTTCAAATTTCATATTTCTAGGCTCTTCAATAACTCATAAATCGCATTTTTAGAACGTTTTTCGATCCTGCACCCCCTTTGGGGTAGTGGCACTGACATAAAACATAGCCTATCTTGGAGCAAGCGTTGTAACCATCATTTTGACACCAATATTTTTTTAAGTCGGTTTGGTATTTCCTGAGATTATGTAGAAACTACCATTTAGAACGTTTTTTAGAACGCTTTTTGTGCATTTTCACCCCTTTTAAATTTCGAATTGTTTAAGAACTGTTCTTAGACATCATTTATATCTTATAAGTAACTAATATTCCAAATTTCATATTTCTAGGCCCTTCAGTAACGCAAAAATCGCGTTTTTAGAACGTTTTTTGCTCCTGCACCCCATTTGGGGTAGTGGCACCGACATAAAATATAGCCTATGTTCTAAGTTGGACTAACACCATCATTTTGATACCATTACTTTTGGAATCTGTTCGGTAGTTCCAGAGCTTACCTCCTACAAATAAACAATTTTTACCTCTTTATAATATGATGATGATGATGATGACTAGCAAACCCCGCGGCTTTGCTCGCGTAATTTTAGAAATATGCCAAGTGATATTTATATGTCTAATTTTTATTAAAAGGTACTAACTAAATTTTTATTTTATTAAAAGGTAATATTTTATTTTATTAAAAGGTAATATTTTATTTTATCTTTTTTTATTATTACTTTTAGGAATAACTAAAAAAATTACTATTTAAAACACAGTTTGATTAAACATCATTGTTACACTGCATAAGGCAGAAATGAGACTTAAATTAATAAAACGAAATAAAACAAAATAAGTAATAATTTAGAAAATATTTTGAAACTTTTATGCACAATTAATACGCTCATTTCAGTATTCATTTGAAGTTTTGAATTTTTTAGAAACCATCTTCTTACATCTTAAAATTAACCATCATGTCAAATTCCAAGTCCTACCACCTATCTCGACATAAAGGGCTATGTTGAAACAGGAACTGTCACCATTAATTTGCCAAAATTAATTTTGAAATCGGTTTGTTATTTCCTAATATTCCACAGAAACGTAATTTAAAAAGTTTTTAAAGCCCTTTTTTAGAAAGTTTGTTGTTCCTGTGAACCCCAGATGGTAGAATCACCGGCATAAAATATAGCCTGTGTAGGATCAGAGACTGTTACCACTGATTCGTAACTATTACTTTTATAATCGGTTTATATTCCCTGAAATTGCATAGAATCGTAATTTAGAACATTTTAGAATGCTTTTCGCACCTCCCCTCCGCTTCACCCCTTTTTAATTTGAATTTATATTCGACGTTCCTTCGAGGGAATTTATATTTTATAAGTAACTACCATGTCGTATTTAAAGTTTCTAGCCTTTTCAGTATCACAGAAATCGTAATTTAGAAAGTTTTTAGCTCCTGCAACCCTCTGGTGGTAGTGGAACAGACATAAAATATAGCTTATGTTTGAGAAGGTTCTATCACCAAAATTTGTCATCATTATTTTTTTTATCGGTTTGGTAATTTATAAGTTTGCTTAAAAATTGTAATTTATAACGCTTTTCACTCACTTCATTTTTTTTTAAATTTGGAATTTTCTTTTGACTGTTCTTAGAAAGCAGTTGCATCTTGTAAGTAAATACCATGCCATACTTCAAAGTGTTAGACCCCTCAGTTGTGCAAAAAACGCAAATTAGAACATGTTTTGCTTTTGCAACCCTCAGGTGGTAGTGACAGCAACGTAACATATAATCTATGATATAGCAGGGACTGTCACCATTGATTTGCAACCATTACTTTTGAAATATCTTTGGTATTTCCTTAGATTGAGTAGAAATCGCAATTTAGAACGTTTTTAGGTCGCTTTTCTCGCATTTTCACCCCTTTTTAAATTTCCAACTTTTTCGAAACGGTTCTTAAAAATCATTTATACCTAATAAATATGCACCTTGCCTAATTTTAAGTTGCTAGCCCCTACCGATCACAAAAATCGAAATTTAGAACGCTTTTTAGCTCCTGCTACGTCTTGGTGATAATGATACCGACACAAAATAGCGTCTATGTTAGAGCAGAGGCAGTCAGCATCAATTTCCTAACATTACGTTTGAAATAAGATTCATTCTTCCTGAGATATTGCCGACAAATCGGCATTTAAAACGTTTTTAGAACGCTTTTCGCGCATTTCGCTCCTGCATCTCCTCTGGGGTAGTGGAAACAGATATAGCCTATCTTGGAGCAAGATCTGTCACCATAACTTTTACACCATTATATTTTAAATCGGTTCAGTACTTCCTGAGATTGCATAGAAATCGCAATTTAGAATTTTTTACAACGTTTTTTGCGCAATTTGACCCCTTTTTAAATTTCGATTTTTTTAGGAAATGTCCTTACAGATCATTGATATCTTATAACTAACTACCATTCCAAATTTCACGATTCTAGGCCGTTCCGTAACGCTAAAGCCGCAATTTAGAACGTTTTTCTCCTGCACCCCCTTTGGGTAGTGGCACCGACATAAAACATCGCCTATGTTGGAGCAAGGGTGTTCACCATCATTTTGACGCCATTATTTTTTAGATCGGTTTGGTATTTCCTGAGATTGTGTAGAAACAACCATTTGGAACGTTTTTTTGAACGCTTTTTGCGCATTTTCACCCCTTTCAAATTTCGAATTGTTTAACCCCTTCGGGACGGGAGCCTTTTGCGAAATTTTTAATCTTTTGTCACCGCTTTTTAAAAACAGAAATTTGTATCTTCTTGAATCGAGAAAATGCGCTGATTAAACAAGGAAATTTTACAGTAAAATTTTACTGGTGAGGAAAAACAAGGATTCTGAGCGCTTCATGCGGCACGTATACGTGTCGCTCGTCCCCAAGGGGTTAAGAACTGTTCTTAGACATCATTTATCTTATATGTAACTAATATTCAAAATTTCATATTTCTAGGCCCTTCAGTAACGCTAAAATCGCATTTTTAGAACGTTTTTTGCTCCTACACCCATTTTGGAGTAGTGACACCGACATAAAACATAGCCTATCTTGGAGCAAGCGTTATCACCATCATTTTGACACCAATATTTTTTAAATCGATTTGGTATTTCCTGAGATTGTGTCGAAACTACCATTTAGAACGTTTTTTAGAACGCTTTTTGTCCATTTTCACCCCTTTTAAATTTCGATTTGTATAAGAACTGTTCTTAGACATCATTTATATCTTATAAGTATCTAATACTCAAAATTTCATATTTCTAGGCCCTTCAGTAACGCTAAAACCGCATTCTTAGAACGTTTTTTGCTCCTACACCCCCTTTGGGGTAGTGACACCGACATAAAACATAGCCTATCTTGGAGCAAGCGTTGTCACCATCATTATGACACCAATATTTTTTAAATCGGTTTGTTATTTCCTGAGATTGTGTAGAAACTATCATTTAGAACGTTTTTAGAACGCTTTTTGTGCATTTTCACCCCTTTCAAATTTCGAATTGTTTAAGAACTGTTCTTAGACATAATTTATATCTTATAAGTAACTAATATTCCAAATTTCATATTTCTAGGCCCTTCAGTAACGCTAAAATCGCATTTTTAGAACGTTTTTTGCTCCTACACCCCCTTTGGTGTAGTGGCACCGACATAAGATATAGCCTATGTTCTAAGTTGGACTAACACCATCATTTTGATACCATTACTTTTGGAATCGGTTCTGTAGTTCCAGAGCTTACCTCTGACAAATAAACAATTTTTTCCTCTTTATAATAGGAGTATAGATAGATGATGAGTATGAGTATGAGTATAGATATAGATAATATCTTTATGTATATATATATATATATATATGTATAGCCAAACATTTGTAATTATGAACTATTTTAACAAATGAAAAATTGACGAGAAAAATGAATATAATAATTTAGTGGGGAGAGATAATTTGAAGACAATATTTTGACTCGGGAACCTCTTTGTAGACCGAACTTGTTTATTTCATCGCTCCGCATAGGATTCAAATAGACGTACAATCCAGCTGTCGGGCTCTTTTCTGTGGCTACGCGGTGCCTTTTATTTTTAACCACACTTCACGTATACTGAAGTATCATTGTGTAGGATGAAAGTATTTCCTTCAAATCCATCTCCTCATCTCCGTCTCTTTCTATTGTTGAATGGCCCCATCCTTTTGTTATTAACCACAAACGGTTGGGGAAGAAAGGGCGATATTTTTACTTGAAGAAGAGGGAGCACTTTTCAGTCAAACCTCGGCCTTACAGGCACCTTCGCGAGTTCGATCGGAGACCCCGCGAGCCATTTATGGTTCATGGTCGTAGGTTTTTCAGGCATCTCAAATCTGCCAATTCTAATGGTTTTCGTGAGAGCTCAAGCTTATAATTTTTCTACTTGTAATATTTTCCAGTAGGGGCAAAGGTGTCAAAATGGGAGCACACTTTATTTTAATTGGTTGATTATCTCTTGATTGATGGCTGGGACTTTTTGACGAAACAAGGCTTGGCCGAGACATGGGTGCATCACTAACCACAGATAAGTAAGTTGCGCTAAGATCAGCAATTTTACTCTGAAAGATAGGACGAATTTGAAGTCTGAACGTAATAAATATTGGAATGGGAAGCAAAGTTAACAGGAGCAAATTAGATTTAAGCATTAGATTTAAAAGTTAGAAAAATCAGCTGGGAATTTTAATTTAAAATTTTGAAATTTGATTTTGAATTTTAAAAGGGTTTTCTTTTTATCATTTCATATGTATATACATTGGTGGCTCGTGCCAATTTTAACTGGTGGGGGCCTGGTCCATCATTCCAAATGTGAAAGTTTTGTCTGTTATACGTTAATAAATATTATACAGAAACACAAATTATTTAACATAAAAATGAAAATAAATCTTACTTATAGAGATATAAAATTAATTTTTACAAAAATTAACATAACTTTTAGATTTATCTGATAAATTACGACGATGGATCCAAAAACAGGTTACAAGGGCAGTAAAACATTATTTATTAACAATATACAGAAAATAAAAAAGGTAATTAAGAGGCATAGCTGTCGATCACTTTTCCACATAATCACCAAATGTATTTATACATTTATCTGAATGCGGGACCAACTTGTTTAACCCGGCTTGGTAGAAATTACATCTTTGTCCACTGAGCAGCTGTTTTCACATCACTGTCTGAAGAGAATCTTGTTCCAGATAAGTGTTCCTTCAACTTAGGTAAAAGGAAATTGTTTCTGGGTGCCAAATCTGTGCTGTATTGGGCTGGCTCCAGACTTTCCAGTTGAACTTTTGCAGCAATTCTTGAGTTGTTGAGCTGTATGGAGCCTCCTAGCATTATCATTCAGGAGGGTGACACCATCATTCAATATGCCAGGGCGTTTGCGTCGGATGGCTTCACGTAACTTTGTCAAAGTGGCACAAGCGAGATCACTTTTCTAAATATCTTGATATTTCAATCGCTCTGATGCGTCTGCGAACTTACACTACCTAGCCGCACAACCGCTGTAAGACAACTAGCGACATTTATCTTTTCTCTGGGAAAAAAATATTCCCTCCACAATAATTACTTTTTAAATGCTGCTGCTTGTAACCTTTCTTTTTTGGTTCCACCCCGTGCATTTTAAATCTCCATAACACTATTACCATTTAACTTCTCTCATCAAACATTATTTGATTGAAAAAATAACCTTAAAAATAAGCATAAAAATAATACAGAAAAATAATAATTTCCTAATTTAACATAAGTAAATAGTACACACTCTTTATGCAGATAAACTAATCCGCTGCAAAATACATTTATAACAGATTATCAAAAATATTATATTTTTTAGTTCAAGAGTTTTAAAACATGATATGGTTAGGTCTAACGGAAGTAAGGAAAAAGTGAAAAGATTGCGTGATTTAACAAGTAATCAAAATTAGTAATACGAAAATCCCCAAATATTCATGAGAATCCAGGATTAACATATCCTAAAAGAAGCTTAATTATTTACCTTATGGTTTACATCACGGACAAATCGCCAAGTGCCCACTCCCACATGTACTGCATAAACGTATAGAAGTTGTAGCACTGAGAGAGCAGTAGGGGAGACCGGGGCAAGTTTTCCAACTTTTTAGATTTTTATTTTTGTATTTTTTATTTTTAACTATTTTGATATATACAAGATATCATTGTATTCCCTAGACCTTCCTGTACAAACTGGCACAATTATTTTTCAAAAAACTAAATATACTTTTTCACAAAAAATAGTTAATTCTAATCATGTTACGTTGGAAAATGTGCCCCGTATGCGGGGCAAGTTTTCCAGCCTACGAAAAATGGTCAGGGGCAAGTTTTCCAACTATACTTTAAATGGTAAAACATCGGTAATAAATCTTGCTTGTTAATTAATAAGTATTTTTTATTGTGAACTAAATGCTCAGTAACATAACAGTAACATAAAAAACAGTTTTAATCCATTTGACATTTAAAGACGAAGGTTCAAACAGCTCCCTGGCCGGAATTGGATTTTTTTTTCCTCGCCCCTTTTATCTGATTCCTTTTGCAGTTTCCTTTTTTTTAGATGAATCTTTTTTTCCATTTTCAGTTGATTTTTGACAGGAGAATCAGTATGTACAATACTTCCTATTTTTTTTCCACGCCGTGTTTGCCTGCTTAGGGCAGCCTTCGCAAAAGTCCTAACTTCTTCTGGTGTGGGCAAAGCTTGTTTGGATGTAGAAGGAACGCTTTTTTCATAAGCAATAGGGAAATTTTGAGTAGAACTTAAGGAACAGCTTCTTTGGAAATGCTAGCCTGCGTTGGTGTAGACTGATTAGATGCTTTCGGTGTTGTTTTGTTTCTGCGGGGGGGGGGGGGGGGGTGATTATTGAGGAAAGTTTCAAATCTTTTCAGGATTGTTGGTGCTTTTAAGATTTGGTGCGGCAGGAGCTGGCCTGTCAGAAAAGTAGGATGGCGTAAAAGCACAGTTTGTAAATATTTCAGGATTCAGTATGAAAATTCTCTAACGTTTAAAGCCCGCCATAATATTAACTGTGGATTAACTCCAGTGGAGCGGCTCTAAGCACGGTTAATTTGCTTTTTGAGGGGTTCATACTCACTGCGATCTCAGTGTGCTAGCTTATGACTATAAAGGCATAATTAACATAAAACGGATTCATTAAATGAACCCATTTTAGAAAAAATTGACATTTTATTATATTTTTGAATTTACCTTGTTTTTTATATTGATAGTTTTACTTAAATGACTAAATGATCAAACGGGTTCGTAGTATATATGGTTATTTGGCCGATTTTTTGATACAATAACATTAGCTGATTTAGGAAGGGGAGGTTTTCAAACGAGAAACATGTTGGAAAACATGCCCCGTATGTTGTTGGAAAACCTGCCCCGTCGCCATATTTGAACTTTTACACTATCTGGACGAATACCGGTGTAAGTTATTTGCAAAAGAAACGCATAGTTACCTGAAGAAAGAAACCCTTTTTTAGTGTATGCAATGTCAAAACAGTAAGTTTAACGCTAGTACGTTTTTTTTACGTTTTAATAAAGACCTAAAATTTTACTCACCGTTGAAAAAATGAAAAAAAACAGCTCTCCAGACGAAGTGACAGCAGGTATTAAGCTATAACTTTTGTAGATGTTGTGTAAGATGTTGCCACTTCAGCCAGTTCACTCGCTAGCGTCACCTAGCGGCTCATTTAAAAACTAAAGCAAGTTGGAAAACTTGCCCCTATGGAAAATGTGCCCCGGTCTCCCCTACTTCGTTAAATTAGATACCCAGTTGTAGAATGTGTGAAGAAATGAAATATTCTAATTAGTGAGACAAATAGGCGTTCCTGTCTTATATCCTACAGGAAGTAGCGGTCCGCCATTAAAGTGATTCGTTGCATCTGGGGGAAAACAGATGCTTAGTCGGAAGAATGACGCCAAAGAAATCTAAATGGTATTTTCTTTAAACTATGTTTTCTCAGTTTTAGATATTTTTAGATATTTAGATTATAAAATATGTAAAGATATTTTTTAATGAAACGGAAAATGCTGGTGGGGCCTTCAATAGTGGCCCAATGGGCCTGAGACCGCTGTCTATATTTACACACACTGGATAGTCGAAAGAATATGATAATTTCTTATCTTTAGATTTGGAAGCAGCCTAATGAGGTAACGCGCACTTGACGACCGCGGCAACGTATAAGACCTGTGTAGGGGAATCACACCTATCAAGCGGAGTGTTTTGTGTTTTCTCCATAGGCAAATGTTAAGATTTAAGTGAGTTCAATAAAGGGAAGATCGTCATGGCTCGGTAACAATTTGGAAACGGCTATACAGATCGGTTTTTCCCGTGCTGTGGCATTAGTATCAATTGAAACTGGATTATTAATGGTGAAACAAACAATAATTCTAAAGGTGTTGTCCGTCCAAACTTTATCAGAGATAGTGTGGGCAATAGGCTGTCACGTTTGAAAAGTATCAACCATCGTCATTCCATTGTTTAATTGATTGCAACTTTTAATGCAAGGAAAAGCGTAAATGTTTCAGAGCACACAGTTGAGTCGACTTTGTTAGATATAGGAGTTTGCTGCTGCCGACCGACCAAGGTTCTGTTTCTCATAGAACGTCATCGTCATTTACGCTTGCAGTGGCGAAGAAAATTCCGTTATTGGACGTCTGCATAATGGAAATATGTTGCCTGTTATCCGAATTCCGATTTTTCTTACATCATACTGATGGCAGGGTCAGAATTCTTTAGTTGGCTAAAGAACAGTTACTAGACCAATGTATGCCGGGTGCAATTAAGGGTAGTCGCTGGATTATGCGGTAGTCGCAAACAGCACTATAAAATCTGTAGTATAGACTGATGTCATTGCAAACCAGTTGCATCCATTAATGGTGTCTTTTTTCACGAATGACAATGGATTGTTGGAGCAGGATAACGTCTTCTGTCACAACAACTATATTGTTTCGGCTTGGTTTCGATGGCAGAATGTAGAGTCCAACAGACTGCCGGGCCTCCTAATTCTGCGGATTTTAATTAACTTGAACATTTGCGGGATGTTCTAGAGTAAATTATAACAGGTGACGAGTAGTCTCAAAGACCACATTTATTTATATTTTCTGTAAAGATTTCTTATTTAAATATTAATATGGAAATCTACGGATGTGTGCTTTGAACATCCAACTTACGACAGAAAAAAAATCAGCTTTCAAAGGATTTTTTGCACAAAAGACATTTTTAAAAAACGAAACGTGGTGTTTTCTTCAGCAAAAGAAAACATCAGACTAGACAAGCATACTAGAGTCTCGTGAAGTCATTGCTCTCACATATTGAATATGATGTGCGAATCAAATGTGAACCAACAAGTTTTTATGTATATGTATATCTGTATCTGTGTTTTTATCAATAACTTGTTTTTGTCAGAAAAGATATTTTCCAACTGGTGTCATTTGAATTTTATACATCTCTTACTTAGATAATATCGCAAAAATAAAATTCAAATATGTTTAAGCGTTCGCCTTAAAATAATCTCTCTGCTGTATTAAAAGTCTGTAATGTACTTCTATCTCATATTTTCTTTTGTAATGCTTAGCTTCATATACGAATTATAGGTTTGTTATAATTTTCTACAGGTTTTTAAGATGGGAAATTATTACTTGATATTTATTTCTGAAAATAAGAGACAGTAATAGAAAATGATAGCGAGGACTCTTTTTAATAAAAACTCTGTATCTGTATCTGTGTTTTCATGAATAACTTGTTTTTGTCAGAAAAGATATTTTCCAACTGGTGTCATTTGAATTTTATACATCTCTTACTTAAATAATATCGCAAAAATAAAATTCAAATATGTTTAAGCGTTCGCCTTAAAATAATCTCTCTGCTGTATTAAAAGTCTGTAATGTACTTCTATCTCATATTTTCTTTTGTAATGCTTAGCTTCATATACGAATTATAGGTTTGTTATAATTTTCTACAGGTTTTTAAGATGGGAAATTATTACTTGATATTTATTTCTGAAAATAAGAGACAGTAATAGAAAATGATAGCGAGGACTCTTTTTAATAAAAACTCCAAGAGGTCTAGAATAATGCTTGATTTAACCAAAATACGTATTAAAATATTAACGAAACAGTATGGATAAAATTATCATGGACTTTAATTACAAAAAGTTTTATGTTAAAATACAGGGTGAACAACATAAAACTGGCATGGAAAAGTGTCTTCGTAACTTCTAGAAAACGCATTCTAAACAGCAAAAAAATCATTAGAAATTGGGTAGACAGAATCGGGTTTGCGATGAGCATGCGCAGACACGTGAGCGTGAGGAAGAAGAGCATGCGCAGATACGTGGCAACAACCAGTTGTTTATAAAATCTCCTGGACACCACAATCGCCTGATCTTTCTCCTTGTGATTTTTACGTATGGGGCAAGTTGAAGTCTCAGGCGTACTCAAATAACTCCGCACAAAGAGATACATCAGAACACTGAAAACGCTATTTCTGCCACCCCTCAGTCAGAGTTGCTACACGTGTCTTACAGTTTGATAAGTCTCGCACATCGCTGCATTGACATGAACGGTGGGCATTTCTAACATCTGTAAAAAACGGTTTTCTTGTTTATTAACAAGGATAAATCTAATGTCAGAATCATAACCATTTTCCAGGCCAGTTTTATTTTTGACACCCTGCATTTATAAAGTGAATTTATGTGTAATTCAACAAAGCAAAATTAAACAAATAAAAACATAATATCAAATAAAATTACGCAGATGCATAATAAAATCAAATGCTTGTTCTCTCATAAGCTTAAGATCTTTTACTGTTTTTATACACTATTACGAAAATTCATTTTTTCTATGATTGTTGTACCCTGTAAATGGGGAGGTGAAAAAGTAAATTATAACAGGTGACAAGTAGTCTCAAAGACCACATTTATTTATATTTTCTGTAAATATTTCTTATTTAAATATTAATATGGAAATCTACGGATGTGTGCTTTGAACATCCAACTTACGACAGAAAAAAAATCAGCTTTCAAAGGATTTTTTGCACAAAAGACATTTTTAAAAAACGAAACGTGGTGTTTTCTTCAGCAAAAGATCTAAGTAAGCTTAGTCAACACAGTGCGATCTCAGAGACTGCATCTTCCCTGTTACGGATTAAACTAGCCATTGATTATATGGGAAACTTATAACATTAACTGAAATTAAATTCATCATTTTCAATCTTTACAGGGCGAAACAATTTAATACACTTTATCATACAGCAAAGGTATGTGAGATTGGAGTTTTGGAACTTAAAATTATCTAAATGAGTAATTTGAAAATTTGATTTGCATATGATTTTTTAAAAGTAACTTCCAACATAAAATTCAAAGCCTTTTTTAAATTATCCAGTATTTTGAATTATCTGTTCAAATTAAAAAGAGTCAAATGTATTTTTAATGCAAAAATTTATTCATATAATAAACAATTAAATTTAAAAAATCAAAAAACCCGACTGCGTAAAAAGCGAACTAATTAATTATTTCTCATCAATGTGAAACATTTTTTTTAAAATTCCTACTATTTGCTCACACTCTCGCTATATACATCTTGTTCAAATTTTCAATCGTTAATAAAATACTTATTATTCATCCAATCAAGCTCAAATAAATTCTTTTAAACTTGTAGTGGATGACACTTGATGTTAATCCAGTTTTTTCAAATATTAATTCATTAATTAAATTAAATTAATTAATTTTCAATAATCGAGAGAGCCCCCTTCTTGATCAAGCTATTTTAAGATCGAGAGAGCCCTCTTCTTGATCAAGGCATTTTAAGTGCCACTCAAAAGAAAAGAAGAATGGGAGAAAAAAAATTCTCTTATTGACCTAAGTAGGAATTGACTTAAAATATATATATTTTTTATATTACTTGCTCATATTACCTACCTATTTTTTTTATTTACTTATATTGGTGACTTTTAAGTTGTGTTTAACTATTAGTTCCTATCTATAAACACTGTTTTGATGAGGTCTATAGATGTCTATGATGGTTAGAGTTGCAGTAAAGCTAGAGATCCACAATACATACACAACTTCCAGGTTGTATAATATTTTAACGGAGCTTCTGACTGTAAAATAGTCAATGAAACATCGTCTTCATTTTGAAAGACCTATCCAATGATATGCCACTCAATAGGGTGCGTGATTTTTTCGTCTCTACCGCCATTTTGTATTTTACGGCCGCCATTTTGAATTTATAAAAATAACACCTAGCCTATAACCATCGGGCCGTTAAGACGAATTGATAGAGACCTCATTCATTAAAAGCCATCCAGCCGTTGGAATGTTTCGAGGGTATAAAGAAATCCACATACACACATACGCGTGAAACACATAACCCTTCTTTTCAGTCGGGTAAAAATTGACTTTAAGTTTTTTCTATATGCAAAAAGTAAATATTATTGTAGTTTAAATGCTGTCCAAACAAGGTAACTTTATGCAAAATGAACATCTTTTCACGGTAGCCCATTTTTAAAAGCATAATTTTATAGACACGAAGTTATCAGTTTTTTATTTTAAATCAACGTTCTCTTTTTTTCCTATTCCTAATCCCAGATAAGACATTACTTTTAGTTGTAGAGATATTTGAAGTCAAAAATTGACAATCTCAAATATAGAAAATCATTGCATCATAGACTGTTGTAAACATTTCTTTGGCTATGTTACATTCGACTGTCGAAAATGTCACCCATAATATGCCATTCTTAGTCTTCTAAAACAGGGATCAAACTAAACATAACCTTGAAATTGATGTAGGAAAGATGATGTATTATTCCTTTAGATTCATCATTGCTGTTCGTTTGTTTATTCATTTTTATTCTTTTCAGTATCAAAAATTCTTTCCGTATCAGTCGCCTTTTTCACTAAGATTTTTGAAAAAAAAATTTCTATCTCTTTGTTAGACAGACTATTAAATTTTGTGTTATTACACCAAGCTAATAATTCTGTTGAATAATGCCAAATTATTTACAGCCATTTTGTATGTATATCATCTTTGTATAGAATGGTGAATTATCTTTGCATGTAATGGTAAAAGAAGTTATGAATAAGAAATTTAATAGTAGACCTATCTTCAATGAATCTTTATTTAAATAACTTAGAAATGCAATTTTATCAGTTGTTAACTACATTTCCAAAACTGGATTACAAAATATGGATATACCTATGTCATATTGTTTAAGTAAGGGAACGAACTATAGAATCATAGCAAAAGACAAAAGACTAACTTTTCTTAAATGTTATTCTAACTTTTATTCTGCGTTACTATGTAATTTGTGAAATTTAAAATTTATGAAATAGTATTTCACAACATATAGTATGATATGTGTACAAAACTGCTGCGCTGCCCTGGGAGCCACCAATATACCGCTATTTTTATATAGAATAGTTATCTAATGACAGAATTTTTGCTATGAAATAAGTGGAAGATTTCCTTTCGAATATTGTGGTGGAAAACTACATTCAGGCAAAAAAGTTATGCAGCACTATAGTATGAGTTAAAGGTTTTAATTTGAATTCTTTAAATATTTTTTTTTAAATGGCATCTCCCAGTTAGTTGGGGGGAAGCTAGAATAAAATAACAGAGAAAAAAAATACTTTTTAGACCTAATGTTCGTGAGTTTTTATAGGTTCTGTGAGTATCTGCTAAAAATGATTGTAAATCTTGGATATAACCGTCAAAGACTGACTTTGTGGAATGCTTTTATGTGAAAGGATTCTTTCGGAGACTATTAACCCCGGAACACACGCACAGGATTTGACATAGCCATGATGCGTACGGACTACTATTTTACGAAAAGTAATCGTCGCCATTTTTTTATCAGTGAATTTGCAAATTACTGTCTGCGATTAAATAAGGCGAGGATAATTATTTGGAAGTATTGGTGGCAAAATAAAAACCTACGCACCATGAGTATGCTATACCCTGTGCGTGTGCTTCTGTGTTAAAAAAAAAAGTGCTTTTCGCTAAAAAGGAAGTAGAAAATTGTTTCTGTAGCCCATTAATTGATTTTTAGATTTATTTAATTCATAGATGCACCCTGGTTGATGATGTTGGTGTTGTTAATTACGGCCGGATATCTATGCGTGTGATATAGGCCGAGGATGCAGCCAGGGATGAAACTAGTATTCTATAGATATCTGATTTCCTGATTTTTAGCATTTTAATAACATTTCAAAACTGCTTCCGAAAGTAAAAGTGTCCCCAGAAAAAGAAAACTGCAGCCAAAATCGAAAAAGTACTAAAGTATCCAGGTAGACATCCATGTCAGATATATTACGCAAAGAAAAAAAAAATAAAATGCAAGGTAGAAATTTGAAAAGAACACTGCTACTGGTTTAACAATAGCTTGCCAGTACGTCAGCTTTACTAGCATATGGGAAACCCATTAGGAACGCAACGTTTAGTTACGTTGTAATAGAGACATAGTCAAATTTTAAGTTTAAAAAGACTTTATTTAAATCAAAGTAGGCAAGGACTGCGATGGAGCTTCTCAATTTGGCCTACACTGTTCTGTACTTAAAATCAATCTAATCCTTTAATCATTTAATTAAAAAAAAAATACAAAGTTACTAAGTCTAAAACTAACTTAGGGGAAGGTGTTGTTCCTTTGACCACTTTGCAAAATTTTAATTTTCATAGCTGAACTATTAAGGCTAAATACAATTTCTTTGTTTTATTATAATCAGTATCATCTGGTTTATCATATGTAATTTTTTCAGAGTTCTAGTATTACTTTTATTATGTTTAATTTCATTTTTAAAAAATAATAACATTGTGGTCAAAGGTACAACACATAGTTGTACCTTTGACCATGGGTTGTTGTATCTCTGACCAGCCAATTAGACAACACAGCAGTGAAGAAAAAATATCATTTTATTCAATATCATTGTTTCTTGCGTTAGAGTGTTACTTTTTTTTCCAGCTTCAATAATTATCTTTTCAGGAGTATCAGTCAGGATACGAGATTTCCCTTTATGCCGACCCCTATTTGACATTTTCCTTGCTTGAACTTTTGGACGAGGTCTCACAGTTTCAGGTGTTATGATAAGTGGCGATAAATTTGAACTGCTACACTGGGAATGATAGTGTCAGTTTGAGCTGTGCCACTCGCTGATGTTTCATCAAAATCTGTTTCATACAGCATCGGTCTGTCTGTTACAGTAGCTCGAAGAAATTCGTCATCAGAGAAAACGCTCTCATTGAAAGGCGCAAACCCTGTGACCTTAAAAACCTTTCATAATATTGTTTGGAACTACGGCTTTAGAATCTGCTATGCCCGCAAATTCAGTAATGTTGTAGATTGTAAGAGGCTTTCTAATATTTTCTGAAGCAACCATCCAATTATTTACAGCTTGATTATAAAAGGCTTTAAAAGGACCATAAACACCCTTATCAAGGAATTGCCTTTTATTGCTAGAGTGTGGATGAAACGTCATTAGTATCATACTACTAGTCTTGGCTAAATCAATTATTGGCATGGTAATATGAGATTCATGGTTATAAAATAATAATAATACTGGTCTTTTCAGTACTAGGTATAACATTTTTCAGAAAATGTTGAAAGAACTGTTGGAATATGGTCTCATTTGACCAGCCTGATGGGTTTGCAGCCCCGATTGATCCAAGAGACGTTCTGTGAAGCATAGATGGTTTAAAGATGACACGGGGAAAAACAAACAAAATGGGAATGATGTTTCTGGATGCACTAACAGCAGTAATCATAGTGATAGTTGTTCCCCTTTCGGCATACGTTATCCCCCCAACTTTTTCTTTTTTCTTTGAGGGCTATGGGTTTAGGAGGTACATGAACTGAGCTTATTCCACTCTACATATTTTTTTATTAATTATGAACAATTGAAGTAAAAAAAATATCCTTAACTAATTTCAAGACAGTTGTAGTAAGTAAATCATAAAAGTTGAAAGGTTTAGAAAATCTTTTAAGAGTATTGTACCTCTGACCTGGTCAAAGAACAACAACTGATCATGGTCAGAGGTACAACACCATGCTAGTGCAAATTACAAAGCATGCTACAGTTTTAGGGTTAGGATAATCATTTTCACAAGCCGCACCATATTTATAAAAGTCTATAGCTACCATGACAAATTATTTCTATCAACAAAGTCAAAAGCACAAAAATATTATTAGGTAAAACATTAACAAATAAATTCTTACATTTTTGTGATGGAAATGGATTAGTATTATTCACAGGAATTCCTTTTGACCTGAATAATCTACAGCAGGTTGCATAAGCCCTCTAATGAAGGAACTATGCATTAATTACGCCAAAATTCATGAAATGCTGCTAGATGGCGCTACAGCCTAGGTGGTTAAAGGAACAATATGGTCAGAGGTACAATAACTTCCCCTACATATAGAATGTTGGCTGCTCAAAAGGTAGCTTTCATATTCCTTGTTTTTAAAAATCCAGCTTATTTTACTCGAACATATGAAGCTAAAGTTAGTGGAATCCGATTATAGAGATTCAATAGTAGTTACCTTCAATACTGAATATGAATTAGAATTTCGCCAAATTTGTCAGCTATATCCAAGTTGGCTTCATTTAGAGCGATTTATGTTTGGTCGCCAAATTTGGCAATAATTGAATTGCTCGCCATTTTAAAACAACATGGTGGATGAAGCTAATCAATAACTTAGTCGAGATCTTGGTAAGTCCTGTACGCATGCTCAAGCACATCGGTTAATATATACCAGTGCTGACGCATGACAAAATAATATTTTTTCAAAATGTCAGGAAACATAGAATTTCAAACGGCTTTATCTCAGCAATTTTTTAATATAAATACAAAAAAATATATTCTTTGGCATCCTTCTATCAGGGTCAAACACTTAAAAGAAAAAGCTTTTGAAATTTCCAATTCTTTTTGTACATCTTTTTGAATTTAAAATTAAAGCTTTTTCTTTAAGTGGCCGCCATTTCGAAACAAAATGGCGCATGAAGCTGGCTAACGAATGCAGTCTAAACCTGGGTATGTCCTGTAGACATACCCAGGTTCACATTCAAATGGGTTAGTAAATACACGTACTATCACATGACAAAAATCAGATTGTTTCAAAATGCTATCCAGTCTAGAAATTCAAACTGCTATATCTCAGTCATTTTTAGGGTTCCGTACTTAAAAAGTAAAAGCGGACCCATTATAAGATCACTCCTGTGTCTGTCTGTCACAGCCATTTTACATGTAAACTATGGATCATGGAAAGCTCAAATTGGGGGATGTAATAAAGACTATTGACCCACATATTTACAGATTATTAAACATTCACAAACATATTTAGGGAAAATGTAGAGGGGCTAATTAAGTTACTTGAAAAAAATATATTTTCTTTGTATATCGTGTGAAAGGTTTCGTAATGCTGAACTCAAAAATACATTTCTTTTAATTTTAGGTATTATATTTTAAGAGATATCGTCGAAAATCTAGTGCAAAAATATGTTCTCCCACATCAATTTCCGAATCTATTGAATTTAAAATTATGAAAAAAATAGAAGTAGTAGACGTTAATCTAAACCTTGCAGGAAAACTATAGCGATTACCGTAGGTCCATAGTTTTAGAGAAAAGCTCATTTTCCCGTTATACACAAATTTCGATTTACGGGCATTCATCAAAGGTGTTGAGGAGCGCTGGAGGTATCTACCCGTAACAGAAGTATAACAGCATTGTTGATATTGATTTTCGAAAAAAAATTGTCGGTAATTAGCCGAGATATTAGCTCTTAAAGACACGGATGGTTTGGACATACATAATGGCAAGGGCGACGTACTCTATCTACTATGGGCTTTTTAAGCCTAGATAACAACTCTTAATGATATCTTTCTGTAATGCAATGCCCAGTAGCAGTATAAAAGCAATAAACGTCAAATTGTTGAAATCAGTCTAATTTAAGGGGTCTTATTACTCTTAAAATTGGAAAAAAAGAAAAGAAGGACCTTTTTCAACATTTAATATCTTAGAATGTATATGATTTTAAAACACAATTTTTGTTGGGATGAAAGATAAGGTGACTGAGCCAGTTGTTGATCAAATAAGGTCGGTGCTACGGGGTTTTTATTATATTTCATTCCTTTTAAATTTTAGAAGTAAATTAACATGATTTCTACAACCCTTAATGAATGTCCTATAATGGACAATAATTAAATTCTGCTGAAATTAAATAACAACAGAATTATAAATAAATAGTTTTATTAATTGCCATTTTCCCAGTAGTTGATCAGGCGAATTCAGTTTTTGATCAATTTCATTCCAGTAGTTGATCACTGGTCATTTTGACCTTTTTTTTTCAATGTAAGTAGAAAAAATTAATAATTTGAGAAGAGTAAACATTTTAATGAGACGATTAAGCGTAAAAAATACAATAACTTATACGCAATATTGAAATTAATTCAGGGGCAGAGAAAAGATTTCTTGTTCTACTGATTTTTGTGGGTTCTATGTGGAAATAACTTGATCCCACCTATAAAAAAGGTCAACTTCCATAGGCGTCCACATGCCGCCGTGGAAGCCATCGTCGTTCCTTCTTTTTCCTTTTCCAATATCTTCCAAAATGCCAACGCGCTCATCAATATACTTTTGCGCCGTCTGCCAAGTATGAGCAGTTTTCTCATCTGAGGATTCCACTCACACACTCTCACTGGACGAAACTTTGGCACTGGACTCAAACCTGTGTGAGTCGCTCAGTCGTTTTATCCGCCTAGTCAGAATTTTAGATAGTCCTATATCTTGTCTTTGATGTAGAAGTTGTTGCTTCCTCTCTTCCCTTTTCTGGATCATTTCTTTCTTTCGGGTTTCTTTCTCTTCTTTTTCCTTTTCCTTTTTTTCGAAAGACTTTATCCACTGTTTTGACGTTATCGCATAAGGCAGCCGTCTCTTTTCTGTTTTTTTCCCTTCTCTGGCGAGTCGTGAGGCCACAGAATATTGTCTGCAAAAGCTAGACTGACATTTTTTACTTTAGCCTAAGTTTTTTGGGCGTTCAGGAGTTGCATAATTTGGAAGTGGTCCGTCTGCCTTGAAGGACCTGGTGTTGCATGATCATAATCAAACGTTGGGGATCATCAGATTGTAGAGAAATATAAGCAGTTGGTATTAGGAGATCATCAACTGGCGATTCCGGTTCGCTCTCTGGTGTCGCAATGTTCATTTGAGTTTGTTCAAGATATTTGCTCCGCATTTGCCTCCAGAAATGGAACAATTCAAGTGCCTCAACTTCCCCCTCCCATTTATTCATTCCACGATTCTGAACTTCTGAGCTCTGCCTTTTTTAAATAGGGATTCAATGTACAAAAGCGTTTGGAAATGAAGTTTTCCGCTACTCCTATTCTAGACCAATTTTCACGTGGGTTTGTAGGCGGAAAATCTCATTTCTTACTCCTGATGCACCTTTCGTAGTCTGCTGCATTTGGATTAAACGGAAACAGACTGCATTTCCGGAATCGGTTTTTAAGGACTTTCGGAGTTGCTGCTTCTCAAAATACACTTGCAATCAAAGGTCCAAATACTGTTTCTGTGACCACTTTTTTGAAGATTTAGTTTTCCGACCGTAAACGGTTTCCCGCCAGCACACTTCGAGAGGCCTGAAAATAGCAACGTCAGCTGGTTCGAGTATGTGTGTTGCATTCGGGTAAAGAGCGAGATGAAGGATTTGGTTCTCTGAGCATAACTTTGCCACTTCAAGAATTAAGTGGCCATCCACCAAAAGTAATATTGGTAGTTTGATATTTTGCTTTCTCAATCAAGGCAAAAATACATTTGCGAGATATTCAAAGTAGGTGCTCCCACACATACAAACTTCCTTTGATCTACCTATTTCCCAGTCGTCTGGCACATTTTGTGCAATTTCATGTGATATTCTCTGCAATGAGTAACCGATCATCCCAGGAATAACCTCTCTTGCTGCATTGAAAGTAGCCATCACGGTTATAGCTTCTTATTCAGTACCTGTTTTTATTTCATATAAAATGTTGAATTAAATGGGTCCTAAAACTTTCCCCGTTTTTGGACAAGTTTGAAAACCGCTTTCGTCACCATTAAAAATTCTCCTGGAATCAAGATGAATGTCAAGGCAACCTACAGTTTCAAGATATTTGTGAAGTTCTTGGAACCACTCGCGGATGCTGGGCTCTGACATTTCTGCTCTTGCAGTGTTGATAGAATCTGCTAACCTCTCAGCTATCGAACTGTTTCTTCGCAAGAATCCTTTAAACCATGTTTTCCCCGGAGTTGAGTTTGCAAAAGGGTTTGGCCTTTTATCGGCTTCAATGATGTTTTTTACGGTTTCAAATAAAGTCCTCCTCTTAATCGGGAACTCTTTTTTGGCATAAGCATTTATCGTCAACAAGGAGCTTTCCTCTTCTTTGCTTAAAACTGATGAATGTCACACCCGCCTTACCTCTGGCGTTTACCCTTTAACCTAAAACAAAAAAACTTTTAAGGAAACATAGGTGGAACATTTCGAAAAGGGCTATTGATTCGAAATTATAGAAACACCCTTTTCTCATACGTCTTCAACGGCTGCTCGCAGATCATCTTCTGAGTACTGGAAGAATTTATTTTTCAGCGGCATAATGAATTCTGAAAATAAGCAATAATGGCTTGGTAAGCAAATAAATTAAAAAAATCCCTGCCGGCCCGGCCTACAGGCAGAGGTAGATGTCGAAGTCAAATATACTAATTTCTCAAACAAAAACTAAATCATGATTAGAGATAAATCCACTTTAACAAATTTATCTGGCCGCTCTTGACGAGTTTTTATTTCATTTTCATATAATAGCTGGTTTTATCTGAATCATGTTAGGGCGGCATTAAAAAAAAATACTTTTCCATGCTCAACAACTCGAAATTTTCTGCCATAATTCCAGATTCATTTTTAATAAAAAAAATATGAAACATTCTGACGTGATTTTTGAAGAGATTTATAAGCGGCCGGTGTTTCTATTTTTTGTTCAATTAATTGAAACTTGATATATAAACAATTATTTTCTCAGAAGGACAATATTTATCGTTTCTAACACAATCGCTTCGGGAAATTCCGTTCAAAATGCCCACTTTGACATCATTTTTTGAAATATATTCTGCCTCTATCTAAAAATCGATTATTACGGTACATTATATAGTTTCTGAATAAGCGAATCTACCAATTAAATGCGTTTGAGAGCAAAAATGAATTTAAAAACCAGTCCGAAAATAAGCAGTTTGGATTTAAGCACATCCTTAATACAATGATTTTTCCAACACAATCCGCTTCGGTAAATTCGGTTCAAAATGCCCTTTTTAACAGCATTTAAAAAAAATATATTCTGCCCCTATCAGAAAATCGACCATTACGGTACATTATACAGTTTCTGAGTAAGAAAACGTACCAATTGGAAGCCTTTGAGAGCAAAAATGAATTGTAAAATGAGCCAGAAAATAAGCAGTTTGGATTTGAATACACCCTTACTAAGATCATTTTTTTTCTTCAACCGGTATGTATTTTTAATTTGTTTTTGCTCTAAGAATTGGTCCTATCCAAAACTTGTCTATATAGATGTTGTAGACAATATTAAGAAGATATATGATAAATTCATGGGGATTTTATATCTTTTGAATTGACGGAGTTATGGATTTTTTACGTAGATTTCGTATGAAATACTACCTATTGGGATCGTTCCTATGTTGGAATTTCTAAAAAATTTTTGCAGATCTAAACCGATCATGACCCCTAGAACCCAAAACCACTCTCAGTAAAAAACTTTATCTATCTATCTATCTATCTATCTATCTATCTGTCTGTCTATCTATCTATCTATCTATATATATCACTTTCTTCTGGACACGATAACTTTCGTAATTCTGCACCAATCTCTTCCAAACTGATACATAAAATCAATGAGCATAAAATCTCGGTCAAGTTCGTTAATGGGTAAAATCGGACCAAGGGGAGGGAAATAGGGAGGGGTTTTGTGAAAACAGAAAACCCCCCATAACTTCTTAATTTTTGTACATATCAAATCAGTTTAAAGTTTTTATTACTTCTAAAAATAGGGTCAAAAATTTATGTATCACAGATTTTTGATAAATTTAAAAATGGGCTCAAGGGGCGCAAAAAATAGGGTTTTGGGGAGAAAAAAATTCATAACTTCGTCAATTCTCAAGATATCAAATTCAATTAATTTTATTATAAATCTCCTTAACATTATCTAAAACTTTTATATTCACAAGTTTTTGATAGGAGCAATTCGTACCGCAAAAAAAAATTAAAAACGAAAACAAAAAGGGCGTTTGAAGAAGAAAAAAATCCATAACTTCGTCAATTCTCAAGATATGAAATCCAATTAATTTTATCATGAATCTCCTTAACATTATCTACAACTTTTATATTCACAAGTTTTTGATAGCACCAATTCGTACTGCAAAAAAAAAAAAAATTAAAAACGAAAACAAAAAGGGGGTTTGAAGAAGAAAAAAATCCATAACTCCGTCAATTCAAAAGATATAAAATCCCAATGAATTTATCATATATCTTCTTAATATTGTCTACAACATCTATATAGACAAGTTTTTGATAGGACCAATTCTTAGAGCAAAAACAAATTAAAAATACATACCGGTTGAAGAAAAAAAATGATCTTAGTAAGGGTGTATTCAAATCCAAACTGCTTATTTTCTGACTAATTTTACAATTCATTTTTGCTCTCAAAGGCTTCCAATTGGTACGTTTTCTTACTCAGAAACTGTATAATGTACCGTAATGGTAGATTTTCTGATAGGGGCAGAATATATTTTTTAAAATGCTGTTAAAAAGGGCATTTTGAACCGAATTTACCGAAGCGGATTGTGTTGGAAAAATCATTGTATTAAGGATGCGCTTAAATCCAAACTGCTTATTTTCGGACTGGTTTTTAAATTCATTTTTGCTCACAAACGCATTTAATTGGTAGATTCGCCTTTTCAGAAACTATATAATGTACCGTAATAATCGATTTTTAGATAGAGGCAGAATATATTTCAAAAAATGATGTCAAAGTGGGCATTTTGAACGGAATTTCCCGAAGCGATTGTGTTAGAAACGAAAAATATTGTCCTTCTGAGAAAATAATTGTTTATATATCAAGTTTTAATTAATTGAACAAAAAATAAAAACACCGGCCGCTTATAAATCTCTTCAAAAATCACGTCAGCATGTTTCATATTTTTTTATTAAAAATGAATCTGGAATTATGGCAGAAAATTTCGAGTTGTTGAGCATGGAAAAGTATTTTTTTTTAATGCCGCCCTACCATGATTCTGATAAAACCAGCTATTATATGAAAATGAAATAAAAACTCGTCAAGAGCGGCCAGATAAAATTGTTAAAGTGGATTTATCTCTAATCATGATTTAGTTTTTGTTTGTGAAATTAGTATATTTGACTTCGAAATCTACCTCTGCCTGTAGGCCGGGCAGGCAGGGATTTTTTCTTCTTCAAACCCCCTTTTTGTTTTCGTTTTTAATTTTTTTTTTGCAGTACGAATTGGTCCTATCAAAAACTTGTGAATATAAAAGTTGCAGATAATGTTAAGGAGATTCATGATAAAATTAATTGGATTTTATATCTTGAGAATTGACGAAGTTATGGATTTTTTTCTTCTTCAAACGCCCTTTTTGTTTTCATTTTTAATTTTTTTTTGCGGTACGAATTGCTCCTATCAAAAACTTGTGAATATAAAAGTTTTAGATAATGTTAAGGAGATTTATAATAAAATTAATTGAATTTGATATCTTGAGAATTGACGAAGTTATGAATTTTTTTCTCCCCAAAACCCTATTTTTTGCGCCCCTTGAGCCCATTTTTAAATTTATCAAAAATCTGTGATACATAAATTTTTGGCCGTATTTTTAGAAGTAATAAAAACTTTAAACGGATTTGATATGTACAAAAATTAAGAAGTTATGGGGGGTTTTCTGTTTTCACAAAACCCCTCCCTATTTCCCTCCCCTTGGTCCGATTTTACCCATTAACGAACTTGACCGAGATTTTATGCCCATTGATTTTATGTATAAGTTTGGAAGAGATTGGTGCAGAATTACGAAAGTTATCGTGTCCAGAAGAAAGTTATATAGATAGATAGATAGATAGATAGAGAGATAGATAGATAGATATATATATATAAAGTTTTTTACTGAGGGTGGTTTTGGGTTCTAGGGGTCATGATCGGTGTAGATCTGCAAAAATGTTTTAGAAATTCCAACATAGGAACGATCCCAATAGGTAGTATTTCATACGAAATCTACCTAAAATGATCAACTAATGGCTACGCATGTTGTTAGCCAGTAGTTGATATACTGATCAATAACTAGAGTCCTCGAAACCAATAATTGATCATAGCTGATCAATTTCTGGAATTTGCTTATTTAATAAGATTGATCAGTCAAATTTCAGCCCCTAAAAAGAAGTCAATCGAAAATCTAAAAATTAGTATTTAAAATATCATCCTTGGGCTGTGATAAGCAACAATTCTTATGAAAATATTAGTTGAAATAAGCAAGATGGAAGGGGATTATTTTAACTTACCGTTGTTGTCTCCAACTAATGAAAAACTAAAGTTTTATACTTTCTAATAAAAAAAAATTTATAATATGGCTTCTCTTACAGAAGACAGCTGAAAACTATGTGACAACAGGTGCACTAACATTCAAACAAAAATATTATATCTAGTGCCACTTGTAAAACTCATTTCCGCCGGAAATGGCGCACTATTTCAAAAATTTGATGAACTACTGGAGGGGTATCAACTACTGGCGCAGTCCCCCTATAAGTATGTTATTTCATTTCATGTATTTAAAAAATTGGTAGATGCAGAAATAGCATTTGGGGGTTTCAAACTATCAGACATTTGACGAGCAGGAAATGGGTATAACAGTTTACGTGCATGATTACAAAATAAATTTTGCAACAAGAAAGAAAATTTTGGTGCCTACTTATACTTCATATCATAATAATTACTCTGAACCTAAATAAATTTGTATTTAAAGCATTTTTATATTTTTAAAACAAAATCGTATTTAGCTAATACATAATTTTGAAAATTTCAACATTATAATAACATAAAAAATTATTTTTTTGAACAATAAAAAGAAAATTGTAGGTTCAATTTTTACAGACTAACATGAAACATACGTTTTGAAAATTTCATGAAAAAATATTCAGACGGTTTTGAGATATCCTGTGCGTCCCTGAGCGTCCTGTCCAAAAACGTCATTCGAAGAAAAATGACTTCAAAATTTCGGAAACGCCACTTCAGATATTGAGTGGGTACAATTCTAAAAGCCATAACTTAATGGGAATTTCAAGGAATAAATTATATCAAAATGTTAAAAAAAGATAGAAGTTTAACATCTAAAAAATAAAAAGATCGAAAATTTTGAAGCTTTTTGTGTCCTAAGACCCCTTAATTAGAATTAATCCGATAAATACTATGGGATTCACGTCTAGTTTGCATTGAGTGGATCTCTCAATACGCCTCCCATGTCTTGAAAAGTTAATTAGAAACGTACCTGGGAAAACGCGGCACGGACAAAGGCGGTGTTGCATCTTTGCGACCTGCTTTCGGAGCGCGCTTAGCACAATGTCAAGTTTAGACTTGAAACAATGGTTTTATTTATTTTAGCTACATTGTAAAAAGAAAAGATTATTACTACGCTGAATTTAGTTTTTTGAAATGCCAAGTGAAGTTTAAATATGCACTACTTTTATTGTCAGTACCGAAATAAGTTTATCATAAACAGGTTATGATAAGATTAAAAAATGAGTTATACAGAATTGCAATATTTGCTGTTATTTAGCCTTTATATCTCTTTGAACTTTTATGGTATACTCATTCATATTTTTCTAGTATATACAGCTATACCGAAACCTGCGTTGTAATAGTTTTTTACAAAGACTTATTGCTCTTTTAGCAACGATTTTTTTTTGTAATGCAGTTAATAAATCATATTTATTGTACGGAACCCTCTGAGAGCGAGAAATACTCGCACTTAACCGTTTATTTAAGATAAAGATGAAACAAAAAATGTCCCGAAATCCTTGTATCAAGGTCAAACATTTAATAAAAAAATATTTTTAAAGTTTTTCATTTTTTGTAGCACATTTTAAATTAAATTTTTTAAAATGTTTAAGTAGCCACCATTTTGTAAATATATGGCGGATGAAGCTGGCTAAAGAACTGGTCGAGACCTCGGTATGCTTACTCATATCCAAATGGGTTAATAAATATACGTGCTATCGCAGGGCAAATATTGGATTGTTTCAAAATGTCAGCGAACCTATAAATTCAAACTGCTATATCTCTGCGATTTTTTCAGATAAAGACAAAAGAAAAATTGCTCTGGAATCATTGTATCAAGGTCATTTAAGGAAAAATCTTTTTCAATTTCTAATTGTATTGTACTGCTTTTTAAAGTTTAAATTTTTAAAAAGTTTAAATTGAAGCCATTTTGAAACAAGATGGCGGATGTCGCTGGCCAACGAACTCGTTCGAGACATTTGTGTGTACTATGCAAATACTAAATCACATCCAAATCGGTTCATAATTACGAGAGTTTAAGCAAGACAAAAATCAGATATATATATATATATATAAATCAACATTTGAATGGAGATGGTTTCGGAGCCTGGGGGTCATGATTGGTGAGATTATACCAAAATTTTTCCGAAGTGGTTTCCTCCGGTTGCAATGGGTAGCTTTTTACTTTTTGTAATGAAAGCTACCTAAAATGGTTTCGATGTGGAACACGGATATCACTGAAAGCAACTGATTAGCTCACAAATTCAATAAACTATATGAATGCCACTATACAGTAGCAAAGCGTGGTCGCCGCTGAGCTTTATTGAGTAACGGTGAAAATTCACTCTTACCGAAGATGGTAGCTTCTCTCAGCTAATTCTAAACTTCTGATCCTGCAGAACACGTGCCACGTTTCAATCTCAAAAAGCTGGAGAACTGATCTTGCATTCCTCACTAGGGAACGTCTCGACCCAAGATACGCTGATACAACTTTCAATCCCTCTTTTATACGCTGTAGATTGACCAGAATATCCTAGTTAGCATAACGCTACAGCGAAAACAACGAATCACAGATTCTGAGATCCACAAAATCACTTGAGAAATTTAAAGAAGAGCTAAGGATAGAGGTCGCTTTGACGCACACTGCTTAATATCGCAAAAAACGCTATTACGCAAAAACTAGACTCCTTTTATAAGAGAGTAAATAGTACTTTACAACTGTAAGTTCTTAAGTGGAATAGCAGAATTACAGATTTACTACAGATTTTGAAAGGAGATCATTAGTTTCTTCTTAACTCTCGCCTTTACGCTTTACAGAACGTGTTTCCCAATTTTTTCGGCACTATTCAAGAAATTTACTATTTGCAAACGATGCATTACCGAAAGCCGTGTCATGACTTGCAGTGTGTAATCCTTTTCCATTTACAGCAGCATGATGTCAGGTTTCTTCGTATTATACTTATTTTGGTCAAACGTTAAGAACAAAAATAAATAAAACAATACAATGGCAAGGATATACAGTAGCTCCCAAAAGTGTTCGTACACTTACGAATTCTAATGAAATAGTGCTCTATCCATTAATTAAAATTAATATTTCAGAATGGGTATTTAATAATAAGATCTATAACTTATTTTTAACAAAACTACGTAAAATATTTTTAAAACAAAGTAAAAAGTTATTTTGAAGATATCAATAATAAAAAAATAACAAAAATGTTACCTCACAAAAGTCTTCGTACACTTAAAAAAATCTCTACATGTTAGCAAATATTCTAATATCTCGTTAAATTAGTACTTAGTAGGAAATCCTTTAGCATCCACAACAGCGTTTAAATGCCTGGAAGTAGATTTCATTAACGTTTTTGTAATTTCTGCATCAATGTCCATCCATTCATCGATCATTACTGTTTTTAGTTCGCTTTTCGTTTTAATGTCGTGTCTTCGTACTTTTACCTCCAGTTCTCTCCAAATATGTTTTAGTGGGTTTAAATCCGGCGATTTAGGTGGTGTTTTCAGAACTTGTGGACAATTATAGAAACATGAGAGCCGAACGTTGAGAGCCTTGTTCTTAGGATCGTTATCTTGATTTTAAAAAATACAAAGATGTTTTCAATACCCAAATTTTGAGCTAATAATTCTAAATTGTCTTTTAAAATAATTAAAGAGCATGATTAATTATGTCACCAATAAATACTAAATTACCTAGTCCTGATGCTGCCATGCACCCCGACACAAGGACACCTCCATCGTCATACTTAACTATTTCACGGCCAAATTCGATCCCTCTTATAAGGCAGGCGATCGAGTTTGGCCGTGACTATTCCAACTAAGTTCTTGGGATTAAGTTCTTCATTTTTTCTTCGCAGTACAATCATACGCCCATCGGAACCAAAAATGTTAAATTTGCTTTTATCTGCAAATAAGACATTATTCCAATACGATTCGGGTTTATTTATCATTGATTTTGTGAAGGAAAGCCTAAGCTTTTTACTTTTCTCACTAACAAAAAAATTTCTACGGGCAGAACGCCCATCTAATCCTGCTGATCTCAGCACTCGTCGAACAGTTTCAGGTGAAATTGAAATAGAAATTTTTCACTAAATTCTGTAGCAACTTTTACAGCACCTACACCTGGATTTTTCCCAATTTTTCTAATTGTAAATCACTAATCACGTTTAGTTAACTTTGAAGGACGACCTTTTAACACTCTCCAACAAAGTTGAAAAGTGTTTATGACTTCGGTTTGTCTGTCCGTCTGTCCGCGCTCTAACTCTCGTAAATATAGTCGGATCGTTCTGAAATTTTTAGATGTTAGTAACCTCTTTCGTAGCACGATCCCTATTTCAAATAAAGTTTCTAGCATGTTTGGTTTATTTACAGGGACAGTCAAAAGTTTTCCGTTACATTACGGCCGATGGGAAAAAATCGTTTAAAATGGTTTTTAAGGATGTTACATGCTTTCAAACATAATAAAATTCATATGCATTTATCAAGTGCACTAAAATATGCATTGTGTAGAATATACGATGCAAAGAATAGTTATAATTCATTTACAGGGCCACACAAAATAATTCCGTTACAGAACGATATAGGGGTGGAGGGAATTGTTTACCGCGTATTTTAATTATGTTAAATTATTTCATGTATAATGAAATTGATATACGTCGCTGAGGTTTACTATAACTTAATTCATGTATAATACGAAGTACATAGCATTTACAGAGACACACAGAATATTTCAGATACTATATTGTGTCCGAAGTACTGTACAGTAGCGATGATTGCTGGAAATGCATTTTTATATATGTTATGTGCTTTTATGTTTCACTATATTTATGCATAGTATATAGTGTGTATAAATGTTGTAATTAATATACAGGGCTACACAAAATAATTCGTAACGGTTACTGGGTATGATTGCAAATTACTTAATGGTGAGTTTTAAATGAGTTATGCATTTTTACGCAGAACTGCATTTGGTTTACTAAGAAATGTTTGTAGAACATAGATAAAAGGATATACAGGGTCACGCAAAAAATTGGATACATGGCCGTCTATAAATGACAATTTCTGGAAATGTGATTTCAGTAGTTTTAAGAGTGTTTTACTTTGAATTAAACTTTAGCTAAATAGTGGCGTGTAATAAAGGTACTAGGTTAGCTACACGGCTGTGCAAATGTATACAAGTATGTTTTGATCTATTAGTATAAATTGCTGAAAGATAAATTTCAACCTGTTATGAGTTTCCTTGCTAAACTAAATTTTCCCATTATATAGTATATATATCAACCTACAAATCAAATACAGGTCTGTTCAAAAGAATTGGAATACATATTTAGCTATATATGGTAACTGCAGAAATCAGTTTTTCAAATGTTTCATGCGTTTTCTAAAATGTTTACTTAGTTCTCTTATATACCTTATTTCTCTAAATAAGTTTTGTTAAAGCATTCAGGAAGTGTTGGAAAGTGTTTCATAATCTATGCTAAACGCATGGTTTTTCTTACTTGTTTTACTTTGTTCTCGATCCGATTTTCTTCTTTAAAGCATTTTATCACATACTGCTCCGTAGAATGGAATAGATTAACTAATTTAGGAATATTCCGAACTGATTTACCACCACTATAATGAAGGATAATCAATTTTCGAAAGCTATTAGATGTTTCTTTACGACTAAGAGCCAATTTAATTAATAAATAGAATATTAGGGAAAAAGAAATCAAAATTAAAACCAAACTATTTTTTAAACGTCACCACAATGCAAAAATGAAGCGACAGAAGCTAATTTTAATTATAATTTTATCCGAAAATGTTTCAGTGTACGAAGACTTTTGTGGCCTGCTATTTCTCTGCCTTCTTCCGTTTTCATTTTTATATAAAAAGAAAATCAGTCAATATTAAAATTAAAATGTTGGTTATTATTTAGAATAACATAGAGATGAGGTGAAAAATATTGGACTTCATTATTCGAATTCAATTCCAGGGAAATTCATTTTACTACAAAATTTTAAAGCGTAAGAACACTTTTGGGAGCCGCTGTATATATATTTTTATTGTATAATTTTTATTCTTAAATTTTTATTGCAATGGTGATTAAATTCGAAGCTCTTGAATTCGTTCTTATCAATTAGATCAAGTGAAATACTTAATAGCGAAAAGAACAAAATCGCATTCTCAGGTGTTTATTCTTTTATCCTGAAATGTTAGTAAATAAAAAGAAATACATTACGTTTTATAAATACTCGTGAATTTGAAATAAATATCTACGAAATGGTGACAGAAGGGTCAAATAATTAGAAAGTAATTTTATGCCTCACATATGTGCTATTGAGTTTTAATAATGGCTGGGGGTCCGAGTCAAAGTTCAAAATTTCGTTCATCGAAAAACAGTTGCAGTCAAAGAAATAAGTATGATTTAAGTTTACTTATGGTTTTTACATTGACAAACATTGGTATTAACTACTATATGGTTATATTATTAGGGTTATTATAAAATTTTGTAAATGCAGATAAATTGTTGGTATGCTATATGACAGGCAGGTTTTCGCAAGTTATGAAGACATTGTCTAGTTTTGTTCATCCTGTCAATACCTTTTCTTGAGTTACGAGAAAAATCCTTTGCGTCCACACATTGACAGTTCTTTTGTCAATTTTTCGGTCACTTTGTAGTTTACAGAACTTCTGCGTACGGATGCATGAAAAGGGGTTTTCTGCTACTGTTTTATTATTGGCAAGTTGCATTATTCAAAATTTTCAGCAAATGTGTGGTGAATGTAATAAATTAGCGTTTTTTATTTACTACAGCGCACAGTGGGGCGTTTTGATGATCTAGGTGGACAAAATTCATTTTTCCGATTATCTCGAAATGTGACAAAACCACGTGTACTGGTAGCTAAATGTCTGTATTTTCGAGATCCGTACGAGTTTTGTCGATAAAATCAGAGGTGTCGATTAATTATGACCGTAAAGAAGCCATTTGGGCAGTTGGTTTGAGGGAGTTTCAAAAGTTGAACTGGTTTCCTCTAAGTTTGAAAGCACGTCGTGACTATTCTGTTTTATTTGAAAGCACGAGTTTGCTGAACATATGTCACAGGTTTATCAAGGTCAAATTTAACCCTTTTTTTTTTCTTTTTTAAATAAGCGATGTTAAACCCACTTAACCGCTTTTTTCAAAGCTTGTAATTCTGGATGATCCTTGATGTTGTTTACAAATTTCATCTTGACTTTTAACATATTATTCAGCATTATTCCGTAATAAGCATTTTTTAAAGTCAAAGTGCCATTTCTAAAGTAAAAGTCTGTACGGGCCCGGGCCGACAGACAAAATAAACGGGCCGGGCCGGCAAAAATATTGAACGGGCCTGCAGGGCCGAGCCGGGCCGTTAAAAAAATTAATCGGACCTATCGGCCCGATATAAGAATTCCAGCGAAGCAGATAAAATACGAGCCATTTTCAATGAATATGATTTTCTCGAGAAGTATAAATGTGCGTCACGAGCCGCTGCGAGTTTAACAACATCAATACAGAAATGTAACATGTCCATCGTAGAGATCGGCATCGTACAGTTACAAGATGTTTGATTCCGAGTTTAATTTTTTTCAGCAGACTCGTGCCGGGACGGAACTGGTCTTAATCGATCTCAGGATGTGTAGGACAGTCTTTGTGTTTTGCATTATTAATAGTGATAATGAAGTTCTGTTAACAGTATCTTTGGAAATATACCTTAAGGTGGATCTCATATTCACTGCTCAACAATGCGAAACTCTCAGACACATTTTCTGACTCATTTTTAACTATAAAAGCATAAAATTGACAGGCCTGACTATTGAAGGCATTTGGAAACGAATAGCTTTCTCCATATTTGATAAATTACTTACAGAGATTCTTGTCAGGTGACTGAACGTTTTTCTCCTTTCCTGTGCTATCACGTCCGGAAATTCGATTCAAAGCGCTAACTTTGGCAGTATTTTCAGAAAGATATATTGCTTTTATCTATGGAAAAAAAAGTGACATTTACATAGCTTCTGAATAAGAATACTTGCCAATCTTACGCGTTTCCGAAAAGAAATGAATTCATAAATGTGTCGAAATGTAGCTCCTTTGGATTTGAGAAAAGCCTTAAAAATGAGAGAAATATTTTCACAAATCTAATTTTTATTATACAGCTTCAAAACTTATCATGTTTTTAATCCTTTATTCTGAACTACATTAATCTTTTAATGAATCCTTATTTAAATTTTTAAATGTTTGCAGACACGATGACTAAAACACTGTAAGTAATCGTTAATGTTTAATATTGTGTGTTTTCTGTTTTGCGAACATCATAGTAATCTAAAATATACTGTAAAATGTCCCCATAAATATGTATGTAGTATTCATTAAAAAAATCTTAATTGTATGTCGAGAAAAAACGGATTTTTTTTTGTAGAAATTGTGTCGGGCCGGGCCTGTTTTCACTGATTTTTGTACGGGCCGGGCCGGGACCGGGCCTGGAAATTCCGGCCCGTGCAGACCTCTATAAGTATTGAAAAATTAAAAAAATTCCTGCAGATATCTGCAGATCATTAAGTTTTTATTAATAAAGAAGCATCATATTAACTTGCAGTGCATGTATATATGTTTAGTTCAAATCTTACTTGTCAAATTTAAACCACTTTTAATTATCCGATTGAGCCGAAACAATGAAAACATGTGTAATTGGAATGGTAATACAATATTATTATAATTTAAAAAACGTAGAAGTTTGTTTCTACAGGGATTCACAAAAATTTAGATTAAAACTTGCAAGTTAATTTTAAACCAATTTCAATAATCTGATTGAGCTGAAACTTTGCTCGGGATATGTAGCTCTGATAACAATGCAGCACTATTATAATTTATGGAACGTAGCAGTTACGCTTTTTTACAAGGCCACATAAAAGATTAGTTCAAACTTTCAAGACAATTTTAAACCACTTTCAATTACCTGATTCAGCTGAAACTTTGCCTACATGTGTTTTTCCGATGATATTTTTATTAAATTATAATTTGACGAACGTGGAAATTATGCATTTGTTACAGGGCCACACAGAAGATCGCGGAAAGATTGTTGCTAAAAAGCAGAAATTTTAATGAAATTTCAACAAAATTACTATAGGTTATTGTGATACACAATAGCATTTTTTAAATTGAAAACAAAGTGCGTAGTAGCTGTATTTCTTTTACAGGGACACATAAAAATTTTGGATTCATTACCGTCTATATGTACAAATTTTATTTCAAATAGAATAAAATTTATATAAGTTATTTATTCCTACAACAGCATTTTTTAAAAATCGAAAATAATTTTGGTAGCCTTTATAAGTTTTACAGGGTACCACTAAACATTAAAGTTTTTTTAAATATGATTTTATTTAAAAAAAATATTTTTCAGGATGACTACACAAATTTCTCGAGCAATTCTGAGTAGACAAAAATACAAAAAAAGAAATGAATGTTAACTTACATGTGTGCATTATAGGATGGGAACGCACTTTAGTAGGCACCCTGTATTTTTATTTTAAGACATTGTTGTTAAATAACCCAAATATTTATCACTGTTTGAGTATTTTATTAGTGATGCATCCAAAAATACAGAAAAAACTATTGAAACTTCAACGAAATAATTTTGTCCAACTAGATCGTCAAAACGTTCACAGTGCAGCGTCTAGAAGACACAGTGTGTAAACCGACTATTCGAGTAATGCTTTAAAAAGTGCTAAAAGTTTGTATCCCATAAATGTTGAACGATGTTAAAGGACAAATATCGATCGCAGCGACATCTGCTAGTTTTTCACTGACCGAAACGCTTTCTCAATTGAATTCTTATACAATGTGTACGTTTGAACTACCAGATGTCCTTGCGATCGCCATTTATAATCCTGCATTGCTCAACATTTATGGGCTACAATTTTTTAGCACTTTTTGTTTGGCCGATTTCGACGCTATATCTTCCCGACACTATATTATTTACTGTGTTGAAATTTAATGTCCTAGAAGATAGTAATGTAACTTTAACTCTACCTTATTTATAAAAATTGGAGTTTTTTATGCAACATGTTTTTGCTTTTTTAGATTATGATTTTTTTTTCACATATTGCTCTTATATTTTACGCTTTAAGTTCGGAATCTGGAGAAAAGATGTCTGTTTTTGTTTTTAAATTCCAGAGTTTTTAATCAGCTGATAATATTCTCTAATGTGCTTAACTCTGCTCTGATTCGGTTTAAGTTGCTTGAACCAACTGAACCAACCCGTGTTACTATTCAATTTTAAATTGATTTTTCTCAAAAATTTTTTAAGATTGTAAGAAGTTTCTTTTAACGTTATCAGACTTTTCAAACTTGAAAACTGAAGTTTTGGGCTTCTAGACCTACGTTAACAGCACGTTCAATCGAAAGAACGTCACTCGACATCGTTTTCAGAAATGTCAACATGAGCCGACAGTCACGGTTGCCGTGAGAGACAAGATTACGACCAACAATCTCATTGAACTCTTTGAATCAAGGATAAATTTTGAGTCAGAAGAAACTCTTGTCTTTGAAATAGGAAAAGAAGAACGACCAGAAGATGAAATTGATTTCAAGGAATACGTGTACGACACTAGCGTAGACGGCGAAACATCTGAATTTGCATCAACGTCATCTCAAGCGGACCCTGTTTATCAACCGTCATTGAGCCCATCAAAGAAAATGAAGCTGAATTTCGACTACATTTCAAACGAAGATATGATGAAAGTTCTTAACTATGTAAAAACAGTAACTGCTAAATGGAAGAAGGCTTCGATCCTCACGAATCGATTCAGCCGCATTTTTTCATTTTCTGTGTTAAATGCAAATAGAGTAGGTGGGGGTAAAGATACGCACGGGGCAAAGATACGCACTGCCTGATTTAATATAAAGAAATATTTCTACAATCATGGCCGCTAGGTGATAGTTTGGTTTCAAGTGTAGTAGTTGTGTGTTCAAACCTTATGAAGAAAGTAGCACTCCGTGCCAAGAAAATGAGGTAAGTTTAAATTTTCGCATTTTGATCAAATATTTTTAAATTTTCACTTTATTGTTTAGCTGACAATATTTAAAATTTTTACAAATCTAAAAATTCAGTGGAGAACGGAAGCTCTATAGCTTCTAAATGCCGTATAGTTTATCTCGATCACATTTGTTTAAACTTGTCAGTAACCGGTTAAGTAAAATACTGCAGAATGGGGTAAAAGTACGCATCCGTCTTGAGGCAAAGATACGCACAAGTTAAAGATTCGGGCTTTGTCCTATCGTTTTAGCTAGATGTAAGGCTTTCCACAATTACGTTGTGGAAAGTTTTATTTTTTATATTGTATAAAATATAATAGCTCCTTAACTAATATAAGCTAGTTAACTACCTTTTATTATTTTTTTTAGTTAATTTTTTTCAATATAGAACGCAGGTATCTACCTACCTACTTTTAAAAATCAATATTCTTGTTTCATAAAACGATTTTAAGCCTTAGCCCTTACGCTGCTATAATCCGTTTTCATAGCTTAACTTGCAATTTTCAATTTAACTATTGATGTTAGGTTAATTTTGATTCGTTTGGAAACTTAGTAGTATTGCCAAAGACTTCTAAATGAGGAGAATTTTTATTATAATCGGCCTTTACATAAAGTTTAGCGCAAAAACAGTATCTTAAAAGTCAGTGAACCCTTTTATTCAGTCTACGATCAAGGGATCTTTGGGACCGCTCACAGTATTTATGCGACAATTTTTGTCACAGTAGTTAGAGGTTAACTGCTATTTGCGATCTCACAGACCTCTGTTTTTTTTTGTTTCTTTCATGGTTTAACTTAAAATTTTCAGTTTAACTATAAATAATAGTGAAATTTACTAATGCTTTTGCATATCTCAGTCGTTTTATTGGAAATGGGGCAAAAACCCACAGTAATGGGGCAAAAATATGCACTGCGTATCTTTGCCCCACCACTGCGTACTTTTACCCCAACCGATGGGGCAAAGATACGCAGAGCAATGTTTTTTAAAAATGCAATTTCTCACAGGATTATAATTTGTCAGTATGTCGGTTGATGGTTTCACTTGCTTAAGGTTCTAATCTAACATTTTAATCACTCATTACATAAGTTTAGACCAATGTGTGAGTTAAAAATCAAAATGTATAGAAAGTGCGTTTCTTTACCCCACCTACTCTATGCATGACAAGTTTCGGAGATTCAAAAAGCTTACTGACAAGAAAGAATGGTCATTCGAGAAGTATTGACAAATTCATTGTATCACAAAGAAGTAGTTGGAGAGGGATCTCTTTGAAAAGAAACGGATTCACGACATTGTCCTTCTCATTTGGGCTCTTTGAGCTAATCATGTCGTCAAAGGACCGACTTTCAGGGCGTATAGGCCGTGGATTCAAAAGTTTAAAATCACGAATCGAGTTGTGAGTTGTAAGATCACTAATGTCACAACTCGCATTAATTTCAAAAACTAGCCAACTCTTTAGGGACAATGTACAGATTACGTCGCGAATGCCAAGTCATTATCTAAAGTGTTTACTCCAGCTTGGATCTATAACAGTGATCAGTCTTCTTTCAATTACGAAATGCATTCCGGAAGAACTCTGACTTTCAAAGGCACCCAAGACGTCTCTGTTTTGATTCAATCCAAAAGTGTCAGGACTCATTCGTACACCAACAGCTTACAGTGTCAATGAATGGTGCTCTCTGTCCTATTTTTTTTATCTATCTTCAAGAAAGAAAGATGCTTCTTACTAAACCTCTTGTTCCTCTTTTGAACCCAAACAGCTGCTACATCGTCTGCTCAATGTCAGGAAAATGAACTATTCCTCTATTAACCCTCTTGCTGCGTGATTGTTTTATCAAAATAGCTTCAAAATTTGCGTATTTAACCCCTTCGGGACGAGCGTCTTTTAAAAATTTTTATTCTCTTGTCACCAATTTTTCAAAACAAAAATTTTTGTCTAATGTAATCGGGAAAAATGCTCCGATTAAATAAGGCAAAATTTACAATAAAAAAACAAATGGTTGAAATAACCAAGGAGGGTTAATTAGACGGAAAAAATGCATCCCCGAGAAAATCTTGGGTTGCGCAAATTTTGCTACTTTTACGCTGCCCGAGGAAATCTCGGGTTGCGCAGCGAGAGGGTTAAAAGAGTGGTTCAGTAACGTGTTTGTACCAGAAGTGAGACTAGGAAGTAAAAATGGCGTTCTCATGCATGATTTCGAATCCTGCTTTGTTTCACGTTGAAGACATGCAAATTAATCTTATGTGTATGCCTGTAAATTCAACCAGTCTCATTCAACCTCTAGATTTGATATGTTTCTATCCTTGGAAAGTATTTGGAAAATTCATTGAAGACTACATTTTAGTCAACGAATTAAATATTTGCCTCATGACTAGGAACAAAGCCATAAAACTTCAATCGCTGGCACACTATCAGTTTGTATCAGTTAAGTTCATTTCTTGTTCAAGTATGGACTTAACAAAGGAGGATACATTGATAAAGACGAAAATTACGTCACTCCTATAGACTACTGTTTTAAAATTGAAGAAAGGAAGCAGACCTGTTTTGAATGCTCCGTCAAGTCAGCTGAAGAAGAAGAAGCCTTTGCTCATTGTGTTCACTGCGATAAATACTTTTGTTGTACTCACTTCTTCGGAACAAACAATGTGTCAAAAATTGATTATCATTAATGTATGGCAGCGTAAGAACAATAAGTAAACTTAAATTATACTTATTTTTTGACGTAACTGTTTTTCAATTAACGTAATTTTGAACTTCGCTAACGTTCGGCGTTCGGTGTTTTCCTGCTCCCAGTCCTCCATGTTTTCATACCTGTGGGTGCAGGAAAATGCAATGGTAAACCTACAAGTCAACCACCAAAATAGGATTTTCATGTGTCTTCCACCAAGATATGACTTGGCAGACCGATTGCATTTTAATATGCGAATCAAGTTTTAATTAATTCTGGAATTTTATCCGTGAACTCGATGAGGTGATTGTCTGTGCTGCCGCCTCCCGGTCCAAAAGCAATGGCTATTCAAAATCATCCTGTTCCACGATAAATTACACTGAACATCTCTGGCATGTTTAATTACACTTGTCAACAAATTTTAACTTTTTTATGTATCTGGCTTTTAAATAGGTGCATGTAACTAATTTTAGGGCAGAGGAATAATCAGATTCCCTCAATCACATCACATTTATTAGATACAGGGAGTTACATAAAGAAAGAGTGAAATATTTGACAAAAAATGACCGTTTGAAATACAAACAAAACATAATATTCACCAATAAAAATGTTTTTTTGATTACTTAACACAAAGACACTGACCATGATGTTAATACACTGTTCAATACAATTAAAGGATATTGTAAGTCTTACATAAAATAATGGTATAAGCGATTTTTTTTGCAGAAATAGAAGAATGAAAGAAAGAAGACAAATGCAAATTTTTCTCATTTCCAAACTTCCGAGTGTGCAAATTTTGAGTTTGACGTCAAAAACGACGCTTTAGTGGCGGCGAAAGAAATTTGGCTTTCAATTTACTGAAAGACAAACTGGAAAACAGGCCCCACCAGTGGCCGAGAGGTTCTGCTCTCGAAGCTGGTAGACGGGAGGTGCTGGGTTCGAACCCAATCGCGCCCGTCGGCTTAATCGTTCGGAGTTTTCGTGGTTTTCTTCGAACCGTGGATTTCCATTCGTAAATACGGGTTTGGTTCCCTTAAAAAGACCCCCACGGAGGGCACTCCCCCTTAGGGCCTATATCCCTCATGTAGATAATTGGCCGTCATAAAATACAACCAACCAACTGGAAAACAATGATCGACATTCAGTAAATGCTTTGTTTTGATGAGTGCGATGCTTCTACGAAGTCATTTAACCGAATCAGAACTTTGGAGAGCTGTTGATGGGTTAGAAAGGGGCCAAGCACAAGCAGAAGTAGCAGAAGCCACTGCAGTTTTACAAAGTGTGATTTCCAGGATCTGGAACCGTCTTTTTAGAGACTGTACATGCAAGCCGAAGACCAGGGCAAGGTCATAGACGTGCAACAACGCCCAATGAAGATCGATATTTAACGCTAACGGCTCAGATACACCGAAATAACTCTTCTTTAACAACACCCTCGCTCGGCTACTGGCTTCACAGTTTTGACTCAAACTGTCCGAAACTGGCTGCACGCTGTAGGTCTATATGCTCGCAGACCAATGGTATGTGTTACGTTAACAGCAAGGCACAGTGGCGCCGCAGAGATTGGGCAACAGAGCATGTGAACTGGAGTAGAAATGAATGACGCAATATTCTTTTCTCTGACGAGTTCCGTTCATCCTGATAATAAGCGTGTTTTCATCTGGAGGGAACGTGGCACTAGAAACAATCCTGCGTTCGTACAAGGAAATGTCAGATTTGGAGTTGCGGGTATGATGGTCCATACTGGCATCTCCATTGATGGGCGCACCGACCTCCACATCATTCGAAATGGATAGGGATGAGGCCCTCAGACGTATTGTAGTCCCTTACGCTGAAGCAATTGGATATAATTTCATGTTAATGGGCGACAATTGGAGTCCACATCGTGCTCACTAGGTGGATGATTTCCTTTTCGAGGAAGGAATCATGCGAATGGAATGACCAGCGTGTTCTCCGCACATGAACACAATGCAGCATGTTTGGACATTCTAGGCAGACGAGTTGCTGGCCACCTAACACCCCCACAAACTCTCCAAGAACTGGTAAGAGCTCTTCTGGGGGGGTGGGACAGAATACCCCAAATTGTTAGGATTGTCAATAGATGAGCACTTGTACTGGTTCTCTCATATTAATTACCTTAAACACAAACTAGTAAAATTTTATCATAACTCATAAAGATTAACCAATAAATCTTGGGGTATTAAAAGCCATATGCTAAAAATTTGGTACTCTACTATTGTTGAAAAAATTATCACCTATGGAGCATCTATTTGGGGGGAAATCTTACAAAAGCAGCACTTAATAAATTAGTTTCTATACAAAGGATGTTTCTCTTGCAAATTTCTAGGGGATATAGAACCATTTCCAGTGATGCTCTCAATATCTTGACAGGTATTCCTCCCATTTCCATTACCATTAAATATGAGTTCACTAAAAGTAACATCATCCATTTGGAGAATGAAGCTATCTCACAGCAATATTTTCCACAAATGATAATTCAGTGTAAGACTCTTGGCTGGCAGTTTCATCCGGCAGATGAGACTTCCCACCTACAAGTAAATCCGACTACAAATCCTTACTCTCCCACTCAAAATGTTATGGTCTTCACCGATAGCTTACGCACTGTTACCGGAATAGGTGCAGCTTTCTGCGCTCCGAAAGGGAGTGAAGTGACTCATCGGTGGTCTTGCAGGCTGGATAGCAATAATTCCATTTTCCAAGCCGAACTCTTTGCCATCTTTAAAGCTTTAGAGTGGATTTCTCAACAAAACCAAAATTTTTTAATTTCAAATTTTAGCGATAGTCTTTCAAGCCTGCAGGCTATCTGTTCGTTTGACTCAACAAATCCCCAGGTTATTGTGATTAAATCACTTCTCAAAAATCTTCTCTGGAAAACCTATTTAAGCCACGTTTCAGCCCATAAGGGTATCCTGGGAAATGAAACGCCAGATATGCTGGCAAAGGAGGCAACTGCTAGACCATCAGTTGATTTTTCACTTCCAGTACCGCACTCATACATCAAAAGACATCTTCGCGCTCATTTTATGAAACAATGGCAGGATTACTGGGACTACTCAGATAAGGGTAGATATACCTATGATCTTGTCCCAGTGGTATCTTTGGATCTTCTGCTGCTCACTGCATCCACTACAGCTTTCCTTAACGGTCATAGTCCTTTTGGGGCATACCTCTTCAAGTTCAAAAGAGCCCTTTCTCCTCTATGTGAGTGCGGTGATGATGCTGTTGCCTCTCATTATTTCTATAATTGTCCTTTAACAGCTCGCTGGCATATCCGTCGTCCTCCTGTTCTTCTAGTTGGTTGGTTAGCAAATATTTTATCGCACTCGACTTTGCTCTCAAAGCTTAAAAACATCTTCAAACTTCTTATGTAACCTTTCAGTTTTGCTCCATCACTAAAACAGAGACTTGGATTCCCCCTTATTCAGTACCCAATGTCGAGTCGCAGCAACTTGTATAATATTGTCTAACTTTGTATAACACTGCATTATTTAATGTCCTTACGTTTGTTTCACAAATTTTGCTAATGTAACATTTATTTATATCTTATATATACCACTCCGCCGTCTGTCGCGCGTATTGGCGGGCTCAGCCTCGGCTGAAATTTGTAACTTTTTTTTATAGACTTCAATAAAGGGGACCGGGAGGGACAATCTATGCTCTACAGACTCACTTCCTAGTCTGAGCAGTCTCTCTCGGGCAGTAAAAGTAAAAGTAAAAGCTCCTCATTAATAGCCTCATTGACTCTATACCTGAAAGGTGTTCAACGTTGCTGGCTGTCTGAGGAAACCATACTCCCTACTAAAGACCATTTTCTTTCAAGGAAACACCTTTTTTATTCATTTTTCTCACATGCAAAAATTGTGTTTTTTCCTTTTGTGCCCAAATGCTCAATATAATGATATTTTTTCTACCAAACATAATTTTTTTCTCATATCGACTACCACATCTGTCGATAATGTATCAATCATCTAAACAATTCTCTAGCCACAAGATCCATCCGCAACCTCAATATTCTTTAATTGTTTGGAGCAGTGTATTAACAATGTTATTTTTTTCAAATAGGATTACGTATTTTTGATGACAGTGTTGAATGCTTTGATAGTTACTTTTACAGCAGAATGCGTACAAAAAAAGGCCCTATATAGCCCCTCATTTCCTTATTATTTCACCACAAAATATAAATTATAATTTACATTTCACCATGTATTTTACCATGCATGTAAAAAAAATTCTACAATTACAAAATAGCTGTTGACTAGTGTTATCTGTGAGTGTAAAGCAGAAAGAGATAAATAGGAGTAATAAATATCTTGTAAAATAAACCTGTTTCAAGCACATTTTCAAGTCTTTTAACAACCCAAATATGTATTTGCTTAATTGGAGGGATATCAGCGTGCGAGATGAAATATCTGCTGAGTCTGTACTTCTGTTCAGTGGTGGTTTTCTTACTCTTTTTAACACTTTCCAACATTGAAAAGTGTTTATGACTTTGTCTGTCCGTCCTGCCACGCTCTAACTCTTGTAAATATGCTCTGATCGTCCTGAAATTTTTGGATGTTATTGACGTTTACCCTAGAACAGACCCTATTTCAAATGAAGTTTGTAGTATGCTTAGTTTATTTATAGGGGCAGTCAAAAGTATTCCGTTACATTACGGCCAATGGGAAAAATCGTTTCAAATGAATTTTAAAGACGTTACACTCTTTCAAACATAATAAAATTGATATGCATTTACGAAGTGCATTAAAATATGCATTCTGTAGAATAAGCGGTGCAAAGAATAGTTATTACTCCTTTACAGGGCCACAGAAAAGAATTCCGTTACGTAATGGTATAGGGAGGGATTGTTTGCGGCGTACTTTAAATATGTTAAACTATTTCATATATAATGAAATTGATGTACGTCTCTGAGGCTTACTATAAGTTATTTCATGTATAATACGAAGTGCCAGGGGCGCGCCAGTGGCGTTTGGCATCTGTTTGCAAAACTTGAGTTTGTACCCTATACTTCTTCCCGAAAAACTATTGTTTCATAAAAACGCATCAGCGAGCACAAATGGAATACTGCAAAATATATATATTTTGTATTTAATATATTAATTATTAGTTTATATATATACAAAAACAGAAATTATAAACCTAATATGTAAAAGGGGATATACATAAAAGAACAGTAAAAAGTTAGAAAATGAAATAATTTACGACATGTAATAAAAAAATTTCAGTAAAGTGTCATCATTTCAACTCGTGTAGTAAAATATTTCAGATTTCATAAAATGACTTTAATCAGATTTACAGCTAAATGAGTAGTTAAAATATTCCACAGATAAACAGAAAAAAAAATTCTTACGCTATAGAAAAAATAAAAATCAGTAGCTTCAAGATTAATATTTACAACGCCATTGACTATCAAGTTTAGACTACAATTTAAACATGGCTCATAAGATGCACTAAAACTTGAATTTAAAACTTTTCTTTTTTAATACATTTTTTGCCGCGCATATTAAATCCATCCTTATATCCCCGATTTCTTGTATTTATGTCTACTTTTTTCCCCTCAATAAAACAGTTAAAAATAATGTATCTGAAATAGTGTCCACTTTGGAATCTTAAATTGGATAGAATGATAACAAATGCTCAAGTTTTTTGTAATGTTTCCAAGTTAAATTTTTAAGTTCTGAATTGAAATTGATTAATTTATCACATTCATCATAAAGAATAATAACATCTAATTGATTCTAAGTAATTTATTTGAGGTAAATCTGTAAAATATAAATAAAATTTCAAGAATAATTAATTTTAATAAAATTAAAAAATATGTATTTTTAAAAATTTTTTTCTTCACTTGAAATGCTTGCCGCCATTATTATCCTGGCGCCTGTGTGCGCCGGGAACATTGCACAATAGGGCGGCATGCCCCTGTGAAGTACATAGCATTTACAGAGACACACAAAAGATTTCAGATAGTATATTCTATCCGAAGTAAATTATATTAGCGATGATGGCAGGAAATGCATTTTTAATTATGATATGCATTTTTAAATTTCACTATATTTTTGCATACTATATGTTGTGTATAAATTCTATAGTTCATATACAGGGCTGCACAAAAGAATTCCTAAAGATTACCGAGTATGATCGAAAATTACTTAAAGGTGGTTTTTAAATGAGTTATGCATTTTTACGCTGAACTGCATTTAGTTTACTAAGAAATGTTTGTAGAATATAACTAAAATGATACACAGGGCCACGCAAAGAATTGGATACATGGCCGTCTATGGATGATAATTTCTGGAAATGTGATTTTAGTAGTTTTGAGAGTGTTTTTGCTTGAATTAAATTTTAGCTAAATAGTAGCGTGTAATAAAGGTACTAGGTAAATTACAGGGCTGAACAAAAGTATTTAAGTATGTTTCCATCTATTAGTATAAATTGCTGAAAGAGAAATTTCAACCTGTTATGCATTTTCTTGATTAACTAATTTTTTGCATTATATAGTATATACATCAACCTACAGATCAAATACAGGGCTATTCAAAAGAATTGGAATACATATTTGGCTATAGACGGTAACTGCTGAAATCAGTTTTTCAAATGCTTTATCTGTTTTCTAAAATATTTACTTACTTATGTTATTTAAATTATTTCTTTAAATAACGAAGTTTTCTTAAAGATTTCAGGAAGTGTTGGAAAGTGTTTCATAATCTATGCTTGACGCATGATTTTTCTTTTTTGTTAATGTAGTGTAATAGATCTTCTGGTGATATCCAATCCAACAAAACGTCTGTATCCCTGACGCTTTTCGCAATGCGATCCACTTTTTTTGTTCAACGGTACATTTCGGTAGCCAGGATCCAGCAAATTTTGAGTGCAGGAGCGTGGTAAGAATAAGAGGCTCCCTGAATTTTATTATGCAGCCATAGAATTACTCTAGTTACTGGAATTACTAGATTTGATGTTCACCGATTGCAGAGCTGTCAGTACAGACCACATATCCGTAAGTATGATGACCGACTCTGCTTAAGAGACTAGTTTGTCGAGCGCTGTGCCTATTGCCACGACCGAATCAGTAAATATTGCTTTGATCCGATTCACTTTGTAACCAAAATAGGCAGTATTCGAACTACCAGCAATCGCTGTCATGGCAAGAGATTTGGAAGTATCAATAGGACAGATACAGTATGTGTCATAAAACTCGTAAATAAATTAAAAAGAATTAGAGACAGTCATGTTATCATTGCGATTTGTTATCTAGAAGGTCAGTTCTGATAGATAATATTGAACAGTGCCGGTATTTAGTTAAAGGAGGAAATTAAAGTTATTCAAGTTGTCTATGTTACACATAGTCTCATCAATCACTACTGTAATGCGTGAGAGGTATCTCCTAGGGTATCTCCTTCTTGATTAAAATGAAAAGAAATCCATAGCAAAGACCAAGTGCTTAATGGTAGGTACTTGATCCAGAATCCAAAAGCTAGGTCATTGATTCTGTCAGCAACCTTGGGGCAGCGGCGTGTTTTCATAGGAAGAGATTAGGAACCCATTTAGGGAGAAACAGTACAACCCGCAGAGCAGTAGCTTGAAATACTTCCGAACTACGTAAGAGCAGTAGCCCAAGCTGTATTAAGGACTGCAGAACCATAATTAATTAAGCTACGAATGGGTAAGGACACGAGAGTTGTCAAATGAAGATATCTGTCTTGGTATCTTTTATGAGTCAAGATTTTGACGATATGATTCTGTTGAGAATCGTAAGTATCGTCATAAGTATTTTCGTCGTAAGTATTCCACATATTTCTGGAAACTTCCGTGTCTGGAGAGAAAGAACATTAAGAAGTTAATTTCGTTGGTCCTTTCAATGAAGTCACTTTTTATACAAAAGTGATATTCGAAATTGTCAGTTCAGCGAGAGAGATTTATTGCATGGAGCTTGTCCGGTCAAATATTTTATTTCTAGTATCTACAATACTGGGACATAGATCTGAGGGCATCTTGTAATTTAGTTCGACATGACTCTACATTAGTGTTGCTAGATCCAGCGTCATAAAAAGAGGGACAAGGATACAATAAAAGCGGGACAGCGGCTTATCAATCGGGACATAAAAATACAGTAAACCCTGTGAAAACAGAACCTGTACATAATCCCATCTTAAACTCAAACATTTCGTAGTCCTTACACGGTAGGAGTACCATACATCTGCTAAAATGGTAAACCATCTCCCGGTTCTAGGCACTTGAGGCCCTTTTGCACCCGATCCAGACGGTCCGAGGGCCACCCTTCACGAGCACTTCGGTCATGGAAGTGCACTGCCCAACACAGCTCACAACCTGATACCAAACGACTGGGGTCGGGTCGAAACGACGGCAACACCACCCAGCCCGAGAAGAGCCAAGTTGTCCCTTCGCTTGGTTACCCTCGGTTCACCCTAGCGACCCACAGTAACCGAGCACCTAGGAAGGAGTCGGACCCATGAGCCGATGCCGATGATTCCCGTAGGGTAGTTGCTTTCCGGAAGCCTTCCAAGATCAACTGCTATAATGAGCAAAGACATTTCTGGTCGGCAACCAATGAAAGGGGAAGGTGCTGCTCGTGAGGCTGGGAGGGTCGTGGAAAGTCCCTCCCTGAGCGCATAGGCACGCCTCGCTTAGGCTGCGGACTGCGGGGCCGGAAGTTCCGGTCCTGTAAACCAAGCTGTAACCAAGCCGCTCCGGCTTGGCTTCTCTGGGTAGTTGAGGGGGTTTTTCTGCTGGAACATTGGTCCAAAAACCTTTACAGGTTGGCGTTCCGGATATCTGATTCAAGTCCTTCAAGTTCATGAGATCCTGAGTCCCTCCGCGTAGCTGGGCCCCAGGCTAACTCCGACACCCATTGATGAATCGCGGTAAGTACCGGATTCAGGATGTCGGCAAATCTGCAGACCGCTGTGCTTTGTGCCGCTACAAACACATCATCGGCGAAGGTCTGGATGACCCACGCCTTGCCCACCTGTAATCGCCACAGGAAGATGTTGATCACAACCAGCCAGAGAATTGGGCCGCGATACGACCCTTGTGGCACACCAACGTTAAAGTAGTGCTCTTCGTCGTTCAGTATGACCAAGCGGTACCAAAGTAGTCATCGATCTGACCTAGAAGATATAGTTCTATACCGAACTCTGACAAGCATCAATGTATGTCTGTTCTTTGAACACTGTTGAAAGCGCTCTTGATGTCGAAGGTGAGGAGGCACGTGAATGCTCCTCGGCTCTCTGATTCGGCTATGTAGTCTAGCACATTGCGCAACGCGTCCACTGTACTGATATTCTTCCGAAACCCGTACTGTGTGGCGTTGAACAAACCATTGGCCTCGAGATGTAGAGCCAGTCTAGTCACGCACATCTTGTCCAAAATCTTCCCGAGGGTCGGTAGTAGACAGATCGGGTGGTAGGATGCGCGGTCGCTGCGGAACTTCCCCGGCTTGTTGAAATACACTGCAACAGCCCGGGTCCGCGGGAAACAAGATGTTCTTAGGCAGTCGTTATAAAGATACAATAGCCACTGAGATTTGTACTGGAGGACCTTACGGACGATCTCGAGACTAATGCCATCTTGTTAGGTGGAAGCGTTCCCACTCCAAGATCCAGCTCTTCGATGGTAAACCAGTACAGTTTTCTGATTTTATCATGAGCGACTTGCGAAGCTTCATCGGCCCGCAGGAAGTGGTATCTTGCAAGTTCATCCTGGGATTCCTCTGAAGTGGAGACTTCCTCACCAGATGGAAAGACTAGAGTGACTAGTGCCGCCCACCCCCACTTGCCTCGTACCACCGCAACCGCCTGACCTAATTCGTCCGTGACCAGTCCCTACGAAGTGAATCGTCGGAACCCGGCACGTTTGGTATGAAAGACCGCCTTTTTGTACTCCACCCGTTTACGCTTATAAAGAGAATCAAGCCTCTCCCTCCAAGTCGGCTCCAGCGTTCGCTGGTAGAGCCGTCTCAGCGCACGGAACCGATATCTCTGGCTAGAGAGATGACCTGTCCACCAACATGCTCCTCTGCGCGCTGCAGGTCTGCGCTTTTTGTGCTTTTGATACAGCTTCACCAGGACCGACATTAAGTGCTCTACACCTTCGTCGGGGTTTTCGAAGCTGTACCGAACCAGATCTGATGTCTACAGATCGTGGAGGAATTCTTCCCAGACGAAATCCCTTTGTCGACATCTGCGGTGGACGCCCGGGGAAGGCGAGTGCCTAGTCTGCCTTGGTAGGCCCACTTCATGACTCGGTGGTCGCTGAGTGTTTCGATATCGGACATTTCCCAGTCTGTTATGTGCGAGGCACAAAATCGGGTCAACAAGAGGTTGACTCAGCCCTCGCCTTGAGGGCCACTGAATGGCACGATACTGTCCGGATCATTCACGATTTAGAGATTTGAGTTTAAGACGAAGGTAATCAAGGATCTACCTCTAGGGTCCGTGGGTCGTTGCAACTAAATCGTGGATTTTGCGTTAAAATCCACCACCAGGATGACCTTGTCATCCGGGAAGGTCCTCAATAGCTGATCCAACTGTTCGAGTACGAGCTGGATGTCTTCTGAGTGCTCGCAATGCAAGTCACTATCAACACTCTCTCGTGAGACCGCTCGCAACGGATGGCTACCACATGAAGGTGCCCCCTGACCGCACAGAAAGAGACGCGTCGTATCACCCAGGCGTCTGTATCACTAAAGCTCACCTGAGTGTACCCGTACGGAGCACCGTGAACATTACCCTCGCGCACATATGTTTAATTAAGAGATACGTTGTCATAGCCATTGGACAGGACGTCCTGTGAAAACTGGTTTGCCACAGCCATGGCATGATGACAGTTAAGATGTGCTAATCGTGGTGAATTACTCCCCACTATTGCCCTTTCTCGATCGTTCTATCTCCAGTTTGTGGATATGACGCTCTTTCGATCCATCGGTGTGGTTGTTTGGTAATTGCTTTCCGCTCGGTCTCCGACGGTTCCCCCATCTGCAGTTTGGGGGTCAAGCGTCAGCGGTGCAAACCGAAACTACGTGGTCAGAGACGCCGTACTTTCCCACAAATGAGTGAACCGCGGCAAACCTTCTGTGTGTATGCGTACTTCCAGCAACCATAATAGACCAGTGGCCGCTGGTTCGTTCGGAAATCCACTTCGCTCCAACCCACGTTTAGTCGACGAGTCCCCGCGAGTCGGTCATACGATCTTTCATTTACCGCCAACACCACATTACGACCTCTTTCACCCACGAATGAGTCCCGGAGTTCGAGGGAGGCCATGGAGAAGCTCATTCTGTTCTCGAATCGCTGCGACGATGTCGGTTTCTGGTAGTTTCGAGTCGAGGCCAAAGGGAATGATCTCTGGAGTTCGACGTAGCGTCTCATGACTAGGAGATCCTTCGTCAGTTCCGTCTACTCCATCGTAGCCTCAAGCTTTCTAACTTCCACGGATCTGTTCGACAGGAAGAGCACGCCCCCCGGAGATGTTCCTAGTCCCTCAAATCGCTATTTTGACCTTGAGCGGTCGATTTTACTGACTACTATATTGTACGTATCATCGAAAAAGACTGCAGCGTGTTCGTCTGCTCTCTTAGGACGAAGTATGAGGGCTATTTCCCCTTTCGGGAGAGTCTTAGCCTTGCGCTGGGAAACACCCACGATGAGCCCGGGCGATTGACTTCCCGGAACCGCGTTGAGCGGAGTCCTGTGGAGTTTTCTTTCCAGCTGCGTGGCCGTCTTTCGAGTTTTTCAATAACTCCATCTTCCGAAGCCTCTTCCTCATACTCTTAGAGATCACCTTTACCCAGGACTGAGTCTCCACGTGGTCGACCGCTTCACCTGGTTGGGTTTAGGGGTCACCATCAGTAGGTTTCTGTCCCGGTTTTATTGGCCGGGCGTCCGCCTTCTTCAGGTATCCCATAGTCCGCCCTGCACAGAGTTATCATCAGTAGGCTTCGCATCCGGTTTCACTGGACGGAGCTGTTCCTTCTTCTGATTTCCCTTAGACTTTTTTGGCTAGTACGTTGGACTGTTTGGTCTCCGGAGAGACGGTCCTGCTCCTTTAATTTTGACTGTCTTCCTTGGAACTCACTGCGAGTGATTTGGCGCAGCCGGCTCTATCTCGGTCAGATAATCGCTGTCTCATCGCCTCCCGAACCAGCTATGACAGCGATGACCACCTCGGGAACTCAGCTTTCGCTTTAGAGTGTTAGTGCAATCCCGAGGGGTAGACCACATCCACTTTCCTCCCGACTCCCAATCAGTCCGAGAGGCAAGCGTGCGTCGGGTCCCTGATCAAGCTGCTGAGATTTATTTAGGTTACTGTGAGATTTACATTTACAATCACAATTGGTTACCCAATTTTTCTGGGCGAACCGAAGGTTTTGCATCGAGATATAATTATACTGCTCTTTCAACAATACATGGCTGTATGCAGTGATTACATGAGGGTCATTTTACCTAATGTGATTGCATAATTGTTTACAATTTTCTTGGATTTATATACATCACAGTCCATTTAACACAATATTGAACATGGCAATTAGAAACACATTACAACACAGTATGAAACACCTACTATTTACATGACTGTATGTAGAGCACACAAAATGCCGAGGCTATTTTTACTCTAGATTAAAGGTAATAGTTTTTTTTAAACATTTCTTTTGTATCTTCTTGGTTCTAGTATTGTCTTTGTTGCCGCATACCTCATTTCACATAAAACTCATAGAAGAAACACACACGCACTAATGCACTAAATTTGTTTGGATGTTACTAGTTGTAGTTACTAGTTGTAGTTTTTTAACTGATGAGTAAAGTAGAATTTTTTTAAGAGTTCACATTGCATTTCGCGATGTTAGTTTAGCTCTATACATTGGGCATACACTTGAATCCGCGGTGTATTGAAAATAGTTATCAAAGTCATAACAGGTAGTACATCTGTACTCTTGTGCATTACCTTTATGGGGACACTCCGATGTCCTATGGCCTCTTGAGCAGTTTGCACAGATTGGATCCATTTTACACTGTTCTTCCGGGTGACCATACAGCTGGCAGTTCCGACATCTAATTATGGGACGATAAGGGGATATCCTGCAGTTGTTGAAATCAACTTGCAACCATTTTAATTGTAGTAGATTTTGTGCAGTTTCTTTTTCCGTTTCTAATATTAAGTTGTACAGTTTTGCTTAGTCTCTTTGTAGTATTCTGTGTATAATTATTGTTGCTGCGTTGCTTTGTTGTTCTCTTAGATGTTCTACTATTTTTTCTTGTTCTACTATTCGCAGGATTCCTGTTATTATTATTTTCCTGAAATCGTTGCTTTTGAATGTTATTTCTGCTTGAGTTTTAATTTGATCTATTCCCTCTATGAATTTCAGGATTCCGTCTTTTCAGGTTTCTACTTCTGTTTTTCCTTTCACTATGAGTGTTCTGATGTTTCTTGCTGTTTTGCTTGTTATTGATGTAATTTCGGAAAATTTTATTATTTCTTAATTTAGGATCTCCCTTATCTTCTCCAGCGACAGACCGCCTTGCCTTGTTTTTATCAGGATTGCCGAGCTAGACTGTTCACCCACTGTTCTTCTCTGATCTTCGGCATGGTGTCTTTGCTGAATTTGTGTATCCTTCATAGCCTTCTGTAGCGCATTCGCAATTGCCTGTTCCTGTCTATTCCTTTCGTATACTTCAAAAGTTCGCCTGGGAAGTCTACCTCATCCGTTTGAGTACTTGATGTTTTTTCTATTCTACTGATTGTGGTTTGCGTCTTTTTGTTTATTACTTCAACTGTGTCTGTCTTATTCTTTTTCTTACTTTTTATTCCCTGTATATGTTTTATTTCTTTTTGTAGAGTGTCTGTTTTTATTGCTTTGTCCACTGCTTCTTTGTTTTTGTTTTCTATTGTTTCTTTTAAATTTCTTATGTTCACTGCTAACTATCTACTTAATGCCTGTTCTTGTTCCACGTCCTTCCTTAATTTTTTATCATTTTCTTGTGTTTGTTTTACTCTTTGGAATTCTACTTTTAGATTTTTAACTTCAGTTTCTTTTTCCTTTAGCGTACTCTCGATGTGTAACCATTCTTTTGTCTTTTCTCTCTCAAACTCCAGTGTGCTATTTTGTACTCTCAGCGCATCTTCTCTGTCCTCTACCTCTCTCTCTAAATGTAGTATTCTTTTTTCAATTTCCTTTCTTTGTTTTTTCCATTCCTTCTCTTCTTCTCCCACTTTGTCCACTGCTTCTTTGTTTTTGTTTTCTGTTGTTTCTTTTAAATTTATTATGTTCTTTGCTAACTATCTACTTAATGCCTGTTCTTGTTCCACGTCCTTCCTTAATTTTTTATCATTTTCTTGTGTTTGTTTTACTCTTTGGAATTCTACTTTTAGATTTTTAACTTCACTTTCTTTTTCCTTTAGCGTACTCTCGATGTGTAACCATTCTTTTGTCTTTTCTTTCTCAAACTCCAGTGTGCTATTTTGTACTCTCAGCGCATCTTCTCTGTCCTCCACCTCTCTCTCTAAATGTAGTATTCTTTTTTCAATTTCCTTTCTTTGTTTTTTTCCATTTCTTCTCTTCTTCTCCCATTCCCGGCAACGAGCGAGCCGCTTTCAATTCTTTCTCCAGTTGTTTCAATGATTCCTACTTTTTGGCTAATTTTTCTCGAAGTTCATGTAATTCTCTTGTTTGCATTTCTTCCCGTGTAATTTGTTTTTCAAGTGAAAGTGCTCTTCTGGATATTTATTTCAAGTATTTCGCTGTCATGCCTGAATCTCCTTTGGTTCTCCTCTTTGTAAAATTGGAAGAGATGTCTGTTAGTTCCTGTATCGTCATCTGTTCTGCTTTTCTATATTCAAATTCTGGGTATTGAACACTTTTCGGAGAGAGGTCCTTTACATCTTCATTACGTTCATCTGACACATATCGTGATTTGTATGCTTTCCCTGATTTCGTCTTTTGTCGTTTTTTATCCAACTGTGTTGCTGTTTCCTGCAGTTCTTTGTTTATTTGTTCACTTAACTTTTGAGACTCTCTTTCTTCATCTTCTGACTCTTCATCAGGGTAGATCGCAGATGACACCTACTTTCTAAATAAGCTTACTCTATCTCTTTCTATTTCATCTGCCAAGCTTAAGTTTGGCATCCATTTCATCATCCATTTGCACCGTTTCAGCATCCATTTCATGCATTTCCATAACCATTTTCCTCTGTGGCTTTGTACGAGATGTTCGTCTTCCCGAGGCTTTACTCGGGGTAGTATGTATACTTGATGATGTTCGTGAGCATGGGCTCTATTTTTTCATTTCTAACAATTCCTTCGCAGCTGGGGATAACTGTACATCTTCCTTCATCCGCACGGACAATCGCAGGTTGTTTTGTTCTCCCTTTGGTGATTTCGCCCCGCTTTTTCGATTCGGACTCATCCCCTGTGGAGCTCCCTGGTTTTCCCCAATCGGTTCCACATCAGGTGAGTCTTCCTCTCCATCCAGAATCCTCCTCTCCATCGCCCCCCGAGCTAACCACCTCCGTCCGATCTGACTTATGCGTTTCAACCAGTTCTTCTTTAGGATCCATAACCCTTCCCCTCGGGGTTTGGCTATCCCCCTTCGAACCAGTCTTAGGCTTCTTCTTTCTGCTCTTCCTTTTGGAGGTTCCCAGAATCGCCTTCGACCTATCAACGAAAGGAGCACCATCCTTCACTCCGGTGCCTACCGGGCCAGTTTCCTCTGTCTGAACCGACTTACTATTCAACATGGGCTTCCGATTCGAAGCCGGATCCCCCAGATTATCGCCAAGTTACAATCTCCTTCCAGGTCCCGACTGATAGGCGAGAGATGCTTCTCGATGAGTGGGCTGTATTTCCCACTCCAACCTCCCTGCTCATCACCGGCTGTTCTCCCACCCGCGAGGCTTTTCCGTGCAAGAGACAGAGCCAAGCGAGTTTGTCTGGTCACGAAGTCCATGACTGGGCAAACTAAATTACCGCACTCCTCTTTCTTCGCGACTTTGACACACTTGTCCCGCTCGAGCATCTTAAAGAATGTCACACCTAAAGAGTGTGTGTCCTCTACGAAAACAGCCGAGAGGTCCACCATCTCCTCAAGGGAGGTATGGGCGGAGTTCGGACTGGTCTCGATTTTGCTTTAGTTTTCTGAAACCTCCCCGTCCAGATGCCCATCCTTAACTGGAGCATCAATAATTGGGGGAAGGGGGATGTCCGAACTCAAGGATCCGCCGACACTAGCTTTCTCTCGTCTCGGCTCGCCCCCGTTGAGTTCAACAGAAGAGGCATTGTCTACTCCTATTGATCCCAGCTTCTCCCTCGCACCCGTGGACAGGTCGCCCTCTTCGATCTGCCGGGGCGTCACCAAGTCGAGGTGGTACGAGAGGAGGACTTTCCGCCCTGAGAAGGGCGCTTAACAAATCCAAGTTTGCGTCTACCGCCATCCTCTTTATAAGCAAATGAATAATATATTTGAATAGCTCTAGAACGTTTGGTATATCAAAAATCAATCGCAAGACCTGATCCTAAAGGAGTCGCCTTTTGATATACTCTGGCGGGTTTTAGCAAATTGTACTCCTTCAAAAATAACTTTTCTAGCGTCCGGGACCGCAAGTTTGCTCTAAGCTGGGTGAGGTCCCCCATACTCCTACTAAGAAGAAAACCTGTTTGAAATCGATTTTTTACCACTGTCACTTACAATTTCGTCTTAGTAGATTTTATTAAACTAAATATATATAACAATCTTATACAGTAAAAGCTGCGAAATTGGAATCGGTAGGGAGCGAAACAAAATTCAAAATTAGCAGGTATAATTGTATAGCATTCCTATCGTAGGGACAATGAAATTTTTACTTTTAAAACATAATTTGGTTATAAACAGACTCCGTTGACAGAGGGTTTACTGAACAAAGTACAGTAAAACTTGTAAAAACAGAATTGCTAGAAACAGCAAAATATTCCATTTTAAACAGGTTTACATCTAGTCAAGTACATTTTTAAGGTATTCCTTTGGAAGAAACTGTAATTTTTTTTTGTTATATACATACCTTCTGTGTTCACAGGTTTTACTGTATTAAGTTCCACTCAATTCAGACTAAGGAATGGCATGGTAGGAAAAGAAATTTGAAGAAATTTTGTGCATCATGGAAATTTGGGAATTCTGTTTATGCGGAACAGAACTTACAGCCCTGAAAAGCGGAACATGCCGCGAAAATCGGGATATCTGGCAACACTACTCCAGAGTATCACATTCACGATGGACATATATAAGATTTTGATACCAAGGCCAAGTGCTTCAAATTAATCTGTTATAAATATTGTGAAAGAATTTCACTCAGACCCACACCCTGAAGGACTCAACTACTAGTGGATGTGGCGACGATAGGAAACTCCTCCAAGCAACCTTGATTTTCCGATTTGAAATTAATCTATGAAGCCAGTTTTGGATTAGTATAAGAAATTCCACCCTTTGCATACTTCAGAATAGCTGTAAATGGGATCATAAGCTGTACGCAGATCAAAGAAAATGCCAATTTGTTTTCTCTTTTTGCTTGTTGAATGTCATAATGTAAAGTCGTAATAGCAGTTTGGCTGTCCCGGAACGAAAACAAAACCTACGTGTCTGTGATCTATAATGCCAGATTCGATTAGATTACACCATGTAACACAATTTTTGTTTCTGGGTTATCAATATCATTTTCTAATTGGTTCTATTATAAAAACATGAAAAAAATTTACTTCCCCGAAAAAACTTTGCTTTTATGGTCAGGAAAACGAAAAGTTGAAATTTATATTATATTATATTATATTATATTATATTATATTATAATAGATTATATTATATTAGAAAAAATTCTAGTAAAAAAGTGGTACCAAACAAATAAAAACTGTAAAAGTTGGCAACTATGTAAATACCACTGTGACAGTCACAAAAGCGAAATTTCAGGGATATAACTACTCTTTTCTACAAACTGGCTGCTCAATTAAACAGAAACCAATACTGTCCAGCCAGACTTTTTAAAATATTTGTTACATAGTGTTATTACTTATTCGTTTTGCTATCATTCTCTGGAAAATTGTGCTAGAGGTCTGCACGGGTCCGTACGCAGTCGGGTGGGGCCGGCAGAATTAGGAGAATTTTTTCAACGGTCAGGGCCGGGCGATAAACAAAATAAACGTGCCGGGCCGGCAAAAAAGTTGAACGGGACAGCCGAGCCGATGAAAAATATGAGCCATTTGCAATGAATATGACTTTCACGAGAATAAGTATAAATGTGCGTCACGAGCGGATGCTAGTTTGGGAGCATCAATACAGAAATGTAACATGTACAGATTAGTGATCGGCTTCGGACAGTTACATGGTGTCTGAGCCCGGGCTTAATTTTTTCAGCAGACTCGTGCAGGGCCGAGATCAGGATTGCATCTTTTTTCTACATACTCGAGCCGGGTTGATACTCGAATTAATTGTTCTCAAGATGTGTAGGGCAGGAAATATGTTTTAGAAAAATATTAACAGCGATAATGAACTTGTGTTAACGCAATCTTTGAGAATATGCACCTCAAATTGGTTCTCAAATTCACTGCTCAACAACGCGAAACTTTGCCACATTTTCTGACTAATTTTTAACTGTTAAATCATAAAATTGATAAGCCTGACTATTGAAGGGATTTTTAATCGAATAGAGTTTTCAATTTTTGATAAATAAATTACTTGTCGATACATAACAGATACATAAGAGATTCTTGTCACGTGGCTGCAGGTTTTTCTCCTTTCCCGTGCTGCTTCAGGAAATTCGATTCAAAACGGTAACTTTGATAGTGTTTTCTCAAAGATATATTGCCTTTATCAAAAAATGGATAATTCCATTCGATGACATACTTTCAGAATAGGAACACCTGCCAAATCCGAAAAGAAATTAATTAAGAAATGTGTCAGAAAGTAGCTCCATTGTATTTGAGGAAAGCCTTAATAAATGACATAGAAATATTTTTACTAATCTACTTTTTATTACACAGCTTCAAAAGTTATGATGTTTTTAACCCTCCTTTTTTTCTTTTATTCTAAACTACATTATTTTTTTAATGTATTCTTATTTGAATGTTGAAACGTCTAAGAATCTAAGTAATCATTCACGTTGCTATTGTGTATTTTCTGTCTTGCGAACGCATCGTATTTTTAAAATATACCTTAAAATTATCCCATAAATATGTATGCAGTAGTCTTTAAAGGAATCTTGATTGTATGTTAAAAAAAATCTGAATCTTTTGTAGAAATCGAGTAGGGCCGAATAGAGCCTGATTTAATTGATTTTTGCACGGACCGGGCCGTGTCTGTTTTCACTGATTTTTGGACGGGCCAGGCCGTAAACTGTGAAATATAAACGGGCCGGGCTCGGACCGAACTTTTAATTTTTGCGCGAGCAGGACCGGGCCAAGATAGTTTTCGTTCGGGCCGGGCGTGGAAATTCCGGCCCGTGCAGACCTCTAGATTGTGTACATGACTGAAGAGCTATTGGCCGATATGGAGAGAAACTTTTTTGGTTTTCCCGGCTTGGTAATGAAAATGATGATAGCAGACGTCCAGGTTGTCGTGATATACAGTGGCAGTAAAACGTTTCCGACCAGTTAGTTTCTTTGATTTGTTTGACAGAAAGTTTCAGCGAAGAAGAAGCACAATTGCTCCAAAAGTTAAGGATAAGCAAATTACCTGTGACCACGTGATCATTTTGATCGGATACTGAAGATACTTGATGCAAAGGGGAGGAATTCGAAATTCGCGTGTGCAAACGTTTCCGGCCATTCGTCATTCGTTAGTTTTTGCTATCAGTAAAGTGTTTTTTTTGGCCTTATTTGTTAATTAATCAACGTCAATAACGTCTTTGAAATTCAAAAAGGAAAAGTTGAACAATTTATTGTTCCTAAACGAGTGATTTGTTTGTCGCTAAAGGGACAATCCTGTCGTCAGATTGCGGTAAAGTTGTCGATAAAAAAATTTGCTATGAACGATATTTAAAAAAAAATATAAAGATGGTCATGACCTTCTGAACTTGCCAAGGTCCGGGGGACCCCGGAAAACAACCATTCTTGAGGACAGAATTATCAGGAGAAAAACAAATGATGACACGCATAAAAATGCCGCTGCGATTCCCCGCGATTTACGGTGTTAAAATATTGCTGAAATAAATTGGTCTACCGTGTCAAGACGCTTACGTGACGTAGGACTTTATGGAACAGTCGGTGTTAAAAAACCTTTCATAAGTAAAAAAAATCAGAGGGCCCGACTGGCGTTTTCCAAGGAATAGAAAGATTCGTCAAGTGAAAACTGGAAAAAAGCACTATTTTCCGATGAATTGACGTTCAATCTTTTTGGGAGTGATAACAGACACAACAACCGACGACCTAAAAACAAAAGATAAGATTCGAGATATGTTATTCCTACAATGAAGCATGGCGGAGTACATGTTATGCTGTGGGAAGAAATTTTGGAAATGTGGCTGTCGGTTATTTGAAATCTGCGGCAAGAGGAATAGTGCAATGCATTAGGATATCTTGCAAGATCATGTGCTGCCTTATTGGAGGAAACATAGTGGTCGCAACTATTTGTTTCATCATTATAACGACCAAAAGTACACATGCTATCTCGTGAAGCAGTGGCTTTCGCACAAAACAAATACCACTTTTGAAATGGACAGCCCAATCACCCGATCTGAATCCAATAGAAAATCTTTGAAACTAACTTGAAAACGTGTGTTTAATTATAAATATTCCAATTAAGCAGCAATTTCACAAAAATTGTCAGAATCGTGGAAAAAACTTAACATTGACGATCTACAACCGTTCATTGAATCGATGCCACGTTGCTGCACCGCATTAGTTATTGCTAAACGTATGAATACAAAATATTAACTGTAAATGTTGTTGATCACTATTATTTTCTGTTATAATACCATTTTTTCCCAAACTTGCTAAGGTGGCCTGAAACTTTTGAGAACATGCGTTTTCTTTTGCAATTAATTTTGTCTATTAAATTTATTTATATTTATTTTTTATTCCATACATAAGTTCTTAACTATTATGTCAATAAAGTGTATAAGTATCACTTTGAGATTCCTCTTCATATGGGTATACTTACAAATTAACCAAAAATTTTATGCTGGCTGGAAACTTTTGACCGCCACTGTATATCTTACTCCAAATATAATTATAAACTTGTAGCAGAAGCTCCAATGAGTGGTCAACGCTTGAACATGGCCGCGGTGGCGTTGTCTTACTCAGGAGTGGAGGATTTGATGCTTCGTATGGCTTTCTTTAATTTGGGTATCAAGAAGAGTTTATAAAGCCCGGCACAGCCATCCTCTCTGACTCCCATCCACATAATGCAGGATGGGAATGAGATCATGGGAGTCATCCTCACTGAAGTAATCTGCAAAGATCTCTGATTGTGCACTTGTATCACTGATGAGGTTATCATTCCGGGTTAAATAAAGGTGAGAGTCAGGTGAAGAAGGAGAACGATTTGTAATTTGTTGGAATATCTTGCACAGGGTTCGAAGATAGATTTCATTACTAGATTCTAAAATTACCATTCAAAATCTTTGTCGGAGTTTTGCTACCGTTTTATTGTATTTAATTGAATATTCGGTGGACACCTGGCTGATAGTTTTTATATCAAATTTATTTTAATTTGCAAATTTGATACAGATTGCAGACCAACACTCTGGTTAGCTACTGTCGATAGCTTGATTATAGGTTCAATTCTTGGCCATCACACGCTGCACAATGTCTGAAGAGGAAGCATACTCAACGGTAGTGTGAGAATGTTAAGTAGAGTTAACATCCTATTAGATGTTATTCCAACAGTAATGAGCTTGATGGCGTTGTAAAGGAGATTCCGATCAAGGGAATGGAAACTGTGTAATGGTCACTGTCGAAAATATCATCAACCATTTCTTAGAAAAGACGGAAAACGAGCTTTAAAAAGCAGAATGATAGAAAATTTCCGTCTTGAGCCTACATGGTTTGAGTCTAGGAAAGAGCTGTACGATAAACACTCTACAGACCTCTCACTGTTACGAGAAGTAGTAGAATCCCAACATTACGTGTGATACAAATTAAAGTCCCGTAAAACAGACACTGGACTTTGAAGGTCGTGCCAAATCTTTGTGAGGTCAGCAGTAACCGAACCTTACCTAGAATATTATTTATATTATAAAGATCAAATGTGTCTGTGCATAACGCTGATGTCATTTTGAGTTTGACAACGACTGACGATTAAATTTCGTTTTTAAATTTTTTCTACTGCGATTTTTTAAACTTCTAAACATTGCACATTTTCAATTTTTACATCGTTGCATAAGGGAAAAATGTATTTTCAAATGCAGTTTGTTTGAAACCTGTATTGCAATATACTCATTTTTCATGGCTTTAAAAATAATTTTCAAGCATGAATTTTTTAAATCTATGTCTATCGCGTGCAGGCTTTATTACGGAAGAATAACACATAATAACCAATTCTCACTTAAAACAACATAAATAGTTCATCATTTGTCTCCGGCTAATATCCCATAACGAAATTAAAACTTAATAAATAAATAAAACATAAATTTAACATATATGCAATCGAACAATTTCATTTTTTACTCCGTCGAACAAGGGTGAAAATATTTCAAATATAATTTTTTTGTATAATTTGTAACTCGTGCATAATTTTCCCATCCAAACCAGCCCTTAACCTATTCCAAAACTTGCAAAACATTTCGTTAAAAAATAAATCAGTAAATTGTCAGATGCAGAAATAATTGAAACTTCTACTTCCAGCTATAACTTCCAAGTAATTTTTGTTTAAAAAAAGGCTAATAGCAATTCTAAAGAGTTAAAATATCGAATGGTACTTAACTACCGACTACTGAAATTCAATAACGGATTTTTTTCAAATTTGTCCCCCTAAAATTTCAGACATGCTTCAATAAGTAGAAGGGAAAAAGTTTTATTGCGTCCTTGATTCAAAATATTTTTTCTTCCAAATTAAACTTTATGAATGTGACAAAACCAAACTTGTATTTTGTTGTGAGGTAGGAAATTTTATGCCATCAAGGCTTTTCTTTAGATTTAGGAATTCACCTTTCTGTACCATACTGACAAAATGTATTAATGATCTAGTTGGTAAAAATGTACAGTTTTATTTTGATGACATCTTAATTGCGGCTGACTATCTCGATAAAGTTTTTGGAGATTCTGAAAACAGTTTTAAACAGATTAGCTAAATTCAATTTAACTTTAGACCATCAAAAAGTAGAAATATGTAGAACTGAAATCATATATCTTGGCTTTAACAATAACAAAATAAGTCTTTCATCTTCGGAGAGCAACATCAATAAAGATTCTAAATTTCCTGTCCCCAAAAATATAGAACTGGTTCAAACATTCTTAGGGATGAATAATTTCTTTCACCATATGATCTACAACTGTGCTGAAATCATCCAGCCCATTGTTAAATTAACTAGAAAAAATAAACCCTTAATTTGGAATGAAGCATGTCAAGAATCCTTTGAAAAAACTCAGGATGCAATTCTAAACAAGCCGACATTAAAACAAATGGGTGAGAACAAAAAGTTGTATTTGGTTTGTGACGCTTCTAAGATCTAAATTTTTGGCATTTTTCTTAAAAAATACAATGATAAATTTCTTCCTGTAGAATTTTCTTGAGACAACTCTCACCTGCTGAATCGAGATACATTCCTATTTTATAGAAAGTTACTCATCATTTTTGCGTCCTGCAGGCAATTCCAATAGTATATGGCAAAAAAAATTACCGCTCTTACAGATACAAACCTACTAACATTTCACATGCAGCTAGAGAAACAACCAGATATTGTAGCTGTGTGGCTCTTGTATCTGCAGTAATTTAATTAAGCGATTAACCAAATGTCTGGTGTAGAAACTCCTGCGGATTTCTTATCTAGGATAGATGTGAAAAATCGCTCTGTTAACAACATGAGCTTCGTTGCCATTAATAATGCATTTAACAAGAAATAACAATAAAATTGTACAATCTCAAGATAGTGAAATTAATAACACTGTTGAAAAAATTAACAAAAATGATCTTCAGACCAAACAAAAGTATTTCATAGATACTCATTCTGACTTAATAATGTTTAAATAAAAACCTAAAGATAGAGTAGGTTGGGGCAAAGATACGCACGGGGCAAAGATACGCACTGCCTGATTTAATATGAAGAAACATTTCTACAGTCATGAACACTAGCTAGTAGTTTGGTTTCATGCGTAGTAGTTGTGTGTTCAAACCTTATGAAAGAAAGTAGCACTCCGTGCCAAGAAAATGAGGTAAGTTTAAATTTTCGAACTTGATCTAATATTTTTAAAATTTCACTTTATTGTTTAGCTAACAATACTTCGAATTTTTACAAATCCAAAAATTCAGTGGAAAATGAAAGCTCAATAGATTCTAAATGCCGTATAGTTTATCTCGATCGCATTTGTTTAAACTTGTAGGTAGCGGGTTAAGTAAAATACTGCAGAATGGGGTAAAAGTACGCATCCGTCTTGGGGCAAACATACGCACAAGTTTAAGATTCGGGGCTTTGCCTTATCGTTTTAGCTAGATGCAAAGCTTTCCACAATTACGTTATGGTAAGTTTTATTTTTTATATTGTATAAAATATAATAGCTACTTAACTAATATAAGCTAGTTAACTGCATTTTCCTTTTTCCAGTTAAGTTTTTTTAAATATAGAACGTAGGTATCTACCTACCTTCTTTTAAAAATCAATATTCTTGTTTCATAAAACGATTTTGTTTTAAAGTCTTAACCTTTAACTCCTGTTAACGGTCTCACAGACTGCTGCTATATTCATTTTTCATAGCTCAACTTGTAATTTTCAATTTAACTATTGCTATTAGTTTAATTTTGATTCGTTTGGAAACTTAATAGTATCGTTAAAGACTTCTAAATGAGGAGAACTTTTATTATAATAGGCCTTTACATAAAGTTTAGCGCAAAAACAGTACCTTATGAGACAGTCAAACCTTTTATTCATTCTACGATCAAGGGGTCTTTAACACCGCTCACAGTATTTATGCAACAATTTTTGTCACAGTAGTTTGAGGTTAACTGTTATTTGCGATCTCACAGACCCACTGTTTTTTTTTCTTTTTTTTCATGGTTTAACTTACAATTTTCAGTTTAACTATAAATACTAGTGAAATTTACTAATGCTTTTGCATAACTCATTCGTTTTATTGGAAATGTGGCAAAACCCCACAGTAATGCGGCAAAAATTCTCACTGGGTATCTTTGCCCCACCACTGCGTACTTTTACCCCAACCGATGGGGCAAAGATACGCAGAGCAATGTTTTATAAAAATTGAAATTTCTCACAGAATTATAATTTGACAGAATGTCGGTTGATGGTAGCACTTGCCTAAGGTTCTAATCTAACATTTTAATAAGCCATTACGTAAGTTTAGACCACTGTGTGTGTTAAAAATGAAAATGTATGGAAAGTGCGTATCTTTGTCCAAGTACAATAAACCTAATTGTAAATAAAATTGTTATTTATAAAGCTCCAATTAAAAGTCGTTTTCAGACTGCATTGGCCATGCTCCTCATTCTGGCACTAAAATACCTATGATCTTCTCGATAAAAAAAAAGAAATTCTGGAAAGGCATAATTATGACTCTAAAATCTTCTACGAAAATTGCTCTCAATGCTTAACAAACAAATCAAAACCCAAGCACATAACTTCAAAGCACATTGGAAACACAAGGTTTAGCTACAGTTGAGTATTTGGCAGTCGATATTATCGGAAAGTTGTCTTGGTCTCTCGATTGCAAGTTTTCATCATAACAATAATTGACCACTACTCTAGGTACTTAGAGGACATTCCTCTATCGAATGTAAAATCTGGATCAACAATCAAATGCCTGAATGAGTACTTTGCAAGATTTGGTGTTGCAAAAATAATTCTGTTCGATAACGGAACCTGTTTCACTTAAAAGGAATTTGAAAATGTTTTGTCTGAATTAAGTATACAACATAGAAAATCCTCTATTTATTTGCCTTCATTAAATGGATTATTGGAGTGAGTTCACAAAACAATGAGAGAAAGCATTTCATCTATATGAAATTTTATTCTCAAATGGTCTAGGATGCTACTATAATTTAATTTACAGTATAACAACTCCACGTATACAACCACACAATTCACCCCAGCAGAAATCGTCACTTATATAATTTATCTGAGGGTAATATGGCCAACCTGTAATAATTTTAATAGTTTAAGTAAAATCTGAAAGATGGCGCTTGAATCCAATCACGGAAAGTCAGAAGAGCTGGTTTAGCCCGCCTTGGCCGCATTCCCGGTCAACGTGCCCGAGAAAACAATCATTGATGTTTTGCTATTAGTTGCGTTGGCATGTTATAAATTTGTCTCTGGTAAGCTTGTTATAAATATTATTTATCGAAATTGTTTATAATTATACATGATATTTTAGCTTGTTTAATGCTATTTTTAACTGTATAAACCAATAACGGAAAAATAACATCTTAATGACTTCATAAAAAGTTAAAAATGCGCAAGGCCTTTTGAAATAACTTTGTCTTTCTTCATGAGGTGCAAAGAACACGTGATACCACTTTGAAAGCAGGAGCAGGACACCAAACATTCAGTCTTTCTCAGTGAAGTAAAGTTTATTCTACAGAGGTAGTATGCCCTCAAATTAGTTTTTGACCGTTATTCCAGCAGTCAATCTTCACACGCAAGTAACTTTCAAATTAATAGCCTAATAATTTGTATGTACTTAATTATAGAATATTGTTATAATTACTAGATTAGCGTTAAGTGTGTAGGAAAATTCGTGCATAAGCTACATCGCATCCCTTCCCAATTGGTTTAAAAGAAAGAGTTTTTTAAATACAAAGCTGACTACGTCGTCCTTCAAAGTGGCGGCTTTGTCAGTTACGCTAGAAATAGTGCCCAACTTAACCTTTAACTGATGTCACGCGGACTCCCAGACCCCGCGACTCCCAGCTGTAAACACTTTTACAGCTTTTTACTTTTCTGTACTGAAGTTAAATAATATGAATAAAATACTTTTTTCATGCAATTTAATTCACATGCTCCTAAGAGAAGTACAACGATATTGTTAGGACAAAATTTAAGTAAATTCAATCATTTGAGTTATTTTTTTTATTCATTTTATTCGAGGGGTCTGAGAGGGGTGATCACATCAGTTGTTTGACAAATTTTAGTCACATCAGTTAAAGGTTAACTTCAAACCTAGACCTGTTAACATTATGCCTCATAAATATTTTAATGGCGATAAAGATGTGAAGGAATTTATTTAAAGTTAGATGACTATTTGATGTACAACAATATTGCTGATATAAAATAATACATAGTGCTGAAATGCTCACTCATGGGCGAGGCACTGTTATGGTTCGAAAAGATAGGAGAATATTTAGTAAGACATTACTCAAAAGATAGGAACAAATTATAGTGGAACTGCAAAAGGCATTTCCATCGGTGAGGGATAAAAGTTCGCTACGAAGAGACTATTTTTGTAGCAAATAAAGCATTTTCGAGAAAGCTTCAAAATTCTTATCAAACAAATTGGATTTAAAAAAGAAATTAGAACTGGATTAACTTTTTATGAAATAATGGACATTGCACTCTCTCCTTTTCATCTAAGCATACAAAATTATCGAGATAAGGGATCCCAAGAATTCAGGTGAATTATACGAACGATTGTTGAAATATGAAGCTCTTCAAGATTCTGATCGTGCGGAAATGGGTAACCCACGACATAGAAATGGGTGTAGAAATTATGTAAATGGGAATTAAGGAGTTTAATTGTAATGAGTTTAATGTTGATATTGGTGACAGCTGTGGTGGTAATTTTGGAAATTATGATGTTAGTTGAGGCAGAGTTGAAAATTATAGAAATTCTGGTAATGCTAATTGTTATAGAGAAAGTGGTGGAAATTTTAGAGTCAGAAATACAGAAAATGTCGGAAGTGGTTGGATTTCGTAATAGGAATTCTCCCCTTCTCGTTTAAGACAGTAAGTGGTTATTAACAGAAGGATAGCGCAAACTGGCAGAAGATCAGATTAGTTAAACTGGTGAGTGGCTGTAGGTCAGGAGGTATACAGTCATGGGCGAAGCAGCAAAAGCCTTCTGTAGATTTGAAAAGTGTTACAGTTAATCGAGTTGAGTTGCTTGACCAATTAATTGTGTTAAATGGTGTTGTGATTAAATGTTTATTTGATACGGGGGCAGAACGATGTTTCATTTCGTTGATATTTATAGAAAATGCATTTGGTAAGAAAGTTGAATTTTTTAAATTTTTGGTCCATTCTGCACAAGAGACTGTTTGTGTTTAATAAAGGTACGGTGGAATTAGACGTTGAGATTCGTTCAGTGAAAAAGCATTGACAGTTTTTGTTCTTGAGGATTTAAGTATAGAGTAGGTGGGGGCAAAGATACGCACTTTCATACATTTTCATTTTTAACACACTCATTGGTCTAAACTTATGTAATGAGTGATTAAAATGTTAGATTAGAACCTTAGGCAAGTGCTACCATCAACCGACATTCTGTCAAATTATAATTCTGTGAGAAATTGCAATTTTTAAAAAACATTGCTCTGCGTATCTTTGCCCATCGGTTGGGGTAAAAGTACGCAGTGGAGAGGCAAAGATACGCAGTGCGAATTTTTGCCCATTACTGTGTGTTTTTGCCCCATTTCCAATAAAACGAATGAGTTATGCAAAAGCATTAGTAAATTTCACTAGTATTTATAGTTAAACTGAAAATTGTAAGTTAAACCATGAAAAAAAAAGAAAAAAAACAGTGGGTCTGTGAGATCGCAAATAGCAGTTAACCTCAAACTACTGTGACAAAAATTGTTGCATAAATACTGTGAGCAGTGTTAAGACCCATTGATCGTAGAATGAATAAAAGGTTTGACTGACTCATAAGATACTGTTTTTGCGCTAAACTTTATGCAAAGGCCTATTATAATAAAAGTTCTCCTCATTTAGAAGTCTTTAGCGATACTATTAAGTTTCCAAACGAATCAAAATTAAACTAACATCAATAGTTAAATTGAAAATTACAAGTTGAGCTATGAAAAATGAATATAGCAGCAGTCTGTGAGACCGTTAACAGGAGTTAAGGTTTTAAGATTTTAAAACAAAATCGTTTTATGAAACAAGAATATTGATGTTTAAAAGTAGGTAAGTAGACACATACGTTCTATATTTAAAAAAACTTAACTGGAAAAAGGAAAATGTAGTTAACTAGCTTATATTAGTTAAGTAGCTATTATATTTTATACAATATAAAAAATAAAACTTACCATAACGTAATTGTGGAAAGCTTTGCATCTAGCTAAAACGATAAGGCAAAGACCCGAATCTTAAACTTGTGCGTATGTTTGCCCCAAGACGGATGCGTACTTTTACCCCATTCTGCAGTATTTTACTTAACCCGCTACCTACAAGTTTAAACAAATTCGATCGAGATAAACTATACGGCATTTAGAAGCTATAGAGCTTTCGTTTTCCACTGAATTTTTGGATTTGTAAAAATTCGAAGTATTGTTAGCTAAACAATAAAGTGAAATTTAAAAAATATTAGATCAAAATTCGAAAATTTAAACTTACCTCATTTTCTTGGCACGGAGTGCTACTTTTTTCATAAGGTTTGAACACACAACTACTATGCATGAGACCAAACTACTACCTAGCGTTCGTGACTGTAGAAATGTTTCTTCATATTAAATCAGGCAGTGCGTATCTTTCCCCCCACCTACTCTACATTGTACAGTGGGATGGATTATATGAAGGATAGAAGAATTAGTTTGGATTTTTAAAAAGAACTGTAGTTGTAACTCGAGATGAGAATACTCGCAAAGACGAGTCATCATCTATGTCAGTTAAATTTGAAGAATGCAGTCTTAGTGAGGCTGAAAAAGATAAATTTAAGGATTTTCTCTTTGAATTTGAGTAAGTGTTTTCAGATAAACTAGGATTGACTCCTGTAACCTCCCAGCGGAACGAGATTAATATGGGTTATGCTGCACCTGTCGCTAGCACACCATATAGTATAACAGGGTATAAAGGGATAAAGTAAAACAGGGTATAATTGACTACCATATTCAAATGATGTTAGCGGACGACATTATAATGCCAGAAGAGTCACCTTTTGCGTACCCAGTTGTATTATATCGTAAAAATGATGGTAAAAGTGTGGATGACCCAGGCATAGAAGTTCGCGATAGATTATAGAAAGTAAAACGCAATCTCGCGATACTATCAATTTCCGATCCCAGTTTTAGATGATATCTTAGCAAATATTACTAGTACAAATTTCATGTCCATGCTAGATTTGACTTCGGGTTATTCTCAGATTGCAATGAAGCCAGAGGATATTTCTAAAATTATATTTATCGCTAGTAATGGTTGTTTCGCTTTTAAAGGGATGGGTTTTGGTTCGGTGGGCGGGGGTGGGTGGGGGGTGTCTGCCTATTTTTAAAAAGTACATGAATACCATCCATAAACTTTTGTTAGATAATGATGTTTTGGTCTATCTTGATGACATTATTGTAATGGCGGCGACGTTGGAGGGTCATTTGAGGTTAAGAGAAGATTTGACGTTGTTACAAAATGCAGGGTTAATGGTTAAGTTGGAGAAATGCAAGTATGCGAAAGCAAATTATTTGGGTGTGAAGATTACGCAAGATTGTATTAAAACTGATATGCAGAAAACTGAGGCTAATATATCGATGCCCTCTCATAAGAATTGTAAGTAGGTGGCGACAGTTTCAGGAATGATAGAATGGCTTTCCAAATTAATTGCATATTTTTCGGAGTTGCGTGAACGTTCGTATGCATTAAACAGGAAAAAGGAAAAGTTTATATTGTCAGTGGCGGCTAAGAGGTCTTTTGAGTTATTCAAAGTGGCGTTAGTGTCAACTTCTCTTTCGCCAATCCTGATTATTCGTTGCAATTCGAAGTGTATTGTGATGCAAGTGCTATTGGTTTAGGTGCAATGTTGTCTGGGAGAGGTAGACCGGATGGCATTTGCGTCAAGAATTTTGAATGGGGCTGAACGAAATTATTCGATTACGGAAAGAGAGCGTTTGACGGCTTAATTTGGGCTTTGAGTAAATTTCGATGTTTTTTTTACAGAATTACTAGTGAAAGTTGTTACAGTTGTTACAGATCATTCGGCGTTAAGAAAGTTGGCTAATTGAAAAGGTTTGTCATCTCGTATGGTAAGGTGGAGTCTGAAGCTAGCATAATAAAATGTGATTATTGAACATAGGCAGGCAAAGAGAACGCTGTAGCAGATGCATTGTCTCGAAACCTACAGGAGTGAGTAGACTTGGCGGAGAAACGAAAGTTTGTTCTTTATAATCTTTGGTGTCAAGGTCAAGGGAACAATTGATGAAATAAAAAAAAGAGGATGTTAAGTTTGGTAATTTGTATAGTTATTTAGCAAATGAGGAGGAGATTCAGAGTGCAAATATGTATATGTTCCAGAAATGGTCCTAGTCATTTAAGGAAATAGATGATCTTCTTTTTTATTCAAAAACTGTTCACTCACGAACAGAATTACGAGTTTTTTCTCCGCTAGTCTTCGTAAGGCCATCTTGAAATAATTTTATGATAACCCCCTAGCAGGACACATAGCTATGATATATATGCCCTAATTTGTGATTCTTGCTACTTCCCTAAAATGCGTGTAACAGTACGCGATTATGTCTCCAGCTGCAGCACATGTCAAAGATATAATTATAAAAATGTAAGTCCAGCTGGCAAATTAATTCCGATTAAGGTAAGTTATCCTCTGGAATGTGCAGGATTAGATTTAATTGGACAGTATCCCTTATCCAACTCTTATAGATTTAGATATGTATTAGTTATAGTTGATTACTTCAGTAAATGGGTAGAGTTTGCCCCCTGAAAAAGATTTCTGTAAGTTCAGTAGCCGATGCTTTTTTGATAATTTCATTTCTAAATATGATGCAACAATAAGGTTAACTAATAATAATCTCTTTTGTTTTGTACCGGATGTTTTTAAGACTCTTTGTGTAAAGCTTAGGAGATTTCCCATGTTTTTACGGTACCTATCGACTTCAATTTAATATGCGGAACGTGTAAATATTCAAATCATATCCTCTTATATTGGTTCCGATCATTCAGATTGGTACTAGTTTCTTCAGCTCTTCAGCCCTTTGCGTACGCACACAGCGGTTCAAGAACCTACAAGCAAATGCCTGCCGAGTTTTTTCTAGGTAGGAAAATTATAACGCCTTTTCAGATGGTGTCTGGTGCTGAAAGTGAATTCATTTTTTCTCGACGCAGATGAGTTGGTAAAGGAGGCACAAATTCGGATTGGTTAAGCACAGAAAAGGAAGGCTTTGTATTAAAATATGCGTAATAAATAGTTGGAAGCTAAGGTGAGTGGTTTTGTTTTGTTGGAAAAGCATTGGCTAAATTCTAAGCGGTGGAAAAGAGTGGCAAAGTTTAGTCCAAAGTCATTCGGTCCATTTAAGGTTTTGAAGCGTAAAACAATAATTTGGTAATAAATGTTGAAGGGAAAGAATGAAAGCTAATTTAGATCAGGTGAGAGTGTATAGAATTAGAGAGAATGGTAGAAAATGTTCTCAAATATCAAGAGGTATTTCTCAAATTCAAGATCAAACGAGTTTCTTCTTCAATTGTGCCTATGGACAGTTTATAGCCTCGTGGTAATTTTCATATTCAAAGAAATAATCATAGTGTCATTCCAGCAAAGCGATATGGAACAGTGACTAAAGTGCTCATAATATGAGAACGCGAAAGCTGTACAAGAACATACAAATGACAAAACTAAAGAGGCAAGCGGGTATCTCCCTGGCGTCGGAAGCTGCGTTACCAAAGAAACGAAAATATCATTTTTCCACACGACTGCCTACAGTTAGTGTACATTCGGGTGTTCAAAACGGAAAAAGATCTACAAATTTGACATAATTATTGTCGAAATCGGATTCCAAAAAGTTCATTACCACGCACGATCTCAACGTAAAAGTTAGATAACGAATTTTAATAATGACATTACAATAGCAAAAAGGAAGCGGACTGCAGATCGGAAGCGTGACCTGCTCTCTTCAGTTACATCCGATGAGCATAGAAAGAAATGGAGTCCAGTATTGCTCTATCCACTTTCCTCAACGACTGTTCAGCGATGCCCGGAGCTTGAGTTTGCCCAGTCATGATCCCAGACATCGGACAGAATCTGTTCATCAATCTGGACCTAGTTATTGAGTAGAGTCTACAGATATTCAACAATATAGATACCACTTCAGTCTACGAAAGTTGACAGTGACTTTGTTTTACAGTTCTGAGGATGAAAGGTCATTCGTCTAGTGAGTTTGGGACAAGAAAAAGGATCCTTCAATCATTGCGTGAAAAGCCAGAGTATAGTGTCTAGAAGGAATAGTGGTGGAAATCGGCAAGCCAAAGACTGCTAAAAATTTGTATCCCATAAATGTTGAACGATGATGAACGAAATATGCAGATCGCAGTGACATCTGGTCGTTCAAACGTAAACATTATACAGGGTGTCCAATGGCTAATTCCTAAACAGTTAGTCATAGACATATAGTTCCAATTACAAAAATATTTTAAATGAGGCACAGAAATATTTTAAAAGTGATTTGGGTCAATAAAAACATTTCTTAAAGAAATACTAAATTTAAGCATACAGTCCTATAAGTTATATTTAGTAAAATTTTCCTGTTACACTGACAAGTAAGACAAAAAAAGTCCCGTTATTCTACGATTAAAATTGACCGAGTAATAGCTATTTAAAGTTGGAGTACATTTTTTGTTGCAAATTAGGGGTCATTCACAAATTTAGTAAATATATAATTTCGTCAGATATATTAAACAAATGGTTGAGAGTAAAATTGACATTGCAATATAAATTTGAAATCTTTAACCAGTCTGGCATATTAATGAAAAATATACGTTTTGTAACAAACATATAAGAAGAAAATAAAACAATAAATTAATGAAAATTACCAACCTTAATTCTTTACAAAATGATACATATCTTAAAATGTTATCAGATTACACTAGCCTGCAAAAGTTGGGTTATGTCATGTTTTTTAGCTTTTGATAATTGATTCTTATGTATTCTGTACCGCTGAATCCGAAATTGATCTTCATTTTTTACAATCACGTAAAGACTTTTTGCAAATCGTAAAATTTAAAGTAAAAAAAAGAAAAATAATTGATACTATAAAATTGTGATTGTTGTGTTTTTAACTTTTGATAATTGATTTTTATGTATTTTTTACCCCTGGATCCGAAAATGACCTTCATTTTTAACAACCACGTCAGGATTTTTCTCAAATTGTAAATTTCAATGTTAAAAAGTTCAAAGTTAAAATTGAACCTCCTTCCGCACTTCATCGGATCCCTCAGCTGTTTAGCTGTAAGAATCCCAGTATAAGCCAAAAAATTGAATAAATTATTGAATTAAATAAAATAAAATTAAATAAAAAAGTTTTACATCAGTTTTATAGTATCAAATTTTCACTATATTTTAACTTTGACATTTACGAGTTGTAAAAAAATTCTAATGCGATGGTTAAAAATGAAGGTCCTTTTCAGATTCTGTGCTAAAAAGTACATAAAAATCAATTATCAAAAGTTAAAAAGCACAGCCATCTGATCTATTTTATAGTGTCTGATTTTTGTTATTTTTTACCTTTGACATTTTATGATTTGCAAAAAATCCTAGCATGATGGTTAAATATTAAGGTAATTTTCCGATTCAGTGCTAAAAAATACATAAAAGTTAAAAAACACAATCATCGCAGCCTTGCGTTACCTAATCTAAAACTTCCTCTTAAACGTTTTGGCGGTAATCTATCCGAAAATTTTTGTGTTATACTGTAAAATAAGTATAAATGGTAACCACCGAAAATCATAATAATATTAGATTGTTATCGAATTTACGTCAGTATGTAAAATTTAATCTCGATCGGATATTTGAAAGTGAGTTAATGTTGGAGTACAAATTTTGAACTGGAAAAACATACGTACGATCGTTGAAGTTAAATAACTTATAAAAATAACATAATTTTGAAAAAAAACAGTGTCAAATCCTTACAAAATAAAACATACACTGTTAAAAATCTGCAGCTTTTGCTGCATAGTCACTCCACCGCTTTTCTATAAAACGGCTACTTGACTATATTATGGAGCATTCTCATTGGTCAGAGTAGAAATACTCTATAAAAGCGGTGGAGTGAAATTGCAGCAAAAGCTGGAGATTTTTAACAGTGTATGTTAAATAAAATACAATTATTTTAGCCAGTCTGAAACCTAATAAAAGTTAACTCAATCGAACGCTTCAAGGACTTTCAAACACATTTTACCAGAATTTTCGTAAAGTAATATTTGTCTTATTTAATAAAAAAAACCTATTTTCAGATATCGCGACCAGTACTTTACGAAATATCAGGTACTAAAACTCCCAAAATCCCATGAATACCTTGATTCGTACGAACCCTGTCAATAGTAATACTTGCATGATTTTTTTCAAAGCGCAGATACACATGAAATAAGTTCTTCGAATACTTTAAGTACTTGGTATATGACCCCTCAAAGCATGGTCGAACTTATTTGTGTTCAGATGCAGAAAATTTGTATAAGTCAGTCATGCCTTTTTATAAAGTTTCATAACTCGGTCAATTTTCGAGGTATATGAACGGGACTATTTTTTTTTTGTCTTACTTGTCAGTGTAATAAGAAAATTTTACTAAATTTAACTTATAGGATCGGGGGACCGTATGAAAATTTAAATTTCGTATTTTCTTAAAGAAATGTTTTTATTGACCCAAATCGCTTTTAAAATATTTCTTTACTTCATAAAAAAAATTTTTGTAATTGGAACTATATATCTATGGCTAACAGTTTAGGAATTAGCCGTTGGACACCATTGAGAATGGACACCCTGTATAAGGATTACATTGAGAAAGTGTTTCAGCCATAGTGCAGAGCTGGGGCATTCTCACAAACTTTTGACTTTCATGTCCCTGAATAATAATTTTTTATTTAATACACTTTTTTGTGTTTTTTTTATTTCATATACTGGGGAACATCCAATTGCATGATTGCATAACAATATTAACGAGATAAATAAGTTTTGGACGATGTTGGGGGTCCAAATACCAGGAAAACTCCTATACTGTCCCGTGTCCATGATGCTGATTTTTAAGTTTGCAGATGTCTATGTAAAATTGCTTCAATAAAAGTAATTAGATGTAACTTTTTTTCGAAATTGGGACAATTGTTTTACATAAATATGTAGCAAAAAATTAACCTGCACACATTTTCACGGTTGATATTATTTTTTGAACTCTGTCCCTGGGTTTTAGATTCCTTATCATCCCTCTTTTAAAATTATACAGAAAATCACTGCAGATACAGCGACAGAAATTTTTTCAAGTTTTTTCTCATGCAGAAGTATGCTAGAGAAAGAATGTCTAAAATTCTTTGACAGGAAATTTACTGCAGAATAAAAATCAGCATTTAAATATTAATTTCAAGCATTGTGGCTTTATTGGTATTCTTACCGTCCCCAAGGTTTATTCTTGCACTTTTCGAGGTAAATTAAAAAAAAATTAATTTAATCCAATGTTAAAAACTGTTTCTAAAAATCAATGAACATTGTGGCTATTACTTTGTCTTAACATGATTTTCCTAAAAATAGGTGGTAATTTTCCTTACAGTTCCATCCTTACCGTCCCTTTTTTTACCAGTTCGTCCCTTTTTTCCTATACTATCCCCCTTTTTTTACCTTACCGTCCCTTCTTTAACACCCCGTTATACAAAAATTCTGTATTAAAAGTACTACATTTGTCTTATTTCTTATTTGAATGTCCTGTGGGTACTATGCAAATTCATTATAAGTAAAAATTTAGAAGAAAATAAAATGTTATAGGGGTAAAATGGTAAGGAAAATCAAACTCGCAAGTTTAACTTATACCTCAGTTAAATAAAAAAATTTTTGCTGATGACCATTTTTTCTTTATTTTGAATCATTAAGGCATTCGTCTATCAGATTAAAATGTTATTTTAGCAAGTTGAATTTCGCCAGATTTTTTTCTCCCAAAAGTCAAAAGCTTGTGAGAATGTCCCAGCTATGTTCAAAGCAATGTTCAAAATCTATGAGATTCAATTTTTTAGTACTTTTTAAAGCATTACTGGAATAGCCGGTTTCCACAAACTGGTTTCCGGTTTTTACAAACGAGTTTTTTAGAAATTTAAAACCTGTTACTTTAAATTTCCACAGTAAAAGCAAAATTTTATTAAACTATATTTGGTGCCGTTTGTATGTTTGGAATTAAAGTTAGGTGGTGCCGACGTGGGACCACTGCGTTGGAAAGGGTTAAAGTATTTATGGCATAGACGATTTCCACACTATTTATTCTAGACACTACAGCCAGAGTCTATGTGAGGATGTTCCTTTTTTTCTGTTTTACTATTAGAGGGCATGTATTATGTAACAACGTGATAGAAGAAAAATAGATGGACAGTTTTCTGCTATTTTGACCTGGTTTTGAAATTTTTAAACGGACTCCCAATTTGTGCTTTTAAATGGAATCTAAATTTGCAGTGGAAATTGCTAGATTAGTGTCATTGCGCATCCCTTTAGGTCTAAGCTGCTTTGTGATATACTGGAAAGATTCTTAATTGTCATACAGTGAACAAAAAAATATTTGCACACACGCAATTTTTTGCTTAAGTAACCCTAGAAAGAAAATATGACAAAATTGTTTTAAGTATTACTTTATTTAAATAATAAAAAAATACAAATAACCAACCTTTTACCTTAAAAAATAATAATACTTATTTAAATAAATAAAATAGCATTTTCTTATTCCAGAAAAGTATTTGCACACGAAACATTGACAGTTTAAAAAGCAATTAAAGGTGAACATTATGCAAATTTTTAGCAAATCAGTCCCGAACTACACTCGTTCCGCACCTTGAAGTCACATAATATAATAATTGGAAAGGGGATTGTGACGGCTTCTGTTGCCATTTTGCGCCGAAAACGTGTGAGCTTTTTGTTGCTATCTATCTGTGAAAAGATTATAACTCTTCACGATTCTCAATTAAGTTACCGAGAAATAGGTAAACAGTTAAGCTTTTCTAGTGTTTCTTATGAAGTAAACCAGAAAAAAGAGACAGCTACAACAACAAATAAGCTGCAAACTAAGCGTCCAAGAAATCTAAATGCAAGGCAAAGGAGGGGCATCATAAACGTATCTACAAAAACTCCGTTCTACAAAAAACTCGAGAATTGGCTGTTGATGTCGTTTCAACTTTAGGAACAATAATTACACCACAAACTATTAGAAATATCTTCATGATGCAAATATTCAGGAAGAGCCCTCGAAAAAAACATTTATCAATGAAACAATCGTCTGAAATGACTTGACAGAAAGGTGGCAAAGTGGATGCCAAAGTTTATGCCAACAAACCGTCGGAGTTTTGGAAAAATGTTACTTTTTTAGATGAAAGTAAGTTTAACATTTTCAGATTAGATGGAAAGAAAACTATGTGGCGAAAGTCAAATACGTCCCTTCAACTAAAACCCTTGAAACCAACTGGCGGTGGTCATATAATGATTTGGGATGCATGTATTTTAATGGAGTTGGTAAAATGTCCTTTATTGAAGGCGATATGAATTCCAAAATATATAGTAGTATATTACGAGATAATTTATTTAATAGTGCTCTGATATTTGGAATTGCTGATTCATATTTTTTTTCAACAAGGTAATGATCCCAAACACACAGTGAACTTTATGAGGTTACAGTATAACGTAAAAAATCTAATACAAATGCCACCACTATCACCAGACCTGAATCCTATTGAAAATTTGTGACATTGTTTTGGATATGCAAGTACGGAAAAAGGAAATTTATAACAAGCTCTTAAGGAAAAATGGCTAAAAATCAGCAACGAAACGGTCACAAATTGATCAATTCAATGCAATGATCAATTCAATATTATTCATTTGTAGTTCAATATTATTCATTCAATATTATTCATTTGTTTTGCGTTTATTTATGTGTAATACAACAAATTCACCTTGTGTGCAAATACTTATTTGCTTACAATATTTTTGAAATTGTTATATGTTTGAGAATGTATATATTTGAAAATGTTATATGTTTGGAACTATATGTTTGAAACTATTATATATTTAAAATATTTTGCATCATGTATATATATTATTTTTTAGGTACTGTTCGATAGTAGTTTGGGTAGGTTTACACATAAGCGGTTAGGCGAGCACGGGTTTTGCAGTCAAGAGGTTCTTGACACGTGTATGTGTTTTATCTTTACTAAACTTGAATTCACTTCTTGCTGTTGGTTTTTGCATTTTCGGTATCGTTAGTTGAGAGTGAATTTTCGTAAGTTAGGAGGTTTTAAATCGTTTCACACGAATTTCAATATATTCTGTTGTTGGAATTGATTGTGCATGTTAACGAAGTTCTTTTCAGGGAAAGAGACCCATTTTTATGTTCACTGATATTACCTATTTTTTATTTTAGTTATAGAGATGAAGATTTTTGTCTTATATCATAAATTGAAATGTTAAAATTTTCTTTGAATTTATTTATATTGAACTTGCACAGTGGAGTAAGCTCTTCGTGTTTGCCGAACTTTATTAATGGTGGAGCTTTCTTGCAAATATTTTTTGTTGGCGGTTAGTTAATTAGTTTTTTTAAGAAATTGAGTTTTGGCTGTGATCGTCTTCGTTAGTAAGGGGGTTTTTTTTGGCAGTTTGTGAGTTTTGTTAGGATAATTTAGCGTAGGTGGTTTTTAGAACTGGTGCTGGATTTTGGTTGGGAAATTTTGCGTAATGGTGATATTTCGCGCCTGAGGAAAATTTTTCACTGCGATGTTCTATTTCGACCTTTTTATTTTGGATATTTTAATTGTTTTAGTTTTGAACGAGGTAGATAAGCTTGTAAGTATCAGTGAGGATATCTTTCACGTATGAGAATATTTGATGGAAAGTATTTTTGCGATGATGCGGATTTACCAGTTTCGTGATGGGTCGGAATTTGAAAAAAGTTAAAAGTGATTTTTGGAAGTAAAATGTTAACGAGTTGACGCATCATTTGTGCTTTTTTTTCGGGGGGGGGGGGGGGGCTCAAAATTTATGTTTTAAAACAACAGATATTGGGCGTGAATTTGGCCCAATACCTTTTTAGTCTGATTCCGTTTTTAGTTATTGGTTTTCACTGTGAGTTTATGCAAATTAGGTTACAACTGGTCAATCTGCTGTGTATAAAACTATGATCGAAAGTTCGTATCAGCGGATCTTGGGTCGAGACCTGCCTTATTGAAGGACAACTAAAACAGTCTTTTGATTGTGGAGTTATATCTCGAAACGCGCGCTGGTGAATTGAAAATATAGTCTAGCTGAGAGCAAGTTTCTAGCCCAGTAAGAAATTCAATTCAATTAATGTTGAAAAAATTTGATCAACAACCACGGGTTGCTAGTGATACCCTCGAAGTAGATTGTGATCTTCATTCAAGCAGTCAATACTCACACGTAAGTGAGTTTCAAAATAATAGTCTTGCGTATATTGCATATATTGCTTTACCGAATACCATTCTAAGGATTAGATTAGAGTAGTGTAAGTAAAATTTAAAAGAAGCTCCATCTCATCCCTTCCCAATTAGTTTGAAAAATAAACAGTGTTTTTTAAATTTAAACACACAAAAAAGAAATGGGTAAAATTAACCCAAGAGAGAGTAAAACTATTAATGAGAAAACTGAAGCTACACTGCTCAAAACAATTAAAGGATATTTGAAGTTTTATATAAAATAAAGATATAAACGAAATTTTTTTTGCCGAAAATAGAAGAAGAGAATCACAAATGCAAATTTTTCTGGTTTTCAAACTGTGGAGTATGCAAATTTTGAGTTCGACGTCAAAAACGTCGCTTCAGCGGCAGCGAATGATATTTGACTTTCAACTGGATAAAAGAGAATGAAGACAAGGATGATCGGCATTCAGTGATTGGTTTGTTTCGATGAGTACGATGTCTCAGCGAAGTTATTTGACAGATTCAGAAGCTTTGAGAATTGTTGGTAGGTTAGAAGGGGGCCAAACTCAAGCCGAAGTAGCGCAAGCCATTGGAGTGTCACAAAGTGTAATTTCCAGGATCTGGAACCATTTTTTGGAGAGTGGATGTGCAGGCCGAAGACCAGGGCAAGGTCGTAGACGGGCAACAACGCCCAATGAAGATCGGTATTTAGCGTTAACAGCTCGGAGACACCGAACCATGAACGCTACTCTTCTCCAACAACACCTTCGCTCGGCTACAGGCACCACGATTTCAACTCAGACTGTCCGAAACCGGCTCCATGCTGTAGGTCTGTATGCTCGCCGACCGATGGTATGTGTTAGATTAACATCAAGGCATCGTCGCGACCGCAGGGAGTGGGAAACCGAGCATGTCAACTGGAGGAGAAATGAATGGAGCAATATTCTGTTTTCTGATGAGTCCCGTTTTTCTGTGCATCCGGATAATAGGCGTATTTTCATCTGGAGGGACCGTGGCAGTAGGAATAATCCTGCGTTCGTGCACGAAAGTGTCAGATTTGGCGGAGGAGGATTGTTGGTGTATGGTGGCATCTCCATTGACGGGCGCACTGACCTCTACATCATTCGAGATGGAGCTCTGACTGGTCGCCGATATAGGGATGAGATCCTCAGACATATTGTAGTCCCTTACGCTGCAGCAATCGGAGATAACTTCATTTTAATGGACGATAACTGCAGGCCACATCGTGCAAACCTGGTGGAGGATTTCCTTTTCGAGGAAGGAATCGTTCGAATGAAATGGCCAGCGTGTTCTCCAGACATGAATCCAATCGAGCACGTTTGGGACGCTCTAGGAAGACGAGTTTCTGGCCGCCAACAACCCCCACAAACTCTCCAAGAACTGGAAAGAGCTCTTCTGGAAGCGTGGGGCAGAATACCCCAACTCGTCATTAATAGCCTCGTTGAGTCCATGCCTCAAAGGTGTTCAACGTTGCTGGCCGCCCGTGGAAACCATACCCCCTACTGAAAATGATTTTCTTTGAAGAAAACACCTTTTCTTATTCTTTTTTTCTCATATGCACAAATTGGGTTTTTTTTTCCTTTAGTACACAAATGCGCAATAAAATGCATTTTTTTCTGCCAAACATGTGTAATTTATTCTCATATAACCTACTATGTCTGTCGACCATGTATCAATCAGCTAAACAGTTTACCAGATACAAAATCCACCTAAAACTGCAATATCCTTTAATTGTTTTGAGCAGTGTATTACATGCATGTCCCACCGCAAAATATTCTAAGAAATTTCAAACTTTCCTCGGACGAGTAAACTGGATTTAAAATCCTCAGAAATATGAGAATCCTTATATTTATTAAAAGGTAAATTTGTGTGGACAATGGAGTGGCAAAAATCGTTTGAATTATTAAAGAAGTGTTAAATTTTCCCTCCTGTTTTGGCTCATCCTAACTATTCGCTATAATTTGAAAGTTTTTGGTCAGAAAGCAAGGCTCAAAATGTATCAGAGCAAACAGGAACGATATTCTGGTTCGTGAAATTATGGTAAATAATGTTTAGATTCGTCCATTTTTAAAAATATATTATTAAACTTTTATACGTATAGTTTATTGTGCTTTCAATAACATTTTTTTTATTATTTAGAATATTGAATGCATTTTTTTTTATTTTTTATATGGTTAGATATAAATTTGTCGATACTTAAAACAAATTAGTTAATTTTGAAATAGCGATCCGGTTCGTGGATTTTTCCATTTCGAGCCCTGTCAGAAAGGATGTCGTTTTGCATTTGATTCTGCAATATTGAATAAAGTAAGAGAAATTTTACTATAATTGATGGAAAGTCTTTAGCCATGATTTGGGTTTTGAAAGTGCTTAGAGTGTATTTTAATGAGATTCCGATCAAGGTTATCACAGATTACAGAGTCTTAACTAAGTTAACTTATGACAAGGTTTGTCTACTGAAATGGCAACATGGGCTTTGAAGCTGGCGGATTATAATGTTGAAGTACCACATAAAACTGGGAAAGAAAATGTTGTGACCGATGCATTGTCTCATAATCCCCAGGAAAATGTAAAGGAGGTAGAAGAAAATAGTGTTGTGTTCAAAGTCTAATGGTATTTTAGTCGAGCGACCAATAGTGGAGGAGCACATATACTGATCTGGAATTTGGTCTTTATACAGATATCTGGAGAATCCAGATAGGTATGAAAATGTTTTTATCCCAGCTAGTCTCCGTAAGGCCATCCTTAGTGAGTTTCATGATAACCCCTTTCAAGCTGTTTAAGAATTTACTCCCGAATTTGTTATGCCTGATATTTTTCGGAAATGAGAAAAAAGTGCGCGATTATATCTTTATTTTTGACCAGCTAACTATCTTAAAACAATTACATCCCGCAAATTAATATCAATTACAAGCAATATAAATCTTGGATCCAATAGGAGTCTATTTCATTTTGTCCGTATCCTCATTTCTATCCTTAACGTTCAATTCTAATAATAACGAGTGCTTCTATAAGAGGGTGGAATTTTTCCCTCTAAAAAAGGTCTTCTTCAAAAGCAGTAGTCAGCGCATTTTTTGGTAATTTTGTGTTAAAATTCGGTGCAACGATTAAGCTTGACTCAGACCACAGCCCTTCTTTTGTTTCCGAATTTTTTTTTTTAAAGTGTCACAAATTCGAGTTTGACCACATGTTTACAGTACCATACAAACCACAAAATAATATGACAAACAGAATCAATAGGATCTTAATATAAATGATGTTTTATATTGGTTCTCAACATGATAACTGGGACCAGTTTCTGCAACATTTTGCCAACTGGGAAGGCTTTATCTGAATTATTTTTAGGGAGGAAAAATCATTACACCTTGCCGAAATTTAATTATGGTGTATGAAGCTGAAAATTGGTTTATTTTTTAAAATATTGATAGGTTGGGGAGGCATACGCGCAAAAGCGCCACGCTTTATATTATAATATGGGAAGGAGGGAGTTTGAAACTAAGGTTGGTCAATTTGCATTATTGGGGAAACATTAGTTTGGTCTCACAGAGAAAAGAGATATTTGAGGCCACACTGTTTGGCACCAAATTTGAAGGCCTTTTTTATTTGGTTAAAGTTGTCAATAATAACTTAGTATTGGATATAAATGGTAGAGAATGATTGTGAACGAATTTATATATTTAAAGAGAGTTCGGAGTCTTCAAAGTTGTCTAAGGCTGAATTCTCAATGTTAGTGGTCGAGTAACTCTTCCTTGTCGTCGTCATGAAATGTGCATGGCTCACTTAAAACTTTAAACAGTAATAATGCTCTTCCTCTAAAAAATTCTTTTTATGGGGTAACTGAACTGTTACATTTTTCGTCTTCAACAAAGAACTTGATCCTAATTCCGAGGTCAGAAAACTTTGATTATAACGTAGCAGGTCCGTCAAACTATGCTAAATTTCATATTTCAAGTAGAGGTTGTAAACGCTTAATATAAAATTCTTTGACTTCTAAAGTCCTTATCAGCGAAATCAGTCAGTAAATGATAACTTCCCACGTAAATAAATTTCTAAGAATTCTGCGAAAAATAAAGGTAAACTACAGGAAGTTCAGCGAACACTTAAAGCAAAACTTTTGCACAATAAACTAGGAAAACGACAAGACTAGTCCACTTCAAGACGATCAACCAAAGGACAGGGTAAAGACGCGCAATCCAAATTGTGCCCATGACTGCCTTTCTTCTATCAAAACCCCTTGCGCCTAAAACGATACAATTCTCGCTTAAATGCAATATGCAACTTCTGTGTAGTGTTCCAATGACGGGAAAAATCAAAGATACATTCCTAAAAAAAGACAACTTTCAGCTACTTCAGTGTCCAGTAATAGTTGTAAACTATGCCTGTCATCATAAAATGACTTTTTCAATGATCAGTTCACGTCCGCAACATTATTCGGTAGTCAATGAGAGTCCTCATCAATAGCCAGGAACTGATTAAAGTCAAAGGCGAAACACAGATTATCTAAACACTGCCCGAGTATTAGCTTCTACATCAGATTACAGACGAGGGATTATACAGTTGCTCCCTCTTTTGTTTCCGAAGATGAGAAAAATTTTACTATTGGACCCCTGACAGAAAATCCTCAGCCAACCTACAACTGGGAATCTATCAAGTTGTATAAGCATTTTATTATAAATTTTCAAAATGGTTGATATACAATAAATGAAGAGAGAAATTGAGCTGTTGGACGCTGTATTTTGGGTTTCTTGGGAACTGTGGACGGTTGGACAATCTCATGCGTTTTGCAAATTTTAAAACTTGCGGCTAATTTAAATATTTTTACATTTTTTGTCTAACTGGTTTTCGTTCTGGAAATATTGTTTAAATGTATACGTATTTAATGTGTGAAAAGTTTATTTCACGTATTTTGTTAAAATTTCTAAGTATGCAGGTTGTCTACGAAGTCTCTTTACAATTTCAAGTTTTTATTACGAACATAATGAACAGATAAATGTATGGAAAGTTAGTACAATATTAGGAGTATAAATTGAAGTTTATTTCGCATCAATTAATTAACCTCTATATGGGCATCAATTTCATGTTTTCAATATAGCTGAGAAAGAGTCTGGGGAAGTTCAGCTCTCCTGGTGTTCAAGTCTTAAAAATAGTTCGAGTTCGTGCACGCGTTTAGAGTAATCAATGATCTTAGAAAACCTGCCGTTGACTTTTCTTTACTAACACCTAACAAAGACTAATGCTCGTATTCACTATCTAATTTAACTGCAGTTTAAGCGCGAAAACCTTTGTTGAACAGTCAAATGATAGTCACCATTAAACTGATCGGGCTCCAGTCGCGATTAAGTCCAATCAGATTAATGGTGAATATCATACGAGTGTTTGATTGTGGTTTCCGCTCTCAACGTGCAATTGAGGTAGATGGTGAGCGTAAGAGCGTGCGATTTTCTTCTCGTGTTTACCTTGTGTACCGTGTGATTGTTAGTGGGAGTTGGTAAATTATGTGAAATGTGCCGCAGTTGTATTAAGAGTTATATATTGTAAAATGTACCTTTGTAAATGTGTAATTATGGAATTAACGGAGGCACAGTTTTATTTCAAGGCAGTTACCGTTAAAGTTGTCAATTCACTACATTCCAGTTTCAGTTCTAATAGATAAAAGTAAATTTTATGCCAAACTGATGTATTGTGTTGTAGTATTAAATAGATTTTAAAAATATGAACAGTATTGTAGTTGTTTTCGTGTGTTATTCCCTTGTACAAAAGAAGAGTGACATTTAGATTTTTTCTATGAAGTTTATAGCTTTGAGTTGTTTAGTCAAAGTTGCATAAGTTGGGAAAATTGTTTAAAAGTTTAGTAACATTTTGCGTTTTGTTGCAAATTTTAATACCTAGAGTTGAATTTAATGTTTGTGAGCATTTTTTGAGGAAAATTTCAATCAATTAGTTAAAATTTATGAGGCATTGCATTTAGATAGAATGACGGCTCAAGATACTTTGATCCCACAGTATAAGATTAAATACAATCAAAATGTTAATTATAATTAATTTTTGGAACTATCAAAGAAGATCTCCATAAGAGCATACTCAAACAATTTTGAAAAAAAAAATGAACTTCCTACCTATTCATAAGGTAAATTTGGCGAAAACTGAATTATACACCCGTAAAATAAAATCATTATTTTGCAATTTCTTGCTGACTGGCTACAAAATGAAATATTAAAAAAAAATACTGTTTTGTGATCACTGACGTTTTATTCCACAGTTTGGGTAAAATGTAACCAAGAAATGTTTATACTATTCACGTCTGAGCCATTTTATATAAGTTTAACGTAATAATTGTACTTTTAAAATTTAGTTTTGAGAAATATATAACTTTTTGATTTATTGAAGTAGTAATTTAGAACACAATTTAAGTTGTTTAAAAATTCGTGGAACTCAAAATTACTTTTAAAACCTAATGTAAAATTTACCTAAACTGTGGAACTTCTGAACGTTGAAAAATTTCTGGACCGGAGTATTAAAAAAGGATACGATATGAGTGAAATCGAAAATAATATAAACTTTGAGGCAAAAAAAAAAAAATGTATTTATTTAAACTGATTTAAAATATTTTAGATTAAATTTGTAATAAAAGTATAGAGAATTGAAAATATCAAACATAAAACGAAAGTCATTTAAAACAAAATAAATGGAGTGAAGATGGTCATACTTCCGTTAATTAAGAAAAAGGATGCAGAAAAGGATAACGAAGCAGATTTGTTTTATGGAGATACACTTCAACACAGAAAAAATGCCTTTTGCTAGCTACTATTCTTCATATTAGGCATTATTCGTTATATAAGGTAAATAAGTTTAACTTCAAAAAGTACATTTTTTATAATTTCAGTTTTACAAACTCTATAAATATTTTTTACTTGTTGAATTTAATATCATTATTATATAGATCATTAACAATTAAAATTTTTGAGACATTTTTTGAAACTCAAAACTATAATAATAATAAAAAAAAATTATTCAGATTTACCCAACCGTAAAATTTTTAAAATGGGGCGCTCCTATGGGGTACCATCGTACTAAGACTTTTAATAGTAAAAAATAAAAAATAAATGTTTAATAGAAAGCTTCGCTTTGTTATTTGTTGAAAATCTCAATTAAAGAAGGAGAATTCACTTTTAAACAATGTTGATATGATTTCTCATTAGATTTTTGTATACACACTAACGCCTCAGTTTCGATCTACGGCAAAAGTATTTGATCGCCAGAATTTACTATTTTTCACTCGTTTGGTGACCTTTTTAAACAAACAAACAAGGTAGGGGGAAAATTTTTCAACGGCGGTGCTGATTAAAAACAAACTAAATAATACATTCTTCGTTTTCCTCAGAATTATTGACCGAACAGGAGTATGTTATATATTCTTATCATACATTCATTCCCCTTACTTTCTTGCGGATAAGATTAAAAAACGTTTTTTCTGGTTGTGATTTGTATGTATATTTTGCAGTAAAATTTCTACGGTGGTGGTTAACAACTTCACCAACAACATAAACCATTGCCAACGACATGAAACATCGCCAATCTTGCAAAATCATTTTCCCGATAAATACAATAAGCGCTTACATCTAGAAGCTAAGAGTCCCTTTTTGCTAGTCTTATAAACTTATGGCGGCTATCAAAAGGTAAGACATCCAAAATGGATAACCTCAGTGAAACGAAACGTTGATGGTCAATGGCAAAAATATTTTTCAAACATTTTACAGTCAAAAAGAGCCATAATCGATAGAATAATCCAATCAGGTTGAAGGACACAGCCAGTATCGAGAGACGGCAAAGTTTCCAGTCCATTGTGGTTTTCTACGAGATTTGTTCAACTGGCAAAACACCGCTTCTTTTTGTTGATGAAGGGGTCAAAATTAACCATCAAAAGTACCGTTCAAACATCTCGGAGAGTGTTTTACTTCCTTGGTCCCAACGTCACAAGAATAGGGTCCAATGAATAATCAGCTAATGGCCCATCTGCCGTGACGTCAAAATCGAGATCGTCAGCATTGTCTATAGGTGGCGTTGCCTGTGGTCTCTAGACATTTGACAGATTGGTTATTCTGTACGATCATAATACAGCTACGATATTGTTTTAACCTCATAGACGTTCGGAGTCCATTAAAAAAATCTCTTCAGGGGGAATGGGAGAAGATGTCGGGAAATGAATTGCGGACTATTACTGAAAAAAATCAAAACATTTCGCTTCTTCATAAAAGCAAAAGACAGCTATTTTAGAAACATGTTGTTTTTCTATAAGTCACGGGTTTACACTTTATATATCAGTAAATTGATTTTGATTTCAGTGATTATTAAAATAATTCTAATCTAAAATGTTTGCCCCAGTAATTTTTTGTCATCCTTTTATTTCAGACAGTATAAATGAAACTACGAAGTAATTTTGAGGAATAACTTTTTGAACTAAAAAGTTTCATCTAACTTATTTGAGATTTATTATCTAGTAGCAAGACGTTAGTTTAGAGGCAGAATAAAAATATTCTGTACTAGCTATTGTTCATGAAGGTTAAAAATTTCATACAAATTATAATATGTTGACGGCAACTAAAGGTAAATTTAAAAATTACATTTAACCCATTTGTTCCGCTTGTGAGATTTCTTGCCAAAATATATTTTCAGAATTTCGCCACTAATTTCGGAAATTGTCTTATTTAATAACAGAGATTTATAATTAAATAAGGAGCAGATTGCTATTTTAAAATAGTGGTATTCAAAAGTGAAAACCGTAAAAATCCTGCTTTTTCCACCTATGTCAGAAACATAGAATGTAAAAGCGACAGCAATTCATTTTGCAACGTATTTTTAGCTCTCCACTCTCATATTTAGTCTTAGTTTTCTGCATAAAGTCTAACTACTGGCTTTGATGTTGTTCCATGAACTTTCGTGTCATTTCATTTTGTTGTTTGCCGCTGGCAAACAAACAAAATAATAAAACAATTCAGCATTGAATGAAAATTATGTACAAAGGCATAAATAATTGACAGAGGAAAAAAATGTATGTTTAAAATGCAAAAATTCTCAAAAAATAATTCTTGGAATGTAGATATTATTCCCGATCAACTTGTTCGAGTATTTTGTCGACTGAGATGATTTGTGGGAAAATTAGTAGGAATTAAGTTTGTTATTTTTTTTATCCAGAACTATACTCTATTTCATAAAAAAATCATATATTTTCTGACACGTAATTCAGGAATTACGTCAGATATTTTAAAGCAATATTTTTTTTTTTTTCTCACTGTCTCAGTATCTACCTATTTTGAAGAAGGATAATAAGAACGTTATCTATAACTATTTTCTTTCCTGTTTACGAACCAGGAAGGGAATATCCACATTCTTTTCATGAAGTAAAAAATTATGAAACTATGAAGGTTTAAAACTAATTCAAAGGCAATTACTTTGCAAATGGTTACAATTCATAAATTCAGCTATGTGTTAATGTTTATGTATTTAAGCGCAACGTATGCAAATATATATGTTTATATTTGCTAAGACCTGATTTCGCAACAACGATCACTGTTAATTTTTACATTACAAAAGTTTTCCGCTCAAAATTTCAGAATTCCACATTTGTAAATTAGTCGAAATTCATTCAAACCTAATTGTCATACAAATATACTTACTTTTAGAAAACGAAGTTATTTTATGAGATAAATAAGATCTGTGTTCTTTTAAATAACTATTTAAAGATTTTACCCTGTCTTTTATATTTTTACTGTCCAGATAGTAAATTTGTGTTTTTTCTTGTACTATCCCTTACAGCTATCCCAAAACAGAAAAGTTCATTTCTAACGTTGGAAAAAGAATGGCTCTATAAACTTTCATGCTTACATTTCATCGTTTTCGGCATTAAAAATGGGCCATAAACATTGTAGAATTAGCAAAATAAAGCAGAATAGTAGAGTATATCTCTCACAAAATTGCAAAATATTACGTAATTATTTGAAGCGATATATGTGTTGAATTGTCATGAGCCATGTGCAATTTTTAGAGTGAAAGAGCAAAATAAAGGAACGGTGATATTTATTAAAATGTACTCGTCCTTCTCATCGGTGCATTTTAATATGAATGACTTGTATATTGCCTACCATTTAACAGACAGTTATTTGATGTGTGTATTTTAATTTATGATGAGTTATTAAAATAAACTTTGCCTATTTTGATTGAATATAAAGAAAACTTTTGACATATAGTGTGCAGTTGAAATTTACATATTTACTTATTTCCTGATATGCATTTTAGAGTAGAATGTTAATTACAACAGGTAAGCAATTTATTCGAATGTAAATGTAAAGGAGATAACAAGATTTCCTGTATTAATAGAATGTTTTCTGTGAATTTCTATCTGTGAAAAAAAAAAAGATGCAAGACATTTTATTTTAAAAATGTGATTGACGTTTATTCTGCTTCCATAGCAGAGTGTTTGTATACAATATATTTTAATCACTATTAATAAATATGACACTATATACTAAGGATACACAAGAAGAAATAACTTGTGAAAGACAATATTTGCATGGCAACTAAGCAAGCACATTCTTGCTACACATTGCATAGTCCATCAAACAATCACATAAGCAGAGCGCTAAAACACCTACGATTAGACAACATCAGCAGCATAAGCAGGAATAAAAGCAACCAATACCAACAACTGAAATATTCTTTCATACAAGCAAATTAACTCTTATGAAACTGCATCTTTTTATTCGGCATGGTTAGTAAGTTGCAGTTAGATACCAAAAGCCAAAAATAATACATTCCTATGACAGTTTTATAATACAATTTCTGCCTATTATACTACAGTACAAAATATGTAGGTCATTGTTTTACAAAACTAGTTGCGCAATCCAAGTAAAATTTCCGTTAATATCTTTAATTCGTTCTCGTTCTTAACCTAACAGTTATAGTTTTTGTTTCCAGAAGGAAACTACATGATGATGAGGTGAGCTAATTTACCACGCTAAGAAAAAATATAAACATACATTTTCTCAATCTCTTATTTCAGTATCTAGAGAGATTTCTTTTTAGTTGTTGGTTTAATAGAATTATAACATTTCCAGTGCGTTCTTAGTAGATTGTTAACTGTACTTATCTAATTATTTAAAACTTTGTACATACATTTTCTTTAAAAACATTTGCACTTTACATAGGTATTTCACGCATTTGATAAAATTTTGAATAAATGCCAATAAAAAGTATGAAACTTAATTAGAAAATAATATTTTAGTCGTAATTATAGTATAATATAGACTCATAAAAACTATAGCATGTAACAACATACGGTTTGCGCAACTACATTTTAGTTGTCAAATAATTGTAGAAATAAGATGTAATTAGATTTTCGTATAAAAATTAATATCTTAATTTCGTACATCTGAATAGCTACCAGCAAACTTAGTGGCGATTCTCTTTTCTGAAACATTTAAATGCTCTAGAATTTTTAGTCAAAGCTATACCTCATCAGGAACTGCGATTTCAGTTGTGTTTAGTATACAAATTTATATTCATAAATATATTTTAATTCAAAATTTTTATTAGTAAATAGTTCATTTTCAAAGAATCTTTAGGCATCTCGCTAAGTATGGGAGAATGCAATTTTTTCCCTAATTTCTTATCGTGCTACTGCAAACCTACACACTACGACAATGAAAACTTAACACTAGTGTAGAAAGGGCAGAAACTTTGAGTTTTGATTTTTGATTCCAAAGTATCCAGTGATTTATACACTGAAAAGATTAACACACATAAACATTGCGATAGAGCATGTAAAAAATGAGTCTAAGAAAACGCAAAAGTAGCTGAGCTTATAAAAATAGTCTCTCATACGATTGACAACCATTTGCTGCCTCATTCAACTAGGATTGCTTTCTAGCTAGCCACTAATAGAACGCTTTCTGCATATTTTACTTCCTTCATTTCCATTTTCACAGATTATACTTGGATTGCTTTGCTCTCTCTCATATTTAAACTGTACCTAAATACATAGTCTACAGATAGCTCTTATTAGCGGCTCTTTACACTGGAATTTAGGAATTTTAGTATTTGGCAAGACCTCCGTCACAGGAGCACAAAATCACTTTCAAGCGAAAAACATAGAAGATACTTCAATGCATAATTTTTTTGCCTCAGAGGATGAGCATTGTGCTTTCTTTTTATATTTACTTATAATGCTCAGACGATTAATTAATTTTATTAATTACGGCTATTTATGAGAACATTTACTATCACATGCGAGTTATAATTGATTTTTTGTATTCTTAATTTAAAGTGGAACATCTGAGTTCGGAACAAATTTCTGCATCTGTTCATTTGCAAATTTGAAAACAAGGTTGCAATGAAAAGGTACTTCATGTCCGAAAACTGATGTAGTATAATTATATGTGTATGGTGATTATGACTACTAGTTAATTTTAAATGAAAATGATTGTATGAAAGAATTTTTTTTTTAACATAAAGACAGTATTGGTGTCTGTTATTAATATAATTTAAATCTTTCATTCACCAATGATGAAATCAAGTAAGCAATATCACTAATTTATTTGCTTATTGATTATCAAATACATAACATATATGACTTTATTTACAGTCAGAACGATAATTTTACAGTTGTCTTCAAGATGAGACTGAATAGGAAGCATTTTAGTTCTTCAAATACTGGAACTTTGTATACAAACAATATGAGCTCAACACAAGTAAAAGAAAGTTCTTTATGATTTTATTTTTATAATCACACTGATGCTGATGTGGTTGTTGTTTCTTTATAAATGAAAAGTTTTTAACTGGTATTTTGAGCAAAAACTTTTCATGAAGAAAAATCATTTTTTACAAATTTATAGTTTTTTCTAACAAACAAAACAATATTTTATATAAATCCAAGGAAAATGACAATGTTTTCATTTTGTGCTTGAGATTTCTTAACGTTAGTTCAGATAAAATACTTCAGATGAAACGTTTTCATCACAGAAGGAAAAGGATTTGTTTTAAAAGTTAGTTATTATAGAAATACATGAAAAACAAATTTTATATATTTATAATTTTACAATAAATATAAATTGTTTAAGTTTTGTTACTTTTTACATTTCTTAGTAATTAGTTTACTAAAATATCACTCTTTTAAATATCCATCCCTTGGAGTAAGAATAGCATTCGGAAGTTTCTAGTTTTCGCTTTTCAGAAATTTAATATCAGAACCGAAGAGAGTATATGTTATGGAGACAAGAACTATTATCTTATTTTAAGAATGAATTTACTTTTTCACGTTTGTTTAATATTTTAGGCTGTCATACAAGCTTTCATTAATGGAAATGTGTGGCAATAAGTTTCGAAAGACCTTCTTAATTAACTGATTTGGATTAGAAAATTGTGATCATTTTTTGAGATTGTCGCCATAGATATTTTCTCTTCGACTGAAATATATTATCAAGTGGAAGATGTACGATAAAACAGTACACATGCCAATTTGTTCTGGCATTCATATGACACATTAAGAACATTCTTTTCCCTTTCAAAATCACAGGAAAAGTTCCAATATTTAAATGATGATAGTGAAAACTATGCTAGGAATACCACTTCTGGGTACCACTTGAAGTTCAAAAACAGTGCATCGTAGTTAAACATACATCATGTTATATACATGTACAAGTACAATAAAAACAAGACAGTAAAAGAGTATGACAAATTTATCACTAAATTCATATTCAACGTAAGGAAAGAACTTCTGCAAATGATCCCTCTTCAAATTTACAGTTTTCTACATCTAGGATAAAAATGTAAAGAAAAATATCTATGAACGATGTAGGAAATGGTTGGATGTTATATTTTGATTACATGATGTAGATTTTGATACATGACTTAAGTTTGGTCCCCTGTATTTCAGAGCCATAGTTATTACATTGTAACACCCTGTATTCTGAAGCTTTTTAAATTTTGAATCCGCACTTATTTGCGTCTAGACTCTGCTTTCTTAAATAATCACAAATTAAATTATCCCTCCTGGGGAAGTCCCTGGGTGCGATAGCACCACTTTAACTACGGCTCTGAATGAAACCAAGCTTTTGAATGTATTACTTCAAATAAAATTTGTTCGTTGACATTAATTTTAATATAGTTTTTAAAACTGAAAAATAATAATGCTTTGGGACGTAGCAAATACATCTTTTTTTTTCTGTGACAAAATTCAATTTCCCAAATGTCGATATTAATGCAGCTGCATTTCATTGAATTTTACGACATTAAAGAGAATTAAAAACAACATGTTTGTCTTGAAATAAAGGCTTAATACATTGGCTCACTGCCGTCTGTCTATAAATTGTACACTGATTTTAATTATTAAATCTTCAATGCAACTGAACTTCAATGTGCTGAAAATAAAATGTGTGGCATGAGAATTCATACCGAACATGCGAGGTCATTTCCACTTTTGGTAAGTGGGTATCAGCATCAGCTGTATAAAATAAAACTGAAAACAACAAAAATATATAAATTACATTTAAAAGGAACGTATTGCATATGCTGTTGTCCATTCGCATTATTAACAAAAATAAAAACATGCGCAAGGTCTTCGGGAACTGCACGTTTCATTGGCGTAGCGTATGTTATAAAAAAATAATAATGTTAGCTGGTCCAATATTAAAACGGTTTCCTAATTATTTCGAGTTAACTCGTCTTAGTATGTACTGTAAATCAATATTATCCTGAGAAAATTCATGGATAAGCAAACACGAAACTTCCATTGAAAGATTCTAGGATCATCCTGTATTTTGACTGAAAGCTTATAAATTTTACTCGATGTAGTACTAACGACTAACGATAATAATAGTGATAAATACTAAATATTAAAAATTGCTTTAAAAATTTACGAGTACATTTCTCAGTAGCCAAATAATTAAAATAAGAAGAGATCTTTAATGAACTACAGGATTTAGTTCAATAAAAAATAAAAATTAATGACATGTAAATCTGTGAAGTAAATGGAACGTTTTATTGGGAATAAAGTTCGTTGCATATTTTTTGTTATTGTGGTATATTTTGCGTTTGCGGAGTTAATACGAAATGAAACTGTGAGTTTAATTCCATCTCTACCGTAAAATATCCAATATTACCTGAAACAAAAGTAAAGTTCGGGTTGCTGTCTAAAATTATTCCGTATTTTCTAACGGAGGTACTTTATATTATCCAGTTTTATATTACAAAGTTTTATGAATGATGCAAATTATAGATTAAGCAAAAACTGGATCAGAAAATCAAAATTTTCTGTTGCGTTCAATGTTGTGCTCGTTCAATTCGGCCCAGTAAAATGTAGAAAACAAATGATAAAAAGGCTACTTTTAGGAGGAGATGATTTTGCCTAAACATACTTTATAATTAATATTTTCAATTTAGCTGAGTGATGCTGAAGCTCTTTCAACATAGAAGCACTCAATAATATTTCAGTTTTCTTTTTTTTTTTACTTTTGAAAATATCTCTTACAAAATTACTCGCGAGGTTGCAGTTTGTGCTCTGAAGTAATTGTGCTTTACAAAAATTAATAAGAAAAATGCGCTGTTATAGAGTCAAGAAAAATGCCGCTTGTTTTGTAAGTTGTTATATTTTTTGTTATTGGTAGCTCTTTTCAAACGACCAAACTGTATGCGTTTTAACCTATATGATATGTGATTTATCTCACAAAAGAAGAGGTACCGATTAGTTTATCTAAACTAAAATGAGACAGCCAATCAGAATTTTTCATCTACATCGATCTTCTAAGAAAAACCTTTCTATGGAAATATCCTATTAAAAAAAAAAACACTTCTGTTTTCTAGTTCTATAGCATGATGTATTTCCAATTTTCTATTCCCCACCTACCCCGGATTTAATATAAATGTCCTATATACAGTATTTATATTTGATTTTGAATTCTCCATTCCGATCCTTGGTTAATAAAAGAATTTTAAAGTTGTGTTTTTTTTGGTTTGATTATAATTTTATCTGAAGTTTAATACATTTATCTCCACATCATTTAATAGATTTAAATGATGCGGAGTATATTTTAATGATGTACTTTTTTTTATAATGTCTTCGGAGAGACGAATCAGAGGTTAGATTGACAGACTACATATACGATCAACTTTAAAACTTTTTAAATTACTTTAACTTTTTATAATTTTGCTCGACTACTATTAAAAAAATTCGTCCTAATTAATTTTTTTTATATCTTCAAAGATTTTGACTTTCACGTGACTCTTACACGTGAAACTATCTGTGATATATTTAATATTTTGTTATAGTTAAAATAAAACTTGAAAAATTATTGATAAATATTAGAACCATTTTTGGACAAATGGATAAAACTATATGCAAATTCATTATTCAGTTCATGAAGTATTGTTAAAGTTGTAAACAGAAATTAATTTGTTGATTTTCTAAAGCCCATTTGGGGATGTTTTGACTTAAAACCATCATTTATTCTGTAAAGCGAATAATTCTATTAATTTCAGCTACTTTAGAAATATATTGCAATTTTCCTGCATGTAAATAATATTTTATGTAGTACTCCCTAAATTAAATGTAAACCTGTGCATAGTCCAAAAATATAGTTTGAGATGCAATAAGACAAACTTACAAAGAATTAATAGAAATGTATCGATAAATGATGAATAAAGTATAGAAAAAATAGTTTTTCTATAGACAGAGAATTGCAGGAACTTTCCTTTCGGCAATCCAGAAAAATCAAAGTAACATTTTGTGTTTTATTTTGAAAGAAAAAAAATATTAAGTGCAGTTAGAGGTTTTTATGGATAACATTCATAGTCTTATTTTATTTTATTTTATTTATTTATTTCGATTGTGTCCATTGTGCGTTTTATCGCCAGTGTTTGTAAAATTTCTTGTTACAAATTTTGTCAATTTATGAGAAAGTTTTCAATAAAATAATTGAAAATAAAAACAGTTAAAAAATGCAGTTAAATCATATAAAAGTTAATAAAATAAGTACAAAGTTAATTTTTTCATGTTTAATTCTGTGTTTATATCTTCATACTTCAAGAATTTTAGAGTTTTGCGTTATAATTTTCGTATAAAACTTTGAATCTTCTAATTAGGATTTTTAACATTCTCTTAGTAGTTTAAAATAAGGTTTTTTTTATTTAGAACAGAAAATTAGAAAGATTCATGTGTAGTAGTATTTTAGTATGCCGGATTATTGCTAATTTAACAAACGTTTGTGAGAAATCTCATAACATTAATGAACATTCTTCTTATTTTTTCCCTTCTTATTTCACCTCAAAGAAAATATACGAAAAACTGTAAACTGTTCGAAATAAAATAAAATAAGATAAAACAACCAATGTATGATTAATATTGTAAGTAAATCACAATTACAATGCTTTCATTCGTGAGAAATTAAAAAAATCTCATGTTTCACATAGCTGATACATTTAAATAAATTGAAAAAGATATTAATATAAAAGAATCGCAGATTAAGAATTAAAGACAAATAAAAAATAAAATATGTGTAAATCATTATAAAATACACATTAATTTTTTAAAAAACTTATTAGTCTTCTTCTACTTTGAATGATGTCAGTGTAAAATGCGATATGAATGTTAGTGAAAATGAACATGATGTGTTCAAAGTCACATGAAGATAACTATGATTAACCATTATACATTTTCTGCTTCTTCAGCAAGAAAAAATACAAGTTTATATTGTGATACTTTATAATAAGCCTAATTAATTAACTTCGTACATGTTTTCTTTTTCATCAAATATTTTCATTCAAATTTCGTTCTTTTTAGTTCTTATATTGCAAAAACATTATGTGGTATTTACCAACTATTTAATACTTATTTGATAATTTTCATGTTTTCGTATCTCTATTTTGTAAATTAGCAAAATCTGATTAAAATGTTCACAAGATTTGGGAAAAAAAACTGATAAAGTTTAATATAAACTCGTAATTGACCACTTTTTATTCTATTACGAAAATAAAAATCTTTTTAGTTTTGATGCTTTACATAGGGCATTACCAATTTCCTGCATGTTTTCTTCTTGATCAATCGTTTTCAAAGGAATGATTTTCTCTGCCCGATATTTTACGAAATTTTATGTAGGAATATTTCTCTTTACACTTCATCTTATTTTTCCTAATATTATTGAATAAAATTTAGACAAATCTCAAATTGAAGGAATAAATGCTTTTTTCAACTTTTTATGATATTATTAATTTAATTTTCTGTCGCCAATTTTTGAAGCTTATTGTTTTCAAGCTATTTTAATTCAAATAGATTTTAAATGTTGATATAGTCTGAATATTGTTGATGAATTGTGTTACTTAATTTTTTTTACGGATTAAATTATTTAATGAAATGTTAATATATATATATATATATATATATGTGTGTGTGTGTGTGTGTGTGTGTGTATTTAATATTATGTTCACAAGGTTATGATTATCATTTTCCCGTTGTTTGGGATAGCTAAAGTACTTTTTATATGTTAATGCTTTTTATAAAAAGACACAGGCATATTTTTTATTGTTATTAGAAATGCACACATCTTTCTACTTACATACTTTACTCATTTTTATAAAGTTTCAATAAAGCATTAGTTCCAATTCCATTTTTAAAATAGTTATCATTAAGCAAAGAAATGCAGCCTCGAAATTCGATAATGGGCACCTTATATTTACACCATTATTTAATTATGAAAGGCACTCGTTCTATAACATGTCAACGAAAAAATTTTGTCTTTTGTTTCAGACATATTCTTTATAGATTCAGAATTTGTGTCAGTGATTATGTGATAGTGTGAATATTATTTAACGCTTTGTAATTTGCTTTTAAAGTGATACCATCGCACCAAGGTCGTTCGCTAGGAAGGAGTTTATTATTGTGAACAATTTGAAAATCAGCTAGCCATCTCAAACATATGCGCTTATGACGAGTTGTTATAAATTACAGGGTGTTCTAATTTTGAAATGGTCCTTTGAAGTAATAAATTCAGTCATTAGAGTGATTGCAAACATACATATTTTGCTTTTAACCAATATATATTTTTTTCTGTTGAAAATTTCTTTTTGATGCTAAGTAACCTACCAACAGCAACCATTTCCTTGTAGGATGTTCATAATTTGAAAGACGACAATAAAAAAGTGTCTACATAATTTTCATAGATAATTCTATAAATATAATAAAGGAACAACAAAGTACACATGCATAAAGTTTATATAAAAATTCGGGAAATTTATTGCAGATATAGGAATCAGTTTTCTCTTTCAGCAACACGTTTCTATCATAGTTTAGGTAATCTTACTTTTTATATTATCACCATGATGCAAAAGTGAAATTAAATGACAAAACGGCTGTACGAAAGATTCAATTAAAAGTGATATGCCCTAAGTGACGTTTTTGAAAATTTTGGCAATTTTGGAAAACTCCATTTAAACAGATACAAGGACAACAACGCGATGATAAAATTATAGTCTAACACACGATTTAAGGAACAGGATTCAACTGAATCCAAATATCTTTAAGATCTTCGTAACATTTGGAGGCACAAAAAACTATTAAACAGCTTCAAAGTGACCGTGCTAGGAACCTGGCACAAAACATTTAGTTGGATTACGAAATGACAAAAGATGTAAAATAATTTAACATTAATTCACAGTTTTATAGAAATAACAAGGAAATTGGCACAAATATAAAGGAGAATAGATGAAGAAAAATGCAGCATAATGTATGATAGAAAATCGTGGTACATGAATATAATTATATACTTTTTAGAAAGACTCAACTTATAAAATGATTAAATAAAATTCCATTATTAAAGATTTAGAGTGCCATGCACTTATTTACACCACCTCAGAACACTTTGGGCATATAATGCAAGTGTTCAACAATAACTTTAGTGATTCTAAAAATTCAAAAGAAATAAACGTACAATAATGCTTAGTTTGTGAGAATCGCAACTGAAACGTATAACTTAGTGCGTTTAAAATCATTTAACTAGAGTTAAATAGGTTATAGATATGTATATTTTATCATTGTCAAAATTCAGTCTTAGTTAATGTTTAAAATATGAGAAATAATCTAAAACTAAATTAAAACCACAAGGTATTATTAAAAATATAATAACAAATATATTTTATTGCTGATTCTCACAAAAAATTCGCATTACTCCAAACCTAACAGAATGAAAATGATCAATACATAGTTGGTCTGATATCACAGCTAAAGCATAACAGAAACACAAGTTACTAATCATGAACTGTATTTTGGCATTAAACTTGTGGCAATAAGTAGGACCACATTTTTCACCCTGTAAAATTCTTAGCTTGGAAAGGCAATTGCAAAAAGGTGTATACGTGCCATGTTTGAAAGTGTAGAGTATTTAGAAATAGAATATTGTATTTAAAACCAGAATTATTAATTATCAAACTTTATGTAGTAAGAAAAGTCGTTAAGAACTGCAGCAAACACTGAAAAGTGCATTTGTGGATTTTTGTAAAATAAAGGTGCGTTTGAGTAAAAGCAATCACACACAAAAAAGAAGAAAAAAAAAAAACCTTCTTCATTTCTAAATTACTGAGTCGTCTATATAAACTTCTATGTTGATCATTTATTTAAGAGGAAAGTTGATTTTAAAATAATGCTAAAAGAATCGCTTGATTAAAACTTAATAAAAATTTTAATTGTTGCTTGTTATAAATGGCTAGAAAATGCAATTGTAATAAAAAGTAAACTATAAAAAATAAAATAGAGATAAAAAGTAATAGATAGAGGACATATTTCATGCTAGCAAATTTGCATTTGAAAAGCACCAAGAAATATAAAGTAAAAAAAAAAATGAAATATGTTCGTTGACAATATTTTAGTAATCACTAATATGAAAATAAAATAAAAAACTATAAATAACGAATAAGTAAAATATGTAAAAGAAGTATAATATAAAAATTAACAAAGATAGGGAGCACATAAACATTGCACAATACTTTTGTGAACTCGTCAAACATAAAACTGAAATTTCTAAACAAGATGAAATATAACAAAATAGTTATTTTATTTTAAACTTTGAAACGTTAGATTAAATGTTAACATTTATGGTTTATACACATTGCACTGAAATTGCCAATCAAAGTAGCTAACAAATACCAGGTAAATTTCATATTCTCAGTTTTTTTCGACGAAATGCCGACACATGCTTATATATCCTCTGCAAATAAAGCACTCAATAAACGTAATCACTCATTGGAAAGATTTCCAGTGTTTACAATATCAGTGTTAACGAAAGGAATGACGCAAGGTTTGATTTCTTCAACACCATTGCACCCTTCTCTTGGAAATGCACTTCTCAAATATTTACCGAAGTCTGATGTTTAGGAATGCTTGTGTGTGTAACGACTTAAATTGTTGCGCTGCATAGTAGTTGGATCCAAAACATTGAAACTGAAGAGTCAAGCAGATACATTTCTGTTAAAAGTCCCTTCGCACAGGCTACTGGCCGTGGTGCGGACCGAGCAAAGGAAGTGGCTGGACACCGTGCATATCTGTGCCAGCGAGTGATCCCCCGTGGCCCACCATGGAGTGACTTGGGGAGGAAAGTCCAGGATGATTCTGCCCCATGTGAGACATGGGCCCTAATGAACCAAGTCCAGAGGGCCCAGGACCCCCATGTAGTGGCGGAGGCATGCCAGGAACGTCTTTCTGGCGTCTCTCGGCCGCCGCCCGACTCAAAACATATTGGGCAGCGAATTGATGCTTGGGATCCATCCTCATGTTTTCCATGTGGTGCAAGAGGCCTAGAAGATGAATCAAACATACATATTAATTGTTAAGATTCAGTAATTCACTGATATCACAAGTGCCGCTTGTAGGAATTGATGTTTAATAAATTCAGCCGCTTAATGAATAAAAAGTTCGATTGAGTTATAAATCATGTTATAATAACTGTGTATTTGAATCAGTCGCTTAATATATATTTTATTTTTTTACACAAAATTACTCATTTAAGCGGCACTTAGTGCATTAAAGGAACTCTTATCTTTTTTGGAAATAATTGCGAATGTTTTGGGATGCAATGATAAAATTGATTAAACATTACATTTATTTTGCAAATGAAAGCGAGAAACAATGTAATTTTTATCAAACTGAAGAAATGGCTTTACGGAGAAGCATTTTATTTTGAAAATAATCTTTATAGTTTACCTCAAAGAAAAAAAATTATCTTATTAAACAAAATCATAGTTTAAAAAAATACTTATTAAAAGAAAAAAATTCTATTACAATTAATTGTACTTCATAGCTTTACTGCAAATACAAAATAAATTACTAATTTGTGATTATTTCATCAAAATAAAAATAAAACATGGAAATTATAAATTAAAATATATATATATAAGACGATTAGCAAGTAAGAAAATGTATATTGCATTATATATGGCTTAAAATGAAATTTTGTTTTAAAAAGTAAGGGAATAAGTAAGCATATTTTTCGCAAAGCCTATGAAATAAATAATTTTTTTCTGAAAATGTTTTCTTTAAATTTATTATAAAAAAGATAAAAAAAAATATATTGTCAATTCCCGTTTTTAGATACATGCACGAGCCTATGTAATACATAAGCTAAAAAAATTGTGCATATTTTACCACAAGGAAATTAAAAACCTATGCTGTTTGTGAATTCTTTGAAATTTAGCAATAAGTAGAAACTTTAAAAACACTTTTTTAATTCTTCTAAAATAATTATTTGAATAAATCGTATATAAACTATGCTAAGTAACGTTTCAATAACCCTTTACTCCAAGAGCTTATGTAAAACAGTTTGAAAGAATTTTATATATTTTCTAACAGCGTTTTCCCCCTTCTTCTCCCTTTTTTCAGTATCATCTTGTATATATTTACAAAATAGTATACATGTTACTATTGAAAATCACACACAATGCTCAAAAAAATTAGAGGAGCAAGCAAAAAAGTGAAGAGAACAGTGCAAGACAGCCATGTATGGGCATAATACGGATAGTACACGTGTTTCAATGCGCAATACAGAAAAAAGAACGCAAAAAAATTTGTAAGGGAGCTTTTGTTCTTTGAAAAGATAGAAAGCACATGAAAAGATGGTTTGGGGCAACAAATTGGTTACGTAAATGATAAAAAATGTATTGTTTAGAAATGATACAAGGTTTTTAATATGGCGTGTGGTCTCCTCAAACAGCTAAGACTGCTGCACACGTGTTTTCCATGGCTGCGATGAGGTTATCGATAAGGCTTTGGGAAATACTGTTCCACTGTTCAAGAATTGCAATCTCAAAGTCCCGGACAGTAAAAGGAGGGTTCGGTCTCGCAGAATGCGCAATTTGAGTATTTCCCAAACATGCACGCTCGGATTCAGGTCAGGAGAGCATGCTGGTCATTCCATACGCTGTATTGTTTAGCTTGAAGCAGATTTTCCACAAGAAGAGCTTTATGATGTCTGGCATTATCATGCATGGAAAAAAGAAATCACTAATTGCTGCAACATAAAATACGACATGAGGTCTCGGTATCTCGTCTGTATAACTTCGGACCGTCAAAGTGCTACTTCGAAAGATATACAGGCCCGAACGTCTACCTATGCTGATTCCAGCCCATAGCACCAACCCACCTCGTGTGTAATGTGATCTTTCACGAAAGAATGCGGGATTATTTTGAGTGCATATCTTTCTCTCCATGCCAGAAAACATCCGATGTCACATCCAGAATGAATCAGAACTCGTCTGTAAACAGAATTTGACTCCAACAACGTTGCCTCCAAATTCGATGTTCAGTTGCCCACTCTCTTTGGGCTCCACAGTTGCTTGAGATCAACGGAATACAGATCATTGGCTTACGTGCATAGAGACCACACTGATGAAGCCTATTTCGGACTGTTAAGCTGGACATCCTTCGTCTTGTGGCCAAGAACAACTGTGTTTGCAGCAGAGTAGCATTGCCCGTTCCGCCTCGACGAGCTGTTAACAGGATATATCGGTCATCAGTTTCGGTGGTAGCACATGACTGACCTTGCCCTTGTCGATGTCTACTATACCATATGTCTTGGAATCGATTCCACAGCATTGACACTTCTTGCGACCCCACAGCGTCCGCTGCACTTCGTTGTGTTTGCCCGGATTAAAACTGTCCCGATAACACGCCAAGCCATGTATTCCGGTAAATCTCATCGTTGTGGCATTTTCATATCACCTTTTCTCAAAACACAAGCTGAGGAATTGATTTTTACAACTGAGACAGTGAAACAGACGTTTCTGCAAAATCCCGATTTCTGCACTTATCTCCTTTTTCTAGTTTTTGACATCATAAACTTTTATTTGCATGTGAATTTTTTTTATCTGTTTTCTACTACTGTTTAAATTATGAATGCTTTATTTTACGTTACTTATCGGTGTAAATATTTGCGTAATTTTGTTAAAACCATGTGCTCCCTTAATTGTTTTGAGCAGTGTATAAATTCGCCAAATTCGGTGATATCTTGAAGTGCCCGCCAATTTAAAACAACATAATGGGTGCAACAAAGCTAACCAATGAACTTGGTCGAGACTTTAGTAATTCCTGTTCACATGCTCACTCACATCTAAATCGGTTGATATATAAGAGTGCTGTTGCAGGCAAAATATCAGATTTTTCAAAATGTCACCCACATTAAAAATTCAAACTGCTATATCTGAGCCTTTTTATTGGATAAAGACAAAACCAAAAATGCTCCGGAATCTTTGTAACAAGCTCAAACACATAAGAAAAAAAAATTTTTGTACCTCATTTTAAATTAAAATTATTTTTTAATTTTTAAATGGCCGCCATTTTGAAACAAGATGGCGGATGAAGTTAGCAAACAAACTCGACCGAGAGATTGCGATGTACTATGCACATACTTTGTCACATCCTCATCGGTTCATAAATACGCGTGGTATCGCGTGACAAAAATCAGATCGTTTCAAAATGTCAGCCATGCTAGAAATTCAAAGTGCTATAACTCAGACATTTTTTAAGATATAGACGAAACAAAAAATGCTCCGAAATCTTTGTATCAAGGTCAAACACATAAGAAAATAATCTTTTTAGATTTCTAATTTTTTTGTACCCCATTTTAAATTTAAAATTTTTTAAACAGTCGCCCATCTGAAACAAGATGGCGTATGAAGCTGGCCAACGAACTCGGCCGAGACATTGCTATGTACTATGCACATGCCTTGTCACATCCAAATCGGTGCATAAAAAGGGATATTATCGCGTGACAAATATCAGATCGTTTCAAAATGTCAGCCATGCTAGAAATTCAAAGTGCTATAACTCAGCCATTTTTTAAAGATATAGACGAAACAAAAAATGCTCCGGAATCTTTGTATCAAGATCAAACACAAAAGGAAAAATCTTTTTCAATTTCTAAATTTTTGTACCTCATTTTACATTTATTTTTAAATATTTAAATGGCCGCTATTTTGAAACAAGATGGCGGATGAAGCTGACCAACGAACTCGGTCGAGATATTGATATGTACTATTCACATGCCTTGTCACATCCAAATCGGTTCATAAATACACGTGTTATCGCGTGACAAATATCAGATCGTTTCAAAATGTCAGCCATGCTAGAAATTCAAAGTGCTATAACTCAGCCTTTTTAAAGATATAGACGAAACAAAAAATGCTCCGGAATCTCTGTATCAAGCTCAAACACATAAGGAAAAAATCTTTTTCAATTTCTAAATTTTGTACCTCATTTTAAATTAAATTTAAAAAAAGTCCTTCCGGCCAGTGCCGGGAGGAAGAGGTAGCTTTCATAATCCTTATTTAAAAAAAGCCAACTTATATCATGCAAACACACGAAGCTCAATTTAGTGGAAACCGAATATAGGAGATTCAATACTAATTTTTATCAATATAATGAATGAGAATTTCGCGAAATTAGTCAGCTTTATCCAAGCTGCTTTTCTTTAAAGTAACTTATATTTGGCTGCCAAATTCGGCAATTTCTTAAAGTGCCTGTCATTTTAAGACAACATGGTGGATGAGGCTAAGCAGTGAACTTGGTCGAGACCTTAGTAATTGCTGTGCACATGCTCACTCACATCGGAATCGGTTAATATATAGGAGTGCTGTCGCATGCAAAAAATCAGATTTTTCAAAATGTCACCCACAATAGAAATTGAAAGAGCTATATCTGAGCCATTTTTTAAGGTAAAGACAAACAAAAAATGCTCCCGAATCCTTATATCAAGATCAAATAAGAAAGAAACCTTTTTCAATTTCTAATTTTTTTGCACCTCACTTTAAATATATATATATATTTTAATTTAATGGCCGCCATTTTGAAACAAGATGGCTGATGAATCTGGCCAGCGAACTTGGTCGAGGTGTTGATGTATACTATCCACATGCCTTCTTACATCGAAATAGGCGAATACGTGTGTTATCGCGTGACAAATACAAGATCGTTTCAAAATGTTAGCCATGCTAGAAATTCAAAGTGCTATAAATCAACCATTTTTTAAGATATCAACAAAAGAACAAATTTTCAGAAACAAAAACTGCTCCGGAATCTTTGTATCAAGGCCAAACACATAGAAAAAAATCTTTTTCATTTTCTATTTTTTTAATACCTCGTTTTGAATTTTAAATTTAATTTTTTTTAATGGCAACCTTTGTGAAACAAGATGGCGAATGAAGCTGGCCAACGAACTCGGTCGAGACATTGGTATGTACTATGTACAGACCAAGTTACATCCAAATAGTTTCATAAATACGCCTGTTATCGCGTGACAAAAATCAGGTCGTTTTAAAATGTCAGCCACAAGAGAAATTCAAAATGCTATTACTCAGCCATTTTTTTTTAGATATAGACGAAAGAAAAACTGTTCCGGAATCTTTGTATTAAGGTCAAACACATACAAAAAAATCTTTTTCATTTTCCAATTTTTTGGTATCTCATTTAAATTTTTTTATTTGTTAATTTTTTTAAATGGCCGCCATTTTGAAACAAGATGGCGGATGAAGCTGGCCAACAAATTCGGTCGAGATATTTGTATGTACTATGTACACACCAAGGTACATCCAAGTCGGTTCATAAATACGCCTGTTATTACGTGAGAAAAATCAGGACGTTTCAAAATGTCAGCCACGCTAGAAATTCAAAATGCTATAACTCAGCCATTTCTTAAGATATAGACGAAACAAAAACTGCTCCCGAATCTTTTTATCAAGGCCAAACACATAAGAAGAAAATATTTTTTCAATTTTCAGTTTTTGGTACCACATTTCAAATTTAAATTTTTCTTAAAAATTTAAATGGCCGCCATTTTTAAACAAGATGGCGGGCGAAGCTCGCCAACGAACCCGGTCGAGACATTGGTATGTACTATGTATAAACGAAGTTACATCCAAATCGGTTCATAAATACGCCTTTTATCGCGTGACAAAATTCAGGACGTTTCAAAATGTCAGCCACGCTAGAAATTCAAAATGGTATAACTCAGCCATTTTTTAAGATATAGACGAAATAAAAACTGCTCCGAAATCTTTGTATAAAGGTCAAATACATAAGAAAAAATATTTTTCCATTTCCAATTTTTTGGTACCACATTTCAAATTTTAAATTTTTAAAAAAATTTTAAATGGCCGCCATTTTGAAACAAAATGGCGGATGAAGCTGGCCAACGAACTCGGTCGAGACATTGGTATGTACTATGTACACACCGAATTACATCGAAATCGGTTCATAAATACGCCTTTTATCGCGTGACAAAATTCAGGACGTTTCAAAATGTCAGCCACGCTAGAAATTCAAAATGCTATAACTCAGCCATTTTTTAAGATATAGACAAAACAAAAACTGCTCCGGAATCTTTGTATAAAGGTCAAATACATAAGAAAAAAATATTTTTCCATTTTTAATTTTTTGGTACCACATTTCAAGTTTTAAATTTTTTTAAAAATTTTAAATGGCCGCCATTTTGAAACAAAACGGCGGATGAAGCTGGCCAACGAACTCGGTCGAGACATTGGTATGTACTATGTACACACCGAATTACATCGAAATCGGTTCATAATTACGGGAGTTACAGTGTGACATAGGTCAGATATATATATATATATATATATATATATATCAATTTTGAACGGAGTGTGGTTTCGGGGTCTGGGGGTCATGATCGATGAAAATATACCAAAATTTTTTGAAATCGCTTTCCTCCGAACGGCTGCAATAGGTAGCTTATTTGTAAAGAAAGCTACCTAAAAAATTAAATGGCCGCTATTTGAAACAAGATGGCGGATGAAGCTGGCCAACGAACTCGATCGAGACACTGGTATGTACTATGTACACACCAAATTATATCCAAATCGGTTCATAAATACGAGAGTTACAGTATGACAAAGATCTTATATATATCACATTTGAACGGAGGATGGTTTCGGGGTCTGGGGGTCCTGATCGGTGAAAATATACCAAAATTTTTCGGAATCGTTTTCCTCCGAACGGCTGCAATAGGTAGCTTTTTGTAATGAAAGCTACCTAAAAGGACGGTTGAATATATATCACGCTACTTTTTAATATGCAATGAGTATTAGTGTTAAAAATACCCACCAAAGATGACCTAAGCAATGCTAAATGAATTAACCAACCAAATTAACCATAAAAGACACTTTTTAATAAGTAGCATGACGGTTCTCCTTACCTGATTCTTGTGTGAAGACACTCTGACACACGGTGCAGGGCCACATTCTCAGTGGTGTGCTCATGCCAGAAGCCTCGGGATGTCCCGCGATATGCTTCCTCAGGGACCCTTCATTCACGTAAGTCTTGCCGCATACAGGACACGGATGACTTGTCGTGCGTCTTCGGCCTATGGAGGTTACAACATGCAGAAAAAAAACTATAACAACAATTTTTACGCGCTGAAATTTAAGTTTTCTCACATCAGTCAGCTGTTTTTAAGACTTGACTAAAGTGAATGAAAAATGAGCACTCACATTATGTAACAATCCCTGTAATTAAGTTGTAACATTGCGATGTTTGAAAATATTTTCCACTAGCTTAAATTTTGAATCTTTATAATTTGGTCATTAGGTTGAGTTTCATGTATTCATATAGATATTAATTTCGATAATTAGAGCAAATGTTTTTGAAAAAAAAATGCATTTTGGTAACTTATGCAATGTCATCGATAGACAATCAAAAGTTCAAAACATTTAATGAAGCTTGTTAAGCTGTAAATTAAGCATAAAAAATAACTAAGACACCGGGGCTTATAGCCTCTAAATCAGAAAAAATTAGTTGTAGGGCTTTTATGGAATTCTTATCATAATGACGCAACTATCACAATAACGTCACAATAATGTGAATATTTTTCACTTGCACTTGAGAAGGTAAATTCTAGTATTATATTTAAGAGAAAATTCAACCACTATTATATTCATTTTCTGCCTTTAGATCCACCAGCCAAATATAACATTAGAATGTAAGCAGAAAATATCTAACACAAGTAAGATTTTTCCGTTGTCCCTTCAGGTTATTACTAACGTTACACATCGTTTATAACGCCTTTAAAAGCACAAGCACCAGATTATATATTTCTAACTATCTCTCTTGGAATCAGCTTTCATATTTCCAGCTCCATATTCTTGAAATGTTCCTGTAATGGATATGAGGGTTTCTTATTATAGTTAAGCCGTTCTGATGCGAATAACAACAACAACAAAACAAATTTGAATTATTTTTCTTAAGTAATTATAGAATTTTTTTCCAAGAGGTGATTAACGAATATTTTCCAACTCGTATGCAAAATGAAAGCCATATATTATCCATAATCCACAGCACATCTATAATCTATAATCCACAGCACACACGGATGAAGCAGCAGTGCAGTCTGACTTTTGTGTTACCAAGCTTCTTTCATTTTCCTGTACATCTTCATCTAAAAAATGCAACCTTTCTTCTAGCAATATCATAAAATTACAGTTTTGGTTAAACAGGAAGGAAATTGTATTGAATATTTCTACTCAAATGCTGTCATTTGAGAAAGATAATTCTTATACAAGATCTTATCAATCTTACTACAGTGAGCGCGCAATGAAGAATGAAACCTCTAAATTTAATTTGAGCCTTTGCAAGGGTTGATATATTTTTTTTATTGCCGAATATTTTTAAAAACCTGCATGACTCATTTGGTCGAAACATCTATTTATGGAAAGAATACTCGTAAAGTAATGAAACCGAATTTATAACTGGAATCTGTATTATTGAACATATGTAACTCGTTTAAAACTAAGGGTAAGTTTCAGATGTCCCCAAGGGTTTCTCAGAGAGCGAGAAAGGATCTAGAAAGGAACTGGATTCTATAGTACTGCTAAATAATCTTATAATGGGTTTGGAAGTGCGATATGAAAAACGCATCATATGTTAAGCAGACACATAGTTTACTAGAATTTCATGTAGTGTTCAAAAGGGAATTATCTGATAACTGAGTTTAGCCAACGTTTGCGGATATTGCATGCATCGAAACATTAATTGAGCAATTTTAATTAATTTTTATCGACAGAAATCACTGTCTTTTTTAATGCTCGTATACTTATACTTATCCTATACCATGTCTTCAGGCATTATAATCAAAGTAACTATCACAGTATAGACATTTTACCATTATCTGTTACATAACTGAGGATGCCTCCAAAGAGGGCTGAAAACGTTATTGTTTGGAAAGGAGCTGGAAAGTATAGACGATGCATTGCACAATAATATGCTTGTTATATAGCAAATAACGAAATATGTCTTAAAGTTTTTAATAAAAAATAACGAAATATATCTTATAGAGATTGATTTTAATGTAAAAGTATACAAACAAGATAAAGAATTTTTTTTAAGAAAAAATAAATGTGTCATGTTTTTTTTTTATATAACTGAAATTTTATGTAACAGATAATGGAAAAGTCTATACTGTGATAGCTACTTTGATTATAGTGCCTGAAGAGATGGTATAGGATAAGTATAAAATTAAGTGAGAATTTTGCATTAAGCATTAATAACAACGTAGTTCAACATACGTATGCCACAAATTGTGACTTATGCCTTGAAATAAACAAATTACTTTGAAGATATCAAACTATGTGTAGATGTTGACTTAATTTTGCGCAACTGCACTTTGGAGAAAAGAAAAGTTATGAGCAAATAGTTTTCAACATAAAATAGTGTAAAGAATACCGATTTTGTCCAGGTCCAGATTGGAAGCTTACACTTTAAAGTCCTCTGGTTTATTAAGCCCATATTTTGTCATACAGCCTACCACCAAGAGGATGGTTTTAGGAAGAGTATTACAAAATACTTTGTTCTTTGACACACGATAAAAACTTTCGCAATTTTTTTTTTTACTGTAATCATTAGAAGTAATTTTTTTTAAATAAACATTGTTACACATGTTCCATTAACAAATCAATTACTATCGCATTTTTTTCCAAATTGTGAGAAAAACTTTAAAATCTTTTTTTTTTAAAGAATATACTATATGTGGCATTAAATATTTTCCAAGTTTTTAATCGATAACATTTTAAAAGTATTTTTTGCCTGAGCAGAAAGTCAAACTAAATAAGATTTGCAGAAAAATCCTTAATTTGAAGAGTGATTTTTTTCTGTTCATGCTTGAAAAATAATTTTCACTTCATTATGTAATAAGCTTTCTGTAATTATACAAATAAATTATACAGATTCTTTCAAAGTATACATTTAGATCTTTTATTTTTAATGAAAATACTATTAGCGTTTGAGTTCATGAAAAATTTAAATGAATGTTAAATAAATTGAAGTCTTTCCTTCCATCTTAAAAACTTTCAGTATGTAAGGAAAAAAATATTTACATATGTTGAAATGTAAACATACTTTGACATTTTTATCTGTATCAAGACTGTAATGATGATTGTTTAAAATTAAAGCTTTTAAAATTAAATTAAATGTGCATTAAAATCAATAAGGCATGCAATTTACAACTTTAAAAAAAAATTATTACAGGTATTCATTTTTCTGCGTATTGCTATTAACCCCTTGAGGGGCACCGGTATATATTATATACCATCTACGATTAATGAAGTTTTACACCAGAAAAATTTTATTAAATTTTACTTTTCTATCTTTGGTGGAAAAAAGCCGTAAAATTGCTTTTACTTATTTTGAAATAGAATTTTTCAAAGATTCCGGTGGGAATTCAGCATTTCACAAACGTAATTGCTTGCCCCACAAGGGGTTAAATCAATTATATTCAATTCAGTCTCAGGTGTAGTGTAGGTGGAAATCGTCCTTTTAAATGTTATACAGTAAACCGTCTCATACCGTATTAAAATATCAAAAATGTAGTTTTCTTCGGAAAGACACATTAATAATTTGAATTAAACTACAAAAAATTTTAAGTACGTTTCATTGGCATATGGACCCTGAAATTTGAATCTGTTCCAAGAAATACAAAAATTATAAACGATATAATTGTAACTCACTACACACGAGATCACAATGCACAACGTCACAACGCACGAGATATGCTTGTATAAATGTAGAATATAAAAATAATCCTGTATTTTCACTTAGTTTTTCCAACAATATCTAAACCGAATTCATCACATAAAAAACCACAATCCTAATAATAAATAAAGGAAAGAGGAGGGAGGTAAGATACCGAGCTTAAGCTTCCAAGATTTTTCCTGAACTCAGTAAGTTGATTAAAAAGATATAACCGATACAACATACCTTTTAGAATCCTTCTCCCCAATAGAAAATATTTCAAAAGATTACATTTGCCCTCTAAGGATGAAACAAATCCAAATGAAAGTCATATTTGTGATCATGCCCCACATAGAAGTTAGATGACGAATATCTAGCTACTTATTATAGATAGCGATATTTATCAAGGTATCAATAATCTTCATTCAACACACATTCATAATTTATTGCAAAGAGGTTGTAAATTGAAAATTCAAAAGAAAAATCTTATTGGTAGTGTATGACCCTGACTTGATCTACATCCCAATCAGAACAATAGGCATGAGCCTAAGATTTTCACATGAAGCATTGGAATAGGCGTGCCCTGTTCCCCAAAGATAATCTTTGTCTTTTCTGTCTTCATTGTCACAATCTTCGTTATCATTGTCATGTTCGCAAACCTTTCCCATCAAATTATACATATTTGTCTAAACTAGGTTTTCCAGTATAGCTTTTATTGCAAGCAACCTAGATTTCGTAAGAATTCATAAGTTTTGAGTTATATTTTGAGACTATTTTCGTAAGTGATTGAAACAATTTATCCCATAAGACTAATTCCTTTCATTGTGAGGTCCGTGAAAATCGAACTTCAGATCACAATTATTCACAGGTTGCTCTAAAACAAATCGTTGATAGTGAGTTTCATAAATCACTAGACAATGTTTCAGGTGCACCAGACCAGGTGTTAGTACGTATAACTGAACGAGAAACAAAACCTAGTTTGTCATTTTACCCCAATTTCTTTTAATATGAATCATAAGAAAGGAAGTATTAGATTACTTGATGTTACATGAAATAATCGAATACTTTCTTGCAATCCTTATTTTATCCTTGCCCGGATAATTATTTTCTGATAATCTCAGATGATGATGAAAGAAGATAACTAATTGCTTTAGAAACTAGTCATGCTCTATAATTATTATACGGAGAAAAAAAAAGTTTCTTTAGCTTATTTTCCACCTCCAATAAATTTACCATTGTTTAAAAAACAATAGGTTGGTAGCCATGTATTTTTGTGTAATAAAAATTGGAAATTATTTTTCTAGCGCGATAAATTTACTTCTGAAGTCCTTGATTTTTACAAGAAACCGGTCGAGTAGAATTTGAATGAGATATAATCCTTAATCACGTTATTTAAGATTAAAACATAAAAAAAAGAAAAAAAAATAGGCGTGATAGATCCATGTATTAAGTGTTGAATGCAGCATAAGCTTACATGATTCCACAGTGTAAAAAAAGACAAACGTTTCTAAATTTATCTCTTGTCTTTCTTAATATTTATGAAATTTGGATTTAAGAAAATTTGATATAACCTCTTCCGAGTTACCAACGATTCTCGAAAAGTGTTCTTTTATCGTTGGAAAACTCAAAACCAATAGATTTCCGAGACCTAGAAAAGAAACAAAAGTTTCGTTTGCTGCCGGTAATTTTCGGAAACGTTTGCGAGTAGTCTTTACAGCGTATTAATCAGATTTCTCAAATTTGAATATCGGTTTTTCGGATGCTATCAATTTTTAAATAAACATTTTTATGGTCAACAAACATGATAAATTAACACCATTTAAACTAATAGCATTAATATAAAATTAAAATTAAAATTAACTCTATTTCGTTATTCTTGCATGTATAAATCCTCTTATACAGGTGAAAATGTTTACTAGAGGATTGATAGCATCTGAAGAAAAACCGATTTTACGAGTAATGAAAGCTGATTAATACACTGCAAAATCTACTGGGAAACAGTTTCGAAAATTATGGGCAGCAAAAGAAATTTTTATTTAAGAAATGCTTCTTTAAATCCCAGAAATCTATTGCTTTCACAGGCTTCAAAACATAAGAAAGCGCTTTTCGGAATAGGGTGTATCTCGGAAGTGGTTATATTATACAGGGTGAGCACAAATGATGGACCCGATTTAAAAAAAATCATATTTTCGAAACTACTGCACATATTACAATAAATGATACATGAATTTAAAGAGAAATATACCAAGTTTTTTCAGTTACAAATGTTCGATGTGTGATCCTTTTGTTACACGGCATACGTCCAATTTGTAATATGTTTTGTTCCAAACATTTTGCAGCATCACTCTGTCAACGGTTCTGAATGCTGCTAAACAATGTCTTTTACACTGCCGGAATTTAAAGAACGCATTTTTGCAGCATTCAGAACCATTGACAGAGTGATGCTACAAAATGTTTGGAAGGATCTTCACAACAGATTGGACGTATATGCCGTGTAGCAAGAAGGTCACACATCGAACATTTGTAACTGAAAAAAACTTGGTATATTTCTCTTTAAATTCATGTATCACTTATTGTAATATGTGTAGTAGTTTCGAAAATATGATTTTTTAAATCGGGTTCATCATTTGTACTCCCCCTGTACTTTCGTGAACATTGAGAAAGATAAGACCTAGATTAGGAAACGTTTGTCATTTTTACAGTGTAGACTACTAGACCAATAGGCTGCTACACAGACCATCACCTGATCGAGTTGAAGGCTGAAATTAGAGGATTAGGAAGAACTCGATTGGCATATTAAAATGCAACTAATCTGCCAAGCCATATCTTGGTGGAAATCACCTGCAGATCCGATTTTAGTGGTTGATCGGTAGGTTTATCATTGTGTTTTACTGCATACAAAAGTATGAAAACTAAGAGGCCTGGGAACAGGAAAACACAATGATAAACTTACCAGTAAACCACTACAAACGGGTTTGTAGGTGTTTTCTATCAAGATATGACTTGGCAGATCAGTTGCATTTTAATATGCGTATCGAGTTTTAACTAATCCTGTAATTTCAGCCGTCAACTCGATGAGATGATGGTTTGTGCAGCCGCTTCTCGGTCTATGCCGGGAATACTACAAGACTACAAAGCGAGTACACCAAAATAGCTTTATTTTATTGCTTTTGTACAAATAGCTCTGTTTATGCACTAAAACTTCTTTAATGGTTTAAACCTACCAAAAGTTATTCGCAACATGTAAGGTAACTTTTCGATAGTTTATTGCAACATTCTTCTGAAATATATCTGAGGTATGCGGGCAAATTTGCGAGTTTTTGAGAATGAGATTTTTTTTAACGACTGATCTTACGCAGTCGTCCGGCATTTTTTTTTCCTTACAGATTAGTCTTTACCGTGGCTTTTCTTCGCATGCGGAAGTTTTTAGCAAAACATTGTCATATCTACTAAGCTATACGGGATATTTTTTTATACAAAATAACTTTCGGGTTTGAAAAGGGTCACGGAATTAGCTAGTTAAAGACATTTTTAGTCACTAAAAGAGCATGTTTAGTCATAAAAAGGAGACTGTTAAGTGGTTAAGACAGGGTAACAAATTTGTTGTTCTAATTATTCTCTCGTATAGATATTTTGTTACTCTAAAACGACGGTTAACCGGTCGATTGAGATGACTTAGTGTATTCATCAGATGCTAGTTTTACAAAAATATATATCGGTTTACTTTCGTATATAAATATCGTGAAGATATATACTATTATACTTGATACTGATCTTGTAGTGTTTAGACTTTAAGTTAGCACAATTTCAAAATAATTAAAATAGATCGCTGCAACCCTAGATTCGTTGCTTCCAATGCCTCAGAATATTCAAGAAACATTCAATAAACAATTGTCTTTAATTCTTATTTGTGCTTTATGAAGAATTAATACATTATGGTAGATTAAGCCATTGTAATGAACGTTACACATTTAAAATAAATATTTTGACTGATGACTCTCCTTCTGTTAATTAAATGATTTTATATTCTTTATTAATTATTTTGAAACCATTAAATTGTTATAATATTGCTTTGGTTGTCATTATATTGTTGATTTTCTTTCCTAAGCTAGCTTTTTTTCCCTCTCAATTCATTCAAATTTTGCAATATGAAGTTTGGCTCTATGTGAACAATGCAGATAAAACTTTGAGGTTGATGAGATTAGATTTTCTTCAAATGCTGCGAAACTTTTTATTCTGTATTATAATAAGTCATTAATAAAGAAATATAGAAATATGTGAGACTTTTGATTGTTATTGTTGTATGATGAATATCAAACCCTTTGAGATCTGTAAGCTGATATATGATAGAGAAAGCCAGGCAAGAAGACAGAACATGCTGCTCAAATTGGCAACTTATTTATGCTAGTAATAAGTTATTTGTTAATAGAATTATTAGTATAATGCAAAGTATGGAAATGTAGTGCTCATTTTTATATAAAAAAGCAGAATTTGACACTGCCAACATTTTATATCATAACATGTATATATCATTTCCAAAGGTTTTTATTTTCGAAAAAAAACGTGATTGCAGTTAAAAAAAAAAAACATATTTTTATACTGCCAATTATTTCTTTAAAATTAATTTTTAATATTTACAGAATATGTTGGCAATGTCAAAGAAAGAGGATATTTATGGTAATATAGGCACAATAGAACATTCATAAACATAGCAAAAAAGAACCAAGCACGTTAGTATAAAACTTCTTTCGAAGGTGGGACTCATTAAATTGCAATACTCAAAGGGTTTGAGCTTGTTTATTTGATGTAAATGATGCGCAAAGCAGAAAAATAAACCACCATTGTCATTTATATTATTTTATTAATATATATATGAAAGAGTTTTGAGCCATCTTACAGGTGATAAAATTGTCACCCAGTCATGAATGTAAAACTAAATGATAAAAGTAAAATGATACAATGCAAAATTAACATGGATGGAACCTTATACACACATAGCAAAAAAAAACTTGATCACCCGATAAAGATATGTGCGAGAAAGGTAATTATATTTCGTTTGAAATGTTTCTAAACTTTTTTGTAAATTTTGATTAAGCAGAATACAATTTTTCATTAAGATATATTTACAAACAACACTAAAGACAAATTAATTTGAAATGTTCAGTTTTGTATTAATTTTAAATTGTCAGGTAAATAATATTCTTAAATTATCCCGAAAAATTAAGTAAAATTACGGACTTATAAAAGTTTAATGAATAAAATAAGCAAATTATAAAAAAATCACTTTTTCGACAGAGAATAAAATTAGTTCGAAATTATGAAAATATAAACACTAAATACAAAGCTATCAATTTATTTTTATTATTTAATTTATTCACATTTATACAGATTTTAAATTAATAATATTAGACAGGATTTGATGTTTGTCGATATATATGTATTTTGATGTGTGTTGTAAAAATAAATAAATAAATAAAAATAAATAAATGATTATTACAATTTTGATGGAACAAATTCTATGGAAAATAAAATCGCGCTTTGAGTAAAAAGAAAAAAAAAGTATTACAAAAACAAAATGTCAGTTTAAATTTTGATAAAATAAATAAAAATGTTTAACCAAAAATGTGCGTGAAGAATTACGTAAACACGGTGTAAGACGTAAATATAAAAATAATTAACGGAGACGAAAGGAATTGTAGGAAATATTTTATGTAGTATAAAACATAATTCTTTTAAAATATAATACTTTAAAAAAGTGGAGCTATTATTTTCGATGATACAAGGGTGATATAAAAAATTAAGAAAAATGAAGACTACTAAGTATGAATGCTTAACTGATAAATACCTTTAAATCAAGTGGATTACTGAGCTGTTCAATGTACGAGACAAATGAATATTTTTATAAACGTAGGATATTGAAAATTGCTTTTTAACATTTTAAATTTGATTAGGTCATTAAAAAATTATTTAAATCTCGATTGTCCTAATCCATTATTTATACGGCTACCAAAGCATAACAATCAAATTATCAGGTTTTAAATATTCCGTATGCGTTAATAAATAATTAATGTTTGCGCTTGATGTACATTTTAATTATATTTTTTAATCCATTATTTTATCAAAAAAATCTTTCGTAACTATTTAGTGAAATCTAATGAAATTTAAATTTAATTATTTTCATCATAACCTTATAAAGAAGCACTGAAGTCTCTTTATATGAGTTAATCATTGCTACTATATATGTAAATATAGGACCAACTGGTTTCTTTTCTTTTGTTTATTTATTTATTGCATTTTAAAAGGGGAATAAAATCATTTAAAATATTTCAAGTTTTAAGTAATTAAATTTTCTCGCACATATCTAAGAATATTATTCATTATTTCAGTTTTAATATTCAAATATTATATGCATAATTAATGTATTTGTTTATCCAAAATTTAAAAACTATTTTAAGAGATAAAAATTGTATATATATGATGAAATATAATTGATTACTATATCTTAACGGAAAAGGCTAGTGAGGCATTAAAGATAAAAATTGTCGAACTCCAAGTTACATTCTTTGCATTAAATGAAATATCTTCCCTGTATTTGAATCTTAATACGTAAAGGATAACAATTAACAGAACAAAGGGGAAAATAAACAGTAGTAAAACTGTTTCTTATAATACGAAAAATATCACTTGAAATTCGAAAACATTATTTCAATACCGGAAAATTAAACGTTTTGTCAATACAAAACTATCTAAAAATCTTTATTATATTCCCATACGGATAATTTAATAAACCCAAAGTTAATGCTATATAAAAGTATTATTTTTATCTAATAAAAAAATAAATAAAAGGAATTTTAATTTAGAATAGTTTTAAATTTTAACATTACATTATATACACATCATTTACAGTTAAGTAGAACATTTTGAAGCAGTGCGTTAAAGAAAAGGGTCAAACTATGAACACATCATAACTTAAATTGGAATCATATGACAGTTTAATCATAATTTTAAAAAAAAATATTTATTTTATTTTATTGACGATTCCCAGTTAAAATCATCTCTTCTTTTTAAAAACCTTACATAATTGTATGTATAAAAAATTCAACCATTTTAATATAATTTTACATTTAACTAAAACATAAACATGCTTAAGTGACAAAATAAAGCTTTCAAATAAAAAGTTGCTACAAACATAATATAAAATAATCAAGTACATAATTATAAAAAAAAAATAGAAAAGGACAACGAGCGCACAAAACAAGAAAATAAAGCAATGCTTCATATAACGCTGTGAAAACGAATGAATTTATCTAGCAATAAAATAATTTAAAACAATAATCATTCATGCATACGCATAAAATTTCAAAATATTAAATTTTTAAATAAAGTATAACTACTATCAATATATATAAACAATTTATAAATTAATAATTTTTCATAAAAATAAATGCTCCAAGTGAGTTTAATATATAACAAATTCTATCCAATCTTAAAATTTTGAATCACAACAAAAATATTAACAGCTTAACAAAAGTATGATTTTATCGAAGAGCGATCATGATGCATTGCTAAGCCATTTCAAGGACACTGAGTACTAAAACAAAAGCAATAAACAAAATAGGTAACAGCAATAAAAGTTTAAAGAAACATAAAAAAGCAATAACACAAAATAAACCATAGCAAACTATATAAAAACTAAAAAAGTGCACAAACATTTGAATGCTTATAAACAAAATATAACACAAACTGTACAATTTGATAACTAATTCGGGAGAAATATTTACAGAGATTTCGAACAAAAATTGTTGAAATTAATTTTGATTGCACCGGGATTAGTGAATAGATTCACAATAAAACTGAATATCATTTCTTGTGTGATATTTGCTGATAAGAAAACAGCTACGTTTTGCTACTCTTCACTGACGATTAATTTTTGAAAAAATTCTCATCAAAAAGCTTAATAAAAGGATTTTTAGATTAACTGATTAAAATATTTTGCGTGTTGTTATTTTTCTTTAAATGAATAACTCGTAAGATTTTCCTTTTATTACATTAAAATTTTGATTAAAAACCGTAAGATAATATAAAGCATTAATGTTTCTTCGAATAATGTCATTTTATAAATTCAAGTATATTATGTATGACTAAAATTAAAGTGGACGCCAAAAAACATTAACAAAATACGCCATACACAAACTTTTATTAGTAGTTTTTGACGGAAAATATTATGGTGCTTCCCAATAGGAAGGCCACAAACTGAATATCTAATAGATGCATAAAAAATTTCCCGTTATTTCGAATTCTTAATTATTTTTTTTACGCTTTATCAAATTGAAAGGTAAGTATGATCTCTTGTAAATAAACTGTCCAATTTATTGTTATTATTATTATGATTAAAATTTTAAATTTGTAAGATTTTTATTTTATTCAAAGTAAATTTTAGCATTAATTTAAAAAAGTATTATTCTTTCTCAAAATGAGAATAATTTATAAAATCACGTATCTTATGTATGATTAAGATCTAAGTGAACTTAAAAATCTTAGAAAAACCACTCTTTTATTATTAATTTTGAATAAAAATATTATGAAGCTGATGCCTCAAGTTGCATATCTGAAAGACATTTGCACCGAAAGATATGCAGTTATTTCTGTTTCTTTCAGAACAAATTTTCTATAAAAAGTATCAAACTTAAAAGGATATTGCTAATACCAGATATGCAATCAGTCTACTGTGAATGATCCTCCACGGGATTTTTCATTTCAACTAATTTTTCATATAAGTGTTTGATCACAGTGTTTTCCGCAAGTTTATAAAAAGTTTTGTTAATAATACTTTTATGAGTGCTGGAAATACATTATTAAGAAAGTTTTTTTGTGCTGAAACGAAAAAGACGAAACGCCAACATGATTTTTCAACACCAATAGGATAGAAAATTTCTTTATCCGTAGACCAAATCTATGCATGCATTATTAAACTGTGTGTAAATGTATGTTTTCCTTTTATTTTAACAATAAAACTTTAAAGTAATCGAGAGAAAATGTCACTTGGAATGAAAGCAAGAAAGTTTTTTTTTTTTTTCTACAGCAATTTTTTGATAATGCAGAAAGAAATAAAAAGGAAAAATTATGTTTGAGTATTAATTAAATAAACTGTAGTTGAGCTGCAATTAAATAAATTTTAGTAATGAAAAATTTCATATTTTACTATTATGTATTTCTACAAAGAGAGTACAAATTTTTTTTACGTTAAGTAAAATTTTATACAAACCAGTACATACCAGTTACATACCAGTAAATGTGATTTTACAGACTTTTATTTTAAAATCATCATAAAATATGGGTTTATATGAGCTTCAAAAGCTAAAAATGTAAAACTTAAGAGGTTTAAGATTATCCAAAAAAGAGATTTGCAAAAACAAAAATATATCTGGTTTTTAATTGGACTAACTTTGGGTGATGTAGCTGCCTTCGAATAGCTCAAAAGTCAAAATTCCAATGAGTTACTTAAAAAAAGATAGAAATGATAAGCAAAAGAGGCAAGAAACTGGCTTGAAAAGGAAAAATTTCACGCTAAGGGAGGAAAATTTTTTGATGGCTCATCCTTGATTGGTACATGTTCTTATGATGTAGTGCATTGAGTGAGAAATTAAAATCCAGATGAGAAATGGAAAATTGTGTCAAAAATGAAGCTCACAAATTGGACTTCGAGAGGAAAAAAAATGTTATGACATGAAATAAAAAATTATGCGTTGTTCTCATAACATATAATGTGCGCAAAGAGAGATCTTTATAGTAAATCTTTTTTGTTCGCTTTCCTTGTTCTTTGGCCGCACAATTTAAATATCTGTTTATTTATTTATTTTTTTTTTTTTATATGTCATTGCACGAAAAGTCATGATATATATATTATTTCTTAGAGCAACAGAAATAGAATTTTCATGTTTTTGCAAACACAAACGTAATGAAAAGACACAGAACTGAGTCCCAAAATAATTGAAAGAAGTTATATACAAAATGTATGTGACAAATTTTCTAAACAAAAAATAAACAATTTTTCTCAAAGTATGAATCAGAGTGTCCATTACTGTCTAAAATTTTAAAAGATGCAAAAAGAAGGTATTTCTTTAAAACTTTCTCAGTAACTGCAAAGATTATGCTTCATAAATAAATAGAAAACAACAACAACAAAATTTCTGCCTGTAACAATGAATAATTGTGCAGGAATGGGTATTTAAAAATACACGTAATCAAACGTTTGCTATTGATAGCTGTGCTTACCATACCGACATAAAATAAAATATTCTCCAAAAAAAATATTTCATTATTAAAAAAATAAAATAAAATAGAAAACAGTAGACCAGAAAGGTATACAGGATGCCCACAAAAACTTTTTCTAATTGTGGAAATCCATGACCTAGACACTGGAGAAAACAGAAACACTCAATACGTGATATTAAATTTTAGAATTTGAATTATTGCATCGAGTTTAGCTTATCGCATTAAATTTTAAAATTTGATAGTTGTAAAGAGACTTACTGCGGTACATTTTAGAATTCAATTGAGATAAAAATATTTGCTGCATTAAATTTTAGTGTTGATTTGTGCAATAAGAACGTACCATGTTAAAACGTGTAAACATGTTTCTTTTTTTTTTTTTTTTAATAATCATAAGGTAAATTTTACTAAATAATTTGCAAAATATTTAGATAATAAATTATCCTATTCAGGAAAAACTTTGGATATCCTGGATTTTAATATTTTATTAAAAAATTTAAAATCTTATATTCCGAGAAATTGTTCATAAATTTAGCTTAATGAAAATTTTAAAATAAATAATCATGTACATTTTAAATTTCATTTTTTTAAAAATTAAACTCAAAAACATAAAATCCACAAATATAATACAATAAAATTTTAATTTTTTCTTTCTATAATGTGTAAAGAATTTTTTTTCTTGCTATGTTTTATGATATAAGATAAATTTTATTAAATGTAATGTACTTCTAATCTGCGAAATTTTTAGGTCACAAATTATCCTATTCACGAAAATTTTTAGATATTCTCTATTTCAGAATTTTGTTCGAAAAATAAAAACCCCAGATGTCGGAAAAAATAATTTTAGCTGAAGGTATATGTTAAAATAAATAAAAATATGAATTTCAAGTTTCATTATTCTTTAAAATTAAATTCAAGAGCAAAAAATGGACAAAAATAATAGGAAAAAAATTCAATTTCTGTTTCTGTGATGTGCAAAAATTTTACTTCTTATGTTTTACCATTCTAGCAAATTTTCTATAATAATAAAAAATAAAAACAAAAATACATTTGAATATAATTTATCAAAAAAAAAAAAAATACGATTAAATGAAATGTTAGAAAAGATATCATATTCGATTTTGAAGAACAGAACAATTTTTTTTTTTTTTTTTAAACTTGAATTATATTGGTACTTTGCATCAATTCGCGGATTTTAAAATTTGACTCAAACAAATTTTAGCAGTTACAGCAAAATGTGTATTTATTATATTTTATAATGTGTAGAATTAGGAAACTCTGCTTCATACATTTTGATTTTACTTTAAAATACAGAATTTAAAACAAAGCATTATCAGTCAGCAAGTTTTGAACATTTAATTCTTAATTAAAAATGAAAGAAAACTTGTAACTTCCAGAGTTTGTTTTGGCAAGTAAATGTATATTTAATAATTAATTGAAAGGATTCTTAAGATATTCCTAATAAAAATTACAAGTTTTCTCATATTAGAATAAATATGTAATAGAAATCGCATTATGCATGAATCTAAACTCAAATGAGTAATATATCAAAGCGTATAAAACTTTTAAAAGCATGCATTTCTTTATTTTTTCTGTTCATGTTATTCTATATGCAGTATGCAGTCTCCATCCCCGTTCTTAAAAACTACTTAACATGTAAAAAGTACAATAGTCCATTTCCATTACATAGGAAAACATAAAAATGTCCAACTTCTAAATTTGACTCTAGAATACCATGATACATGTTCTAAATATTTATTACAAGGAGCACCATAAGTATTTTTTTTTCCAAAAATGACAGAAATTATATAAAACCTGAAAGACATACCGATTGTTTAAAACAAAATAAAACATAATAAATAAAAAGAAATAATAATAATTGGTAATTAATCAGTGATAGAAATTAATATAAGTAAAACTGTAATGACTCAAATAAAACAGGAATTATTTTCACAAAAATAAATATTCTCCATGACCAAAAAATATAAATAACCACTATATATTTTTTTCTTTTGTACACATATTCATTTGAATTCTAGTATACTTGAAAAATACTGTTATTACTAGTGATTCTACTGCCAAAAACTTTAATATTTACAGAAATAGCTTCGTAAAAAAGAGAAGATTAAAAATATTATCATCTGCCTAAGAAAGCAACTTATAAGGAGACTTGAAACATTTATTGTGTCGCCATCTGGTTTAAAAAAGCAAAATTATTTGAAAATTAATAAGTTTCGAGCTAGATACATTATCAAATACTTTTATTAATACAATACATTGATTCTCATCAATTCTGTACATTTGATATAAACCTAAGTTCAATTACAACAATAAATTATTAAAAAAAGAAAAAACCCTCAAGATAGTTAGAACTATTTTTAAGGAGGATTTTACCTAAGCAAGATAGCATTTCATATTTTATTTCATAACATTTATTTATTTATTTTTTATTTTATTTTATTTTTTTTTTTTGCTGACAAATATTTAGACATTAAAAATTTATATAGCACTTATTTTGAAAAAGATTTTAAATACGTATGTTTCACTTTAAATAAAGTACGTTTTAAATGTCCATTCACATTATAATTGCACACCTATAACTTTCAAAAAGGTTATATTCGAGATCATCTATGCTAAAACATGTGCCCCTGATAGAAATTTCTCAGTGAAAATGTATTTGAAATTTCAAGCGTTTAACGCCCTAGGGACAGATCCGTATTTGGGGCGCCTGTCTCTCTCGAACTTTTATTTGAAGGGAGAGGGGGGTGCTCTCATTTTAATACACAGGGAATATTTAATGTCGTTTAAAAGTTAATTGCTCTAAATATAATCACACCATCATTTTAATAGTTCTAGTTTTTTTAATATTAAATATGTTAACATATTAAATTATAAACTTAAGGGAATTATGTAGTTCACAAATATTTTCTATCATTTTAAATGTGCTGATAACCGTTCTCTAACGAGAATAACTTCGCAAAACTTTATAAATCGTACTTTAACAAGATAACGACTACTATACCTAGATATGAAAAAATCGAAATAGTTCCTAAAACGAATACTGGTTAGAAACTTGAATTTGCATCACTAATAAAAGATCACTGGTAATCTTATAAGTTATTGTATTTCCTCTTCAGGTGCAGATCAATTTAATAATTTATCGATGATTGTCAATGTTGCTTGCACACAGAAAGAATTAATATTAATTCACAAATGAGCAGATCAAGTAGGTTTTCGGAAGATAAATTGTAGTTTGAAATGTGAATTACTTTAATAATAGTTTCCAGAGTGCTTTGTACTGAATCTGAAACAAGATTTCGAGTTTCTTGGAATTCAGAAGCACATGGGATTATAACTTGCTCGATCTTAAAAATCCGCCCTTGTCTAGTATGTAGGCTTTACGAAGATGACGCACGTTAAAAAAAAAATCTCGAAGCATTCAATGTATTTTTCTGGTCAAAAAATGCTTCATCTAAAACACCTTTTCTTAATATTATAATTTGCAGCGATAAACATATACATTAGAAAAAATGGGTACAGTTCGTACAAAAAATGTCTGCTATTTTAGGATCAAGAGTATATAAAAAAATCTTAGAATTATACTTGTTATCACATAAATATTTTTTTTACAAAAGGAAAACACATTCTGTTCATTGCATTTTTACATGGACTGTAATTTACCCCAAGTAGATATTCATAAAAATTCCATTATAATGGTTGAATGATTCACTTTTGATATCACTACTATCTAAGGTGTTAGATGAGATCAGTCTGAGCACCTGTTAAAATGATTACGAAGTTATTAATATTGATCAGATTTCAGATTAGGTGTCAGACAAAGTTAGACTCAAATTTCATTGAGAGATTTCATTTGATATTTTCTATTTTGATTATGTTATGATAATAGTTAGCAGTAGAACCAGCACTATCCTAACACTTATTTCACATTGAACTGTTAGAAAAAAATAATGCAGCAAAAACTAATTCTAAATTAAACAATTCAGAAAGAAAAAAAGTCTATTTTGATTTCCATATTCTTGAATTGCCAAAAATCTGAAATAATACCTGCTATTTAAAAATTCATGCAGAAAAAAAAAAAAAAAAAAAAAAAAAACTCATGGTGCTGCTTGCACTTCTAAAGATTGAGGAACGATGCTTGTGCCCTTCCAGCTAGTGGATGATGAGCATATGGGCTCTGCGGATGATTCAAAGGATGGTGAGAACTTAAACTTTGCCCAGGATGATGTCCTCCAATCACTGACGGCATAACAAAAGGACCCATACTCATTCCCATCTGGGACATGAGACTAGCAGTAGAGTTGCTCAAGGAATTGCCAAATGAGGCAGGTATTGAGATACTGGTATTAGGATGGGAAGTTGGGATGGGACTGGGGCTATGTTGGAAGTTGGTAGCAATAGGAGTGGAACGCCCAGGAGCTGTATCGGATGTTAAGATGGAGTCAGTTGCACGAAAAATTTTTCGACCCCTTTTTCTCTTACTTGGAGTGCCGGAAGCATTAGGATCCTTGTGGGCGGTTCGCATGTGATCCATCAAGGCCTCAGCGTTCAAACATATTTTGTGACACACCGGACATGACTGCGAGTTGGCCCCTCCAATTAGAGCGGCGTGTTGCTGGAAAGAAAAAGATATAAAAATGTTATTTTTATTTAGATTTAAAGATATGAAATTTGACCAAATGAAACCCTTTCAGAACCCAATATGACACAACTGAAAGACGTTTATCAAATGAAAAAATATAAATAAACCTCATAGAAACGCTGAAGAACTTAAGGAGTATGTGTCGAAAAAACAACCTATGTAATTATTCCCTCCGATTAAGATAGATTCGAACTTCCAGATGCTTAAGAAATTATTTCACTTAATATTTATCTGGAGAATTTTGAGATATAAATAGGATTTTACTTCCAAACACTTTATTACTGTTACATTCTCAACTCCAATGTTCGTAAATTTGTTACAATTAATTCTAATGAATATTTACGACTACATAAAACTGAATACTGTGCATTTTTTATTGTGTATAGGTGGACTCCGAATGATTCAAGTAAGCAAACGTATTATACGGGGAAACCATAAAACTTTTGAGACAGGGGCTCACGAAAGGCGCTAAAAACATAATTAGTCAGATATGCAAATTTCACCTGTTTTATGTCCGCAGACGATAATCTGTGGCAAGAATTGCAATTTATCTATCGCAGAACAAATTTTGATAGGAAGGGAAATTGAGTTGACACGAGAGTATTATTAAACAGTGATTAAGAAATTATGCTAAATCAACAAGAATGAATTCAACGTCTACAATTAGCATATGGAAATGAAGCTTCTTTCGTGTCACGGTATTTAGGGGATTTATAGAATTTTTAAGCGGTCGAAATTCTGTCATGGATGAAGAACAGACAGGACGACTTTTGCCAGCTTTTGTTCCAGAAAATGTGTCCATTTCAGAAATAACGTTAATTTTTGACAACCGCTGTATCTACCAAATCATACTGAAAGAATTTAGCCCTATATCTGCAGCTGTAATAAAATTATTCATGAAGGATTATTCATAAAAAAATATAGTTTGTCGCCAGATCTCTCATAATTTAACAGAACACCAAAATCGGAGTGTGTCAGAATCAATAAAGAAAATTTAAGATCATTTAACGATGGTGGATAGTGCATTAATTTTAAAATTATAACTTATGAGGTATCATACACACCGCTTTCTGACATTCCAACGTGACAAGAAAGTAACGCACGAGTCTTTGAAGAGAACTCCAAAACAACAAAAGGGAAAAGACAACGAGCAATGAAGAAAGTAATGTACGCTGTTTTCCCCAAAAGTACAAAACTGGTCAAAGCAATAAAGGGAGAGGTTCAGAAGACGGCTATAGCTAGCTGATACACAACTGAGTGTTTTCCAAAAAGTCTTCCATAAGTGAGTTTTAGGAGACTCACCATGACAATGCATCTTCTCATAAAGCAAGACTGATACACGGTGGAATGTTTATCTGATTCTAGCAGCACAAATGCCAATTTTTCAATTTTTTTCTTATCTAGTAATTATTTTACCTGATATGACTTAAGGGGTCTCAAGGCTCTTAAAGCTTCAAAAAAAAAAAAAAAAAAAAAACATTCTCACAATTTTCTGAACATTTTAATATAATTGTTTCCTTCAAATTCTCATTAGAACAGAAGTTATGGCTTTTAGAAGTATACCCGCTCAATAACTGAAGCGGTATTTTCGAAACTTTGAAGTCATTTTTCTCCAAATGACTTTTTTGGGCATAACGCGCACGATATCTCAAAAACTTTTGAATATTTTTTTGTGAAATTTTCAAAACATATGTTTCATGTTTATTTGTATAAACTGAACCTAAAATTTCCTTTTTATTGCTCAAAAAAATATTTTTTAAAGTGATTATGTTGTTGAAATTTTCAAAATTTTGTATTAGCTAAATACAGCTTTGTATTAAAAATATAAAAATGCTTTAAATACAAATTTATTTAGGTTCAGTGTAATTATTATAACCTGAAGTATAAGTAGGCACCAATTTTTTTTTTCTAGTAGCTATATTTATTTTCTAATCGTACGCGTAAGCTGTTATACCAATTTTCTGCTTGTCAAATATCTGACAGTTTGGAGCCCCCTGTAAATGCTAATTCTGCATCTTGCAATTTTTTAAATACATAAAATGAAAGAACGTACTTGTATTTTTCATCTCAATAAAAATTGTGTTATAAAATCTCATACATTTTAAGATATTAAGTGTTGAAACTGGTCTCTTTTTTTCATTTTTTTCCAATTTTAAGAGTCCCGAGATCCCTTAATAGTTTGGGAAATGTACCCTGCAAATTGTTTTGATATAAATGCAATTATATATATCACCCACCCTAGGAACCCGCTTTGTGGCATATGGTTAGGGCAAGACTCCAAGCACAGGGCAATTATATATACTACCAACAGCTAGTGTAATGTTGGTCTTACTTAGTTGCAAATGAATCTATTCTTCCGAATATAGTTGTTTATTCTGTTATTTGAAATGGCATAGAAAATAGTTTTATATTATGTACGCTTTTGAACAAAATGTATACTTTATTTTATCTAGTGTATGTGCCTAAATTTTCCACATCACATAGATTAGCTTAAATTGAATGTAGCAAATAATTTTATTTTATTTATGGTTTTCTTTTAAAAAAATGTAAAGCATTATATTATAGGGTATATTTTTTTTTGTATTATTAGATAGAGTAAATGTGCTTTATAACGACAATGCATAATCGCGGAGACAATCGAACTTCTCGTTACAAACTAATCATAATAGAATGAATCATAATTGACGGTGCATTGCAAATCAATGATTAAAGAGGGATTCTCATGAAAATCTCTATTTGTTATATTGGACTTTCACTGTAGTTTAGATATTAATATCACTTTATCAGTCTCTAAGTTTTAAAGTGGTTTTTGTTGTTGTTGCTGTTATGACGTCCAAAATTATTTTTTTTTTGAAATTTTAGTTTTAAGTGTGTTTTCTTTCACCAAAGTCATAAGGATTTTAGCCAGTCACAAGAATCAGCTTCTACAGCATTATACAGCAGCAACAAGCTTCCAAATTTAACGAAAGGCGAAATATTGGCTTAAAATTCTTTTATTATCGTGGAAAATTACAATGAAGAACAGATGAAGGCTTGCAAGAACAAAACTATTTATGACCCAATTTTGAAAAAAAATGATATTCTGCATGTAGATCTTATGACACATTCATGAAAAATGTGATACTTCGCTGCAAATTCTGGAATTTACGAAATTGACGCACATTTATTTTCAATCCTGTAAAACATTATGTAGAACTTTATCCATGATGTCTCATGACTCCCATTATTCTAAACAAGGTTCGCTTATTATACAAAATGTTCTTCTGAAATTGGATTATTACCATAAGAAGCTGTTGGGGAGCTGAGACAACAAGCTCATATTTTTGTGCTTATCGACTTAATTATACAAGAAAATTCTTTAGAAAATCATGTTACCAGGATATTCTTAACCGAATATTGTTGAATTCAAACGTTTTCTTAGCTAATATAATAACAAAAATAAAGAATAAAACTGCTCCGCTTTTTTAAATAAAGCCATTGAATTGTTACTTTTTCAAGAAATAGAAGAAATGTCTGTGGAAAGAGAGCAAGTACGAGAGTAAGTAAAAATATTATCCGCAATTTTGACATAACTCTTCTTATATTGTTCTTACTGACTTCTGTCTTCGTCTATTTTATTGTTATGCTGTTGTGGTCATGTTTTGAAAGTTTGATCGTAATTCCACAATTTGTCTTCCTTTTGTTGCCAATAGATCGTGAGCGCTCCGTTATAGGTTTGCACCAAAGAGGACTAACGAGCAGTGGTCCGGTTTTTGTGGTCGGAAGATATATCAAGGGCTGCAATCTATTGAAGAATTTTGGCACAATACGGGAGTAATGCCGCAACGGATTGTTTACAAATCGATTGAAAAATTCAAAAATGGTCGCAAAAGTGTTACGCATGAGGAAGTAGCCGGACGACCGTGTACGGCCACAAATGATGACAACATTGAGCGTGCACGTAACATGGTTCTGTTAGACATACGATTGACTATTGATGAAGTGGCACATCGTCTGCTAATCAGTCATGGTTCTGCCTACGAAATCATCCACACAGACTTGGTTTCATAGAGTCGGTGCATGCATGGCTCTCTGCTCAGCCGAAAACATTCTTTTTTGAGGGCATCAGGAAGCTTGTGAAACGATGGACCAAAAGCGATGAAAGCAAGTGGACTGTATTGAAAAATGATGTTAACGTTAGTTTCCTATTTGTATTGCAATAAAATTTATAACTACGTTGCGGATAATTTTTGACTTACCCTCGTATATTAAGAACTTTCAGATGCCGAATTGTTTGATTACATTTCTAAGAAATTTTCGTTAAATCTGTTTAATATTTGTCTTGTAACGAAATTTTTAATAGATTATTAGGAAATATTTTTATTGATATTATTGATTGAATTTTATTGATTTCTTTTATAATAATAAAAATAATTATATCTTTTTAATTTCCATAATATTAAGTCTCATTAAGATTATTAATAAGTAGTTATTAAGTAATTAGATTAACTGATTTAACCGAAAGCTTTAAATAAATTTGTATTTAATTGAATGATACATAGCAAAGATAAAATATAGAAATCACTTCGAATCTTAAATTAATCATTTTCCTATTAAATTTAATCATTTTAGCAGAAACTTATATTTAAAATATCATATAATTTGCTAAACGTAGTTTAATATATAATTTATTTGAATAAAAAATCAGTTTCAACAGACAGAAATTGGAAAATAATTTTGTCCGGCTAGAATTGGCAAATTTCCCACCATGTAACAGTCGAATTTCTTGAACATAACGATATTAAAGTGAAAGCACATCTACCCTATTCTCCTGATCTTTCTATGAGTGACTTGTGGTTATTTCTTAATCTTAAAGAATACGTAAGTGTTGTTTTCATTCTGTAGGGGAAATTGATGGGGGTATAAAAGAATATTTTTTACCGATTTCAAGAAATGGACGGTTTAGCATTTAATCTTTAGAAAATTCGCTAATAAAAATTCATTGGTATTAGAGAGAACTACTTTGGACACTTCTATATTTAATTAGTTTAATTTGTACAACTTAGGCATAACCCAAAAATTTCATTGTGTTAACGTATAACGAGGTATCTAAATTTATTTGAAGTTTTTGGACACCTTGCAGGACACATCAAGTCATATCCTTCGAATAATATGTAGGACACTAGGAATTTCCGCATGATACAATGCAGTCCATTTGAGTTCACTTTGAAGTATTTCCGCATCTAAAGTTTAAAAGACTACAACAATTGAATTTCGAGGTGTTTAGACTTGCCGATAGTAAAAATAAAAAGATCTAATCTAAAACATCACTTGCACATCGTTTATTGAAATTAGAATCAGAATGAGTTTCATTTGATCAAATAAATACAGTAATGAACAATAATAATAACGTTACATTAGAAGTATACATCATAAAAAGCACATCTCAAAATAACCATGTGATAGTTTTCCAATAAATATGCTGAATTTAATCAAGAGAGTTCAATTATTGATATTTAATAGATCTGAAAACTCGCGTTAAACGAGAAAACTATATAAAGATAAAATGGGGATATTATTATTACATCAGTTCACAGGCGCTGTTCTCATATTTCTAATATTCTATGACAAATTTCAATGTGAAATAGGAAATTTTTCTTAACACTTTATTCTACAAAATTCAGGAGATATAACTGAAACCATGAAAAGAAGCAAACCATCAGATCAAATTTTAATCAAGATAACACTATGAAACTTGACATCTGCATGAAATAACCACGTAGACAAAATTGTAAGTTCTTCAAATGTAGTTCAATTTTTGATCAGTAGATGGAGCTTTCGAATGTTTTATTGGTTTAATCTATATCCAAATTAAGTACAGATCACGTATTGGAAAAACATATAATAATTATTCGTTTAATAAATTTCCATTATCTTAAATTGGTATTAATGTATATGATTTTTTACTAGTAATACTAAATTTCATTTTAGTGGTCCAAATTAAATTATTTTTTTCCCTCTTCTTCCCAAGTATGACCTCATTTTACATTTATTTCATATTTATTATAATTTACATATAAAGTTTCACGGCAATATCTTCACTAAAACTTACATTAGACGAATTTCAATAATGTCACTTATTTAACCGTCACACTGTCTATTCATAAAATTATTAACCGAGACGCACCTTCTGCCTTCTGCCTTACATATAATACATAGAAGTTAAGTTGTTAGAATAAAAAAAAAATTGAAGTTAGGTATGTCTTTTTTAAATTATAGATTTTACTTTCTTCGTTTTAATATTTCACAAAAAAATTTCCATACCAACGTTAAAAGAAAGTTATTCTACTCGAAGCATTTTGCATGTGAATGGGGGACATTTTCACTATACTGTTGAATAAAAATTATATATGTATTGTTTCTTAAATATAATTTTAATCTTAATTGTTTGTTTAATATTTCAAACTGAAAAGGCACTTTCAGTTTGATCAAACATTCTTCAAACGACACTATTTTACGAAATAAGAGAAGGATAAAATATTCCTGTATATCATTTTCTTAACTGAGACGTACAATCAGCCTAACATATATTATAGAAATATTGTAATTCATAAATACAAAATTGGAAATTTGATTTGAAAATAATATCATACAAACATTATCGTTATTGAACTGTTTGATGAGAAGAAGCAAAAAATGCATTGGATATTGCATTGCATAAGTCATAATCCTTACCTGTCTTACCTATTCCTTTCCTCACTTCCATGTTTCGTTTCCCGCAACTTTCAAAACAAGTTTAATAGAAAAACTCAACCGAAAAAATTTCCGTAATGGAAAACTCGCACCTCATTTTTTAAAAGCGGTATTAGTGTCAGCTATAGATAACTAGAAGTTCTTTTTTTGTAAATGGGTTTTATATTCTGGCAATGTCTGTAATTAGTTAAAACGAAAAATACTAGTTCCTCAGAGTTTTTCACAGCGTATAGATTTCAGCGCTATAAACTTTTAAAAAATAATTTTAAGGTAAAGAAAACATACTGAATATACTGAACATTTTCTATCTATTCCAGAAGTTTAGATCGGCATGTACGAAAAAATATCAGGGATTTAGGGAAATTCATAATTCAGGGAAAATGCCGGTATTTCCCCTGAAAAATTCCCTGGTCTGTCGCCACCCTGCAATACCAAGTATGATTGAAAGTTTTACAGTTAACGATCAACCCTCTCGGTACTATATTTTAACCTAGTTCTATTATTTGCATTAAAAAAAATGTCATTTTTTATATTATATTTTTGAAAGATAAGAAATAAATGGAAAACACAGCACAGTGAAAAATAGCCAAGTCGCGATACAGTTCTTATCCAAACGAAAGGGCACAAAATTTCATAAAATACAATGAACGTTTAACATTCCAGCTCCATTTTATAATTCCTCTTCAGTTATAAGGTTAAAATAGAATACAGGGTGGTCATAAAAAATTCCGCGTTATATGAACCAATAGCGGCCTTACCGCTCAACCAATCGAAAAGAAATTTTAGATATACTTATTTGAAGGTATGCGCTCGAGATCGCGATGAATTAAAACAATAGAGCTCTCACGGTTACGGTTTCAGGGAAAAAATTTCGAAATTTTCGAATGGCAACACCCATTTTGTTTCATGCGCAAATTCATCAGCGCATTGAAAAAAAAACATAAATGGCGTTGGAACGATACACGTACGATGAAAATTGAGGGCGTAAAATATTTTCAAAAAAGACCATTGCGAGGAATGAAGGGGGTGTCTACAAGACATGTTTTTCAGTAGCCGATTTTTTTTTTTCTCACTTGTGAACTGAGTAATGTTGTAAGATTTGCTTTAAAATGTTTTTTTGAGTTGTGTTTGTGTACACATGGCGAAAATAAAAATGTAATGTTTTGTTTTAGTGTGCTGAATATTGCATTACATAGGAACTGATTAGGATTGAGTGCCACGATATTACACCAGCAATTTTAGTCATACGTGTATCATTCCAAAGTCATTTATGGTTTTTTAATGCGCTGATGAATTTGCGCAGGAAAAAAAAGGTGTTGCCATTCGAAAATTTCGAATTTTTTTCACTGTAATCGCAACCGTGAGAGTTCTGTTGTTATAATCATCACGATCTCGAGAACATACCTTCAAATAACTAAATATAAAATTTCTTTTCGATTGGTTGAGCGGTTAGGTCGCTAGGGGTACATATATCGGGGAAGTTTTTTATGATCACCCTATAGATTCACAAAGGGGAATGCGCGCTTCTTCTATATTCTACAACCATCTACATTTACTTGCGCACAATTGAAACTGGAGTTTAGTCAAAACTCAAATTCCCCTCGCTAAAGTTAAACCCATGGGCTTGGAATGTATTCATATTTTAAAAATATCTCTTCAGAAAATTAATATTTTTATCTTCTTTTTCCTGTATAATGTTCTTAATCTTTTGTATTACCGCGTTGTATATCTGCAATATAACCGAAAATCAATGTCACTTATGGGTGTGACATTGTGTGACATGTGACACACAGTGGACTTTAAAAGCTGCTTTTATTTATTCCTGCTATCTCCCAACACAGTAGTTAATGTAGATAGCTTATTGTATTCTCAACAGACAACGATACTGAGCTAATTTTTCATGTCAAAGTTTTGTTTATCATTTGAGTTGTTTCACATCATCATTGCTAAAATAAACTTCGTACATTTTGTAAAATTACAAAGACACGAAGGCGTCCAAAAATAAATATTTTACAAAGGTTCGTGCACTTTAAAATTTTGTATTAGAAAATTGACAATATTTTTTAAAATTATATAATTTTCTGCTTATTGCAGATGCAAAAAAAGTGCCTTTTAGCCAATATTTTTTTATTCTTATCGTCTAAATTTTTGTTATTAATTTACACATGCTTAAAATGATGTGTTCTAACATATTTGTGAATATTTTTCTAATTGGGATTGTTGAGTCACAAAGGGTTAAAGTATGTCTCTTTTTTGGTGCGTTCGTAATTATATAAATACGTAGAACCTATAGTAGTCGCCTGGTCCGTACGTCTGTCCGCGTATAACAGCGCAAAATCTACTCAGCCGAATGGTTTGAAACTTAATATATATAATCGTTGCAGAATTTTGTCGAGTCGTTTCAAATTTTATGAAAATCGAATCAAAACTTAAAAAGATATTAAAAAAAGTTTTCATCATTCTATTAAATCCTGTCATACTTAAATTTATTGAATGATATCCCATGACATGTAATGATTCCAGGTTGCCATGGTGATTACGTCATATTTAAGATGGAGACATATTATTCCCGTATTACTGAATTTAATATATATAATCGTAATGAATTTTGTATTCATGCATTTTTGCATAAGAGTGCAACAGCTATTGCATCAAGATATTTATAAAACTAATTATAGTACGAACGTACCTCATTTGCCACGTTTGACGTACAATTTCCGTCTTGTTTTTCATTTTCAAAATATTTCTAAAATACATAATTTTATTTGAAGTATTAAATTCTTAATGAGTTTCGGTAAGATTTAAACAGATACAATTATAAATTAAGTATGTATTTAAAATTTTTTTTGGCAATTAAACTAAAGGAGACATATTTTAAGAACAGTACACAAGAAAAAAAAGTTAAAAATATCAATTTTCCGAGGAAGTGTTATAAAAATAAGAATATATTACATGCCGCATTGGTTTAACACTAGCGAGGGGAATTTGAGATCTCACTAACCAACAGCCTTAAATAAGCACTTCCCAAGACATCATTAAAAATAATCTAATTCTTTTCTTTGTTTGTTAAACTTTTCTATCAAACAAGTTGTTGCAATATCCGTTAAAAATGACCCTGGGAGCAAATCGATTAAATGAATTTTAATCTCTATCAACTCATTTTCGTAGCAAGTTTATTTTTTCCCCTTAAGGCCCTTTGAACTAACAAAATACATGAAAAAGTGACTTCTATATGAAGTGCAGTTACTCTATAACTAATTTACTTTTAATTATAAAATTAAAAACGCACATTAAGAAAGATTTCTGTTATCAATTAAAGTTCTCAAAAAGTATACACATACACATATATAAAGTTTTTTAAATTTATTTTTATAGATAATACAATTTTTACAAGAGAATTATTCTTGCATGCATTGCGCGCATGATTTTCCACATTTGAATTGCTAAAACGAATCAAGATTTTTTTTAATGAATACAGATATAAGGTAAGCTTAAACGGACCCACGAGGTAACTGGGCCATAGGCTATTTTATACAAAAAACGTTCGTCTTTTAAGTTTTAACTTTTGTCAACATTTGCACCAACATCTCTACTTCTTAACACAACGTGTGTCAACTCAATCATAACTCAGTTTTTTCTGTGGTAGGGTGCTGAAAATTTAGGTTCCTTTTTTTAGAAACAACGTCGATTTGGTTGAACTTCCTCGGCTTTTAATTAAAATACGTTAAGTACTTTTATTAAACAATCTTTTTTTTTTCTTTTAAAGATTAGGCATATAAGTATATTAATGTTATTAGGTATCTATACATATTTACTTCATGTTTCAAATGTAAACCCGGTGTTTCAGTTACCCCATAATTTTTTTAAGAATGGGGAAACTGTGGCATGTATCAGGGGTAACTGGACCATGTGGCATCCATGTACCCCAACAGTTATAAATAATACTTCGAGTTTCTCTTAAAATGAGAAATTAATTTCTCCATTTTTTTTTTTTTTTTTTTTTTTTTTTTTTTTTTTTTTTGCTTGCAATAAAGAAAGTTATATAATATCTTATTTAATAAGATAGCCAAACCTCGAAAATTTACGATACAGATGAATAGGCGCCATAAGAAAAAGTGACATTATTAAATTATCGGAAATTATAGAAACCAATAAAAAATAGTTCTGTTCGATATAAAAACATGGTTACATTCTTCACAACTTCGTTGGACTTAGCGAACTTTCATTGAGGTAAGTGAAAAAGAGAATAAGATACTTAAGTACATAGTACTAAGTAGGCGTTTGTTCATAGGTTCATCTAATTTTCTTTCCTAAAATAACCATGTAACTTTTATACTTATTACCTATACTAAAGTACTTAAGTATTTTCTTAATTCTTATGTTTTTAGTATAAATAAATCTAATAATTTCACATTTGGTGATATTTTTAGACACCATGACAGCATAGGTTTCCATTACCACGCTCTTTAGTGGATAATTTATATGATCTGACTGGTTTAAATTTTTTAAAAGTTATTTACACTTTTTCAAACAGAACCTGATACCCGATATTGGAAAAAAAAAAAAAAAAAAAAAAAAAAAAAACCGCTTGTGAAAACAGGTTTAAATGGGGCAACTGGACCCATGGACAAAGAAAGATGAAATATGTATATTTTTTATTTTTATACATTAAAATGTAATTTTGAAAATTTCTGTCTGATAGAGTGAACCTAACTGAACCCATTTACTAGTGTTCAGAATTTAATTCAAATGAACATTGACTTTTGGAAGCTGAGTTGCCAGAATCTCCAGAGGCACATTGTACAATCATGGCCCATTTGCCCCACGTAATCTTGATGTCTTTTCAAAATGAGCTACAATAAAAAATTAAAAAAAAAAAACTTGTAGATCCCAATTTTTTTTTTTTTTTTTTTTAAGAAATTCGAAATATTGAGTTTTTTTTTTTTTTTTTTTTTTTTTACACAAAAGTAGCAGTGAATTCTAAACATCTTACTTGAGAAATATAATAATAGGTCCTTTTTTGCCTCTGTACGTTTAATACATTCAGAAAAAAAAGCGCGAAATTCTAGGCAAACATTTTTCAGAAATCGTACGCGCAAGGATCAAAATCGCCGTTTTGAGAAAATTGATATTAAAGATGAAATCACCCTTTGATGACATAGAAAAGCTCAAAGTGTTTTAGACATTTCCTCCTCCCACATAACTCCTCTTGTAATGAGAATTTTTGAATGGGGTTTGTTTTTAAATGTTCCTAAAGAATCATATTTAATTTTAAGCTATTTAAAAAAAATCGATTTTTGGATCCGTTAAAGGATATCTGACCCCTTAAAAGAAAAATAATTACAAGTATAATTCTACAAGTAGTAGAAACCACATTGTATTAGAAAATCATATTTTGTAAGCTGAAAGTTATTTATAATTGAATCATATGAATATTTTCCCTATTGGGCTGAAATAAGGCATTATCCTTTATTAGCGGCAATATAAGAAATCTTCAATATGAGTTTTTTAGAATCATAGAACCAAACTTTTCTTAATTTCATCTTTCTAGGCCTAACTTATGAGTCATAAAAAGAAAATCATGATTTTTCTTGTAGTTTTTCCTTAATCACAATGGAAAATCATAAGAGAATGAAACATCAGCTCAGGGGTTATCTTTATTTTTATTAAATGCATTTATTTAGAAAATTTAAATTTCTACTAAACATACACAAAAACCAATAATTTGTTTTATTTGATAAGGCTATAAATTTTTGATATTCCAGTATTTTACAACTGTCTTCCCAAATGCACCTGTAGTTGCATTTGATATTTAACATCTTAATCAAACTAGTTAAATTTTTAGATTTGAAAAAAAAAAACGCGTTTCTTTTTTGTAAATTTTTTTAATTTTATTATTTTACATATTGAGTTACGGCAGACAGAAAACACATATAAATCAGGATTTATTTGATTAGATTTTACCATATCAGGTTATTTTTTTAATATCAGTTTTCATTCTTTTTCTTTATACGCTAGAGCAATCTTTTCAAAATAAAACTAAGTTCGTTTCTGAACCAAATTAAATTGTACAAAATAAATCTTTATTACATACGCTAGAGAAAATTCTCGTGAAAATGTCTTGAATAAATAATAGTTTTTGAGGTTTACAGTTTCTCCTAGGAAAGATTAGATATTTGGGGAAATTTCCTTTAAAAGGCTAAAACGTAGACATTAACGAAAATTTCTTTTAAATCTTAGTGAAATCTTGGTACAATATGGGGCCAAAATTGTAACATATTGTTAAACTATTAGTAGAAATATATAACCACTTATATTTTGGAAAGAGTCGCAAGGTCTTTAAATATTTACCAGATATTGATGAAATATTGGTATTCCATAGGATATATTTCAAATTAAAAACACCTGCTATTGTAATATTAAGAAATATTGGAAATAGTTGCAATAAATATCAATATTTTCTCCAAATTACGTTAGAGGTCTACAACTTATTTTAATATTGTCTTAGAAGTAAAGATTTAAGGGAGGACTTTTGAAGAAAAGGTGACTTGAATTATTTATTGCGTTACAGAAATAATTACATAGCCAATGCGATTCGGCCACATGGAATCGAATCCACAAACTCTGGTTTCTAGGCCTTCGTATGAGAACATGGCACGCTAGCGACTGATCTTAATGGTCCTTCTTAGTTTCACTTATGTTTCATTTTAAATTCTTCTAATGTAAATTATTCATAAAATAGTGATTAAGCACTATAGGTTTGTTATAACGGTTCAGTATTGAAATTTTTGTGAGGTTTGCAGCTTCACAATGGCAATTATTTTCAACAATACAATTTTAGTGTTTTTATTCAAAAATTGGCTGCCGAACAATGATTTTATTGTTGCAGCTCTTAAAATGTACTCACCTTTGATCTGTGTGTTCGAAGACTACTCTCCGAAGCAAAGCCTTTACCGCATATATTGCAGTGAAAAGGCCTGTTTTTGGCACGTTCCATCTGACTGTCATGGTTCCGTAAGTGTTGTTGTAGGTTTGACAACTGGATAAACGCCCGACCGCATTCAGGAAGATGGCATTTATACGGTCTTTCACCTGAAAGAAAATGGAATAAACAGTCGTAAAATTGCTAATTAGCTAATATATATCACAGGTTATGTTTGCACTAGCTAAAGAAAAAATGTCTAACAAATGTAGAGGTTTTGAGAAAAATGCGATGCATTTATAGCAGATTAATTAATACAGGGATCAAGTGAGATCTATAGCCTTACTAGACACTTCTTCCAAAGTACTAGTCCGTATATTTCAATGGAAATAGGTACTTAAACATTCATGTATAGAAGTGCATTAAGCCTTCTTCACATACATTATATCTCAGGCAGCGATACGAACCTCAGCAATAAGATGACTGAAATTTAGAGGTAGGTGTGTAAAAGCACTAATTGTCATAATTATAAAGAAAGCAGACATTTTATCATAAGTATTCAGTGTAAAAAAGGAATGAAGCCTACATCATTTATATTAATTAAATTCAAAGTTACAAATTTTATTCATAGTTTCTATTATGTGGTACATGTTTAGATTATTTTTCTTTATGATAAATCAAAACAACATGCAAAATTGAATTCCGAAGTGTGTGCAAAGTTGTAAGGATGATTCAGTATTTCATAATTAATGGAAATAATTCTCAAAATGAATATTTTGTTGAGCCATTCTTCTTGGCAATATAATGTGGCATTTTATTTAGCGTACTCTCAGCAATTTTTCTCAATTATATAGGAAACAGTTGATTTCATGTAGCCACAATATACTGCGTGAATATTGTAATCGAAAAATAATTTTGTCATTTATTTATACTATTCCTACCCCCACCTACTCTTTACAGTGCTAGGACATAGGAAATTTGCTGGGTGTATTGAGAATTTCAAAGTGCTTGCACATTTATAAGGACTATTCAATTTTTGATAATTAATGGAAGTCATTCTAAAATTCAATATTTTGTTAAGCCATTCTTTCTGTCAACATATCAACGCATTTTATTTATCATATTTTCAGTACGTTTCTTCACTTATTTAGGAAATATTTGATTTCACGTAGTTAAAACATTCTATGTGCATTCTGCAATAGAAAATTATTTTTATCATTTGTTTGCACTATTCTTACAGCACATAAACTTTACAATGCTATGACCTGGGAAATTTCATGGCCGCATCTAAAATTGCATCTCAAAACGTGTGTAAAGTTGCTGAAATTTTGAGGTAGATATGTTTAAACACTAATTGTCATAATTATAAAGAAAGCAGACATTATATCGCATGTATTCAGTGAAAAAATGAAAAGAAGCTTACAACATTTATATTAATTAAATTCAAAGCTACAAATTTTATTCATAGTTTCTATTATGTAATACATGTTTAGATTATTTTTCTTTACCGTAAATCAAAACAACATGCAAGACTGAATTCCAAAGTTTGTGAAAAGTTGTGAGGACGATTCAAATATTGATAATTAATGAAAATCATTCTCAAAATGAACATTTTGTTGAGCCATTCTTCTTGGCAATATATTCAGTTTTTGATAATTAATGGAAATTATTCCCAGAATTCGTATTTTGTTGAGCCATTCTTCTCGACAAAATATTCATTTTTTTTAAAAATTTTAATAGAAATTATTCTCAGAATTCAGAATTTGTTGCGCTATTCTTCATTACGGTGTATTCAATTTTCAATATAATTAATGGAAAATATTCGCAGTCTGCATATTTTGTTGAGCCATTCTTCTGACAAATGTATTGAAGCATTTTATTTAGCTTATACTTAAAAAGCTGTTACCATATTTTGGAAATATTTAATTTCACGTATTCAAAATAATTTGTGTACGTTGTGCAATCAACAAGTATTTTTGTTATTTATTTATACTATTCGTACATAACGTACACTTTATAATAATTAGACCATGGAAATTGCCTCTCACGTCTGAAGTTTTCTACCCTCATGAAATCGTATTCTTGCAATATTAATGAAATTAGCTGAGTGTAAAACTATTATTATATTAAAAATTATTTATTTAAAATTTGCATACACCTCAAATTATCTTAAATCTAGATACAGTATTTGAATGCGCATTTTTAGGGACAGAAACTACATTTCACTGCATCAAAGATAAACTTTTGCTCATCTGTTGCCTTTTACTTTTTAATACCACGCCAGTATCAATTAAAACAATTGCATTCTTAATATTAAAGCACTTCTAATTAGAAAATAAGTTATTTTTCAATTCAGAGTGTTCTTTATCCACTTCAACCCAACCACTCTTTGCATCATCTGATTTCTCCTTTTCAATGTTGGTTGACTTGTTTTGTGCCATAACGTTTATTCTCGATAAAGAGAACTATTGAATTCAAAGCACGCTGATTTAAACGAAATAAAATTTACACGCCACACTGTTTTTACTTTAGAATTTTCATTCAAAAATTCTTCACCTGCTATTATTTTGGTTTCTGCTCCCCTTTCTACTAAGCCGCGTATTGCCATATTTTTTATATATATATTTCTGGATCGTTTAAGAGTATTAGCAATAGTTTTAATTTATCTATCAACTTAACAAAATTCAATAAAATTACATATATACTTTGATATTTTTTCCCCTCAAAGTATTCTGAAAAGTCACAAAAAATATATATCGGGAAAAAGATAATTTAATATAGCAGTTAATAAAGCACATCGAATTGAGGTAAAGTACTTTCGAAAAATAAATACGATATACAAATTTAAGCTTTTTCAGGTTTGTGTTAAACTTAGATGCTTTACATGATATAAAATACTTTATAAAGTTTTTTTCTAAAGATTGTTGGTTCCAAAAATATAGAAATAAAGATTTGCATAATATTGAATGATAATTTTTTAATTGAAATTTTTCACGGTTTTGGCTTACGAATGTTACTGCCATCGTGCTTACAAACTACACAATTATGTTTTATTGCTTTTTTAAATAGAAGCCTCGAGTGTAAAGCATGATAACCGTCATGTTTTTTTCTGATATTAATGTAAAATTGTAACCATCCTGACAACCTTTTAAAAGTACAAGACTTATTTTTTTTTTATTCGATATATGCCATTATCACAGATAAATATGAGATAAAAAATTTAATAACGAAAACTCTTCGCAACACATAAAATAAAATCTACCAGACGAAAACGTTGCACATAAGTTAACTATAGGTCCAGTCTTAACAAATCAAGCTTGAGAGGAAGCATTTATAATAGTTTTGTTTTGTAGTTTGCATCTAAGCCCTTCAGGTAATGGCAATGTGTTAAGGGTGTTAATTTATTTTAAAGGAGTCTTTAATCTGAATTTTTAATATGTTTACAACTAAGCATAAATTATTATACTACAGAGCCTTAGAAAGTTAATTTATATATGTTCCTGCATTTTTTAAAATCATATTTACGTTTTCATAAACAAGACTGCTTCATTGCTTACTTGAGTTTGCCTGCATTGGTCAGTCAATTACCAATAATACGCCGTCAGTTGGAATGCCAAGGTTTACATAAGGAATAAATGGCTTGTCTTGATTTCACTGTTCATATGCTCGGTAACATTTTTCTACTGTCTACACTGTAAAAAAAGACCAAATGTTTCTTAATCTAGCTTTCCAAGATTTCTTTCTCCAGGTTTGAAAACTTTCCGAGCTACTCTCAGTTCTAAAAAGCTTTCCTTTATCTTTAGAAGCCTATGAATCTAATAGATTTCTAATAATGGCAATAAAAAAGTAGCAATGGCAATTAAAGAAGCATTGTATTTTAGAAACAAACGTTTCTTTGGTACCCATAATTTTCATAAGCCTTTCCAAGTAGTTTTTTACAATAAGTTTTTTCAATCCGAAATATTTGTTTTTCAAATGGTATCCTTTCTCAAGTGAACATTGCATGTTCAACAAACATGATAAATTAATAGCATTAACTTTAACATTAATATTAACCGAATTAATACTAACACTAAAATTAATATTACTTTGCTACTATGGAGCTATGAATGAAATTAAAAATGTTTACTTGCGAACTGATAACATCCAAAAAACCGATACTTCGGGTAGCAAAAACTTACTAATACACTGTCAAATTACTCGTAAACTCTTCCGAAAATTACGTGCAGAAAAAAGAAACTTTTGTTTCAGAATTTTTTTTTTTTTTTTTTTTTTTTATGTCGCGGAAATCTATTGGATTCAGAAGCTTCTAAAGATAAAGAAACCCTTTTCGGAATCACAGGTAACTCGGAGAGGTTAAATTATATTTTTGTAAACTTAAAAAAAAATAATAAGAGCTTGATTAAAAAATATTTGCTTTTTTTTCACAGAAGTGAAAAAAATCGATTTGCCGATAAATTCGCGGCCGGTCGATGTGATGATGGCTTACATATGAATGTAGATGCTTGTGATTTCATGTAATATCTAAATGTACATGGAACAATCGTCAAAGCAGAAGATTTTGACAATTATACATACATTGGAACGATTATACATATCTAGAATTTCTTTGACATGAAGATGTACCTAATATTTATAATGATTCTCGTGTTGATTTCAAAAGTTAGGAATGAAAATGTTGTGTGATTATCAAATTTAGATTGCATTAAAACTATAGAACCAAAATTTTATCTACAGTTCATGTAAATTTTAGCCGAATACCCGAATTAAAAGTCATGTTATAAGAAATCATACAATGTTGTAAAAACTTCAAGAATAATACTTTATTACTACTATTACTGCTTATAAAAAATAACTACCGGTAAATCTGTTGGGTTTATTAAGAGAAAATAAATTTAAAAATATGAAGGTCGTTTGTTATCAGGAACGACAAGCATAAATGTTTAACAGTTAAGAAGTCATAAAAAGATCAGACAACCGAGATAGAATCAATTTACAAGTTCACATGATATTTACCAAAAGTCTAATTGTAGCTACACTTTTCATTTTCACCACATGATTTAAACAAATTTTTCATCTTGATTAAAATAGATCAAAGGGATGAAACGGGGAAGAATTCATGAGGTTTGGTTTTTATTGATTTAACGGAGGAAAATTAAGCTATTCTTTTAAAGTGTTAAGACGTATTCTTGTTAAATGCTGACGGGAAAATCTTCATAATGGAGACTGAGCTCATAAAATCGTGGGAAAATTTTCCAATGACGTTTGAAGATAAAAATGAAATTTCTTTACGTTTTGATGGTTGTTGAAACAATCAATTAATAGGATATTATAAAGCGTGTTAATGTGCATTGGAGCATATCTGAAACGGCGCTATGATAAACACGACCCTGATCTATTGATCTCACCCATTATTCGAGAGTTTTTGTAAAGGAACAAAGTATCACAGAGTTAAGCCCTTGACGTAGGAGTTTGCTCCAACGAGTCGATCTCAATTTTAAAATGCCGAGTTTTTGTAGCCGGAACTGTTTGTGCAGGATTCATCCCTTTGCAAACATCCCCTTTCGTCGAACACCCCGTGCTTTCCCAGCGCTCTGGTTAGTTACTTGCAGAAGATTTTATTGCAAGGGGGTCGGGAGACTTAAGCCCAGGTAAAACCGATAGAAAAGAGTTGAATATCACTGGACTTGGTTAATTGGAGAGTATTAACTTATAAGGGATAAGCAAACACGCTTTCATTGTTGGTATGGTTGCCTTGGAAACATGCTTTGCTCAGAGAAAATGCTAGCATGCAACAGCTGCACCCCCCTACAGTACGGGGAAAGCAGAAGTAAGAGCATGGAGAAAAGAGCCTAGCCAAGGATTTTTGGAGAGCTACCGATAGAACTAATTAGTGGATAATGGAGATTTGTATTCTCTCACCCATCTCCTTTCGGGAACTCTCCCCCCTCCACTCTGTAATTACAAACCTGCAAGGATCAGGAGTAATTAACAGGGGAATTAAAGAGTACGGACAAACATCGTCGAGTCTTTTCGTCGTCGTTGTCTTTGAACTGCCGCTTTTCATCCTCTTTCTTCTAGCCACCAGACGATGGGTTTTCTATGGAATAAGTCTCTTTATCGTTCTCTCTCTCTCTCCTACTCGCTTTAATTAAAACAGAAAAATTCAGGAAGTGCCGAGCTAATCTATGAAAGAATAATAGATGTTGTCCTAAGGGAAGGGCTGCAGATACAATCGCTCTTCTACCTGCTTGAAAAAAGAGGATATATATATATATATACATATATCGAAGGCAGGTCTACCTTTTCCGAAGGATAAACACTACTTTCGCTGATAAGACTCCTATTTTTGTTCGGTGGCGCTTGACGGCTTTTAAATGATGGTGTTTTCCTTACGATTCAGGCTTGCATTAAATAGTCTAAGGCGTACGACAGCAAAAACTCAAATATCCTTTGGCTGCAGCCGCCATTCAAAAGTCGGGGCTGCTTCCTCACTCGTACGGGCTTTGCTCATTTTCCTTACATGAGAATTCCGCTCCAATAATGCAAGCATGATTAAAGACACAATATTACCTTAACGAAGATAATTTATTTAATTAAATGTATAGTGAACGGAGGTGAAATTGGCTGGTAGTCTTTCCATATATGCTATATGGAAAAAAAAACATGAAATATGAATCAAAAGTTTTTTTTTTAACTTGCAAGTATTTTTTGCTGGTAATTAAGCGATGTTATTTTTAATGGTTTTTTAATTGGATTATTTATTATTCAAGAACGATTATTTTTTAAATTTACAAATTTGAACTAAATGGTGAGGCAAAATAAATTAAATATAATTTTACTTTCTCTCCTTACATTGCGTCTTTACACTAAAAAAGAAAAAAAGCCAGTTATTCACAAAAGTTAGAAAATGTAAGCGGGCGTGAATTGTAAGTTATTAAATTGAATAAAATATTTATTCTTCAATTATTTTTTGGCATTTCTCGAAACGTTGTCATTATTGAAAATAAAATACTTAAGCGATTTTGGACATTTTGAAGATTATTATCACTAAATGTTGCATTCCTATTCTTAATTTTGTTATAATAATCTCAGGTACAAAAATAAGCTTTATCTTAGATTTTAAACTTTTACAAGATAAACAACAACAACAACAACAACAACAAAACAATGTTTTTTTTTTAATCACTGTGGATTATACAGTGATAAAAAAATCTTGCGTGTTTTTTTTCTAAAGTTTAAAATGTAAAATAAAGATTTTTTTTTTTTGTATCTGAGATTATTTCTTATGCTAATGAAAATTAACATATTATCAGAAAATGATAGGTAGATAATTAGGTAAATAGATAGATAGATAGAGATTGGTAGATGTAGATAGATAGATAAATAGAGGGAATAATGAAAAGGCTTTGTAATGTTTCAGTACTGAAAACGAAAACTTAGTTCACTAGGAACTAGTTTATGCATTTAAGTAGGGATAAAAGCAACAAAATGTAAATAGCGAAAATAATATAAAATCGTTCAAAAATATAAATGCATAAACATGCTATATATATGTACATTATTTCTTGAATTTCTCAATTGCGAAAATGAGGTTTCTGTGAAGAGTCTACTTCAGTTTTAAATAAAAATGTAATAAATAAAGAATTACGTATTTATCACATATAAGAAACGGAAAATCATCATCATCAGCAATAACAAAATCGATAATATATAAAATTTCTCACACAAATTTTAACTAAATAGGTATAATATATTAAGTCATATGCTTATATTTTAATTCTTAGATAATTATAAAATAATTTTCACAGTCAGTTTTCAATAAATCGACATGTTGGAACTGTAAATAAATGTGACTGTAAGGTGTAGATGAAGTACCTTAGAATTCAAATTTTTTGCATATTAAAATGGAGATGTCAAAATGTTAGCATTTATGATGCTTGCTATGTGTCTAAAATGATTTGAAATAAAAGAAGGATTTCAATTCTTTACTCTTTTATTTGAACACGTATAGGACGCGTTTAATTTGAAATGAACTTCTCCGACATGATTTGTATTTGAATTGTTGGAGAATTATCCTCCTTCAAAAGTATGTAATATTATCGTATTTTAATGTTTTTTTTAATTTTGTGATGTTACAAAGATGCCATATTTTATATTTATAACTTATTTAGTTTTGTATTTGGAATTACGTTTAGAAGCAATTCAGCCATATATATATGTGTGTGTATGTTTGTGTATATATATAAATGTTGGTCTGCCTATGTATATATCTAAATCTGTTGGTCTATCTATCTATTCTCCACTCGAGATAATTTGGCTGATGACCTTGAAAGGTTTCGCGATGCTACGAGGAATCAATGTTGCTAAAACGAAGTATAATTAAAAAAGTCGATAATAGTGATTGTAACTTTTATTAATGAATAAATTCATCTAAACTTGAATTACTCATCGGCTAAGTTATCTCGCGCGGAGTACACCTGTCACGCTTAGAAGCACGACAGTCAGTCTTCGGTCTATCTATCCATCAATAGTCGGTAGTACCCTCTATCCATTTATGTATATCTATTATTCTATTCTTTAAACAAAAATTTTTTATCATGGAAAAAGAAACAACTTGAAAAATGTTAGAATGTTAATTGAGAATCCATGAAAGCATTAATACTTTTTCAGGTTCCCTTCGTGAAGATTAGAATAAAACTATGTCTTGTTAACACTAAACACATGTTGTTAGTAGTTTAATTAAATGAATCATTCAACAATAAAGATTTTATATTTTCAAATATGTTAAACTAGATTTAATGCAGAAAGTAATGGGAAATTTAATGTAAGAATTTTTTCAAACACCTGTTTAAAGCACTAGAATTTAGGCAAATTTTTACTCCAAAGAATTAACATTTATCGCTAAAGAATAAAATAAAAATCAATTTTATCTCGTTACCTGTGGCGTTATATTTCCCCTGTCTAAGTATAATGATCAAAATAAGAAAATGTTGAAATACCCAAAATTAAATGCCCATTCGTAAGCAAAAACGAACTCAATTCGGAAAAACTTTTTTATGTAAATATATATATTGCAGAATTTAAATTGTATTTGAATAATCACAAATATTGCTCATTTGAATTCCACGAACTGATTTTGCGATACCACAGATAAAGATAAAATAATTTATATTTCACTAAGTAATGATTCAAAATCCATGTATACATACATACCATGTGCCCTCAAAATGACTGGTTTATTGTAAAATTTTTATTATTTTATTTCGATTATTTTTATATTAAATTCATATCACTTAAATATCATTCTATTTCTCAAAATGTGTTCTTTTCAGAAATACATTGCAGCAAACGATGTATTTATATTGGTTGCTATTTTTTAAAAAAACGGCATAAAAAAATCATTAATTATTTAAAAATTATTTAAAAATTATTTAAATTGTAATATTATTACAATATTATTAAAATTAAATATAATAATTTTAATAATAGTATTTTATTATTAAAATGTATTTTAATAATAAAATATTATTATTATTATAAAAATATATTTAATATTATTAATAATATTATTATTAAAACTATTATATTTAATTTTAATAATAATATTTTTATTATTAATAAAAATGTATTAATATATTTTTTTAAATATTTTTTAAATAATTCTTTTATTTTTTTAAAAGGAATTTTTTAAAAAATTCTTTTTTTTTTTTAATTTCTTAAAAAGAAATTAAAAAAAATAATTTTTTAAATTAAATTATATAATTTTTTTTTCGCAGTTTATTATTATTTTATTATAATAAAAATAACCTTAAATAAAATATTAAAAATATTAATATTTTAATAAATTAATTTTTATATATTAAATTTAAAAATTCATATTTAAAAAAAATAATTCAATTTCTAAATAGACCCGTCATTTTTGGAACACCTGGTATATTATAAAAGTTCTTTAATTGCTAAATTGTAATAATAAATAATGTGCTTTTCAAAGCATAATGTAAAAGTAATAAAATATATAATTTTATGTACTATCTTATAACCGAGTGTACCCTATTTTACATATCAAGTAATTCATACAAAATAATAACGTAGTCTCTAATTGCACTTTCAAAATTGAGAACACTTAATATTCCTAAGATATTTAGACCGTGAATTTAAATATAAAACAAAGTAATCATGTTGTGATTGACCTTTCACAGGTTTGGTTAGGTTAAATATTATTATAGAGAGAATTTCATATGTCAGAAAATGTCATATAAATTTATAAATAAAAAGCTACTATTTCTTAAAAGAAAGGTTCTCCTTATATCATCTGCTTAAATGGGGGAAAAATGTATTTGGAAAAAGTTGTATCTAGAATCCCCCTGTGGGTTCGCCAATGTAGTGCGCATCCAAACATCAAGATTATAATTAATTTTCACGGTAATAAAATGAAATATTTCTGATGTGGTAAATCAGATTTTAAGTTTTTAAATGGAAGAGAAGAAATGAAAGCAATAAAAAATTATAAGATGAACCATAAGAAAAAGAAAGAAGTCAAAATAACACTTTTCAAAGATGATCTGATCTGAACCGAGTATTTTCAAGTTCCCAGTATGAAAATACAAGTCAGATATGGTAGCCTAGTGTCAGAATGTTAAATTCACTTGTGAACAATTTATTTTAGTAGATGAAAAGATTAGTTTTTATATATTAGAAATGATTGCCTGTCGAGCCTTATATAACAATTCGAAAATTTTTATAAAATTTTTAATTAATTAACCCGTTTAAATATTTATAAAAAAATCAAGTTGATTAAGAATTAGTCTGGTTTGCAATTAATCAAGTTAATTAAAAAAATCTTGAAATATTATTAAAGTATTTAAGTGCCAAATATTTCATGTATCTAGATTGATTGAAGTTAAAAGTTATAGAAAGGGAAAAAATAATTAAAAGTGAAAATAAATTGAGAAAAAAATATCATTATAGTTTTTTAAAAAACAAATTAAATTTGTAGCATTTACATGCTCCAAGTTTCTTAAATGATCTGTTTCTAAATCTATTTTATGTGTGACATATTTTCTAGGGAAAATATGTAATGTTCAATAGTAATTTGCAATTTTCGACTAAAATTACAACTCATATTCCAGTTACTCTTAAATTAACTGTTTTTCAAGGGGAATAAATGATTTTCTATTAAATCTTTGTTCTTGAAAATGTAGCCGGGGAAGGAATTCCAACTTAAATTAAATCCCTCTCTAGACAATAGATGGCAGCATCATTTGTCAATAATTCGGAATAATGGAAAAATCAGATATTCCAAGAGGAAAAAATTTTCTTTAGGATATTAAAACTTTGATTTTGTTTGTTTGCGGTTTTTTTTTTTTTTTTTTTTTTTTTTTTTTTTTTTAAGTACAGAAAAATTTAATGTTTATGAATGTGTGGAATTATTTACTTTTATAAATTCTAAGAATAAAACTTAACTTTGCATAAAAAAAAAAACCAGTTTATAAAATACTGTATCCATTTTCATTAGTTATGTTCATTTTTAATACATATAACTTATAGTAACTACACTTAAATGAGTTAAGAAGAAGATATTCACTACTGAGTGCAACTCGATTTAAATGACACTTTACAAATGACATAAATTAATTAAATTAAAAATTTCCCCTTGATTAATCGCTTCACGACTTTATTTTAAAAGCATTTTAATAAAACAGTCTCGGGAAACTTGTTCGGAGTTCGGTTCAACTTATTTGTGTATTTATAATTGATTAATCGAGTTCAATTCTTGAATGTGTTCCATTAGCTGAAGCTACGGTACTGATGATTGTTATAGACGAGGGTGAAGTTTCCATATTGGTCAAAATAATTAATGAAGTTCGTCTTAATTTCCGACCTCCAAAAATTTAAAACAGTTCCAAATTATTTTATTTCGACTGGATGAAAAGACGTTGTTTAATCATGACAGAAGATGTGAAATGCAAAGGATATGTCGGTGTTTCTGTTGCTCCGTAACTTTATGTATAAAATCTTCATTTTATTCATGTGGAGTTAGTTCACATAATCACACCCAATATTAATTTTTAAAAATAAGTTTTTCAGCTCACGTGAAATGTAAGGAGAAATGACAAATAGCTTCAGCGAATGATAGAAATATGTTGTTGCAAGTTGCCATTTCTTTATAAAGAATGCTAGTTCATTCGGAACATCTATTAAATTTCGAAATAATTTAAATCTGTTATTTGAAGACGAGACTAACATGATTTATTTAAAGCGCCTGAAGGATACCATCAATAAAATGTTACTTATTTATTTATTTATTATAATAAGGTCATTCTAGAAGATTCATACAAACAAAATATTAGTTAGACCGTGTTTGATGTTAATTCAGGAATCACCATTTGTAAAGCATTTTTTAAAAATAAAATATTTATAGAATACTCGAAACTAAGCTTAATAAATAATCTAAGGATTATATTCATGACGCGTTGTGAGCGAGCTAGTTATATACGGTTCCGAAGGTTTTTCTTAACATGCATTCCGAGTTCAATTTTCGTCTGTTTGTTTATATAATTATTGTTTTACTTTCATTATTCATTTGGGGTTGAAAGTAAGATGAACTACATTTTTAACTGGCAGAACATTAGTCAATCTGGAGTACTTTAAAGTACATTGCTAATAAAATTTGACCAAAAGTGCTTTTTGCAATAAAACCATTTTTTAAGCTTCATTAGAATATCATATTGCACTATTTTAATGGGGGGGGGGGGGGAATGTAGAAGCATTATGAAGGAAGTGTATGCTTTTAATCGAAAAATAATTGTTTTTAAACACGTGTAAGCTGCTTACATGTAAAATGAAATTATTATCATTTCAAAATCCTAGACTAGAAGTTTATTTTAAATGTTACAATCAGTATTTCCTGAGGCCTCCTTTGGTCGCAATGTATGTTTCTATCTGTCGAGGTAAGAAAAGACACAACTCACTTACGTCATCCTGTGATAGATTTTGGCAGGTGTTCCTCAATTATTCTTAAAGATCTTCAAATTTCTAAGTTGGCTGAACTTTAATGCCTAGCATGGCTCATATATGTTTAATTGGGGGTGGATCTGGGGAACTTGTTGACAAATAAGAAAGCAGAAATTGCGGAAACACTCCACCGATATACCAGCCGCGTGGAGCTAAACATTATTTCGTTGTGAAACGGTCCTAGTGAAACGTCAGATAAAGTGTAACGCAGTTAATAGCAAAATCTTTTTACCATGTCACTGAGATATTAAAGTTGTACGCATGATTACTAGAGACAACTTTATATTATAAGAAATGTCACACAGTACTATCACACCAGCAGTCATAATCGTATGCTTCTGAACAATAAGATGTTTTGAAGCTTTGGTCCAACTTGCTCCGTGTATGCGTGCGATGATCATGTTCATCAAAATTTAAGCGGGATTTATCACTAAAAATTATGCGATGCTACTTTGAAGTCAAATATGATATTCGCGCACGGCTCCATTCTCAACCACATTGTCGCTTTTACGAGCTTTTAAAAGTCTAAGATAATATACCATATAAGGTTTAAATGATGTCTATGTTGAGGTTGTAAAAAAAATGTTTTAAAGGTCTGAAATAAGCGTAATCCTGGTTCAGTCATCTGTCATGAAATCTGGAAGGTTACTATAAGCGGTATGGAAGATGCTAACTCATATTGCATCATAGACATTGGCGATAGTAGAGCAATTCAAATTTCTGGAACAATCAACCTATTTTCTCTCGCATTTATGTACCTTGGTCTACTTAGAGGTTTCTTTTATCAATGGGTTGTCGTTAGAAAACTTGTTATCTTGCGGCAACCATTGCTGTAAGTGCCTTTGTGTACGGCCAGACTCGTACGATCCAGATGTACGCTGTTTCTCGACATGACCAGCTAACTTCCAACGATCTCAAAGTCAAATTGTGTGTGATGTCTTCTATTGCAATGGAAATATTAGGAAACTCTTAGACGATGAGAAAAATTCAAACACTATGCAATTTTAGTTGTTTTATAAAGCACTATTCATTTTAGCTGTAGAAACTATGATCGAATTTAATGATCTCGAAATTTAAATAATTTACATAATCGTTTAGAAAGTGAAATTTCCTTGCCAATTTTTGAGCTGAATGGATTATTCTTTTTTGGGTGCTTTTATTTTTTTCAAAATATAGTAGTTAGTTTGAATTCCATTCTATAAATCACGTTTTACAAAGGTATGGACCACTTTTGTATTAGTTTAAAAAAGATGAAAATTACCTCAAGAAAGTACTACGGAACTTTACATTACAAAACATAAATTTTTAAGCTGAACATCTATAAAATGTATATCAAGTAGGAGAAAGTCAACTAAAGTGTGATAACGAAAGAAGAAGAGTATTAGATATTCAGCATTGAAAAGCGCTGGAATGGCGATCGTGCGATTAGGGTACTATATGAAATGTCGATTTTCAGATGGGCAGATTTTACCTATCACGTTTTATTCAGCATGAAATTAGATAGATGTGTTCTATATCATTTTTTATGCATGCTTTAATCTATTTTATGATTATTACTCCCTAGCTTGTTCCTGTTATCATAAAAAAGAACGAGCTCTGTTATTCAAGTTTTTCATTTTGCAAACTTATATATCCTATTCAGAGTTTGTAAACTAATGTTGCACTGTGCTTTCAACAGCAATATCTTATCCAATATAGCATTATTTCACGTTGTTTGGACAGCGAAAAGTTCAAATCTAAATTCATAAAGCTTAAGAATGGTTTACTCGAAGGTTTTACGTAAGACGAAAGTTCTTTAATCTCTTACAACCAATCAAAAAATATCTCTACATTATATAATTGTATGAATTAAATCATACTATGAAGAATGATCTACAACATATATACAGGGTACCGACTAAATCCCCCCTCCCCCTTAAATTGCAAAACGGTAACAGGCATAGTCATGAACGTGGTGTCTAGGAAGAGTAAAATGGATATGCGCTACGCAATAAGACTGCTTACAGCGTCACCTAGCCTCAAACTGCAAAGTTAGCGTTCCTATCTCGACAACAGTACGAGATACGGGTGAGAGGAGTCACTAACAAAGTGGTAGAGTGTCCCCGATTTAATGAAATGATGTCTTAAGTGTAATAATAACTTTATTAGAAGTCCTGAAATATAATTTTTTGATATTGCATGATCAACTCACACATGTCTCTAACTGTAAATAGAAATGTGGCATTATCTAACAAAACTAACACATGTAAGCAAGATTTATTTTAATAGAAAATCAAGCTAAGTGTGCTCAATATGCCTATTATCTGAACACTTGAATAATCATGGTGAAATGCTGCCGAGGTTGTACAGTACACATTAAGTGGATTCAATTTGATTTTGTTATCAAAATAAACTGTACCTTGCTTTCATGTGTTAGCTTTTTAATAAATATGTGATTAATGGTGTGTTTAAGCTGGTGATTGTATAAATAATTTACATTTTTAGGGCTTCTCATAAAGTTATATTTACATGTAAGACATCATTTCATACTAAATCGAAGATGCTCTAAATTTCAGCAATTTATTTTTTTCTCGTATCTCGTACAGTTTCGAAGACCATGAGCACTAAACCTTCATCTTACAGATAGGTTGCGCTGTAATAAGTCTCATCGTGTCCCGTATAGACACTTTAGTATACCTAGACACCACCGTCGCTGCACCGTTTTGAAGGTGACAGGGGAAGATTGGACTTTAATGGGCATCCTATATGTATATAGGATTTCATACGAAAAAAGAATAATAGATAAAGTTAATGACCGACCGAAACAAGATTTTCAGGTCGAAACCAAATTTCTGACCTCTTCCGAGTTTTGGCTGAAAACAGAAACGAAACTGGAACTCTTTCAAATGAAAACTTTAATTATTACTATATACATACATACAAAAATACTGTTAATTAAATATTCACAAACACAGGTACCTATCGACAGAGACACTGTTACGTATACATGTGTATGAATGTACAACTGTTTGTTTTGAATAAAAGCAAAAATCTTTAATAGAATCTTATCTTTGTTTAATCTTTATTTTTTATAGTTTTATAAAAAAAAAATCGAGGCATTTATTTATTATTAGCTTTATAGTTATTCATACAGTAAACGTTTGCACAAAGGTTTTCGAAATGATTAATATTTAGATTATTAACGATTATATTAACGATCAAAAAGAAAATAATTTGATCCTCTTGGATTAAATTAAATTTTTTTTTTCGCACAACCTTTTTCATAAAGGAGAAAAGTGCGATTTTTAATTACGATTATAAGTACACCAGTATAAATTATAACATATATATATATATATAAAACTTTTAAACATAAATGCTAAAGATATTTAAAACATCCTTGACATTTCTACTAATTTTAATACAGTGACCTCTCACGATTAAAGAGGTATAGAGGAGAAGATCAAAATATAGGCTAGTGTCTATAAATGGGCTAGCTGTTAAATAAGATACTAGAAGGTTCGGCCATCTGGATGGGAGGAGCTTGAAACTATCAAAATTTGGTAAGGAGGAGTGTAGGAGGAAGGAGTAACAGCTGATTCATCGCAGCCCTACCATTACCGTCTCAATACTCAAGGCCTCCTGACTGATTTCGTGACGTACCAAATGAAGATTAACCCCCTTGAAGGGCAAGTAATTGCGTTTGTGTAATGCTTAATTCCCACCGAAAATTTAGAAAAATTTTATTTCAAAATAAGGAAAAGCAATTTCACGACTTTTCTCCACTAAAGTCAGAAAACTAAAATTTCCTAAATTTTTTCTGGTGCAAATCCTGATTAAACGCAATTGGTATATAATATATACCGTCGCCCCTTAACCCCTTGAGGGGCGGTGCGATATATTTTATAACACCTACGATTAATCAGGATTTACACCAGAAAAATTTTAGGAAATTTTAATTTTCTGACTTTAGTGGAGAAACGTCGTAAAATTGCTTTTCCTTATTTTGAAATAAAATTTTTGTAAATTTCCGGTGGGAATTAAGCATTACACAAACGCAATTGCTTGCCCTTCAAGGGGATAATCTTCATTTGGTACGTCACGAAATCAGTCAGGAGGCCTTGAGTATTGAGACGGTAATGGCCCTACGCAGTCATCACTTTTTAAAAAATCGCATTTCTTTAGACCTCGAAATTTGATCCGGTGAGTGAATTTGAAGATCTGTGATCGCAACTAATAACTAACAACTACTGCATGTGTTCTTGTTACCACGTATCTGATAAAACAATAAGCTATGTTTTGAGATCCTTCATCAAAAGATATCTTTAACGGATAATGGCTTTCTTTAAGTCTTTCAGTAAAAGTTGAATATACTGTTGATCTAAAAATGGGCTAGTACAGTTGGTCTAAATACGGACTAGCCATAAACATATAATTAATTAAGTGGGCCATCTTTAAAACTGAACCCATTGATGGGCCATCTTCAAACAGGACCTATTGATCATCTTCACAACTGAGACCATTTGATATCCCTCCAGGGCCAGCAGTCTCCAATAAAAAAGATCTTTCAAAGCCACAAGTTTTCAAAGGCATATTTTGTGACGGGCTCATCCTATCAGAACGGATTGACTCGGCCCTTATCCATATCAGCCCTAAAAAATGTCAAGAAGAAGCTTTAGGGTCTGTAAGTGATGCAGAAGTCTCAAAAACCAAAAAGACTAAATCCAAAAATGGGCAAACTAAAATTGGCGTAAAGAGAGCTATTAAGAATCAGACAAAGAAGAAAGTTTGGAACCCAAAGAAGACTCCACTCATCACTCCAAAGAAGAAAGTTTGGAACCCAAGTTTGACGAGTGTGAGAACAAGTGAGAAGTCTGGCACTTAAGTTTGAGAAGTGAACCCAAGTTTGATAATATATATATATATATATATATATATATATATATATATATATATATATATATATATGTGTGTGTGTGTGTGTGTGTGTGTGTGTGCGACTACTGCAAATAAAATTAAAAGGTAACATTTTTACGATTGTTGATTACTTTTACTAACATTTTTCTTTTTGTAATTTTACACTAATGTTATGGGTGGCCTATATTTAGACCGCTATTTGAAAAATTACTAATTTCACAACTTTTGCAATTAAATTTATTATAAAGTACACAGAATATTATAAGCATTCTTTACCTTTCTCTTTTGATCCTTATATGTTTTAGGTTGTATTAACTTGAAAATAATGAACATAATTGATCCGACCAAAAAATGGAAAATTTACCTCATATTTATGCTTTTTCTCTATTGCAAAGGACGTGTAACTGAATGTAACGCATAAAGCAAAGATTCCTATGTTTTAATTTTTTAAACACATTCAAGTTATATAAAAGCAAGAAGTGAACATTTCTAAAACATAAAATTACGCACAATAACTCAGATTAGGGATAAGACTTTTAATAGTATCTTTAAAATATCTTTAATATTTAGTTATTTAGTTTATTTAAATTGTAAAAAATATATATTAGATTATATTTTATATTTTACTCTGAAGAAACATTATTTGCTGAAGCGGCATAAGAGAATCTTATGATCACTTATTCTTTCTAAAAAGAATCGTCATTATTAATTTTCTGTTTTGTAAGCCATGTTTATTCAATGACATTTTGTGATTCATTAAAAATGCATGATTGCATTTTATAATACATCAGCATTTAGATAGTTTTAATGAGTATTTGCATGAAAACTTATGAGAGATACAAGAATTATCACCACAAAAATTTTTCACGATCCTTTTTTGCCACAAAATCCTGAAAAGTAAATCTTTGTTTAACGAACAAAACGCTACAAATTTTGCCAACTTTCTAAATGTGTGCATAACACTGGTGACTCAAAATGGAGTTTATGTTAGAAAAATAAACCTCTGTTTTCTCATTCCTCATGCCAGAACAATGAAAAAAAAGCTGCCTATAGTGTTGCCAACCCAGTGCGTTTTTTAATTGAAAATTTCTGTCATTATTTCTGAAGAGTAATATTCGCTTTTTTTAATCACGGAATGTAAGTCATTAAGTAAAGCAAAGATTATTATGCTGTAATAGTGGTACATTTTTTAATAAAAAAGCTGTTAACCGGAAACAATGGACGCATATGACTGATGGAAGCGTCTTATCGAGAAACTTGTTAGTGAGCGGTCCTCTCGGTGTTAACATTTTCAATATTATAGCGCGCTTCATAAAATTATAACTCGTTGATCAAAAGTCTTCACACATCAAAAGAACTGAAGTCGCTTTTAATAAGATTTTTTTTTCTTGTCGAACACAAATATAGTATAACAGTGACTATAATAATAATTGTTCATTATAAATTTTAAGCTAGTAAATTATTAAATGGGGAAAGGTGCTTTTTTGTAAGAGAAAAAAACACTATTAATAACTATAGACTTATCAAGGTACAAAAATCTATATAATGTCATCTAAACATCTTTTGACTTTTTTTCTCTTCTATCAATAACAAATGGAAATCTCAAAATTATAATAAATTAAAACTAATAATAAACTTTTAAAGGCTGGCATTCTGATCCAGCGTATATTCAAATTCCCCTAATATATTTTATTTATACTTATCTTATTTTATTATTTATTATTAGCAAGAAATAACAGTTATTGTTATCAGTAATAAGTGCTTTATTGTCATAAATACTGTACGAATCCTCAAACAATGACAACATGAATGAAAAATACCAGAAGGAATTACGGGCTACGCATGGTTTCGTCTTAGGTACGCATTACCGACTACAATTTCGGTATACATCGAAAGTTCCGCTATTTTTTTTTTTTTTTTTTTTTTTTTTTTTTTTTTTTTTTTTTTAACTGAAACAGATTATTCTCCGAAACTTAGATTTTTGACGAAAACTCGTTGAAAGTAATAGTGAATCTGAGCTTTTAGTCGATTACAAGATAAAATCTGTTCAACGAAAAACCGATATTCCATAGGAAGCAACATAAAAAAGGTGAGAGAAACAGAGAAAAGAACAATATGAAAATAGAACGGTGGACTCAAATGGGGCAATATAAAAAAAGGCATTGCGTCTAGACAAATTTGTAAGAAATAACTCTTGCAATTTTCTAGAATAATCTAAGCTATATGTCTGAAGTAATATCTGTGTTTTTCAAGATCATTTGTGAAATTCCGTTTATCGGCTATAACAACAGAAACAACAACAAAAATGGAGTAACCAGCAAATTTAGAGGAATGGATCCTTCGCACACATGTTAACACTCGAACGACCGCAAATTTTACTCAAATGCTATAAAAATAATTTACATCAGAATTTTTATTTGAAACTTTTTAACTTACTTATTTAAGTTACTTCTCCATGATGCAAATTTAAATTATTTTAGAAAGAAATGTCTGGTTCAAATTGAAATAATTTTATTTGGTAGCGGTCAAAATGAACGCTATGGTCGTTCTAGTGTTAACTAGCAATCCTTCTTTGACTTAGGCTAACTTTCTTTTATAGCCTTATATGGATTTTATCCTTGACCGGATATGAGAAAAATGATTATAGTTTATCATTCTCTGAAGTGTTCCTTAACCACGCATTTGGAAACTGATCTCATATGACTAATTGCTTCTTTTGCATCTGTTTGTGGTAGAAAAATGTATTAAGGTAAAGTACCCAGTAGTTGACACTGGACCAATAGTTGACACTTTTGTAGAAACAGTAGTGTAACAAGAAAACGTCACAGGTAGGAACATGAGAGACACAGAATTTTTAAAATCTATCACCTTGCGGCAAAACTGAGAACTAAAACTATAAACAGTCGAGCCCAATTCCAATATGGCGGAAGACAACAAAGAAGCATGTGTGCAAAGTTGAATTTTTCGAATTTATCTTAAGAAAAGTGATAAGGATCGCACGTTACAGTAAGTATTAAAACCCGTAATTTATCTTAATTTCTGGTTATGTTTTGATTGATATTGATTGTTTCGATTTCCAAGAATTGTATTGGAATAAAATTGATGCATTTTGTGCAAAATATCGGGAATGAGTGTGAGTGTCAACTATTGAATATGAAAAGAAACAGATTTTCAAAAGTTGACACCAAGTGTTAACTACTCGCTCATGTTGGGGTTTTGTTAATCTAATTCAGTGCAATGAAAATAAGCTGGAATCTACCAGATAAATTCATGACTGACCTTTGAAAAACTAAAAATGCATTTAAACCAATAGATGACACAGGGTGTCAATTATTGAAATTAGGGAGTGTCAACTGCTAAAATTAATTATTTATTATTTTAGATGCCACCTACGAAGAGAAATTTTAGGAATTACACGGAAGAGAGGATGAGACTGCCGTAGAATACGTTAAAGTCAACAAAGCTGGGTACAAAACAGCGGCTAAAAAATTTAACGTGCCTAGAATAACTCTGAAATACAAAGTTGAGGGAAAAACCCCAATGAAAAGGTAAAATATCGGCCGTTAGTGCTTGATTTTGCACTCGATCTTTCATTTTTGTTATTTGAGATTAATTAAGTAAGTGGTTTTATATTATAATTTCAGATGTATGGGATTTTTTTATTTTCATTAAAACTTCTGATTAAACTTCTGATCTTTCATTAAAACTTCTGATTTCTTTAAAAAATTTTGCTAATTAACGGTTCTTATCATTATGTCTTCATATGGGGCAATTAATGTAGTAATATAATAATAAAGAGTATTTATTATTATTAATTTAGGACCCGCCGCAGTCAGTGTCAATTACTAGTTCACGAAGGTGTCAACTACTAAACTCTCACGTTCACGATGGTGTCAACTTCTGGACAAAAATCATGTTTTCATATCCCCTAGTAATTTTTACAAAATGTATTAATTTCGGGACATTAAACGTTAGGATTTTGTAGAAAAATGTTCAAACCCCCTAGTAATGATCAAACTGTTTCCCTTAATTGAAAACTGCACGAACCAAAGGCGACGAACGCCGAAAAATTCCGTAAGGTGTCAACTAGTGGGTACTTTACCTTAATCCAATTTATAGAAAATACAGTTCATAAAATTAGTAAATATGAACATAAGTAGATTTCAAAATCAAACGCTTTTATTATCGCTGTTTGTTCCTAGATCATATTTAATTATAAGAGTTTAACAGCTTGATATCACTCGTTGACATTAGAAAACAAATGAAGTTCCAAATTTTAGCGATGAATACTTGTTTCCCCATAACTCCTCACTTCTCACAATCTTTTACTAGGTTTTCCTCTAATACTTTTTCAGTAGTAATATTTTCAACAATTTTCAAATAGTTTCAGTTGGAAGAATGATTGTCTGAATCACCTCAAAGTAGAATACATTTATATATATAACTACTCTTTATACAAAGTGGGCATTTGATTCATCAATGTGAGACGGCCAACCACCTAACAAACAGTTTTCTTTCAAAAAATGAAGTACTATGAAATACTTAAACTGTGATCAACCTCATTAGAGTATGCGTAACTTTTTTGCCGTTAATGATGGGTCAAGGGATTCGTGAACCTATTTTTAAAAACCTTTTTTTAACAATAGGTCACTTAGGCTATTTCCCGTCTAGAACCTCGTCTGGACCTTCGAAATTTCTACCACAAGCAGACTGGATTTTCAGCATAGCCCGAACTGCTTTTTCCCCCGAGATATAGATTTTTTTTTTTTTTTTTTGGAGACCTTCAAGTCTTTATTTAAACCTCCCGGTCCACTTCAAATATTATTGTCATTATTTTGAAATGCATTATTGCATAATTGCACTAGGTCATCTAGAACATATATGCCGTAGTTTCCAGCGTTATAAGCCGCGGTTAAAAAAAATATATTTCCCACCAGAACTTTTATTTAAAAAAGTGACTTATTTTTACTTGATAATTATTCACCTGCATTTTATAAATAAAATTTCTCCTTTGAGTCAGACTTATTTTAGTCATGGCTTATACAAATTACGGTACATTTTGCGAGTTCAGTTTGCTGTTGAAAGAACAAAGGGTGCTATATTTATGTGCTTAAAGCAAAACTTACTTTGAGTATTATTTAATACATTCAGTCACGCGTAAATCATTAGACACCTACAGAAAATCGTGTTTCTGATGTAATTAAACAATCGTGTGCAAAAATATACCATCGTGGATTATTTTCTTAGCCATAATTATACAACTGTAAAATAATACTTTCAAGAAAGTAGAAATTTGAACTTTAATTGATTATTTATTTATAATTAAAGCAACAATAAAGATTATGAAAAGCGAAATTTCAGCTTCGATTTTTTTTTTAGCAGCAATTTTAACCTTCCGTCTACCAGACGGGTCCATTGGACCCGACATGTACATTCAAAATATTTATTCAAACCAGAAATTTCTTCAAAACAAACTAAATGTATAAATCAGACAATAATAAGTTAAATAAACAAATTAAATAGTTTTAAGTAAAAATTCTGGTGTAGAATGTTTTTATAAAACTTGAGTAAAATTTCCGGTAGTTCTAGGGTTAAGAAAACCTCTATTTTAATAATCTTCTAGTAAGTAATCTTATATCACTAATCAAAGTCGCATGATATAAAGAAATTTTTTGATTCAAAGTTTAGATAAAAAGTGAAAAATGTTTATTACTACTCACGAGTATAAAATTTTTCTTTAAAAGTTTTGCACTAAATGTTATCAATAAATAACCTGATATTCTTACATTGCATGCCAGTATGTGTTTCTACTGCAGTAAAGTAGTATCGTAATTGGAAATTATGAATATTGGAAACTCAAATTTTAAAAACCATGATCGAACGTTTGGTAAATTCAATCAAATAAATTTTATGAATTCTTCTCATTTACGTATGTTGACAAATGAATTAAAAATCTGAAATCAAATATTGAAGTATTTCATAGTCAGAATTCAGATACACATTTTTTTTTAAAAATTTATAACGAAACCAATATTGATCGAATAAATGTTATAATTAACAATAAGTTGAAATACTTTTAAAATACTTCAGTTTCGGTAAATTTGATTTGAAATATGGAAGATTGAGAGCATGCTTGGAAAGAAAAAAAATAGAAGACTTCATCTAGAGGAAAAAAAAATTACAAGAATAGAATTTGCTTTAGTGGTAGATATCGCACAAAACATAATTTCTCGAATCTTTGCGAACAAAAAAAAGCGGACTTTCAGAAACACCATTAAAAGAGTACAGGGTGCTTTAAGCTCGGCGAGCTCAATAGGCAATCTAGCTAGAAGTTCCATCATTCCAGTATTATTGATCTTCCCTATACGCTTGACAAGGTCGCCAAAGTAAGCAATTATCGAAATAACGCCCCATTGGTAAATCCTCACTATACCAGGGGGTTTTGAGCAAAAAGTGCTGCCCCCGCCCGTCTAGCTTTAATTACTACCCGAAATCGATTTAAATGATCGAAATGAAGCATACGCACTTATTTCATTTAAGGCAGGTTAAAGTTATTTTGGAAAGAAAAAAAATACAAATTAAGATTGATTAATATTGAATTCTTTACAATTTGGGATAGACTGAAAGTTGCATGTTTAGGAATAGTCGAGATTCTTCGCTTAAAGGGAAAAAAAGTAGAAAATTCAACATAGATTAAAATTAAAATCTTTGAGCTAATGACTTAAAAAATATTTCTGTTTCCTTTATTTATTTTCGATGTTAAATTAGTTTATATTATTTCATTCAGATTTTTTAAGGTGATTATGATCAAGTTATCTTGTTATCCCAATACTTTTTCATGTTTCAATAAAAAAAGGGAGATAACAAAATATTTAAAATAAAGGGTGGCCATAATTTAAACGCTCCTACTTCGACCTCTGTATATATTGAACTACTCAGTGTATGACCATACAATGTTGTGCACATGCTATTCAGGACATGGGAAAACGAATTACATGAAAAAAAATAGTTTCAGAAACCACCGATAGATGGCGTTGTAGAACTGGTCATATGCTGAAAAGATCATCTCTACAAACTTTATTTGAACCTCAGAGGAAAGGTAGGGATAGAGACCTGACCCCATTGTTCTTTCAGCCAGATTTTGAATCCAACATGTTTTCACTCTTTCATCGCCAAAAGGATGTCTTTTTTCGCAGTGATCCCTTTATTGGCAACTTTCGGATTTCATTCTCGGTCAACTCAGGGTTCCGGTGACAGATTCGGAGAAGCTTTTATCGGGAGTAAAACCGGTTTGGCGCGCATCTCTGTCCTCCATCACGTGACGGAGGGCAGAGGTGTAGGTGTCAAGAAAAGGTTACCAAATTGGGGTCTAACTATATGAGAAGTCTGTAATTTGAACGTACCAAATGGTCACTTGACAAGGGTCTTATTTACGCACGGAATGCTGCTCAATATGATTTCCTTCATAAAGATGTAAAATCTGCAGTCTGTGGACAGCTTGTTCAACTGCAGATCTTAAATGGTCGACTGAGATGCTTCCACAAATAGAGAGATACCTTCTTTCAGATATGCCAAATTTAAAAGATAATGTCCTCCATAAACAAGATTTTTGAAGTGTCCCCACAGCAAAGAATCACACGGATTAAGATCCGGAGAACAAAATGGCGAGGTTGTCAGAAACGCATGACTGGTTGCTTTGTCATTATTGAAATGCTGCAGATGAAATAACATTCTCCCCAGTTTTTATCCTCTTTTATACTACGAACATGGCTTAAGTTTTGTGCTTACAAAGTGAAATTGCAGGTAAAAGGGCAGTTTAAGCTTATTTACTTTTTTTCCCATTAGGGCAATATAAATTAAAAGGGGAAAAGTGTATTTCCCACATGTTTAGTTTTATTATTATTTTTTTGTCTTTTTATCCTATTTTCTGTTGCACAGCGCCCTCTATCGGTGTTCCTGGAACTACATTTTTTTTTAAATATCCGTTTCCCCATGTCTTGAATAGTATGTACACAAAATTTGAAGAATTTAAACTCAGTAGTTCAATATATAGGGGGTGGGGGCGGGTCAGAGTACAGGATTGTTTAATTATGGCCAACCGGTATTATTTCAATTCAATTATGTTGAGTAAATTTCACTGAGAATAGGATATTCAATTTAAATATACTGCAAGATAATCTTCATGCAAATCTTCATGGCAGCTATACTAGCAGAAAAAAATTGCGGGGTTAATTTTTCTATTTTGAAAACGTTACAAGATACGTAAAAAAAATGCCAATTATAAAGTCGCAGAGCAGTTTCTATTAAGTGCGAAATAATGTCTTACATCTAAAAATAACTTTATTAGAATCCATGGATGTAAATATTTTGTATTCAATCACTGACTTAAATGCTCCACTAATTTCATTCAGAAGTATGGCATTATAAGCTTGATGCACATTTACGAATACGACCAACATACGTAAGCAATGTACAGTTTATTTAAGCAAAAAAATGTTAAGTGTGTTTAACCTGGCTACCGTCGGGGGACATGCAATAATGCATAATGCAAAACGATGCCCATGGTGGCATTGAGCATGCATTAAGTTATATTTTCTTATTAAAATTATACTGCACTGTTAAAAATTTGCAGCATTCTGGCAGGTCATTTGACAGTTTTTTATGAAAACGGTTACACAACCGTAATTGTAACACTATTCTGACCATATTATTGGCCATTTTATGGTCAGAATATAGTTAAATTATGGTTATGAAACCGCTTTTTCTAAAAACGGTCGAATGACCTGCCAGAATGCTGCAAAATTTTTAACAGTGTGTACCCTCCTTACACGCATTAGTCGTATTGGTAAATGCGCATCTACCTCATAATTCTACATTTCTGCAGGCATTTGGGGACTATTTAAATTCGTCATACAGTATAAAAGATTTACATTTCAGGGCTTTTAATGAAATTATTTTTTTTTATGGAAGACATCCTTTCGTATCGAGATTGTTAATATGAATGAATATATACAGCTCTCTTTGAAATTGATCTTTTCTGCGGTATCTTGCATTGTTTTGAAATAGGAACGCTAACTTCGCAGCTTGGTCATTAGGTGGAGCTGCCAGGTACATCATCGTGTAGCGCATACCCGGTTTACCATACTTAAATACTCCGTTCAATTCTGTAGCTAACTTTGTTCACTAGTTATTTAAGGCGGAGAAGAATTAATTAAGCATATAATGTCAACATTATGTGAAATAGACACTGTATTGAAAATGTTTTTACAGAAATATCAATATTGGGAAAATATCCTAATTTAATGGAAAATAAGGTAAGCTGGGGTAACTGGACCCAGGAGGTAAATAAATCATACGTTATTTTACAATAAACCGATGATGTCTTTTAAGTTTTAGCTATTGCCAACATTGTAACCCCATCTGTACTTCTTAAAACAACATGTGTCAATCATAAATCTGCCTTTGCTGTAATAGGTTGCCGAAAATTAAGTTTTTTTTTCTACAAACAACGTCAATTTGATTGAACTTCCTCGGCTTTTTATTAAAATATGATAAGTACTTTCATTAAACAATTTTCTTTTTAATGATTAGGCATATAAATAAATTAATATTATTAGGTATCTATACATATTTACATCATGTATTGAATGTAAGGGCGGTGTTCCAGTTACCCCATAAATTTTTCAAGAATGGGGTAACTGGGACATGTATCAGAGTAACTGGATCCTGTGGGATCCGGTTACCCCAACAGTTACAAATAATATTTTGGAGTTTCTCTTACTACGGGAAATCCATTGTTTTTTGTTTGCAATAAAAAAAATTATATAATAACACTTTATTAAAATTATACAATAATACTTTATTAAAATTATATAATAATACTTTATTAAAATTACATAATAAAATTTTAAAGAAGCATGTTGGTGGGTATCAAACTAAATTTCTTAATTGATATAGCCAAACTTCGAAATTTTACGATACAGATGAAGAGATGTACATAAGAACAAGATACATTATTAGAAAATTATCGAAACCAATAAAAAATAGTTATGTTTGATATAAAAACATGGTTACATTCTCCACAGATTTATCAGACTTGTAGAACATTCATTGAGTTAACACTAGAACGCCCGAAAATTTTACACAAGTTTCATAAAAATATTTTACACCAGAATTTTTATTTAAAATTATTTGACTGATTTATTTAACGTAAATCTGTGTTTTTAAAATTTAACTTATTTTGTGAAAGAATTTCTGGTTCCAATTGACATTTAATCATATGGTCGGAGTCGAATCGACTCCTTCCGGGCGTTCTAGTGTTAAATATAAAAGAGAATGAGATACGTAAGTAATTACGAACACGTTTGTTCATAGATTTTTCTTGTTCATTTTTTCCCATAAAATACCCAAGTAACTTTTATACTTATTACTTAAAATATAGTGCATAAGTAAGTACTTATACTACCGTGCATGAGTAAGTACTTATTTAACCTTTAACTGATGTCACAGAAATTGTCACATAACTAGTGTGAAGCGGTCTGTGAGACCGCTCCATGGAAAGATGAATAAAACACGCGATTAACTCATAGGATGGTGTTTTTGTACAAAACTTTTTGCACAGGACTGTTATAATTAAAATTCACGTATTCAAAAGTCTCTGGTGATAGTACTAAAGTTCCAAACGGAACAAAATTTGGGTAGTGTTTGCAGTTAAACTGAAAATTGCAAGTTAAACTATAAAAATTGAAAAAAAGCCGCAGTCGGAGAGACCGGTAACATCAGTTAAAGGTTAATTCTTATGTTCTTTGTATAAATAAATCTAATAACTACGCATTTGGTCCTTTTTTAAAACACCTTGACAGAAAAGTTTTCTTTAGTTGACATATAATTGACATGATTTGCCTGGTTTAAATTTTTTAAAGTTATTTACAATTTTTGAAACAGGACCTGATACTCCAGATTAAAAAACAAAACAAACGAGTGTGGAATACAGACCTACCAAGTCCACTTGCCCCATTTTTATGTGCCAACTGGAGCCATGGCTTCGGGAAGCTGAATTACCAGAATCTCTAGTCACATTGTAAAATCATAGCCCAGTTGCCCCACGTAACCGTACTTCTTATTAATGTAAATATTACACACATTTCCCCCTTTCGTTGGAAAGATATTACGATGTCATGCTTAGATATTACCAATACCAAACAACTGAATGTTGGCCATATTGTAATATGATTCTAAAAGTTAAGAATGCTAATAGTAGCCCAATATTTTACAAAAATGACCCAATAGCGAGACAAAATTTTGAAATTATCTCAGCAGTGTTATTTTGCTACTGTTTGTAACTACTACTCTCTCCTCTTCTAATTACATATTCCCTAAAAACCACGATACTCGATTTGATTGTTCCTTACCCATTATATAATCCTGAATGGTATCGATTTGTTTTATATTTAACATATTACTTTTCAAAGTGGGTAGAATTTTTTCTTAACTTTGTACCTAAATATTTACCAGTTAGGTTGGTCAATGACCATTTTCCCTGTTTTGAGTCCGATGTATTTAGGAGGCTGTGTGACAAACATGAGATTGCCACATTCATGCAGTACCATACAGATCACGAAGTAATCAGGCGGAGCGACTGAAGCGAAAGTTCATCAAGTCTTATATTTAAACTCATTATAAGAACTGGAACCAGTTTCCCCAACACTTTGCCTTTGCACTAAGAGTGACAGTATACACATTAGTCAACTGGGAAAACACCAGCAGAGTTATGTTTTGAGGAATTCTTCAGCATCGACGTGAATCAGTTTGTGTGCATGGGTGTTTAGTCAACGGCCATATTTTTGCCAAACTGCTGCAATATAAATGCATAGAAAAGATTTTTGTGAGTTAAGTAGCACAAATATTAACTTCTGTACAAATAAAACACTAAAAGCTTACCGCCACTATGTTAACGATTCGTAAAAGCAATTCCGTCTGTTTCAACACCAAGTTTCTACTCTTTACGCACAGCATGATAACCACTAGGATTAGAGCACTCCTTCCCTTCACACAGGAAATACAAAAATACTATAATACTACTGTAAACAAAAGTATCCGGAATGCTTCATTTAAAATACATCTATAGTAAATATCATCTTCAAACTTTTCTCAAACACTTTTACGACTTCTATAAACATCTGCCAATAGTCAGGAATTAATTTTATTTTACCGTCTGAAAATGAATTTATTTTTAATGAGATAACAATTTACACTCTGTTGACTTTCCAAAATGGCAAATGTTATTGAGCAATGAACGCGTATTAAATTTTGTTTTCGCAGTGAAATTTCTTCTAAACCTTTCTAAAACGCATTATTACCGGTGATGAAACTTGGATATATGCTTTTGATACAGAAACAGATCAACTATCAAGTGATTGGTGCTTGAAAGAAGCAAAACCGAAAAAAACAATCAAGGTAGTGTTAACTGTTTTATTTGATTGTCGTGATGGTGTGCATTGTGAATTCATACCAACTGATCAAACAATCAATAAAAATTATTATTTGAGTGTTTCGCGCCGTTTGCATGAAGAAATTCGTCGAAAACGGCCTGAAATGAGGCGAGAAAAGTCGTGGGTTTTACACTACGATAATGTGCCTTCTGACAGTGCAATTATTATTCGTCAGTTTTTAACCAATCATTCAACAAATACTCCTCCACAAGCTCCGTTTTCTCCTGATATGGCACGGTGTGACATTTTCTTATTTCCACGGTCGAAACTGTTTCTTAGCCTTTGAGTTGATTAATTCGATAAAAGAAAATTATCTACGAACTCTAAAGGGGTTTCACAAAAACGACTTTAACACTAGAATGCCCGGAAATTTTTTTAAAAAGTTTTTTAAAAATATTTGACACCAGAATTTTTATTTAAAATTATTTGACTGATTTATTTAACGTAAATCTACGTGGTTTAAATTTAACTTATTTTATGAAAGAATTTCTGGTTCCAGTTCACATATAATCATATAGTCTGAGTCGGATAGCCTCCTTCCGGGCGTTCTAGTGTTAAGGCATGTTTTGATGATTGGAAGAAACGTTGGCAGAAGTGCATTGCAGTGGGAGGAAATTACTTTGAAGGAGATGAAATAAAGTTTGACCAATAAATTGATACCTTTTGTTTTATTCCACCCTTCCGAGTACTTTTCGATCACAGTAGTATATCAATAATTTTATCCCATATTTTCTGGAATGTATTTTTCGCTTTCGTCTATACATTAAAACTTGAAGTGAATTCCTATAGTTACATTTTTTTGCCTGAAATTATATAAATTTTCATAATTAAGGGAAGAGCTTAAGCTAATACGTCACAATAGAAATTTCTTTCTCTGGTTATTAATTCATTGAAGGATTTCTAAGTTAAAATATTTTGTGAAGAATTACTATAGTGATGATACAAACAAGTGATTAAAACTTTTCTATGAAGTTTTCCGCCTATTTCTTCTTGCATTATGCCACAGAGGACACGAACTAACTGAATTTTAAATAAAATACGAATTCAGTTGCCTATATCAAATTTGAGGATGTGTGTTATTTCAATTCAAAATAGCATTACAAAATTTTGCTCGTGAATTGATTTTTCAAAATATATTTGAATTATGTTTATTCTGTAAAATAATTACATTTGAACTGTACAGAATAGTGATACTTCTATTTACATGCATAATGTGAAATAATGTATTTATATTTATCAAAAATGAAGTATGCGAAATACATATTTAAAATTATACCTAGCAATTCAAAGAAGCATGGATCACAATTGCAATTTTATTTAAGTACGTTCCTGGATGAGAGGTTTAATAAATGAAAAATTATGAAAACTTTCAGTCTTCTAAAGCGATTAAAAATGTGTCTTAGGGGATGATAAAATTCGTCAAAAATATTTTAAATGAGTTCTGAATAATAAAATGGGAGGTCGAAATTCTAACAGAAAATTTCTCTTGGGAAATTTCGTCGAATGAAAACCAGATTTCTTTATCTTACATACATTCTCATGCCGATAAACGCCTCAAGTTCCGGCAACTTCTTGTAGAAAAGGTATGAATAAGGCTTTGTTGTGCATTTATTTGTATGTTCATCCGATTTGAACCTTAGGGAATTTCAACGTATATTTATTAATTCACTTCAACTTATTAGTTCTCCCATGTCGATAGATACCTGCAAATTCAACCATTTCCCTTAAAAACGATGTGAGTAGGAATTGTTGCATGTTGATATGCATGATCAGATGATTTATATGCATGAATTGTGTGATTACACTGATCTGCTGGCCAAAAAAATTTTCATCTAGTTGAAACAGTATTGCCAGATTGGGGACTTTTTTAATTCACATTATTTGACTGTCACCACTTTTTTAAAATAGTACAATTCACCTATTTTTCAGAATTTTTAGTCTATTTTTAAACAGGGCGAATATTTCTGTTTCAAAAAAGTGGTGACAATCAACGTTCTGGGTACAAAATAGTCCCCAACCTGACAACACTGAGTTAAAACGTTACACAACAAAAGTTATATCTCAAGCAATAAAACATTATAAAAATGTTATTATGTGCCTTATTTCACCAACTCATGAAATATGGGTAAACAAATTACTAATATAACTTATTGGGGAAAATATAATAAATTAAAAAAATTCTCTAATCTCATTTTGTATATTTACATTGTGAATATTCACCTAAAACTACTACTCATAATACATTATGAACACTTAAAAAATTATTTAATTTGGATTGAAGCGAGAAGTAAACGTACTTTTTGATATCGACACATGATAAATGATGTAGATCGAACAATGAAAGAAAAAATTTCGAGCGAAAACAAACTCAAAAGAGAAAAACGCTGAATTCTTATCTCCATTCTTTTTCGCAACAATAGGAATTATTTTTTTCCTTTCAGCGAAACATAAAAAGAAGTATAACTTGGGGTTTGAATTCAAACTTCTCTTACAAATCTGTTTCTCTTTATGCCTCCTCAAATTTAATAAAACCGGCACTAAGTGTCAGTGATTGTATGTATGAATTTAAAATATGAAACTAAGTTTATATAAATGCATTATTATAGAATTTGGAATTAAGTTTAGTCTTAGAATAAATTAATTTATTCGTAATTAATTTACAATTAATTTGGTTATTTTCTATCAAATACCGTTCTTTTTCTCATTGGTATTGAATAACGTGCCAGCCATGTGAAAAACATGTCAAATATTTGTAAGGAAAGTTCATAAAAACATTCAAAGACTTATATTCTGCAGATTTCTGAAGACAGAGATAAAATTATCATTTTTTTTGTCATATTTCATAAAGATAAATTTTTAACATATTTTTTTCAATTTCCAATTACTTTAATTGTTGAAATACACTTAACTGATATTGTTATTAATATAAAGGTTGGAAATGTCGTTATTTGGCTACATTATATGATAGCTACCAAATTAAATATAGTATATCAAATATATAAAACTGAATTTTTCATAAAATAAATTTTAAATTTTACAGAAAAGTTATACTGAAATCGGATTTTTTTCTGAGGTATCTATATTTTTTTAATGATATTTAAAATGTTTCTGAAATGCCTTAAAAAAATTTACAGCTTTTTCTTTTAAAAAGGAAATCTGCAAAATGCCTTCAAATTTCTGCAGAAATTCTGAATAAAATGGCATTTTAAAAAGAAAATCTTGAGATTACTTTTAGTAGAGAAGTTTACACCTGATTCGATTTTTTAGCTGGAAATATTTAATCAAAAGCTCCTACGCAATGTTACGCGCAATGTATAATATTGTGTTTCATTAAAAGTTCTCGGTTTGGATACCGTAAGTGATACAATAAAAAATATGTTGATTACATTCGTTTTGGAGGGAAAATTACCAGGACATTTATAATGTTTGGATGTTATTGCTATTAACTTTTGGTCTCTTTTTTCTTATCTCTGGCTGTAGTATAAATAATCCAAGTTTAATAAAAAAAAATTCCTTAAAAAATCGTATAATTAATATTTAAAGCAATAGTTAATTTTATTTGAATGGTATTTCTACTATAATTACCATAAATCTGACGCTTATTTCATGGATTGAAAATAAAAGTCATCGTTAAAAGTATATACAATACGAGGAAAAGGCATTATTCGACTCTACCCCTTATTTCACTTAACTTCCAGAAACTGTTTTCAATATCTTTTCCAGAAAATTATGTTTCAAGTGGAAATCTATAGATTTAAAAATGTCATATAATTTAACATGATTTGGTTTTAGGGAGCAAGGAACATTCAAATTATTATTTTCATCTTTGATTTCGCTGCTTGAAAAACCATAACAATTCATACAATTAGCAAATACCGGGTGAGCCAAAAGTTCGTATCAACTTTAAAAACTCATGAAAAAGGAAGAAATTATGATAAAGGAGTGCAGTTTGCAAGAAAGGACTCACAAGGTAGTCGGATTTGTTTAGCAAAAAAAAAAAAAAAAAAAAATGTAGTTAAAAAATCACATGTACAGGGCGCTGACGACCCGAAACACAATAAACAGGACAGCAGTTGTGTCGTAGAATGCGCTGGAGGTCACATTGAAAATTTGTTATTCGAAGAACAAATGAATGGAGCGTATTGTTGTCCTGTTCATTGTGTTTCAAGTCGTCAGCGCCCTCTACATTTGATTTGTTAACTTTTTTTTTTTTTTTTTTTTTTTTTTTTTTTTGCTGCTAAAACAAATCCGACTACCTTATGAGCCCTTGCAAACCGCATTCCTTTATCACAACTTCTTCCTTTTTTATGAGTTTTTAAAGTTGTAACGAACTTTTGGCTCACCCGGTATATATGCATATATTTTTTAAGAAAAGCATAATAATTTCATGATCTGAAAATTGTTTTTGAAAATGAATATATTAGAAAGCCACAATTCAAATCCGTTTCCTTTTCAGTCTAATTTACCCTATATTGAGAATTATTAAAATATTAGTTCATCTTATACATGGATATTTTAGACGGTGTGTTATGCTTAAGGCTATCACTCCACAAAACTACTAATATAATTATTCTTGGTTTATGGTTACAATAAGGTTAATTTTCGAACTAAAAAAAAATTGCATCTTCTTTTCCTGTAAAAAGTCTATTAGCCTATTACTATATATAAATTATAAAATATTTTACCAGTTTTCTTATATTGAGCGTTACAGAGAACACGCAACAGCCTATACTTTTACTACCAGTTTTTTTTCAAACAATACTTTTTGCTGTACATTTTTATTGAAAATGTTACAAAAATCTTCCAGGAAGATTATTTTTTAAAAATAGCGATAATCAAAGTATTGACCCTTGTTACGGTGGAAAATCTAAATACGAAGCGATCCCTGGTGTTATTGGGTGAAAATTTTGGAATGCTTAATTTCACTTTTCAGTAAGTGCGAAGAGGAATTTTATTTACATATTATCGTCCATAAGTACATTTGATTTCAAACAAGAAAATTTCTGACCAAACTATCAAAATATTTTCCGTAAAACATAAAAAATTTCATGATTATTATTATATAATTTCATTTGTTGCTTTGTATTTTAAGTAAGCCTTTCTTTTTTCTGAGTTTTAAAAACCGTATTATAACTATCGGATCACTGGGGACCGAGGACTCAGTCCTGCCACGGTCTCCAGTAGGGTATTTAATTGCTATTTTGTTCAACACCATAATACCTTCCCGACGAGCGTCTTTTACAGAATTTTTTATCTTTTATCACCGGTTTTTCAAAACAAATTTTTACCTAATTGAATCGAGAAAATATCCTGATTAAATAAGGTAAAGTTTTCAATAAAAAAAAACTGGTGCGTATAATCAAGTATTTTGAGCACCTTATGTATCACACATACGTGACGTTCGACCCGAAGGTGTTAATCTTTTATTATGCCAAATCTTACAGAAGCGGTTGCACCATATTCTGAACGACAAGATAACCAGGCCAAATGCAGAAAAATGTACACGGTAAGCCTTTTATCAAAGATAAGAATACATTGAAATAGCAATGAGTTCTTGATGAATGTAGGTAGCAGTATCAGTACTATTAGTGAGTAACATTCGTTGGTAAGACGTGATACCACTATCTTCCGGTCCTAGGCCCTGAGGGCCAATTTACACCAGATACAGATAGTTCGAGGATCATTCTTCACGAGCGTTCCGGACAAAGAGTACCGCCTTCCTGGTTCACCCTTTAAATTTGCACCCAAGTGCGAAGCCTGGCGTCACGACAGTAATACCCATATGCTTTAGGATACTACCGCGGACCTTGGAATAACCTCTTTGGATTCCCCCAAGGATCCAAAGGAGACCGAGCACTCATAGGAGAGTTGGGCCCCGGGACTTGATCTCGGGGTTCACCAGAAAGGCCTTGCTTTACCCAAGCCTTCGAAGACCAACTCCTATAATGAGGAAAGGCATGTGTTCGTCGGCAAGGGATCAACATTCGTTGATAAATGATGTCAGTGATTAAGTCATCCTTTAGGGATATCTCAGGGATCAAGTTTACAACCGAAGCATTTCAACAAAATACTATTTAAAACAATCAATTATTTAAAAAAAAAATCAATTGAAATTTTCGCAGAAGTTTGGAAACATGTAACATTTTATCTAAAGGCATACTTAGACAGGAAGATAAAATTTTTGACCTTTTTATAGAAAACAAAGTGCTTCATTATATTTTGTTATATAAACATAAGGCTTTCATATAGATACGTCACAATTTGCCTAAAGGCATACAAAACAAAGTGATTGATCTTTACATAAAAACGCAGTTTCTTTATTATATTTTCAATATAATCACGGTGTTTTTACTATTATCGATTGACATAAAAGTGGCAATTAACTATTGTTTCCGCTTTTGATTTGTTTCCCTTTATATTTATAACATGAGACATCTACTTCTGAAGCACCCTGCAAATACTGCAGACACATACGTGACAATGAACATAAGTTTTAGCTTCCAGAAACAGAGCGAAATATTTGAATCAAAAAGTCGAATGAAAAAAGAAAGTATAAATTTTGAGCATAATGAATTCTCTCAAAATTAAAAAAGCAAAGTAAAGCTGGAGAGAGGAATGAAAACTAAAATCGATCCATGTTTTGCAGCATCTGAAAGGTTAATAAAGGAGGCGAGAAATGTTTCTTTTATGGGCTACGATTATGGATTTCCATGCGTTTTGCATCGAGCAGCCGTGAGGGGAAAAAGTCCCATCCCCGGGCTTAACATATTCTCGATTGAGCATCAGTGCTTTAGTGGAAGAATTTCGAGGGTAATCTGGATCGGTGAGGCGGTACCAAGGCGTGTGATGAAGGCCCCTTCGACATATGCATGACCATGATTAATGCGAGAAAAAATGCCTTCCCGGAGCTGGAGAAAAAGGATCGGGAAAACCGGAAGAGCCCACCTGCGGAAGTGTGATACGTATCCGCCGAGATTCCGTGTCAGTGTCACGGAGTGGTGATTGATGTGCTGAGTGATGCGCAGCACACGGCGCTTGACGCGCCTCACTGGCGACCTCATCAGTTGGCTCCAGCTGCCCGATTCAGACTTGGAAAACTCTTAGCCTGGGATTAGTTAGGGAGATACTACTCCCTGGGATAAAAAGAGATGAAATCTCTTCCTTCACCTACCCTCACTCCCACTTCTGACGAGCACGCGCCCATGACTACGGGATAAAAAGTGATAAAAAGATAAATGCGCAAGTGGTGCACTCGAAATTGTGCAGATTAAAAAAAAAGTTCAAATAAAACATTGTTTTGGTGGGAAAAAAATACAATACAAAAGTTTCGGCCCAAATCACTTGATCTAGCCCCCTAAGATTTGATTTGATGGGAAGAAAAAGAAATTATTTCGAGATACTTTTTGCATGACAGCCTAAGCTTTCCTTGTATCGCAAAAGGACTTGCAAATAAAAAGATTTTTGAAAAATGAGAACGAAATAACAATTGTAAAGATGTAAACTTAAAGCGCGCTTGCTGAGATTAAGGGTATTTAAAACTTTTTTCAAAGGTTTTAGTTCCGGGTAAAAAAAACTTGTTTCGACTCTACCAACTTAAATTATTGAGTATGAAACGAAATCATTTTATTTAATTGATATTCGAATTCGTAAATGACAATTTGTTCTATTAATGCTACAAAGAATGAGCTAAAGACTTTTGGCTGAAAATAAATCGAAAACATTGCAACATTTTTTTTTTTTTTTTCAAAAACTGAAAGTAGATATAGAAAAAAAGAAATAGGATATATAGATAATCCAACAAAAAAAGCTATCTATTGAACATCATCAAAGATTTTAACATTTAGCTATAAAATACGAAAGGTATATAAAAAAATTTGCAAAACATTAAGGGGTATCAAAAATATTTTGTTTTTTGAATACCTATATATGAAAGGCTATAGATAGCGCTATCTTATAATTAATAGCCAATGCGAAATGTTATATTAAAGAGTAGATGTTACTCCATATTGTATTACAGTAATACATATCTTTTCATCTATTTCTAGGTTATGTAATGGAAGATACAAATATTGAAATATTATTCATTTTAAGATATTTTTTTAAAGTGGGTCATAAACCTGCTGAAGCTGCTCGTAAAATTCGAGATGTTGAAGGGGATGATATGATCAGATATCGTGCAGCCCAATATTGTTTCAAACGTTTTAAGGGAGGTGGCATGGCTCTTCAAATGAAAACCAGAAGTGGGAGACCATCACTTGTTAATCTGAAAGATTTGAAGTAAAAGTGGAGATGAATCCAACCACCAGGACACGGAAACCTGCAAAAAAAGGGTGGTTTGAAAAAGAAGTTCATGATCAGCGTCTGATGGAATTTTGAGCAAGTTATTCGTTTTGAAATCAGTCCAAATGGTTGATCGGTCAACTCTGAAATTTACTGTGAACAGGATGTATACTTCTTTGAAAAGCAAATACCCTGTTCTGGTCAAAAGAGAGAGAGCTCTTCTCCAACAAGACATGTCAAGACTGCATACGTCTCGCATGATTCGCAATACAGTAGATGAGCCTGAAAGAATTGAACTTCTACATCATCCTCCATATAGTCCGGACCTTGCTCCTTCGGTTTGTCGCATATTCGATTCTATGGCATCAGTTTTTCGGGGAAGGCGCTTTTCTAATATTGACGATCTAGAACGGGGTTGTCTAGACTTTTTTCCTTCGAAATCTAAAGATTGGTATCAAAATGGTATTGTTAAACTTGCAAGAAGATTGGAAAGAAGCCACATATTTTCATTGTTTATAGTTTGATTTGTGATATGTTTATTTTATGTTGAAATATTGCAAAAAAGATTTGACTGTGAAAACGAAATTATTTTTTATACGACCTAATACATTGAGGTACACCCAGAAAAAAAATACCCCAGTACCCCAACACCCAGTACAGTTCATCAAAGTGTTAAATATTAGTAATACTATCATTTAAATAGAAAAAAAGGAATACATAGAAAAAGTATAAATTATGTTAAGATGAAGCACGAAATAAGTGGAATAAATGTGTATAATTTGCCAACGGTTAAAATTTTTAACATTGTTAGATTACAAAGCTTATTAGGTGACAAAAATTATGCTTCAAACAAAATACAAATAATACTTTCATAGACATGGTAAATAAAATAGAACAAAGGTAAAAGGTGTTGAAAAATCCCCTTTTTTCTTTTTAAGTACGTGCATTAGTACGATGATGAATGCATGCTAAATTTAAAAAAAAAAAACAAATTGAATGAATTTTAGTTGCAATATTGTAGATGTATCCGAAAAAAAAAAAAAAAAAAAAAAACACCCGCTCGTATTTTGCGTTAACTATGGAGATATTGTTATTTTATTTTGTTTATAATTTCCGCAGTAGCATAAAAAAAAATCAGGTTACATAAAAGAACGCACATTTAGAAAAATTGAGAATTTGTTATCATAAACGTTTCCATCTGATCCAAAATGTAAATTAAAGTATACATGATTAATATTTTTAATGAGATAACCTATCTTAGTATTTTTACATTACTTTATCATACATTAATTTATCCAGATTATAATAAAGTTATTTCTCAATTTTTCAATTAAATAAATAAATAAAACTATATAGATATCAGAAAGTAAATATGTAAAATATTTCATATATAAGAACAAAGAAGAAGCGTTTTAAAATTTTCAATATATATGCGTAATGAATGGTGATAAATTATGCATGCGATATTGTTCATACATTAAATTTTACAATCCATTTACAGTTTAAATCATTTTATGACATCTTATTACCTTAAGAAGAACCAAAACAGTTTTTAAGTATTTATAAGATTGCAATAATAAAAATTAATGCTCATTAAAAAATATTTTGAATTTTTTAATTTTTCTGAGAACACTAATTGAGAACGTCAAAAACAAATTTATTTTATTTATTTTCCTTTCTCTTTTTTTTTTTTCTATTTCCGGAGATTATTACTGGTTGATTATGATTATTATTTAACTTATTATTTGACTCATAATTAGTATTTTATTATCATGTAAATAAACTTTTATGAATATTTGAGTGAGAAAAACTGGTAAATTGACGTTGATTGTCACTATCTGATTTATAATATTAACGTACCAATAGAGTTTAAATAGATTTAAAATATATTTTAAGCATTTGACTTTTATGAATAGAAGAACTGCTGAAAACTGATTATACTTAATGACACTGCTTCATAAAAACACAGGAAATGGGGACACGCGGTGAACAACACCCATTTCATCTAATTAACATCATATAATGATCTTTTAAAATTGTCAGTTGTTGATAGTAATCCTATCAACTACTAACATTTACATTTTTTTTAACAGATTGATGTTAATTAGATGAAATGGACGTTATTCACGTGCAACCCTTTCTCCCTAACACTTAAAAAAATATATGCGTTTTGAAACATTAAACTTACATTATATCTATATACCTATGTTATTTATTTTTATTAATATCATTATTTTTTATTTTCATCTTCTTTATTTTTTATTTCATCTTCTTTATTTTTTAATTAATTCAATGCATTATAACAGTATGTGATGAATTTCTTCGCAATTCTCCAGTTATTTATATGAAATGATGCATTTTTTTCAACACATGGATGTTCTTGCCGACTGACAATTAAACAGTCACGTGTCTCTTTGTTTTTCATTTTCCATCATGTTTCTTTATTCCATTTCTGTTCCATTTTATGATTAAATCATTTGTTTTTTCCTTTGTGTTTGACATTATCTATCTTTAAAATGATCCATAACTCTTAATATATAGAGATTTCCTGGTAGATTATATTTATGGAGATTTTTTTTCACATATATATGCACACACACACTCATCTATATATATATATAATACTATAACAATTACTGTAGAATATTATTACATGGCATTTTTAAATTAGAGATTCGTTCATTTTTGTTATACGAGTTTGATAGATATTTTTTGATTTCATACACACACACACACACACACACATATATATATACATATTTCTTGTTGTTAATGCATGATATTGTCCTATAACTATTCAATAGTTTTAATTAACTATTCGGCTATTGTTTTCATAAATTTTTCTGTAAAGTTATTCTTTATTTATATATCAATATTTAAGCAAAAAATAATTTATAATAATAGATTAAATGATGCTTTAATAATATGTATAATTTATATTAACATGTACTGAGAGGTCCATTGGGATAATGCTATGGGAGTCTTTGCAAGGTTATTGTAATTAGTGGTTCTGGATTATTGACATGCTTATTTATGACTTTTTTGTACTAAAAAGTCCATTGATTTCTTGCTATGGTAGTTTTTGCACTGCGAGTTATTATTATTATGATTATGGATTTATAAATGGAGGTTTTTGAGCGCTGCTTATCTGATTTGTACATATTGTATATGCATTCATTTATATTTCATACTCAAGACATTTTAATATTATTCAATTAATTATATTAATCGAGATTACTAAAATCTTTTATCATTGATATTTATTTTTATTTTATTCTACTTATATTATTTTTTGTAATTATTGCATTTTCTATGTATCAAAAATTTTTTTTATAAAAAATGGCAGTTCTTCGTAAAAATCTCGATCCCGGTAAGATACACTATGCATATATGCAGTGTAGTGCCCGGTACAGGAACAATAATAGGGTTGTTCCTGGATCGTCATCCAATGACCATTTATACTCTCCTCCTCGTCCATTATTGTTTCGCAAGTGTTTAGATGCTAGATGCAAGACTTGTCCATAAGCTTTTCAGTCACAAATTGTCTCAGATCCTCATTTTTCGAATTTTTGTAAAGCCTTTAATGTAATTTATTGTATAAAGTGCAACTCATATAACTTGAAATATATAGTTGAAACATAAGGTCCAATACATAAACGAATCAATCAACATCGTTCAGACTTTAACTAAAACAAAGCATAGAATATACAGTCTACAGCTGAAATTCAGCATTTTCATAAACATGAATTTAAAAAGTCCTTCCGGCCAGTGCCGGGAGGAAGAGGTAGCTTTCATATTCCTTATTTTAAAAAAGCCAACTTATATCATTTAAACACACGAAGCTCAATTTAGTGGAGACCGAATATAGGAGATTTAATACTAATTTTTATCAATATAATGCATGAGAATTTCGCGAAATTAGTCAGCTTTATCCAAGCTGCTTTTCTTTAAAGTAACTTATATTTGGCTGCAAAATTCGGCGATTTCTCGAAGTGCCTGCCATTTTAAGACAACATGGTGGATGAGGCTAACCAGTGAACTTGGTCGAGACCTTAGTAATTGCTGTGCACATGCTCACTCACATCGGAATCGGTTGATATATACGAGTGCTGTCGCATGCAAAAAATCAGATTTTTCAAAATGTCACCCACAATAGAAATTGAAACTGCTATATCTGAGCCATTTTTTTAAGGTAAAGACAAACAAAAAATGCTCCTGAATCCTTATATCAAGGTCAAATACTTAAGAAAGAAACCTTTTTCAATTTCAAATTTTTTTGCACCTCACTTTAAATATATATATATATTTTTTTATTTAATGGCTGCCATTTTTAAACAAGATGGCTGATGAATCTGGCCAGCGAACTTGGTCGAGGTATTGATGTATACTATCCACATGCCTTCTTACATCGAAATAGGCGAATACGTGTGTTATCGCGTGACAAATACAAGATCGTTTAAAATGTTAGCCATGCTAGAAATTCAAAGTGCTATAATTCAACCATTTTTTAAGATATAAACAAAAGAACAAATTTTCAGAAACAAAAACTGCTCCGGAATCTTTGTATCAAGGACAAACACATAAAAAAAACCTTTTTCATTTTCCAATTTTTTAATACCTCATTTTAAATTTTAAATTTAATTTTTTTTAAATAGCAACCCGTTTGAAACAAGATGGAGAATGAAGCTGGCCAACGAACTTGGTCGAGACATTGGTATGTACTATGTACAGACCAAGTTAAATCCAAATCGGTTCATAAATACGCCTGTTATCGCGTGACAAAAATCAGGTCGTTTTAAAATGTCAGCCACAATAGAAATTCAAAATGCTATTACTCAGCCATTTTTTTAGATATAGACGAAACAAAAACTGTTCCGGAATCCATGTATTAAGGTCAAATATATACGAAAAAAATCTTTTTCATTTTCCAATTTTTTGGTATCTCATTTTAATTTTTTTATTTTTTAAATTTTTTTAAATGGCCGCCATTTTGAAACAAGACGGCGGATGAAGGTGGCCAACGAACTCGGTCGAGATATTTGTATGTACTATGTACACACCAAGGTACATCCAAATCGGTTCATAAATACGCCTGTTATTACGTGACAAAAATCAGGACGTTCCAAAATGTCAGCCACGCTAGAAATTCAAAAGTCCTTCCGGCCAGTGCCGGGAGGAAAAGGTAGCTTTCAAATTCCTTATTTTAAAAAAGCCAACTTATATTATTCAAACACACGAAGCTCAATTTAGTGGAAACCGAATATAGGAGATTCAATACTAATTTTTATCAATACTAAATCATTATGAATGAGAATTTCGCGAAATTAGTCAGCTTTATCCAAGCTGCTTTTATTTAAAGTAACTTATATTTGGCTGAGATGTTGATGTATACTATCCACATGCCTTCCTACACGGAAATAGGCGAATACGTGTGTTATCGCGTGACAAATACAAGATCGTTTCAAAATGTTAGCCATACGAGAAATTCAAAGTTCTATAATACAACCATTTTTTATGATATAAACAAAAGAACAAATTTTCAGAAACAAAATCTGCTCCGGAATCTTTGTATCAAGGCCAAACACATAAAAAATCTTTTTCATTTTCCAATTTTTTAATACCTCATTTTAAATTTTAAATTTAATTTTTTTTAAATGGCAACCCTTTTGAAACAAGATGGCGAATGAAGCTGGCCAACGAACTCGGTCGAGACATTGGTATGTACTATGTACAGACCAAGTAACATCCAAATCGGTTCATAAATACGCTTGTTATTGCGTGACAAAAATCAGGTCGTTTTAAAATGTCAGCCACAATAGAAATTCAAAATGCTATAACTCAGCCATTTTTTTTTTAGATATAGACGAAACAAAAACTGTTCCGGAATCTTTGTATTAAGGTCAAACACATACGAAAAAAATCTTTTTCATTTCCCAATTTTTTGGTATCTCATTTTAAATTTTAAATTTTTAAAAATTTTTTAAATAGCCGCCATTTTGAAACAAGACGGCGGATGAAGCTGGCCAACGAACTCGGTCGAGATATTTGTATGTACTATGTACACACCAAGGTACATCCAAATCGGTTCATAAATACGCCTGTTATCACGTGACAAATATCAGGACGTTTCAAAATGTCAGCCACGCTAGAAATTCAAAATGCTATAACTCAGCCATTTTTTAAGATATAGACGAAACAAAAACTGCTCCGGAATCTTTGTATAAAGGTCAAATACATAAGAAAAAAATATTTTTGCATTTTCAATTCTTTGGTACCACAATTCAAATTTAAAATTTAAAAAATTTTTTAACAAAATGGCGGATGAAGCTGGCCAACGAACTCGGTCGAGACATTGGTATGTACTATGTACATACCGAATTATATCCAAATCGGTTCATAAATTCGAGAGTTGCAGTATGACAAAGGTCAGATATATATATATATATATATATGGATATATATATATATATATATATATATATATATATATATATATATATATATATATATATATATATATATATATATATATATATATATATCAACTTTTGAACGGAGGGTGGTTTCGGGGTCTGGGGGTCATGATCGATGAAAATATACCAAATTTTTTTGAAATCGCTTTCCTCCGAACGGCTGCAATAGGTAGCTTTTTGTAATGAAAGCTACCTAAAATGCTATAACTCAGCCATTTCTTAAGATATAGACGAAACAAAAACTGCTCCCGAATCTTTTTATCAAGGTCAAACACATAAGAAGAAAATATTTTTTCAATTTTCAATTTTTTGGTACCACATTTCAAATTTAACTTTTTCTTAAAAATGTAAATGGCCACCATTTTTAAACAAGATGGCGGATGAGCTGGCCAACGAACCCGGTCGAGACAGTGGTATGTACTATGTACAAACGAAGTTACATCCAAATCGGTTCGTAAATACGCCTTTTATCGCGTGACAAAATTCAGGACGTTTCAAAATGCCAGCCACGCTAGAAATTCAAAATGCTGCAACTCAGCCATTTTTAAAGATATAGACGAAATAAAAACTGCTCCGAAATCTTTGTATAAAGGTCAAATACATAAGAAAAAAATATTTTCCATTTTCAATTTTTTGGTACCACATTTCAAATTTTAAATTTTTTAAAAAATTTTAAATGGCCGCAATTTTGAAACAAAATGGCAGATGACGCTGGCCAACGAACTCGGTCGAGACTTTGGTATGCACTATGTACACACCGAATTACACCGAAATCAGTTCATAAATACGCTTTTTATCGCGTGACAAAAATCAGGACGTTTCAAAATGTCAGCTACGCTAGAAATTCAAAATGCTATAACTCAGCCATTTTTTAAGATATAGACGAAACAAAAACTTCTCCAAAATCTTTGTATAAAGGTCAAATACATACAAAAAAAATATTTTTCCATTTTTAATTTTTTGGTACCACATTTCAAATTTTAAATTTTTTTAAAAATTTTAAATGGCCGCCATTTTGAAACAAAACGGCGGATGAAGCTGGCCAACGAACTTGGTCGAGACATTGGTATATACTATGTACACACCGAATTACATCGAAATCGGTTCATAATTACTAGAGTTGCAGTGTGACATATGTCAGATATATATATATATATATCAATTTTGAACGGAGGGTGGTTTCGGGGTCTGGGGGTAATGATCGATGAAAATATACCAAATTTTCTTGAAATCGCTTTCCTCCGAACGGCTGCAATAGGTAGCTTTTTGTAATGAAAGCTACCTAAAATACCACAATTGAAATCATACAAATTCTAAAAAATAAATTAGAACGTCTTTATATGGAGTCATCATATATGAAATAGTACAACACCATTTATCCATAATGGCTTAATAGTAAAATATTTAATAGACCTGTTAAAGTGTTTTCATCTATAAATGATACTATTGATTATTCTCCAATTTATCTTACTCTAAATCATAATTTAAATCTTAAAACAATACGAAGTAAGCGCGGAAAGTGTTCTTTAGCAGTTGTAGTTTCCAAAAAATATATTACCAAACAAATATAATCTTCTAAGTAACTATTTAAAGAAATATAACTGGTTATTAATTCGAAAATACATATTTGCTATTAAAAAGAAACGGATTGTGCAACATTTAAATGTATTTCTCAGTAGATCTTTCTCTAAACATTTCTCTGATATTTTTTAAAAATCTTATTATGTCTAGAGTTAATCTTTTCAACATTAATTAAAAAAAAAAAACCCATAAAATTCAAAACACGAATACTCAAATGATAATTACTTTTTGAAATCAAATATTTAATAAAATTAATATTAATTCTATAATTAATGATAAAAACTGTTATTTTCCCGTTAATAATCTTCAAATATCAAAAACTTTTAAATATCCGAATACAATCTGAAGAAAGATTTTTAACTATAATACATTTTCAAAAAATACATCTATACCAAATACTTTTCCGTGGAAATGCAATGACCCCGCTCTAAAAAAATACATAAAATATGATCATGGACATATAACCACTGGAAATCTCAATATTGTTAATGATTTTAAATTGAAAAATCTAATGGCAGGGCTCGCAGCGTTCCTAAAATTTTCGCACTTTGCTACCAGTATTTTAAATAAGATTTCTTCGTGGTAGATTCCTTTAACATCTGTAATAGAATTATACAATAAAGATTATCGTTTTAAAATAGTGGTAGGAAAGTGCGAAAATTTTAGGAACGCTGCGAGCCCTGCTGATGGGTTTTGGTACTAAACATAGACTTCCATCTAAATTTAACGTAAATTCTATTATAAAACAGTTTACATATGATATAGGTATTTTTTATTTATAAAACTTCAATCTCATACAATAAACCTATTGAATATTTTAATCAATGGAAAATCCTAGTTATTTAAAATGAAGTAAGGCTTTAAAATATAATATTTCGGATTTGGTTACTATTAACACAAAGCATTTTTTCCAGCAAATTACTAAATTAAAAAACAAACAAACAAAAAAAAAACTATGTTATTACATATATAGACAAACATCCTAATAATTATGCAATCATATGTAAATCTTATTATCACCGACTTCTTACATCTTGTATTTTTTCTAATAAATCTTTCAAAAAACTAATGAAAATGTAATAGTAAACAATCGTAAAATTCAAAGTTATTATAAACTATTAAATATTTTCTCTTCTAACTTTAATTATCCTTATTTAGTTTTTATACCCAAATTTCATAAGATACCAATTAAATTTAGGACTGTAACTATAGGATGTAATACATATAATAATATAACCAATAAACTTCTATTAAAAATTCTCAATCAAATATATATACTGACAACAACCACTGATAATACACATTGTATAAAAAAAAAACATCTATCAACTGGTCAATATTATGAAAAATCTTAAATGTGTAAAAAATATAACGACATATGTTTTTAAAGATCAATTTAATATATAGATTTATTAGATCTATATAATATTATAATTGCATTACTTAAAAAGTATCATCATAAACTGGATTTACCATCGAATATAGATATAGCTTATTTTAAAACTCTAAACAAGTTTCACTATCTATAATAATTATATTTTGCAAGCTAACACATTATATTTACAGAACATCGCTATACCACAAGGCAGCTGTACATCGATTTTATTAACTGACTTATATCACTATGAACGTACTTTTACTAATAGTAATCTACATTTATATCTTTATATTGATGACATAATTTTAATTGCCACTGATCAAACTAATATTTCTCAATTTCCAGTTCATTATCCTACTAATTTAGAATTAACGGTAAACCTCCTATCTAACAATACGATTAACTTTTTATACCTTAAAATTACAATAAAAGAAAACAAAACAATAACTGATCTATATGACAAACGTAAAGAATTAAAATTCAAAGTTAATACATTTACTAATTTTAAATCTTGTCTTCTTAATTCTGTATATCGTAATATAATCCTTAATCATTTATATAGAATAATGTTCTTCTCATCTAATTAACAATAATATTAAAAAACTAATTTATGATGCTAACGGTTTAAAAAAAAATCATATATTCTTTAATTTCTAATTAGTACTTAAACGATCTTAAAAAATAAATTAACACATGCGTAAATAAAATTACAAAAAAATATGTAAAATAAGAAAATAATTATAAAAAATTAAAAATGTAAAATAATAATAAAAAATATTATAGGACGGATGGGTGGGTAGATGTTAAATTACGGAGGAGGGTGGAGTGTCTGGATAATACGCAATGTTTAATTTATTTAAAAAAAGGGAGGAGGGGGGTGGGCATTTGATTTATAACTACGTTGCTTATACACATTTTATAATGGATGTTGATTCGATACTTTTATATGTATAATGATGTAATTCTAATTTTATATTTATCAATTCATATTAATTTATGCATATTCATTAACATTTAATAATGTTACCGATTAACTTGTATTTAAATTTTAGCCTACTCAGGACAATATCATTTTAATTTCTAATACAATGTATACTATCTTAAATGAGAATAAAATGCATGTTTTAACCCTTACCGGCGTGGAGTAATTCTGTTTATAAACTGGTGAAATAATGGACTGACACCACAATTTATAAACGAATTTGTTAGAAAATACGAACTTGCTTATTTTTATGTACATTATAATAGGAAAATTTCAGTTAAATATTCTTGGTGCCGATTGGCAGTTTTGGAATTAAAATTTGGTGTCCATTTTAAGGACACCGCACAGGAAAGGATTAATAATTTTATTATTTGTTCTTCCCTCTCCCCTTAAAGTATGTGTATTTAATCTTTAAGAAAGTTTGTAGACACTTTAAATGTAACAAATTAATTTCAATTTAATTATTATTAATATTAATTCCTTAGCATTTTAATTTTAATATTTTTTTTAATTTAATTATAAATTAATTTAAGTGAAGATGCAATGTTACACAGGAATTTAAATTATGATATGATATAGCCAGGTACAAATAGCTATGTGAAACATTAATAATCATCAATTTCACCATTTTACATCATTTTGATTTAATATATCAATTACTAAATTTTTCTAATACAATTGTATATATTTATTAACATATTTTTAATTATTATTTAATTTTCATATATCTATCTCTAAACAGTATTTGCTTTAAAACTTAATCTATTAATAGTCATAAATAGTCTTTATTATATAATAGCTTTTATGTTACTAATAAGTCAATCGATGGCAGCACCAAACTGATTCATTTTAATACATGGAGCAGTTCATTCTCAATTCTGAAGTATCTATAGAGGGCGCTGGTTATATAGAATGGGAGTGTGCTTGGATATGCTGTATATTGTTATCATTGGTCCACCATCGTATAAAAACTTTTTTGGCAACATATGCTGGTGATCTCCAATGATTGTATTATATTATGCCTCATGCTAAAATAGTATGGATTTCAACTTGGTTTTTTTTTTTTTTTTTTTTTCTTCTGTCTTTTTTAATCTTGTTTTATTTTGAACTTAATTGGTGTTCAATGATTTATTTCTCTGTTTTATGTGTGTGGTAGTCCCAAATTCATATCCTTTAGCTAATTTTGGCTAATATGAAGATGAAACCACACATTTTATTTCTGGAACTTTAGGCATTTGGGACCCGATGATTCTGTCTAAGTTCTACAAATTTCCATTATTCCATTTCTGTTATTCAATTTCTGCTGTTTTTTACTAGGTTTTTGGAATTTATGGTATGTGTGTTGGGGAGAACAGTATTTTTGTCAATTTATTAATGTCATTTTATTCATAATTTCACAGTTTTTGTTGGTGGTCGGTAATGTTTATTTAATGATTATACATATATATAATAAAGATGAAATCACAAATATATATATATATATAATATCTTTCAAATCAAAATACGACAAACAAGTTCTTCCAGCAAAATTTGACCAAATCTTTAATTTAAAGATGGCAAGTAATTAATTTTTATTTACCCTAGCTATATTGACTATATATTTCAAACAGAAGCTAATAAAATAGATGTTCAGGAGCTAAAGTGGGCTATAAGTTATGGTATCAAATGCAAAATGAAATGAAAATAATCAGAAATCTTTGAAAAAATATACATTCCATACTAATTCGCGTATGGCAGTAGAATATTATAGAATAATATATAAATATAATACCTTTGAAATCAAAATATGACAAACAATTTCTTCAACAAAATCTGGCCAAATCCCTAATTTAAGGATGGCAAGTAATTAATTTATATTTACGCTATGAGAAAAATAAGTCTTAACACCAAAATAAATAATGGTACAGAATACTATACATTAGATATTAAATGAACTTGAATGTAGAGGTTATAAATATGCACTTTGAAATTACAAAGGATGATAAAATTGCTGCATTGATACCAAAGAGAATAATAAAAATTGTAAAAAAATATATTAATATAAATACAGAGAAAAATGAGCAAAGCATCTATATTGACTATGTATTTATAACAGAAGCTAATCAAATAGATCTTTAGGTGCCAAAATGGGCTATAAGTTATGGTATCAAATGCAAAATGCATTGAACATAAATCAGAAATCATTAAAAAAAGATACATGTATGTTATATATATATTTTTTTCAAATCGATCATATTACAAGCTCTATTAGATCTCTATTAGCTATTAGCTCTAACAAATTTATTATTAAATTTTATTCTAATTTTAAAGATGATTTAACATTTGATTTAAAAATTGCACACTGTTTTACGAAACAACGTGGAAAACACTTTTATACAATTTTATTATACATTCTTAAAAATCTTCAGAAAACAGTCCAGTCATTCAACTGTTTTTAAATATAACTATTACTTGACACTATTATTAATCGTATCTGACTATATTATAGCTATAATAAAGTTAAATTACGGTTATATAACCGTTTTCAATAACAACGGTCGAATGTCTGGACAGTTTGCTGCAAAAGTTTAACAGTGTATTGACTTAAAGGTTAGCATACGTGGGAATTAGATTGGTGTTCAAATAAGATTTCCAAAATTAAAAATTAAATATTTAAAAAATAATAATTTTTTAAGGTTGTACCATATTGCTAATTTCGTACACATAAATTAATCACACAACCATAATTAATGTACCCCATAATGCTTAAAATTTAAGAATTTAAAATCGAAAATTTAAGTTTTATACATTTAATTTCCAACACGTATTTCATTTCAATATTAAAACTGAAATTTTACTGCTATTCAACTTCCTAGTTTACAAAAATATATGATAACCTGAATAGTAAAATTTTGCTATCTAATCGCAAATTTTAGAGAGAATTATAGTGCATTCAATGATTTAGCTTAGTTTAAATTTATGACTAGATATAAGGAAGCTTTTCTAAGAATTTCTATTGAAAAAATATTGCTTAATATATTTTTCTTTATTAAAAATTAAATAAATGGTGTGTAGTTATAAAGAACATTAACGTTTCATTACAAGAATAACTTTTCACACTTTTTTTTTTGTTGTTGTTCAGACATAACATTACTGTTTTGCAGAAGAAGATGGTGTTTATTTAATTTGTTTCGTTAAGCTTTACTTAAACATTACATAAAATATCAATGCAATAGATTAGATTAATTTAAATCGATACAAAAAATAAAATCAATCATCAATTAAGAATATCAAAAGGTTCGATTTATGGAGGACATTTATCTGCAGTTAAGATGATTACGGCTAAATAAGGATCTTAGTTAATTATGACATTGTTGTTAATAAAATAAGGATTAGCTAATTAATTCGTATTAATATTTAAATATGATTATCACTAATTACGACTAGTGCACAACGAGACCGCGATTGAACTCATTAATCATATGTCACTCTGAGGCTGGTATATTTTAATGGAATCAATTTTAAAGTTTAATGTCGGAAATCAGTTTAATTATTTATTCTTTCGATGTAAACGCTGTGAGATCTAATTTAATCGATTTGAAACTAGTTTATGCAATATATACATAAATATACACAAAAATGTAAATTTATTTAACTTGAAATTCTCTTTTGAAACTTAAAAATCTTAACATTTCTTCTATATTCAATATCTTTTTTTTTTTTTCAACAGTGTTTTGAAATATTATTATGCAATATATCTATAAATGTAATGTAAATGAAAGAAAATAATTTACTCAATTAAAAAAATACATTATTTCTTTATTCACCCTTGAGCACCTGAATTTGGTTTCCAATTATCCAGTTTTAATCTGGACTTTCATAATTCTGTTGGGTCCAGTTCCTCATATGGAACGAGGCGCAAAATATTCAGTTAACCACTTCGGGATGAGCGGCACGTATACGTGCCGTATAGAGTGCGCAAAGTCATTATTTTTGAGTACCAATTTCAGAATAGCCAACTTCGTCTGACCTAATCGCAGAGTTTTTGAAATGAAGTAACGCGAAAATGATCGGAATATGGAGTATACAAAAATAAGAAGCCGTATATGGAACGCTTGTAGCACCAAAGAGTTTAACTAAAAAAATAGATAAATTTACATTACAATTGAATAGTTCACAGCTTGCGGAAATTCTTGTGATGCACGACTTTATCATGGTTTATAGAATGGCTTGCTCCGACATCCCCCACACGCACTTTTTTAAAATTGCAAAATTGATTTTAGAAAGAAACTTTAAGATTAAAATATCTGATGAGAAATATTTATTCAAAATTATTCTTTACACGTACAATAAAGCTGCGAAATAGATATTTAAAATTATATTTTATTGATTTTTAAAATTTAATTTTGCAGTTCTTTTCCCCATGAATGAAATAGTTTTGTACTTAGTATTCTCGATGCGAAAATTTAATTACTAACAATAAAAATTTGTAGAGTCAGATAAAATATTTTTATAAAATAAGCCACCCCTGCTCATTCACTTAATTGAATCTATCCAATCAACGAAAAATTGGCAAACCTATTTTTGACTCACATAGATATTTATTAAGAAACTTTTGTTTTTACTTACAGCTGTCGTTCCCATGAGAAATAAAATAACTTATATATCAGTGTCTATTAATGCTACACCTGCATTTGTGGTTTTTAATAACTTATTAATTAGAGATTTCGAAATTTTTTTCTCTCCAAATACCACAATGACTGTTTTTCAAAATTTGCGGGCCAAGATTTAGCATACTGTTGGCCATTTCTTTCAAGAGGCCGGCTACAAGAAATTTTTTTCATCTGTAAATCAGTTATAAAAGAAAAAAAGGTCTTGTAGTTTTACTGGTGGTCGTTATAAACAAAGAAGCAACATGCAGAACTGGAGGCAAAATACTTTCGAGCCCGGATTTTTTTTTTTTTTTTCCAGAGACGAAAAAAGGGTTTTTTAATATTGTTTTGGGCTTCTCTAAGAACGGGGCCCAGCTGCAATGACCCTGGTAACAATTCCTTATGGCCGGTGTTGACTCCTGATTGTACTAACATATCATAATTTTCAGGAAACAAAAACAAAAGATTTTTTCTTCTTAAAAAAAGACTTTCATTCCAGAACTTCAAATTGAAATAATTGATTTGCACTTCGGCAATATTTTAAAAGAAAAATATCAGAAATTTTCATTGCTGGAGTTTAAGTCTTCCACTGACATGTTTCAGCTGTGTCGATACATTGGACTTTTTCTGATGCGTTCAAAGCAAACAATCTTTTTTTTTTATTTAGTTTAAATATTTTTTTTTTTAAATCTCAGGGATGAAAGCATTAAAATCATCTGTATATCTTTGTTTACTAAAGGGTATATTAAGTCGATTTTGATAACTTTTTTATTAAGAAACGTCATTCATTGAGAAAAAATAGGTATATCAAGTATGAAATATACTAAAAACATCCCCTTTAGCTGGTGGATATTTTAAGTCTATTTTGATAATCTTTGTTAGCAAGTATCATATAAAGATCAGATGAAAATTTTTCCAAATAACGTGAGTGCACTAGTAATTGGCCCTTTATAGGAAATTTCTTCAAGTTTAATTTTTTTTTCTTTTTAATGAAATATTTGACATAATTTTCCGTAGCCTCCCTAATTACTAATTAAAATATGTTGATTCAGAATCCGGAAACTTTACCCATTTCTTTTTCTAGAATTGAAATTACTTACTGTGTTATTTGGAAAATTAGATCGCACTACCAATTGAACACTTAGTTAGCTATGTAAAAATCAAAATACGATTGTTCGTATTAACAATTGCTGCAAATGACATGAACACCATGGTGATTCAAAAGTTATGAAACATTTTAAAACACAATAAATCACAAACTAATAAAAACAGAAAAGTGAAAATATTTCCAAATGTTCCATATTAAAGTTCAAGCATATCTTTAGTTTCAACTATAAGTTTTAAAAAGTCACTTCTTTGGGTGTTAGGTATATTTTGTAACAACCAAAGTTAGAATATATATGCATTAATTATTTTTTTTTTCTGCTGCTGTTATATTTCATTGGTCAATTACTGGTGCCTGGTAAATTACTGATAAACTTACTCTAAATGAATCCCATTAAGTATTATTACAGTGTTAAATTTTATTCTTTAGTTATACGTCAATTGTATTTTTCCACCTAATTAATAGAAACATTTGTTTATTATTTTTTATTGCTGAAAATGAAATAAATCTCTCAAAGTGAATTTAGGGTGCTCACAGGTTATTTTAGCCCACGGGCTACATTTTACAAAAACCTGGTTTAAATGAATCACACTTCTGTGGACCTTTTAGACTAAAACAATTGCATTACTCGAGAATTTTAAACGAAAGACTTTACTTTGTTTTTGTTGCTTTGGCGTCCTGCAAGCATTAAATGCCTCGCGAGCACCTTAAAACTGTAATATGTATTAAAATTTAAAGATCATTGTGAATAAAATTAATTTATGTCCTTTTTTTTTTTATTTTCCTCGCTACATATTTTCTGTCTAAGTAGTTATTTTATGTGAAAATTTATTACTTTTTATAATTTTTTTGTATTTTAATATAACGAAATTTGCAACATTAAAATATAATTAAATACATTAATGCAAAATAATTCAGATTTAATCATTTCATAAAATTTCGCTTGAAGATATGACTTGTTTTGAAACATTGCATTTTATTTAATCGCGTTAAATTAGACACTGAATTAAAATAATAATATTATTTGTTTGCAATTGAGATCCAAGTCTTAGTATGACAAACCCATCATAGATGGCGACAGCAGCAAAATTTTTTCCTTCTACGAAGAAATATTTCTTTTTCTTCATTTTGGTGAGTATGAACTTCACGGAGCGTTTGATAATTTTTTTTTAACTGCATTCGGTATGATTATGATTTCGAACGTTGTTACATGGTTCAGGGGAGGAGAATAAAAGATGTGTTTCGTTATTTCCACAGTTTAATTTCGACATTTTTCTAAGGGATGCCGCTCTCCTTAAACACGTCTATTCATCTATTTTAAACTCATTTTATCACATATCTAAATTAAAATATATTTTTCCAATTAGCTCATTTTGTCTAATAGGCTAGTTTGTATTTAAATCAATGCTAATTTAATTTATTGAGTACCAGTAAAATAAACCTTTTTTTTTTTTTTTTTTTTTTTTTTTTTTTTTTTTTAATAGAAGTTCTTACTATGATCTATCATCTAAGTCAAAATTTTCCTTTTCTGTTACCTATTGTTTTTAAGGAAAACGTTGATACAAATTCCTTTAAAATGCTGGTGTCAGATGAACATTAGTCTGCTTATATTAGTGTACAACGACATTTTTAGGGACAAATTTCTTGTTTAAAACATATTTGTTTATGTGATTTTTAAAAAAATACATTATACATGCAATATTTTATGTTTCAGTCAAACCTCTGTTACCTCTGTTATCATAATTACATAAATTCCTTATTGCGCAAACACTGATAAAATAACTTTTACATTTGTTTAAATTATTTTATTCCCAAATAAAAATGCAAAATACAAAAATACACTAAATATAAAATATAAGAATAAAGATACTCAGTAAAATCTTAAAGAATGTGTACACAATGTACTATAAAATACGGAGTTTTTTTTTTTTTTTTTTAATCTTAAAATAAACATTAATTTTTAGTGTTAAACGTTTGCTTTAATTTTCATGTTGGAAAAATTTATGTATTTGATTCTTTCAATAAAACGTTTGATTCTCTAAATAAAACCATAGAATATATAACAGCAAAACTTCTTTTTATGTTTCAAAATGCCTCTTTCTCTAAAATATTATAAAAGAAAATTTCACATTTTTTATTTTTTTTTAATGATTGGATTCTGTATCATTTGGAGTCTGCCTATAAATACTGTCCCTAAATCTTCGATTATGAAAAAACGCCTGTGTCAAATATACCTAAAAATTATTGTCGTTGTAAGGAAAATATCGACAAAGTGTGGATTCCAGTCTTAACATTAGTCAAGTGAAAACGTATGTTTAAATAATAAGCAAAACGACCGTAATAATCAGAGAAATAAATCAGGCTTTTATAAACTTATGCTTAAACATAACGAAACAGAGAGGAAATTGAATTATTCACACAAATTTACATGTAAACAAAATTATATAAAATATTGGTAATATATATGGTGAGCATTTGGCAGAAACTAGCATTAAGGTGGGATTGAAAATAAATTTGGAAAAGACTAAGGTGATGTTCAGTTCATTTGCATCAAAAAGGAAAATCGTCTACAGCAACACTGAGATTAATGAAGTGAAAAGTTATGTGTACCTTGGACAGAAAATATCATCGGATAACAGTATCATGAATGAAATTAATAGAACAATAAGACATGGATTATGTGCTTTTGGGGAGAACAATATTATTCTGAAGAGTAACATGCCTCTCTGTTTGAAAAAAAAAAAAAAAAAAAAAAGGTTTTTAACCAATGTATTTTGCACGCGCTAATTTATGGAGAAAAAACATGAACGCTAACAAAACGGATGGGAAAAAATTACAAACAACACAGCGAAGTATGGAAAGATGTATGCCAGTCATAACTAGAAGAGATAGAAAGAGAATAACCTGGATAAGAAGTCAGGCGAAAGTTTTTGACATCATTGAGAGAATTAAACGGCTAAAATGGAAATGGGCTGGGCACATTTCAAGAAGACAAGACAATAGATGGAGCACAAACACCCTGCATTAGCATCCCAGAGATCTAAAACGACCAAGAAGACGACTTCAAGTAAGATGGAGTGACGAAATCAGAAAAGTAGCCGGTGTTAATTGGATGTCTAAAGCACTAGACTGAAAACAATGGAAAAAATCTGGGGGAGACTTACATCCAGTAGTGGATTGAAAACTGTTGATGATGATGATATATAGATATGCATACAGACAGGATCCGTACCCCTCAGGGGATTTAAGGGTTTTGTATACCAGGATTTTCATAAAGTAATTCTCGCCATATCTAAACACAGATAATTTTTCATTAATTAAGGAAAACATTACTTTAAGAAAATTCTGGTATAACCTGATATATATATATATATATATATATATAAATTCCTTTTGAGGAAAATAGTATTGTGCATTATAGAACAAACTATGTGCTAAAAGAAACGCTGTCGAACCTTCAATATTGAAGAACTTTCTTCCTTCTCAAATATAAGTTTTTGTTTTACATCTAAAAGTTTAAATAACATCTCATTGAGTTTTTTAATGATTCATGAGCGTTTTATAAAGCTGATAGATGTCCTCAGAACATATCAGAAATTGGAAAAGACAAGACTGCAATTTGGTTTATCACTATATCTCTTGGAAGTATGAAATGCATTACTTCTCATTATTTTTATTTAGATGACGATAGTGGTTTTGAATTGGGTTGGTTTATTATGACTTTATTCTTTCTCATATGATCGTATGTAGTTTAAGGTTAAATTTTTACTTCATTTACTACCGCATTTAAGTTATTTTACTGAACTATGTTTTTTGTCAATTAATCACATTCATAATTATTTTTCAATCTATAAATATACAGCGGTTTATTTACATTATAACCGATATATTTATTAGGCATCATAACTTTTGTTAAACAGTTACAGAAGGAAAGGATTCAGAGAAAGTTTTTGAAAGGAAAATGAATTTTGAATAAAATCAATTTCTTTTTAACATGCTGTGAAAATTCCTAACAATTTGTTCGAATCCTAAAATTGGGAAACACAAAATCGAACACGCGGACTTTTAGATGGAACGACATACAAGTCAGATACTAAGCTCCTCATAAAATATAATACTTTATTATTTCTCATATGATAGTATGTAGTTTAAGGTTAATTTTTTACTTCCTTTACTACCGCATTTAACTTATTTTACTGCATTACATTTTTTGTCAATTAATGACATTCATAATTATTCTTCCATCTAAAAAAATACAGCACTCTATTCACATTATAACCGATATATTTATATCTGAACCATAAGCTTCGCAGGCTTTACTTCTGATTTTGTAATATAAGGCATGATATAATGGTAGTTTTCACATATTTCTCGATTTTTTCTCTTTGTAGACTTCCATTAATAAAACTGAACTGCCCTGTCGACTTATGAGCGAGCTAAATGAGAAGTAAATGGGCGCAAGGTATCCGTTTTTCTGCATTAAAGGGTGCGAACAAATAGATGAGGCTTTTGCACAGCCAAAATACACTTGCCTTAATAGAAGTCCAATAGCACAGGCTCTCACACACAGTACAGTGAAAAAAGTTCTAGGTCTTCTCTCTCTAAAAAAAAAAAATAAATAAAAATAAAAAAAATGGTTGCCCGTGTGACAAATGGGGCTTTGACTGTGTAACGACCGCTCAGCTGAGAGAGAGGAAAAAGAGATCAGGCGCGTTAAAGGTACTCAACCCCCCAACCCACCTCTCAAATAGGGAGGGAGTATTTTGATAGAGGATAGATCAGCCTATCGCTTTCAACTATCAAATGGGAAAAACGAAGCTTGAATAGGAAAACGTAAAGCGGGTTTGATGAAGTGGAGAGAGTGGAAAGGAAGTCGCAAAAGTGAAGGAGCTAGTGAGAAAAATAAGATCAGCCTCTACGTTAATGGCTCAGATTGATGATGGGTATATTTATCAATAGGGTCCTACGTCGACGAACTTTTCTGAACCCTTTCGAATCAAAAAGGTGTTAAAGTATCGTGAAATAACTATAGGTAAACCCTAAATCAGTCAATCAGACTATCCAATAACTTTTACTATATGAGACTTAATGATGAGAACTATCGCCGGCTCCATAGGTTTTTTGGTGTATATAAAACTTCTAACAAATTTTAAATGCTCGAAAAATGAACCACATTAAATTCCGGACATAGAATTTCAGATCATCCATTAAAGACCTAAGCATAAAATTGCCATTATTGTTAATTTTTTTTAGTTTCTTAAAACTATACAAATACTATAGAATAAAAAAATTCTGAATGCTCTCTTCTACAAACGAAAAATCTGCAACGTTTTTATTTTTTAAAAGTTATTATTTTCTATGGGAAATTCGAAGACGAGACCAAACGTGTGTGGACTGAACGAGAGGCCGAGTAGTTTTTTTAGAATTATCCCTAGACAAAAACCAAGATTAAAGTTAATTTGTATTAGAAAGTACATTTGTATTATTTTTATTATTTGTAATAATTGGAATTAATTTATCCGTAAAAAAATATTGATTTGAACTAAACAAATATTTAATGTGCGATATTTTAAAATTAACACAAAAGGCATTCTGTCAAATTGTCTGAAAACGGTCTAAAAAAGCTTTTCTAAATTGAAATCAAAATAATCAAAATTAAAATAACTATCATATTCAGCAACAATAAAAATAGCACATTTTTTAAAGTTTCTCATCTTGAAAGATTTCAGTTATAATTAATTTTGTCTAAAACACTGTCACACAATTTGTCAGACATAGGGGAGACTAGGGAGGGTTGACCATACGGGAGGATTGACCCACCCATCAGTTTTGATATTTAAAAGAATTTCAGAGTTTTATCAATAGGTGTCAACCAAAGCTACTGGAATGCTCAAGCAACAGTCTTTGTTTCATACAGATAATCAAAATAGGTGTTGAAAAAATAAATTGTGAGGCGTTTTCAACCTAAAAGTTGTGTTTTTCAGAAATATTTTGTAAGCTTTTTTCAGATAAAATATATCGCAGAAATTTAAGTAAGTAGGTTTTAAGTAATGCAGAAATATCGAGCTTTCATTCCAGGCATAAAGATTGTATAGTAAATTAGGCTTAACATAACAATGTGCTATTCTTTAGAAAAGTGTTTTGTGGGGAAGCTTGACCCAGTCAATGTGAGGGAGGATTGACCAGATGCTGAAGTCTCCCTTATTGAAGTGATTTAGGAAATCTTTTTATTATACACTGTGAATAACGAAAGGTTAATGGTTATATATAAAAAAGAATGTAAATTTATTCTGGAGGATTGGATGATGTAGAAGAAAATGTTTAAAACTGATTAAAGAAAGATGCGTAAAATTGCTATAGTATCCACTGCAAAAAAAAAAAATATTGAAATATAAATAGAAAAGTTGATAGGAACTTTTTTCCGTTTAAATATTACTTATAGATAGAAACAGTGAAAAAGACTAGAAAAGAATAGAAAGTTTGAAAGCACCAGTCTTTACCCTTTCAGTGGTAGTGATACGTTTATGAAACCACTTAATTTTAATTCCCAAACGCAAAATATCACCAGAATTTTGTTAAAATCTTTTCCATTTAATATATATGTGAAATATAGCATTTTTCTTATTTCCAAATAAATGTGTAAATTCCGGTTCCAGTCATTTATTTCAAAATTTTAGTAGTGAAAGTATTTTTCACATGAAAGGGTTAAAATATGCTTGGTAAGTGGACACATTCACGTCGTGAAACGAGAATTCTCGTTTTCATTCAAAATCATCATTGACTAAGGGCGTGTCTTCTAACTTACAGAAAAGCATTTATATCATGTTGTCCATATTTTTTTTTTTTTAGATTGTGGGACATTTTATATTAAATTCGTACATTGAAAGATATTTACCGATGCATAAATTTAGGAAACCTATCTAGAACATCAATTTACAAAAGACTTTCAGAACAGGGAGGAGCTTCTACTGTTTTAAAATTCAGATTTGATAAAAATTGCCCGTCGGCAATGTGTTAAGTGCTCATGCGGCTGCTAAAGATCATAGCATTGATCGAAAAACTTTAGGAAAGTATGTAGACAAGTTTCACCGGGATGAATATAGTGAGATGAAGCCAAACTATAAAAAAAGCGGGACAGTGGCTCCTAAATCCGGACATAATAATACATGAAACCCTGTGAAAACAGAACCTGACTCTAACGGAATACTGTCTTACATGTTGGAATTTAATTTTCCCTGCTGTACAATTATACCAGCTGAGACAAAATCCTGTTTAAAATAAAATAATTTTTCTCCTCTGACTTGCGATTGCATCTAAACAGGTTTGGTTAGCATCATATTTTCAAAAATATTTTTTATAATAATTAAAGCATGTAGTATAAAGTTATTTTACTTTTTTAAAACTAATTTTATTTCTCTTCACAAATATTTCAATATAAAACAATGTGGGTCAAGCCTCCCATATAGTGGGTCAACCCTCCCATATATGGGGAGCCTTGACCCATTATTTTTACATGATTAAAATCAATCATTTTTCAAATTTCTTATATATTACACTTATGTAGCAATTTCATTTTGATAACTGATTGTATAACGAATAAAATGATATATAAAACTTGATTCTACGTTCAGTATTTAAAAAATAAAAAACCATTTTGTAAAATGTGGGTCAACCCTCCCTAGTCTTTCCTATTTAATTATACAAATTAATCCTTTTTATGTTTAACATTATTTCGTTAAACGCTGGTTATTGTCAATTGAGTTCATCATAATGTAATAGCACACAAAATCACAAATTTTCATGCATATTTTTACAGTTTGACTTGAAAATATATACAGACCTTTTTCTTTTCATTTGGCAAATGTAGAAAAAATTCGCAGGGAATTTTTATTTCAATATTGGAGAATTTTGAACAGAATTAAAAGAAAGAAAGAAAGTAAAAAGATAATCTGTAGTTAACAAAAAATATAATTTATAATATATTGATATTAAAAAAATAGTTTAAAAAAATCCTTCAGTGAAACGTTATTTGCAATAATTGGAATTAATTTTTCAGTAAAAAATATTGATTTGAAATAAACAAATATTTAACGTGCGATATTTTAAATTAACCCTATCACCACAAGCGTCACGTATACGTAACGTACAGGGTGCTCACAATCTCTTATTATTCCTACCAGTAAATTTGAATAGTGAATTTTGTCTTATTTAATCACAATATTTCTGCGTTTGAATTAGGCAAAAATTTCTACTTCTGATTACCGATGAAAAAGATTAAAACTTTTTTAAAAGGCGCTCGTCAAGAAAAGGTTAAATAATCAACTTTAATGAAAAACGAATTTGATATACCCTATTTGGAAAAGAACAAATAAATATGCATAAATAGTCTATCAAAGGAATTTCTATAAAAAATTAATAAAATAATTAATGCAATTATGCATAGTTTTATAAACGAAGATTGATCGTAATCTGAGGCATCACGATGCATTATGACTCAAATTTTTATCTTCATGACTTAAAACTTTTTTTTAAAGAGATAACATGAAACCCCCAATAATTGAAACCTTAAAGATTCTTTCTTTTTCCTATCACTATTACAAAATTTTAAATCCATTTTATACTTATATTTCTTTTTGCAACGATTGTAGAGATACATTAAATAAATTACTGTCGACAAAATTCACAAAAACGTACATTGTATTATTAAAAGTTAATTTTTGTCACAAATATGTTACAAAACTTCAGTAAATGACACCAACCCCATTTTGATAAACCAATAACTGACACAAAGTGATTCAGTGTCGGATACTTTACTTGGAAAGATTTAAAAAAAAAAAGTTATTTTATATTTCAAGGAATTTATGCTTTAAAAATACTTTAACATTTATTATAAAAAAAAAAATACTTGAACATTATTTATATATAACATACTAGAGATGCATGTGTCTCTTTTTCATGTTTTAAATTACTAGAATATCTTCAATAACTAACATTTATGAACAGTAACTGACAAATTGTATCAGTCCCTGGTAGAACAACTTAAATTTTAATGCTGTTGAATACAACAGAAATTTAATTCATTATTACGTTTTTTAAACCGTTCAAATAATAGATTTCAACTTTCTGTACTATTACCAATAATTAACACCTCAGTCGGAGACTGGTGAAATGAAATTACTGGAACCAATAACTGGCACCCCCATTAAACTAAATTAAATAATTATAAACTATAAATAAGGGTCCTAATGTAACATAGGCATCTTTTAACTAATTGCTACAAATGAACTTTAAGAAAAAGTTTAGGATGGTTGCATTACAAATAGATTTTTAAAAAGCACTGCCTTAAATTGAGAAAGAAGATGGATGCCTCAAAATGGTTTCTCAAAAGTTTCTTCCTCATTTAACATGTTCTTGGCCTACTAGAGTGAATAAATTGACTCCAAAATAAAAATAAGTGTCTAATTTACCGGTAGCATTACTTTATAGATTTTTACAAGAAAAGGCTTATTTGAGTTATATTTTTGCTGAAGTGTCAGTTATTGGTTAGGTGTCAATAACTGGGGGAGGGGGGTGACCTGTCTCTAATTAGCAATAAACATGATATGATTAAATGTATTGTGTGTCACATATATGATTCTATTAATACCAAGTATGGTTTGTTCGATATGCATCCAATGAAGGCTTTTTATTTATATAAGGGAACATGGGAATCTTGAACCTTCGAAAAATTATATTAAAAAAATATGCATATTAAAGAGTAATCATTTATGGACACTTTAAAACAGACCGCATGAAAAAAATCACTCATTTACTTAAGGAATATTTTTTAAAGAGAAAACGTTAAAGTTATTTTCTCATTATTTCATCATCATTGTGTGATGTTGGGGCATTGCGCGCAAAGAAGTTAAAAATAAATAAATAAATAAATATCTTTCTATGAAATTTTCAGAATATATAGTGTATGATTGGCCTGATAAAATGAATCTAAATTTTCATCCTTTTTTTTAAAGTTTCTTTCTTGTGTTATATTGTTAAAATTGTATATAAGCAAGATACAGTTTTATTTTTAAAAAATAAAAATATTAAAAATAAATAAATTTTAGGTTCAGTACAAACACAAGACTTTAAAATATAATTGGGAACCAAAAATTCTATAAAAAGTTAAAATTTCAGTGCAAAATTCACCATGATTAATAATTAAAATTCATAGGATACAAATAACTGTTTTTCACTGATGAAGGCCGAGTAAGTTTCGATTGAAAACGTTTTGGTTTTTAAAATGACTTTAATGTGCTTTTAAAGGATTTTATTATATTTGACGCACTTTTAAACAATGTATTTACATTTATTTGTATCATATGAATTTTAACCAAAAATTCTGTTCTTCATGCAGAATTTTTTCTGTAATTATGCGCGTAAACCTTTTTTGCTCAACAAATATCTAAAAGTTTAAAAACTCCTATAAAATCTAATTCTTCCCATCATGATTTGAAAAAATAATATGAAATGTAATAAGAAACATACATCCATTACTGACTTTAAAAATTGTGTGTAATGTATGCTTTTTAACCCTTTATCTACTGACGGTACTTATAAGTACCATTAAAATAACTTGTTATAAAATTCCTTTAATACATCGATTAGTTGTAATGCAGTTTAAATTGAGTTGAGTTATAGATACATTACTTTATCTTGTTTCAAAAGCATTATTGGTTACACAAAACAAAAATATTTTTAAAAGGATGATTTCTTTTGCCTTTGTATCTTTTCAGCTTTCTTGGCGTTGGGGGCGGGGGGGGGGGGGATTTTTCAATTCAGAAATATTTCTACAATTCTATTGTAAGAACATTATATTTGTACATTTTCTAATTCTACAAAATACTAAGAAAAATATTTAAAATAAAAGATTTGAGTGGGATTATAAATATTGCATAAAATCCCTATAATTTCAAATTTAATTAATCTTTCTAAATCCTTCAATCCTTCTAAAATCCTTCTAAAACTTATTAAATGATTATATAAATCTTCTAATGTAGTTTAAACAATTCGCGAAAAAGGCTTTAGAAGATAAAATTTTCATGAATTCATAATTCAGTACATAAAGGGTTAAGATATTAAAATGACAAAAATATCAATTTTTTTCACTTTTCAACATTTTAAGAGTCCCAAGTCCCTTTAAATGAATGTGTATTTATGGATATGTATGTATATCAATGAATATATGTATACGCTTATGCGTATATGCATGTACGTTTAAAGTTATATTAATGCGTTAATTACCCGAAGAATTCACTTTTTAACTGGCAATGATAAAGTTCTATAAGGAAATGCCTTCCGAAGGTGCAGAGGAATATGAAGCTCTGCAGTGAACGGTGTTTTACAGGTCACTATAAGAAGCAAACGGTGAAACATTCAGATAACGATCTGATAATCTCCCTCTCCCTCTCGCTGTATGCTCGAGTTAGAATGTTTACGGTCGTAGATAGGGGTATGTATGCGTGTACGCACGTTACTTTGAATTTATTTCAATGCAGATTATATTTATGAAAATATATGTGCACACTTATATGCTTTTAGGGAGTTTACGTACTGGAGGCGGTCTGGGAATCAAAATTTTAAACTTTTATGTGTGAATATTTTTTATTCCTCTTATTTCTTGAACTGTAACTTTTTATGTGTGCATGTTATATATATATACACACACATACATATACATATGCATATAACCATCATAGAATATTACAAATCATTTTCATCTTTAAATAAAATTTATAAATTGAGTATCAAGACATGATATAGACATTATGCATATTAAATTGTATCAACAATTATTAAATTAACTAATGACTAATGAATTTTATAATAACTAGATCCAATCACTTATAAATGAAGTATTAAAAAATCATAACATTTAAAATATCCGAAAGGTAAATATGAAAAGGAAGGTGAAAGCATAAATAAATAAATAAATAACGATAAATATGTATGAAATCCTAAATAGTTTAAATATTTTGTCAAGCTTTATGTAACAATAAGAATTTAATCAATGAAGAAAGACCAGAAAAAAAAACGAATAATTGTCAGCACCAATAAATTCATTGTACGAAATGTAGGATATAGAAATTGAATAAACATTAATTCAATAAGAAAAACTACAAAATCAATGCAGAAAGCGGGAACTATGATGAATAAAAATAGAAATAATGATTCGTAACTCGTTTTCAAGGGCAATATTACGATATAATTAGTAAAATACGGTTAACTTCTGAAGTAGAAATAATAATAAGCACAGCTTAAATGCATATATAACCATTAAAAAAAAAAAAAAACGATTACAATTCACCAACAAAAATGTGAAATTCAGTCATTGACAAATAGACTGTTCCCCGTAAAATATTAAACATAGATTTGAAAAACGCAATAAGAAAGAAATAAATATATAAAATGAGCAGAAAATGTACAATGGATACTTGTAGAACCTAGACAAAATCTTCAGGTCCCAAATGCTTAGAGTTCCACAAATAAAATGAGTGGTTTCATCTTCATTGTATATATAATCAGTTACATCAATTTTACTGATTTACTTTAAAATATTGTAATTTATAACAGATGATGCTAATACAGTTTATGATACATATATTTATCAGTATGTAAAAATGTTGTAATTTGTTTGTATATAACACCCCCCCCCCCCCCCCCAATCTGTAAAGAAACAGTTAAAATTTATAACATTAAATTAATTAAGTGATTAATAGAAACAAACTTTCATATTATTATAATTGTAACTTATTTGAAATTATTATTAATTTACTTATTCTTAAATAAAATTATTAAAAATAATTATAATTATTATATTAAAGATGCTAAATGATTATTATCGATATTCTGTTGAGTTGTTTTAGAATTATATTATTTGCTGCTTAAAAGTGAATTAATGAGGTTCAAATATTTGTAATTTGCAATTTTTCTACAGTTATTTTTGGTAATATCCAATAGATGGCACCACTACAATTTATTTCTACTTCTTTTCGCCGTGATGGTGAACACATATTTTTACCTTTTAATTTTTTGAAGTTCAGGTAGATGGCAGCATTAAGTAATTATTTATTCAGTTGTACAATAATTTTGTTGCCATACCTTATTATGTTATATCATATATCTTATTTATTACCTGATTATTTTAAACATCTCCTTTTTTTGTACGTTTTAGTAAGAATTTATTCCAGGATCCTTAAAATAGCACATAATAATTTTTATTATATAGACTATTTAAGTTAATTATAATTATTATATTTATAAGAATGATAATATTATCTGCAAGCTGTGATGATTTGAAACCGCAAGGATTCGCTTTTAATTGTACCATTTAATTAGGCGGGATTTTCACTGTACTAAAATGGGATACTTGTTTGTGATTGTGATATGGTCATATCAATTCTATTGCTGGGTATGTCTTAAATTTAAATGTTACAAAAAATCATATTGTTCATTATTACGGATCTTGCATTGATTAATGATTTATTTAATTCAATTTATATGGCATGGTAAATTTATACTTTTTGGTGTATAGTCGATCGGGAACATAATGGAATTCAATTTTTAGCTTATTGCTGGATTCTATTGCAGAAATCGACTATGTTTTTGATTGTATCTGTATTTCACGTACCCTTGAAGAAGTGAACTGCTATATAAGCTTCCTGATACATCCATCCAATTGATCTATTACTTGTTTACCATACGTTTTTCAATGGTTCAACAATATTTCGCTGGTTATTTGTATCTTTTGTCTTTAATAGGTAATAGTATCAAAATTTGTTGGTTTTTCATACGTTTTATATGGATTAATCGTCCGCAATGTGCTAGTGAATTAGTGGTAATTGTGCTTGATTTTGTATTACAAATTAAAGGTTCCATCTTTATTTTGTATAATGTCAGTGTTATGTATAGAAGCTAAATTTATTAATTTAATTTTAGTAATTGGAAATAGATTATGAATTGTAATTATAAAATGGTTATATATATATTTATTTAGGTGGTTTTTTATATCTGTTGTCTGTAACTGGTTATTGCATGAATTTTGGTCAATTTTCATGTGTTTAAATGTCTTAATTGTACAGAAAGTTTATAATATATATATATATATATATAGTTTATAATATATATATATATATATATATATAATATACAATAGTTAATTTTTTTAAATTAAAAACATTTAATTTTGCCCGTATTAAAATTTGGTATAGATTCTGAAAGCATATGTATATTCTTCATATGTATATATACATGCATATACATAAATTCATAAAAATACATTCATTAAGTAATTAAAAAGACATTGCCCATTTTGCATACTATTTTCATTTTTGAGTACAGAAAAGAAGAAATATCAATTTGTCTGCGGAGTTTACAAAATATTTAAAGAATTTTTTTTTTTATGAGTACCTACCTTTTATTTATAAAATCCTATTTTTAAAAATTTTTTAAAGAAAAATTCCCAATAACAATTAAAAATATATAGATAACTGAAAAACATTGTATAAAGTTTCACAACTATCTTTCATAGAAATTAAGATATAAAATTCTAAATGTGAAAAATCTTTAAAAAAAAAAGCGTTTTGAAATAAATGCATTTGAGTACCAGAAGAAAGCACCGCAATCACAGACAGTATCTCTCTACTCTCTCCCTGTGTATATATATATATACATATTATATTCTTGCACATTTATGGAATTTAATTTGAACAAATTTTATTCACAATTGCATTCATTTTCATTTTACAATTTGTTTAAAATATTGACTGCAATATGTATCCCGCCATAATTGATGATTGTTTTCTATTTTTTAATCATAATATATATATATATATTATATATATATATATCAATCAGTAATACTTTTAGAGATCCCGAAGGCATGTTGACAAAAATTGCAGACTTAAATCTGAGTAAAACTTGAAAATATTTCATGGAGCGTTACTGGAAAAATTATCTTGATTTAAAAATTAGAGCTTTAAAAAATAAATTTTTTAGCTTTAAAGTTTTACATTCATAATGCAATTCTTGCGTAAGCAAAGCACATGCTTGAGGGAAAATATTAATTAAAAAACATAGCAATGATTTAAAGTGGAATTTTCTGTACCGTATGCTGTTCAGATTTCTTTAACATTCAAAATGTTATGCAAGAGTCGTCGTTTGAACTGTGTATCAAATAAAGCACAGCCTTAATAAACTGCAAATAAAAATTTATTTTACAATTCTTGCACAATTTTTACTTTCAAAGAATACAAACATTGTATTATTTAAATTGATTTTTAGCAGTATTTGGCTAAACATTGACTTATCTATTTTAAAAAGGTTTAAATAATCACTTGAATATCAAGACCGACATATAGGCAGGGTTGCCACGCTAAAGGGAATTTCCTGACCAGAAAATTTTTCGGCACCAGTACTTTCTTAAAGAGAATCGCTCTTTTAATAAGGAGAAATTTCGTCCGGTTAATTTATATATATATTTTTCTATAAAAAATACTGATATTTTGACTGGAAAATTCCCTGAAGCGTGTCAACCCTGATAGGGTAGGGCGCATGTGCTTGTTTCCGAAGCAAAAACTAAAAGACCCGTTTTTACCTATGAAACAAAACTTAGAGCCCCATAAAGATTTGAACCGGGATCACATTTAACCGTTGCAGTTTTGGAAACGTCTAATAAGCACGATGGAAATGTTGAAAGTAACTCAAGCCCTAAATTCTTTGTTGACCCTCGTCTCTTTAAAGAGAAGACCAGGTTTTGTCAATACAATATTTATTGACTTTACAACGGAAATAAACAAAGCAGTGCCAATTTCGCAAGATATTGGCATTCAATTGGTAATGTAGCTAATCCAAAGTTTTCTCAATAGTGGCGTTTATTTGAAATGTTTCTGGTGCCATTAAAAAATTAAAAAATATATTCCACTCCTTGTGTTTTTTGTATTAAAGAAGAGAAAACTGTTAATAAAGAAAGTACTTTCAATAACAAAAAACTAGAATACAGCATAAATTTGAAACATCTAAGGTTAAAAATATCTTAGAGACTGCAACTATGACAATTTAAGTAATTATACTGTCGAATAATGTGTGGAAGCATTGAGGCGCTATTATCGCTTAGAAACATCAAATGAAAATTAATACAAATCATTGTGTAAGCTAACCTATGCAATTTAAACTTAGTTTTTTTTTTCTAATAAGCTAAATATAATCAAATTTACAAATTATTTAATACATTTATACTTTATCGATCAAAATTTAAGTAGATGAATAAGCTTTTTAAAATAAGCATGTTTCTTTGATTATATATTTTAAAAAAATGAGAAAGTTTTAAAAGAAGGTGTTATCAATTTATCTAGACGGCACAAGTGTGACAGATCAGATAAAAACATAGGATACCTTTGTAAAAAAAAAAACAACAACACTGGGGGGAAATTTATTATCTTTAATCTTTATATTGGTGCAATAATATACGAATTTGACTAAAAAATGTACCGGCATTGGGTAAATATTAGTGGGCTATACAAATCAAACATTTACATATCGGAGCGAATGCGTCCAAAATCGACTTAAAATTGCGCCAATATTGGGTAGTTTGTGAGCAGCCATGTCAAAATACTTATTGTCTTCAAACATACTGGGGCAAATTTATCCTAAATTGATTCAAAATTGCGCAATTTTAAAGAGATTGTAACTATTGTAAGAAACATTGGCCATATATCTTAAAAATTATAAACCTTCATATTCGGACAAGATTATACAAAATTAGTTTACTCAAGTTTGTGAAATATGGGTTTGCTTCAGTGGTTTAAAAGGACATGAATCAATCGCATCATCATAATAAAATGAAAAGAAGCAAAATTACTATAAATAAAAATGTTTAAAATTTTTTCCACAGATAAAGGCAAATTACATAAGTACAATGAATGCAATATTGATAATCTTCTTTAACATCAACATCATGATCATTTCAATCATTATCATCATAATAATCTCAATCATCTGAATTATCTCTGTCATCATCATCATCATCATTTATATTTTTATTTGCTATAAGAACTGAAGAATATATTTGCTGATGATATATATAGAAGGATTTTAAACTACTTATGAAATTAAAAAATCAAAACATTTAAAATTTACTTAAAATGTATTTTTTAAAATGAGAATAAAGTTTATTATTTTAATAACGTCCGTTACTAAGATGTGCCTTTAAAGAATCAAAATTCTTCATATTATTTTTTAAGAAAAACTTTTCAAAAAAATTTTCAGAGAAATTGTTTGCACATTTTTGAGAAGAAAGAAAAAGACTAAAGAAAATACATTTTTTTTAAAAATCCTGAAGTTTTTACTTAAAATTTATTTTAAAAATTAAGAATAAAATTTATGGTGGACAAAAGTGCAATACTAAGAAATATTCTTATAAATTCAAAATTAATTATATTTTAAAGGAAAACTTTGAATAGAACAACTAAACTGTTTAAAACTTTTACAACTAAATTGTGTGTACATTTTTGTGAAGATATCCTTTATTTCACAAGGAAAACACCGAAAATTACATAAAATATTACTTTTTAAAATTTTTGAAGATTTTACTTAATTAAAAAAAAATAGGAACAAAGTTTGTGATGGAAACAAAGTGAAAGACTAAGAAATATCCTTTTAAAAAAATCAAAATTATTTACAACATTTTAAGGAAAATTTTGATTTTTTAAAAAATCAAACTGTGAAATTATTTTTGAGGAGATACCCTGTGTTTGACGAGAAATGTACTATTTTATATACAGCAGTTTTTATTCAAATTTGTTTTTAAAAATATAAACTGAGTTTTTGATGGAAATAATGTCCAAGACTAAAGGAGTAAGGTTAAAATTTTAAAATTTTCATTATATTTTAAGAGGAAAATAGTAATTTTTAAGCTATGACAGGGGATACCCTGTATTTTTCTAGAAAAAGTATTCCTCTTTAATATACAGAAAAAGAAACTTTAAAACTGTTTATAAATGATTTTACAAGTTTACTTATATTAAATATAAAAAAAAAAAATAATTGTACTGAAATTTAAACGATGTATATTTTTCAGATCTAGAGACATCAAAAGAAAGATAGATTACTAATCCGCCATGCCGTCTGTGATGGTGTGACGTCATCGACATTGTATCAAATCATAGCTGGGTTACTGCAATTGTTAACTTTATCGCTCTCATTGGCGCTTAATATCTGATGCATTATAGAAAGTAATTAAATTCAAAAGCTAAGAGTAATTTAATAATTTGTGGCTTACGGATCAGCAGTGTCAGTAAAAGATTTTGAAAAGGGATTAATAATTTGAGAAATCGGAAAGTCGTAAATAATGAAATGCTGTTGAATGCTAATAGCCTATAATTTTATTCATCTTTTGTTTAAATGTTTAAATGAAACATATTTTAAATAAATGCATATTTTGTTTCAATTATCCAAAACTAATTATTTTATTTAAGTTTTGTTTTATTTTCACTGTAAAGATGTAATGCTTTAAAATAAAATTTCATCGATTTTTTTTTTTCAAATTACGCGCAGATTTTACTTTTTAAAATTATTTTACACTCAAAAGCATTTAACTATAAATTACAAAAATGCAACTAAATAATTTTCTTAGGACATTATTAAAACAATTTAAAGATTAACTGCTCGCAGTTTACTTTGATACCGTTTATTGAAGAAAATTAAAGTGCCATACATGTTTAATATAACATTATTTATCTTCAATAAACTGAAAATTTTCATAATTATATTTTATTTGTAAAATTTCATTTTCTTAAATTCATATTTTTGAGAAATTACAAATTACGGAGACCCCCCCCCCCCAGTTATTGGCACATAACCAGAAACTGACACTTCAACAAAAACTCAAAGTCTTTTCTTATAAAATTCTGCAAAGTAATGCTATGTAGTGGCAACTTAGGCACTTATTTTTATTTTGAAGTCAATTTATTGATCACTACTGGAACAAGAACATATTAAATGAGGAAGAAACTTTTGAGAACACAAAATGTACCATTTTGAGGCATCCACTTTATTTCTAAAATTAAGGTAGTGCTTCTTTTAAATCAATTTATAATGCAACCAACCTAAACTTTTTCTTAAAGTTATACTTGTAAAAATTAGTTAAAAGTTGCCTATGATACATTTAGACCATGTTTTCTAGTTTACAGTTATTTAATTTAGCTTAATGGGGGAGTGCCAGTTGTTGGTTCCAGTAATTTCCTTTCCCCAGTTTCCGACAGTGTTGTTAATCATTGGTAATATTAGAGAAAGTTGAAAACTGTAATTTGAACTGTTTCAAAAACATAATAATAAATTAAATTTATCTTGTAGAGGTCTGCCCGGGTCCGGTCCGAACGAAAGCTATCTTAGCCAGGCCCGTTGCAAAAACTAAATGTTCAGCCCCGACCCGGCCAGTTTGTATTTTCGCGGTTCACGTTCGGCCCGACTCTTGGTAAAATTCGTGAAAACACTGCAAAATTCAATGAAATGTGACCCGACTCAATTTCCGCAGAAAAAGCCAATTTTTTTAAACATGCAATCAAGATATTTTTCTAGAATACTGCATACATATTTATGGGAAATTTTAACGTTATAGATTACTATATGCTTTAGATTAGTTAATGTCCGCAAGCCATATAATGCAGAATAACATCAGTACCGACCCGGCATGTAGGCTCAGTATGTAGAAAAATCATGTAAGTCTGATCCTATCATGTTTTGATCCTTTTAAATTTTTATATCGGGCCGAATTTTTTTATCCGCTCTTCTCGTTATAAACATTGCCTTTAATCCGACGGCCCAGCCCGTTGGAAATTTTTCCTTCATTTTTCTCGGCCGGGTACAGGCCTCGGGCTAAGCCCGGGTCCGTTGAGACCTGTATTTATCTTGTAGCCAATACAATAAAAATTTAAGTTGTTCTACCAAGGGACTGACATCATTTCTCAGTTACTGGTTCATAAATGTCAGCTATTGGATCTACGCATTACTAATAATTTCAAACATGAAAAAGGGACACATACATTTCTTGTATAATATCATATATAAATAAGGTTTTAATATTTTGTTTTTGTAATAAAGATAGTATTTTTAAAGCATAAATGCATTGAAATATAAATTAACTTTCTTATTTTTTCTCTTTGCAAGTAAAGTGTCAGACAATGGTTCACTTTGTGTCAGTTACTGGTTTATCAAAATGGGTTGGAATCAGTTACTAGAATTATTGGGGGGGGGGGGGGAGAATTAATTTTTAATAATACAATTTACAATTTTTGAGAATTTTGTCAACAGTAATTTTATAACGTATCTCTACTATCCTTTCAAAAAAAAGTATAAAACGGATTTAAAATTCTGTAGTAGTAATATAAACAAGAAAGAATCCTTAAGGTGTCAGTTACTGGGGTTTTTACCCTAGTTGTTAGTCGAAAATGCGGTGAAAAAAAAATACTGTTCAGTTTGTGAAATTTTTAAACACTTGTCGCGGAAAACATCGATTAAAATTCGCGGAATTCGCGAGTTAATTTTAACCCGTAAACTCTACAATAGTGCGATTTGGGATTCCGTAACATCAACTGCGCATACTTTTATTGGCAATATAGTGATAATGAAATATAACGCATGATTCCTATACTAAATTTAATAAGGAATCGAAATAGGATATTGATTTTTATCATAATTCTTATTTTGTTAATGTAAAATAAAGTAATTAAAACATATTTTAAATAACGCAGACATTTTAAATTTTGTTCGGTGCGAATTCCCATTAGTGTGAAGTTCACGAGTTCAAAGAGTATTTACAAGTTATTTATAATATTGTTAACAAGAATACTTATTGCATATAACTTGAGTTATTATAGAATGTCACATGATAAACATATTAGACATAAACAGATAAAATTGTTCAATGTTTCTAATAATTCGATTTAAGCAGGTCTGATTAAGCCAAAGAGAGGCTCAGGGCCTGATATTGTGCTGCCTCCACCCCTTCCTTTTCCTTACACTTTCACAAAAAAATGAACATTTTCCATGCCTAAGAATACATATATTAAAACGTAAACACTCAATTAGATAAACGCAGTTCCCTTTATTGATTTTATTTTTATCTAAAAGTAGAAAATGTTTATTATACTGAGTAAAAATTGAAAACAGAAGAACAATATCAGATTTAAGAAAAGTGTTTAAAAAAAAGAAAAAAAAAAGAAAAGAAAATGGAGACCTTCAAACCAGAGCATAACTCATTTGCATTATGCTTTAATCAGATACGGCATTTAAGCTACCGAACGCTTTAATGTTTGTAAAATTAACTTACTTAATCGTATTAACATAATTTAAGTGTTTTTAATCTATACAATATTTTTCGGAATTTCTATCCTTTTAAAGTATTGCAAATTCCGTAATCATGCATCTATATTCTCTGTCTGGAATATACACCGCTATTCTTACGCCATTTTTTATTAATAATTTTAAAGACACCTATTTTTCTGTTTTGATCATTTTAAACAGATACCAGTATTTAAGTACCCGGTTAAAGAAAAACACTGTTCGGGGAAATTCCTAATTTACTAACGTAACACAGCTTAATTAAACATAATTTCTGTTTTAAAGATTGTTTTAATACAATATATGAAAAATACCACATAAACTTACCTCGTCAATCCCCTAAAAGGCTCTCCGCATTTAGAGCATTCAGTTCGTCGCTAATAAGTATCTGCAGAAAACAAAGTCAACAAAATGCGTAGAATATTTTTTTAACTCTAATTTTAAAATTGGTCGTATTTTCTTAAGCTTACACACTTCAGGTAAATGAATATAAGTCAGTGTCCTTATATAGGGAACCACTTTCGGGATTTTTTTTGTCTCATTTAGAGAAGATGGGGGCGCTTCATATTGAACGATGTGTATTTTAAAGGGGATGTTTTTTAAAGAAAAAGTTTTAAATGCAGATAAATGTTTTGGATTTTTGTTCCGGATGTCTCATTATATAGCATTTATTTACGATTCTTGCATTAAGATATTAAGTACAAGCACATTGTTGCATTTAGAGGTCGTCACATGTAAGCTCAGTGACCTTATAAGAAAAACCGATATTCCGGTTTGAGAAAAATGATTAATGCACTATAAAAAGCTGGTCGTACATTTTACCGAAAATTACGACCAGCAAAAGAAACTTTTGTTTCATAAATGATTCTTTAAATCTCGAAATACATTAGTTTATGAGATTTTTGAATATAAATGCATAGCTGCCAACTTTTACGCTTCTTTCCTAGCACTATATTTGAACAGAAAAAAAATTGCCTTAATTAATGAAAATTTTATGCGATTAAGATAAATTTTTCTGTTCAAAAATAGCGGTAGGAAAAAAACGCAATAGTTGGCAGATGTGTAAAGAAATGTATTTCGGAGTCGTGGGTAACTCGGAAGAGTTATGTTATATTTTCATAAACCTTTTTGCTGTATTAAGAAATATTTCTCTTTTTTCTACATTGTAGAATATTCCATAAAAAAAATAGAATATGCACTATTCATATTGTATCAGCAATGATAAGTTGGCGAGTCAGTTAAGCAAATTTAGCGAGTTCTATATCATATTGTTCATCGTCTTTCCCGGTAATTTAGTGAACTAACTGTCCCAAACTAATATGCCTTCTTGTGACAGCCAGATTACAAATTATTTTCACCGGGAATATATTGTAAATCTTATTAAGATGTATTAGGAATATTCTGAAATCACAATTTGCCAATTTTTAACTCATTCCTAATTTCGTTTTTCATTGGTAAAGAAATAAAATTATTCTTATTCAGATTCAAAGGAGACGAACATTAGTTTCTTATTGACCTCTAAATTTCAAGTAAGCTGTTCAAGGAATGCTGCAAAAGGATGACGATTAAAGGTTTTTGTCCCCCTCCCCGACCCCCCAAAAAATGTAAAAAAAATTATGTTCCACTTGCATAATTAATGTATTATTTTATTATTGAGATATATTGAGAATATTCTGAAATCACAATTCGCTAATTTTTAATAGATTTACAATACTTTTCTTTAAATGGTAAATAAATAAAATTATTCTTGTTGAGATTCGAAGGAGACGAATATTAGTTTTTCACTGACCTCTTAATCTAAAGTAAGCTGTTCAAGAAATGTGTTAAAAGATGATGGTCAATAAGGCAGGTTTTTGGCTCCATAAAAAGTGTAAAGAGAAAAAATGTTCCACTTGCATAATAAATGTATTACTTTATTATTGAATAATAGTGCTTTCGGGTTTAAGTAAGTATTTAAGTAAGGGGTAAGTAACCTTAGCAAGATTCGTATATCGTTTATAACTGCAAACTCTTTTTAAAAAATGCTTGCTTTTTGCATATTTATCGTCATTTTTTATATGAGTGCAATGACGCAAAATTTTTTACTTTAATTTTGTTATTAAGGACATAACGAAGAAAAATATGTAGACAAATAAAAGTATTGCAACACTGATATAATATGGAAAACACAGCATAAATAGTCGTAACTTGTTCATTCGAGATATCAATCTATGCAAAACTGTTCGTTTCTTTCAAGTTCAAGTGGAGTTGACTTGTGTTTGTCTTTAATTATTCTTTATAACTAATTGAATTAAAGTGTCTAAAAAAGTTATCAGTATATAGCCTTACGTATAATTGCATAATATTTCACTATACTGATATTCGTAAATGATACATAAAGTGATCTATTGAAAAAAAAAATAAGGACTTTTTATGGTTGTTGTTTGATGAGTGTCAAATGAGTAAATGTGACAAATCCTTGCGCTGTTCTGATTAATAAATGAATTGATAATCGACGTGCAGTCTCAACAACTCTTGGAAGGCTTTTTAATTACAATCTCGACATACAGCTTCAAAAATATAATGCTTGGATAAAGTATATCAACAGTTATTCTCCAATAATTTCTGCTTTGTGATATCAGTTCAAAGTAGATCGCAAGTAATAATGTATTATTCTCACGTAGATTCCTATTTATGCTATTTATGGTACTAGAGAAACATCGATGAAGTCTTATAATACTATTTTCGGCGATTTTGTCACAGATTCTATCACCTCCAACTGGTCAAAATACACACACAAAATGTCTGATAAAGATTGATTTTATGTTGATTTTTCTTTCTAAACGCATAGATAAATAAATTTCGAAAAACGTCCTTTTGCTATGTGCATATATCTTGGTATTTTACTTCCCAATTATGATTTTAAATAATATATGTTAACCTATTCATTTGTTTCCATGTTTCTTATAATGTTATCTCAAGCAGGCCTCGGAGCGGTCCTTTTTAAAAGAGGCTAAATCAAAATTTTCACCACCGTTATTTCCTTTCGAAAATTTTTGTCTTATATATTTATCTTGCAAATGTCGTCGAAGTCCGCTTCATGGTGAGATTTTTCACGGAATTGTTCTGGTAATGAACGACGAAAATAATTAAAAAAATTAGCCGTGGCCAAAAAAAAAAAAAAAAAAAACACGACTCCGAAGCCTGCCTCACGTATACACAGATTAAGGACATTAAATTCGTATGAGCCAAAAAACAAACTTATGAAACCGCTTCCTTTGTTTTAATCCAGTTGTCAGTTTATGATATCACGAAAAGTTTCAAGTAGCATTCGGATATAATAAGAAATATATTGCATTTATTGGCGGATAAAAAATGTGATATTTTTTGTCTCAGGAATGACACTGCCTAAAATTTTTACTTCTGTAGGAATGAAAATGGATTTATAAAATTGCCTTAGCGTTGTATTGTCGAGCAGGGAAAAATAAAAGATCGAATGTACTTGTTTAAATGTAGATAAATGCTTTCTACTGACTAGAGAAGTGCAAGAAGTGTTACGCGCCGATTTTGAGGAGAGTGGTATAGTTGGAAAGATCTCGTCTTGGAGAGTAAAAAACTCAATGGAACTACCCGTCTCAAGTCAGCCGTTTTCGAGATATCTGACAATCAATGTCACGCAATTTATTTATTATAATGTATTTCTGCTGTAACATTTGTTATGGCTTTAAATTTATAATTTTCGCTGTTAAATGGTACCCCCCACAACCATCAATGAACACTACACATATCCAGCATCAACAAACATACACCACAGCACACGAAACAATATATTTACAAGCCTACCACTGGGGACTCGCATTATCTCGCACCCGGTTCTCAAATAAAAATCTTTCACATGTACTTTGGCAACATGTGCAAGAGAAATTTACTACAAAATTTATTTTTCCAAAAATAGTGGTGCGAATAGAATATAAAAACAGTCGCCCGTAGCAGCCCTGCATTTACAGTCATTACCTTCTCTTCTTCTTTTTTTTTTCTTTTGCATATTGAGTTCCTAAACAAAAGTAACATAATTAAGTTAACAGGAAGCTATTTAACAGCAAAATTATAAATTTAACGATATGACAAATGTAACAGCACAAATACATTGCAATAAATCAACAAATTGTGTGACATAAATTGTTGGATATCTCAAAAACGGCAGATTTGCGACGGGTACTGCCATTGAGTTTTTTACTCCCCACGACGAAATCTTTCCTACGATACCACGCTCGTCAAAATCGGCGTGTAAAACACTTCTTGCACTTCCCTAGTGTATACAACACATTTTTTTACCCTTTGCACTTTGTATCTCTTTCTCCCCCCTTTTTTTTACATTGCATCCGTTTGACTTTCCTATACTTTCTGTAACTTTTACTTTAAACCCGAATTTTCTTTTTGTTGTCGTCAATTTAATAAAAATGTTAATAAAAATATTTTCACAAAACTAATTTTAAATACCATTATTTTAAATATCCCAAAATGTTCCTTTTCGCATGTAGAACCTTCGCATATAGAATATAATATGAATACTTAAATACGCATGTGTATACAAGCTGTATCGCAACATTGTCTGGATATTGCAATAATTGGTGGAATTTAAAAGAGATTTGTTTACAAAAAGTTGATAAGTTCATCCAATTATTTAAATAAAAATAAAAATACATTGTAAAATTTTAAAACTTTAATGTTTTGAAATAAAGTTTATAATTAATAATATTTATAGTTAGTAATATTTAATATATAATTAATAATAAACAATTAAAATTTAATATAAAATATAAAATTGATAAATTTATAATAATAACAATAATAATCATATAAGTACTACTTGTGTTAATTATTAACTATAATTGTAAATTTATAAATGTATAATTAAAAAAATATTATTAATATTTAATATGCAATATTTAATATACCATTAATAATATATAATTTCTATGAAAATATTTACAATTTGTTTAATTACTTTATTATTATTAAATTAATTTAAATTTTTAAAAATTTAATTTTTATTTAATAATGATTTTACTATTTAGTAAACTGCTTCTAAAAAAGACGGTGTTGCTGAAAAGAGGGAATTAATACACATACTCAATTTCGACGTAGGGTAAAGCAATCTTGTAAAAGTGGAAAAGTTGCGTACAATCAAAGCATGTTGTTAAGTTTAACGAAGGCTGATTTTACAACCAGACTGAACTAATTTACATAACTCACAATTTTGGTAACAACCATTCATATTAGAATAAATGTAATTTCCGCTCAATTTTTTAAAAAAACGCACATATTTAAAGTATCATTTAATAATATTTGTGAAACGCTTTAATTTATTTAATTATTTTACTTTGTTTTGTTTCAAAAGAGTTACATTACTCAAATGCAAAACATGACTTTTTAACCCTCCTAATATCAGGTTTTTAGTTTTTGAAGAGGGTTTTTAGTTTAGCATGATTGGAAATGTATCGATTAAATTTAGCTTCTTCCAACGAGGTGTCTATTTGGTTTAATTTACTATGTGTATTTTTTTTTTTTTTTTTTTTTTTGTCTAGTTTGAAACACAAAAAACTTCGAAACAAAACAAAAAATGGGATAAAAAAAAAAGACCCCAGTTGTACTAAGAGGGTTATGTTATTGTCATAAAATACGTTTAAATTTATTTCATTTCATATATATATATATATATATATATATATATATATATATATATATTTTAAATATCGCTTTCAGATCTGGTTCGAGAAGGATGCTTACAGTTTGATAAAATATAGTCCATGTCTTGTCGTATGAGATTGAGAAAATATGATGCCTTATACACTATATGGCCAAATGTGATCGGTCACTTGCAATTTTAGACGTTTTGTCAAATATCTAGAAAAATACATGAGGAATTAACCTGAAAGTGCAGGTGTGTAAACAGTATCGTATAAGTCGTATATTTCGGCGAAGATTTTTTCCCGAAACCCCATAGGAGACCGTCAACATATTGAAAAAGAACGAATATCTTTTGGATAACCCTGTAAAAACTAATGTAGCAAAAGCGTTCAAACTCGAGATTATTAACAAGTAGCTTATTGTAATATACTGTGTTCATTTTTATGAAGATAGTATGTATACTCTTTGAGAAATTAAGGTTTTTATAAAAACAGTCCCAAATTTCGCCAAGTTTTTTGCTTATAATTTGCAGAGTTCTTAATATAAAAAAAAGTTCTTTTCAGAAAATATGACAAACAATATTGTACACAACACCCTACAATCAGAATGAAAAAATAATAAAAATTGTATGAGAAATGAGCAGGTTTACTAAATAATGATTTGCTGCGCATGATCGAGCGTAATCAAAATATAATTTGCATAATGTGTTAGCTTAAATGTATAGAGCAACTTTTGTGAAAGTCTCAAAAACATAGTTTGAAAAGTCTGATAATAATTGTTTATAGAATAAGCTCAAAATCCGTTATTCCTAAAAGGAAGCAAAAAGATGAGGGGCTGTATCCAAAGACAGCAGTACGTGCAATATTGTGTATGCTATATTGGCACTAATCAATGGGTATATGGTTATGGGTATATGGCCCCTCATGTTTTCGCTTCATTTTTGAATTTACATGTTTTCATGTTTTTCATTTACAAAGTTTGATCCAAGCCCGGTCAGGCACAGAAAAAAAGTTAAAATCTGAGTCCGAGACCAATCCAGCCCGACTGAATTCTACAAAACATGGATTTTTACATCGATATGGTTACAAACTGTTTCGTACGAGAAGTTCTGACAAAATCCTTCTTCAAAATCCGTTATTCCTAAAAGGAAGCAAAAAGATGAGGGGCTGTATCCAAAGACAGCAGTACGTGCAATATTGTGTATGCTATATTGGCACTAATCAATGAGTATATGGATACAGCCCCTCATGTTTTCGCTTCATTTTTGAATTTACATGTTTTCATGTTTTTCATTTACAAAGTTTGATCCAAGCCCGGTCAGGCACAGAAAAAAAGTTAAAATCTGAGTCCGAGACCAATCCAGCCCGACTGAATTCTACAAAACATGGATTTTTACATCGATATGGTTACAAACTGTTTCGTACGCGAAGTTCTGACCAAAAATACTTATATTAGCTTTTTCTTTTCTCATGTTTATAATCTTCATTTTTAAAGAAGGGCTGTGGAATTAATTTTTTTTGTTATTGAATCTATTTAAATGTAAATGTCTTAGTTATCATTAATATCGTTAATCGAAATTCCATGTACTGGAGACGTACTATAATACTAAAAATATATTAAGTATATTAATAATATATAAAGTATACTAAAAATACTATACAGTAAAATCTTCCAAGGCAGAATGAAAATACAGAAAAAAATGCCTTATAGACAAATTCCCTTCTTATCAGGTGTAAATTTATTCTATTCTTTTCTCACAAATTATTATATTCATTTTGAATCGATCAACACATTTTTTTCTTTTTAATACAGCATTCCGTCATAGACAGGTTCTTTTTAACAGAATTTACTGTATTTTAATTTTATTGCCTAGAAATCTACTATCCTTTAAAAAGAATAAAGTTTAAAGTTTAATTGTAGAATAATGACAATTTAACAATACATGCATTTTTTGCAAAAATTTCCGTGCCGGACCACATTCTACAGATTTTTGCACGGCCCAGGCCACGCCGAGACAATGGTTTTAATACGGGCTGGGTAGAAACCAGTACTTAAATTTTCGGCCCGTGCGGAACTAGGAAGAATAAAGCCAGCCCCGGCTCGTTATAGAAAAAATACGTTAGCCCCGTCTTGGCCCGATCCTTCATAAAAAAATTAAGGTCCAAACCCAGCCCGGCCCGGAAAGAGTAATGTCTAAGTACGGCTCGACCCGAGCTTTAAGAAAAATGTAACGCCCAGGCCCGGTCCGATCCGAGTGTCGTGAATGAAAATAGTCCCGGGCCCGGAATAAGGCCCGTACTCGGCCATATATTCGGGCTGGCCCAGAAAAATGAAGGCAAACTTTCAAACGGACCGGGCCGTCAGAAAAAGACTTTTTTAATTCGCCGGGAATATAACAAATCTGAAGTTGTGAGGGCTAAACTTGTGAAAAAGCTCGAAATCGTCATGTTAGAAAAAGCCTTGTTTAAATCAACTGACACATAGTACAGAAAGAAGGTGGAAATAGCAAAAGTTAAACTGAATCAGAAGTTTAAGCTACAGGAAGGAGTAACCTACTTACCTACAAGCTTTTAAAAGGCATTTAAACATTATATTAGGAGATAATTTTTGTTTAAAACTTTAAATGCTTTTTTCCGCATGATGGGTTTTTTTCACCATTTCCCGTCTTTAAATTGTTATAAGCCAAGAATCGTTAAAAATAAATGATTTAAACTTGGAACATGTCTTTTTCAATTATTTTGCATAAATTTTGTTTTGGCAAATTTGAAAACAATATTTATTTTTGAAAATATGATTTTTAAAAAATAAGTTACATCATTTAAAAAAAAATATTTTAAAATTTTTTAATTTTTTAAAATTAAATTAAAAAAATGCGAAAATTGAAACTTTTGTTTTATTTTTAATTAAGTGAAAAAAATTTTAAATTTGACAAATAATATTTCGAGTTAGAACGATTTTAAATTACCCACTTAAAAAAAAATAATGATAATTTTTTAAAACTTTATGAGAAATTTTAGGATGTGATTTTGTTTACAAAATTACATGTTTAAACATCACAAAAAAATTCAAAATTCTAACTCAATAAATAAAAAAGAAATTAAATGTTTTCCGGACCCCTTACACTCTAAATTTGGGAGGAGTGAAAAGTTCACTCTTTGAAAGAGTGATAGGCATTTTGACTATTTTTGGAGTGAATTTTATAAAAATAAACTCCTTAAAGAGTGGAATTTTCCACACTCTAGAAAGGAGTGAAATGTCTCACTCCTGAAAGAATGACTTACGTATGCATTGCTTATTAACCAATCAGAACAGCAAGGCGACGAAGCCCTTAAAAGATAAGAAAAATTATCGCTTTTCCGTCCGTCATCTTAGGATTAACAGATTAGGATATCATTAACTCTTAAATGTACGATTTTTTATTTTGCTTCGAAAAAATTATATATGACTCTCTGAAAGCTTTAATACACAGGAAAAATATTGAAAAAATACGTCAATCTTTTCGTGTGTTGCACATCTACAATACAAGTAAAACCTACTGCCGTGTGGTTGTTTTACGCTAAAATATTGCAAATTAGTAAATATTTTAATAAGTATGTCTCCAAATACCTTATTTTGTATAATTATTTATTTTATAAAACTTAACCTTTAACCCTTTAATTCGCATGATAGAATACGTTCTAGAAATTGCGTAGCTCAGAGAATCTGACTTTACACCAGAAAGTTTCAATGGTTAATTTCGGTTTATTTAAATGCAGAATGTCTGTTATTATTTAAAGCAAATATTGCTATTCTAAATTTCTGGTGTGAATTAGGTTTATACGAATTAAAAAAAATCTATTAAATTCAAAACTGTGTTGTTTGCATATATGCAAACAGCGCACTAAAGGCTTAAAATTATTCTTAATGGAACACATAAGAAAAGTCTTTTTTAATTTTAAATATTTATTCGTGTAGCTGTGGAATATTAAGATTAAGAGCTAAATAGTCTTATGTTGTATAGAAAAAGATTGATCGTGGAGTGTTCAAAAGTGATTGTCTATTATATTTCTTCATGTGGCGGTTTGAAATATAATTGTTTTAACAATTGAATATCACACAATGCTGAGCAAAAAAATAATCAAAACTTCATTAGTTCGGGCAATGTGAATAAAAAAATGAGTGTAAATACTTTACACTTCTCCTTCAATACTGTGTTGCAAAATAATACTTTATAACGATCGAAACAAAAAGTTTATCTTTCGTTTGAAAGGCTGACTGACTCAGAAGATATCTGGATTTTTCAATTCATAGCAGACACGTAAACATTAATTTGCCGTTATACGAGATTTTATTTTTTGGTTTATTACTGATTTCTGATTATATACACTTCGAGTATTTATTATCATTATAATTGTTTCGGAGTTAAATATGATATTTGATGTTTATAATATTACGAAAAGATTGGTATATTATTTTTTTTAATTGTATGTAAGCATTTTTCTGCGGTTTATGATTTTAAAATTTCCAGACTGGGTAATATAAAAAAAATAATTATAGACATTCTGGATCAGTTATTAAATTTCCTTCAATTATAGACGCATTTTCTACGTTTTTGATACACGTAATTTTTGGCACTAAACAATAAAACATAATATTTAAGCATTGAAATAAAATGTTTTTTAGGCCTGTTTTGAAGTTTATGGATAAGACTGCTTTAGTATATTTTTTTTTTAAGTTCATATTTACTTACATAATATAGGACTGAATATTTTTTAAGAGATTAATAACTACATTTTTACATTAAAATGTTTTTCAAACAATAAGAATATTTCATATGCAGTCATTTACTTTATTTTTAAATTTCCCTTTTTTTCTATTTCCGAGGTCAATCTTTTCCTGTAAAACATATAAAATCTATTTTTCTCATATTCACAAAATACAATATCTACGCGAATAAAAAAGTTAAATTAAATATGGCTTATCGTGTCGTTTCACTAATAAGTATTGTATTCCATTTTTCAGCAATAACGGACGAAAATTAGAAATCATGATTAAGTTAAGGAATATGTTTAAAGAAAAATATATACATATTCCAGAGAACTTAAAATTTAGACTCCATGTTCATATTAAATAAAATAAAAGCAAATCACAGCGGATAAAATAAAAATTACACATTCTTAATATTTAAATCATGCTTAGAACTTATTTTTAAAAAGATGTGAGTTTACAAGCATTGTTTTTAAGTGGAAAAATTAAGTCGCGTTTTCTCAAAAATTGTTTTGTGACAACAGGCCGTAAGATTAAAAAAAAAAAAACTATTTGATGGAATGGCTTACATTTTTTGCATGCATATAACATCATTATATATAGAATGAATTAATATATTATAGATAGTTTAATATTTGGGGTATTTTGAAAGAAAAAAATTGTATTTTTTAGGGTTTTTAAATTTTCAAATTTGAGAGTTTTTTTTAATAAGGTTTCCTTTGATTGATAGTTATATCCTTAATATATAGAGTAAAGTGTACGTATCATTTTAAAGCAAAAATTAGGTTCTTATGTCAATTCAACGTTAAGATATCTTACGGATGGTGATATGACACCTAAAGTTTTTTTTCGAAAATTGTGTTATATAAATTTTGCTATATTTTTTTATTTTATTGCATTGAAGTACTTCATTTTATAATTTTATAAGACTACAAACATACCTTAAAAGTATCAGAAAGTTTAAATTAGTTACATTGAATACTTCTGTTTTTATATGGACTCAAAGCGAGAGCTCTGTTTACATGTTTTTTGGTATCGATCAATCCCTGAGCCCCCTTAAACATATAACATCCACCTATTAAAAAGTTATTAATAAAACTTTAAAAGTAAGATCTTTATAGGGCATGCAATAAAAACAAACACAAACGATAAGATTGGAATAAAATATTTTAGTTTATTTCTGTCAGTAATCTAATTTAAATTCGTATGTAACTTTAACTGAAATTTTCCTTAAAAGTTCAAATATTGTTACAAACTATGAATTAAATAACTATTGCTAATAAAGTATTTTATTCCAATCTTTACCACGCTTTTATCTATTTTCATAGCATGCTGTAAAAAATGTGATTCTTTTAAAATGACCATAAAAGCAAAATAAAAAAAGAATCGACAACATAAAAAATAAACATTCACTCCTATGAAAGAGTGACTATTCACTTCCACCAGGGGTGAAAAACCGCACTCCTTTAGCAAGAATGAATAGTCGCTCCTCCGGAAGAGTGATTATCCACCCCTGTTTAGAGTGAATATTCACTTCCCAGGAGTGATTATTAACTCTTTCAGAGAGTCAAAATTTTCACTTTTGCTCAGAGTGAATAGTCATTCAAAAGAGGTTGGGCATATTTTGACTCTGCGATAGAGTGACTATTCACTCTTCTGGGGTGATTAGTTTCTCCTTTTTATTTGGAGCGTAAATTAACATTGTTTTTTGAATTACACGCATTTCAATTTATGCCCAATCCTTTAAAATCCGACGAATTATTTAAACGGGCATATCTCTTTGAGTTTTACAGATATCAAGATGCAATTTTTTGTGTTTAATTCAGGAAAGGATAAAGAAAATTTTCCTAATTGGAAATTTTACCCTACGGGGGCCGTATAAAAATGTAGTTTTTGTATTTTCTCAAATAGACCCACCATAGGATTGCAACTTATATCATTATATTTTGCACCTTTTTTTTAAATGAAACTTTGCAATTGAAAGTATGTGGTAAGTATGTGTAATCTAGGGGAAATATTTAAGGAAATAGGCTATTATTTTTATCTTTATGAATCACAATGTATAGTGATATGTGTTACAGTTTTATTTATAGATGCTCCAATCGTTGCTTAACACTAGAACGCCCGGAAGGAGTCGATTCAACTCCGAGCATATGATTAAATGTCAATTGGACCCAGAAATTCTTTCACAAAATAAGTAAAATTAAAAAATGCTGATTTACGTTAAATAAATCAGTCAAATAATTTTAACTAAAATTTCTGGTGTGAAATATTTTTATGAAAGTTGCGTAAAATTTCCGGGCGTTCTAGTGTTAAAGTACAACCATGTTATCCAATTGATGGAAGAATCTTGTTATACGAGAATTCCTAAAGACCACAAAGAATTTTGAATATATTTTTGTTTCATTAGGTCAATATTTTATTGGAAGGAATTGGAAATTTCCATGATTGTATGAGACGGGGAAAGGATATTCCTGGTAAATGCAAGAAAGGTACACTATGGACAAGCTGTATCTCATTGTAAAGTGTCGATTGACGGAATCTGTCACCACGAGATCATACTTTTTAGAAGATCCCTAGGTAAAAATGTTCTGTAAAATCTATTTCGGTAAAGGACAACACTAACTGAAAATATCATGCGAGAATGTGAAACTGGCACAAGAATGTGTATATGCGTGAGCAAAACCTACCTTTGACTGTAACATTTATGCATGATGACTATCATCTTCACAGAGCAGTCTTCTTAAGTGTATTTAGTTCCAAAAAATTTTACAGTTACTCCACGTAAAAATTTCGACTGAAGATAGAGTACATCGTTAAGTACCATATTCACATAGGAACACATGCTCGGAAATGTCATAAGCAGGATATATTAGGGATAGTAGCCATATTTGGACCGCTGTTTTAAATGGACCACTGCATTTCTGCCGTTAATTATAGAAAGAGACTCCATCTACCGCTGAAATCCTACTCATCAGAAAGACATCATTTATGATTAGAAGAAGCACCCGCCTTCCACGTGCTGTTTTCACACAGTTTTAAAAAACCTAAAATTAGCTGTTTTGATCTAATTTTTTTCTGCTAAACACAAGATAATGCATTAAAACTGAGGTAAGTTGTTATGTTTTCATATACATATCTAAATTCATGTGTTTATTGCGCATATTTTTTACACGGACTTGTTTGTCTTCGTTTCTGTTCTTAGTCTTGAGATTATCTGTTTTAAAAAATGGCTTAGTTACATTAATTGGAGAAATTTGAGTTTCTTAAATTGCACCAGCTATACGATCACAAATTTCAAAAGTAAGTAATAAATTTTCGAAACCTGCCTTGCCAAAATCAGTTAAGTCAAAATACGGAGGGAGCCAAAAAATAGCTGTGTTAATGTCTTCGGCATATAAAGTAAACCTTGGAATGAAAAAACAAAACAAAACAAAAAAACGACAAAAAAGCTCTGAAAGCACAAAAGCACTTGGAACATCAAGTTTTAAAAAATAGGCGTAATCCAATTGGAAAGAAAATTATGGAAGGGAAGAACTATAGACATAAGGTAAAGAAAACTTCCGTAGCAAAAAAAAAAAAAAAATCTAATGATTCAGAATCTAAAAAGAAAAACCAAGACAGTGATGATTGGTTTTACCTAATTTGTAAGAAAAACTAAATAACAGAAATAATTCAGTGCTCAGATTGCCAAATATGGTTCCATGTTGTGTGCGCTGGAATAAAAAATAAACAAAAAAAAATTCATATGTAAGCCTTGCATCACTTCTTACATGATATTCAAGTAACTGAAAATTAGTTCCATAATTTCTATTCTTAAGTACTTATAACTTTAATTTATATTTTGAATACATGTTTGTTTAAAACAATTACTCTTACTTTCTGACATTTGATTTCATTAAATTTCATTGCTGCTGTTTTATTCGATTGTTTTTTTTTTTTTTTTTACCGCAAACTCTGCTTTTAATAAAATTAGTTATGTTAGCTACTCATTAAAACAGACTGATATTGTTTGGTCCACTTTTGGAGGCTGGGGGGCCAACTTCAGCTACCAGTCTCTGAATTTGGACCACTTTTAACAAATTTTTCAAATTAAAATAAAATTTAAGTTTTTCAAAAAGAAATAGTTCTAAAGATTTTTTTAGTTAGTAGACGAATAAAATGACCACGTGTAATGGTATTTTGCAGATATTCCAAAAATGATGTGACTTACACCTGAAAATAAGTGAAGTGGTCCAAATTCGGCTACTCTCCCCTAAAGACAGAAAGAGCAAGAACAAGAGCATAAGACAAAAATGCGTGTAAAGAGCTTTAATATAGTGATAGAACAAGTGACAGACAAAGCATATACGGTTTCGTACACAATATTCTTGACGGTCCACCAGTGAATGAAATTGTTGAACGTATGTAAACGTACTTAGGACCGTGGGACCACCCGACCGCTCCACAACGTCCAATCCACTGATCCCAGAATTTCCGATCAAATATGCACTTACCTGTTTAGCTTTATGGATTGGAGCCTCGTCGTGTTGGAATCACAACCTACGGTGCACAGTTAGCGACACATCTTTAAGAGCGCTTTTTAAAGTGCTGCACACACTGATTCTTGTGTTCTTGTTCTGTCTTGAATGACCGTGTCTTTTATCTCTTCCTGGTGACATTTTTGGATACCCTTTCGTATGTAAATTTTTTCATTCGATGCATTCTCGGCCTTTCAGTGGAGGGTATTTTTTGTATACTATTCGTACCACTATTTAAAAAATACTTTCTTTGTGGTAGATTTGTCTTTAAATTATCCAGGAAGTGTATGGCAAAAATTGTTTTTAAAGGAGTACGAATGGAATAATAAAAATAGTCGTCAGTGTAGGATCTTTACTTTATATCCCCTTCAAGATTTTACGTGGAGTTTTGAAACACCATGTACTCGTATGTCCTCGTGGATCCCTGACCTTGATACACGTCAATATTTTTGGTTGTGGTGATATTTGCAGTACCACGTGTACACCAAGGACACAAAGACACGTACACAATCTTTTTACAGATAACTAAATTATACGTTATGATATTGCCTTCATGTACGCATATGCACTTTATAGATCATTTAGTAATATATCACAATTTCAAAATGGAATTTCTTGTGCAGTTGCACCGATTGAATAACCCTTGGTATGAAACTGTTTTATTTTTGTTCAATTTATGCCAATATTTTTTTGTTAAATGTTATCGTTATGTAAATATTTTGTAGGATGTCTTTGTTAAGAACGCTATATGTTACATTTCTTTTGTTTCCTTCCTTAAATATCATTTACAGCTCAATTACTTAAAGTGACAATACAGAGACATCTAATACCAAAACTTTGACACAACGGATTGCGAAAGACATGCTACTAGTGCAAACCACGTTGTTGTATAGGTAGAGCGTCGTTTTGCATCTAAAGAAGAAAAATAAATTCTTTTCAAACATGTGTTGTTTTCTTATATTTTTATGGTATGTTTCAGATGTTTTTTCTATTGTAAAAAAAATTAATATACATTACTGAGATGGACAAAAATATACAAGATGTGCCAAAAATCCCTGAACCATTTTAAAATTGAATATAAAATCAAGTAATTGTTGTGCAGGAGTGCGGTTTAGACTGAAAAGCTTCTCGCGATGAAAAGTTTTCTTCAAGCGAATAAAAAAAAGTAGTTTCAAAGTTCGCCCATAGATGTCGCTGTACCTTAAATTATCAGAAAGAAGCATCAAAATCTCAAGACAATCTGTTACAGATTATTTTATTTTGTCAAAAGCAGTTACAGAGTAATAATTTGTGCAATTCATTTAACATAGCTCAATATGTGCACCCTTTGTAGCTCGAGCCACATCCAAACTGAACTCCAGTTCGCTAGGATTAATTGCGGAATTAACTGAGCACGAAAGTTCCTTTGAACAGTAACGATGGATTTGGTTTCGAAGTATCAAGCTACGCAATTAGCTTTTCGCTGGGAGTCGTCATTTCTGTGTCACAACGTCAAAACTAATCTGAAAATCAGAAAAAAACTGACAAGTGGCGCCATCTATGATCGAAGCTTAGAGCTATTATTTTCATTCGCTTAAAGAAAGCTTTTTATCATGAGAAGCATTTTAGTCCTAACCGCACACCTGTACGACAATTACTTGATTTTACATTGAATTTAAAAATTTGTGAGGAACTTTTGGGACACCTTGTTTTACCAACAGAAAATAGATTTATAGGGCCATAAAAACAAAATTCGGATAAATATACCTTCTTTTGGCTGCAATTATAGGCGTTAATGTATTATACGTTCATTTTTACTAATTTGTGAAGATTCATTTTAGTTATATATATATATATATATATATATTATAGTATAGTTGAAAATGTTTCAATATTCATTTATTTTTTTAAAGGAATTTTGCTTCTTTTAAGTTTTTAATGCTTAATTTCGAAAAACTAAAAATCTTCATGATCTGTTTAAAACTGTACGTTTTCCTTCATATTCAAATTAAAAAAAAAAAAAAAAGTGTAAAATTCATATTAAAGAGAATATTCTTATTACATTTCCACACATCAATTTTATAATTTTTGCTATGCATAAAAGTTTTTTTAATAAAAAATATTTTTTTTAATTACGATAATCGTCTCCATACAGGCCAGTGAATCAAAACAATTAATTTTTAACATTTCTCTTTTCTTTTTGTACAGCACAAGGGTATTTTTTCTACGAACACTCAATTATTTTAGTAAAATTTTACCTTGTATTGCCCTTTTTGAGGCTGAAAATTTTATTTTTTTAACTCATTTTATGATAGGAATAAAACTCTTTATCAAACACAACAATTTCAGAAATATTAATAAAAGAAACGTCAAAAATGCTCTGGTCTTATTTGCAATAATTTCCACAATAAAATTCTATAGCCTAATAAAAGAATCCTTCAAAAGTATAAAATTCATTTTCCAAACAAAAGAAAATAAAAACACAGGTAAAAGTCCACGCAACGAAAAGCAGCTAAGGTAATGCTCAATCACAACGACACTCTTATAAAAATATATTTAAAATAGAAAGATACTGCCAGAAATGAGCCTCTATCGCCATTTGGCAATGAAGAAAAAATATATAAACTATATTATGATACGATCATTAACCTCGTCAAGAGTTACTATGAATTAACCTTTCAAATATTTGGCCTTTAAAAAAATTATAGTAATTTTTTATCTCTTTTTTGCATTCTATTGTGATTGAGCACTTTATTGTTTTATATTTTTCGCTATTGATATTTTTATTGATTCGCTATTAGACCGAGAGCACAGACAACCACCTCACCGTGTTGGAGGCTGAAATTCCAGAGTTAGCTAAAACTCGATTCCCATATTAAAACGCAATCGGTCTGCCTAGTAATATTTTGGTGGAAAACACCTAAAAACCTGATTTTAGCGGTTGACTCGTAGGTTTACCATTGCGTTTTCCTGCACCCAAAGGTATGAAAACATGGCGGACTGGGGATTCTGGAATTTCAGCCTCCAACTCGATGAGGTGGTTGTCTCATGGTTCGTACACCCCCCTTGAATTTTGCAGACCAGAAAATTTTTTGGCACCAGTATTATCTTATAGACAATCTCTTCTTAAAAGAAGGCAAAATTTTGCGCGTTTAACCTAGATTTCTTTTTCTATAAAAAGACACTGGTAGTTTTCCTGGAGAAATAACGGTATCCATACGAACCATGTGGCTGTGCTGCCGGCTCCCGGTCTACAAGTTTGCATATATTATCGCCTGTATATTTTCCCGTGTTAATTATCTTTTATGCACTGGAAGTCTTCTCGTGTAAGCTCTAGAATTCTTTTAAGCCTAGTAACATTGATAGCACTAGCATACGGGAATTGCATAGAAGGTAGTAGCAACACACTCGTGATATGCGAGGGACAGACCTAAAACCAAGAGTGCTTTTATACACAAAAAAGTGACTACATACGGACAAGAAAACATTGATTGATCGAGATGATTTTGGCCAGAAACGAATCGCAAAACACCTTGGCGAAACTGCGAATAACGCCAACCTTACATTCGTTGACTTGTCTCACTTGTCTGGTCAAGTTCGTCCAGGCTAGACTCGTCAAGTTATAGAATACGAGTTATTGAATTATTACGAAAACTTTAATCTGAGCATGCACCTTCTGCGTACATTGCCACTCTATTATAAAAATACTCTACTAGCACCTTATGAAGTTGATAGCAAATGCTCAGTTGAAGAGAAGCAGTTAGTTTAGACGGTTTTGTTTTTTTTACAATGCACAATCGTTTTGGAATGAATAAAACAGTGCAGAATCCATTTGAACATGTTAAGGAAACATCAACTAAGCTCTTGAATATAAAAAAAATAAAGTTTTTTGAAAATTCAACAGAGATTTATTATTTTTGTGGTTATCAGGAGTAGCTTTTGATACTGAAACGTGTGTGCAGTGTATATTGCATTGTCATATTATAACGATCTTTCGAAATGCTCCGTGAAAGAAGTGATGCTATTTAGTAGAGTGGTCGTTTGGGATGAACCCAATTAGACATTCAAACAATTCCAATTCTTCTTTTATTACTTTATATTCATTAAGGATTGTGGGATGAACTAAAACCTCTCACAGTCACAGAAGAAATTAAAAAATTATGCAAGAAATAGAGCAGTTACTGTGGGTAATCCACTGAAGAGCTTGAAATGATTATGTACAGTCATGAAAGAAACCTTACTAACTATGAAAAAATTATTTTAGAAGAAAGTTACTGGTACCAAACAATTGGAAATAAAGACTACTTTTAAATTATGTATATAAAATTTGCTTACAGGGCCATCTACAAATGAAAACCAACCCAAACTTTGTTTTTTTTTTCAATTGTAACAATTTTGACAAATCTTCCGTTCAAACAATGCCTAGATACGAAATTTCAAGTCATAAAGTTTCATAAGTTTTTGAATTAACATTCAAAATTTAACTGTTAAATTACATTTTCATATTTTTATTAATATCTCCTGAAATTGTAACCCTACTGTGATATTTTTTTTTGTGGTTATAATCCTAAAATGCACAAACATAATTACACTGAATTTGTAATTTTAAAAATTTTATAATATGAATTGTGAAATTAATATTCGAAAAAAATATGAATTGTTCCCTTTTAAATTTCTGGTGGGAATACGGAATATGTGAATAAAAAAATCCGCTGAATCGGAAACACTGATGGTATCATAAATGATACTATGGGTATTAAAGGGTTAATCTATGATGTGCAGAAAAGCATAATTTGAAATATATATATATTTTTTACACATTTTACTGAAAAATTTTACTGGGATTACGGTGCCTCACTTAATATAAACTTCAAGCGTCTCTGTCTTACCATGTAAACAAAACGTAATTCGTATTTCAGTGCCTCGCTATCTTATGCTAACCTGAATCCATTCCACGTTCATGTGCTAGGCAAATTATTAAAGAGATTCTGATATTGCTAACAGTCTCATTGAATCAATGACATGGAGGATACAAGAAGTTCTTGGGAAAAATGTTTGCTATAGATCATATTAAGATATACCCAGCCCTTTTTTTAATTTAAGCACAACGTATGGCTTATTAGTGGGAGTGGGGAATTTTTCCCTTCTCATTTTAGGTAGATTTCGTAAGAGATACTACCTTTTGACATTCTCCCCTATGTTGGAATTTCTCAAACTTTTCTGCAGATCTACACTGATCATGACCACTAGAACCCGAAACCACCCCCAGTTCAAAACTTTATCTATCTATCTATCTTTCTCTATATATATCACTTTTTAATGGACACGATAACTTCCATAATTCTGCACAAATCTTTTCCAAACTTAAACAGAAAATGAAGGGGCAGAAAATTTCGGTCAATTTCGTTAATGGGGAAAATCGGACCAGGGGGGGGGGGGGATAGGGAGGGGTTTTTTGAAAATAGAAAAAAACCCATAACTTCTTAATTATAATACATATGTCAACTCAGTTTAAAGTTATTATTACTTCTAGGAAAAGATAATTTATGTATCACAGATTCTTTTATAAAATTTAAAATGGGTTCAAGGGGCGAAAAAAAACAGGGTTTTTGGGAGAAAAAAAATTCATAACTTCATCAATTATTAAGATACCCAATTCATTTAAGCTTATTATAAATCTTCTTAATACTATCTACAACTTTTATATTGACAAGTTTTTGATAGGACCAACTCTTATTGCAAAAATAAATAAATAAAATAAATAAAATAAAATAAAAATAAATAATTGGAAACGAAACAAATGCGGCGGTTAAAGAAGAAAAAAATCATAACTTCGTCAATTCTCAAGATATCCAATCCGCTCAAATGTATATATGATTCTTAATATTATCTACAACTTTTATATAGACAAGTTTTTGATAGGACCAAACTCTTACAGCAAAAACAAATTAAACAAAAATAGGGGTTAACGAAAAAAATTATCGTATCAAATCCAAACTGCTTATTTTCTGACTCATTTTTAAATTCATTTTTGCTCTCAAACGCAACCAAGTGGCAGGTTCTCTTATTCAGAAACTAATGTGCCGTATTGGTCAATGTTTTGATAAAGACAGAATATATTTTTAAAAATGCTGTCAAAGTGGGCATTTTGAACCGAATTTCTCGAAAAATGATAAAAATGGTTCCACTAAAAAAATATTTGTTTGTAAATAAAGTTCTAATTAATTGAACGAAAAATAAAAACACAGGTCGCTTATAAATCTTTTCAAAAAATCACGTCAGCAAGTTCCATGTTTTTACTTTAAAAAATGAGCCTGAAAATGTGTGAGAAAATTTCGAGTTGTTGAGCGTGGAAAAAATGTTTTTTGAATACCGCCTTAGCATGATTCTGATAAAAACAGCTCTTACAGAAAAATGAAATTAAAAATTCGTCAAAAGCTGCCAGATAAAATTGTTAAACTGAGTTTATCTCTAATCTTGATTTAGTTTTTGTTGGTGAAATTAGTACTAAACTTCGAAATCTACCTCCGACTGTAGGCCGAGCCTGCAGGAATTGTTTGTATACTAATGCGTCCATAATTTTCTTCTACTCTTTTGTTAAAGTTCTTACAGTAGTGGAAAATTGGCGCAGAGGCGGAGCCTATTGGCACCACAAAATTTTTATAGCATTCTTCACCTTAAGAAAAACTCAGAAATTATGTCTTTAGATAAGCCGAAAAATACTACTAAAATTTAGTGGGGCTAACAGGCTCCACATCTGCGCCAATTTTCCACTACTGAACAGTTCTATCACATGAAATAATTTTTCTTATTTGGCGTAATTATACTTTTTTATTTAGACAAATTTCAGTATTATAAAATTTTGGTAGCAGCATGCTGCCGCTAGTGATTTTTAAGTTCCATTACGTGGACCAGTTTGTATACCATGCTTGCGTTTGGTTGATGTTTAATTTTGATTAGCCCCTTGAGGGGCGGTGGGATAAAATATATCCCACCTAATTTAAACAAGATTCTCACCAGAAAATTTTAACCAAATTTTATATTTTTAAATTTGGAGGAAAATCGGTGAAAAATTCCTTTTCCTTATTTAAAAATAAAATTTTTCGATTATTCCGGTGAGAATTCAATATTTAGAGGCATTTTTGCTTGCCCCTCAAGGGGTTAAAGAAACTGTGAAGATGAGAGTAATATGAAAATTCAAAAGGCAAACCCAATTTGGTGGTGTAAACATGAAATTATTTATTTAAATGTATTCTACAAAATAGAAGGACACGTGAAATGTTTCTTTCTTTAAAAAAAAAAAAAAATATATATGCCGATGATGTATTTACAGCAAACGATTAATATAATTCTTACATTTTATATCTACAAAACTTTGCTCAAAAATATTTTACATCATTTTTAACCATTATTGTAACCACAATGTAGTCACTGGGATAATTAAACTTATTTATTCAATTTACTCAAATCTTGTTAAATTGTTTAGAATATTACACTGAATGTCTATAAAATAAAACATTCCACGGAAGTATTTGATTGTTATTTAACAATGCGAATTTAACCTTTTGCTAACTTTTCTAATATCAATCAAAAATTGAAATTTTTACAAATGAGTATCTCTGTTCAGTTTTTAACCCGTTAATAACGATCTTTAAATAATTAAACTTTTTCCTTCATAACATGCTTATGTAGATCTATTAGAAAATACAGGAAATTTTTTTAAAAAATTACAAGTTATTTTTATGACTTTCTGATAGGCGTTTTCTTGCCGACTGGCATTAACCCTCTGTTGCCCCTGGTAGCATTTATGCTACCATCAGTGTTTCCGATTTAGTAGATATTTTTATTCACGTATTCCATATTCAGACCAGAAATTTAAGTTAGAAATTTTTGCTTTATTTAATAACATATAATAAAATACAAATATATGCAAATATATACAATATATGTAAATATATACAATAATAACATGCAAATATTTTGTTATGAAACAAATCGAAATTTACTATTTAGATTTTCTGGTATGAATTCCAATTCTTTGAATTACGCAATTTTATGGAACGCATTCTATCAAGGGTATTAGAGGGTTAATGCGTTTATTGCAAAATTTCGAATGAAACATCAGAATAAGTTTAATCATAGAATTATTAACTTTATTTTAAAGGATAATAACGGATGTAAAGTTATTCTGAGGTCTTTTTAACATAGATTTAATTTTTGTGCTTCAAATAACTCGGAATATAAACCATGCGAACATATTATCTGAAAAGATCTAACAAGACACATTCCCCAGCCCATCTTTAAAAAGAGTGATGTCAAAAAATGTTTTTAAAATATGCCATTAGCAATTGACTTGAAATTTATTTTCAGACTAAAAAGCAATTAGTCTGTGTCTGTTTACATACCGTTTACATACCCTATTTCAGATAGATATTGGTTCATACTATTTTTTATTCTAAATTTTGTATTTGTCGATATTCTTCACATTCTGATAATAAATTTAGAAACGAGTGAGTTAAATTAATTTAAATTCCGAGAAAAGCATTATAAAGACCCCTATAAAATTCTAATCATATTCACATATTCGTAAACTATTTTAATTACAGATACCTTATATATTTTAAAATGTGATAACTCAACATTTGTAAAACATTATAAAATGAATATTGAAGAGGGTTTTTCTGTATATAACGATAAACGAAACATATTAAGTGAGTGAAATCGTCATATTGGCAAGAAATAATACATTCATAGAAGTGACTTAGTCATTATGTAACATTTCAACATTCGAGTACCGAACTTCAATTTGGATACAGCCCCTAAAATATGCTCATTTTAAAATAATGAATTTCTCGGAAACTAATCGTACGAGTTTCATGAAAATTTGGATTTAGGCTAATTAAAGGGTGTAAAATGTATTTATGGTGTCAGAAGGGGGAGTTGCTATTGAAAAAAAAATAAATTTTGTGTTTGTTTTGATATGCAGATGGGCCCTTAAGCCCATTTTATATGCATCATTTAGCAGTAGATTTTATTTCCAATCGTTTGTTACGAGTTATTTTATTTTACGATATTTTGTTGCAGAGTTAGTACGGAGTGTTTACTTTTTTTTCCATGACTGTACGAAGTGTTTCACTAATTCAACAGAAGGAAATAAAATTTTGGCGTGATTACACAGAAGTTATGGATTTATATTTCTGATAATAAAATCGTCTATTACAACTTTTTATTAAAATCTTTCATCAGCACGACACATATTTATATAATATTCCCCTTCGAGGTAATTGTAAGGCTATATGATTTAGGAATGTTAATTTCTTAATGTTGTATCTACTTATATAAAATCCAAGTGTAGGAAAGTGTAGGCAATCATTCCGGGATGAACCAACCGTAGCTGAACGCCATAAATAGGCTTAATGAAAAACATATGCTAAGATATGACAACTACATGATAATTTCTTCTATCTCAAATCATGTCTGTCAGCATATTTTCATATAAAATATATCAAAATTTCTGTAATTTTTTTTAATGTTTTACACACTTTTCAGAAATAGTGTTTAATTTGAGAAGTGGATCAAGACAGCGGATTTACTCAATGGAACATGCATCGATTACTCTTCATTTCTTCATATTGTTTTGGCGCCATCTATTAGGAAATATGATAAACATTTTGAAGAAATATTCTGAGTTTATTCTCTAATTATTCTTGCCATTTAAATCAGTCAAATCATTCATATCAAAACTGTGTTGTTCAATAGAAGATTTCAGATAAGATTCACTTTTCTGCATTATAAATCACGTTTCTCTTTATAAGATAAATAAAATGCATCTTTTAATTGCATTAGTATGACTGGAAATAAATTTTTCACATTTTCTACTATTAAGTTAAAAATTCTTTCCCCACAAATTTAAATTCAAATATTATGATAAAAATCAAAATTTTAACTGCAATAATATATGTCCAAATCTTATTACATGTTCTTTATTATTTATAAAAATACTCATTTTATTTATAATGCAAACAAATTTAAAAAATAGTAAATTGATAAAAGTTATTAAAAATTGGTAAAATTAAATTATCAGAATTTGAATTTTCCATAGTTAATAAAGATAGTTACTAAAGTAATAATTATAATATTTTTCATTCTATTTAATTTTATATAAATTTATATAACTTAAAACTTTCAAAAGTTTATCTGAAATTTATTGCTAACTTTTTTTTACGCATGACTAAAGAAAACTAATAAACTTTTATCATTAAAAACCATCTTTTCTTTAAGAAAATCGCAACTGTTATTTGCATTAATATGACTGAATATTTTTTCAGCTTCTCTTATCAAATTACAAATTTATTTTCACTACGAAGTTAGTATGTTAAAATTCAAAGTTTGATCTACATTGATAAATTAATATATGTAGTACACAGTACATATTCCTTACATTTGATTGCATTTGATAAAAAATATTCATTTTATTTGCAATGATTTAAAATTTATAAAATGCATAACAAAGTACAATTTCAACAGAAAATTTATTTGTTTATATTAATTGCCGATAGATGGCGCAAAAATATTTAGAAACAAAGTGCAATCGATGTATGCTATTAATCAATGAGTAAATCCGCTGTCTTGATACACTCTTTTTAATTTGGCAAACGGAAAGCGGTTTGGTGAGCCATTCATTTTTTTTTAGATTAATTCATTTTCATAAAAATAATATATATAAAAAAAGAAATTTAACGCATTTAATATTTATTTTTAATCTTTTGTGAAATCTTTAGAAATTCTGTTTCACTCTGTTTTATTATTATTGTTGCAATAAACACTCCTTTGTGTTGAGTCATTCAGTTTTGAGACTCATTCATGAAAAGTATTTATGCGGATTTGCAATGGGTGCTTAAACATCTTTGTTGATCTAAACATTGTTTTCAAGATTTATCGTTCACATTCCGTCATTTTTGACGGGGTTGCATTCTAGTATTTTATAAAGTTGTACGGAAATATAAAGAAATTTCAAGTCAAATTTTGAAAACATCATTTTATTTCTACAACAGAAAAAATAGTAAGAATTTTCTTTATCGAAGAAAAACGGCTCATTTGAATTAAAATGTGATAAGACAACGGGATAAAAGGAACAAACTGTATTAAAATGTTAGCAGTAGACAGCTGTTTCGGAGTTTCTGAAATTCCACCATCATCATTATAGCAAAAAAAAAAAAAAAAAAAAAAAAAAAAAAAAAAAAAAAAAAAAAAAAAACAACTAAAATTATATGCATAAAAATATCAAAAATAAGGGAAACAAGCAAAGAAGTTCGTGGTCAAGGGCAAAATGGAAAAGAGTCCAGAAACGAATGGAGCTATATGCCCATAGCGTTCTATGACGCAGCCATCGAGAATTGTAATATTATTGCTACCTCATGCTGGATGGATTTGGTGCTGCTTTCTCATTGGTCTAGGACGGCTGCGTGATAGAATGCTGTCAGTATATAACCCCTTTCATTTCTGGACTCTTAGCCACTTCGCCCTTGACCATGAGCTTCTTTGCTTGTTTTTCATCATTTTAATAAAATTAGGCACATGTTTTTAATTTCTTTGAATTTGCACTGATGACGGATTTTCAGGAACCTAGAAACAAATGTCTGCAAATAAAATGATAAGGTAATTTGTTCTTTTTAATTACGCTGTTTTATCTTTTTTTAATATATTGGCACACTATTTTCCTCTACTATTTTAACTCCGTCGTAAGTCTAGGTTTTGATATCTGTGTCTAACTTTCATCTCCTTAAAAAAAAGAAAGCAGGATAAAAAAAGTGATTTTTTTAAATTGATAGTAAAGAATGGTAACAAAATGAGAACTTAGTAACACTGTAAATAAACCAAGGAAAGATTTTTTTTTAATTATACTTCTGTATTAAAGTCAGATATAGTATCGAATTAAAAAAAAATTGAATGGAATTTTTTTATCTTTTTCTGAGTAAAAAATCTTTGTAGATGTTCAAATCCTGAATTTAGTTCACCTCTTTTTTCTAACATTTATGAAAAAGAAAGAAAAAGTAAATTTTTACAATAAAAATTGGCAATGAAAAAAGAAACACAAAATGGAAAACCACGAAAAAATATTCCGACGTTTTTTCTGCCGAAATATTAAACAAAAGAAAATATTCAAAAGTTTATTTGAATTTTATTACTTTTTTATTTAATTTGAAAGAATTTTTTAAAAAGATTTGTTTCAAAATTTGTGTTGTGATCTTATAACTAAAAAAAATATTTCGATGAAAATATTCTTGTTAAAGCTGGTTTATTAATTGTGCACATTTTTCACACCAACTCAACGATAGCAATGTTTTTCAAGCAAACGAAGGTAAAAAAGCTTAAGAATTTTCTATAAACATATTTTTTTTAATTTCCAGAATAAAGTATTTATTTTTTTACCGTATTACCCGTAAATAAATAATTTTAGTAATTAGAGGCAACATTAATACCACAGCTTACTACGAGTACTATATAGACACCATATGTACATATACATACATATACAAAAAGTCCCACACTCAGATTTACGCATATTTATTGAATTATGAATCCCTTAATTGAGAGCGCATTAAAAATTCTCCCAGCTATAAAATTTCAATTAGGATTGCGTTCACCGATGTTTACTAGAAATGTGGGGTGTCATATTTAGGACTACCGATTGCCTTGTTTTTTCACGCCAGTTTGTTCTTTCTTGGCGACATTTTTCTCGTGCTAGCAACCTTGGGCGTGGACAGTGGGTAGCGCTTGTCCAATGGGAAGCGGCGGCCAGCACTCCCGCCATAAATCACGGCAGTGACAGATATTTGACAGCCGATGATGGATGTCCGTGCATAGTAAATGGTGCATTGATTTCTGCCCCTCCCCCCACACTGAAAGGGGGAGCCTTTATTCAGCCGTCAGGATCGAGTATAATGGATGGCTTTTCCAAACCCTAGGGGTCAGCAGCGATGTACTTCTTACAGCCTGCTTGCGACAGTCTTCTTAACGAGAATATAAGAAGGCCCGGCCTGCCTCGCTAATATCCTTGTCGTGGGAGGGGATGAGAAAGTAAAGGGATTTTCTCGCGGGAGGGGGGCCTGACTCGACTTGGGATTGTCTCGAGTGACCTATCACTCGATTTTTATTTTCGACACGCGTATGGGGGATGGCAACTTTTTGAACATTTTTTTCGGAAAAAAGTTTGTTCGCTTTTAAATATCGGTAATAAGTACATATTTTTGTTTACATTTTTCTTTTTAATTAGGCGTTTATGAGGAACTGAGATAGGGATATAGCTTGTTCTTTTTAGGTTGTTTTTCTGGATATTTCCGTTATTGTAAATTTGTACCAGCCTCGTCAGATTGTAAGTGTCAACTACAGGACAGCATCCGGTGCAGATATTTTAGTAATACCAATCAAATTTAGCGCTTTTTCCGTGTCACCGATTTTCTGTTTTTGTCTTTTTTTACACTAATTTAAGCTTTGTTAAAGGTTTAAAAAGTGCGGCGTGCGAAGTTTTAAGTCTACCAATAATGAGTTTCCAGTACCAAATTTATATTTAATTTCTTCTACTGCTTTATGGATAGTTCATTGATAAAAAAATCTAATAAAGACAATAGCTATCATTAGCTTTTCCTTATTAAAAAGATAAGAAAAATATTTTATTTAATATTTAAATTTAAAATTTGTGTATGTTTTCTGTTATATTGAAGTGAAAAAATTTATACAACAGAACCCGTATAATATTAAACAGATTATATCGAAGTATTGGATAAAACGAAAATTCCCAACATTTATTCTTGTTTTAACTAGCCTATAAGGAATCCTGTAAAATCTCAACATTCCGTTTAAAAGGTCGGTTATAAAGAGGTCCTGGTATAACGAATCATTTACACTCTCCATTCAGCTATGTATACGCGGTTTCCACTGTAATCCCAAAATACTCATGGATTAAGTTTTTGATTATCTACGTCCATTATCAAGATCAACTCTCTGTGACACGTTATACACAAGGTGTCCCAAAAAGATTCGTAGAACTTCAAAATTTTATTTTAAAAAAGGATAGGCCTAGAGCAAAACTAGTTACAACAATAGATAGAATAACTCAAAAAAAAAAAAAAAAAAAAAATCTACTGTTTTAGTAAACTTCAACATGAGATCCTTTCGCAACACGAAGGACGTCAAGAACATATTCCAATTCAATCCACGGACGTTTTAACATGCTAACATCAACAGTAGCTGACAACTATTTTGATCTTTTATTTAAATTCCACGAGACTATTAGCTTTTGTTCGGTGCACAGTATCTTTAACATAACCCCAAAAGAAAAAAGTCTAGTGGAGTAATGTCAGGAGACCGAGGTTGACATGCTATGGTGCCATCCTGCTAATCTTGTGCCATCTATGACCAGAAACGTACTGTATAAAAAACCTTTTGAGTTACTGTATCTGTTGTTGTAATTAGTTTTGCTGTAGGCCTATTTTTTTAAATAAAATTTTGAAGTTGTACGGATCTTTTTGCGACACTCTGTACTATTTCTTCTACGCAAGATATTACAATAAAAAGTGTTATCAAAATATTACTTTTTTAATAAATAAAAATTAACGTAAATAAAAGAATTATTACAAAGTAACATTGAGCTGTTCAGAGGTTCAGTGGCTTTTTTTTTCAAAGAAAAAGAAACAAAAAATGTTTACCAATTGGCTGTTAAGCTTTCTGATACTTTCTAATTTGGTGTTATCAGCTCTGTACTCTTTCAGTCCTCACTTACCGGTAAAAATCTGTGCTATGCAAACTCACCCCCCCCCCCCCCAAAAAAAAAGAAACTAATTAAAACTCAAATTCACCTTCTGAATAATGAGTTAAATTCGCGCTCAAATTAATAATTTATAAAACGAATCTGCTCAACTCAAACTCATTTTTTTAAAATAGAGTCACCAAAGAAAACTCACCAAGGATTACTTAAAAAACATAAAAGGAAAATCATGAGAAAAAAGAAAAAATATATTTGGCCTAATTTTATAAATTTGCTATTGTGGTGTCAAAATCTCTTTAACTAATTTGGTATTGAGACAGGACAAAATAATCCGATGAAATACTGTAATTAACGTTATTAATTTCTGTCAATTAGTCTTAAACTCTTAAATAACTTGAGTAATTTTTAGTATTAAATATTCAGAGTAATTAATTTCAGTGTACCATTAAACACATTAAAAAGTATGTTTATATTTATTTTTACGTTTTTTTAGTTTAAATGTAGCTATGTCTTTCTTTTTTTGAGACTCATGAAATTATAAATCTCCAGTAACAAAGAAGCTTGTTAAGAAGGTTGCAAATTACAGAGATCGACCGCGATGCACTGTAAACACATATCGCAGACAAGTTTACCTCACGTTTTCTCAGAATTCTACACTAGAGTTTTGCTAAATTGTGGAAACTGGCATTTAAAGGTAAAAAACGTGTTTTTAGAGAAAAAAAAATCAGGAAATTATTTAAAAAAGCCAATGATTTTGAGTTGTAATTTTAACTCAAGAATTCACGCTCGCTTTTCAAAGAAATAAATCAAATCCAACTCAAAAGTCACAGAAAGTGAGTCAAACTCAAGAGTTTGAACTCAACGAGATCTATCTTGCACGGCACTGGTAAAAACATCCATGTTATGTTAGTTAGACTTTGCATCTTGGTGCCTCTGCTCTTTGAAGTGAAAGCGCGAGATCTCATCTGCAGTTTTCCACTAGTTAATATTTTCTCTGAAGAAGGGTCTACACAAGCTTTAAAACAGCTGTATGGTGTCATCTGTGAGTTTTACGTTGATATTTATATATTCCCTGTGTTCATCACAGAGTAAAGGCATTCTGCATCTAAAGGAATTGGCAGTTACTAGTGACATACGTCATAAAAAAAAAGAATGAAAAATTAATTGAAATTAGTTCATTTACCCTAAATCTACTGAATTTTTTCGAGCTTTTTTCATTTTAATTTTTTACTTCAAGGATAGAAATTTCCGTCATTTTAAACTATTGAATTTCCAAGATCTCTAGATAGCAAAGCTAGTCTCGTTGATGAAGAAATTAAAAAAAAAAAAATCCTTCCGGCATGTGCCGGGAGAAAGAGGTAGTTTCCCTATTCCTTGTTTTTAACCCCTTGGGGACGAGTGACACGTATATGTGCCGCATAAGGTACTCAGAACCCTTGATTATTCCCACCAGTTATTTTTTATTGTAAATTTGCTTTATTTAATCAGAGAATTTCCCGATTCAATTAGGCAAAAATTTCGGTTTTCAAAAACCGGTCATAAAAGATTAAAAATTCTGCAAAAGACGCTCGTCCCGAAGGGGTTAAGAGTTCAGCTAATTTTACTCAAACGCACGAAACTATAAAATGAGTCAAACCCGATTATAGAAGATTCTTAATTTTCGTTAATGTTAATTTTGTATGTGAATTTTAAAGAATTAGTCAGGTATCGCCATGTTGGCTTCATTTACAGCGACCTATTTTTGTCGCCAAATTTGCTATATTTCACAATTCTAGAAAACTTTTGATATATTTTCACCGATTATGAACCCCAAACAACCAAAATAACCTTCGTTCAGATGTTGATTGTTACATGAAATTGTAAGATAAATTTTGATTCAAAGGTATTACACATATATATATATATATATTTATATATATATTTAAAAGATTGCTAAATCATTTAGCGAGTGGATATATTGAAAATTACTGAAATATTAATCGGTATGTTGTGTATTATTTCTATTTTATATCCTATAAATATTAAAACAGGTTTTATTGATTTTTCCATTTCATATTATTTGTTTCTATTCTGTTTTCATTTTTAATCTATTCACTTGATTTTAATGGTTGTTCGGGCACAGAGAAAAATAATTTTTAGCTTTAGCTTATTTTTCTCACAGAAAACAACCATATTGCTTATATCATTGAATTCTGTGCCCTTGAAAACGTAATTCAATATATGAGCTTTTCCATTATTTGTCGGTGTCCACTTTCTTATTTTTTCTTCCATAATAATTCTTATAATAAATTATTTGGCACTTTTTTTATACTTACAGCTTTAATTCATAATATTACGGTTTTTGATGGTGTTAGGTTATGTTTAAATAATGGTTATATATATTTATATATGTATGTATAGATAACTGACTTTTGTCTTGCAATAGCACTCGTATTTTTTTAACCAATTTCGATGTCACTGAGCATGTGTACAGGATTTACCAAGGTCTCAACCGAGCTCGTTGGCCACCTTCAGCCGCCATCTCCTTTCAAAATGGCGGCCACTTAAAGATTTCAAACAAAACACATGTACAAAAAAAATTAAAAATCCAAAAAGTTTTTTACCTTAAGTGTTTGGCCTTGATACAAGTATTCCGGAGCATATTTCGTTTTGCTTCTATCTTAACAACAAGCTGAGATACAGCAGTTTCACAGTCGGACATTTTGAAAAAGATTAACAATAAAATGATCCTCTATAAACGGATTTAAATTTTGAGTTTTATTGAACGTGGTTTCCCGCAAATCTTTTTTCATAGTTGTAACTATTGTTTCAAATCTCATACGCTTAAAACTTACATAGACATATCCGACAGTTGCGAATTTGAATACTATTGAAATTCGCAACTGGCGACAGTAGAATTCGGCGGCTATTCGCCAGTAGAATTTGGTGATATTTGGCAACAAAATAGATCGCCATAATGAAGCCAACTTGGCGACAGCTGACTAAATTTGAAATTTGAATTTAAATTGAATATTGATGAAAACTGGGAATCTTCTATACTCGGGTTCCAAGAACTTTAAATTTCGTGTTTTCAAGTAAAATTAACTGAATTCTTAAAACAAGGAATAGGGAAGCTGCCTTTTAATCCCGGTACATTCCGGAATGACTTTTTAATCTGCTGTCTTGTTTCAAAATGTCAGCCACACTAGAATTTCAAACTGCTATATCTCAACTATTTTAGGTAGCTTTCATTACAAAAAGCTACCTATTGCAGCCGTACGGAGGAAAGCGATTTCAAAAAATTTTGGTATATTTTCATCGATCATGACCCCCAGACCCCGAAACCACCCTCCGTTCAATATATATATATATATATATATATATATATATATATTATCCTACTCTTAATCATAATTTAAATTGTAAAACAACACGAAACAAACGTGGAAAGGGTTTATCATCAGTTGCAGTTTCCAAAAAATCTATCACTAAACAAATAAATGATCTTCAAAGTAAATATTTAGAGAATTATAACTGGTTGTTAATTCGAAAAAACATCTTTGCTATTAAAAAGAAACAGATTGTACAACATTTAAATGTATTTCTAAGTAAATCTTTCTCTAAACATTTCTCTGATATTTATTTTGACCTCATTATGTCTAGGGTTAATCTTTTAAATATTAATTTACAAAAAAAACATAAAATTCAAAACATGAATACTCAAATGATAATTACTTTTTCAAATCACATATTTAATAAAATTAATATCAATTCTATAATTAATGATAAAAATTGTTATTTTCCCATTAATAATCTTCATATATCAAAAACCTTTAAATATCCGAATACAATTGGTAGAAAGATTTTTAACTACAATACACTTTCAAAAAATACATCTGCTGCAAGTAATTTTCCGTGTAAATGCAATGACCCCACTCTAAAAAAGTACATAAACAATGATCATGGACAACAAATCTTGATATTGTTAATGATTTTAAATTGAAACAACTAATGGGTTATGGTACTAAATATAGACTTCCATCTAAATTTAATGTTAAATCTATTATCAAACAGTTTACATATGATATTGATATTTTTATTTATAAAATTTCAATCTCTTACAATAAGCCTATTGAATATTTTAATCAATGGAAAGTATTAGTAATTGAAAAATTAACTATGGCTTTAAAAAATAATATTGCTGATTTGGTTTCTATTAATACAAAGCATTTTTTCCAACAAATTACTAAATTACAAAAAAACTACGTTATTACATATGTAGACAAATCTCCTAATAATTATGCAATTATATGTAAATCTTATTATCACCAACTTCTTACAACTTGTACTTCTTCTAATAAGTCTTTTAAAAAAACTAATGAAAATGTAATTGTAAATAATCGTAAAATTCGTAGTTATTATAAACTAATAAATATTATATCTACTAACTTTAATGATCCTTATTTAGTTCTTATTCCCAAATTTCATAAAACTCCAATTAAATTTAGGACTGTAACTATTGGTTGCAATACATATAATAATAAAGCCAATAAACTTCTTTTAAAAATTCTTAATCAATTATATATACTTACTACAAACAATGATAATACACATTGTATAAAAAATAGCTATCAACTTGTCAATATTTTAAAAAATCTTCATTGTGTATATAATATAACGACATATGACTTCAAAGATCTTTTTAATAATATAGACCTATTAGATTTACATAATATTATAAATGCATTATTTAAAAAGTATTATAAAAAACTTGAATTACCATCTAATATAGATATTGCATATTTTAAATCTTTAACAAACTTCATTATCTATAATAATTATATATTGCAAGATAACACATTATATTTACAGCATGTCGGTATACCACAATGTGGTTGTACATCCAGTTTATTATCAGACTTATACTTATATCATTATGAACGTACTTTTACTAATAATAATCTACATTTATATCGTTATATTGATAACATAATTTTAATTGAAACTGATCAATCTGTAATTACTCAATTTCCAGTAGATTATCCCACTAATTTGGAATTAAAGGAAAACTTTTTATCTAACAATACAATTAACTTCTTAGATCTTAAAATTACAATAAAAGACAACAAAACAATCACAGATTTATATGACAAACGTAAAGAATTTAAATTCAAAGTTAATACATTTACAAATTTTAAATCTTGTCTACATCATTCTGTATATCGAAATATAATACTTAATCATTTATATAGAATAAAATATTTATGTTCTTTTCCTCTAATTAACAATAATATTAAAAAACTAATTTATGATGCATTAAATCATGGTTTTCCAAAAAAATTCATATATTCATTAATATACAATTAGTAATTTACTTACATGATATTTTAAAACAAATTAACACATGCGTAAACGAAATTACAAAAAAATATATAAAATAAAAATATCTATAAAAAATTAAAAATTGTAAAATAATATAAAAAAAATTATTATAGGTTGGATGGGTGGGTAGATGTTAGAGTACGGAGGAGGGTGTTGTTGTCTGGATAATACGCAATGGTTAATTTATATATATACCGGGTGTCCCAAAAAGGACTGACTGATTTTAAAATTCAATAAATTGCAAACGGTGACAGATATTTAAAAAATTCTTGCAGGAGGGTTATGCATAAGGTCAAAAGTTTTATTACAGTGATTTTCGATTTTAGTTCGAATTACAAACAATAGATGGCGCTGTAAGCAATAGTCGCTAAATACAGGCTCGATTTCTGGTCCTTTCTCTTGTTCCATGCTGAAAAAGGAGATGGAAATGTATTATCCGGGCCACGAAGTACCAAAAATCGATCCTGAATTCAGCGCCTATTGATCGCAGCGCCATCTATTGTTTGTAATTCGAACTAAAATTGAAAATCACTGTAAAAAAACTTTTGACCTTATGCATAACCCTCCTGCAAGAATTTTTTAAATATCTGTCACCGTTTGCAAGTTATTGAATTTTAAAATCAGTCAGTCCTTTTTGGGACACCCGGTATATATAAATGGGGCTTTTGTATTATCACTATATTTTTAATACGTATTTTATAAGGATGTTGATTTGATATTTTATGTGTAATTGGTGACTTTCATATATATTTAGCTTAATTAAAATTTTATCTAATTTACAATAATTTGTTATTAAATTTTAATTTACTCAGGACAACATCATATTAATTACTAATAGTATGCCATTTTTATAGTGATTAATATGAATATAAGTATTAACTAAAGTTATACTGTATGTATTAAAATTGGGTAAATATTTTTATTATTATTCCTCTATTCATTTTTATATTGATCTATTTTCACTTTGTGTTACAAAATTTATTATCGGTTTAATGTGTTTGAATGTCCCACATTCATACATTTTGGATTTTTATGGCTGTATGAAAATAATCCACACACTATATTTGAGATTTTTAGGTAATGGGAATTTAAGTATCTGATAATCTTCTATATACTTCCATATGTTTTTTTATTTCCTGTTCATTTTATAAATATCTTATATTTAATAGTTATTATTAACGATTTTTATATTATTTTTATTATATATTTATATTAATTATTATTGAATTTATTTTATAGCATATACAGGGTGTCCAGCGAATAAGACCCTGATTTCAAAATTAAATATCTCAAAAACAAAGATCAATAGAATTATGCGGTAAACGGTTTATTTATTAGCTAAGCTGTAAAAATGTTATACAGAAGTTTCAAAATTTAGTTGCAAAAACCGTTAACAGATGGCGCTGTAATCGCAATACTTGTAAACTGCTTCGAAGTCCAGAGCAATGGCGTCTCATTCCTAGATGGCTCCCTACGTAAAAACGAATATTGGGAAAGTCCATTATTTCATTGGGGTGATGTGCAGAAGTGGAGACATCTGGTCACAGAATTATTGCATCAGCTTTAATTTTAGAAAATTTCAATTAATAGAAATTTCAATAAAAAGTTTGGAAATCATTATAAGAATTTTTTAAATATTTTATCTTTAATGCTGTATAATTATTTAAATCAAAATGCATATATTTAGAAAAATAATTTTGTACTTTTTATATATTTTTTATATTTTTAAATCACGGCATAATATTTTGGTATTATTGTTTATACCTGAATTATTATAAATAAAAAAGTAATTTTTCACTTTTAATTTATTTTTAAATCACGGCATAATACTTTGGTTTTTAGCACAACACATATATTTCTTTTCTTTGTAAACAAAGTTTTAGAGACAGAAATTATACATTAAATTATTTCTTAAAAAAAAAAAAAAATTGATGATAAGTCATATCATCAACATCAAAGCAAAAGTATTTTGGATGCTGCATTCCTTTCGAACACTTCGCATCTTATCGCTAAAAGCTGCATCATATTTCTGTGCTCAATAATAAAAAAAATGAAAACGAGTTTTTAAAATTAAAATTATTTTTTAACTTAATTAAATTTTTAAAAATAGAAACTTTGTATTTTTTCATTCAAACTATTCTCTACAATTAAAAAAAAATTGATTTAAGAATCATTATTATAAATGCTGAACGATTTTTAAAAAAGGGGGTTTCTTTTAACTTAATTAAATTTTAAAACCAGAAAATTTAGATTTTTTTATTCAAACTTTTTTCACAGTTTAAATAAATATTAAAAAGTAAAGATTTCCATTTTTTTCAAATTCTACTCTACTAGGATTCGATTCCACGATCTACCAATTAGGAGAGAAAAGACATACCACAGAGATATTGGTAACCGGACCGAAATAGCTTATAACAAAATTTGAAACAAATCTCAATTCTGTCAACACGTGGCTCCGCTTCTGCACATTACCCAAATAAAATATTTTTTAAGTTCTTATATAATGATTGCTAAACTTTTTATTGAAAATTCTATTAATTGAAATTCTCTAAAATTGAAGCTGAAACAATAATTCTGTGACCAGATGCCACCAATTCTGCACATCACCTCAACGAAAAAGCGGTCTTTCCCAATTTTCGTTCTTCCATAGGAAGCCAACTAGGATTGAGACGCTATGGCTCTCCACTTCAAAGCACAATTTATAAACATTGCGATTACAGCGCCATCTGTTAGCGGTTTTTGCAACTAATTTTTGAAACTTCTGTACAACATTTTTACAGCTTAGCTAATAAACAAACCGTTTACCGCATAATTCTATTGATCTTTGTTTTTGAGATATTTAATTTTGAAATCAGCGTCTTATTCGCTGGACACCCTGTAGCTATATGCTATATATTATCAATGTTATAGAAATATTTAAATTCTTAGTGTAGTTTAAATGAGTAAGAAAATAGAATATTTTGAATGCTTTTTTTTTAAATTTTATTAACAATAGTTTAAAAAAAAATTTGTGCATAATGATATAGTGTGGTTTATATTAGGTTTATAATTATCTATATATAAGGATTTGTTTGGTTTTGCAGTTGATATATATTTTTTTACATTCATAGGCTTTCATTTGTTCATCTTGTGACATTTGAATAATAAAAATACTACTAGATGGCAGCATCAAAATTTGTCTTTTGATGATAAGTTATAAATTTGTCTTTTGCAGCTCCTTTTCAGTAGTAATTTCTTACACCAGGTGGTTTTTCTTTTCGCTAAATTTTGACGATATTGTTAAATAGTAATTAAGTAATTTAAAAGTGTATTTTAGTTATTTTAAATAATGTAATCACTTTCTATTTATTTTATTTTATATTATATTAATTGTATTTATCACGGTATTTCAAAATGTATTTACTGCATCCTTTGGTATCAATTACTGTGATTTCTTAACTGTTTTATTCCCTTAACCTTTACGTTATTATGGAAGCCATGTGCGAGTGGATATATTGAAAAAAAAACTGAAATATTAATCGTTATGTTGTGTAATATTTCTATTTTATATGCTATAGATATTTAAATTGGTTTTATTGAATTTTCCATTTCATATTATTTGATTCTATCCTGTTTTCATTTTGAATCTATTCACTTGATTATAATGGTTGTTCGGGCACAGAATTTTTTTTTTTTTTTAGCTTTAGCTTTTTTTTCTCACAGAAAACGACCATCTTGCTTATATCATTGAATTCTGTGCACTTGAAAACGTAATTCAATATATAAGCTTTTCCATTATTTGTCGATGTCCACTTTCTTCTTTTTTCTTCCATAATAATTCTTATAATAAATTATTTGGCACTTTATTTTATACTTATAGCTTTAATTCACAATATTACGGGTTTAGATGGTGGTAGGTTATGTTTAATTAAGGGTTATATATATATATATATATATAATAGTATGCCATTTTTATAGTGATTAATATACATATAAGTATATTTAATATAAATAAAGTTATACTGTATGTATTAAAATTGGGTAATTATTTTTATTATTATTCCTCTATTCTTTTTAATATTGATCTATTTTCACTTTGTGTTATAAAATTTATTATCGGTTTAATGTGTTTGAATGTCCCACATTCATACTTTTAATATTTTTATGGCTGTATGAAAATAATCCACACACTATATTTGAAATTTTTAGGTAATGGGAATTTAAGTATCTGATAATCTTCTATTTACTTCCATATGTTTTTTTTTTATTTCCTGTTCATTTTATAATTATCTTATATATAATAGTTATTATTAACGATTTTTATATTATTTTAATACATATTTATATTATCATTGAATTTATTTTATTTTATAGCATATAGCTATATGCTATATATTATCAATGTTATAGATTTACTTAAATTCTTAGTGTAGTTTAAACGAGTAAGATAATAGAATATTTTGAATGCTTTTTTAAAAATTTTATTAACAATAGTTAAAAAAAAAATATATATATAGATACATATAGTGTGGTTTATATTAGGTTTATAATTATCTATATAAAAGGATTTGTTTGGTTTTGCTGTTAATAAAAATTTTTTACATTCAAAGGCTTTCAACTGTTCATCTTGTGACATTTGAATAATAAAAATAATACTAGATGGCAGCACCAAAATTTGTCTTTTGACGATAAGTTATAAATTTTGTCTTTTGCAGCTCCTTTTAATTTATAATTTCCTACACCAGGTGGATTTTTTGCTAAATTTTGACGATATTGTTAAATAGTAATTAATTAATTTAATAGTGCATTTTAGTTATTTTAAATAATGTAATTACTTTCTATTTATTTTATTTTATATTATATTAATTCCATTTATCATGGTATTTCAAAATGTATGAACTGCATCCTTTGGTATCAATTACTGTGAATTCTTAACTGTTTTATTCACCTTAATCTTTACGATATTTTGGTATTCATGTGCGAGTGGATATATTGAAAAATACTGAAATATTAATCGGTATGTTGTGTATTATTTCTATTTTATATCCTATAAATATTTAAACAGGTTTTATTGATTTTTCCATTTCATATTATCTGTTTCGATTCTGTTTTCATTTTTACTCTATTCACTTAATTATAATGGTTGTTCGGGCACAGAGAAAAATAATTCTTAGCTTTTGCTTATTTTTCTCACAGAAACCACCATATTGCTTATATCATTGAATTCTGTGCCCTTGAAATCGTAATTCAATATATAAGCTTTTCCATTATTCGCCGGTGTCCACTTTCTTATTTTTTCTTCCATAATAATTCTTATAATAAATTATTTGGCACTCTTTTTTTATACTTACAGCTTTAATTCATAATATTACGGTTTTTGATGGTGTTAGGTTATGTTTAATTAATGGTTATATATATATATATATATATATATGTATATATCTGACATTTGTCACACTGTAACTCTCGTATTTATGAACCGATTTCGATGAAATTCGGTGTGTACATAGTACATTCCAATGTCTCGACCTAGTTCGTTGGCCAGCTTCATCCGTCGTTTTGTTTCAAAATGGCGGAATTTAAAAATTAAAAAAAAATTTAAATCTTGAAATGTGGTACCAAAAAATTGAAAATGGAAAAATATTTTTTTCTTATGTATTTGAACTATATACAAAGATTCCGGAGCAGTTTTTGTTTCGTCTATATCTTAAAAAATGGCTGAGTTATAGCATTTTGAATTTCTAGCGTGGCTGATATTTTGAAACGTCCTGAAATTTGTCACGCGATAAAAGGCGTATTTATGAACCGATTTGGATGTAACTTCGTTTATACATAGTACATACCAATGTCTCGACCGAGTTCGTTGGCCAGCTTCATCTGCCATCTTGTTTAAAAATGGCGGCCATTTAAATTTTTAAGAAAAATTTAAATTTGAAATGTGGTACCAAAAAATTGAAAATTAAAAAAATATTTTTTTCTTATGTGTTTGACCTTGATAAAAAAATTCGGGAGCAGTTTTTGATTCGTCTATATCTTAAAAAATGGCTGAGTTATAGCATTTTGAATTTCTATTGTGGCTGACATTTTAAAACGACCCGCTTTTTGTCACGCGATAACAGGCGTATTTATGAACCGATTTGGATGTAACTTGGTCTGTACATAGTGCATACCAATGTCTCGACTGAGTTCGTTGGCCAGCTTCATTCGCCCTCTTGTTTTAAAAGGGTTGCCATTTAAAAAAAATAATTTTAAAATTTAAAATGAGGTATTAAAAAATTGGAAAATGAAAAAGATTTTTTTTATGTGTTTGGCCTTGATATAAAGATTCCGGAGCAGTTCTGTTTCTGAAAATTTGTTCTTTTGTTTATATCTTAAAAAATGGTTGAATTATAGCACTTTGAATTTCTAGCATGGCTAACATTTTGAAACGATCTTGTATTTGTCACGCGATAACACACGTATTCGCCTATTTCGATGTAAGAAGGCATGTGGATAGTATACATCAATATCTCGACCAAGTTCGCTGGCCAGATTCATCAGCCATCTTGTTTCAAAATGGCGGCCATTAAATTAAAGAAAAAATATATATTTAAAGTGAGTTGCAAAAATATTAGAAATTGAAAAAGGTTTCTTTCTTAAGTATTTGACCTTGATATAAGGATTCAGGAGCATTTTTTGTTTGTCTTTATCTTAAAAAATGGCTCAGATATAGCAGTTTCAATTTCTAATGTGGGTGACATTTTGAAAAATCTGATTTTTTGCCTGCGACAGCACTCGTATATATCAACCGATTTCCGATGTGAGTGAGCATGTGCACAGCAATTACTAAGGTCTCGACCAAGTTCACTGGTTAGCCTCATCCACCATGTTGTCTTAAAATGGCAGGCACTTTAAGAAATTGCCGACTTTGACAGCCAAATATAAGTTACTTTAAAGGAAAGCAGCTTGGATAAAGCTGACTAATTTAGCGAAATTCTCATTCATTATATTGATAAAAATTAGAATTGAATCTCCTATATTCGGTTTCCACTAAATTGAGCTTCGTGTGTTTGAATAATATAAGTTGGCTTTTTTAAAATAAGGAATATGAAAGCTACCTCTTCCTCCCGCACTGGCCGGAAGGACTTTTTTAAGATAGAGGTGAATAAAAAATGCTACGGAATCTTTATATCAAGGACAAATACTTAAAGAAATAAACTTTTTGAAGTTATATTTTTTGTACATCTTTTTGAATTTGAAATTTTTAAGCAGTCGCCAAATTAAAACATATCGTATGACGCTGGCCAACGAACTCTGTTGACACCATTGTAAGTATATATATATAGCAACGCTTGAACGGTTGGGTAGACATCTGGAAGTCATGTTCTGTGAAAATATACCGAGATTTCTTTCCTCTGGACGGTTACAAAGTGTAGCTACTTCTTACATTTTTTAATGGAAGTTACCTGAAATTGGGTATCTATTGACTTCCAACAATGTGTGAAAAAAAAAATCTGCTACTGATGAGTGTGAGTTAAAACTAAAAGTGTAGAGCGTGACACTACGTTTTTGCTGCCAATTGTGGTGCTGCATTCCAAATGCAGTGTACATATTCCATTTTTATTTAATCTGTGGATAAACAGTTTAGTTTTTGTAATGAAAGATATAAGTTAATTTCTATTTATTTGTTTTTCTCTCGCATTTTGAAAAACATTATACAGATTTGACCTTCCGTGTATGCAACAGAATATGGTGAAATACAGGTTGGTCATAAAAAAACTTCCGCGCTATATGAAGCGGCTATATCTAGCGGCTTAACCGCTTAACCAATCGAAAGGAAATTTAAGATAAAGTTATTTGAAGGTAAGCACCCGAGATCGTGATGATCTAAATCAATAGAGCTCTCACGGTTACGGTCACAGGGAAAAACAAATCGAAATTTTCGAATAGCAACACCCACTTTTTTCCTGCGCAGATTCATCAGCGCAGCGAAAAACAATAAATGGCGTTGGAACGATACACGCATGACGGAAATTGCCGGTGTAAAACATTTGAAAAGAAGACCATTGTAAAGTACCAATGACAACACAAGAGAAAAGAGGGAAAAAATTAGAATTTGCAGTTTTCAGCATGCCCACTTTCGCAGACGATAACGCATTGCATGCGGGAGATTGTTGAAAAGAATGACGAACCTAACATCTCAGGAGGAATCTGTATATCTTCACGTTTTATGGCATCTGTCAATTCTGACAAATCAATTGTATTTGATTGATGCATCGTCGGTTTCAGATAACCCAAAAACCAGAAATCCGTCGGAATGAGGTCAGGGGATTGCGATGGCCACGAAACTGCAAAGTTAGGGGAAATGACTCTATCATCAAAGTGCGGTTGCAGCCCTTGTCAAGCACACGTGGAACAGCACCATCTTGCATCCATACAATGTCATTAACAACATTTCATTGCTGCAATTCTGGAATTATGTAATTCTGAAACATTTTTGTATAACGAGCACTTGTGATGGAGCTCCTTTCCATACCTGTGGAAGTGACCTGTTCGAAGAAGTATGGATCGAGGAAAAATGTACTTGCAATGCCGCATGACACAATCATTTTAGCTTCGCGTAAAAGCGTTGGTGCCACATAGTGAGAATTTTCGTGAGCCCAGTGAATGCAGTCCTTGGAGTTTACATACTTTGTTAAGGGGAAATGTGCCTAAGCCATTCCTAATATCCACAGCGGCCACGTGAAATCTTCATCATATCTGAAAGGAAATACTTCGCAAAGTCGAAACATTGTTGGTCATCTCCAGGTTTCAACATCTGGATGTGCTGGATTCGATAAGAAAACATCCGCTGAATAGCGTGCAGAATCTTGAGGATTGTGGTTTTTGTTACATCCAAATTGCAGGCAACACTAATCATGCAATGAACTTGCAGTAATCTTATTATGCAGTTCCACAACAACTTCAACAGGAACAGATGGTCGTCCAGATTGCGGTCTAGCACATGTGCATCCAGTTTCTTCAAAACTTTTTTACTAAATCATGTACAGTTTTTACGGAACATGGGGCTCGCTGTAGCTTATTAATTTCGTCGATGAACTCGCACTGCTTCAGCAGCATTTTCCCTATTCAGATAAAGCAGCTTTTTCAATTCACCTCGTTCTTTCCCTGTAAGTGTCATCTTGTTAGTACGTTTGAACACCTGATTGAAGAAACAATCGTCCCACTCTGCTTATTATAGGTTTTCCACATGCAATGCTTTCCACATGGAGTTCTGTGATGGGTGCTTCTACTATCTATCCTTGTGAATTAAGCATAGTGCGTCAGTGCACCACCTCTGTGTGTTGTCATTGTCCTTTACCATGCTCTTCTTTACAAATGTTATACACCGCCAATTTTCATCAAACGTGTATCGTTCCAATGCCATTTATGGTTTTTAATGCGCTGATGAAGCTGCGCAGAAAAAAGGAGGTGTTGCCGTAAGAAAATTCCGAAAATTTTTCACTGTAACCGTAACCGTGAGATCTCTATTGTTTTAAATCATCACGATCTCAAGAGCATAGTACCTTAAAATAACAATACCTTAAATTTTCTTTCGATCGGTTGAGCGGTTAGACCGCGAGGGGTTCATATATCGGTGTTCATATAAGGGGTCATATAAGTTTTTTATGACCACCCTGTATTATCAAGATTACGGGATTCTGCCATAAAAAATGTCAGCAACTGATATAACATGAGATATTATTTACAAACAGATAAATAATGGCAATTCAATGTGGAAAACATATACTGGCGGTACATACTCAAAACATCAAAGACTGTTTGTGGTTGGGGGGGGGGGGGGGTCAGCAAAATGGTGAAATAAAAACACCCCGTTACCACACGACACCACCTAAATTAGTATTTAAGTGGCTCTGACTTCTTAAATAAGATGACTATTTTATAGCTATTTTGAATGACATTAGAGGCTTTTGGCTATCTTAAAAATTGGTACAAATTTACGTTAACTTAATTGGCCGATAATTTTTAGGTTTTATTTAATAATTGTATACTTTATATATGTGGTATCTGTTTTTCTATAAGTTACATCTATTGCTTACCTCAATTATACATCAAGTGAATGTGACGTCAGGCATATGCATTAATGGCATTAAATCACATTGTTTAGTGGCAGATTTTGTTTACTGCAAATGGTATATGGGAAAGTAAACAAGTGCCAAATATTTAAATAAATAAAGATAAAACTAAAATCTGAAATAAAAGAAACAAACCGGGACAGAATCTTTCACTTTGTCACAAGTAGCACGTCGATCAAAGAGTTATGCTGAACAGTTATACTCTGAATACCAATATAGTATAAAAAGGTAGAGGATGTCCTAAAATTGATTAAGAACTTTTAAAATGAAATAACTAGGAAACGGTGAAAGCTATCAAAGTTATTCGCGCGGATGTTTAATGTATGAAACTTTAGTATGCTTCCTCGATTAGCACTAAAAATACCAAACAGATGGCGTTGCAGTCTGAAACTATAAGAATGCTAAATCTAACAAATAAAGATGGATCAAAATTCTTTTAATTTTTACCCTTCATTCTTTTTAGTTACTTAAATGAGACAAAATAGGAATACGTTTTGAGACTGTAAGATTATTTGTAGCATCCTTACAATTTGACATATTGCAACACCATTGCAACGCCATTGCAATTACGTGCTACAAGTATTTATCTTACCGCTGATTGTCTATGCTGCAACTGTCTGCAGAATACGGAGATTTCTGCCCAGATTTGGAAAAAAAATTTGACTTTTTCCGATGTTGAAGTAGTTTATGAAAAAAATATTTAAAAATATATATTCTTGAACATGGCAAAAAAATGATGGAGCCTAATGACTTTCTTTCAGTTGTGACGTACAGTACGAGTTAAACAAAGTTGCGCTCCTACGGTTTTTATGATATCTTACGAATAGGAGAGATAGTTAACGGATTAGATTTCCACATCAGAATATCTGTTCGTGTAAATGTGAAATGTGGTCTTACTAAGCAGCAAAAAAGTTCATCCCAAAAGAGACATAAATCTATCATAAATCTATCAGATACGCTCACAAATGGGCAAATAGTGGGAAATGCATAAATAGCCAAATAGTGCGAAATGTATTGCCATTAGAATTCTGCGAGGGTCGGGTTGTACCGAACCGAACACGAAAATTCCATTTGAAGTCAACCCGCAACCTAACCCGAACCCGACAAAAAAAATTCCTCGACCTGAACTCGCAAAATTAATTTTTGGTGATTCGCAACCCGACGTAGTGCAACTCGCACCGGACCCGAAACGGCAATACTTTAACCCGCAACCCGATCCAAATCCGCAATGAAAGGAAATTTAATCGTATTTTAGTGCCATTATGAAAATAATCTACAATTGAACCTCTAATACCATTTTTATGTCTTACATAGAAGAATGAACAAACCTACACTTTTTAATATTCAAATATAGTAAAACCTCTGAATAACAGACATCTTGGGCTCGTTGAATAGAGTCAAACATCGGGTCGGGTTGTTACGAATTTTTTTCAGTTCGGAATGAATCTAATTTTCTCTCTGCGGGTCAGGTTCAGACTAAAAGAATTCTTGCGGGTCATATTTAGGTTTTTTGAAAGTCAGGTTGTTGGGATTATAAGCGTTTAAATAATACAAATGTTAGAATTTCAAAAAGTGTTCGCTAAATAGAGATGTCCGCTTTTCGGGAGAAAAGCCATTATGTAGGTCTTATTGTACATAGATTTTTAACCTAAACAAATATTTTGGACATTCTTTTGAAATTCGGGTCAACCCGAACTCGACCCGAAAGAGTCAAAACCCAACCCGAAACCGACCCGAAGCAATGAAATTCTATCCGACCTGAACTAGATCCGCAGTAAAAAAGTGGAAGTCAACCCGGCCCGCAACGAAAACATATAGCACCAACCCGACCCGACTCGAACCGCGGTCGGGTCGGGTGAGGGTAACCGACTCGATGCAGGACTCTAATTGCCATAGTAGGCAGACACGACTTCTTAGAATATCAGTTAATAAAATTCTTCAGAGTTTCAGAAACATCCATCTTCTGCAACAAATGTCTGCCCATAATTTCAAATCTTGCTTGAAATTCATACACACTGACGTTTTCTCAAGCCTTTTGACAATTACCATGGTGATTAAAAAGTTTAAATATCCTAGCTATAGAAGCATGACTAGGTTTTTATATATCTTCCACGAAAAGAATACTGAGAATTCTTGCTAATCTTTATACAGTACTGGCCAAACTATTATGGTAACTGAGTAGTCTGGATTTATTTTCTTTTTCTGTTATATTTGGAGAGTATTTTCTCTGATACTGGAATATGAATATGGCATTCATGACTTACTTTTTTCTATTTTGTGGCTAATCTTTGTTGATTTTGCACTATGGTTATTAAGCTTAAATATTTAATCTGAAAACCCAGTGAAATAAGACATTTGCATAAATATACCGTGATTCGTGCAGTTAGGTATCAGGACGAATCACGATAAAAAAAACGTCACGTTGCGGCAAGTCGTAATATACTCGCGTACCGCCAACGCCACCTATAGACCTGTAAAAAGTTAGTTTTTTACGCAGAAACTATTGTGCAACAATTCAACACGCCAAAAACTGCCGGGGAAATGTAAACAGGCCAGCGATGTGGCAGCAAAAAATGTAACATATCTTCTCTGACAGACTGGACGATAAAATGAAGGGGGGGAATGTAATTTCTTAAAAGAGTAAGTTAACTAAAAAAATATTTCCAACATTTAGCAGTTACGTAAGTTGTCTTTGAAACCATTCTGTTGCAAATAATGGGTAAGTCAGGACACAGGAGACTTATTTCCACGAAAAGTGGGCAGATTGAAATTATTATTAAAGTGTACTAGCAAAAGTCAAACTGCAATATCACAGGATTTGAACATTTCACAGCAGGTTGTGTCCAAGATAAAACGTTCACTTGAAACTGCAGACACATCCTAGTCAAATCATAAAAACAAATGTGGACGAAAGCGGATTTCAGCACCTCAGGATGAGCGTGTTCTGGTACGATTATTCAAGGAAGGTAGAAGGAAATGCTGTATTGAACTAAGTGCACAAATGAGGGAATGTGGCGTAAAGAGGTCTGGAAAAACAGTTCGAAGAAGGTTACTGAATGCCTAGTACAAGCCATACCGTCCATGAAATAAGACTAAGCTGACTGAGGCAATGAGGAAGAGACGTCTATGGTGTGCGAAGCAGTTTCAAGATTGGACGGAAGAAGATTGGGCACGTGTCTGCTTTACTCATGAACCCAACATTGAAATCATGAAAGACAACTCTCAATTCGTGAGGAGAACACCAGGTGAGGAGTTTTCCCCACAGTGTCTAAAGAAGTGTGTGAAACAACCTGCAAAGGTGATGGTGTGGAGCACGATCTCCATCAAAGGACCTGGCCGTCTGTATATCGTTAAAGGGAACATGAACCAGTACCAATTACTAGATGTAGTGTAAACAAGAATGCAGCCACAGTTAGAACAATGGTTCCCAGATGGTAACTGTATCGTGATGAAAAACCTTGTCACATAGCTGGTAGGGTAATAAGTTACTTAGAAGAGATATGCTTGGCCCATCCTTATAGCCTTGACTAAGTCCTGTCGTGGCAAGGAAACAGCCATGGCCTCAGCCGAATTGAGGGAATATGGCTTGACTTAAAGACCAGAGTCAAGAAAATTGCATCAACAAACAATGTTCAACTAACTGAACGATTAATTTGTGTATGGCATCATAGGGATGAAATGCAACGAGTGATTCAGAAGTACATCCAAGGGATTCCAAGACGTATCAAGGCAGTCATAGCTACTCAAAGTGGGCATGCAAAGTTCTAAAAACCATGAGTGGACATCTATAATTATATTAATTGTAAGTAATGCATACATATTCACCAAATATTAAATGTAATACAATAAAACAACTTCTAGGCTGATTTGTGTGTAAATTTTCTTGTTACCATAACAATTTTGCCGGTACTGTATCCATTGATCTGATTTATTCTTTAAGAATAAAAGTAAATTTTCAAATTAATTTTATTTGAATCTGTTTCGAGGTAGATGTTTGTATGTTTATCTTAATTTATGCTATTTTTATTCCAACTGTAGAACTGGAATGAAATCATGTCCTTCGCTTGTCGAAGAGACTTTTTTCTGCAGTAAGAGATAATTTTCAACAATCTATTATGGTATTCATACCGTATATGTTAGATGGTATTCAACATTTTATGGAAGCGAAAGTAAATGACAAACTCTGTAATGCAAGATTCGAAAACATATTAAATTATAATTATCTACATCATTGTAAATAATATAAAAGTCATTTTCTGAAGAGAGGTACTTGTTGGGTCTATAGAACTAAGCGGTCGCAAATGGCAAATAGTATAATGCAAATGATATATGTAGAATAACAATCAAATGTTGCATCATCTACAACTAATCCGAATGTCAATTCCCCAAGGCGATAATATCCCAGCTTTAGCTACCGATCCTTCAGTAGGCAATAGCTGTATTTATGTAATCGCAACAACGTATGTCCTACTCATACTCATTCACCTATGAAACCAGTTTAAAAATAATAATAGAATTCTAAATATATAAAAAAATAAATATATAAACAAATAAAGTTCTTAAGTTTCTCAATTTATTTCCATCCATGCAATTTTTTTGGTTTCAAAAATGCTAAATTTGTGGCGTTGATCTCATCACGTTTGTAGCTGTTGTCACTTTTTACCTTTATGACGTTATTCGTAGAGAAAAGGGTATCTCCTTTTAAAAGTTCTTAATAATGGGTGAAAAGGGAGACGGGGGAAGGGGGAGTAACGGAACAAGTGAATCTTCTCTTAAACAAATCAATTATATATTCAGGCTTTTGTCAGTATATAGAAATACCAGCATCACATCAATCCTATCGCGTATAAAGGTGTTGAACAATTTTTCTTCATTAGTTGTTTGCAAAGTAAGAAGCAAAACACTCCTAAGCCTATCTGTAAGGAATTTTTTTGTATGTTTATTAAATACTTTTTTTGATAAAATATTAACTGTGATAAGCCTAAATTCAGTTCAAAATGATATTCGGTCTAATGGGATATGCCGGAATAGGGGGCCCCCCAAAGTAGTAGTTATACATAAACATTACATATAAAATTCATCTTAAATGATGTATGTTGTTTACTAAAACTTGATGTGCCTTATTGCTTTATATCTGTTAAAATAATACCATTTTACCAAATAAACTTAAACAAAAAAAGAATGACAAGGTAATAATGACCAATTTTCCTTTAGTAAATTTTAAAAAATGCAAAAGAAACATTAATTTTAAAAGCAATATTTTGTTAATTCAATTTATATAGTGCGGATATAAGTCGTCAATTTGCCTGCTTTAGAAACATTTATGTTTAATTAATGTGTTCCATTTGCCCCACGGCAAGTCCCATTAGACACCGCAGACGGAGTCGAATGAAACAAAATTTCACTTCATAAATTATTGCTGTATCTCTTTCACTAATTAAAATATGACTAAGATTTTTTTGTCTGATAGTAAAATCAATTTTAACTTTGTATGTTCAATGTCTGTGAATAAAATATGTGAATTTTATAAATTACGCTTCCATATGAAATGTAAAATATGCCCCTAGTATCCTTTATTTAAATAGATTCTTAGTTAAATTACCAGGATTTAAAAACACTGATTTTGATAACAGTTAAAATCCAAAAGCTGTTTTGAATCTTTCAAGACTAAATTTATGTTCTAAATTTTGGCACTATGTCTTTTTAATTACACACGTGTTTTTATTTCTATCGGGATTTTCCTTTACTCATTATATTTGAAATTTTGAACTATATTTCTACGGTTAGCGTAAAACTTTCCAACATGTATCGGGAGGACATTTGATGAGAAATATATTTAATAAAAACTCAATGCAAAATTCCCTTAAGTACGCCAGCGGTACGCAAAGGCACAGGTTTGGCCAAAACCTTGATCAAATATCAATTTATGAGCTAGAATTAAATATAATTATTTAAAAATTATGTGACACGTTCACGGAATCAAGGAATTTTACTTAACTTAATAACCATTCTAATGAACAAATTATGAACAAATTATCCATTCTGGATAATCACCATGAAGGAAAACCATCCATATATAGGTGCTGTAGAATATTTGCAAGATTCTGGAAACCTTTATAAGTTAGTATTTGGAAGTCAATTTTGACTCAGAATTTCACTTGAAATTCTCCTCTCACTTGTTCCAGTCATTAGGCTGACGAAATATATAGACTTTGATGGTCAAAATTCCTGATCAGTGGTATATAAGACCCTTTTTACAAGCTGGCTAAGTAATGTAAAAATAAAATAACAAAATAAATTTATGCCACGGATATTTTCCACAATTTTGAAAGAGTTCCACTTGGCATTATCTGAGAAACTGGCGCTTAATCTTAATAGATATGTTAAGTCCACCCTGTATGGACATAATAGAAACAATATTAATAAAATGTTGTTGAATATTGGCTCATAAATTTTTTATGGAACATTCTATAATTGATTAATATTATTTAACTAAAGTGTTTATCCAAAAAACAACAACAACACTGGACATCTTCAAGATTTTCTTTAAAAGCGATTTGTTTATATGTTTTTACATGAGATGAATGACACTATACTTAAACTCAAAGTCAAGTTTTCTTTAAAAATCCCTTCCTAAAGTTATACAATCGATTATTTTTGGAGCATAGGTTGTACATCAAAGTTTCAGATTCTTCTAAGAATGTAATGCGATGTAATCTAGTTTCAGTGAGGATATCTTTTCCTGTAAAAAAGTAGATAATAACAAAATTGAGTAGGCAGAATATTTCACAAAGATGTCTACAAAATCTCTTCATCGGTAGATTTCGATGGATCAGAATAAAAAAAAAAGTTTGTTTATTGTCATCTACTGACAAAAAATCCATTTTAATCATCTACCAAAGAAATTTTTAAAAGATTAAATAAAATCTAGATTCGGCTTGCTCGTTTAACAGCACTATTGAAGACTTCCTTTGTTTCTACGCTATTAGTACAATTCTTATTTATTTCAATTCAAAGAACTTCTATACCACTTTAATTGATAAATGATAAAATAAAATTAATTTGAAATCGCCATAATTACTCTTAGACGTCACTAGATTTTTTTCAAAGATGTGGTCGATGTCTGTCAAAGCCCCTACCCCCCCCCCCCCAAAAAAAAAAAAAAAAAACACCACCACCAACAAGAACAACAAGAACAACAACATATTTTGTAATAAATACTTGAATTTTTGCATTTCTTTTTTAACATTCTAGACTTTTTCCCTTGAAAGCACTTGTGCAAGCCTAGAGGAAAGAAGTTTCTTATGGGCAAGCTCCTTATGGAGAGAACAACTGCCAGTTTGATTATTAACATCTAGCTGACCAACTGCGTTGCCCGGGTCTGTGATAATAACATTAAGTAAGCATAACTAACTTTATATGATTTTATATCTTTAATTCTTTTTATAGGGTATCCCCATGAGTACTTGTAGTGTAAGTCACATTCTACAACTTTTTGGTTACCAGCATTTTAGAACGGAAAATGTGAGTTATTTTATGGGAGATATATCATTAACTGCACTGCAAATAGAAGCGTCTTAAATTTAGACACATATGTGACTGAAAAAGAATTTTAGACACTTAAGTGTCTTAATCTGAAAATTAAGACACTATAGATCTCTTAATTTAAGATACATAAGCGTCTTACTATGACCATGGTGTAAACGAACTGAGAATAATGTCTAAAATATCCGCAAACGTCTTATTTTAAGACACTTCATTGCTTTAAACGTGTCTTAATTTAAGACGTTTTGATTCTTCCGACGCAATAACCACCAGGGGGCACTAGCACTCCCAGTTGCGCATGCGTTTTAGATGTCTTCGTTCGAAGTGGTATACGTTGTAATTCAAACAAGGTTTGTTTTTATGTACGCGTGTATTTTAATTCGTTTTTTGCGAAATGTGAAGTACTGTGATTTTAATTCGTATTAACTTGGATTATTTATTTATTGAATACATACATCTGACGTGTGTGCTCGACATCAAATGTATCTTAGAAGCTGTCGTCGATACGAGGGCGGGATACACACAGAACAGAAGTAGACGACGGTTGAAGATTACACCCGGAAATTCTACAAAGCGTGTGCAATGGGCTTAGTGTTAACTCGTATCAATTTATATCAATAATATTGTGTTATTCATCTTCGTCCTGTCGAAGCTGGCAAAAAAAAAGAAACTTTTGTCTGGCGGGTCCTGTTTTTAGGATGAAACATCTCATTCTTTAAATATGGCTAGTCGGATGTATTATGGGATTACCTTTTAACCTGATGAAAGTCTTTCTCCCTCACTGTGGTTGTGGTAGTTTTTAAAATTTCAAATCGAGGAATATTTCTTACCTCTTGCAGCAACTCAAGTAAGTTTCTTTATAGTAGTAAAATTAGTGTATTTTATGATTTTATTTATTGTACTAAACAAAATCCTGCATGAAATTTAATTAGTTTTGAATCTGTTCGCAAAAAAACCCACTAATTCTAGAAGTATATATTTTTAAACTTATGACGTTCTTTTTTATTACGAATTATATATTCAATGTCAGTTCTTAGTTTCAATGGATAATTTTTATCTCGCAGTAAATGACGGCCACAAGGAAGTAAAGAAAAAAAAAACTTTGAAAGATGACCTAATGCTTTCTTACTTCCTGGCATAAAACCGCAGATTAAAAAAAGATAAATAAAGTAAATGAGACTGGTCTATTATATGAAGCTGCCTGTAAAAATATACATATGTATTTGATTTGCAATCAACTCTAATACTGATTTTTTTATTATTTTTAATAAAAAAGTAATTTGAAATTTATAATGGGAAAAAGTAAAAACCTCTAACTAGATTTCGTATTTAAAATTGTGGTAACTTTATTTATATGCACTTATACGAAAAATACAAAAATGACAGATGTTACTGTATATATTTAAGACGAAAGAAGTTTGGAAATCATAAGTTATTTTTTCCTCATGTTTTTAATATAGAATATGTACTTATTTGTTTTTATTGATAGTTGAATAGCTTTTGTGAGTACCCTCTGATCTACATAAAAACTTGCCCATGTGGAAATATAAATTTTTTAAAAACATAATTTTTAAATAAGTATTTTCATTTTTTTTGGGGGGGGGAGGGGGGATTTTGCATGAATTTTTGTAAGGCTGATATCTTAAATCTTGCACTGATTATAATGAAAGTTTTGAACTTTTAGAGTAGGACAAGTTTAAAAACGCAAATATATTTAACAAAATACCAAAGTCATTTTTTCCCCAATGTTATTAAAGTAGAATATTTATTTATTTATTTTCATTAATCATAGTTAAATGGCTGTTGTGATTATCAAGTGATGTATATGTAAAATTGCCTATGTGGCAATATATTTTTTTATATTTTCATTTTTTTTGGGGGGGGGGGGGTGGGATTTTTGCAATTTTCGTACATCTGATATTTTAAATCTTTTTCCACATTCAACCGAGTATAATAAATATTTTGAACTTTTAGAGTAGGACAAGATTATAAAATATATATATATATTTATCTATGTACCTTAAAAGCCCTTAATAGCGAACACTTCGGGACCGCGGAATTTGTCCGATAATTGGAGATGTCTACTTTTTTGAGGTAAAAATATACAAATATGTATGTCTGCTGATTAAAAAAGCATTCGTTAAATAGAGGTGTTCGCTATTCGAGAATGTCCATTAACCTCCACAACGGATACTCCCGAATACCGGACATCTCAATTTAGACAACTATAATGCAGGGTTGCGTTTTTTGCAAAAGTACTTCTTGATTAAAGGAAGGGCAAACTGGGAAGTGCCCCGTCCCCCTACGACTGTAGTGCCCCCAAATTTGATGTGCAATATTTGTAAAGCTTATATTTTAAATCTGTTTCGAAATTGTACTGATTATAATCAATATTTTGAACTTTTAAAGTAAAATAAGGTTAAAAACAAAATAAATTTTAAAAAATCTAATATTTAGATAAATATTTTTTGTTTTTTAATCTTGTTCTACTCCTGAAGTTCAAGATATTGATTATAATCAGTACAATGTCGTAAAAGATTTAAATTATCAACGTAACGAAAATTGTATACCAAAACTGAGAGCACCAAAAAAATCAGGCTGTATTGGGGGGGGGGGGGAGGGAGGGGCAGGACCACAGCCAAATATTTTTCCAGGATTCAACGTGGTCAAACATGGCTACGTATGATGCTTACAAAAAAATGGATGCGATTCAGACGTTTGAAGTGTCTGAAATTCAGACGCAAAAAGTGTCTGAAAAAATTCAGACATTTTAATATGTCTGAAAATTGAACACTCCATTTCAGACACTTAAGTGTCTGAATTTCAGACATTTTAATTTAGAGTGTGAATAAGACCAAGTTGCGAAAATAACGGGGGCCAACAAGCATAGTAGTTATCGGGTATGTGACTTACACTACAAATTCTATGGAATAGGTTACATAAAATAATAGCCTATATAAAAAAAAGGAGACGGGGAAGACCACGAAAGAACTGGATGGATGATATTGAAAAGGTGATGACGGATAGAGGTCTGGAGGAGGAACTGGAATAAACTATTGTAGATTTTTTGGATGTCAGCATCTGACGCCATAAACCGAGTTTATATATGTAACCCGATTTTGTATGAATTTATATTTTAAAATGAAAAATTCATGAGAAAAATATTGATATTTAGTGGTAAAAATTCTCGTAAGAAGACATTTCCTTGTTTTTTTTTCATGTAGGGTCGTTTGATGGTTTGAAAAAGTCCTTCCGGCCTGTACCGGGAGGAAAAGGTAGCTTTCATATTCTTTGTTTGTGAAAATCCAACTTATTTTACTCAAACACACGAAGCTAAAATGACTGAAACCCTATTATAGAAGATTCAATCCCAGTTTTCGTCAATACTGAACTTGAATGGGAACTTCGCCAAATTAGTCAGTTATATCCAAGTTGGATTCATTTAGGGTGATTTATATTTAGTCACAAAATTTGGTGATATTTTGAACTTTAAAACAGCATGGCGGATGCAGCTAACCAATGAGCACGGTCGAGACCTTAGTATGCCCTGTACAGATGCTCAGTCACATCGAAATCGGTAAATATATACGAGCGCTGTCGCACGACAAAAATCAGATTGTTTCAAAATGTCAGGCATCCTAGAGACTAGAATTTCAAACTGCTATATATCAGCCATTTTTTAAGATGTAGACGAAAGAAAAAAATGCTGTGAAATCCTTGTATCAGGATAAAACTCTTAAAAGAAATATCTTTTTCCCTTTCAAATTTTTCTGTGCCACTTTTTGAATTTTAAAATTTAAAACATTTTTTAATGTCCGCCATTTTGAACAAGATGGCGGATGAAGCTGGCTAATGAACTCGGTCGAGACCTTGGTATGTCTTGTACACAGGGTCAGTCACATGCAAATTTGTTTATGAATACGAGAGTAACATCATGACAAAAATCAGATATATATATAAATAAATAAGTAAGTAAATAAATATATACATATATACATAAATCAACATTTGAACGAGGGGTGGTTTTTGTGTCTAGTGGTCATGATCGGTGAAAATATACCGAAATATTTTGGAATTGATTTCCTCTGGGCTGCTGCAATGAGTATATTTTTACTATTTGTAATGAAAGCTACCTAAAATAAACAGTTATTTTTGTTCGAATTCTTTGCAAATTTTATCGGTTATAAATCTAACGGTTTCGCAGCTTTTGCAAAAATATTGCAAAAATATTTAAATATTGATACCTAATTAAAATAATAAATATTTGTAAAAAATCACCATAAAATAAAAACACATAGGACGCGTTTCAAGCTAAAAATATTAACTTGAAACGCGTCCTATGTATTGTTTTTATTTTATGGTGAATTTTTACAAAGATTTATTATTTTAATTGTTTCATATTGCCAGTTTTCGGTGCTGTTTCGCTATATTGCTATCTAGTTGTAAAAGAAATATTTTAGCCTTTTTTTTTTTTTTTTTTTTTTTTGATTTCGCGTCGGTTCATTTAACACAAATAAAAAGAAAAGTGCCCAGTTAAACTGATGGCATTGAGCTCACAGGCTATTCACACTAATTGTATATTATACACTTATTTCAAAAAATAAGGCCCCTAAAAAATAAATGAAGGGGATTAGCCCCCGTTTCCCCCCTTTATACTTAACCAATGAATCTCCAAATCTAATCAGGAAAGTTCCTTAACAAAGTAAACCGGTTTACCGAATTTGAAGCAAATCAGATAATTCTGCATGAAAAAAAAAACATTTCGCTAAATTAAGGGGGGTCTAACCCCCTTACCCTCTTTATACTAAACTAATGAACCTCCAAATCGAACTTGGAAAACTCCTTATCAGAATGAACATAGAAAAAAAATTAAAGTAAATTGGATAATTCTGCATGAAAATCTATTTATTTAAATTAAGGGGAGGGAACTTCCCCCCTTTCCCCCTTTTATACTTAACCAATGAACCCCCAAATCTAGTGAAGGAAGCGCCATATCGGAATAAACTGGTATATCAGATTTGAAGCAAATCGAATAATTCTGCACAAAAAACCTATTTATCTGAATTAGGGGGGGCTACACCCACCCCCCTTTATACTTAACCAATAAACCTCCAAATTTAATCAACGCAGCTCCTTAACATAATAAATCGGTATACCAAATTTGGAGCAAATAGAATAACTCTGCAGAAAAAACCCATTTATCTAAATTAAGGTGAAGGGGTCTAGCCCCCTTTCTTCCCTTTATACTTAACTAATGAACCTGCAAATCTAATCAGGAAAGCTCCTTAACATAATAAACCGGTATACCAAATTCGGAGCAAATCGAATAATTCTGCATGAAAAACCCATTTATCTAAATTAAAGGGGGGGTGTGATTAGCCTCCTTTCCCCCCTTTATACTTAACTAATGAACCTCCAAATCTAATCAAGGCAGCTTCTTAATATATAAACCAGTATATCAAATTTGGAGCAAATCGAATAATTCAGCATGAAAAACCCATTTATCTAAATTAAGGGTAGGCTAGTCCCCTTTCCCCCCTCTATACTTAACTAATGAACCTGCAAATCTAATCAGGAAAGCTCCTTAAAATAATATACTGCTATACCAAATTTGGAGATAATCGAATAATTCTGCATGAAAAACCCATTTATCTAAATTACGGGTGGATTAGCCCTCCTTTCCCCCCCTTTATACTTAACCAATGAACCCTCAAAACTAATCGTGGAAGTACCTTATCAGAAGGAACCTAGAAAATTTTTTTGAAGTAAATCGGATGTTTCTGTCAAGAGTTATCGCGTTACCTACATACATACATACAGAACCGGCGGGCACATTAGCTCTCAGGCTTTGATAACCTGTGAGCTAAAAAGGTTCTCTCGTCCGATCTCACTGAAATTTTAATCCGTTATAAATATAATTGTATCCAAGCCCTCTTTGAATTCTCGCGAAATAATCGCATATTTAATAGTGTAAACAGGAGTCGAAGCCGTGCAGAAACTCACCACGTTTTTAGCTTTTTATCTGAAATTTCTCAGATCTCATTTTTGTTAAAATACTTACACTCGTCCGAACGTTTAAAAAATTTTGTAGGTGATGTAAGTCCGGTCTACCGATATGCTCTAAGAAGATTGTGCCGAAATACGAACGTTTAGTTACCTTTAGCGTAGAAAAAGGTGGCAATGACTGCTGTAGAAAACCAGAATTTAAATACATGCAACAACACTAGATATAAGAACAGCAGTTGATGCAAGGACAACAGAGAAGTGGTTTAAAAATTTTTGAAATGGAAATTTTTTATGGGATGATTTGACGCTCGGATAAACTTCCTTTTCGATCAGATGTTTCATTGCGATATAGCATACAGTGATCCAAATTATATTCAGAAAGAAAGTGTAGGAAAGTTAGACAAGAATTGCGTTTATTTTATTTTATTTTTTTATTATTTTTTTATTTTTTTTGCATTAGCAATTAATTATTACTGCTCCGTGTAGGAACTGACTTCAAAGAACTAGTACAAACAATAACCTGCCAAAAACTTCTTAATAGCAAAATAAAATCAAGAAATGTGCAAGGTCTTTCGAAAGAACTGTTTCTTTCTTCTTAAGGCGCAAAGAAGGAACACGCTAAAGAGAACAGCCAATCACACAAAAGCATTAACCAAACGGAAGACAGTACAGATGGAGAAATGGAGAAATATAAAGCAAATCGAATAAAAGCAGTCAAAAAAATTAAAGGGGATAACAAGAAAACATAATATATATAATAAACAAAAAAAAATAATTAATTAAAAAATTCCCCAAAAATTTAGATATAATAATAATAAAAATAAATAAACATAAATGAAAATAATACAAATTATTTTTTTAAAATAATACATAAATGTAAATAAAATAGAGAATAAAAATTAATAATGAATACAGATATAAAAATTAAATACAAAATGTAATAATAATAATAAAGAAATAAAAATTATATACTTGAATAGAACAAGTTTTACCAAGCTACAAATAGCATGGTAATATCAGATTTTTCATTAACTATAACCTTACGATTAAGATAAATTGCTAAATTTTCGATGAAGTCCAGTTCTGGGGTGTTATTCGCATTGAAGGTGATTTTATCATTTTGAAAATTAAAACATTGGTCGAAATCTCAAGAGTGCCTGTCAACAGAAGATTTAGAAAATTTTTGATTAGATTTATAATGGGAATGTTCTTGTAAGCGGGCTTCGCAATTTCTTTTAGTTTGATGTACAGGGTTTGTATAAAACGTAATGGGGGCAATTTTTTTCTGACGCGACTGTATGTCACAATGCGCATGCTCCATTCGGGTTCAATGGAGGCGGCTGTCAGCTTCAACATGCGCCGAGCGTCAATCGCTTACGAGCTTCCGTGTGATTCGTATCATGGTATTGGACCCTGTCCCTAAGCTCGGTGGCAGCTTACAAATGCAACGTTCTGTCGAACAGCGATACATTATTAATTTATGTGTGGGACTCGAAAAATCGTCTATGCAGGCATTGGCCATGTTCCAGAAAGGGTTCGGGAGTGAAAGCCACCAATTGGAATCTGCATCATGACAATGTACCAAGCCACACCTAGTTCGTACAATTACCTGGCCCGGAACGGCATTGCAACTCTTTCTCAGACCCCCTACAGTCCCGATCTGGCTCCGGAGGAATTTTTCCTGTTTCCCGAGTGAAGGCTACCCTCAAAGGACATCGCCATGGGACCGTAGTGCAGTCAAAAGTGGCTTCGATGCGCTGTTTCATGGTCTTTCCGGAAAAGGACTTCCAGCACGCCTTCCAAGCGTAGGCAACTCATTGGTAGAAGTGTGTCGACGCCCAAGGATCTTATTTTGAATAATATTGTTTCTAGCGATGCCTGTAATACATATTTTTTTCCAAATTTGGTCACATTAAATTTCATATCAACCCTGTATGTAAGAAAAATGACAACCATTGCAAGAGTGCTTAAAAGAACACTCCCGTTACTTCTCTAACCAAGAAATTTCCAAGAGTTCTGTTGCCTAGCATTCTTCGCATTTCGGTCATAGTTTTAATTTTAAACTGCTAAAATTATCTTTAGTGCCAATTACACATTAAAATGTGACTTCCTAGATAATTTAGCTATTTATCCTAATCGTGATGTTATATTTAAGGAACAATCTGATTCCGTCATGTTCTCTGCAGCTTTTAAAGACTTGTTCAGATTAACCATATCATTTCTTTAAATTAATTATTCATATTATTTTGGTATTTAATTTTTATATTTGCATATATTACTAATTTTTAATCTCTATTTCATCAGCATTTATTTATGTATTATTTATCATATTTTGTTTATGTATTATTATTATTAATATTATTTTTATTATAGCTAATTATTTTTTTCATTTTTTAATTAATTATTTATTTTTTTCCTTTTATGTTTATTATATATATATATATATTATATTTTCTTGTGATTTTCTTTAACTATTTTATTCTATTTTTCTCAACTTGCTTTTTTTTTTCTTCTTCTACTCTATCTTCTTCTATTTGAATAATGCAGTTGTGTGATTAGCTCATGTTTTCTTCTTTCCTATTTGCTGTTTTCTTTAACTTGTCCCTTTCCTTTCCATTTCTATTCAGTCTTGCTACTGTCTTTAAAGCAGTAGTAACGCGTTTTCTTTTCGCCTGAAAAAGAAAGACAAAGCTCTTTCGAAAGGCTTTGCACATCTCTTGATTTTATTGTGTTATTAAGATTTTTTTTGTGCATTTCTTGTATCACACCATTTGTTCAACATTTTAATACTCTAAACATTTTCGGGCATTTTGGTGTGAGCTAGACTTCTGGGCGTCTGTCGTTTGTGTTGTATTCCTTTGACACGTCGCTACGTAAAATTAACGTGGTAAAGTTGGACAAGGTCCGTTCTTGGATCGCTCCACTAATTTAAGAAAATAGGAATTTCATCACTGGCATTATAGAAAAAAGTTGCAGGGGCAGAAATTTTGGTGAATTCGGAGATAACATTAAAGGAGGAAAACACACATTGTTGAACATTTATTGGTAAATTCTGTAACATTAATAATATTATTAAAAGGAATTTAAACCTCGGTTATTTCATTAATTTATTTAATGCAACACTATTAACACACAGTACTCCAAACATAACACTAGGAAAACTCATTTTTAAAAATATATATTTTTTCAATGTTTTAATTTGTTTTAATTAATATAACTTAAGATTTATTCATATATTATTAGAAGTTCTTACTATCTATTGATATAATAGCTTTTCGCGAACTTTGAATGCAGTAACTAAAAGATATCTTTAATTTCTACCGTCTATAATTTTAAATTTAAAACAATATCGAGTATTTGTTTGGATCATAGAAATTTAAAAAAAATCTTGGTTACAATTTTAAGTTTGCAAGTTTAAAATTATAATATATATTATTTTTTTCTGTTTAAATTTACTTGTTTTAACATTATACCTTATTTTCTTTTGAATATTTCTCCGATGTGTATTTTTCCGGTAACATTTTTGTCCTCTTAGATTACACGGCCGAGTGATTTTTTTCATTCCCTCTTTCTGCAGTCAGCATTTTTACGTTTCTACCATCAAGTAAGGTCATTCATTTTTTCTCCCAGTAATCCATGCTTTCGGCATGTTTATTTGGCGCACATTCCAAGATTTCAGTGCATGAAGAATTTCGTTTTTACAAATGTTATCCACAAAGAAACAATAATTTGCTTTAGCAAAAAAAAAAAAAAAAAAAAAAAAAAAAAAAAAAAAAAAAAAAAAAAAAAACATCACTTGTCCTCAATTGATACATTTACCTACCAATTACAAACGAAACTGCATATTAGTAATTTTCAGTGTCCTTTTAGATTCAACGCAGTTAACCCTTTCGAGGGCGGTGTCCTTAAAAAAGGACACCTAGTTTTAATTCCAAAACTGACAAACTGCAGCAAGAATATTTAATTGAAATTTTCCTTTTATAATGTACGTGAAAATAAGAAAGTTCGCATTTTCTAATAAATTCGTTTATAAATTCTGGTGTCAGACCATTATTTTATTAGTTTATAAACAAAATTACTCCTCGCCGGAAAGGGTTAATACACTGGTGGACAAAACTTAAGGACCATGAAGTAATGAGTACACGTAAATGAGAATCTACGTGAGATTATGGGTCAAGAAGCATCCAATAATATCAACAGAATGTTACACAGGTTTTAATATAAAAATTTTGTTGAAAGGATGTATACAAGGTATTACCAGAGGTTCTTTCTGAAACGTGAATATTGTCCGAAAACATGCTGTACAAAGAAAGCAAAATACTCACAAATAACAATCGTCAGTACCATATCTATAAGGGATGTGGCCACCGTGTAATGCGAGTCAACTTTAAATACGGCGTGGCATACTCAGAACAACATGATTTAGTAGCTGTTGAGGCAATTTGCCCATTCCTCCTTCCCTGCACGGATGAGGGTTTCCCTGTTTGTGGGAGGAAATTGTCGAGCATCAATACGTCTCTCCAAAGCATATCACACATTTTCAATGAGATTCCGGTCAGGAAACGTGCTGGCCAATCTATGCGATGGATATCTTCGGCCTCAAGACAATCTTGTACGGACTGTGTGCGATGACAAGGTGCTTTATTGTCCATAAAGCGAAACCTTTCGCCGATAGCACCTCAAAAAAGTGGAACATGTGGAAGCAGGGCGTCTTCAGTGTACCGTTTGGTGGTCATGGACATTTGGTCCAGCGCATAGAGGTCCGTGCGGCCATTGAACTTCATGCCTGACCATACCATGATACTTGAAGTCGCATATCGATCTCTTTCTAGACTATTTTCGCGACAGTAAGCACTACCAACCTTGCGCCATATCAGTTTACGTCTACAATCAGACGATAGACTGAATATACTCTCATCTGAGAAGAGCACGGTAGACCAGTTGTCATCAGTCCAATTGTGATGCATACGGCACCACTGTAAACGGCGCTACGTTGGCGTCTAGAGAGTGGGACACACACAACAGGTCTTCGGGCGTATAGTCCACCCTTTTTCAAAAGTCTTGCAACAGTTTTCCGCCATATTTTAGTTCCTGTGGCAGCACAAAGTTGATTTGCTAATTGACCAACTGTGCTGCGTCGGTTCCTTTTGCCTAAATAACAATATTGCAATCTTCTTTGAACGTTGTACTGATAGAACGAACTGATAGAAACGTGCCCTAGTACATATTCCAGTCTTTTGGAATGCCGCCCATAGCCTAGAAACATTACTGTGCGCGATGTTAAATTCACGGGCAACATCTCTCATTTTGCGTCTTTCTTCCAACTTTCCGATTATTCTACCACGAGTATTATCATCTAAATGATTCCTCGAAGACGTGCTTAAAATTTCAATGTTCAAGCTTCAATCCATCTCCTTCACTTTTTACATCTAATGACAACTCACAGCAACCGCCGATTGCCTAAAATCTCTTATCTCTGCTGTCACGTGATCGACAAAAGCGGAATTACAAAATTTGCATAAGTTTTTCAAAACAGAGTACATCCCGCATTCATGCAAATTTACACGTGCTGCTGCGGATCTATTTCTAACTGTAATCGTTGAAAATAACAGTGGTTCTTAAGTTTTGTCCACCAGTGTATTTTCAAATTATTCAAGAATTTAAATGTTTTTAGGAAAGATAATGTAAAATAGTTCCCTTATGGAGTTTTATTTTATCATTTTGCGCAAATAAGAGAATTTGTTCAATCCATTATTCTATAGAATTTTTGAGAAAAAATGATTAAGCTGATTCAGTTATTTCTCAAACATTAAAATACACCAAGTGTACCAAAAGAGGTGAAACTCGCGGTTTTTTTTAATTGTACCTACATGAGATAAGCAGGCAATGTAAGTTGCAAAAGTGTTCAAAATAAGGTTAAAAAATACCATTATGTTAGCGGTATAGTCTTGATATTAATTTTCAGAGTTAAAGTAAATATCAAATGGATCCCCCCCCCTTTTCTGCGATTATGAGTTATTTAACATTGATTTATAATACTCGCCTACTAAATGCAGTTAACCTCAAACCTTGCATAAATTTCACCGATGCATCATCACGGAAAATAAAAATAAAAAATAAAATAGTAACCGTCGCTTATATGAATTGCTGTTTAAACGAATCACTTTCTTAATCAAGTCGTTCAGGGCAAAATGTACATTGCACTGTTACTTTTACCTTATATTCGAAACTACGGCCACAGTAAATTTAATTCTGAGAAGAAAGTGTGATCAATTTTTAATTAACTATTATGGAAATAATAATGTGGTTAATTGTAAACTGAAGATGCGGTAAATTGTTTCACATGGGGTTTGGGCGCAGCTAAAGACAACGCAATGCAGTTTCACAACTTTTTATAGCATGAAGAGTATTGGTTATACTGAGAAGCGATTTTATTTTTTTAGCCTTATTCAAACGTACCTAAGTTTAACATTAGGTTACATGTATTACAAAATGAGAATGAAAAAAAATGCCTTTTGTGTTCTCCATTATAAGGTTAAGCAAAATCGCTGGTCGTGATAGTGCTCCTCCACTTTAAAAATATATGGAGGGGTTTTTTATGCATTACAAAAGTAAATTAATATTTCAAAAGAATAATTTGAAATTTCTCATAGAAATTCTCCAAAAAATATTGCAAAGAATGTGTTAATTGTTTTAGTGTTACATAAAGTCTTTTTTCTTCTTAAATTACGCTTTCCATCTTTTTTTTTATATTGCAAATCTCAACAATGCAGTTGCTGTGTTTACTCTCTGAAGCGCTATGGGTTAAATTTAATAAATAGAATAAAAGTGTATTATCAAGAATTAAATTCCAACAAAATTTTACTTAGTAGCTTTAAGTATCAAATGCTTACGGTCAAAAAGGAAAATCATCATTTCAGAATTACACATAAAGAATAAAAAAATAATGACTCAAGCACATAATAGAAAAATGTAAAAATGAATAAGATGAATAAGCTGAAATAATATAAAATTAAAGTAAAGAAGTAGATGTAACAGTCTAAAGAGAAACTGATTTGTCGCGAAGGCTTACCAATGCAGTACAAAATAGCCATTTTAATTCACTTACAGGAGTGAACGCTGAAATATTGATAATCAATTTTTGTCACTTCAGAAAAAGCAAGTTGTTAGTGGTATATGAAAAACGATCGAATTCCATCAATTTTTAAAAAGACTTGTTTAAGCTTTTTTTTTTTTTTGTCTGTGTTAGAAATCTCGATATTATTCATTTAATTTTCTTTGTACTGAAATTTTTATAAGTAATAGAATTAACCTATTTAAAATTTAGAAAATATTTAATAAAGGGTTTATCTTCGTTGGGCTTTTTATTTTACTTTTATTTATTTATTTATTTTTTTTTTTACAAAGGAGATAAAAGAAAATTCCAAAATTCAAATGTTTACGCAAGTAAAAAAAGAGGAAAAAAATAAATTAGAGTGATTATTGCCCGACATTTTACATATGAAATGTCATAGCATGAAAATAAAAAACTTATAATTATTTAATTTAATATTTAACCTCGCAATACATTGTATGATTGATTATTTAATATTGATTACAATTTATTTTAAATGAAGACTAGTTTTTTTAATTAAATCTTTGGAACACATTGAAAAATAACAATAAATAAATAAATAAAATATTTAAAAAGTACAAAGAAATTATTACAATTCCTTCAATTATTAATAATTGAAGGAAAATACATAAAAGCAATATTTCAATATTAAAATAAGAATTTATAAATACATTTTTATCTGATCATCCCATGAAAATTTCAAAAGGCACACGTTTTATACCATTCTTTTGCTGTAACAGTAAACAAAGTTTCTGGAAATAATATGCAATTGATATTTTATTTTTCAATTGAATGATACCTGGGTATCTATTTTATTATTGAAATATTAATGCGACATATTTATAAATGACATATGACATGCAAATAGTCATTTATTTCTTTATTTATAGTGTATTTGTTTGAACATTCACATTTCGAATAGAAAAAATTATTTATGAAATGGAAAAAATTATAATATGTATGCCTATATACAATTAAAGATAGCCATAGAAATATAGATTATTAAATCTACTATTTTCAAAGGAAACCCAAATTTTATGATTTTTTTCAGGTATTAAGAAAATTTATTAGTAAATATTATTATAATTTTACCTAAATATGCGTAATGATTTTTGGTAATAATTCGAAAATAATGTTATTGGCATTTATCCCTTAAAATATTGAAAATAACTGCATTTGGCTAGAACAACTTTGCGTGGATGCGAAATATTGAATTTAGTAATATAAATAACAAATGTTCTCCCCGCACTAAATATAAAAAAGTAAAAGAATTGATGGCATATTGCTATTATCAAGAAAAACAATCAATTAATTCAATCCGACAACATGAATTAGATCCAATTATACAGATTAAATGTAAGTAAATAGAAACTAGATGAATATTAAATGCCTAATTATTAAGCTCTCAGTTAAAAAAAAATATGCTGCGACAAAATGGTAAAAAAATGAAAATGTCATTATCTATAGGTTAAGAACAGTTGTTCAGAAATTTGAACTTATTTTTACATGCACGGAAGAATCGATTTTATATGATATGGCGGAAATTTCCGTAAATGTTTTTAAGAAGCATTTAAAAGACTCTAATTGAAATGTATGGAAAAAAATCACATTACACATAGTTTATTACACTGGCGAATAAGAAAATGTCTTGCTGGTCTGTTTTTTAACGCCATTTTTTTCCAAACAATAATCTACGCAATAGATTGCACTAACTACAACATTTGCAATAGAATTATACCACAAAGAATATTATCTGGAATTAGTGGTATTCAAAAAGAAGATAGCTAGCACCCCTGTAGTAGGTAAAATAATGGAATGTAAAGTATGGTCAGGCTATTTTAAAATATTTGATTGTTTTTAAGGCTTCGCTACACAGTGACATACATTTAAAAAATATTTTTTCCACAAATTTTTTAATAACAAAATATGTAAAGCGAGACTGATTTCGAGCTTTTTCAAATACATTATTTACTAATAATGTCATGGATTGCGCTTTGTTTTATATAATCTAGAATCTATACCCTCTGACGTCTGCCTCGATTCAATATCCTAACTAAGATTCTGCTTACCTGATTGTAAAACTTGCTATACAAAGCGATTTAAAGAGAATTATTGTAAATAGAGATAACTTCAGTTAAACGATTTTATCATTTTAAAAAGCATTGAGTTGTATCTTAATCTAATGAAATCATTTGACGGCCAGGTGTCGTCAGGCGAAGTTTTAGCATGTAATTCATATGACAAGTTCAGCTCGCGATTCTGCACTCTATCAGTATAAACGCATGTGGTCCGGTTTCTTGTTAATACATGACACATCTATTTTGAAGTAAAATGCTGACATGACATTTTGAATTATTCCTATCTGATCTAATACATTTCATTTTTTTTTTCTTCTGCTCTCACTGTTCACTGGTTGTGTTGTGAATTATATTTTCTTAAATATACATGCAAGTTAAAAAAAATATCTTTATTAATTTACCGTGTATGATTTTTTTTTGGTAACATAAACTATATGCTGATACGCAGTGGCGTAACTAGAGTACCCAGCGAATCCCCCACCCCTCCTTTGCAAAAATCCATTCATACTGGGTGCATTGTGTCCCCTAACCTCATACACCCCCTTTTACTGCATCACGTGGGTAATGGTGATGAAATTTACGTCGCTGCTGGTAGGGGATTAAATATGATTTTGCATTTACCTCTGCAGGAATTTAAATATAGGTTCGTTTGATGAATCAAGGATATGGATATTTTCGTCATTTCCGGAGCTATAAAATAAAAAAAAAGGTAAAAACTGCATATGAGAGTTTGTATAACCCAAATAAGCCATGAAAAATTGGTCACGTTTCTTTGATATTTTACATATTTGTTGACCCTTTCTAATTATTTCTAAAAATCTTTTAGGAAATGTATGACAAAATCTTCCCAATTCTTTTGCATTTTTCTATGTTTTACCTCAGAAAAGATGAATTTATTGGACTTACCAGTATGTAGGCGTGTGTGTTGCTGAACATGAGAGAGTTGTTTGAATCGCCTGTCACAATAGGAGCATTTATAGGGTTTTTCGCCCGTGTGGATCCTTATGTGTTGCGTAAGCTGGTGGTTAGAGGAGAAAGACTTGAGACACTGCTGGCATTGGTGGGGTTTCACTTCTCCTCGATGGATTTCCCTTGCATGGTGCTGCATAGCCGACTTGTGCAGGAAGATCTGAAAATCCATCATATCTATGTCATTAGAAAGTACGGACAGAAATAACTAAACATGCAGACAAGGATTATATATAACAAGAACTTTTGCCCTACTTACTTGGAAATCAACGTGAATTTATTCGATAGCTAGTTGGCTCGAAAGAAGTCGCCATTTCTCGAAAAAATAATAAACGTTGCAAGGAAATGATAAATTTTTTTTTTTCCGAAGTAAATGATATTAATAAATATATTGACGGATTTAAATTTTGTGATACGCTTGATAATTCATACGTTCCAAATTTTATGGACTTTTAAGGACTTTTATGGACTATTAAGGACAATTAATTCAAATTGATATTTTTAAAAAAGGGCTTAACCCTTGAAATTAAAAAAAAAACTGAACTAGGTTAAGATTTTTTTTAAATTTTAATTATAATCTTTTATGCTGGAAACCCCTATTCCAGAGGCAATTTTCTCTTAAATCTGACGCTTTGTTTGTACAAAAATCTGTCTAAACATTTCATTTTCGTTTTTGTGTCAATGATGGCTTTCAACTGATTATTCTGTGTCCTACTTATTATTTTTTAGACTAAAAAATAGTGTGCATTGACTCACTATATTTGAAACAAATTTCAATAACTATTATAATTTATTTTTATGTGATATTAAGATGAGCAAAATGAAATATTTTTAGACTATTTATTTCGATGTAATTTATAGTGCGCAAAAAATGTATATATATTTTTAAAATAAGGTTACATGTATCATATAACCGTCGCCGTTTACCATTAATACGGATTTGACGATACATCGAATATCTATATGTCATAATGAAATTTCTTTGTATTGGAATTGCATTTATTTATAGACAATTTGATGGGGAACGTTAACTATTTCTTTATAATGAAACATCCGTTCTATCAGATTTCGTTCTGTTAAATCTCTACAACAATGTAGGAAGGTAAGGAAGGTAAACCAAGGACGAATGCGGGAGCGTAAACGAAAAAACGAGAGATCGTGCTTTTGACAGTTTGAATTCTCGAGTCCTTTCGATACTGAGCTATCTATTGCAAGCTATAGGAAAGAATTTGGATAACTATACGCACTTAGTTTTACATCACTGAATATCTAATATGAAATAAGCAAAATGAATTACTTTTAGACTATCGTTTTAAAAATTTAGTGTGCACTGACTCACCATATTTGAAAGAAATTGCAATAACGATTTTAATTTATTTTTATGTGATATTAAGAGGAGCAAAATGAAATATTTTTGGACTATCTATTTTGGCGTAATGTATAACGCGCGAAAAAATAAAAATGAAAGAAAGAAAAATACAATCGGAATGATGGCTATAATTTCTATTTTAAATAAAGTAAGAGAACGAAAAAAAAAAAAAAAAAAAAAAACAAGGAAAAAAGAAAGGAAAGAAAAAAACAAGCAATAAAAAGAATCTCAAGAATTACAGTCTTCTTGTAAGTGATGTAAGGTAGTTAAAAATATAGAAAAGAAAAATGAACAAAGACTATAACTTCGGTTCTAATTAATGCAAGAAAAAAGAAAGTGTCCGTTTTAGTTTCGTAATGAGGCCTTTATAATTATATGTGCTTTGCTTTGTCAAAGGGGTAATCGAGATATTAAAACTGAACGCAACTTTGAAAAATTCAATGGCAACATCGTAATTTTATTATACATTTAAATAGAATTCCAAAAATAGTGGAAATGCAACATTTATCAATTTCAGTGATTTACTGAGATATAAATTATGAAAGAAGAAACCAATTTGAAACATTCATTATTCTGACACAACTTGAACAATATTTTATATATTTAATTTATTTCCGGTTTATACAGTACTTTGTAAAAGCCCAAAAGTAATTCACATGCATAGTTGGAATTGATTTTTTTAAAAATATTAACTATTAATTAATAATACGATGATTAAAAATTTATACATCTACCTTTTTTGTCAACATTACAATCCGCTAGGTCAAAAATTCCTCAAAATAAATTTCCGTTAACTTCTAAAATTAATTTTCAGTTTATCAGCAAATATGTAAAATCAGCATCTTTAACGAACCATGTTATAGATTAATATTTAAATTCTCATTTCAGCATGCTAACTACAGCAAATCAGCGACATGTTTATGGATTTCCTAATGAGCAATGCTACTCTGGTAAACAAATAAATGTTGCATCCTTATAATAATAGTTTTAGTCGCAATATCACTCGATCTTCAAAATGCGCGTCTCAATATTGACACAATTCTCAAACACATTTTAAGTTTTAGTTAGCTTGCTTTTCAAAATAGAACAATGAAAATTTGTCTTTAGAGTAATGTGGTATGACTAATCGAATGAAAAAAAAAGAGTAGTTCGTAATGAGGTTATAAATAGATTATTCAAAGTTCGCATATTCAGTTTTCTTATACTACTCAGAGTTCATATAAAAATAAATCTATAAACGGCATCTCAATGAAATTTAACTGCAATTGAAGAAATCAAAACTTGGAAAAATTTACAAAATCAAACTTACAAAGTCACAAGCTTGGAACTTTTGTACAAACAGCTTTATTCTGCGACTTTTAGAACGGTAGTTATGGCTGTAATTCGATTTTCTTCTGTGTTCTGTACACAGACACATCATGTACAAAAGATACTTCATTAAAAATTTTAATTTATTTTTCTGTGATATTAAAAAATAATATTGTTTACAATCACTAGACAACTTTGTGTGTTTGAAAGCAGCAAAATGGCATTAACTCTCTATTCTGATTATGGTAATGAAATTAATTCTAGTAAAATGTATTTAAAGGAAAATGTATTGCAAGTTATCATAATGCGGCTGATTAAATCTTTGTAGTTACTCCTTGGAGCATTGATCATTTGCCTTTTCTTTGCGCCCAAGAGAATCAAGATAATTCCTATTTCTTAACCACTTGACCCAGGTACCTGTCATTCCCATGCATGTGCTTCACAAACCGAGATTATACTATTAGCCAAACTTTCCTTTACCATAACTTAATGTAGTATATAATTATTGTATGGAAATGTAATAAATTCCTAATATGAGCCATCTGAGTCACACAAGCGATAATTTTGATGAGTGACATCATATTATCGCTTACAAATTATGACATCAAATGATTTCAAATTAGAAATGGGCCTTATTGCTGAACCAGATAAATGATCGATTGCCATTGTTAAATTGGTCAACGAATGTGCTGTGGAAATTCCACGATTACATTCAATGCGACTTGCGAAAATGATGCACTATTTTTATTCAGTATGAAAAAAAAAAAAAATAAATAAATAATAACGATTTACATCTGTTCGGTTCAGATTGTTGGATGGAAAACTAAATTGGCTCTCATAACCATGGCACGAAGGTTTCTCGAGTTTTTCTAATGTTCTTGCAATAGCTTTTCGGATAAAATATTTCTTTTAGGTACTAGACATGACTTCATTCAATTGTAATTCAGAAATGCAACCGTCATAAAAACTTGTAAATTTTTAAGTGACACGAATATTCCATTTGGGGAATATATACATATAATCTCGTTCTAAACTAATTGACATATATTTAAAAGTTTTTGGTGCAATCTAAATTTTTTTGCTATTATATAGTTAAATTAGATGAAAACAAAATTACACTGTTTTTTGAAAATTTTATACAGTCTCTTTAGGCATACCCTGTCAATGAAGTTTAGTTTAAAATGCGTAAATTTCATAAAAGTCAAAGTTTCACATCTCTTACGTTATTGGTCTAAAACGTATATATATTTTTGAATATGTTAACATATTATTTTGTTTAAATTTAAATTTAAATATAACTTATAGAATAGGCGCTTATCAAAATTTAAAATTTTCAATTTATTTCAAAAGTGTTTATTGGCCCAAACGGACACTATTTTTTTTTTTTTTTTTTTTACCTTGTTTTGAAAAATTTGTAATGAGAAGTAACATATATTCGATAAAGATAATAGGGGCATGCTGCATATTTATATTTATAACTAGAATCCGCTTTTTGAGGCGTAGATGATTTTAAGAAAATCGAAGAATTGTGCCCACCGTATATGAAAATATTATTTGCGCATTTTTATTTGTCTTTAATAGAAACTCGCTTTTATTAGTTGGATGTATTTACAGAAAATGTCAATTATTTCAGTTAAAAAACAAACCTGTTGAGAGTTTACAGAAAAAGTGTAATTGAATAATAAATAATCTAATAATAATAATAATAATAATAATCTGCTATATACGTAAGATATTTTTTTCTTGGAAACAATTTTAAATGCTTTCAGTAAATTGCATTAAGATATATCTAAATTTACCAAACTATTTTGAAAGAAATAACATAAATATGCAATTAAAAATGTGACAGTAAAGCTATATATAAAGACATTGCTACGAAATGCAAGAAACGGTTTTCATTGCGTATGCATTCTTATTGCGGGAAAATGAGTTTTACAGGCTTTACACCATTTTCCCTTTCAGGGGCAAACTTACAGGAGGAATTTGTGTTATAAGAAGTTTAGAGGGGGGAGGGGGAGTACTTCTATTCGTAAAATGTTAAAATCATTGAATGATACCCGAATTTACAAACAAATTTATTTGAAAATAAATAAAAGCTTTTCTTCACGTACTTTATAAAAAGAAAATTTTCATGTCTATATTATTGTGCCAATGTGGCATTTAAGGATTAAAATTAACTGGTCCAAAAATGAACTACTGCCCTTCAAGGCATTAAACGGATACCAATAGGTGATGTTTTGCACATATGTATATATTAAGGAAAAAAATGACAATATATTTTTCTGAGTTAATAAACAATTTCATTGCGAGTTCAGTGGATAGGTGTACTTTAAAATATCATCATAAATTTCTATATATTCAAAACATTGCAAAAAAATTTTTTAAAAAATGCAAAAAAAGATCCACAGTGTGTATGCATACGGGGTAAACTTTCGGGTTTTTTCTCAAGTAAAAAATCACACGTAGTTTTTATAAAATTTATTTAATAATATTATTAAATAATGTGGCTTATTTCTTTGGGTTAATTTTTTTATTTCATTTCTTATGGAAAAAAAAATCTGTTTCGAAGTGGGTTTACTTGACGTAAAAAAAAAGCCTGAAGGTTGACAGCTATGAGTATGCATTATTATTGCGGGAAAAGTTGTTTTACAGAATTTATGCCATTTGTAAATAGATACCTATAGGTGATGATTCATACTTATGTCAATATTAAGAAACAAAACAATTTTTTTTTTCTTTGTTAAAAAACATTCCTATTTAGAGTTTACTGGATAAGAGTATTTGAATTATTGAAAAACAAATCACAAATTTGTAAATGCAACTTTAAATAGAATATACATATCTAAATATCAGAGAGTAACACAATCTTTATTTGTTTTAGTCTAAGTAAGATTTTAATAGTTCATTAAATTTCTTCTAATTCATTCAAATACATATTTTTAATCCATGCGATACATTTAAGATTTTTTGTGGAGATTCGAAGCTTTATAATGGTACGAGTCATATTCTGAAACCGTACATTAAATGAAAATGTCCACCAGTATTTCATTCACAGTAATTATTGTTTTATGTAATCAGTTTGCATATATTGCACGTGTTCAGAATATGATACGGATTAATGCATTTTCATTACATAGAATAAATAATAAGAACTGTGTCACTTAATAAGCACTAGCAATTTATAGTGCATAAAACACTTCTTAGTAAAAAAATTTGAAGCTATTTTTACACTGATCATCATATGATTCTAAATAAAGCAATATTTCCAGATTTTGAGATAAGTATATTTTTTCTATATCATTTCTGTTATTCGAATTTTAGTTTTCAGTTCAGTGAAAATTTTCATTTTTGTTTTAACGATAAAAGTTTCTTCCAAATTTGAGGAAAATATGTGAAGAAAGTGTATGTAAATAGCAACTTTATTTATTTGTATGCAGTTATTGAAAACAAAACAAAGCAAATTATTAAAATCAGCCTATGTTACAAGATATTTTAATTTTCTTTATTCCAAAAACAGTTTAAAATGCTATATTTTAATTTAAAAATTGTATTTGTTCATTCAGATGTAAATTTCTCTGAGATTTTGCCTATATTTAAACAGTTTTGCTGTTATCCAGTAAAATCTGTAGCTTAAAAAAAAAGAAAATATCTTGAGAAACTTGTGTAAAACTGGTTTAATTGGCATCGGAATTTATGAAAATAATTTCAAACAAATTACACGAATATATAATTAAGATTATAGACATTAGAGCCACCTTAAGCATATGTATGTTTGTATCTGTGTGTATATTCAAGTCATTGCTACGACATGCAAGAATTGCCCAAACCATGTATGTATTCTTAATGTGGGAAAAAGGGTTTGACAGGTTTTACGCCATTTTTTAAACAGATAATGGTGATTCGCGCTTTCGTCTATGTTTATATAAATAAATTTACAATAAGATAATTTTTTTAATGAAAGTTTTGTAAAAATTTCCCTCAATAGAAGATTCGATTTTATTTTAACCTTCATCTGAAACGAAGAGAAAATTTTCATTTTGCATTTGATTTAGTTTTGGGGAATTATAAACTTGTATAGGTCGGATATCATTAAAAATTCTGTCTTGCTAGAAATATAGATTTCGCGTTTCGTTGAGATTGTGTTTTAGTGAGAGTATTTTACTTAATGCTTTCCGGATAAGGTATTTTGCTGTTTAGGGATTTACCCATATTTTTGGATACGCCAATCAGTTTTCCCAATTTAATTAATTTACTTGAATTAACTCGTTATCCCGAATTAACTCGCGTACACGCAATTTGCACAAAATTATTAACTCGCGATAACTCCTAATGTCAAATAATGGACAATAGACAATTATCACAGAATATTTATTTTCAGTAGTACATGCTTATAGTTTAGTTAATTTCTGCACATCATTGTCTAATTATGAGCACTGGGATTTAAAATTAACACTGTTAAGTCTTGTTAAAAATGTGCTAAGGAAATTCTCAGTTACATAGTCTTGTATGACCAAAGATGCATTGTTATAACATTTTTATGAACATTGAAATATAATAATTTAAGTCTACTACCTCTGTTAAAAAAAGAAAAAAAAAAAAAAAAAAAAAAAAAACAATATATGCAAAAACAAAAATAAAGTATTTTAATGTACAGCATCTTAATATCTTATAATTTTCAATTTGAACTATCAGAATTATGTACATTTATTTACAAATATGCTCAGCAAAATTCATCTTTGATGAAATAAGAAGTTTAAGATGTCAGAGAAGTTTTCCAAAGTTTTTGATTTTCAATAACTAATTAAATTTGGATGAAAAAATGCAAGTCTGTTAAATCTTTGATTTCTTTTTCTGTGATGAAAATATTTTATTTTTGTTTTCAAATCCAAACAATCATATAATTAAATGAAAGCAGTATTTAAAAAATGTCGTTCTTTCGTACACAGTGCTCTTAAAAAAGATAAGCATTTTTATTAGATGAACTTTTCTTCTCCACAGTGAGAAGATGAAAACAAAAACTGCATAAATTTCTTAAAGTGAGTTACAAAAATAGAAACCGAGTTTAAGATAGGAAAAAAACTTATTTTACACCTCGTCTCCTTTAAACAGATCAAAAAGCTCCAATTTATGAAGACCAACTTATTTGCAGGAGAAAAAAAGTTATCCCACTTTCTCGTTTTTTCGTTCGACTGCTGGAACTACTTTGGGTTGAATTAGATGTGACCGATAACAAGGCCTCTGGGCGACTCTTTTGCCCACCCTTAGACAAAAGAAATGATGAAGCGGCGAAAAAATAACATAAAGCTGTTTGTTTGTATATATATCTTGTTTAGTACTTTTTAGTTGGTTTTTATTTTATTTTGTTATTGCTAACTCTATTTTGTTCGAGGCATTGTCAACAATGAAAATTACAGCTAGTCAGCTTTGGCAGCAGTAATAAGGTTCGTCGTCTTTTTCTACGTTTCGTTTTTTTTTTTTTTTTTTTTTTTTTTTTTTGCTTAGACGATCATATTCCCTACCTTAACTCTGATCATCACCCCCTCTCCCGTTTTGATCTTTCCTCAGAACAAACGAATGAGGCCCCACTGATCTTGGGAATCTGGGATTCCCCCATCCCTCCACGTATTTGTCCCCAAGAGATTGTACTAGTTACAAACTGCTTTTACTGTCGCACTTTTCACCTTTTCATTGGGAGTCCTTATTATATTTTCTTTCACCGTGCTCACCGACTTTGAACCGACTCTGACAAATCTTGTTAGAGTCTGAACTATGAATGTGAACTGCCATACGCCAGAAGACACGGAGGCATCCGGGGTTAAGCTTTTCTAAGAAAAATCTAAGGTTGATGATGACTGAGGCTTCATTTTTGCGCCCAACTAATTTGAAGGGCTTAGCTACGTGTCTTCCTTGTGTGGCGAAGATTTGCTTCTCTTAAAAGATTGTGGTTCCTTTCAAATTCTCGTGATAGATATTCTCGATTTCTTACCTTTTATTTGGGTGAGTTTTTCTTTCGGGATACATGATTAACTTATATTCATTTTTCTTGTTCACGGAAGCGGAAGAAAATGACAAAGTTACTTCAGAATCACTTAATAATCATTTGTGACCTGTTTGCTGTTAGATAAACGACAGTTGTATGAAAGCGTAAATCGTGTCCCTAATAAGTATAAATCATCAAAGCGTTTTTGACTGTTATAATCTAAAAGATCAAATTCTGTTGTCTCAGAGATTAACATGATTCAAAATATAAAATACTATCTAATATGTTAATATTGAAAGAAAAAAAAATGGTCGTTTTTGATTGTCCAGTTTCTTATTTAAAGTTAGGAATAAGTTTATTATAAAAATAACATATGTGTAGTTTGATGTATACGCCTAAAATCAAATAGATATACGAATCGATACATGATTCAATAGTCCTTTTTAGGTGCGAATGTAATTATATAAATACGCAGCACCTATAGTCGTCGTCTGATCCGTCTGTCCGTCCGCCCGTCCGCATATAACAGCGCAAAACCACCCAAACGAATGGTTCGAAATTTAATATACATAATCTTTACAGATTTTGGTCACGTCATTTAAAATTTTACGAAAATCGAATCAAAACTTAAAAAGGTATTAATAAAAATTTTCTTCATTCCATCAAATCATACCATACGTATTTAATTCAATGATATCCCATGATAGGTAACGATTCCAGGTTGCCATGGTGATTACGTAATATTTAAGATGGAGTCATATTATTTCTGTATCACTCAATTTAATGTATACATATAATCGTTATAAATTTTGTATTCATGCATTTTTGCATAAGATTGCAACAGCTATTACACCAAGATCGGAATATTTATTAAACTAATAGTACGAACTCGCCACCTTTGACGAACGATATCCGACATGTTTAATTTTAGTTCTTACATTTAAAAAATATATACAATAGTTTTTATTTGACGAAATTGTATGAAACATAAAGTATTAGTGAAAATACCAAAGTCTTAAAATTTAAACGGTGCACAAATTAAGATAGAAAATTGCTAATAATTATATCATCGAAATTACATAAAATCAACATAATATTAATTATACATAATATTTTTAAATTCGATAAGTATTAATCTTTAAAAATACATTGGATTTCTTTTTCTGCTGGAGGTGTTACGTTCAAACTTTTATATTTAGAGTAAAATTTAAATTTAGACTTATTATAACACCTGATTCAAACACGCTAACCTAAAGTGAAGTGAGTCCTAAATTTGAAGAAATTATAGTTAAAAACCGAATAAAATTGACAATATCTAAAGGCCAGAATTCTGAAAAGGATAAAGAATATCACAATTTATTTTTTAGTTGAAGATTGAAATTGCTTTATTTTATAGTATCGCTTATCGCCAATGTAATTGTTTATTCTTACCTAAAAATAAAATGAACATTTTTTATTTAGTTTATATTTTTCTAGCTTCATAATATACCTATTTTTGTAGCTTCGTTTCCTTTTGACTTTTAGCGTTGATGCTATAATAAAATAAACACATCTTTATTGATAAAACTATGTTTAATCCTTTCACTTTTTAATACCGTCAGTATTCTTATGTAAAAATTATTTTTTTCTTTGAGTTCTACAATCACTTAATTTTTTTTTTTCTAGTTTATAATCATGGTGTATGTATACTCACACCTACAATCTGTAAATAATTCTCTGAATGCGGTTTCCCTGACAGTCGTTCTACGCAAGTATACAAACGTAATATTTTAACTAAAAATAATTTTTCCGTAATTTGCGAATTAAATCGTTAGAGAATTTTAAAATATGTAAAATATCATTTTGACGTTTTTTGACAAATTTTCACTATAACTCTAAAATCTTTAACTATTTAGTGTTTTACGCTTAAAAAAAATTATTTCTGTTAAATCTTTAATTTTTGCTTAATTTCTGGGGAAATTGCATAATTTCGCCGATTGCAACCGCGTTCGATGAACTATTTGACAGATAATATAACTCTATTGAAGCCATAGATTACTTCAATGTTCGCATCGCAGTAGTTGTATTCCCACTCATTACTTTAAACTTTTTATTGGCAAGAGTTAGGAATCATTTCCCGCCAAATGGAGGTTCATAAAAGCGAGTGTATTTTCTATATTTAATCATTAAATTTTTTTTAGAATTATGAATTAGGTCTTTTGTTTGTCATCGTTATACTTGCTAAGATATTTTAGATTATAATTTAGAAATATCGGGGTTGCAGGGCATGTATTTTTAGTTATATTTCATCTACAGTGGTGACTAAAATACCTTGCGAAGAATTTAACCCTTTGAGGAAGCAATTTTTGATACATAGAATTCCAATCCAATTTCTATTACTGTTTATTAATTGTAAATTATTTTAATTAATATAATTTTGGATTAACTGCTATTTCTAAAAAAATATTATGCACTGTTTATGTATAATTAAATATTCTTAGAAAAAGTTGAGCATAAACTATGGAATAAGATAAAAACACTTCGCTTTTTATTTAGATTAACACAAATTATAATAAAATATAATGCAATTGACTAAACCAAATGAAAGATGATATAAACTACACGTTTTTAATAACAGCGTGGAGGATATTTAACTTTTTAACATTTTATTTTTACTTTTTACTTTTCCTAAATTCATTTGAAATATATCTACCGACAGCTCTTTACATAAACACAGAGAAGAGAGAGTATAACTAATGATGAACATTGTCATGATACTCTACTTTTTTAATTTCGATATTTTATCGCTTTTCAGTATCTAAAAATACACTCATTGCCACAAAAATTTGCGCACCAAGGAAAATACGTCCAAATGAAACGAAATTTTACACGCGTAAGTACTACTGTGATATAAGTAAGTGAGTAGAAAACCAAAGAAAAAGGATCATTTATTGCAGAAAAAAAGTACAAATGAACGGAAATTTTAGTACTCTGTTGGACCCCCTCTAGCGCGAATGCATGATGCGATACAATCGGGCATTGAGGCACATAAGTTCCGCACGATGTCCTGAGACATCTCGTTCCACAGTTGCTGTAAACGCGCCTCGAGTTCAACCAAACTCGTAGGGTGTACAACTTGCCGTCTCAAATGATCCCAGATATGCTCGATTGGTGACAAATCTGGGTATCGAGCAGGCCAGGGAAGGGTGGTAATGTGGCGGAGGCAGGCTTGTGACTTGCTGTGTGTGGCCGAGAATGGTCTTGCTGAAAAATGGCTCCTGGGAGCCCTGCCACGAGTGGCAACACATGTGGCTGAAGGATGTTCTGGACGTTCCGCTGGGCTGTCACTGTGCCACGGATCAATATTAGGGGTGACCGTGTATCGTAAGCAATGGCACTCCATACCATCACACAAGCTGTGGGAGCGGTGTGTCGCTGTAAACCGAAGGCAGGATTGAGGCGTTCACCACGGGGTCTCCACACATGAACACGATTGTCATCGCTGCTCAAACTGAATCTAGATTCGTCGCTAAAGACGACCTGGTACCATTCCGTTGCAGTCCAATCCTGTCGTGCGCGACACCACTCCAAACGGAGGCGTCGTTGGGTGGGTGTCATTGGCAGCACACGTAATGTGCGCCGCGATACCAGATTTCCTTCAGCCAGGCGCCTTGCCATGGTTCGGGAAGACACAGAGGTCCGTAGTGAAGGTGCTGCCTGTGTCTGGATAGCGGCCAATGAGGCAGTTGGCTCTACGCGTGCGTTTCGTATGATGTGACGGTCTTCTTGACGATTGGTCTGCCGAGGGCATCCCGAGCCTGGTCGCCGCGTAAGTGACGTCTCTTCAGTCCACTGGTCCCAACACCTCCTCATAGTAAAATCAGAACGGCCTACTTGACGAGCTACTTGCCTAGCTGACCACCCAGCTTCCATCATCCCGATGATTCTTCCCTTCTCGAATTCTGACAGCTGCTCATATTGTCTTCGATGGCTGCGTAACGGCATGTCTACCTCAGCGTTTCCTTTGCAAAAGAAAAGGTACACTCAGACAAATTCTGCTTACCAGTTTTATACTCGAAGGAGGACGAAGTTCAACGCCCTCTAGTGGCATTACGCAATGCGCAATCACGCTGCATTTCTAATCATTTGAATATCTGCCTGATATGTACCTTCTTGCCAAGTTTCGTTACGATCCCACAATTATTTCTTGGTGCACAAATTTTTATGGCAATGAGTGTATTTACAATTACATTCTTTTATGTTTATTTGGTAAAAATACGATACATAGATTCATGGATCATATTTCTGTTGATATCAAATTAGATAAAAAAAAAGAAGAAAAAACTGCAAATTTAATATAAATAAGAACTTTATTTAAAAAATAAACAGTGAACAAAGTCTTATTAAATCTTTTTCCCTCGAATACAAGTCTAACTAGATTTATCAGTTATTTTAATGATTCTTAGTTTTACATTTAGTCGCTTTCAAATAGAGAAATAATGGAATAAAATGGCTGTTCAAATCATTGTCTCTTTTAATACATTCATTCAAGGTTTCCTATATTTTTGTTGCGTATTACTGTCATTTTATGATGCGCGGAACTTGGTGAATTTAAGTGTGCCAATCGAGAAGTATAGATTTTAGAAATATTTTGAGAACTAAGAAAAAAAGAGAGAAGAGTACACAGGAAAAAGAAGTTAAAAATATTAATTTCTACAGGAGATTTTTTAAATATAAGAATGCTTCAAATGCCCACAGACTTAATTTTACCGAGGGGAATTCGGAAACTGGATGACAAAGAAGCCTTAACAACTTTTTTTACTAATAATGTGAAAAATACAACGTCTACAAAGTAAAAAAATAATTATTAACCACTTCAATATTAATACAATATGAAAGAATGTCATAACTTACATAGTGATAACTAAATGAAAACTAAACTAAATTTTAATAAAAGTGTCAAATATTGATAAATATGAAAGTAAATAAATAAATAGATAAACCGTATTCTCTATACATAAAAATGTAAAAACATCAAAAATTTTAAAAATAATTATTAATTACGTCAATATTAATAAAAATATAAAAAATACCAAAAATAACAACATAACTATTAAACGCCTCCATTACTAATGAAAAAGTGAACTGTTGTCATATATTGCAAAATCAGTATCATCATCTTAAAAAATTACAGAAAATTACAACTTTTCCTATTGCGTTTTTAGATATTGAAATTAAAATAAATCATAATCTAATTATATTAGAAAGCATAACAGAGATATTGCATTTCTGGTGCTACCATGCATTCTTATGAGCTAAAACAATATAATGTCATTCCGTTTTGGGTTTAATTTCGAAACTGGGATTTTCTGTTTTTGTTTAAATGCACATCACCCCTTAACTAGTTGAAAATTTTAAATATCAGCATTTGTATAATACTTTTTAATTGCTCAAAATGATACCTATGAAATTCTACTATGTCAAAGTTCGCCAAGTATTTCTATTTTGGCTAAACTAATTAGTCAAAATGAAAATGAATTTTTTCTTGGGAAAGTTATACAAAACTTTCATGAAAAGTTTTAGTTTAGCAATAAATTTATTTATTTATTTATTTATTTATTTAAACGTAGACAAAAGCGCGTATCATTATGACCCATTCGCGTCTCTTAAAAAAAGGACTTAAAGCCTGTAAAACTCCTTTTCCCGCAACGAGTATACATACACGGGGAAAATCAGTTCTTGCATTTCCTACCACTGTCTTCAGGTAAATTATTAGTCAGACCGCAAATTCGTTTCTAAACTAATAGGCCAGGAATGGCCTTGTATTTTTATATTTTCTCGTCATAAATTTAAACATTTTTATTTCACCTTTCTGTATACCTCTTAAAGAATGTTTCTTTGCGGTTTAATGGGCAAAATATTTTCAATATATATATTTATTTTAAGTGTTAAAATTTTATTCAGCTCGTCTTCTTCGCTAAGATTTTAACTTTTAAAGTATAAAATTAAGTATATAGTTTTAAAAATATTTATCAATAAAGAAATAAAAAACATTCTTTAAGAGTGTTTTCTCTTTAAACATTTCCTCCTTTTAAACATTTCAAAAAAAGACAAAAGTGCAAATTTAATATAAATATGAACTTTTATTTAAAAAATAAACCGTGAACAAAGACTTATTAATTCTTTTTCCATCGAATACAAATGTAACTAGATTTATCAGTTATTTAAATGATTGTTAGTTTTACATTTAGTCGCTTTCAAATAGAGAAATAATGGAATAAAATGGCTGTTCATAACATTGTTTCTTTTAATACATTCATTCAATTTTTTCTATATTTTTGTTGCGTATTACTGTCATTTTACGATGTCCCGAACTTGATGAATTTAAGTGTGCCAGTCGAGGAGCATAGATTTTAGAAATATTTTGAGAACTAAGCAAAAAGGAGACGTCCTTTAAGAAGAGTACACAGACAAAAGAAGTTAAAAATATTCATTTCTCGAGGGGATATTTTAAATATAAGAATGCATCAAATGCCCATAGACTTAACATTACCGAGGGGAATTCGGAAACTGGGTGGCGAGCAGCATTAACAACTTTTTTTACTAATAATGTGAAAAATATAATGTCTAAAATGTAAAAAATAATTATTAACCGCTTCAATATTAATACATTATGAAAGATTATCATAATTTACATAGTGATAACTAAATGACAACTAAACTAACTTTTAATAAAAGTGTCAAATATTGGTAAATAGAAAAGTAAAAAATAGATAAACCCACTATAAACCGCTTTCTCTATTAGTGAAAATGCAAAAACATCTAAATTTTTAAAAATAATTATTAATTACGTCAACATTAATAAAAATATCAAAAATATCAAAAATAGCAACATCACTATTAACCGTCTCCCTTACTAATGTAAAAGTGAACTGTTGTCATATATTGCTAAATCACTATCACCAACTTAAAAAATTACAGAAAATTACTACTTTTTCTATTGCGATTTTAGATACTGACATTAAAATAAATCATAATCTAATTATTTTAGAAAGCATAACAGACAGATTGCGTCTCTGGTGCTACCATGCGTTCTTATGAGCAAAAACAATATAATGTCCTTCCATTTTGGGTTTAATTTCGAAACTGTGTTTTTCTGTTTTTGTATAAATGCACGAGACTGCTTAATCAGTTGAAAATTTTAAATATCAGCATTTGTATAATAGTTTTTAATTACACCAAATGACACCTATGAAATTCTATGTCCAAGTTCTCCAAGCATTGTCAAAAGGAAAAAGAATATTCTTCTTGCGGGAAGTTATACAAAACTTTCATAAAAAAATTTAGTTTTGTTATATATGCATATATATATATATATATATATATATATATATATACATTTTTTTTTTCTTTAACGTAGACGAAAGCGCCTATCATCATGACCCATTCGCGTCTCTTAAATAAGGGCTTAAAGCCTGTAAAACTCCTTTTCCCGCAACGAGAATACATACACGGGGAAAATCACTTCTTGCATTTCATACCGCTGTCTTCAGGTTAAACCGCAAATTCGTTTCCAAACTAATAGGCCAGGAATGACCTTCTATTTTTCAAATTTCTCGTCATAAATTTAAAAAATTTTATTTTCCCTTTCTGTATACCTCTTAAAGAATGTTTCTTTGCGGTTTAATTGGCAAAATATTTCCAATAAATATATTTATTTTAAGTGTTCAAATTTTATTCGGCTCATTCCCGTCACTAAGATTTTAACAGTTAAAGTATAAAATTAAGTATACATTTTTAAAAATATTTATCGATTAAACAAATAAAAAACATTCTTTAAGAGTGTTTTCTCTTTATACATTCACATCCTTTTAAACATTTATTAATTATATACAGAAAAAAATAAACTAATAATTTTTTAAAGATAAATTTGAAAATTGCGACTATGATTATCTAATGATGATTGACGTTGCAGGGATCCGCGTGTAGTAGATGGAGAAAATAATAATGACACATGAGAACAGATTAAAGGCGGTGAAAGCGATACCGTGGGAATAAAAAAATTCAAAATTGTTCTTTCAGTTTGGAATGGGTCCTATAAAAGGGTGACTTAAATTTGTAAAACATGGAATTACAGGAAAGCTTTAAATGAAACAATACTGAAAAAAAAATATATATTTTTTTTTACTTCGTGAATGAGGGAAACATGCATGAGTTAAAGATAAAAGTAAAGAAACGATAATGAACGAATTACCCTTTCTTCTTATAACTGAAAAATGGTTGACACACAATTCAACAGAGTTTATACGATCATTTTATGATGGCTGACATAGCGGAGCTGACGCTGCTTGGATTCACATGTAGCAGCTGGGGGAAAAAGTTGTGACAAATGAGGACAGGTTGAAGACGGGGAAAGTGATTCCGGGGAAATAAAAAGTTGCAAAATCACTATTAATATTAAGGATGGGTTGCTTAAAATGTGAATAGAGTTTTTTTTTAATATTATTTTTTCCCGTCAGAAAATAGAGTTACAGCTGACAATGTCTAAAAGAAAATTAATTTCCAAAACTTGTCGTTCAGTTTAACAGATTTAAGACAATAAATCTGCGCGATTTAGGATAAAGTTACGACTTAAAGGAAAACGTACTGCGTTTTAAAGAAAACACTTTAATGGAAAATTATAATCTGGAATCGGATAAAAGCGGGATGTTGCATCATCTTAACCATATTCGACATTAATATTTCCTGTGGGTTTAGATATTTGTGCACTAATATTTTATTGTTCCTCAAAACATTATTGACCTCACCTGAACTTTTAGAAAACGCTGAAAGTTCATTATAGATTTTTTCCCTTGACATCACGTAGTCTAATATTTATCACCATGAATAATTGACTTCGAGAATGGGATTAAAAGCTCTTTAAAGAACTTAAGGCTATTTGCTTTTCGAGATTTTTTTAAAGCGCGACATTGAAATCAGATATCGAAGTAAGTTATTTTTATATCCTATTAGGAAATTTTTCTGTAAAGAAGACCCATGTAGTTATTTAGTTTTAGCCAAAATGGACATTTTTAGTGTGTCATATTTTGTTTTAACAACTTGGATCTCATTTCTCCCCTTGCTTAAACTGATCAATAATGGAATGTCACGAAATCGTTATGGGACAGCGATTAGTAATTAAAGGGACCAGACTTGAGATCTTCAGCTATAGGATATCCCATTAATAGTGGCAGGGTGGGGGAGCTGACGTAGCTATAGGTGTTGCAAGCTTAGTGAGAGGACTTGCATATCAATAAATTAATATTAATGGCTCGAGTGGGCTGATGAAGGAGTAAAGGAATGAAGCGAAGGACGAGCGATTAAAAAAAATCTCCAGAAGCGAACGAAGAAAAAAGAAAGAGCGCCAGAGAGAGAGAGAGAAAACTATCGCTAATTTAATTAGTCCCGTTTATAGGATGAGGCTGGTCGCCCGTGAATGTGCATTCTTGCAGGAAATGTTTTCCCCTTCACTAAAAACGAAACAAGTTAGTGAAAAACGCAACCGAGCTTTAAATGTGTTTAATTAGTGTTCGCGGCAATCTCAGCCCATTACTAGAGCGCCCTCCCCCCTTTCTTCTTACTCTTCAAATTCAGCCCTTTTTCTTTTTTTTTCTTTTTTGCCCTTCCCTTATCAGGAATCACAGGACCTTAAAGGCGGAGAAAACTTTAACAGAAGAGATGAATGAAGTACGATGATGCACCCCTCCCCCCTCAAGCATTCATGTTCGCAAGAGGATGAAGGGGTACGGTGGGGGAGCTAAATTCGCCAGAGAGGAAAACTTTTCCTGTGTACTCGTGGGTAAGAAGAGTTCTGGAGCAGTAAAAGAAGGTAAGTGGAAAAGAAGTGGGATGTTGGAAAAGCATGGCGGATGAGATGCAGCATTGTTGCTATAGTTACAGGGGAACGCGGTCTCCAGAGCGCCACCTGCCCCCGCAATACCGAACGAAAACGAGCCTCGTGAAATTTCATATGGAAAAATTTTCGCATTCTGTTGATATTGAGAGAAGCTTGATTTGCGCTTGGCGACATTAATGCGGTTCCTTCAGCAGGTAAAATAAGTGAAAAAGGAAAAGAAAAACTTCGGAAAGAATCTCTGGGCAGGTTATTATTTAATTATTCCGTCATCTGTAAGAAACATTTTGGAATACAAAAATATTTTTCGATGACCTAAAAGAACAGTCGCAAGTTATCGCCGCTCACCTGTTTGATTCAAGACAGCGAATACTTGGACACTTCAATGTAGACATTAGCAACCAATTATTTAAGCTTGGTGAACAGTAGGGAATACTTCTTGGTGATAAACTAAAGGAATTACTGTTGTTATCGAAAATGTAAACTTATTTTTCTCCGTCGTAATATAATGCTTTTTTGTATACAGAAAAAAAACATTAAAACAGGAAAATTTCTTTATCACAAGTATTTTCTATGTGTAAATAAAAAAAGAATATGACTAGTATTTCATGCTTTGCAACAACAAAAGTCTTGGTTTTACTTAAAATCAAATTATTAAATGTCGAATACACCATTAATGTTATAGAACTATTTATATTATTTTTTTCCTACAAAAAATGATGAAAAGCCTGAATGCGCTTTAGAAATTTACATTATTTCTCTCTTTGTAATTTTTTCATAATTAAGTCATGTTTGTGTGTTAGGTTAAATAAATCGAAATTTATACATTTAATGATAAGATTATTTATCCTAAATGATAATAAATTTCTGCGTAAAATACACTGTAAAAAAATCTATGAAGTTACTAAATTTTTTCTAGGAAACTTGGGATTCCTAGAATTATTTATGTATCGGCAACAACAAAAATTCATGTAACAGATACTGTTACATGAATTTTTGTTGTTGCCGTTACATAAATAGTTCTAGGAATCCCAATTTCCTAGAAAAATTTTAGTAACTTCACAGATATTTTTTTACAGTGTACTTTTGAGCAGTCATTAAGCTATGGATAAAATGAAAAGTGAAACAAGTAAGAATTTTCTCCTTTTTTATCTATCTGTTTATCTTTTTTTTATGAATCAAAGTAAACTGTTTTTCTGCAGCCATATCATAGACAGAATACATTATTTCCTGTACTAATACACAAATTTTAAGCATTTGTATTTCAAACTACTAATAAAATTTACTCTTTTTTCTGTTAAATAAAGCATCCGCTTATATGAAGCAACTTTTAATCAATTGAGTCACTTTTACGATTGAAATCACTGAGAACAAATCAAAAATCATAATATAAATGTCCGTTATCATCCGCTTCATTGAATTAAATTTTAAAGTTTGATTTATTTACACGGCGGATATTGTATTCCTATAAGACATGGAGATTTTTGGTAGAAATTAAAAGTCTTGGTGGCTAATCTTAATTAATAGGATCATATTTGATTGAAAACAAATATTTTAAAATTTTTTCGATGTCCGTCAAGGGAGGATCCATATAATTGTGTGAATTTAGGCTCGGCTGTAAATCACACAAAAAGGGGAAATTGTTTTTTCTTTTACCTTAGGATCACTTACACAATTGTGTAGGTCCGGTCTTAAAAGGGTATAGTTAAAATAAATTTTTGGGAATTATATTTTATTAAATTTTGTATGAATATCAGTAATACTTTAAATGATTAACAATATTCCTTAATATTTTCACTATTATTATCTTAAAATATTATCTATTAAATATTAACATCCGGGTATGGAATATATTATACACTATGTTATAAAAATGCAAAATTATAAATAATAATTTAGTGTCCAATAATTTTTAAAGAATTAAAAGCGTAAAAGAACAAAACAAATAATTTCTATTGCTCTGTCAGAATCACATAAAGTGGAAACTACGCGAGACTCAAAGGGGTGTAGCATAGAAAAAATATTAAGATAACTGCCGGCAGAAAAGGGTGAGAATAAAAGTGGCGTTAAAGAGGAAGAGCAGGATAAAAGAAAGGTATTGTAATGGTCAATTAAGCTAATTGCCGCATGAAAAAAAAAAAGACACAATTGATAAAAAAAGTCCCCATTTTTTCTTTAAAAAATTCACTTAAATTGGTTTATGTCACATTTCTGTGCTAAAATAAATAATTTCGAATGCATGGATGATTATCCTCTGATAATACATATACTACTTGTGGGTTTTTTTTTTTCAAAGTAAGCAAATAAAAAATAAAACGTTAAACTTAATTCAAATAAATACTTGTTATGTAAGAATTGCAATTCTCAGTCTAATCACTTGCAATCGCTTTTTTTTTTTTTTTTTTTTTTTTTAATTATGTTTTTATTATTATGTTTTTTAATGACACCAGCTTCCTTTGCCGAGAAAGAAATTTTCGACAATTTGATATTTTATAATAAATATTATAATTTTTTATTTTTGCTAGTAGCGTTTTGCATAATGATATCTAACATAAATTATTGTATAATTAGTTTAAATAGTATTGTTATAAGCTTTTTTTAAAAGAAACTAAGTAATTAAAGCAAGCAAAGAAATTCAATAGTTTAATTTAGTACGTATTTCTTATAAACATACACTTTTAACATAATAAATTTTATACTAACATGACTCACATCAACTTAATATTGCGCTTCTTACGCCTTGAGTTGTGCATAAATATACATAATACATATGTATAAGGATTCCTAATGTATTTTTTAACAGACGACATAACTATTATCATAAAAGCTGTTTCAATTGAGTTTATAAATTCCTTTTCGCATATAACAAAAATAAATGGAAGTCTGTATATGAAGCATCGGCTAATTTTGGTTCCATTGCTCTGGGCATTTAAACCCCTTCAGGAAGAGCGTAACTTCTAAGTGCTGCATATGGTGCAAACTATCCTTAATTTTGAGTACCATTATTTTAGAACAGTAATCTCAATAAGCATCGGTTTAATAGCAGAATTTCTATGAATAAAAAGGCGAATAAGAAGAAATAGTGGTAATGAAAAAATTTCATATGCAGGACGCTCTCAAAAAAGGAAAGACACAAATGCATTTGTGCCTCTATATTATCTATATATCAATATATATATTCGGTGATTATTGTTATACGAAATTTTTTGGCATTTTTTTCTAAGGTATTATTTATATATATATATATATATATATATATATATATATATATATATAATTTGATAATGCTTTAATACTATTTAATATTTTATTTCACAGAAACGTGTTATGAGTATTAAAAAGGTTATATCTTTACAAACATGCTAGAAAACTATTTTCCTGTAATTCTATAACTATATATATATAATATACCTTTGAAAAAAATCTTATAAGTTCGTCTCCCTCTCACAGATATATATATATATATATATATATATATATATATATAATAAACAATTCTTTTGATCATTTAGTATTTATTGGATGCACATCCTCTGTCTGTGTTCGTAATTTGATTCTGTAGCTATTAGTTTACAGCATATACTAATTTACATTAGTGTATGTAAAGCACCAATTATATGTATCTGATAATTATTTTCGTTCTCGATAAATATATCATTAAATGTAAGTAAAATAAAGACACGGAAAGAGCAAATTTACAACAATTTTATTCAAATTAAAAATTAACCATAAACATTAAATCAGTTTAGAGTTATTACGTTTCAAATTCCAGTTTCACTTGATATCAATATTATTCTTCAACATTGCGAATTTAATTTCCATGTTTATTTAATTTTTCATTTACTTATTTTACGCATTTACTTCACCTTATAAAAGTATAGGTAACAATGATAAAAGTTTCACATTCATTTTTGTGAGGCGTTAAATTTTACTAAATCCACCACTGAGCTGTATACATATATTTACTAAAGAAAACCAATATTATATAAATGCAAAGCTATTAAATTCTTACTGTATTTCTTATTTTAATATGGGATTTCTATTTATAAAATAAATAAATGTCTAAAGCAAAAGTAGTGTTAAGCAAAAGTAATGCAGATATTTTACAAAATATGATTTGAAAAATATAGTGTAATGTGCAAAAGTATTTCATAAGTTATAGCTAGACACAATTGAAATATTAATTCGATTTTTAATCGCAACACCGAAAATTCTAAAAAATGTAAAATTCGATGTAACTAATTTATTTTGAAAAAATTAACATTATTTTCTACACATTTGAGAATATTTTGAATTAATTTTTGAATATTTTTTTTTTCACAGAAACGTGTTATGAGTATTAAAAAGATTATATCTTTACAAACATGCTGGAAAAAATATTTTTCTGTAATTTTTTTAATTGATGCATGAATCTATCACGAATTAGTGGTATAATGAAAACAAATATTTATATACGTATAATATAGATAGATAAAATTTATCATAAATTTTAGTTTTCATGTTATAACTTAAGATTGGATTATATATATCCGTTTTCTTGCATTAAAAAAATTCCCTCTTTTAACGTATTTTTCATTACTTTTGCTTTAAACTGTCTTTATTTGTATACTTGAAATATAAATATTATAATAATGAAAATAAACATAAGACTGTGAAATTGATTAATAATTTTGGCAATTGATGTTTCTAAAATACGCAATTTTTATTTGTTTTTCTGTGAAAGCTTAATCTGTGCAAAACGATTAATAGGATATTACTGATAAATTGCGACTAACCTCTTAACTGAATCGTCAGTATTGTTACAACTAAACTGTAATGTAATAATTAAAATTAGTATGAAATTACGAATTAAATTAATAATTAAAAATAATTTTGAAAGTTAATCATTCTAAAGTATACAGTTTTTATCTGTCTTTTTGTGAATTCTATATGTGTATAAATATATTAAATGCGTAGACTTGATAAATTGAAACTAGTCTCTTATCTGCCCTGTTCCTATTTATATACCTAAAAGATGACATAACAATCGACACTATTTTGTAAATTTAATTACAAATTTAAAATAATTTTGTCAATTTGTGTTTTTCTAAAAATTATAGTTCTTTGGTTTTGTTTCTTTTTCTTGGGAAATCTTGATGCGTATAAATAGATAATAGTGCATTTTTCATAAAATGAAGTAACCTCTTAATTGCCCTGTCCTATTTTTTTTTTTTACATAAAATGTAATGTAGTAATTAAAATCACTATATGGTTATACATTTAAATAATATTCTAAAATAAATTTGGCAATTTGCGTTTTTAAAATATATACGGGTTTTTTTCACTGCGAAATATTGATGTGTGTAAATAGATTAATAGCGCATTCTTGATAAATTGATCTAACCTCTTAACTGCCGTTTATTTAATACTCTTTAGATATCAGCCATTTAATAGAGTATCAGCCCTTTTGGGAACATAGGTGGAACCGACGTGACTGAAAGTTCTCTTATCAATTTAATCGGGGGGAAGATTAGCCACTTCACGAGAAAACAAAGTTACGACATTATTGTTGTGAGCGTCAACAGTTTTTTCTTTTACATATATTTATCAATATTTAGGGTAATATAAGTGTTTTAAAATTTTGTGAGAAACGAGACGTTCAAAGATTTTCTTAAAAGAAAAAAAAAAGTCCTTTTAATTCTAAGCATAATGCAAAGGTAATCACTCACAAATCTCTAGGCATAGCAATTATGAATTCTGGGAAGTGTTTAATCTTTTAATTTACTCAAAGTTATGAGAAAGTATGAATTTTCTTTAAGTGATTTGTTAATTTTTGCGTTTAATAGTAAATGTTTTTATTTGGAGTAAGAAAATGTTTAGGTTATTTCTTGTACAATTGTGCATGATTTGTAAGTTCTTCCATTGGCAATAATGAGATATTTAGCTATTATTGCCAAACTATTGGTTTATCATTACAATTTATTTATTTATTACAATTGTTCTGAAAGTTTACATTTCCCTGAGTATGATAAAAAAAAAAAAAACAGCAATATTTTAGAAGTTAAATCTTAAAACAAAATAATGCGAAAAAAAAAAAACATTGGTCACTTCCCGTTATAAATCAAGTAGCAAGAGTTGTTCAGTAAGATTTTAAGAATTGCCATATCAGTCCATATATTACAATATTGGAAGAAATTCCAATTACAGCTATCACATTTCAAAATTTCTTGTTGATAAAAAAAAAATAATTGACTGCGATTCTACTTAAAATCCACACAAAATCAAAATTATATTTCGGATTGTTTTTCAACATGGCCAATTGATTGAATCGCTCTCTCATCCGAGTGAAATTTGTCATTAAATTGTTCATATTATTATAATGTTTGAAGTTTTGAATTTTGTTTAACTCTTTGAGGGGCAAGTAATTGTGTTTTTGGAATGTCGAATTCACACCGGAATCTTCAAAAATTTTATTGCAAAATAAGAAAAAGCAATTTTACGATCTTTTTTCACGAAAGTTATAAAAGCAAAGTTTAATAATTTGTTTTGGTGCAAATCTTCATAGATCATAGGTAGGATATAATATATCCCACTGCCCCTCAAGGGGTTAAGATACTTAATCCACTAGAATTGAATCTCGAGTACTCATATCGCGTTCATTACATAATAGTGTATAAGTATGTTAATTTTCCTCATTCTTTTAACTCAAGTTCCTAGGGGGGGTGGGGGTGGGGGGGGGGGGGTGGGGTAAATTGTATTTTAGTTATGGATGAAACCTGCTTTAGAGAAAAACACCCAAGTTAGTATTTTATATTAAAAAAAAAAAAAGATCACATATTTCCAGCATTAAACAAAATCAGAAAATGTAAAGTACAAAATAAAACTTTACGAAAAGAAGTACGTTTTACAAGTTGATAAAAATGATGGAAGAAATGCCCAAGACTTATAAAATAATTCTTCGTCACATGTGTGCTGCTGATATCAGATGATGGATTGAGTTTTAGGTATCATAGTCTACTTGAGGATTTTCGGAGCTGTCTGGACAAACTCTAGTTAAAATACGAATTCATCTCATACAGGGACATAATATAAATATTTTAGAGAATTATGTCAGAATTTTGGCTTCTACACCATAGTTTTTAATAGCCACTCAAAATAAAAAAATATTGCGAATACTTTTAAACTTTGATTTCTGTATATCCTGTCCATAGCACTATGCACATGAGATTAGATCGTGTGTGCAAAATCGGTCCTTAACTCCTAATAATCATCCAGATAATGATTTTTTTTGTAATATATATAAATGAACAGAAAAGGGTTTTTCTTTTTTAAAATAGTAGCTATTAAAATTTGATTTTAAAATAGCGTTCCCATATCAAAAGGCGATTCTTCTAAAAAACAGAAAAAGAAACAGAATCTTCGTATCTTACAATGGACAATACTATTTTGCAGTAGTTTATTTGTGTATAGTAAGTAATTACTTAAGTTGTAACGCTAAATAAATCAACTTTTTATTCAGTTACTTTATTTACTTATTTATTGTATGGTGACGTCATACGAATATCACATAAAATAACTCGTCTTAAATTTAAGTTCTTGAAGTCAACACAATCCATTGTTATTGATTATTATCACCTTGTTAGTTCTGTATTCAATTTCACCATTAATCTCAGGTCAAAGCTTTTAATATAAATTTACATGAAATAATACCAACGACGAAATTTCTCTCTGTTTTTAAACATTTTTTCTTCTATAACCATTCACTAAAGAATATCAGTTTGTCTTTTAACATTTTGTAGGACCGTATATGCTATTGATTTGATTTTGTGGGCAGGGTGCTGTCGGACTTTGTAATTTCGTTTTTAAAAATACTGTTTTCCTTAATAATAAACAGATAAACACAAATTGATATTCGGATTTTTATTTGTTTTCTAAATGTGTAAGTCATAAAATATAAGGTCATCTAAAACCTTATCCTTAGTTTTAATATTTAAAAAATATATTTAAAATTTAATAATTACTCAAGCTTAGAATATCAACGTTTTAAAAGTTTACTTTGAGTGATATACTGGTATTTATTAGGACAATCACTTTATTTATGTACAAAGATGTTAGTAGATTTTTTGTCATTCTCATAAATTTATATAAATATAGTAACAATAGAAATTTCGTAAGATGATATTTCGAAGTAAACCATTGTTTTATAGTGGTAACATACTGAAAACATTAAACTTTAATGTCCTAAGAATTTCTTTTCGGTTTAATAGAAAATATAAATGCGTATTATTTTGCATCGAAATTACACACTCTTTAAGCAGATTAATCAGGTGATGAAAATTGGATCTAAAAACATTTTTAACAGCAAAATATAACATTAAAATATTTCATTTTTAACACTTTCCAACAAAGTTGAAAAGTGTTTATGCATTCGGTTTGTCTGTCTGTCTGGCCCTCTGTCCATTCTCTAACTCCCGTAAATATACTCAGATTTTTATGCAATTGATAAAGGTTACTTAGGGTCACCAAAGCATGTTTGATATTGTATATGAAGTATGTATGATTAATAGTTCATTTACATGGGAACTCAAAAGTATTCCATTATATTTTGGTATACTGAGAACAATCCTTTGCAGAGTATTTTAATGACATGACGCTATTTCATATGTATTGAAACTGATATAAATCACTGAATTTCACTACGATCATGTTAGAACAAGACATTCATAGCATTTTTATATTTATTTACAGGGACACACAAAAGAAATAGGTTACAGTACTGTCTTTGAATGATAATTGCTGGAGTATACTGTTTAAAATTCGGTATGCGCTTTTAAATTTACTTAATTTTTTGCATGTTACTCGTTATATATAAATTCTATACCTCATATAAAGAAATATGCACAAATGTATTCACGTACCATCCTTCTTATTAGAGGAAATTGCTGAAAGGGGATTTTCAACTGAAGTGCATGTATTTCTTAAGTGAACTAAATTTTGGCATGCATGTAGTTAATAGATACAAATCTATATATCATGTACAGGGCTGCTGAAAAAATTTGGATAATTTTCCGATAGTAGATGGGAACAGCTGAAAATGGATTTTGAAATGTGTTATGCGTTTCCATATGGTTGAATCAAACATAATATTTTATTTTTTTAAACGGTGCAGTTTTGTTACATTATTCTGAATGTGTTGGAAAGTGTTTCATAATCTATGCTTGGCGCATGATTTTTTTTTTGTTTGTATATTAAAATAATAAAGGAACAAAAAAAATAATAATAATAATTTTTAACGATTTAGATATTTTTATGAATTGATGAATGATACATGTCGGAAAATGGAAACGACTTTTTAAACGAATGCCAAATACAACTTGAAAATTTTTAATGTTTCAGTATATGGCCATACTATAATTAATTATTTAAAATTTACGAAATTGGTCTGAAGCATGCCATTTAGTAATATTTTTAATTAATGAAACATATCAGGGTTGCCACGCTTCAGGGAATTTTCCAGGTAAAATATCAGTATTTGTTTATAGAAAAATAAATCTAGATTAAATGCACAAAACTTCGCCTTATTTAAGGCGAGATTTTCTATAGGAAAATACTGATACGGAAGAATTTCCTGGTCTGTAAATTTCCTGAAGCGTGGCAACCCTGTATATGCTTTTGTCTGATGTTTTAGAACGTACACTCACACACAACACATATAGACAGGGTGTTGCCGAATTCGACTAACAAATTCAAAGGGGTTGTAGTAGGCATCAAGACAAACAAATATTGCAATAGAACATGGTTCGCAAACCAACTATTTGATCAAAAATGCAAGATGTTCTACCTTAACTCAGGTTTGGTTGTCGGTAATAACTTTCAGAAAGCTGGAGTACATTACAATGAAACTTTTAATAGACATGCTCAGTTTTGTTGTAAATGTGATAACATAAAAATTGGTAGACGTTTCCAATATCCGCGCCAGCAGCATGCCCGTGACACTCACATTTTGGACTGCAATTACCAGTTCATACGGTATCATCGTTTGCGTGAGTCCCTTGTTTTTCCAGAACTTTTTGTGATATTATCACATTTCATACCAACCGAGGTACACATCGTTACATTTTCATTGCAGTATTTTTATTAATTTTAGAAATTGGACGATTGCACCATGAAATATATAAAAATATTGTATTTAAAATAAAATACACTTTGCTAAATGGTACACATTAAAATAGACATTAAAATGCCAATGTTTCGTTTCGCTTCTGCAAACGTCTTCAGCATGACACACAAGTTTACATATCACGTACAAGTCTAACTCCCTTCCGAGACGCAAACGTTCCACCTTAAAACACTTAAACACATAATTACAGTCCATGATTTGACCCAGCATCGGTAGAATATCAATTTTAGAAATTGGACGATTGCACCATGAAATATATAAAAATATTGTATTTAAAATAAAATACACTTTGCTAAATGGTTACACATTAAAATATACATTAAAATATCAACGTTTCGTTTCGCTTCTGCGAACGTCTTCAGGATGACACACAAGTTTACATATCACATACAAGTCTAACTCCCTTCCGAGACGCAAACGTTCCACCTTAAAACACTTAAACACTTAATATATAAAAATATATATATTTCATGGTGCAATCGTCCAATTTCTAAAATTGATATTCGTAATTTTTCGTCCTTTTGATGCCTGCTATCACCTCTCTGAATTTGTCGGTCGAATTCGGCAACACCCTGTATAAGTATATATACATACAGTATAACTTCAAAAATCCGGCATCATCGGGACCGAGACTATGCCGGATTTTTGAAGGAATATCAAAAGTAGTCCTATATTCTCAATGGTGCTATTAGCCATAATTTAATTCATTATTAAGTGATAATTATGTAAGAAAAAGAGAAAATTAAATATTAAAAAAACTTATTTTAATTGATATTTTCTATGTTACAGGAAAAAAAAAAAAAATCTAACAAACAGTGAAATTATTTCTTCTCTTGTAATTTCGGAAACATCGGTGTCAACATTGTTTGCTTCAATTTTTTTGGCCGTTCTTTAACAATTTTTTTTTTGTATTTTATACAAATGAAGAATGTCTATTTCGAAAATACATTCTTGTTTCCCTAAAATATATATTAATTCTCCAATCACATTTATGCATTTTTCTAGTGACACCTTTTCTTCTGCCGGTTGTTCATCCTCGTCTTCTGAATTGCTACTATCATTAACGGCGGTTATATATAGCACAGCGTCAGTGATCTCGTTCTTCTTTAAATTGTTCGTTGTTGATGCATTTTCGTCAATGCTTACCCAATCATCTATATTCTTATTTTCGACATTTAATGTATTTTCAGATTTTGCTAGATTTTCAGCTCATAAGTTGCAGTCTTTTCACGGGAAATTTTAAATCCTGAAATTCTTCATCATTGATGTCGCCGTTGCCGAAAATTCGTTCCGACCATACATTGTGCCATGCATTCGTCAAAGTTGCCCCAAAGTTGTTCCCGTTGCTAAGCAACAGTGCAGCTCCCAGAAAATTTGTTCAGAAAATAATCGCCTCTGACAAATGAAAAAAAAAAAGTCTAATGTTCTTTTTCTGCATTTTTACTTTCGATCTTGAAGTTTCTAATTCATAAAGAATTGCTATTTTTCATCTCCCATAACTTGGAACCCAATCGCGCCCGTCGGCCTAATCGTTCGGAGTTTTCGTGGTTTTCTTCGAACCGTGTATTTCCATGCGTTAATACGGATTAGGTTCCCTTAGAAAGACCTCCACGGAAGGCACTCCCCCCAGAGCCCATATCCCTCGTGTAGATAATTGGCCGTCAACAATCAACCCAACCCATAACTTGAAAATGTAAAAGAAAAAGGAAGGGAAAAGATGGTTTTGATGCCGGATTTTTGAAGTTGCCGGATTTCTGAATGCCGGATTTTTAAAGTCATACTGTATATAAAATTGAGTCAAAAAATTAAAAACCTTAGAAAGATTCAATATATTTTTTTTCCGGCCGCTTGAATTTTCATAAAGCTTTTTTTTAACTTTCATGACTTCGTTAATTTTAAATAATAATAGAGGCACACTGAAGAATATGTATAGATTGAAACACCTTAACTAATTTTTTGTGTGCCTGATATTAGTGAGTTAATACAGTGGAAAAACCTTTGTGTAAAATTCCATTAAATTGCAAAAACAAAAAATATTTTTATCCGTTTTCATCAGATTAAAAAATATGCAATCACTACACAAATAGAAACGGAAGTCATTTACTTCAAATTGCTCTTTAAAATATAAACTATAACATAAACATAAACATATGCTGTAAGACTTCTATTTGATTATAATGCTGAAAATGAAAATTTATACATAAAATAACTTTTTTTTTTAAGTTGTCTTTTTTTTTTTTTTTTTTTTTTTGTCAATTTGATAAACTCTGGATTATATTTCATCCTGAAATTATTGTCTTTAATTTATACATAGTTTGTGGAATCCTAATAAAGATTTTATTTAACGAGAATTTTTGTTTGTTTATTTTGTTGTGTTTAGAGGAGATTTCAGGGGAGACCGGGGCTAGTTGGCGCAGTTTTTAGTTATTAATTTTTATTAATTTTTTGTTTAAGTTTTTTATGAAACTTTAACTGTATTTTGAAAGGACAGGCATTGGGCTATAAATACCGGAGTTTTGAGTTTGTAGCTTTTGTAGTTTATGATTAGCTGAAGCCTAAAGTAAAAGGGAAATTGTGCGCCAACCTACCCCGTCGCGGGGCAAGTTGCCTATACCTATGGGGTAAGTTGGCAGATGCTTTATAAAAATTTAAATGAAACTCAAATAAGACATGCAGTTAAGCGAAATCAATTTCATTATTACCAGTAAGCTTAATCAAAGGCGTTATCGAGGTACAATGTAAATTCTAAATCATAAAAATAATGAACAAATCATTAACATTGAGCAACTTCTATCCTACTCGATATGATCATTAGAGTTACAGTTGTCACAAATAAAAAATCGAGTGTCTTCGTTTGGGCAAGCCTCGTGTGCCCAAAATCTTGCGCTGCAAACACTTTTTTCGATGTTTGCTGTTTTTCAAGCTACCTGCACACGCCAGACACCCAGCCAACTTGCCCCGTGTTCAATGCGCCTACTAGCCCCATAATAAATTTCTTCACAAAAGGGATACGTAACCATCTAAGCATAAATAATCCAAGTAATTCACGTATGGGGTAGGTACAGTTAATCATACACTATGAAAAACTGCACAAGTCAAATTGCAATTATTAAGATTAGTACTAGAAATTAGAAAAAGAATGAAGCAACAAAAAATTACTTTTGAGTGCAAAAAACAGAAAGATCGTAATAAATGCCCACTCACGTAGGTAACGCTGCAAAAGTACAATGGGGATTGTAAAAATCAAGAAGAAAGGTATTCTGTGACTGGTTGCACAATCTATCCACAAACAGGCGATTTATGAGAACTGCTCCTACTTACCTCTGTAGCCAACTAGCCCCGGTCTCCCCTAAACTATACTTTTAAAAATTTGAAATTTTATTACATAATCCTTGTGTAGAACATCCTATAAATTTGAATTAATCCAACTTACGTAAAATAAAGCCGTAAACCGATGTCTCTTGAACCCACACACACACAAAAAAAGTTTTAAATTAGTCCTAGGTATACTGCATTGAGAGTATTGATGTGATTCACTATGTATTGTTGAAATATGTCTCAACGTAGTAGAAACAGGCTTGATTTAAAACTCTTTTCTATTAGGTCCGAGTAATATCGTCTAAGGACCTTGCAAACCCAATTTATGGCACTGACAATAATTTATACAGAAACATTCTTATTTAAACCTCTCTTGAAACTCACTCAACAATATATTTGTGTACATATAATAGGACGTCGCTTTACGAACCAAAAAACTAAACCCTAAATAACAAGAAAACATAAATACTTGAAAATTTAATATATAAGCATATACAGTCGTAAATTTTAAGAAAGAGTAAATTTTTGGAACATAAAGCTACGTAAATAGTTTTAAACAAAATCTCTCTTTTTTACATATTATAGAAAGAAATTCGGCCCTCAAAATTCAATTTCTTAAAGGTAATACATTAAACGGGTGAAAAGTCAGACTTCCTCTTCCCCGAAAAACATAGCAAGAATTCCCAACAGAGAAAGGGGTGAACTTTTTCAATTTGGAAGCAGCTTAAAAGAAATAGGTTCATCACCTTTTTGATGCTCTTAAGTAATGAATACCTAGTACTTTATTTGGCTGCATTTTGACTTATGATTAATTGTACAGCTGTTTATATAAGTATTTTGCAGAATACAATTCATACTATCTAGAAAATACTTCAGTTAAGGGAGATTATACGTATCTCTTTATTTCTGAATGCTAATAATAAATATATTTTTATATTTAATTCCCATTCAGAATTTCAGATACAAACATTTTATTCACATTTCTAGTCATTGTCTTAAAAGATAACAAAAGAAAAAGGGATATAGATAACGAATAAAACAACATCAGCTATTTTTAAATTGCGTAACGTATATATAAACATTTGACGATAGTGAATGCTTTGAGAGGAAGACTTTTCAAGCAATCGGATCCGTACTCAAATTACATTTTTAAAAATGTAGACATTTTTGACCATCTAGTTCCACCCATCCGGAATCACCTGGACGAATCCTTCAATTACCTGCACATTCGCCCTGTGCCCCGAGTGATGTACATATGCATGAAGGTTTTAGTGGAAATAGCGTAAAATTATTATTTAAATATATTCATGAATATTATAATGCACATCTTTTCCCCTGTTTTATCCATCGTTGAAAAAGTTACTTTTTAGAGACCAGTCTTGAAGTCTTATTTCAAAAACACATATTAGCGATTTTTTCTGGCTAAGTTAAATCTTATTCAAGTTCTTAGAATCACAGATAAAGGAAGCATTGCTACTCTAAAAGTGATGAACATAATTATTTCAGTATTAAATTAGATAATCAACTTTTAAGTGGACTACTCGCGTCATACGCTCCTTCCTACTCTATGATAAATCTGTTGTGAATCTGAAGGAAAACGTGGTACAATTCGAGCTTTTGAATGTATGGGATATTTTTTTATTACAAATCATCTCATTAAGTTGTACCAAATGGAAATATACTAAAAAAAACCTTTTTATAAATTCAGCTAGAAATGTTCAGTTAAAGAAAAGAGGGTAGGAAAAAAGACAGAAACAAAAGAAAAGGCTCAGCAATTTTTTAAAGAGGGGGAAAAACTAAAAGCAGAACGTGCTGAAAACGCTTTAATCTTGTGAAATATTTTGAAGCCTTGAGACATCCCCATTTCGTTTCTTTGATTTACACAAAAACACGTAGGGAAAAGGGAATATTGCGAAACGGCGGCGGGAAATCACCAAAATGGAATGAATATTGGCGATGTCGTATTGAGATTTGGCGATCCCTGAATTTGGATAAGTTTAGAAGCAAAGCAACCTGTATCGAACTGAAGAAATTCGTTGTTAGAGTGTAGGGCAGTAAAAACCTCAGGAGGCGTTCGAACCAGAGTCCAGGTAAACATGCAGGGTCCCTTTTTTTTTATTATTTTGTCTTCGTTCCCGCGGGTACCAAACATCAAAGGAGTTCCAAAAGACAAGGCGAAACAAAAAGAAAAAAAATAAGAACAAAAAATCAGGAGAAAAATATCATCCCAATACTGGCGCAGCTGGATTGGGAAAAGATATCGGAAGAATAGGGACAAAAAATGGGGAAAGTGGCAGAGAAAAAAGTTCGAAAGAAAAAGTAGTGCCGCTGCCAACGACTCAAGGAATAATATGAAAGTCAGATGGAAAAGCAAAATAAACTTGGAGTAAGGGAGGAAAAAACAGAGAGTAGGATTTCGAAGTGACGACATCATGAGATTTGTCACAATACGTAAATGGAAAGTGTTAAATGAGCGGAATGACCCACAAGATATGTTAAATTGCAGGAAAACATATTATTTAACTCTGGTTAGATTAGCCTAATTTAACAACATTAAAAATGCAAAAGAAATAAATTTACAAAGAGCAATATCATATGGCTGTTACTTCATATTATTTCATTTGTTTCTTTTTTTTTTTTTTTAATTATATCAAAGTAAAGAAAAGGCAAACTGAGAATAATAATATTGAAAAATACAATAAATATTTTTGTATTTTCAACGAGAAAAAATGAGGTAAAACGGCAAATACAAATAATTTTTTTATCATCAAACTTGTTTAAATAAATAGTAAGTGATATGGAAATAAAATTATTGATAATACACTAAAATATAAAAAAAATACAGCAAATGTGGCTTTACTAAAATGATTTTTAAAAGTTACAAACAATAAATATATGAAACTTATTCATAATCAGAACTAATGCCACTGGATTAAACTAAAAGAAGAAATAGGGAAGAAAGAAAATAAAAAGGATTATTAAAGAGTTTGACAGTGCTTGCTTAAAGCAATTTTATTTTAGCTAAATTTAAACCAAAACTCAAATGTAGAAAAAAATGTAATCTTTAACCCCTTAACGGTCGCATTAAATTACGGTTTAAATATTCAAATTGCTTATTGGCACCACTTTTTTGAAAAAGAAATATTCACCTTATTTAATGCAGGTAAAATGATACTATAATAAAGCCAATTACACTATTTTATAAAACTGGTGGGAATCAAACAATCTGAAAAAAAGGACACAGCCCGTGTATATCACGGGAGCGAGAATCAAGGGATTTTGAAACTCTGATAAAATATAATTTGATGACTTTAAGAAAGTTATATGCAAAAGTTTCGTTTGCAAAATTTACGATAGATGTGCTTTAGTAGCTAAAAATATAAGAGAATGTTTGATCAGAAACGTCAGAATTGATTTAACAATACCCTTATATACCCACCGATAAACTAAAACAACTGACTGTGAAACAGGAAAACAGGTTTTGATTTCCAAGCTTTGAGAATTCTCTATTTACAGTCTTCTACAAATTTATTACAGGAAGATTTGAAAAGGCACAAAACTCAATAGCTGACTTTACATACTAATGTTTCGTCTTTAATAACCACTTTTTAAATAGATACGATTTAAAAGTCAGAGGAAAGTACACGAATTTTACGTTCATGTTAAAAATAGAAAAAGAAATCACTCGATACAAAGCTTAGATAAAACTCAAGTTTTTGTAAGAATATTATGTCTGCAGAAAAACTAACCGAAGAGATCCAGTTAAACATTCAGTTTTTAATGAAATTCTAGGCATTTCCAAGGAAACGAAACTGCAGGAGAAGAAAAAAAAATTAAATGTTTAGACAATTCTTTCTTCGAACGCGATCGAAATCTTTTTTAAAATTTTTCGTAGTTAAATTACAATAGAAAAAATTGCCGATTTACCTCTTTTTGAAATTTAGTTTTTATCTAATTAAATAAAAAGTACTTCGCAAAAATTGTTTTGTTACTGTTATTAATCAAGTGGTTAAAATTAAAATGTTCCTATTCCGAAATTAAATTTTTTTCTCCAAAGGTATAGTGTTAATTAGGATTTGTAAAAATGTTTCCACTAAAAAAAATGTGCTAAAAAATAATTACAATATCTACTTAGAAAAATATCGGTACAAAGTTATTAGAAGATAAAAGAATTTATTAAAATGATGATTTTAATTTAAATTCACATAATTTTTTTTTTCTCAAAATGAATTCGACAAGTTATCACACAGACGTGAGACACATATAAATTTGAAATGAAAAAAAGGTGACAAATATTTACTTAAAAATGCAGTAAATTTCAGGATGAGATTTTATAAACGTAAATTTACGTTGAAAAAAGTTGTTTTTCACTCTCCCTTTACCTAGATGCTGGTTTTATTATTATTTCTGTTGACCTGCAAAACATAGTTAGCTTTGGTTTTAAAGCTTGTCCATTCGTCTCCCTAAGGGAAGCTTCTTTTGCATTTGGAATAAAGAGAAAACGCAAATCTAAAAAAGGTATGAAATCTTTAAAAAATGTTCAATCTGATTTTGAAGTACATTATTCAAAATTTTTTGAAAAATAAATTATTTCTTTTCTTATATTCGTCATAAAATATTTGAGGAAAAAAAAAAAAAAAAAAAAAAAAAAAAAACGAAAAAAAAAAGTATCAGTCTGACTTTTCCGAAGCAATTTAAATTGGAATTTTTAAAACTGTTTTTATGACAGCAACACGGGCTAATTAATAGAGTAAATTAAATAGTCTCTTTTTACTCGAAGTTAATAACTATAGACTTTGTCGTGAAAAATTTAAATATATTTTTAGGATTATCAACATTACAATTGATTCTCTTTCTAACCCTTTTTCAGTCACGCGAATTTTTGGGACACCATCAGTCATTTTAAAGATGACAAATGCCCTCCGCCAAATAAAGTGAATATTTTTATGTTACAGATTCTATTAATAACAGCGTGATTAGGAGAAACATCTCCATTAAAGAAAATGGAAGCATATAACAAATAAAATATCCACGTGTATTGGTAACGTGGCTGTAAAATATCGCAGTAGGTACACAGCCTAAATGTTTTTTAGAATATCTTCGTGATACATAAAGAATACGAGTATAAAATATTGTAAAAAGAAAAAAAAATAAAACAATTATATATTTTTTATATTCTTTGACGAGCTATTTTTGTTATATTTAACGTAAAGCTAGTTTTTGCCTGTTAACATTTCCGCAAACAAACATTTAATTTTAACGAATATTCATTTATTTTAATGCATTCTATTCTATGGATATTTTTAATGAATTTACCTTGTTTTTAAATTTCTTCAAGGATACATTTTTAATCTGCAATGATATTGTAACCCAACTTCACTTTTGATCCATAGTCCCGAGGTGGAGACTCTCCTTTTATATACTATAATGTTTTTATGAACACATTTTATAAGTTTGTTGAATTCGGATTTTTTCTCCGGGAGGGATTTCTGCTTCTAGAGTACATTATGGAGTTCCGAGGGGAATATATACTCTTGACCATTACAAAGATAAAATACCTACTATTTCAGGGAGGGGGGCACGCATTTGGATGCTCCCTGAAATTTGTTTGAATTTATAACTGCATTTTATGACAGACTGCTTATATTGACTTCAACATTGCTTGATTTCAAATAATACTTCACTTTGCGTTTTTCAGCAACTGGTCCAAAATATTTATGCCTAATTAAAAAAATAATCAAATGAGGACATAACGAAGTTTTGTATGTAATTAGATTCGTAGGTGGAAGATTTTTTTCATCTTTGAAATGTTCACCCTTCGTGTAATAAAATTTTTTTATTTGTTTCAAAAGTTTGTTCCATTAAATGCATTTGGGACTGTAGTTTGCTAGCAAATTGCACAACTATTAGTAATATGAAATAATATGGTTTAACACCTTAAGCACCATATTCACTTTAGTGATAGTATGTTGAATACCAGATTATATTAAATTTCGTCAGAAGTAGTTTATGTCATCATTTTTAATTACATGTCAATTATTTATTTACATGTAATGTAAGGAGGTGAAATAAAGGTTTATTTATATTATACAAACAGATACAAGGTTCGAACTAAACAACTAGTACATACTACAAAACAGAAGGAAAAGTAATGAGTTTTTTTTCTTTTTTTTTTTTGGAAATGTATCGTCATCTATTGAATGCGGAAAAATAATATTGCTATAAAGTTCATACAACACCATTCACAGTAGTAATTAGAGACTAAAAAAACAAAGTTGCTTAGAACATTGCAGTCTGGACTTAAAATAAGGGCGTACGCACATACGTCCTAGTATTTCAAATAGTACGCCATGGTACTTAGAGCATTAACCCTTTCAGGGGCAAAGAACTTCAGTTGCTAAAATGTTGAAATGATTGAATGAAACCAGGTTTAACGAAAAAAATTACTCCAAAATAAGTAAAGGCTTTTTAATCAAGTACACTATAGATGCAAAATTATATTTAAAAATTATTTTTACCATAGTAGAATTTGGTAGTTAAAATTAAGTGGGACATATGTGTCCCACCACCCTTCAAAGGGTTAAAGATAAGTAGAAAGATGTAATAAGGAAACATCCTATATAATTCAGAAATAAAAAATAAAACATGAAATATTTTGCATGTGTTATTAATAAAACACACGAGCAATTTGTGGTACAATACATTGTTTATCTTTAATCGGAAAAAAAAAATTTAGGAACAACATTGATGAGAAAGCACATAATCTGCAACTAAAAGTCTTATGCGTTGTGTATACATATTTTTTTTTTATCGAAAAACGCAGATAATATTAATGTTAAATGACTCATTAATGTTTCGTCTATAAATTTTTCGTTATTTCGCTTTACATTAAAAGTAGCAGTTATCGAGTGAGTCAGTTTTAATAATAAATGAAAATGTTGTGTGCAAAAGCAAAAATTGGATTTAAATCGGAATTTAAAAGTTTTTTTATTTGAAATTTTCTTTAATATAATATATTATAATAGTATCGCCCCCCTCCTTCCCCCTCCCAAAATTCAATTTTTTTTCCCTTCATAGTTTTCCTAGTTAAATTACAATAAATAAAATACGTTTTTAATAGGAAAAATACTGTTGAAACGTGACATATATTTATGTGATTATCCTGAAGCAATCACCTAGGTTTTCAAAGTAAAAAACTTCACGTATGAGCTGTAAAATGCTATAAACACAACATAAAACAAATAATATTTTTTTTTCATTGAATAGAGTGTCTACTTGAACGAAAAATTCCTTTTTCAGATGACAGCATAGATTTCAGACGTTTCCCCTAGATACTTGGTTCAAGATAAAAAGAATCTTAGCTCGTCGTTTCATCTTTGATTCCCATAGATCTTGCATTACTTATTACCCATGCTCTCTGTGTATTATGAGATCTATTGAATATTCTAAGTTACGTGTAGCGCTTGGTTGCAAATAACTATTTAGTTGCTCCGTGTCTTCTTTATTCCGTTAATTATCGATGAGATATTTGACTAATGGAATATTCTCGTTAATGAAATTCACATCATAAGAATCCTGATGATATATCTCCAAATAATAACCAAAATAACTGGAATGAAGGAATCTCCCGAAAAATGTATAAAACGTCTATTTTTGCCGTATAAAAAAGTTAATTTGAAAGCTTAATTTTGCGAGAAGTTATATTATTGTCTCTGTTCGAGTTTTAGTAATAAAATGGAGTTAAGGGTGAGGGTTAGTGACATCTAAAATTGACCTAATGTTAAAATGACAATATTAAAATGAATATAATGCTGAAATGACTAAAATGATCTAATGTTAAAACTATGGGCGATGCCGGTCGGAATTAATTTTCGTTGAATTAACAGTAATACATAATATGCAAGATTATGAAGGAAAAACAAAATTTATTCATTCTTTTTAAACTTTAGATATATGCAACTTAATAATATATTTTAATTTTATGTAAAAATTATATTTTACAGTTTTCCATCGTGCGGTATCTTTCAAAGCAGTCTCCAATAGTCAGCCCTTCATTTCTCTGTTGGAACATACAGAATAATCTTTACTCTTTACATCTTATATCTTATCATTTTTTTTTTAAACTACTTTCAATTTCACCTTACACTTCTTTCGGTAACTTCTTTTTGCCATTTTAGAGTATTATTTAAGAAATATATTAAGAAGCAAAAATGCCTAATTACACTTAAACACAATCTCTAAAATATTATTTCTGATTCTACGTATCTCGGAAGCTTGTAGACTTAATGTAACAGCTGATCAGTATGGTTCTTTGCTGTGGTAGTTGAGAGCAAACATACGGCTGGAACGGTAAAAAAGTTTTGGAGGTTGAGAGCAGACATACGGCTGGAACGGTAAAAAAGTTTTGGAGGTTGAGAGCAGACATACGGCTGGAACGGTAAAAAAGTTTTGGAGGTTGAGAGTAGACATACGACCGCAAAGGGTTAGTTGTCAAAATATTTCTAAAATCAATACTTAATTTTATTTGAAGTGCTAAAATCCTGCCGACAGCTCCTTAGCTTCACTAAGATTTTAACACATAAAATATTAAATTAAGCGTATTATACTTTATAAATGTTTTGTCAACTAAAAAAAAAGAGACGTCTTTTCAAAAGAGTATACAGAAAAGGGAAGTTAAAAGTATAAGTTACCGGGGGGTATATTTTAAAAATACGAATGCATTCCACGTCCATAGGTTTAACGTTTGTGAGAGAAATTTGAGATCTCACTGACCAACACCATTAAGGGGGTCTAGGACACAAAAACCTTCAAATTTTCTATAAAAAAAAAATTCATTGCATTAAAAATTTCTCCTTTTTTTCTGCTTAAAATGGCGTTTAAATCATGTTTCTATCTTAATTGGAACAGGAAATATTAACTTTTTTCGTTTTAGTTTGTTTTCAAAATCTAACTTTCAAGCAATGGTTGTTATGGAAATGCGTTAAAATGCATTTTTCCTCATGATGGGTTTTTTCACAATTTCTCGTATTTAAATAGTTATAAGTCAAGAAACGTTAAAGATAAATGGTTCAAACTTGGAACATGTCTTTTTCAATTGTTTTACTTTAAGTTTGTTTCAGCAAATTTGAAAAAAATATTTACTTTTGAAAATATGATTTCTTTTTAAAGTTGCAACCTTTTTTTTTACTTTAAATAGTTTTAATTTTTATTTAAATTAATATTTTTTTAAATGCTGGATCAGAATTAAAACTTATATATCTTCGTTTATTTAAATGAGAAGAAATTGAAATTATACAAATAATATTTCGAGTTATAACGATTTTAAATTACCCCACTTTTTAAAGAAATTTTAAATTTTAAAATTAAAAATATATATATGAGAAGTTTTATCACGTGATTTTGTTTACAAATAATATGGTTAACCACACAAAAAAATTCAAAAATTTAACTCAATAAATAAAAATTATTTTAAAATGTGTCCCGAAAGCCCGTAATGCGAGAAAACTTTTGTCTCTCTCGCATGCACGAATGTATACACATGTGGACATATAATGCTTAATTTTACTAATATGATACTGAATATCTTTATATTTTAATTTTTTTCCATTCATTAGCAATAATCCGTACCATACGTTTGATTTTTAAAAAGACACCGGAATTCAAGAAATAACTGGACGGTTGATATGAAGAAAGGCACTAATCCATATTTAAATCGAAGTTAAATCGAAAGCTATGAAAGAATAAAAGTTAAATAGAAAGATATAAAGTTTTCAAGCAGCTATTCCGTACTATTCTTGTAGGAAAATTATTTTTTTTTTTAATAAAATTTAGTTCTTATTATGAGTTCATTGGATTTTATATACTATTTATATATGTATTTTATATTATATATATGGAAAAAATACGTTTGGTACTTCCTGAATATTCGTAAACCTACATTTAATTAACAGTTTTTTTTTTTTTTTTTTTTTTTTTTTTTGAAGGGGTGGGGTAGTATATCGTCCTCAAATTACTTTTAATTTTATTGCATCTACGATGTGTGTGATTCAGCCTTTTTTATGTTAATTCTGTTGTACATTTGTTACCTTTTCGAACGCTTTTTGACATTTTCATCATTAAAATATGTAGGCATGCTAACAAAGTAACCAACATCAGAAAGATAGATGAGAAATAAATAGATAGAAATAAATATAAAAAGAAAGGTAATAGAACAATACTTTGACTTGAGCTTTAAATTAAAAGATGAAATGTATAAGGGACAATATCACAAAATACGAAAATTGCAGTCCGCACATTAAAATGTTTATTAAATGTTAGATAATGCAATTTTCTTTTTTTACATTCTAATAAAAAATAGTCTTAGAAGTATTTTAAAGAGATATTATATTCATAATAACACAAAAATATAGCAATTAAAAGACTAACTTTCAGATTATCATTTTCCTGGCATGTCACACTGTGATGTTTGCAAAGTAAAAGGTTTTTTGCTATACTGTACAAATTTCTTTTTCTAGTTTCTTTTAAAAATTTCTAATTATTAATTATACCTTATATAACACATATATGAGGACGGTAACAAGTTCTGTATTTTACAAATAATTTTTCATAGTTAAAATATGATTGTCACTGAAAATGAATGACATTTTCCTGGCTTCCTCATTTCAGTTCTTTATGAGGTATAAAGATGGTTCTGCAGAGTAATTCTTCTAGTTCTTGACATAGTGCAAGTCAGAAGTAGTAAAATCATTGCTACCAGCAAGATCTTTTAGATATTTCTTTGAAAATAATCTGTTTAAAGGCTTTCTAAAAATTGAGTAAGGTAAAGCCAGGAGAGATCGCGTGCAAAGAGATTCGACGCGAAGGAGTAAAGTGCGCGCACAGCGACTCCAGGTAGTTGTACAGCAGCATTAGTGCAGTGTCTACATGAATGTGCACATTGATTGTTCCAAGCGTCTTGGATAAAGCATTGCTCTTTTGTTTTGTTTTTCGAAAGTAAGTGCTTCAATTTTCATAACTGTTCGTCAGAATTTTTATAGAATGTCAGTAGTACAAAATATTTTGAACTTAAACGATTTCTTCTAAGATACTAACGTAGACTAAGCATGCGAACACCAAAAATTCATTTTAGATGTGGCCATGTCTAAACAAAAGGCCGCGCAATCTCTCCTACCTATAGGAAAGTTTGCGCATCTGCTACTTAGGAGAGATGGCGCATTCCCCCATAAGTTTCAGAGCTAGGCGAGATTACGCAGCTTATTGGTAAATTTGCATGAATTGCAAATTACGTGTAAAATATATCGATGAATCACTTTAGAAATAATTTTTGGAAAAACACAATTATTGAAACTAAATTTGGAAACAGTTTAATTTGAAAAAAAAAAAAAAAAAACTTTTGCAGATAAAACTTTTGTTAATAAATTAATAATACAGTTGTTATTAAATTAATTTCATGTAATTATTTTTGTTAATAAATTAATAATATATTTGTTAATAAAATAATTAAATATTTATATGTTTTTTAATTTATGAACAGTTAATTTGCTAATAAAATAATTTTGTTAACTAAAATAAATTTTCTAATGACACATACAATGTTTTGGAAAAGCTTTCACCCATTCCAAGTAGTTTAATGCCATCGAAATAAAAACGGAAACAGAGTGCAACTGATGTTACTGGTCCACAAAATATACATGAAAAAATAAACTACTTAAAAAACCGCTACCAGAAAAAAAAGAAAAAAACCAGCTGAAAATAATATGCTTCCAGGAAAAGTGGGATAAAAAGGGTGATGGAAACAAAACGAAGGTCAATGAGGATGAGTGCATTGAACATCTGGAACTGTACCAGGAGACAACTTCGACCCGTGGCTGAATTCAATGTATTGCTTGTTGCAGGCAATTGCACGAAAGCTGTACGATTTACTGCAATAAGTGCATCGATTGTGGACAACGAGAACTTCGGTTAGCAAACAAAATACATTAAAACTGTTGAAATGAAAATGAAGTAATTTTCAAGTTAAACATGGTATCAAGTAGATTAATGATATTTTGTAATTTTAGCAGGGCTTGCTTTTTCTGATATTTTAATCTTCTTCTTAAATTAAAATTCTTTACTATTGTTAAAATTCTTTCTTTTTTTATTATTTAAGCATTTGGTTGAAAATTTCACTCCTAATACAATAATATTTACTCACAAAAACCTTACAACAATGTCATTTAAGTTTAATTATTATTGTTAACAATTTAATTGTAGTTATTATTAATAACAATCTCCTCTATTCATGTGCGCAATCTCTCCTACGCATGTGAGCGATCTCTCCTACCCTGTAAGGAGAGATGACGCAAAATAGTTTTTTTTGGTTTTATTACTGCTGTTCTATTAAATTACAGCATGACAAGAAAATAACAATCTAAATGAAAAAAACAAACAAACAAACAAATGAAGTCAAAATTATTCATGCATAGTTTAGCGATATTTAGATTTTTTTTTTATTATTCTTTTGAAATGTGCGCAGACTCTTCTAGCTTTACCTTAGACTTTTATTATGTCATTTTCCTGGCTTCAATAATTTACAAATAAAACTGAACATTACACTGAATTTGAGGTACTATAGAGGAAACATGTTCCTTTAAACGAAATTAAAATGTTCGATCTAAAAATAATAAAAAAAACCCAAGAATGTGAAAAATGTTTTAGAATGAAATTGTCATTATCCTGGTGGTCATTATCCTGGCATACATATGCCAAGAAAATGGCATATAATTATAATTACATAAAAATTAACTTAAGATCTTTAAACTTTAACAATTTTACGTGTAAATTCCTTTATTCAGCTGCTCAAAAAACATTTTTAAAAGAATCTAAAACTTTGAAACGATTTAAATTTTCAAAAAATTTTGTTTTCAAAATCTCACATTTTGTGATATTCACCCATAAATGTTGATATTTTATTCGTACAATGTTTTAAGCTGTTTTAACATATCTTCATATGAATATTATTATTACAACTTAGCTGTAATGTAATATTATATGAGTTTGTTTGCATTAGAAGAAAACCTTTTTATATTCTACAAAGATTTTTTTCTGGGATAGAGAAACACAGTAAATTTAACGATTACTATTAAAAAGATTCACATTTAAATAGAAGTTAAATCGAAAGCTATGAAAGAATAAAAGTTAATCGAAAGCTATTAAATTTTCAAGCAGCTTTCCAGTACTATTCTTGTATGAAAATTATTTAAAAAATAAAAAATAAAATTTAGTTCAAGCAAACTGAAACAAACTGAACAAACTGAAAACAATTTGAAAACAAACGATACAGAAGCCTAAAAATATGATTTTGTTAAAACATAAAAAAAGTAACATTCATTTTAATGAAAAATTGAGATATAATTAACAAAATGTGTTAAATGTTTTAACCCGTTCCGACGCAGTGTGCCCGGATCGGGATACCTAAATTTAATTTCAAACTTACTAATGGCACCAAGAATATTTTAGTAAAATTTTGCTTTTGCAATGAACATTTAAAGCAACATGTTTTTTATTTCTAAAAAAGTCGTTTTGTAATTCCAGTGTCAGTCAATCATTTCATCATTTTACAACAAAAATTGCCTGTGCCAGAAAAGGCTAAGGTGATATATCATTTAACCATAATTATTACTAGTTATAATTTTTTCTAGAATGCAGAAACATATTTCAATTTACGATTAAGAATAAACCAGTATACAAGCTTGAAAATATGAATGTACCAAAATATAAAATAATTTTTAAATAACGGCCTTGATTTTAACGAAAAATTGTGACATAATTGAATTAGTGATTTTAAAAACTATTTAAGTCGAAGATTTAAGATTTTTCAGGAATCAGGAAAACTGTGCCCCACATAATGCTATAAAAGACAGATTTCTCTCTTTTAAAGGCATGTTGAGAAAAATGAGTAAAATAACTTCATAAACTTTACTACTGTACTTAGTGTACAGAAATGCAACAATAATTTCCAGCCACAATATTTCTTCAGCGAGATTCGACAACATTGGCCACTTAATTAAAGACACAATTCATAGAAAAGAAATCGATGAAAGTATGTCAAAACATGACATTATATTTGTGTGTAAAATGTCGGGAGCATCTATATCCGCAGTGTTTTAAAACTTATCACTTAAGGTAATGGATTAGGTAAGAGGGTAGGTATTATACGACTATTGTTGGATTAGGTATATACGACTCATATACCACATTTTGATTAAGAAATCTCAGGACTCTTAAAATTGGAGAGAAAAAATAGACCATTTTCAACATTAAATATTTTAAAATGTATATCATTTAAAAACGTAATTTTTATTGGGATGAAATATATAAGTATGTTCCTTCATTTTATGTATTTGAAAAATTGCAAGATGCAGAATTAGTATTTATAGGGCTCTCCAAACTGTCAGACATTTGTCGAGCAGAAAATTGGTATAACAGCTTACCCGCAGGATTACGGAATACATTTTACAACTAGAATTGAACTTTTCATGCCTAATTATACTCCAGACTGTAGTAATTACCCTGAACCTAAATAAATTTGTATTTAAAGCATTTTAATATTTTTAATTCAAAGTTGTATTTAGCTAATAGAAAAATTTGAAAATTTCAACGGTATAATCACCTAAAAAAAAATTTTTTTAACAATAAAAATGAAATTTTAGGTTCAGTTTATACAGACTAACATGAAATATATGTTTTGAAAATTTCATAAAAAAATATTTATAAGTTTTTGAGATATCCAGCGCGTTATACCCAAAAACGTCATTTCGAGAAAAATGATTTCAGAGTTTCGGAAATGCCGCTTCAGCTATTGAGCGGGCATAATTCTAAAAGCCATATAACTTCAGTTCTAATAGAAATTTCAAGGAAACAATATATCAAAGTTTTCATAAAAGATAGGAGTTTAACATCTAAAAAAATTAAAATTTCGAAAATTTTGACGCTTCAAGAGCCTGATACCCCTTAACAGTGACTATGATAATAATAATAATAATAAAAAGACAAAAAAAAAAAAAAAAAAAAAACTTGAATATACTCATGAAAACATGCGAGATAAAAAGTAACTAAGAAAAAAAAGCTCAGTTTTTAATATTTTCCGACCTTGGCAGAAAATGGATTAAACTAAAAACTAAAAACTTTTGGACTTGTATTGTTAATGCAGTCAATGAAATTTAGTGCCGTACAAATGATATAAAAAATATATTAATCATACTTTTATAAGGTATTTGACAAAACAGCCTGCATTTTAATTTACATACTCACGCAAATTTACAGAGAAAACTTCCCATGGGGTGTATTTTGTACACCATATATTTCTAAATTTCTAGGAAAACTTTCTTTCCCTTTTATAAGATTAATTTTAAGTCAAATACAATCACCACGAAATAAAAAAATACAAAAAAAAAACCTTTAACATGGGCATATGCAGCAAAATTTGTAACCTGTATATTTCAATTTATAATGTCCAATGCTTTACAATATACACTGATGCGAGTAATTAAGGCTGTTCTGAAATCCAAAGGTGCAACTATATGACACAAGATTTAATTCATTTTTGTTCGGAAACGCATGAAATGGACAGGTATTGTTATCCAGAAACTATCTGATCTAAAGACGTTTTCCATTTTTTGTTAGATGGAAAAGATCTTACAGAAAATACTGTCAAAGTGGGCATTTTGAACCGAATTTCGAGACGAAAGGAGAAAAACGGTTGCCACGTGGCCCAAAATCGCTTATAACTCGATAAATAACTTGTTTATCAAAAAATGAAAAACTTCTTTCGATTCCAATTCTCTTCCATAGTCAGCCCTGCCAATTTTGTTACTTTACGTGAGAACCGCTTTAAGGGATAAGGATTGGCATTAAGCGCTTAGTGCCAAATATTACAGATTTTAAATATCACAATTTCCGAATAGTAATTTTCGCTTTCTTAAATCGCATAATTCTGCAAATAAATAATGCGACGATTACTATTCGAAAATAGTGGCATTTAAAATATGCAATACTTGACACCTACTCATTAAGGCGCATTAGTCGCATTGACTATCGCATTCGATCACATTTTCTTATTGCTCTGTTGTCAGCCATTGGAATAAATCTTGATATTTTCATTGACTAATGTCGTTTTTGCCATAAACGATAATGTTGAAAGGCACCGGATAAATCAACCTAGGTAATTTTTGTTTGCACATGTGGGTTTACCTTCAAAGATACATCTGCAATAGAAACAAGTCGGAAACTGTAGGCCAAACGTGGCAAATGAGATGCATTCGTACTATAACTAGTTTTATAAATATTCAGATCTTCGTGCAATATCTGTTGCACTCTTATGCAAAAATGCATAAATACAAAATTCATTACGATTATACATATTAAATACAGTAATACGGAAATAATAGGACTCCATCTTAAATAGGATGTAATCACCATGGCAACCTAGAATCGTTACCTATCGTGGGGTATCATTGAATTAATTACGTATGATAGGATTTAATAGAATGAAAAAACTTTTATTAATATCTTTTTAAGTTTTGATTTGATTTTCATAAAATTTGAAATGACTCGACAAAATTCTGCAACGATTATATATATTAAATTTCAAACCATTCGGTTGGGTAGTTTTTGCACTCTTATATGCGGGCAGATGGACATAAAGACAGAGGGATGGATCAAACGACGACAATTATATAATTACGAACGCACTTAAAAACATTTCGGAAAGAAAGCGTAGTTTTGGATTCCGTTAATAGAATGCGTTAAAATAGACGCATAATCAATACTTATAGCTTCATTTTGCAAAAACTGTATATTCCATTAATTTTTGCAGATCTTTTCTTGAGATCTTTTTATAGGTCTTTTTTCCTACATACAAATTTCTCTAGCTAGCCATTCCCAACTTTCTCCGATCCCACTATTGGGCACTGTATTTCATAAGCTCTGCATAGTAAAGTGTTAATTGTGTAGTCTTAAATGAATTTAAATCATAATACTTGGTATCTGATTACTAAGCAAATGAAAAAAAAAATGCGTATTTTTAATTATATCTATTAGCTTTCTCACGAAAGAATGACCAACAAATCAAATTACGACAAATCAAATTACTTTTTTTTTTCTCGATTTAATGCAATTGAATATTTTGAGTTAATAAAAAAATGTTAATTTCATCAGAAAATTTTGTTTATTTTCCTTTTTCTCGCAGTTGGGGGAGGGTGGGGTGTATTGAAAACATTGTCAAAGAAATTAGCTTATTAATTGAATTTTTAAGAAATAAAAGTTGAAATAAGCAATAAAAGATCTCCGAAATATTAAGGCTTCTGTTTTGTAAATAATATGCATAAAATTATCGTGTTATGAAAAAATATTTATTTTATTTATTCTTAATTAAAATCTACACAAAATGATTTATTCTATTAATTTAAAACAATATTTGGTGAACATATCCGATGTACTATTATTCAGAAAAACGATGTAATATTTTAATTTTTAATTTAATTTAAAAATGAACATATTGAACGTGATTTCTGTTTCTAATATTTCTTGATTTTTTTTCTAATTTTGCCGGATTTGTTTTCTTTATTTAAAACAATATTTTATGAGCATATCTGATGTACCTAAGTTCTTCATTTACTATTACTACTACTACTACTACTATTATTATTATTATTATTATTATTATTATTAAAACGTAACCATACTTTTGACTTTGATTATTCCCGTTTCAAACGTATTTTAAATTAACCAATATTAAGAATTTTTTGTATAATTCAGGAATTTTATAACTTTGAAAAATTTATAAATATGTATAGATATATGTATATTTTTTATATAAATATGTAACTAATAATTTAATATCACAATTCCCTAAAGAAATCTGTGCATGTTTTAGTACGATAAATTAATATACATACTTTGAAGTGTTAAAGCCATGAAATTTCAAACAACAGTAAAAAATAATTTTTATGAAAAAAGTTTATAAATGGTAAGAAAAAAGTAAGATTTTGTAAACTGGACGAAAATTGTCTATTGCTTGGGCGTTTTATACTGTTTTCTACAAAAAAGACTTAAAAATAAATTTAAAATTACTTTTTAAATTAATGAAATTTAAATGTCATATATAAAAATTTAAATTGTAAATGCTCTAATCTCTTATACAGAATTTAAGAATGTATTTTTCAAATGTGAATTAATGGGTTAAAAATTGTAAATTAAAATACCCATGAAGAGCGGTTTATGAGGGAGAGATATTATGAGGAATAGTAAAAGAAAAAAAGGTCTCTCCTTTTTTTTAACGTCCCGTGTTTTTTCCACCTCCAAAAGTTTTAAAATAAGGCAGTGTACGTGATATTTAGGCAAGCGACTCTTCCTAATCATCGATATATTCTGAAATATCGATATGCACATTAAATTTAATGTGAAATTGCCTCAATATTTTTTATTTTTTGTTTAGAGATACTTTTTAATGATAATAATATTTATTATTTTAAATAACAGTAATAATAATGATATTTAAGATAATAATATTTATTACTATTATTAATGATAATAACAGTTATTATTACTATTATTATTATTATTATTATTATTATTATTATTATTATTATTATTATTATTATTAATGATGATGATAAGTCTTATTATTATTATTATTATTATTATTATTATTATTATTATTATTATTATTATTATTATTATTATTAATTATAATAAGTCTTATTATTATTATTATTAAAGAAAATAAGATTTATTATTATTATTATTATTATGCACTTTTTTCAAAGAAAACAAAGTAACAGTTTAACACTAGAACTGCCGGCTATTTTACTTAAGTTTCATAGAAAGTGTTTCACAACGGAAATCTTATTTCAAACTATTTGACTTATTTAATTAGCCTATTTTTGTGCTGCATGCCAATTTGGCAGGGGTCAAAATGACCCCTAACGCCGGTTCTAGTGTTAAAACGTAAATGGTCTAATAGAAAGTACTGAAAAATTAGCTCCAACTGACCTCGAATAAAAACATGTTTAAAAAGTCTCTAAAGGAAAATAAAATTAAGCTCCAATATTTTTTAAACCTGACCTTTCTAACATGTTTCCGCTTTTGATATATTTTAATATAAATTTTTATAGTGAAAAATATTCTGAGCGTTAGCGTAAATGTACTTTTAAAATATCAGACACATTGGATACAAACACTTTTAATAAAATATAAATATTTTCTTAATCTTTGAAATACATAAATTGAAAAAATAATAAATTAGCTCCCCCCCCCCCCCCCCCAAAAAAAAAAAAAAAAAAAAAAAAAACAGTGCAGGGGAGAAATAAATCTGTTTCACATTCGAAAGTTTGGAAGAATTTCACTGAGTTTTAAAAACTTTTTAGCTTTTCAGATCTCATAATTTAATTCCATCGTAGTTGATAGTATACATATTAGACGACAGATGGCGCCAATGTACTGCTATTTTTCAAGATTCTGACTAAAATGATAAATAAGGCGCGGAGAAAAAAAGTCGACATGCGTCTGACACTTGGGAAAATTCTCTCTTATATATGTATGTGTATGTATGTGTGTGAGAGTGTATTTTATCTTCCTAACGCCAGGTTCAAAAAAAGCTATGGGATAGCTATGTCTACGGGTACAATCAATTAAAATTTTTAGATTTTTATGCTTTAATGTTTAATTCTCAGTCAAATACATAACAATAAAAGAAAAATATTGAAAGAAAAAGGAACGAGAAATAACGATGTCCTTTAAATTATTTTTAAAGTAACTATTAAATAGTGGTTATAATTTTAAAAATTCATAGAAATCCTAAGTTACAAATGAAAGCTATTGTTTATTGGAAAGTTAAATACACTGAATGCAATTATTATTTTTAAAACGTAGAAAAAAAAAAGTAAAGATGTAATTTATGTGTATTTAAAGATAAAAGTTGGAAACAAAAAAGCTGCCTATGTTGTATTCTATATGTTATAATCTTTGAAGCAAATGAAAATTTAAAAATTAAAAAATAAATGAATTATAAACTAAATAATCTTTTTGTAAAAAATGTATAGCATTAATTATGCAGATTTTCATTTGGAGCTGAATCAGTTACTTTACTTAAGGACAGTTGGAAGTCTCTATACCTACCATGTTAAATTAGTGTACCTTTTCTCAGAAACTACCAAAGATATTCACTTGAAATTTTTTATATGCATAATATAAATAATACCTAGTAAGGTGAAGTCAACTTTAGAAGCAGATATTCATTAAATATTGTTTTTTAAAATTTGTATTAAAAACCACTTTTAAATAGCAAAAAACTTGCTTTTTTCCAAAACAAAACTTTTTTATACAAATTTTGTACTAAGCGTTTACTAAGCTTTTAAGCTTTTAACAAAAGTTCACTTCAGTTTGATTAGGGATATGTGTGAAATATTCTGGCAAGATTGCAATCAATAATATTTAAAAGTTTTTATAAAAAGGTACATCGAAATTAAAAAAACAACATTTTGAGAAAATTAAGTTTAAAGTTTACGTATGCAATGTTTATGTATGATGTAAACAAACTGAATTACTAAATTTTTTTTTACTTCTTGTTATTGTAGAAACAAATGTAATACACCATTCGAAAGGAAGAAAATGACGGATTCAAAATATTTAAAAATAAAAAAACGATTTTTCCCAAATTTGACTTCCAACTACCCTTAAGAAGAAAGGTAATCGGGAAATTATTAACGAGTTTTGATACGTTGAAATTGTATTTTGCATGTTTAAACTTGTAAAGTTAACACAGGTTGCTTTTAAAATTAAATATAATTTTATTATAAATTTATAAATTAAAAATAAGTTAAGCTTTTCAGATTTAGTATATTGAGCACCTGTAATAAGAAAATATTTATATAGCCTGCGTTTCGCATTACTTGTATAAAAAATGTAGTTTGTAAAAGAAGCTGTCAGAAACATTTTTATTATGACTTGAAAATATTTAAAGTGACGTTAGGAGGAATTTCAGGATAATTTTTAAGAAGTTACAGAAATTTTCCATTTTGACTCAGTTCAAAACGCGAATGCTTTTAATGTTATATATGCATATATATATATATATATAAAGTTTTGGTGTATGTGTATGTTTTTATATACATTATACACTAAAAACATAAAAAACATAAAAAATAAAAATACCATTATGGAGGGTTGAGGTCGGGAATGCTAAAAAAGTTTAAAACCTATGTTTTTTGTGTGTGAACGTGTATAAGTGTATGTATATATGCTTATATATTGTATGGACATATAATAATAATAATAAATATATATATGGGGTATCATGCATTTAACATAATAAAATTTCACATATTGCATCATCATTTAAGGATATATTTTACTATCTCAATATTCCTCATTGCTTTTTAAATTTTCACATTTATTTACATAATACAAGGCCAAATTTTACTATCTCAAATATTCCTCATCTTTTTAAATGTTATTTATATTCTCATTTTTTATATTATAATTTTTTGTCTTTAAAACATTAATTTAATCAATTGCCCTTTTATTTTATTTTTATATAATTCTTTATTTCTTTATTTATTTATTTGTATTAATTTATTCCTTTTCTTTATTTTATTTTGTATTCACTCAGTACTTATTAAGTTTATTCCTATTTTTTTCATTCTAGTTTAACTAAAAGTAAATCTAAGTATTTTCTTCATTTCTTCAATCATTTTCATTCCTTTTATTTATTTATTTATTTTTTTTTATTATTTTTTTTTTTTGGACTTAAGATGGCAACTCTAAACATTATTGTTATTAATCCAGTTCCAATTTCTTAATCCAGATCCAATCTATTTTCTGTAATGTTCCCGTTATAAGGAGCTAAATTTTGTCATTTTAGGCTTAATGCCGACAAAATTGGATGAACTAACGCATCTTCTATGAATGAACTCACAAGCTCCTCTGATGATTCTGTGAGTCATTCATAGTTTCTTATTTTACATACTGCTTTCATATGTTCATTTCTAAATCATCTTTAGAACTTTATCAATTTCTTCATATATTTGTGATTTCAAATTTATTATATATATATATATATGTGTGTGTGTGTGTGTGTGGTCAAACATTTTGTAATTAGAAACCATCTTCAGAAATGAAAAATTGAACATAAAAATGAATATATATATATGTGTATATAATATAACAACTTGTGTTAATTAAATATATATATATATAAGAGGGTGTATCAATAAGTTTTTTCCCTCACATAGAAAGAATTGAGTGAAATTTATGAGTCCTTTTCTATATAGTCAGTGTGCACAGTAACACATTTGTGCAACAGGTATTTCAAAGAGAGGGGGGAGGATGTATTCCAGGAGGTGCGATAGCAGTCTCAAAGGGGGGCATTATTCTAACTTTTACCGACCCCCACATGTGACATGTTGTTGGAAAGGCCTGTAAACACTTATTCATGTATGGACCTCCCGAACCCCCCCCCCCCAAAAAAAAAAAAAAAAATTGCACTCCGGAAAGCATTTTTCTAAATTTTGCGGGCATCAGTCACGCTCCCGGGAGGCAAATTTGTGGGGAGAGGCTCGAGATGTGCATAACATGAATAAGTGGTCACAGACCTTTCCAACAATATGCCACATGCGGGGGTCGGCAAAAGTTAGAAAAATGGCCCCCTTTGGGTCCACTATCGCGCCTCCTGGATTACATCCTCCCCCTTCGCTTTGAAATACCGTTAGCAGAAATGTGTTACTGTGCACGGTGACTATATACAAAAAGACTAATACAATGTATCAATTTCATAAATTTCACTCAATTATTTCTATGTGAGGGCAAAAACTTATTGATACACCCTCGTATATATATATATATATATATATATATAAACAATCACGATTATAATATATCATTACTGCTAACGTGGCATCATGCAACTGCTGTTCTTAAAGCTTTAAAGCTTTATCATGTTAAATTTAATTATGAACGCAGGAATTATTTGTGTTTTTTATTTAATTGCCAATTTTTTTGTTGATATTGTATACATCCTCCTTATTGTTATTAAGTAGGCAATTATAAGGCAGTTAGTTACCTCGATTACAAAAATGCTTCAAATATTGTTGTACTTCATGTTAGAAAGCAGTAAATCAAAATAGCTATTTTTGAAAAAATTACAACTGCTACATTTTTATACGGTCCTTGGTCTTATAAGTTACATTTGGAAAACACATCACATACCATTCGTAACAGATAAAACAGTAAAAATTCCTTCTTTTATCGCAAAAACTTAATGAATTATGATGCTTTGGATTTTAGGAATTTTTCAGCTTATATTTTCACGAAAACATGTGTTTCTGTTTTCAGTGCTAGAAAATATTGAAAATTCATAAAATTAAAAGTTTTGATCCCACAACTTGTTAGACCAGAGAATATGTTTTTCCAATTAAAACTTATAGGGCCCATGACTATGTAAAAATTTAAATTCAGTAACTAAAATATATATATATATATATATATATATATATATATATATATATTGAAACATTTGTTGGTGACTTTTTATATGACGAAAACAAAATTTGGGCCATCTTTGCAATTTGAAGTATACCTCTAATATGGATTTAGCTGTTTAGAAATTAGCTGTTGGTCAGTGAAAAAAGAGGGCACCCTCTATAGTATGGTTTTTACTACTTTAATTGTTGTTTTCTTTAAAATTTTCTGGAAAACTGTTTTTTAAAGTAATTTTTAGTTACTTTGTTAGCATATCGGAGGCAGTTTTTTCTGTCACGGAAATAATGATTTTGTTAAAACATCAACAACAAAATAGTTGGGCCAACCAAATTTTGCCTTGCCTCATTTAAATATTTTTGTTGGACTGACTAAATGATTTTGTTGGTTCGGTAAAATTTTATTGAACTAACAAAGTCATTTGGTCAGTCCAACCAAATATTTGGAAGGGGCTATATTAACCAAACATTTAGTTATTTTGACTAAATAATTTTTGCCGTGTATATCCTTGTAAATATTCACTGAGCTCCATATGTAACAGGAGATCTGTCTTTCTGTTTCCCGACAAGAGGATTCCAGCGGTCAATGCGGAAGGATATAGTGATGATAATTTTAGTTCGCATTTATGGCAAAAGATGCTGTTTATCGCATTCTTTTACATTATTAAAGACTCATTTATTAATTTGATAAATATAGTTTAATTAGAGAAGCATAAATTAGGATAATAGCAAATGAGAACACTGATATCTAACAATGACAACGCGGACTAACTTTTACCTTTGCCTTGCAAGCTTCTGACCGCCGACCCAGAACTCCTGTTATATATGGAGCTCAGTGTAAGTATTATCTGTTCTAATTTGCCTGAAATAAATATTAAATATCTATCTAAATCCCATCGTCATACATATTTAAAACTTATAACTCATCTTTAACATATTTGGTTTTAAAATATTTTAGCACGCATTTTTACAGGTGTTGCCCTTGAAAACGCGTTTTAAAAAACTTTAAAACTCATTTGTACACCTAACGTTAAAGAAACAGAAAATTCAACAAAGAAGTTTGAAGAATTTATTAAGCGTCTATAATTCTGGTGTATTTTAGAAATCGGGATGTCCAGTGCAGTGGTTATTCTGATTTATAGGAAACTAGCCTTAGCCCTAAATATTGTATTTATAAATCCAGTAAGTAGATTCCATCAAAAGAAATGTCTCATATTTTATGAACAATGTGAACTTACTTAACCCCACAAACTCTTTTGATTCTGAAGCACGGTTTTTACAAGATCTTTCCCCTTTAATTAGCACCATTATCTTCAAAGGCATCAAAAATTAATTAACTTTTTAATAAGAATTGGACATCATTCGTATATGAAAATTTTAAAATAACCATGTTTAATCTACCATTTTGATAAGAAATAAATGCCCCCAAAAGGAATATCCTCCTTTAATATTTGATGAAAAAAGAAATAAAGAGGATTAAAAAATAGAAACAGAAAACAAGAAAAAAAGAACGTGGTTTATTACAATTTTATCCTAAATCAACGATTTTATACTGTAGTTTAACAAAAGACAATTCATTTATTTTATATACTTTACTAAATGCTTTTATCACCCATGAGGAAATCAGATCAAATAAAATCTCTAGGATATGACATCCTCCGAAAGTTTTAATACTGTCTGGAGAAGGAGTGGGAAGTAAACAAAACAAAAATCTTTATTTAAAGAATTGTGTTAAAAAAATCCTTTTTCAAATAACGTAAAACAAATCATATGTGTGTGTGATTCTTTTTCAAACTAAGTACTTTTTTAAGCGAATCTAGGTATAAATAACATGTATAAATTTCTAAAAGGATTTTGTTAAGGTAAATAAGAAATGAAGAAAACACTCACAATTACACTGTAAAAAAAGACAAACGTTCCTTAATCTACAAAAATATAATATAATCACGAATCAAAATGTAATGCAACGTCTTCCGGGTCACCTTGATTTCGAAAAGCGTTTCTTTATTTTTAGAAACTCCAGAATTGAATAAATTTTTGAAATTTAATGAAGCATTTATAAAAAAAGAATAGTTTTTTCTGCTGTCCGTAATTTTCAGAAACTTTTCCGAGTAACTTTTACAGTGCAATAATCAGTTTTTTCAAATCGGAAAATTACTTTTTCGGATGCTATTCATTCTCAAGTTAACATTTTCTTGTTTAGCAAACATGTTTAACAGACAAACATACAAAATCAACAACATTAACATTGACATTAACATCATTTTTTTTTTACAATTGCACGCACAAATTCAGTTATACAGTTGAAAATGTTTACTTGAGAATGGATAGCATCCGGAAAACTGATTTTCCGGGTACAGAGAACTGATGTGTTTTTGTAAAAGCTACTCGGAAACGTTTCCGAAAATTACGGCAGCTAATAAAAATTGATTTTTATAAATTCATCTTTAAATTTCGAAAATAATTTTTCCTTAAATTTCTAAAGATAAAGGAACTCTTTTCGTAATATCGGGTGACTCTGAAGATGTTATTGTATATGTTCGTTCGTGATTATAGTACATTTTCGTAGATTTAGCAACATTTGTCCTTTTTTTACAGAGTACCTACAATGAAGTAAACAACATAAAATGTACTTACTAACTTGTTAACTTTTAAAGCAAAGGAATTTAAAATTTGTTGAATATGTTATATCTCTGACGCATTAGAAAACCAAATATGTTATGTTGTGGTTTCTTAATCATCAGTTATACTACTGTTGGTATTTGTGCTAGCATAATTATGTATAAACCATTTATTAATTCCGTACAAATGATTTTAGATTTACACAAATTCTAAAAATATCTATTAATTCTGCCAAAATTACAACCGCGCGTGGCCTTTAAATACTTATTTACTTATTTATAATCTACAGCTTTACAAGTGAAAATAATTTAGAACTGTATGTTTATATAAAAAAAATCTAATTATTTTTTGTCAGGAAATTAATAACATTAATTTTACGTTTATACTTTTATTATAAATACATACATACATAAATCATGATGTATGTGCATGTGTGTGATATATATATATATAGAGAGAGAGCGCGCACACTATAACGGCACTTCCAAACGGCACTTCCGATTGACCTCCCACGTGGTGAATATGTTATAGAACACTGTTGCAAGAACTGTATAGGTTTTCGTGCAAATAGGAAGACGGATTAGGTGTTCAACTCTTTCAGAGGGGCAAGTAATTGTGCTTCTGTAAAGTTGAATTCACACCAGAATTTTTGAATTCGAAAAAAAAAAATACAATTTTACAGTTTTTTTCACCAAATTAATAGCAATAAATTTTTCTCAAAAATTCTGTTACAAATATTGATTAAAATTAAGGGATCTCAGGACTCTTAAAATTGGAAAAAAAAGAAAAAAAAGAGACCATTTTCAACATTTAATATCTTAAAATGTATTTGATTTTAGGAATGAAAGATATAAGTATGTTCTTTCATTTCAAAGATTTAAAAAAATCGCAAGATCCAGAATTAGTATTTATAGGGGACTCCAAACTGTCAGACATTTGACGAGCAAAAAATCGGTATGACAGGTTACGCGCAGGATTACAAATTAAATTTTGCAACTTGAATGAAAAATTTGGTGCATACTTATACTTAATAATATAATTAATATAGTAATAATTACCCTGAACCTAAATAAATTTGTATTTAAAGCAATTTTATGTTTTTAATACAAAATTGTATTTCGATAACGCAAAATTAAAAAAATATATATATAATCTCAGAGAAGAAAATATATTATATTATGTAAGATATTATATAAAAATTTTTGAAAATTTCAACAGTATAATAACCTAAAAAAATATTTATTTTTAACAATAAAAATGAAATTTTAGTTTCAGTTGGTACAGACTAACATGAAACATATGTTTTGAAAATTTCATGAAAAAATATTCAGAAGTTTTTGAGGTATCATGCGCGTTATGCCAAACACTTCATTTGGAGAAAAATTATTTCAAAGATTCAGAAACGCTGCTTCAGCTATTGAGCGGTTATAATTCTAAAAGCCATAACTGATGTTATAATGGGAATTTCAAGGAAACAATTACATCAAAATTTTCAGAAAAGGTAGAAGTTTAACATCTAAAAAAATAAAATTTAGAAAATTTTAAAGCTTTATGAGTACTGAGACCCCTTAAATGTTATAAAGACTAACCCAAAACCCTTAAAAGACTTACACGCTCTTTAAACCCTTTTCCAACAATTTCGCGACCGAATCTATTGAGAAAATCACCAAGGAAATGTGACAGAGTAGAAGTAGGAAATACTGAGGAAATATAGGCAAGCACAAATGGCTCGGAGGTAAAGTCTCCAGTTTTCGAATCCAGAGGTCCAGCATTTGAATCCAGTTGATTACATTGTGTCAGAAATGTATCCGAATACCTGCTGTTCTATGAAAAGTCGAGCGGAGCCAGAATAGGTTTTTTAAAAAAAATCGCCTTGTTTGCACGAAAACAAAGGCAAACGAATGATAAAATTTAGGGGAGTATTTTAAATTTTGACTGCCTGGCTATCAAAATTAGTTTCCGTAGTAAATCTATGTTTTTAAGGATCCTACGAGTGAGCACCTTTAATAAAATAGTGTTAAGTAGCATGGAAAATGAATAACTGTTTGATAAGTTATCGATCCTTTCTTTCTGGTGCACGTATTAAATTTTAAATTCGATTTAAAACTAGAAAAAATTAAAGATGTGACATGATTGTTTCCATGTTTGGAAGAAAAGGGAAATCTAAAAAAAATTGCTTTGAAAACATGTTTATCAATGTAACTTTTAATTTATTCATTTATGTCTATATTTTAGAAAACAATAAAACCTTCGTAATTCATACTGAAATTGAACAAATGCTCAGCAACTTTATTACACATGACGCTTCGTTTAATATTTAAGGGATCAATTTAAAGGAATATTGTAAGAGCATGTTTTAATAGAACGGAACGGGAATCTCTTCTTTACTTTTTTAAAAAGCAAATTTTGACAGACTATAATAATGTGTAGACAAATTCGTATACAAAAATTTAAAATAAAATAAATTTAATTTATGTTTTACCCAAATTTGAAGAAATTAATATATTTAAACAGAATTTCGTTAATTTTTTATGCTTACGTCAAATACGACTCATACAATTTTATTGATGTTTGATAAAATATACAAAATTGAGAGCTAATCTGAATTGAAGGGGGCATAAATATTACTTTCGATTCGTTGTTCGTCTTCTAATTTCTAAATAATGATTAAAATAACTCGCTACAAATTACATAATGTTATTGGAAAGGCTACTGTTCCAAACATTCAAAAGTTCAAAATATTTTTTACCAATATCTGTGCTAAATATTTTATTTTCCTTTTAAATCAAGATCAATCTGATCTTCCTTTGCGCAACGAAAAGTTAAAAAAATTGAGTAAAATAACTCAGTTTTTTAAGTCCTATTTTTACCCCATTTTTTTATATCTGTAAATTAAAAAAACTAGCAAATACAACTTAACTTTAGATCCATTCACGAACAGCTGTACGACAGCATTATTTGAAACGAAATTGAAATATATTTATCATAATTTGTATGCATCTAATTTCTGTTCCTAACTACCAATTTATTTAAATTTGCGTAAAACATAAATTAAATTATATATATATATATATATATATATATATATGCATATATGTATATATATATATGTATAATACATATATACATATATATATGTATGTATATATGTATGTATGTATGTACATATATATATATACATATATATATATATATATATATATATATATATATATATATATATATATATATATATATATATATATATAACCATTATATAATTACAATTCGTCATCTATTTCCAATTACTAAAATTAAATTAATAAATTTAGCTTCAATACATAACACTGACATTATATAAAATAATATAAAATAATATAAATTAATTAATAACTAATGAACAACAGTGATATGATCATGTTGAAATGAAGTTTAATATAGACCATGAAAGATGACAAACGTGTAGCATAAAATGGAATTTCTTATATCAAGGTATCATGTAACTACAAAAGTAGAAATCGTATGATAACACACTAAGTTTTTGCGCAATTGCAGCAATAAACCCAGCGCATAATTAAAAAAAAAAAAGTTTGCTAACGTTGCAAAATAATATATTTGTAATTTTATACCAGAACTCAACTGTCAATTACAATATTTTGTATGCAAAGTATTTAATATATTAAAAAAATGCGATATATGTATGGAGCCCTCTGTAATAGATATTAGATACTGGCACAAGTAAAGTTTAACTACAATAGAAAAATAACTTCAATTTAGCAAGAACGTTGTGTAGTGCAAGGTCGACTAAGTTCGTGATATTCTGCAACATATCTTGTGAAAATAAAAACAAATGTAACAAACGTTTTTACATTTTCAAACCTGCTTAAAGATAGGTGAATAATTTTCAAAACAATAACCGAAGACAGCGATGATATTAACGCTCTTAAAAACAATATCTTATTTTAAGCATTACTAAATTTATAAGAAATACATAAGCTTAAGATATAAGTATCATGCGCTACCTTTGATTACATTAGTTTGTTAAATTGAATGTGGATAACTTTTTATTCTTGAACTTTCTAGTTTTATTTTGGTTACCTATCGGCTTTAATTTTTTTTTTTTACTCACGGAATAGTTCAAAACAACTTTTTCGAAATTGATCAGTATTAAATATTTTCGAAAATGTTAATTCATTTATTTATTTATCAGGATTACTGGAAATCTTTGGAGTTTTAGTGTTTAAAAGTATGGTAGTGCAAACTGAAAACTACGATGCATTTTTATTTATATAAAATTCTTTAATATTTAATACATATAAATTAAAAAATTGCAGTGTTAATTTTATGCTTTAATATTTTTAAAGTGTAATTGTAATGAAAGATAATACGCGTTAAAAATTTCATCTTGTAAGTTTCAGTATATTTTGTAAAAATACATATATTTTATCCATAATAAAATTTTATATGTTTAGCGAAAACATATATTCCACGATAAATTTTAAAAGCATTCTTATATAATACAGTTACACTCCGAACTATAGGTATAGTATTATTCCTTGTTTATTTAATATTAAAAATTCGAAACATTTTTTTAAGCAAAGCTCTTATAAAGATGATAAACACAGTTTTTATTGGAAGAAATTATCAAACTTTTTGCATATAATGTGTTTCTGCTAATTTAAAAGCATGCTTATTTAATTCTATGTTTGAAAGCTTTTTAGCTATAAAAGCACAATAAAGGTTGAAACTAACAACTGATAACTAAATAACTATAAACTCAAATATCATAAGTATTTTTTTAAAAATTGCATCATTAGTAGTATACTAATGTTTAATTATTGGTTATATATATATATATATATATATATATATATATATATATATATGTGTGTGTGTGTATGTACATCTATATCTATATATATATTAATTAGTGCAGAACGGCAAATGGAAAACTATATTAAAATACAAAAAGAACTAAATTAAATTAAATTAATTAACATAGAAAAAACAGTAAATAAAATAAAAAGTAAGAAAGATAAAAATAATTGAGAAATACCAACCTACTTTAAAAAAAAAAATGAATTCTCTTTTATTTCCTCCATCATTTAAAGAAAGGATGAATTTTTAATTTTTTTCATCTTTCTTTCTTTTCAGATTGTTTATTTTGGTTTTTTAGTCATTTATTGATTTAATTTTAGACGGTTTTTATATGTTTATGTTGTTTTTAATTTCCTAAGATAGTATAATGTACTAGCTTTAGTAAGCTATTAGTAATATATTAATATATATATTAGTATAGTACAGCAAATGAAAACCTGCATTAAAATAGAAAAAGATATAAATTACACAATAAACTTGGAAAAAATCTTAAGTAAAAGAAAAATGAAGAAAGCTGGGGAAAAAAGGCAAGATTGCAACCCCCTTTTTCAAAAAATGAACCCTCTTTTACTTCCTCCATCATTTAAAGAAAGCGTGAAATTTTCTCTTTTTTTTTCATCTCTCTTCCTTTTCAGCTTGTTTATTTTGTTTTTTCTTAATTTAATTTTCTAATTTATATAGTTTTTGTATTTTTATATAATTTTTAATTTACTGACAATATAATAGCTTTGCTTCAAATGCTGCATTTTGTGCTGGTTGATCGCTTAGCACGGTTTTATATCAAGAAAATATGTTAATAAATATTTTCTTCTATTTATTAACATAATGTGTATGGATTTGTTACTTTTACTGTTTTTATTTTTGCACACGAATTTTAGATTTTAGATATTATCTTCAAATGTATGTCAATAAAATATATTTACATGTTTTTTTAATTAAGTTCACATTGATTGACTCTTGTTGAAGTAGTCATTTTAATTGTTTTTTGACAGTAAAATGTTCATACATTTTAAGATTCCCACCGTACATTACAGCAAATGTTTTAAAAATTTGATTCGTGATCGCGGCAGTTTTTCAAAGACATACCATTTTTGAAAAGAAAAGCTGCATGTTTTTCTCCATTGTACACTTTTGTTAACTTAATTTAAATTCTACTAAAATTTAAAAAATGAAGATATTGTTATTAGTATCTTTATGAATGCGTTTAATAATATAACGCCAAAATACATTTCTGAAACTATTAATCAATATTCCATTTTGAAAATATTTTATACACTGATTTTGATATATGTTAGAATTTCAGAGCATATGTACTATGCCGCAATGAAACCAACAAACATATTTTTTAAATGTTTTTTTTTTTTTTTTTTTTTTTACAATTACGATAGAATTTTTAATACAGTGAGGGTTTTTTTAATGGTCATTTCAATTGTAAGTGGTGTTTCTGAGTTTCCCCGTAGTTTCACCCACTACAGAACAAAAATCCTACACATAGAATCAAAAGGAAATTGTTACCGAAAAATATGCCAAATGCATCTATTGACTTCAAAACAAGCATTTGGCGGTTTTCTGTTAAATTTTATTCCTTTTACAGTGTAGGAATTCTATCTTTGTGATATAATATCCTGTGAAATGAAAATTGCCCAAATTCGGTTATCCTAATTTAGTTATCCGATGGTTGTCCGAATCACATGATTTACAATGAATTCACATCCGATGAATCTAACAATTTCAAATAACTGAAAACAGGAGTGGATGAAGGTATCTATGTAACAAAATTTAAATATCTAGAAAATTTAAATAAAATGCATTTGGTCATATTTTTAAAATTTATTTTCTTCTATGTAGCATATAATTAAAATGTTCAATGTTTTATATGTTTGATGTTTATTATTTTTAAAATTTATTTTCTTCTATGTAGCATATAATTAAAATGTTCATTGTTTTATATGTTTGATGTTTATTATATTTAAAATGCAAGCGTTAATAAACTCTCTCAGAAAAACTTTTTAATATTCATTTTAATAATATTAAATTTATTCCTTGAATTATGTATATATAATGTATTCAAAAATTAAATAACATGCGACAGAACCATTCTGATATGTTCAAGAATAATGAGAATCGTGGTGTTGTAGTTTTATCATATGATATATTACCTCATAAAATCTTCATCCATTAAATAAAAGATTTTTTGAAAAAAAAAAAAAACTGATATAAAAGATTCTTCCAATTATGTTTTTAAATATTTTTTACTTAAATTTTCTTTACAGCTTTCTAATGATACCTTTTGGTGACCCTCACAACGTAACTAAAATCGACCGAACGTAACGTGGCAGACCATTGAAATCAAATGATTAGCATTGAATACGCCATTCTCTCCGGCTTGCATCACCGAATATGACAAATTATTACAACAAAGCAATTTGAATATCTGTGTTATTCTATGTCATATGATTCACTTACTGTTTGGAATGTCGAATTAAAAACAATCTAAGGTAAAAAAGGAACGATAGAAGGATAAATATTGAGACTTATTCTGAAAGTACAGACAAAAATTTTTATGTGTTTTTATCCATCCCATTTTTGCATTTTTTCCCCATTCATATGTTTTAAAGGGACCTTCAAACACATTTTTTTATTTTTTTAACATTTCACTTTAAATACTATTCAAGGGCACACCCTATGCATTATAGCATATATATTTATCACACAAAAAATAAACAAAAAACATTTTAGAGAGAAAAAAAGGAATTTTCTTGAATATTTTAATCGTTATGAAGAACTTTTCAACATGCCCCATGCGCGTTCCATAACAATTAAAATCTCTAATATTTTTTTATAGCTGTTTTCCATTATATATGTCATAAAACTGTGCTTCTTTTTTAAAACTGAAAATAATTGGAAAAGTTAAATGTAGTTAAATGCAGAAATAGGATGCGAAAATGCTGAAAATTTCATAAAATTTAGAAAAAATGTTTTTTTCTTACCTTTATATTAAAATATATCAAATTTGATGCACAGTTTTATTTGTATATATAAAGCAAACTTGCATAAAAAATATTGGGGTTTTAATTGATATGAAATGCGCATTGGGCTTTTTCAAAAATTCTTCATAACGCTTAAAATATTCAAGAAAATTACTTAACTTTCTCCAAACACAATTTTTTTTTTTTAAATTTCTTGTGCGACAAATATATGCCATAATGCATATAGTGTTGAATAGTACTCTTGAATAGTATTTAAAGTGAAATTAATAAAAAAAAATGAGTTTAAATGTCCCTTGTCCCCTTGAGTCTAGCAATTCCTGTGTATTCCAAACATGAAATACTTTGCTTATATAACACAAAAAATAATTAAAATTTTTCGTAAAAATAATTTTTTTCCTGGAAAAAATTCAATTTTGATGTTCATTTATAAGTCTCTAATTTATTTTTTGATATAATTAAAAACATCTTGGTTATGTAAATTTTAAAAATTGTGTAAGCGTGGCGCATATTATATATTGAGGTCCACATCCAATACCATTAATTCTTCATTTTAGTTTGAAACCCTAGTCTGCAATATCTGAACGAGTCTTCTAGACTAAATGTTCTGACACATTTAAATAAACCTAAAAAACGAAAGTTTAAAAAAGTTTTTTTTTTTTTTCAAATATTTGTTTGTTTTCAATGTAGTGGTCTAATCAGCTCTAACATAATCAGGATAATATGCGACTGACCGAGTGTTCTGTATTCAAACTAAAACGATATGGAATCTTGTAAATATTTTCTTTAATCACTCTAATTCACTAACATATTTTCTTCACAATGTCGCCGACTTATATCGAATAAAGAACAAGTATACGTACAGAAAAATATTGTAGAAGAAGATTTGCATTAGTAGAAAAAAATTTGTTACTAGCGATAAATTAGTTCTAATAGCGAATTACGACTTGATTCACCGTTAACTGGGACCATTCAAGGTCGAAGTTTTAACAGTTAAAAGAAAACTGTCGAATCATTAATTTAGAATTGGGATTTTTTGTTACATTTCCTGAGAATCGTTGAAACAGTAGTAACCAATTATTATATATTTCACGCACATACTCAAAAACCCATAAACTATATCCACCATAGTGTGACATGAATTTACATGATTTCTTGAAATATGCAATATTTAATATGAAAGTATCAAAATTGGCATTAGAAAAAAACAAAAAGACATTTTAAACCATTAAAATTTAGGTCTGGAAGAATTTTAAATTTTATTTATATTCTATATACTCGTACTTTCGTAAAAAGATTATAAAAATTCAATATTTTAATGAGGTACTCAGACAAAGTACTTTTTGTAATCGCAGTCGCTAATATTTCTTTTTCTTAAATTAAAAAAAAAAGTAGTTAAGAACTTTTTTTTAATTAAGAGAATTAACTCACTAAGCATGGTTACATATTACATTTTCTGTAAGATAGAAAAAAAAAATAGAATTTTCTCAGCAAGTAATTTTATGAACGCTTATGTTACTAAAAAGAAATACTGTGTGAAAAAAAGCGCTTATTGCTAACTTTGTTTTAAGAATACAATTGATTAAAATTGGAGAAAAGGAGTATTTCAAGAATTACGAGGTTAAAAAAAAACCCCGAGTAAAACATCGCTTAGAATTTTATTTTTAACGGGTAAATGTTAATTTAAGTGAACAAAATTCTTACAACTGGTTCAAATACTTTAAATCCATTATTTATTTATTTATTATTTTTATTGCTTTCTATTATTTTTTATTCCATTACTAGACAATAAAATAGAATTTTAAATAAGAAAAATGTGTTTATTTCGACCTTAAAAATGAAAGAAATTTGCTTTAATAATATAAAACGATTTTCCCCTAATTCTTCCAGTATCTTATAAACATTTGAGCGTATTGCATAATAAATGTGTAACGGATTTTCCTTTCTTTTCATGCAACTTTTTCATATTATAAGTGATTTTATAGTAAATTTGCGGTTTGTATTAAGTTATTTCATGTTGAGTAAACCTTTGGTTAGTGGCATTCAATAAACAGTTAAACAAAATTCTGAACAATCACGTGAAGACTTTTCTTACAACTGAACTAAATACTTTAAAGTTATTATTTCTTTATTTATTTTTACTGCTTACTAACACTTTTATTTTATCAGTAAGCGAAAAACTTAATTTGTAGAATTTTTACGAATTAAATCTTTAAAGAACGGAGGTCGCGGTAGATAAGCATTGTTTTTCTGAACCCCGATAGGGATATTTGTTTCTTTTTTTAGGATGCTTTGATTGTTTTAATATAATTTAGAATCTGCATTTACTGCATATATGCAATACCTGATTTACGGCAAGGTATTCGGGGCACGGGACCGGGCGCCTGATTTTCTGAAGCCCCCAAATGCTACTGAATGTTTTTCAATTGTTGTCCAAAATCTGATGTAGTTTTAATATCTAATGGAATTTTGCATTTCATTCTGCATTCTATTGTGTTCATATTGAAATTTTATAACGTTGTACACACTCAGAAATGGTTTCTCAGATTTCACGAAATTTTTTTCGTTTTTGAAGAAACCGTTTCTGGGAAATGCTCCGAGCGAATATTTCGTCAAATTGAGGAAATTACTTTCTTCGCTTGTTTGAGGATACAAATTTCGTCAAAATTTCTTGTTCGAAAATTGCAAGATGGCTGGTGGTGCCATCTATTGAACAGTTTAGAAGCACCTGTATTTAATGCGAGGAGGAAAAATAATATCTTCCGGGTGATACGAGCTCACGACCTCCCGTGTTGGAGACAGTTGCTCTAATTATCTTGCTAATGGGTCTTCGCATGAATGTGGTTTTAGATGCATGAAGTGGATTCTACTGTATGTTTATATTTTTATAAGGTTGATTGTAATTTTATCGATGCTGTTATAATTCTTGCAAGTTTTAACTAATAAGGCTAATTTATTATTATTATTTTCCTATTCTTAAGGAATAATTATAATATGGCTTGATTAATATACTTTATTAGAGAAATTTTCTTTGCTCAATAAATGATTAGAATATGGTCTGGTTAATTTGTCGCTCAGAAATAACGAACTTTGAAGTGCACATTGGGGGAGATTTTATCACTTTGAGTAAGTAGTTAAGATTTTAACTACTGTTTATAAAGGAGAGAGGGATCAATTATGCATATTTTTAATTTGATTGTTATATGAATATATTTTTTAAATGAAAAAGGGATCCTGGAATTTTGAAATTTTATTCACCAAATTTTCTTTTTGAACGATTTTGTAGAACACAAAAAATTTATTCTTTATGAATTAAACCATAGCAAACAACAGAAAAAAAAGAAGATAATAAACATTTTAAAAACTTTAACAGCTAAGAAAAATAGCTAACGCAGAAACAATAACTACCTATATTTCAGTATTTTCTGAAAAACGCTAAAAAGTGCTGTTTTTTAAATTAATTGTGACAGGAATAACGTAAGCAAGCATACATCTGCTTGCTAATATCGCAGGGCAAACAGTTACCGCAATTGTTTCATTAAAATGCATTGAGTCTGGCTGTGACTAAAGAAACAGTTTTGTCACTTATTTGAGAGTTTACGTTTCGTTAAAATTCACGTGATTTTGGTACGAAATGATCTTCAAAAACGACGAAATATAGCTCAAGGATTGTTGAATTGTCAAAAGTGTGAGTTTAATTTCTGAGAGTGCATATTTTGTCTGAAACATCCATCTATAATTACTTTATTATAATGAATATTTTCTTTTATCTTTATCACTTTAAAAATGCATTGCATTTTTAATTCTTATTTAATCCTGTTCCTGTTCTCGTCAGATTATTTGGGGGGGGGGGGAGGTTTGGTGAGGGTTGCTTGCATGCAGTAAAGCCCCCTAATATTTTAAGTAATTGTAGCATGGTGTTGTCGAGAATTTATTATTAGTTGTTGCATACTTTATCTTTCCAGATATGTAGACTTGTATAGGAAAATATAACACCATACAATTTATTGTAAAACGTGTACTCATTTAAATTTCAGCATTGTGAAATAGCTATTTAAAAGTAAATTAATGATTATCGTATTTAATTAATAAATATTTTAAAGTAATTATTAAAGTCAATAATGATTATTTTAGTAAGTATCTTTTTTCAGTTTTATTTTTCTACTCAATCCCCTTGTAGGTATCGGTGCAAGGGGCTCCCTATAAGCATCTGTGCCCAGGGTCCCCAAATTCATAAATCGGTCAGTGCATATATGATTGAATTCGCTTTGTTTGTTTAAATATATAATACCTGATCAAAATCATAGATTCTTTTTTCCTTTAAAAAAGTTTTATATATCTCAATTATATCAAATAAGGGATCCAACCCAGGCTTCTGGGTTACAAAACATAGGTTAAAACCATTTTTGACCCTTTCCAACGTAGTTGAAAAGTGTTTATAAAGGGTTTTCTGTCCGTCCGTCTGTCTATGCTCAAACTGGCGTAAATATAGTCCAATTAACTTGAAATTGATATATTTTATTGAGGTTTAGTATGGTATGTTCGGCATTGAAAGTGAAGTGTGCAGAATTTACGGTTCATCTACAAGAACACTCAAAAGGATTCCGTTACATTGTGATCTATGGAGAACAATAGTTTACGGTGTATTTTAATGATATCACTCATTTTTTAACATATTGAAAATGGTATATATCACTGTGGAGTACTACAAGATTTTTAACATAGAATAGGATGTGCATAGAATTTTTCGTTCATTTACAGAGACGCACAAAAGAATTGGCTACAGAAGAAAATGAACAATAGTTGAACTATTAAAACCTACAAACAATAACTGTCGGAAGTGAGTTTTCAGTTATGGTATGCGCTTTTAAGTTTAACTATTATTTAAATATTACTTGTTGTTTATGAATTACATAGATCATATACAGGGCCGCAAAAAAATTCTCAACTAAGTCGCTTATTAGGGGCATTTCCTGAATGGGAACTTTCAACTGTGCTATGTGTTTAATTAACTTATAGCATACTATATAGTATACATAGGGAAGAGTTCCATGTTGTGTGCTGGTTGGCGCGATTGGCGAAGGAATCCAAAATGGCGCAAAAAACCCATTTTAGCATCTTATAAAATTTTTCAAGATGGCGGAAAAACATGGTCTTTAAATGTTTATAAACATATATATATATTTAATAAATGTTATATATGTCACATCTTAAAAATAATACGATGTTTATACTGATAGTTTTATTTTTATGTATATATATTACATATAGAGAAATAACTTATACATACATAATATACACACTTATAAATAAATATTATGTACTTTTTTATAATTTTATATATTTATTATATATGTCGAATTAAAACAAAAGTTATAAATTTTTCCGAAAAAAAAATATGCTAAATGCAAAAAATTACACAAAAAACATATGAATAATGTCCATTCCAGAAAAAAAAGCAACCCCAAAGACTGAAGATCGCAACCACATCGATTCATTTAATGCCAAAAAAAGCTCGCCAAAAAAACCAGCACACAATATCGAACTCTTCTCTATACATAATATGCATAGATCATATACAGGACTTCATAACACAAATTGTATATTTTCTCGATTGTTCATGTTAATAGCAGAAAGTTGGTTTTCAAATACGTTATGGTTATTCGTTTTCCAAATTGTTCATTTAGACATCATCTTTCACCTTATTAAAACTAACTGTAACCTCAGTAGCTGTGAACTGTTGTTATAGTATTGTTAATGTGTTGGAAAGTGTTTCATAATCTATGCTGCACGCATGATTTTTCGTTCCTGTTTATTGATAATTCTACTAGATTTTTTACATGCAATATATTTTTTTTCAGATTTCCCACCAACATTAAAAAATTTTATATGGAAAACATCAATAATGAAAATAAAGTTTTGAAATTTATTAAAAGTACTACTTTCGTATCGCCAGAATTTGCTACAGATTTCGCTACTTACAGAAATCTTTCTGAGATTTTCTGCTAATTCTAGTATTTTAAGCTCATGTCAGTTAAATTTGTGCTTTAATTATATTATTTTACTTATCAATTGATGAAGTTTTAAATTCGTTATGGGATATTAGTAAGAAAAAAATGATGAAGTATTTATTTTGTTTCAAGTGCAAAGAGGCTAATCTTTCGTAATTGGATTGCACGTAATGGAAATTGACTCAAAAAAATGCATGCTTGAACAGTACATTAAAACAAGGAAACATCGGTAAATTGAGATACAGTTTTCAAACAAACTGCATTTCAAATAACATTTTTAGCCTTATTCGACAGTGTAAAAATTTAAATTGTGCAATACTTAAAAGTTTTTAAAAAAACTGTAGTAAAAGATAAAGTTTGTCAGTTTTTACAAAAGATAAATATTGGTCAGTTATTTAAATTGTGCAATATTTAAAAGTAAAAAAAAAACTGTAGTAAAAGATAAATATTGGTCAGTTATTGCCACCGTAATATACGTCAGCACTATTCATTGACATGTTTTTGCTTTATAATATAGATTTAAATTTTTTTCGACACGTAGGGATTTTAACACTATCGTAGATTTTACATATAATTTACTTTATTTTTCACATGTTGACATATGAAAGAAAACTACGTTGATGTATATCGATAAAAAAAATCCAAACAGGTCTATTAATTCAAATCCAATCCAAATACATTAGAATTTGCTAAAAAATATATCCCTATGTTTTTGATCTTGTATAGCAAAAATAAACCATAAAAGCAGTAAATGTAAATGGTTAGTTGTATTAAAACAATCAAAACATCTTTGGAAAAAATAAATAAAATCATTTTATCAGGGAAGGGGTGGGGGGAGAAAATCAATCCTTAGGCACATATCTCTTTTGATTTCAATATCTAACAAGATTCCTCTCCCTTAATTCTTACAGTATCTTAGAAACATTTGAATGTGCTGCATAAAACGAGCGTAACTTATTTTCCTTTCTTTCTTAAAGTTTCATTTTCTACACGCGTGTTATTTTTTCTTTTCATATTATAAGTAATTTTACAATCTCCCAACTGCCGTGTTTTGAGCTATTTCACGTTCAGTGAACTTTTAGTTAGTGACAATCGAGAAACGAATTCTAAATTTGCTGCTCAAAAATGCAGCTCTTTGCACTTTCCACAAAGAAGAGTTTTTCACAATCCATGTCGTGGATATTTGCTCAAGAAGTGTAGCACGTTGTTAGCAAAACGTTGAAGAGGGGGCCCTGTTAATGCAACGTTACAGATCGATATGCAAATAGTCCTCAGGCCATTCTGGCGAATCACTGATTTTAAATATTGGCATTCTCTTTTCTTTGGTTCATAGTAATGAACGGAACCTTTGATGAGTGTTGAGAGCCAAGGGAAAAAAAAATGAAGCACAGTTCAAACCCAATTTGTACACATCAACAGAGATTTTTCATGAGCAAAGTTACTAGAGTGTACCTCTGCAAATGTATCTTTCCAAGATCCAGAAGTTTGTCCAAACATAAATAAATTTATCGCAGTTTGCTTCCTTTAGGAGTTCAAAGAGATATATAAAAAAAAAGACCCTTAGCGCAAATAAATCCTAGATTCAAGGCCGATTTCAGAGCCCTGATGATAACATTTCTTGTTAAACGTCCGGAGGGAAGACAGATCCCCGAGGCCGGATGGATCAATTTCTTTTTCACATGTTAAAGTATAAGAGCTAAAACAGAGGTTCGTGTAAAAATGAAAAATTAATAAACATTATTTGTCCCTTTCATATCCAAATTTTGTCTGTTATACACGAAGTTCTTTTCAGCGCGTGTATTATTTCTATGCATGAGGATGAATTATTAATTCCTCCGAAACGCTTGGCGACAGGAATAATCTAACGGAAAAATTTTTATCTTCGTTTTCTGCAAATGTCTAAACAATATTTTAGTTTTATTAGTTTCAATATGGAATAATGAATCAAACGGTGTTCTTTTTTTTAAAATTCATTGTTAAATGATTATTTAAAATATAGGAGAAGAAAAGTTAACACAATTGCGTACGAATATGCAAGACAACGAAACATTTACAATATAGCTTTATATCTAGAATTTTTAAAAATACTATTTTCAATATCTATAAATAAATCTAACGTGTTCTCTTTTCTGAAAAATTTATTGTTAAATGATTACTAAAAATATTATATTAGACAGATCAAAAGAACTGCGTATGAATCTACAATTTAACTATAACTACATCTTACGTTTATATTATATACTTAAATAAAATTTTTTAGAAAATGTTACGTTTTCGCTATTCACGGATAATAGAAAAGTTACAAAATCACGGATTCATACATTTTAAAATTTCGTGAAATATTCGTTTTTAAATAACTAAAAATAAAATGAGAAAATTCATGAATAAGGTATTTTTGGATAACACAGTTATTTCCATTAATCATATTTCGTGAAAATTTCTTGTAAATTATATATTATATGGTTTTCTAACAAACTAAAAAATAAGAGTGCAGAATTTAACGACAAAAGTTTTCGCAGATAGCATTAATTCACTTTTCTAGTTCTGTGAAAAAAAAAAAAAAATTCTATCAAACATATAGACAAGAGAGTCATTAGAAACTAAAATAAAATAAGAGTAAGAAATATTACAAATCAAGCATTTTTCAAAGTGGAACTTATTTCCTTTTTCCAGCTTTTGAGAATTTTTCTAATTTCACCTATATAGCATGTGGGGGGGGGGGGGGGGGAGAAGAGAGCCATTTGTTTTAATTTTATAATTTTGTTCAAGATTTTCCAATTCAAAGCACAGAATGTTCTTACCTCAACCTATTTAGTATACACAAAGAAACAGTTATTCCTAGTTGATTCATTGACGTATTTTAAGTCTTTTTTTTATTTAAATTTAAATTATTTTCTTACTTAATAGAATTTTGTAAATAAACAATGAAACAACTCCAGCGAAATTTCAAAATCAGATCTGTGTTTAAATTAAAGTTTGAACAAATATTCGAATTCAACTTAAGTTTTTATCAACGTAGTATACAAAATCTTTAATTTACTATTCAAAACAAACAAACAACAATTTACTTTTTCAAATAATTATGAAAAATATATCAGTATACTAATCTTTCAAAGAACAAAAAAAAAAATAATTTGGATCATAAGTTATTTAAAAAAATATATAAAATAGTAATAAAAAGCATATATGTGTATTATGAAAATGTGAAAATTTTCACGACAAATAACAGAAGATTGCAAAACAAGAAGCATTAATAAGTATTTTGACCTATTGATTAAAGATAACTGAAAAAAAAAACATTTTAATACAAAACCACTTGCAGAAATTATTTTTGTTTATAATTTGAAAATAATATAACCTCATTTTAACGTAGGTCACTTTGCTGCTTAACTTTCAAAATATTTAAAGATAAATCAGTTGCTATTTTATTCGGGGGGAGGGGGGGGGGGTGGCATACGATTAAAAAAAAAAGAACGCATGCGTATTACTGAAATGTTTTCCGAAATAGAAAAACTCCTAATGAATATAATGAAAGATTTTTTAATTATTTTTTAGCAGTAATATAATTTTTTCTTTTGAATAGTTGGAAAATAATTCTTCATGTATACCATATCATATTATGTAATTTATTGCTCGATTACAAACAAAACTGTTGATTTGTAAAGGTTTATTGAAATTTAATGTCTAAGATCTTTGTGTTTCTACAAAATTTGGTTAAAATAAAAATGTAAAATTAAGATGCAACTTTTCACAATGGTTAACAATGAAGGTAGAATCATTACCTTACAAACTCTGTTATCTATATTAGTGTAGGACTAAAAGATAAAATATAATGACATTATGAGATATTTTAATGATATCTGAACACAAAAGAAATTTTACAAAGAACATCGCAAGTTGGAAATTAGTGTTGAGTTCCTATTTAAATGAAAAGATAATGACAATCCTCGATACACGGTTACGTCGATCCCTAAACTACTAGAAAGTATTACTGTAACCTGACAATATTGTACTAGAGTAATAAATAAGATAAATATATATTCTTTAGGTAAATGATTACGCATTTTTCGCTGCATTTATTTTCTGAAATTCATCTAACAATTTTGTACTCGCTTTAGTAAATATTTTAAACAACAAAAAATGTTTCAGCGTCATTCATATATATTATTATTCATTTATATTTAAAAATTAATTCTGTTCTAGAAAATTAATATTACGCTATCTGTTAACTTTATAGTATACTACCAATTAGAGGAATACTTCGAGCCGAAAGACTAGGAATTGCACTAATTACGTTTAAGAGAAAATGTAGTTCTATGTTTGTTTATATATTAATATTAGACCTTCAGAGAAGCTTTTTAAAACAAAATGGAATCAGACAAAATTATCGTAGAGCAATAAATAGCATAAATATATCTAATTTTTGTTAGTTAAATTGTTGCCATTTTGCCACTGCATTCATTCTCTAAAACCCATCTAATAATGCCATTCTTACTTCCGCCCACATTGAAAACAATAATCGATATTTTTAAAAATAAAAAAAATTACAGCACTAGAAAATTAATATTATGCTATCAATTAACTCTATAGTATTCTACCAATTAGAGGAACACCACGAACCGAAAGACTGAGAGTTGTACTAATTACTTTTTAAGAGAAAAATGTATCTTAGTTTTTATTTAAAAAATTATGTAGAATAGCTTTTTACAGTGTAATGGGAATTTACAACTTGTTCTCTTATTATTTTATTTTATTCTTAAATAACCAACACTGGATTCATTTATGACTGTCCGTATTGGAATATTCTGAAAATAAAATAAAGAAAAAAAAATATATATTCTACTTAACAGCCCAAACAATTACAAAATTGACCTCCCGCTCTCAACCACCACGCAGTTTTTAAAAAGCGATAAAATTAACAAACCTGCAACTAAAAGGTTATCGCTTATTTTAGGAGATAAGTAATAAATTGCTTCACAGTATATCAGATAATGGCAGAAGTTATCCTTAGGGAACTTATTCAAAAGCTTTTAGTGGCGTGAGAGCTTTCATTTATGTGTCTAGAGAGCAACAGAAGAGAAACTATGATATGAAAACCAAGGGACTACATAAAAGAGAATTAAACGGGGTGCAAAATGGTTTTGTTTGAGATTCGTCAAAGTACTATTTGTTTATGTTAGATATGATGAAATTTCCAGTTCTCTTTATTGAGATTATCTTACACAGGCTTGCGGTGTCCTATATATTTTTTTAAATATTGACCAATAAACACTATTTTCTAAATAAAATCTTCATTATATCTGCCTTTTGTTCAAGTTAAAGAAATCTACCATGAAATTAACAGTTTTAAAATAGCGGTACCAAATATATAAAAGAATACATATATTAGACGCTTTGACCCCTACTTTTTACCTTTACTTATTTTTTTTTATTTAAAGAAGTGCTTTGAAAATTGACTTAGACATCATTTTGAAAACTAAACACTTTTCAAATGCTCACAATCAGCCAAGGTTATGAGAGTAAAACATTTTACTAATTCTCTGCTCAGGATAAATGAATAGCTTAAAATTTATTAAGCAGTTTAAGAATAATTAATTTTTATATTTGAATGGAAGTATTTACAGTGTGTTCAGATATAATGGTATTGTCTGCTCTCATTATTAGGATTACCTTACAATTTATTTATTTTTTTATATAGTAAAGTTTAAATTAGAATGCCGTAACTTCTCTTGATTTAGACGTTGTTTTTAAAACTAAATATTTCAGCAGTTAGTCTTATAAGTAAAATCGTTTACAGATGCTCTGTATAAGCCAAACAAAACTATTGAAAATTCTGTATTATTTCAGTAATAATTAACTTCTATATTTGAATGCAAATGTTTCCATTTCCATCAGATTATAATTGATTTTTATCTGTTAATAAAAATATATAAGTTCATGGGAACATAGATTTTCTTTATTAGGATTACCAAAAAGTTTTATCCCGCTAGCATTCATACTTAAAGAAAAACTACACTTTTTTTTTTTTTTTTGCTTTGAGCATTGTTTTAAAACGAAACATATTTAATGTATAAAAGTATATTATTAAACTTGTAAACACTAATAGTAAATCTTGTACAGATGAACGGTACAGATTAAGTAAACATATTTTCCACGGCATTTCATTGATTATTAACTTTTATATTCGAATTTAGGTGTTTCGAATTCTTTCGTTTATTTGCTTTACTTGCTATTGGGAGAATTTTAGTAAATGAGGGCATAAATAACTTTAATAACGTTTTAAACAACTAAAGGACAAAACAGTACGTAACACTGAATTTGAATAAATTTTTCAGGGTCATATAAAAATTGATTGAGATTTGAACGAGGCAGTTTTTCAATAAACATACATTGGTAGTTATTAGTAGTTACTGGTAACAATTAGTAAAACCTTTTAAGAAGAAAATATAAAATATAAATAAAGTAGGATACATGTTTTGAACCGGCGGTACTGCCAGTCTTTTTTCATGCGTAAAATACACATATTGACAGAGTAGACTAGAGACTTTAAAAGTTATTATTTATTTGCTGTTTGGTGACAGATTTGTCGTGATTTTTTATGTATGGCACTATCTTTAGAATAAAAAGAATAACAATTTTCTGTGAAAGAAAAATAAGCAAGTACAGGAAGTTCGGTATTAAGCCATACCATTTACATTTTTATATGTAAGTCAACATAAAAAAGAAATTGAGATTCATTAAAAGTTAGTAAAGAACAAACTTTGATTATTTCTGAACACATTATTTAATGCGTATAAATTGGAAGAAAAAATGCATCTTCATATTTAGCTTTAAATAAAGCTACACTTTTCGGGTAATGATAACCAGTCGGGTAATATGGAATAGGATTATAAGGAATATTAAAATTGCAAGAAAAACTACGATTTACAAGAATAACCAAAATTATTTAATAAGTAAACTTTAATACATCAGATTCTTTGAATAATTGTTTTATTTTTTACAAAAACACAAATGTAGTCTTTTGTTTCGGCCCCACCACACTCCACATGAGCCCACATCATACATTATATCCAACCCCCCCCCCCCTTTTCCATCCTCTGATTATTTTCTATTGCAAAATATCCTCATCTGGTGTACAACATGGTAAAAAGCCCGTCTCAAATGATACGTCGGAGTGGAATGATTGTTGGTCTTCAGTATACTCGTCTTGAAGCAGTCGTCTAGCTGATATTCCATATTACCCGGCACACCATCTTGAAAAACATAACTTCATCGCTCGTCAACAAGTTAGCATACAGGAAAACTGACTAACAAAAAATAAATATAACTATTCAACTTTATACTAAACTTGGTTAACATCATTGACAATGCGATGTAATAATTAATAATATAATTATATAACATTTATATAATTTATCTAATTTTATAAAATTTATATAATTTTATAAAATTTACCTGCAAGAAACTGCAAAAATTGAGAATAATATTTTATTTCACCGCGTCTCTCCAATAACAGATATCCAAACAGAAATTCCAGCACATTACCTCATGGGAGTGCTAGAAAGTCGTTTGACAGTTTTACACTTGCCTGCAATACCGTATGTTCCGGATATTGAAGTATTCCATATTGTCCGACCATACCATAATACTCGAACTTCCTCTATATGAAAGGTGAAAATTATTCCCATCGATAGTTTGTTATGGTCCAACATTAAGAAATTTTGAAATTTATGCTATAAATATCAATATTGTCTATTCGCTATCTGCGCCTATATAGTATGACTCCAGTTGGAAAACAAAATTGAAGTCCTTATAATTTACTGTGATGATTTCAACTGTCTTTATTTTTCTTTTAAAGTAGATACTATAATATTTTGTGCATAAATATCACACAAATATCATGTACAAAACAAATTGCATTTGCCACACATAGTTTACTTTGCGTAAACTTCTTTTTTTTTTAATGTCACACAAGGCAGATAGAAGGCCAAAGTGGGGATAAATGAACACTGGAATACACAGCAGTTACTCTGACAATTAAACAAGTTGGAAATTGCTCGTCAAAGGTGGCAAATGAGGTGCGTTCGTACTATAACTAGTTTTATAAATATTTTTTGAACCGCATATTGTAATAAATGTATATTTTAATGCACTTCATAAGTGCAGATCAATTTCATTCTGTTCATCATTCTGTATCCTTCTGTCATCATTCCTTCATCATTCTGTTCTTGTTCATTCCGTTCTGTAACATCATTAAAATGCACTTGAAATAATTTTTTCCCATTGGCCTTAATGTAACAGAAAACTTTTGACTGTCCCTGTAATTAAACTATGCATCCGATTTTCATAAAATTTGAAATGACTCGACCAAATTTTGAAACAATTATATACTTAAAATTTCAGACCATTCGGAAGGCTGTAACATCATTAAAATACACTTGCAATAATTTTTCCCATTGGCCGTAATGTAACAAAAACTTTTGACTGTCCCTGTAATTAAACTATACATCCGATTTTCATAAAATCTGAAATGACTCGACAAAATTTTGTAACAATTATATATTTAAAATTTCAGATGATTCGGTCGGGTAGTTTTTGCTCTGTTATATGCGGTCAGACAGACGGACTGAACGACGACTATTGGTGCTACGTATTTATATAATTACGAACGCACCTAAAAATGAGTTCCCGATTAACAAGATGTTCTTGTATATTTGTATGGATACATTTTAGATACATTTAAGAATGCATGTGCATGCATTTCTGTATCTTTTTGTATGTGAATGTGTTAAAAAGAGGGGCTAAGAGGAAAAGAAAAATGCGTCATCCCAAACTTTTTCACATTTTTTATTACATCTTTTGATTTGATTTGATTTGGATAATTTCTTTGACACCGTCAGCTATCAAGACTTTATGACATGGGTTTTATAAACTATTTCTTTTTTTAAGACATTCGCAAATGCATCAATGTATTTTGGTTCGCCAACTAATTATCCAGTCCCAAGCATCTACAGGTACTTTAGCTACGTCTTGGTGCGCATAATGCATAGATGCTGGCAAAAATAATATGCTTATATGATGTATTTATTTAAATCACTTTTTTTAATGGCTTCTCAACACTATTTTGAATTATTAGAATTTTAAAGAACTGTGCTTCAACTCAGTTTTTACATGAAAAAAAATAAAGGAGTTGTTTCTATCATAAAATATTTGTAGGTAAGAAAATTCTGCATACAATTGGCGTCACATAAGTGTTAAATATATAACAGAGGTAATATGCCTTTTTAAAAAAGAAAACAACTTGAAATGTCAATCAATTCAAAAGTAAAATACGGAAAACAATATTTTGAAAACTAAAAAGATTTAAATTTGTTGCTTCTCATTGAACAGAAATATAAAATTCATAGTGAATTCAGATTTAAACAACTGTTTCTTTCTTAATCAACAATGTAACTGAAGAAACAAAACTAGAAATAGCAACCGAAGCTTTGATATTACTTTTATTTAAACTTAAACAACATAAAAAAATACATTCTTAAAGAACCCATTTATTTTTTATTTTGAAAAGAGGTTGGCATATTTTTGTTTACAGAAGAAAACTTTGCTAAAATAATCTGCATTCATCATATTACAATGCATATTAAATAAAAAAAAAATGTCAAACAATAACCGGTGAAATAATCTTAGAAGGATGAGACTCGAAAATAGAAATGCGCAACAGAAAAAAAATGCTGCTTGAAAAGAAAAAAAAAGCGGCAAAGAATTTAAAGTCCATTCCGTTGGTTTGAGCCTATCAAGACATCCCATACTAGCGTTTTTAATCCAGTTAGAGAGCTCTTATTTGTACTGTTTGAAAAGTATTCTCCCTCCTTCAATCCGAAACTTGTTGTATCTCAGTGTAGTGGATACTAGTGAATCGGCAATATTTTTTAAAGGTGGGAAGATGTCGTAAAGTAATCTTTTATGAGGAGCGAGGATTGTTTCTCCGTCGAAGAAAGAATGCTATTGTAGTCCACCGGAAAACATCTATTGTTTTTGAAGCATCATCATCCCACTACTTGGACTCACACTTTAAGAAAACAGCCTCGTGCAAGTTTTCGCTCCCCTTGCTTTAAACAGAGGCTTTTATTTTCTTCAAGATAAACTTTTTGTTATTGTTGTTATTTGGGACCGCAAATTTTTCTGCGTCGCTGCCCCTTAAGACTCGTCCGCCCCAGACCTATTGTAATAAGAAGCGGCTTGAATTAAATGCGGAAAAAATACCTTTCCCAAACAAAGCAGCCACGTGGACAACCTAAGGTTATTTCTTTGACATCCAGAAGTGCTCCGGCGAGTGCTTGAAATTTAAACTGCCACTTGTCTAGGAAGGAGATAGAAATCTTCTAACACAATTACTATGTTCTCGGATGAAGGGCGACTTTTCTACAATAATTGACTGCTACGAACACAAGATACACTTTAATATGCGCCGAGGATGAAAAAAAGACGTGCCAATATTTTCTTGGATTGCATAAGGCTAATGTATATTCATTTTAAATTTTGCCTTTCTTTACATCCATTTGTCGCGTTCATTCAAACAAAGTAATTTTTTGCATGGTCCTCTAAAACAATTTGCTAAAAAATGGAAGATGAATATTTAAATGAATATAAGTTTTTATGTGTTTCCTTCGATTTTGAACTTTAATTATTTTATTATTAATTTTATTGTTTATTTCATGAGGAGGGTGAATTCATTTTTCGAATTTTAAAATAACTATTATATTTGATAAATTACTTGTGCTACAGATAGTTAAAAAACAAAATATTAAAAAATTATTTTTGAATAGATTTAATCTTTTTATACTTATTTTAAAATAGTAGCAAAATTGTTAAAATAAAATAATAAATAAGTAAATCCGCGCGTGTGTGTATGTGTGTTAAAATAAAATAATAAATAAATAAATACGCGCGTGTGTGTATGTGTTTATGCGCGCATATAAATTAACACACAAGCACATACATTACTGATGCGATATATGCAGTTATTTTTTATTAATTCAAATGAACATTCCCATACCTTCGTAGATTCACTAATAAGTATATTCGAACACCCAATTTAATTATGAAACGAGTAAATTTAGGTCATTTTATTGAAAAATGGAACTTTTAATGGAATCAAATAAGAAATGTGTATTCATCTATATGTACAACGTACACACATACATACATGAATACAAGCATTAGTAGTTACAGTTATAATGACTTCATTTTCCCTTGCTAAAGATTTAGCATTGCGAAATATCATGTTCTAAAGACTGATATTAACGCTCAGTTCAGCAGCGAACCGTATTTACGGGCTTTATAGGAAGCTTAATCTTGCATCTTCTCCAGAAGCCTTTGATGAAAGGTATTTATAACGGAGGTAGGTCTTATGCTTTTAAGGTTGAAAACCTAGTAAAATGATGCAAATATAAGCAGGTTTATGTGCAAAATATTCATACATAAAAAAGGCTGTAGATTTGAAAATAAAGATACTTTCATTCATACAGCAGTTATGAAAATATTTATTACTCTAACTTAAGGCTAAGCTTCGCCAAGGTAAACTTTCTACAGTGAAATTATTGCACCCAGTTCAGCAGTGAGCCATGTATTTAAAGCGTCATATCACTTTTCTTCAGTCTTATGACAAAAGGTATGCCCATAGCACATTTGTGACATTTTTTTAATTTTTGAATATTTTTAATAAATTGAGATAAATATATGCATATATACATGCATAAAATACAAACGAAATACACACATAAAAATATAAATAAATGTACATGCGTCAGGCGTTCATTCAGCGCTAAATAAGGAAACTTTTTTCCCGAGCAAAAGGCTTAGCGTTGCAAAGAAACGTGTTCTACAGGCAGATTACTACTCTGAGTTCAGCAGTGAATAGTGTTAACAGGTTTTAAACGGAGTTCAACGTCATCTCATCGCCAAAAATGTCTGAGGAGAAATGCGTTTAACATGGTGAGATTTAAAACTTGAAAATTAAATATTTCTCTTTATAAAGGGCACAGAAAAGGCCCATAAAAAAATACTCATATAGTAATAATTATGAGTATTTTTTCATGGGCTAAAAGCAAGTTATAAAGATATAATAAATTGGAATGAGTTTAGCAATGAAATTTATTTACTGACTTTATTAATAAAGTCAATTATGTAGCCTCTGAAGAAGATAAAAATGTTTGTAATTCCATTTAAGCTGATGCCACATATTTGATTTTTCTTCCGTGACACAGCGTACTATTATGCGCAGTCAGAAAAAAAAAAGAAACTCCCCACTCTGTGCTATTTTGAGCACATTTAGGAATAACTTTTAAATTTTTATTAGTAATATTACCCCATTTTAGCAAAATATTTCTTATCTAAGTTAAAATTTATGCTCAGATACAAATTTAAAGTAATTTTGATCAAAACTTTTGGTATTAAAATTATTTAAAGGTTTGACCCAATAATGTTATATTATTTTTATATTTTTAAAGATATATTTCCTAAAATAACAAGCTTGTCACTACACTGTCCCCCCCTTTTTTTTAACATAGTAGTTAAAAGCTCAAACATGAATATCTATTTTCTTTATAATTTCTGTAATTTTATAATATGAATTATTAAATTTATATTAAAAAATTTGTGAATTATAAGCTATAAAAATTTTATTATTGCATTCTATTGATAAATGTTCGTATACCGCTTATACATTTTGTTCAAGCCGCATTTAAAGGAGAATGTACAAAATATGCACAATGTTCGTATACTCAATATACATATTTACCGTATTTCAATTTGTAAAGATCCCCTGAAACAAGCTCTTAATAAAAAATAGTGACTAACTTTGAAATAACTCGTAGAAACGCCTTGAAAATTTGCATTTGGGCTAATTCAAGTGTGTGCAGATTTCTGTATTCTATCAAAATTGGGGGTCACTATTGAAACATTTTAAGTTTGTGTTAATTTTTATACGTAAATAACCCCTTTAAAAAGTCAAATAAAATAAACGTTATTTGCGATGGATTAGCATCTTTTGTTTTCATTTAGAGTAAACAGCATTCAAAATAGCATGGGGATATTTATTTATTTATTTATTTTTCCTCTTCTGTGACTACAGATAAATACATGAAAATGCGTACATAAATAAAATATAGATTAAAATATAGATTTTCATCATAAGTTTAGTTAATAAATATTCTTAAGTTAGACTTTTAGAAACGTTTAAAATTTTACAATCGTTTTGTAAATGCATAATCAGCAAAGAAAAAAAAAGAAAGAAAACAGAAAGAGAGAGAACACCCCCATACTAACTCGACATAAATGTGACTAGCACCAATAGGTTAATATTAACGTTTCTTAGTTAATGCCATACTTAACTTTTGCTTGGGGGTCATGTATTTAGAGAAATTCTATCAAATTCGAAAACTTTCAATGAGTAAACATAGTTTTGGCATCATATTCGGTTTATGCGAAAAATTTTACTTTAGAATACCAAACAGCAAATCAATCGGTCAAGTGATTCAGGAATTATGCAGGTTTAAATGTTAGAACTCCTAATGTTAAATTCATTTTTAATCGTTACTCAACAGATTGAAATGCTGTTAGTTTTTAAAACATAACTCAATAACTACTTGTCAAGATGAGCTATAATTTTAGATTTGCAGATTTGAAATTTCTTAAAAAGATTTCTGTAATATATATATATATATATAGGTTTACAATTCATATTTTTTCGAAAAATAATTTTGAAACTATTTTTGGAAAAAAAAAAACTAATTGTAACCTATGGATTTTTTTAACAGAAATCAATTCCTAGAGACTTAAAATATACGAATAAAAAAATTGCAGCACATTCCGTCAAGCTATTTCTGAATGATGCTTAAAAACCTACCCACAATGCAATCTGTTTTGAAACAATTACAAAATGAATTTAATATTAGGAATTCCAAATTTTAAACCTGCATAAGTCCTAAACTACTAGACCGAATGACTTGCCGTTTGTTATTCTTAGGTAAAATGTACTGGAGAATCCAAACACGATGTCAAAATTAGGTGTCAGTATTGATTTATTTTTAGTTTGACAGAATTTTTGTATTTAGAGACCCCCTAAACAAAATTGAAGTATAGCTTTGATTAGTAGATGCTATTAATAACCGATTGCCACCAGTCACATCCTATACAATTATTTTCGATATAGGTAGTATGCTTTTTTTTTTTTCGCCGGTTGTCCAATTAAACATATATGTAATACACACAGATAAAAAAATACGTGATTTTTCTCACCAGCTAAAGTTTTAGATTCACAAGTAAACATGTCCTATCGATAGATTATTTAATTCTGTTTAGCAGCAAATCATGTTACGAGTTTTTATTGAAATATGAGAAGTGACATTGTCTCAAAAGCCATCGATAAAATGTGAGGGTGGATTTTTAATTTTTCAAATAAATATTGTGAGTTTAAACTCTCAGATTTGGGTGTTGTATTTTGTATTCTTTATTTTAACACTTTCTGCTCCTACGGTACTTAAAAAAAACTTGTTATAATATTAATTTAATACATAAACACACATGCATTAATTAATTTGATTTAAATTTAATTTAATCCTCGTTATATCGGTCGTTCAGCTATACAGTCGAATCTGGTTAAGACACTCACGATTAATTCGCGATCCCGCGTAACACGCAGATTTTCTCTAGTGAATCAACAATCTTCCATAAGACATATGCAAAAATATCACGGTTAATACGCGATCCCGCTTAATACGTGATAGCGTTATGGTTCCTTGAGGCAAAAGATTTCACTTAATACGCAAATTCATATACCAATATGTGAATTTCCCCTCTTTTCTCCACAGTTCCCAACTTAGAAGGATTTTTTTATTTAGCTGGCGCTATTTCGGAATAACAATATTCGTCTTATTAAATTACAGATTAAGGCGAATATTACTAATCGGAAATAGTTGACAATATTTCAATAAAAAATCCTGCTAAGCCAGCAACACTGTGCAACTCTTCTTTGATTCCGCCTCCTAATATTCTTTGTCTCTTGCTTCGTGTATGTTTTTCCTGAAGTAGTGAGAATATAAACGAATTTTTTCAGCTTTTTGTTACTTATTTTCCCTTCATTTTACGATGTATGTTGTCGATTCTTGTTTTTTTTCTTTCGTACACTGTAGGAGATAATGTGACCTTAGTACTCGTATTAATCCACACAAAAGTCATATTTGAATGCATTTTTCTTTTCAGTTATTATTCCAGTAGGTCCAATAAAAACAAAAAAATGAGTTCAACTTAAAAACAGTTAAATTTTCATCTAAATGTCCGTAAAATACGCAATTAACGGTGAACATAAAAACGAAACCTTCAAAGTTCATATAGACGATTAGATGTGTAATACATTAGTTCCTTCAACAAATTGTAAATCACGTTTAATACGCGACTTTTGTCCAGTCCCTTGAAACGTGTCTTAACCGGGTTCGACTGCATAGCTCAGTTTTCGTGCATTCAAAAAGAAAAAAAAAAGAGTTAATTTAATCGCATATTCAAGTAACTATATTTAAATATTGATTGTGCTACTTATATCTCTGCTAATTTTGCTAAAAGAAATTTATATGTATATAAAGTACCATTTTAGCGGCAAACAGAAAAAATGTTCTTGTACGTAAACTTTCTGAAATTTTTAATGTCCTCGATTATATCGCAATTATTTGATTGTATCCAGATGCGATATAATAAGGGGTCATCACTGTATTATTTAATCCGGGTCCAAAATTATTTATTATTTTAACCAATTATTATTCAACTATTTATAATTTTTTATTGTGGTTTAATTTTTAAACCATTGGCAGTAATATAATTTAGGAGTAGTTAGGCATACATTATGTTTTAATATTCTAAACGCGTTGTTCTTTGTACAAAACAAAACTATTTTTAAATGGATGAATTATTTCCCAGTTATAAAATGTTTAACTTCCTTGATATTTAAAGACATTGAGTGGAAAATTTGCAGTTATGAGAAAATCTATATTTGTATTCTACGGTATATTTACGCATTTCTAATTACAACAGTACAGAAAATATGACATTAAAATCTTGAACAAGCTGGTGTGACAAAATAAAATAAAAACAACTTCTTAAAAACAAAATAAAAATAAAAACATTTTTATAAGGTGTTTTTAAGAAGTTTGTTTGCCCTACTGAAAATCATGGTTTAAAGAAATGATTTGAGTAGAGTAGTTAGTATTCCACAGACCCCCTAAACATGCAGATTATGACTATTAAATTTAATAGATGGAATCTTCCTAAACAAAATCATTTATTTATTCTGAAATTTTTCTAATGTATAAAAAAAAACCAGCAAAAATGCTGTGGAAAGTGAAAATTTCATTAATATATAATTTGGGACATATAGAGTTAATACAGCATTTCAGTTACTCATTCCAAAAGTTATATAAATTATGAAAGACCGCTTGTAAAAAGAATGAGGTTTTATATTTAGTCCAGGCAATAGGGAATTTTAGCTAGCAAAATTAATGGTAGTTCTTAAAATCGGCTTACTTTATGTTTTTTGGGTCTCTGAATCCGAATTTGTAGCTTCCCACCAAAATTTCCCCCGGCAACCCCCCCCCCCAAATTTTGGTAAAAAGCCCCCCAAAAAGGTTTTTATTAAAAAAATCAATTTTTTTATTGTTTTAGGGGGAAAAGTATCTAAAAATTCAGAAAGTAGATAAAATTTGCAACAAATTACATATATGATATTATGACTTAGGATGAAGGGGAAGGGGAGATCTGCCTCAGAACATGCACCGCGGTGCTGCGTGGACTAAGTTGCGCAATTCCACTTAACCACTCACACGTTAACATTCGCCCTCCCATCTCCCTTTTGAATTTTCTCTATAAGGTTTACTTTAAATTTTTTGGGTCGCTGAATCCGAATTTTTAACTTACCCCCAAAATTCCCCCCCGAACCCCCCACCCCCAAAATAGTTGCTTTTAACTTAAATTTCTTATTGTTTTAGGGGAAAAGCATTACGAAATTCAGAAACAAGATAAAATTTGCAACAATTAGGATACATGACATTATGACGTAGGATAAACGGGGAGAGAGGGGGCTGCCTTGGAACATTCCCCGCGCGCTTTTCTCAAAAACCAAATTTTTTCAAGAAATCCAATTTTTGGGGTATCGGATTCAGCGACCCAAAAAACATAAAGTGAGTCGAATTCCAGAGCTAGTATTAATTTTGCCAGGTAAAATCCCCTATTGCCTGGACTTCATAACTTAGTGCACGTAGCGCCGCAGTGCATGTTCAGAGGCAGCCCTCCCCCGCTCCGTTCATCCTACGTCATAATGTCATATATCCTATTTGTTGCAAATTTTGTCTAGTTTCTGAATTTTGTAATGCTTTTCCCCTAAAACAATAAGAAATTTAAGTTATAAACAACTATTTGGGGGGATTTCGGGAGGGGGGGGGCTTTTGGGGGGAAGTTAAAAATTCGGATTCAGCGACCCAAAAAACTTAAAGTAAACCTTATAGAGAAAGTTCGAAGGGGAGATGGGAGGGCGAATGTTAACGTGTGAGTGGTTAAGTGGAATTGCGCAACTTAGTACACCAGCACCGCGGTGCATGTTCCGAGGCAGATCCCCCCCTACACCTTCATCCTAAGTCATAATGTCATGTATCTAATTTGTTGAAAATTTTGTCTACTTTCTGAATTTCTAGATACTTTTTCCCTAAAACAATAAAAAAAAATTGATTTTTTTAATAAAAACCTTTTTTGGGGGACATTTTACCAAAATTTGGGGATTGCCGGGGGAAATTTTGGTGGGAAGTTAAAAATTCGGATTCAGCGACCCCAAAAACATATAGTAAGCCGTTTTCCAGAACTACCATGAATTTTGCTAGGTAGAGCCCCTCTACGGTCTCTATTGCCTGGACTAATTTGATTATATAATTTTGATGTGTTGCATTTGCGTTGCACGAGATCTTTCGATTTTTGGGGGTAAAAAGAAATCGAATTTAGTTCCACATTTAGAAAAATATTTATAATAGTAATATATATATATATATATTATTCGCAAGAAATCATATTGACAATGTAAATTAACTGAAATTTACGAAAATTACGTTTTGCAATCTACGTGATTGTAAAATGCCTTTATAAGAAAAGGGTAACGTACAGGCAATAATTGTATTAGTCGAAAGGATTTTAGTTACAAATTTGGAGAGCTTTTCATTATTGCCCAGTTAATGTTTGTTTACTTGTCTAACTCAGCTAAACAATTTCGTCCAGTCAAGTTAAGTTCTACAGTGTGGGTTGCTATGGTTCGGACAAAAACTTTTAATCTAAGCATATGCCCCATACGTAAGTTCCAACTCCATGCTCATTGGTACTTTAAACAAATTCGAAAGTACAGGGTAACCAGAAATAAACGCCTCAGTTTTAAAATTCAATTATTCATTAATTGTAACAAATTTGAAGATGAAAAAAGTGACATTTCTATCTAGTTGTTCTTAAATTTGATATTCTATAATTTTAAATGCAGTTCATATATTCATCAATAGAGGGCGCTGCACCATCTGAAACTGCAATAATGCTCAAACTAGAATGTAAAACTGCATAAAAATATCTCAAGTTGTATTATTTATTCTATTGAGCGATTGAAACACGAAAAGACAATTGAACTTTTTAAATTTATTATTGCATCCTTAATGTTTGAGTCTGTGCAGCGACATATATTGGTGAAATTTTGAACTATTTTTAGAATTACAGTACGTAAAATTTAAGAGCCATCAGATGTAAATCTCATTCATTTCATATTAATATTTATTACAGTTAATAAATTATTGAATTTTCAAATTGGGGCGTTTATTTCTGGTCACCCTGTGTTATTTCCATACGAATGAATTATATTAAACTATTTCAGCCTTTTGATATTTTTTTTAGTAAATGTGGAAAAAAGTCATATGAACATTCTTTGTATCACATTAAAGAAAAAAAAAAACAGAATATAAACAAAACGTCATGAAATCGATTTATTCAAACGAAACAAATATAAAGATAATTGTTTATATTTGTTACATTGCAAATATAAAAGTTCACCATTTTGAATAGCCCCCAGACGATATTCCATTATTTACCTTTTTCTTTCCCTTTTCTCACAAAAAATGGATTGATTTAGTTGCCATCTTCAGAGAAACTGCCTTAAAAGTTACAAAAAGATTTATCTCGCTAACTAATTCAAATTTTACTATTCTGAGAGCTTATATCACATTCTAGGATTCATATGGGATAACTGGTGTTAATTTCATCATGCTGCGATACATATTCTAAGAGGAGCAGTTGTGAAACATAAACAGACAATTCAAATAATTTCCTTAGCAGTTAAAACCATTTTACAAAACATTGACTTGTATTATTGTAGCTACAAATTTATGACATTATATTTCATTACTAAAATAGGCTTTTGTGTCTAATATTATTTTTCTTTTTTAACAGTAGAAGTAAATTAACAATAAAAATAAATAATGTTATTATTTTAACAATAATTATTATAAGCACATATTTTATTTTTAAAAACAATAGGAATTCAACTGAAAATTATCAGCTGAAAAAGTTACATATTTTGAAATGTGAATTAAATTTGCTTATATAAGTTTGAAACGTTACATCCATGCTAATCTTATTCATTATGAAACCTTTTACGATAAGTGTTATGTTACAATTTGCTTTATGATGTTTTAGCATAAGTTATTGGAATAATTAATATATTTTAGATAATTTTGATTGTTAGAAATTTTAAAAATTTAAAACCATTTTAAAACACTATTATTTTGAAATATATTTTAAAATAATGGTTACTTCTATCTCAGAATAGGATCTTTTCAACAGAAATTATTGAATTAATAGATTGAATTTAGCGAGTTTTGAGTTTTAGAAGCTTTTTAAATTTTAGGACAACATTAATCAAATCCATTATTAGTCCTTTATGGCTAATTGCGTATTATAATATGGATATTTTAGAGAAAGCTATCGAATTAGCACAAATATATTTAACCTTTATATATATATATTTAAATCGTATTAAAACATAAAATGTAAACAATAAATTTGAGATTGATTATTAAAATAAAGCCTTAAAAATATTAGACTTTTTCCGCTCTTTAAAAAAATGAGGAAGAAAAAATCTAATTAACACAGTACTGTTATGCTCTTGCGCATAACGCCAAAAGGAGGTTTATGTTTTAGGAATCTTATTTTTTTTTCTAATTTAAATAAAAATATATAAAAAGCAACAAAATTAATTAAGTTGTTTTATAAATAATTAAATTAAATAAAAATATTTCTTACTTTTTTTCTAATACTAAAATTTGATATTTTAAATTTAATTCCATATTATGTTTTTTTAAATGTTAACATTTGTTTTTTGTGTTTTCTTTGTTATCAGTCGTAATTTCGTCTTAATTGTGACAGAAAACCGGTCTTCATTTAAGTTTAAGAAGATTTTATTACAAATTTGAATTCATTAATGATTTCTAAAATCATATGCCTGTAACCTAACACACTGATTCCATGTATCTTGATTAATAATTACTAAATTTACAAAAGCATATAAGTAAAATTCTGCAGTATTAATAAGATATTACAATGAGTAGTACGATCCTCAAAATCATATGATATGAGTGAATAGTGAATTTTATTACTTCGTATGGCATACGCTTCTCAGTACACGAGATTTGTATGAATCTTATATTATTATAAAAATGTGTTATGTAATATAATAATCTTATATTGAATTAATTTTATTATACTTTATATTAAATAACTTTTTTTCATTTTTTAATTCAAGTACGAGAAGATTATTCGTATTTATTTCTGTTATCTCTTTATTGCTCTTTCTAAAATCAAATTTTATTATATAATTTTTTTTTTCAAGCAGGGATCATAATTATTAGGAATAATAGATTGATTGATCTAATATGTTCATATTACTCATACATATTTAGATATTAGAGTCTCACAATGTTTGTTAAGATTTTTTCTTTTCAATTTCCAGCATTTTGGAAACTTTTTATGTTTGTGGAATATTTATTCACAAATAATACAAAATTAGACTATAAATTTTTACAAAGTAATTTTCCAAACTGGAAATTACCGTTGCTAGGGATGTTTCCAATTTAGATCTAAATGATCTTATTTTTCTGGATTATTTAATTGTCTGAATTATCATTAATACAAAAATTATCTAAAAATATATTCTATACCATAAAGATAATTTTACGCAATTCCTCAGTCTTTAGATTAGCATTATGTATTGCATCTTCAAACAATGAAAAGTTTTCTTTTCGGACAGTTACATGAAAAATTAAATTATTTTTTCGTCATACGTTTCGCAATAGATATAAATAAAGTATAAAAGTTTCAAATAAAGTAATATATTCAACGGGTATTTTTTATATTTTAACAGAATTAATGGCATGTATTTAAAGCAACATTTATATAACAACAGGAATTTATTCAAAACAACTGTCATTAGATAACAGGGCATTTCCACGAGCACTTGTCGTGTAAGTCACATATTAGATTTTTGACAACCAGTATTTTAGAACGGAAAATGTGACTTATTTTATGGGAGATATCACATTAATTGAAAAAGGTGAAGCAAACTTTTATAAAATAACGGTGGCCAACAAGCATAGTATGTGACTTACACGACAAGTGCTCGTGGAAATACCCAATATCAAGATTATGCCTTTTATCTATATTTTAAATGGATTAAATTTTTAACCATTCAAATAAGTCAAATTTGTTCCTCAAAATTTTATCTAAAGGTGTTGATTCTGACAAACGAAAGTAAAATTATTATTCGTGTTTTGTTCTCGGTGTTTATATATAGAGCAGTTGATTCGATTAACCAGTGATTCATATATGCGGCGGTTATTCGTAACAATACTGAACCCCCTGAATTATTCCTGCTTGCATGCATAAAGAAAATAAGAACGTCATGTTCCCGTGAGTTTCGGGACCAGTAGAATTTCTCCGCCACATCCAGCCTATGTTTACGTAATTGGGAACATCTTAACAAATAGCTTACTCTCCAAAACTTATCCATATTACTTCATTATTATCATCATAATAATAATTACTATTATTACATGTATTTTTACAAAGCAGTTTTTAATAGGCAATGAAATATTAAAGGTTGAGTTTCTCTACTCTTTCTTTCCTTCGTGTGAAAGGACAAATCACAAACTTATGTGCAGTTCTCACGATATATGAGACAGCATAAGAATTATCTTTTAAAAAGTTAGTTTCAAATTCGAAAAAAGTCGGAGAAATTTGTTATTGTTAACGTTAGTAAAAATAATTTTTCATTTAAAATCTTTATTAGGATACACCGCCAAGTGCTTCATTTGAAATAAAAACTTGTTGCGATTTTTTTTCTTCTTTTAGAAGCACGCAAATTTTCGAATTAAATGTTAGAAATAAAAATTGAAACATAAAAGGCAATTTTGAATAATTCTCTTTCGGCAACAAATAAGTATTTAAAACTGAGAAAAGGGTTGCTTGAAAGCGGTTGAGAATTCTAAAGCATTTAGTATACGAACGTTGAATGAGAAACAGCGACATCTGTTAACGATATTTACAAATACTCTCATCGCGTGAGAAAAAAGGAGAGTTCTTAACAGTGACCTACTTAAGAATGGTGATGAATCGGCCATTGAATTTTTTTATTATTTAGATCTTGGGAAGGTCTTAACCGGTAGCTTAAAAATGCTTCCCATCTGCTTTCCTTTTCAAACGGTGTTTTATTCTCTCTTTTTGAGCGGACAAAAAACTAAATCACATAGTAATGAATTTTCAGGCATCAAAGGGGTTATAAAACTTGAGGAGGAATTCCGAAATTAAAGAACTTTATTTATAGGTTATATTTCAAAAAAGTAATCTTGCAACCAATAAATGTTCGCTTTTTCTTTTTTCATCTTATTTACATACGGTTATTATGTTAATTATTTATCAGTAAAGTAAAATAAGTTTTTTTTTAAATTGAAAATTGATTTAAAAAAAAAAAAAAAGTTACTTGCAAATATTTTTATTTTTAATGCACACAATCAAGAGTGTAATACTTATGTATTTATTTTGATAAATTAAAAATTCATTAATAAATTAAAAGGTGAAAAGTTGAAAAAAAAATCACAATCGGGAATTTTTAGGCATAAAAGGGGTTATAAAATTTGAGAATGGATTTCAAAATTAAATAACTTTATTCGTAGATTATATTCCAAAAAGTTGTGTTGCACAAGATTATCGTTCATTTATTAACACTTTCCAACATACTTGAAAAGTGTTTATGTTTTTGGTTTCTCTGTCTGTATGTTCGCATTCTAACTCTCATATATATACTTATATTTTCACGTATTTGATATATGTTACCGTTGTTTATAATAGCATGCTCCCTATTGAAAACGATGTACGTATAACTTCTAGTTCGTTTACAGAAACATTAAAAAAATTCTAATACATTATAACCTATGGACGAAAATTTCTTGAACTACATTTTAATGGTACACTATTTTAAACATTACAAAACTGATACAATCTTGATGCATACACAACATGTTTTCTACTGGAAATTTCATGCGTAGAGTTCAAATAATTCGATTGAATTACTCTCATTAGACAAAGAATTGTTTGTTGCTTTGTGACATTAATACATATTATTGAAACGCTCAATAATATCTTCCACTGGGAAAATAGGACATATGACATTTAATGTTCTTTTACAGGGCCACACAAACAATTTAGATGTGTAATTATCTATGAGCAATAATTGCGAATTTTAGCTAGGATATGCTTTTTTTACGCTTAATTAAATCTTAGTATGTTATATGCTGTGTGATATACAGGGATACCCAAAAGAATTATTCTCATTTACAGTTAATTATCTAGTATGTACAGGATTTGCTGAAAATGCGTTTTAAATATGTTACTCATTTATTTAACTCGATTGATTTTTACTATACTATGTTGTGGGCTTATAATGTAAATTCATATACAGGGTTTCACAAAAAGCCTATGGATACATTGCAGTCTATTATCGGTAATTGCAAGATAAATGTTTATTTGTTAATTGTTATGCGTTTCCCAACTGAATTAAATTTTATTTTCACTATATGGTATGCATAAAAATCTATACATCATTTACATGGTTACACAAATGAATTCACATACATAATCGCCTATTAGTAGTAGTTGTAAAAAACGTTTTAAATTGTTTTATGTGCTTGCTAAATGATATGTCCTTACATTGCATGAAAAAAAGATGTCTTGTTACAATAGCCTGACAGTGTTGAAAAATATTTCACAATCTATGCGTGATGCATAATTTTTCGTTGTTGTTTACTTTGTTTCCATACTACTGTTATGCGGATCATTAAGTAAAATAGGTCTATTTCCATTGGAATTTGGTCAAAAGAACACAAATCATCGATGAATATTTTTTTTCATGACACACATAATGTGCAGTACATATCTTAAGTATATACATTATTCTATTAAAAATTCCGCAATATCCTAAAAATTGTAAAAAAAAAAAAAAAAAAAAAAAAAAATACAGTCAAACCTCGTTAACATGAACACGCTTAATGTGAATTACTTTTAACATGAATTGTTTTCACAGTCCCTTATAAAAACGAATACAAAGATTTGATACTGATAACATGAATTGCTGTTAACATGAACAAAATTTTGATTCCCCTTGAGGTTCATGTTAACGAGGTTCGACTGTACTTTATAATAAATTGTTAGGTTTAAATGTGGTTATATAACTAGTGGAAGTATTCTGAATTTAAACTACTTTATTTAGAGGTTAGATTCCAAAAGGTAATCTTGCAAATAATTCATGTTTATTTTATTATTTTATGTCCCTAACGTTAATTCAATTGGGTGATTAAGTAAAAGTAAGATTATATTTTTATTGAAATCTAACAAAAGGAAAAAAAAGGAATATTACTTGCGTTGTACATGACTTAAACAATTAAGATATTTTTAATAATCAAAAATTTTTAAAAATGGAACAAAAAAATAAATTTAATAAAAAAATCCCATGATAATGAATGTTTAGGCATTAAAACGGTTATAAAATGTCAGGAAAAATTCAAAGATTAATAAGTTTATTAATAGGTCATATTTCCAAAAATAGTTTTGGAATTAAAAATGCCCATGTATTCACTTTGTTCTCATACATTATATGAATTAGAGCATTAACTGGAAAAGTAAAAGTAATATATTTCTATTGATTTTAGATTTTTTTTAAGTATAAATTATTAAAGAATTTTTTTATGATAAACACAAACACAGTACACAACATAAATAAATATTTCATCAATTAAAATTTGTTAATAAACTAAAAATAAAAAATACGTGATAATGATTTTTAGAGACATCAATGTGGTTTAAAATTCGAAGAGCAATTGCAACACTTCTTCAGCAAAGCCTTGCAATTATTAATTTCATATATTTATTTGCATGCTGTATTTCTAAAAAATGTATTACGGCATAATTTATTTATATATCTATTAATTATTGCCAATATAGCATACACAATATTGCACGCACTACTGTATTTGGATACAGCCCCTCATCTTTTTGGTTCATTTTGGGAACAACGGATTTCGAGGTTATTCTATCAACGATAATTTTCAGAATTTTCAAGCTATGTTTTTGAGACTTTCACAAAAGTTGCTCTATACACTTAGCTAATACATTATGCACATTATATTTTGATTGCATTCGCGCATGCGCAGTGAAACATTTTTTAGTAAACCATGTCATTTTTTATCCATATTTATTATTTTTTAATTCTGATTGCAGCGTATTGTGTACAATGTTGTTTGTCATATTTCTGAAAAAACCTTTTTTTATATTAAGAATCCTACAAATGATAAGCAAAAAACTTGGCAAAATTTGGGATTCTTTTTATAAAAACTTTAATTTCTCTTCGGACATACATGCTATTCTCATAAAAATGAATACAGTTTATTGCAATAAGGCACTTAATCATAATCTACTGTGTTGAACGATTTTGCTACATTAGTTTTTACAGGTTATCCAAAAGATATTCGTTATTTTTCAATTTGTTGATGGTCCACTATGGGGTTTCGGGAAAAATCTTCACGGAAATGTATGATCTGTAATATTCTGTTTACACACCTGGAGTTTCAAGATAATTCCTCATATATTATTCTAGATATTTTAAAAAACGTCTAAAATCGCAAGTGGCCGGTCACCTTTGGCCATGTAGTGTATGTAAAAGTAGTTAATTAATAACAGAAAATATACTAAGATGAGATCAAAATTGTCTAATAAGGCTAACCATTTCTACCTAGCACTAACAATTTTCTAGAACAAAAAAATATGTGTATACATAGGATTTGAACTCATCTGTGCGATGAAACGATTTCTGGGTGCTATTGAATTATTTATTCATACTAACAAAAAGATATTCCTCAGCAATTATCATCTTTATCTACCGAATACTAGAAACGACAGAATATAACTGCCCTTTGAGAGTTTTACTAATAACTGGAATAAATTGCAACATCAAAGAAATGCGGCAATCAATAGTAATTTCTGGAAAATCAAATTTTAACCCTTTAACCGTCTGGCCTGGATTTTTCCGTTTCTAGAAATCATGTTAAAATGGCTGTAGACAAAAATATTTTAAACAGAATTTTATTTTGAACAGTATATGGAAAGAAGTGATATTAAAGATATTATAGCATCAAACTGCGATTAAAATATACATATAACCTGGAATTTACAAGCATTCTTATAAAAATAAATGAAAATCCTCGGACGGTGAAAGGGTAGACTGTTATTGTATGTCGCACATCTGTGACACGTTGATATACAGAGCTTTCAGTTAATATGGTCACAAATTGAGAAAGGTTACAGCAAACGGCAAGACAATCAAATTTTACTATGAAACGGAGAGTCGCGATCCAGTTTATTAAGTCGAAATACCTGATGTTCACACTGTAAAAAAATTATGTGATGTTACTCCATGAAATTGGTTTCACCCTTGCTACATCCATTTTATTGAATAATTTAACCGATATAACTGATGTTACGTTGCACTAATGCGTAATATTACACCAGTTATATGAGTTTAAATTACACCATTATATGAGTTAAATTACTTCAAAAAAATGGAGGCAGCATGTTGCCACCAATTTTATGGAGTAACGTTACGTAATTTTTTTACAGTGCACCCCCGTTGAACTTGTCTTTTCGTTCACAACTTTAACAATAATGAAAATATTGTAGCGAAATTTTCAACAGTCTTCCATAGCTTTGTTTGAATTGAGCTAGAATTGTGCATCATAACAAATATTGGAAGTGAACACCAACTGCTAATAAAATACACTGGGATGGAGCTTTTTATTTGAACATATGACTGGCAATACGTACGCTGTCACCGAACGAATTTCTGCACACGTTCATCCTGTTTTGAAATTTTATCATATTGCACGAGAAACAAAGCACATCAATTTCAAATTTCGTTACATAACTTTCATTATTCTTAAAGATATTAGCGAAAACGGAATCGAATAGACGAGAGGCACCTTGTATTTTTGAGTAAATAAGTAGATTTCGACCCTGATTCCCTGTAAAAAAAATTGTTTGTCTTGATGTGGACTGTCACATCTCTTAGTTTCACGTCATATTTACTGAACTCACTGTATATAAAACGTTTTTAACATTTCTTTATAGAGTTATTGCTATCTAATTTTATTTTATAATTTTATACTAAGAATTATTTTCATAATAAAGTGACATTTAAGATTTTTTTTTAGGATTTATAACAAACAAAATTATTAAATCCAAAAATTTATTTATAAATATTGAAAAAAAATTATATAATATAAAGAAAAAATATAATAAATAATGAAAGTAAAAATAAAAATATTAAAAAAATAAATATATATAATTAATTTAAATATTGAAATAAAAAATAAAACCTACAATTTTTCCTTTAACACACACTATTTTTTTTTTAAAATATTAGTCACTCAAGAAGAAACGCTATATTCATTGGAGATGGAAAATATAAGGAAGTAAAATCTTTTTAATCTTTATATGGAGAAAAAAGATTTTACTTCCGTATACTAGTTGTCCAGTTTGAATCATGTTCAGAAATCATTCACAGTTTTAATTTATTTTAATAAAACTAAAAATTAACAATACTGTTTTAATATATTATAAAACAAAATGTATAAAAATTATTTTTGACTGCTTGAATCTCATTTTTGAAAACTGTGGAAATATTATCTATGATGGTACAAAAGAAAAAAAAAAAAGCAAGTTTGTTTTTAATGATTTTAAAGAGTAAGATTTCCATATAAGTTGCGAAAACACATTTGAATTGGTTTTGGACTAAACTTCTCTAATAATAATAAAACAAAATACTCTGTTAATGTTTTTCATCCAAAACAATGTGAAATGTGAGTGCTGAAATTTAAAAAATGCGCAAGTGCCTCGTTCATCCTTAAAAGATGCATTAGATTCTCAGTGAATTATTATTGTTAAAGTTTACCTATGTATTTTAATTTTCAAAAGATAAATCCAAGAATTGAAATATCAATGTTCACTGTTTTTATTTATTTGTCATGAAATGCAGTATCAACAGTTTTAAAACATAATTAAACGCTTTAGTGAGAATTTTTAATAAAGATATTTGATTAAATTTAAATGATATGATAAAATATAGCTACAAAAATTCAAACGTAAAAAAGGAATAATTATAATAAATTGCTTGAATATTATAACAATAATCTTGAATTATTAAAATATAGCAGATACAATATTTTTTTAAACACTTTATGTGTGGGCACACTCTTACTATCTTATTTTCATAGTTCAATGTCTTTTATACACCAATAAGAAAAAAAAACACTCTTAAAAAATACATTAAAAAAAATTTTTTTTAAGGAAAACTGAGCTCATTCAATAAGTGAATCATACATTACAACATAACATAAATATACTACTTATTTACCTTTTACAATCAGTATTAATACATACTATTTATATCTCTGAATCGGCAAACCATATCAATTTTTAAACAAATGTAAATTCATAAACTAACAAGAAATTTTGAAACAAAACTTAATTTAACTTGAAATGACTATTTTGTTATAAACAACTTGTTTGGAACTGTGCGGAAAACTAAGGTAATTAACATTGTCTAATATTTTTATTTATTTATTGAGATCCAATTGGCGTGTTTTAGTGAGAATGGTTTGATACAAGAGAGTATTTTATTTGTGACAACCACATTCACGTGGTTGCCATTCGAGTCTCTTCGTAAATAAAAGAGTGGTAGCATATATGTCCATGGCGCATGCTCAGATTAGTGATTTTTGCCCAGACTATTGCAATCTACATTCCAGAACTTGACAATACTCGCCGGGACAAGTTCTATTTAATGAGGGGGACAAGTAAGAAAATATCTAACTTGGTGCTAAAGGTAGGCTCGGCAAGTGTTTCACAAAGATCATCTCGACCAATAAAATTTTATTGCTTGAATGTCGCCACTATCTTATTTATAATGGCACTGTAGTAGATGCTCATCGCTCACGATTTCGACTAAAATCCCCTTGACCAATCAAATTTTATTTCTCGTATCTTACATATCTCAACTTTATAGTGGCAATCAATTGCTCATCGTTCATGTTCGGAATGCAGTACAGAATCGTATTTTAAAATAGTTCTCGTGTCCCTGTAGAAAAAAAATCTATACACGATAGGATAAATTCTTTTTGGTTAGCACCTTCCCTGAAGTACTAGAGTTGTATTGTAAAGAGTTATAGAATTGTAGTTGAAATCCGTTTAACGTTTTTTTTTCCTTCAAAAATTAAGGACATACATACATGCTTACATACGCACATAAAAAATAAGCTTCCTTTTTTGAAATCGCATAAAAAATAAAATTATCAAACTCATAACCTGTAGAATAAATCCTTTTGAACAGGCTATATCAGATATTATTGCAGCATTGTCTTTGAAGTTCTACCTTATCTAAAGCCACAACAAATTCATATAACAATAAATATACGTAAGAGTAAACTAAAAATTTAAATAAATCAAATCATGTCCAATTCAATAAATCCTTCCTAAAGGTACACCATTATTTAAAATCTGTAATTTTGAAATACTCGTGGTGATTAATTCAACAATCTAAAAGATAAAAAGAAGGTTTTGCTTTGTTATTGGCACTTAAAAATAAGTTGAATATAAACAAATATAACTTGGACTTTCGCAACTTTAATCGGAGGAAGCTTTCATTTAAACTTCTGAAGATAATAAAATTGAGGGGTGGAAAAAGATGTTCAGATTATTAGGAGGCCTAGAATTTACCCGATTACCGATGAGCCACGTCATTAGACGTCCAGTTGAATTCTCATGGTACAGAATCGTGGGAACCAATTGTTTCGAGTTTATTACCAAACGTTTAGAACGTCTAAAGGAAACCTCACCAAAGCTCAAAGGTTTCCGATAGTACTTGAAAGAGTATATCGATTGCACGGTTTTAATGTGCACCTGCCCAATGCAGCTGGTTTGAGTGCGTGACCTAGGGCACCGTACGTTTAACAGAAGAAGAATCATATAATTTCTATTATCCAAAATTTTAATGAATGTTTCAAAATTAAGACTAGAAGGTGCACCTTCGACGGGGAAAAAAGAGGTCAGTAGGAGTATGTGGGTTCAAATTATTTGTACTACGAACGTATTCCTTTTTTTTTTCTCGTTGTTAACGGTAAACACTGAAATTAAATTTTGAAATCGTGTGGTTCAAAAATTTAAACCAATGAGTGGATGGTTTGATGGTTAAAAAGAAAAAAAAAAAAAAAAAAAAACAGGATTACTAAGGGCATCTGGACACTGCCCTTCCGATTTTTTAGTACTATTATTTTCGAATAGCATAGTTGCCAACCGTTCTGTTTATTTCATGCCAAACAAACATATTTGAGCGAGAAAATTAATTTAATAAGGCATGCCTAGTTTCTATGAGTAAATTTTGCTATTCTATTTCTTAAGCAAAATTTTTTAATCAAAATACATTTATTTGACTTGAAAAAAAAAAAAAAAATACGGAACGATTGGCAGATATGGAATAATAATATTCGACTTATTTAACTGCGAATTTTTGTCATTAACTAAAGTGAATATTTCTATTCGAAAATAGCAGTTCTCAAAAATCGAAAGGTTTGATAGCTATGAATATTTATTTTAAATCGTACGAAAACTGAAAATCAGTCTTAATAATATATTAAATTTAAACTGAATAATTTTAACCATTGCGCAAATGCCTCCATGAAAAAAGAAACAATGTTAGTAAGTGAAAATAGATGATAATTATAATATGTACTATTTATACTTTATTTTTATTAAAAAACTGAAATGCAGTGTTAAGAAAATATTCAATCTACGATTCAAGAATTTAAACTACAGTGGAAAAAACAGAAAGGCCAGTTAAACTGTATAAAATCTTAACTCAATTCTTAAAAATAAATAAATAATTTATTTATTTATAAAAATGATTAAATGATTTGGCGGGAAAGGGAAACGGAGGTTGAAGTGCGAAGATGTCATTATTAGAAATGTCATACGAAGTGTGAATTCGTGAATAAATAATATGAAATGCATGATAAAAGAAATTAAGGCAATGCGTAAATGACTTGGTACACTGTAAAAAATCTCCAGCAAAATGCCCAGTCATTCGGCCGTTTTTAAAGATAACGGTTAGTTGACCATATTATTAAGCGTATCTGAACATATTTTTGATCATATTAGGGAAAAATAAAGTTAAATTACTGTTATGTAATCGTTTTCAATAAAAACTGGCGATTGACTTGGCGTATTTCTTTCAAAACTTATTTCAGCGTTAAAAATTATTAAATATATAAAAGTTAACTTAAAAAAAAGGGGGGGGGGAGGAAGTAATTCACAGAATAAAAAGTTCCTTAGAAGTAAACATGTCTGAATTATGGCGTACTTTTCTAATGTGAAAGCAATCAGATATTGAGTTTAAAATATATTACATGTACCACTCAAAAGCTTAAACCAAATAATAATTTAATGCTTCTAAAATAACGTCAGATACCTATTATCTTATATAAAAATAATCATACGATATTTATTATCGAAATAGTTAACGAACTTTAAATATTAAATTTAAACATAATTGTAAAATAGGGATGAAATAATATTTTACAACTCATCATAAAGCAGAAGAAAGAGATTACCAAATTTTAGAATTTTTTTACGGGATATTTCTAACGTGAATATTTATCTTCCACATTCGGAAAATCATCAAACTTTATTTAAATCTACTTCAGCAGCCATTGAACTACTGAAAACCTCATTTTCTTCATTTCTGCATCTTAATGATTAGACTGCGCTAAAGGAATTTAGTGAAATTGAATTGCACCGTTTGACCCAGCATATGAAATATCGGACAAAAACTTTCCTTGAAAAAATAAAAATGTATAAATTAAAATATACCTTCAGATCGCAAAGTTAATATTAATTTCTCATTTTAAATCGTACTTGACTCACGAAGAGATTCAAATTAAAAGCCACATGATTTGAAGTTTTTTGAGCAACGTATTTCTGCCATTCTTTAACTTTCCTAATGGACGGATTGATAATGATGTTGAGATGGTAATTGTGAAAGAAACAAAAATGCTGTTTAAATGAGAAGAGTAAAGTAGTCTATGATTATGGATACTGAACATCAATGGGAAATTGCAACTTGAAGGATTTAATGGATCAAATATTAATGCTGTGTCATATTATACTTATATTCTTACTTTAAATTACAATCCTTGAATATTAAAAAAAAAAAAAAAAAAAAAAAAAAAAAAAATTAGAAGTTTCTCAAGTCCCAAAATATAACAAGACACTGATGATTACGATTAGAATAGTAGGAATTGATTAAATAACTTCAATGAAGAACATTTGGCATTTTAAAAATAAGTTTAATCTTTATTTAATAATAGTATACATTGTTTTTGGAACTAAGCTTTTGGTAAAAATGTGAATGACCTATGTAGATGAATAAGAAAGTGTTGTTCCGATAGTTTTAAATGTCCTGTTTTTAATAATAAAACTAAATAGAGTTTCTGAAAAAAGAAATCAAATTTTTTTTCTATTAATGTTATGATTTATTTCTTCTCTTTTTAGAACATGCATTGAGATTTGAAAATATGCAAGTAATAACATAAAACAGGTATGCATATGTGTCTGTGCTTTTACAGATTTTAAAAATGGAAATATCAATAAATAATTTTTTTATTCTTAAAAAGTAATTTTTAATGATTTTTTAAAACATTTGCTCTTGCTTCTTTTTTTAACTAACATGTAGGGATTGAGGAAAGTTTTTTTTCTCTATCTGTGATGACAACTTCAACCAGATGTTATTTAATTAACATATATGTGTCAGTGAGATGAAATATGAACTCAAAAGATTTGATTTTTTTTTTTTTTTTTACTGTTAAATAATTATATTAAGCTCAATAAAACCTCATAAAACTGTTGCTTTTGTATTTCTAGCCCGTTTTATGAAAATATTTATATAAAAAGAAAGTGGTGGTGAAAGCGACTGAAAGCAAATTTTCTGTATTTATCTATCTATTACTGAGATTTATTTCTCTCTTTCTATCTCTATTTCACGGGATAAAAATAATTAGATAATTAAATTCTGAATTTACGATACACACTGCTGAGGCAAATAGAACTTTTCATTAATTATTCACACGACTGTTTCGATAATTATTGAATTGAGTTTAGATTTAAATCGGCATGACTTTTAAAAATATTAAGAGTTTCATATGAATTATTAATTATTTTCATATTTTTATTTTATTTACTTATTTATTTATTTATTTATTTTAGAAATATATTACACTATCTGAAACACATATTTTCCTGAGTGTGTATGGCAATAAGCACTATAAGTACGCTGCATATGTAGAGATGAAGGCCTGTTCACCCTTTTTAATATTCTCCAGTTGTTTTACTGCTACTGATGCGGCATTCGTTTATTTGTTAAACGTTTTTAAACTCATGCCTTTTTTCCACGTTTCTGAGTTTTTGTTGCAATTAATTGAGAATTCATTGGCATACTAAGAAAATTAATAACTTCTTAACAGAAAAATTCTTTCCACTCCGATTTTTTGTTTTGTTGAATTATTCAATTACAGAACGAAGACGAGTAAGCTCAATAGTTCACACATTTGTATTAAAAAAATGAACTATAAAACTTAGTTTATAATGAATGAGTAGTAACATGTATCATAGTAAAGCATGCTACAGATAACAAAGCAATATTATTCTGAAATTCAAAAGAAACTCGTGCTAGTAAGAAATGCAAAACCCTAAGTAATATAAATTCTAGTAAAATTAATTGGAATTAAGTATCGAACTAAATGCTATGTTATTGAAATGAAACTGTGCTATCGTAGTTAAATGGGTAAAAAATACTTTTACTTTAAAGTAAATACAAATTTTTTTATGCTTTCTTCATACAAAATTGTTACTTAAACACGAATTTGAACAATTCCAAATTTAATGAACTGGTAGATTGTTTGGCTTATTATCGTTAATGAAATTTTATATAAAGCAGAAAAGTATTATAAAATTAAGTAATTTTCATTTACTTAATATTGTGTTACAGTTAACAAACCTTACCTTTTTTTTTCTTTTTTTTTTTAGGTGAATTCTTGTTAGTTCGAATTTCAAATGTGCTTTTAACGGATTAATCGCATTTATACAATAAATCCAAATTTTTTAAAAAAGAAATTAAATATAATAATGATTCACATTCTATATCTACACACATAGAATGAGAGCAAGTGCGTGATTAAATCTTTATAAATTAACTTAATTAAATGATATTTGCAAAAAAAAGGGTACATTAGAAAGTTACCATAATTTTTCTTCTCATTTATTCTTATTAAAAAGATTCTTTTACATAGTAAACTAGGAAAATAAAGTACACTTTTTAAAAGTTGAACATGTTCCCATCGAACATGTTCAGTTGAACATGTTCTACCTCAACTTAAAGGACTGTATAATATTAAATAAATTTTCATCATTCATCATTCCTTGATAGTATGAGATACAATATCTGGATCAAATTTTAAGAATTTATAAAATGTTTTTTATTATTATTTATTTTTAATGGGGGAAAGAGAAGCATACTGAAAGCATTATTCAAAGTTATGATATTGTGTAATTTAATATTCGTATAAGAAATTATTACGATGATGTATGCACACGAAGTGCTTTAAAATTATTAGATAGTGTGTTCTAAATTACATTTCTGATATATTCCCATGCATAAATGGCGTGAGAAAAAGCGTTCTTATTCAAGGCCGTGGACAGTTGCAAAAATGCCAAAGCAAGTTTTTCGACTAATGGAGAATATGGAGATTAATTTCCAGAAGTATTCTACGAGTTCGAAGCATTCCATATTAACGAGAGCAGCGAGAGAAAAATTTCCCGCACCCAAGTGATCTTTTATTTTAGAAAAATGAAAATAATTACACGCAAGCAACGTTTCAAAAACCAGCAACAGTGTTCCAACACGTGCTGCGACATTAGAGTTTACTAATTACGAGCCAAGAACAGGCCAATTAAAAACGCAAACAAGAGAGGGAGGGCAAGAGCGCTAGCTGATTATTTCAAAAAGATGGGAGGGCAAAGGGAGGCTTAATTACGCTGCCCATTATCGTGATGTTGATTATCTTAATCAGAAGCCAAAAATATCAGTTAAGCTCCTTTAGAGACAAGCAGTAGAAAAATTTCGTAATAAAAGCATTTTGTGCCAAGGAGATGGGGTTCTTGTTTCGTCTCACAACTAAGAAAACAGGAGTTTAATTATTCCAGCTAAACTCCCAGGTGTTCCCGTTCCCGCGCTATCCAACACGAAATTCATAAAACAGCTGCAAATTAAAACGTAGATCCAAACTATCCAGCCGAGTTTCACGGGGCATAAAAATCTTTTAATAAAAATCATCATAAAACATTTCAACTAAGCAAACAAGAAAGATGCCGAGTTAATCAAGACCGGGCAAGCAACAGTTTCGCACGAAACACAGCTTTTACAAACAGATAGTTCATCTTTTCTTTTTTCTGCTCTATTCACAGTTTATCGAAGCAAATTACATTTGCCGTTATTAGCTTTGCTTTTTACTTTCTTCAAACAGAAAATCCGAAGCATTTAAGAGTATTAATTCTTACAGTTCGAATGAGATTCGTACACATGCTTTACTCTCCCACTGATTAAACATCTAAGTGTTCAATTCATATTCGGGTTTTCTCAAATCAACTGCTATTTTGGGACGGCAGCAAATTTTTAAAAGACATCAGCTAGAGACAGAAAATAAATGTCAGTTGTTTAAGATACGATTCTTAAAAACGCACATTTCATATTCGTCGTCATTAGGCAAACAAAAACAAATCACTTTTAAATGAGTATTGAACAAGTCATTTTTATAATTTGTTTCGTATACGATTTCACTGAAAGGTTTTGATTTAGTCGTAACTTCAAGAAACTAAATCATTTAAAAGTTAAAATTAGTTAAATATTCTGTTAACCGACATTTTAACTAGTTTCCACCATAAAGAATGGTGTAATCTTTGACATTTATAATTTAATTTAAGTGTATTTTATTAATTTTCGATTGATTGACAAATACAATTTAAATTACGTATTAAGGGTAATACTACTTTGAATAGTTAAAAATTTCGAAGTTTTTGTCATTTAAAATACTCTTTATACACATGAAAATCATATTTTATTAATTAGGACTCGAAATCTAAAAAGAAAATGCAATTTAGGAACTATAGAAATAGAGTGAGCCACAGCGAGTAAACAATAACGAAAATTTTAAAGGCATTTTTTTTTCTCCCTTTTTCTTTTATTATTATATTTTTTTTTCTAGGACAGTATTTTCAAAATCGGTGGACAGCACTACAACTCCACCAATTAGCAAACAACCAACTTGGTAGTTTTCAAAATACGTAGAATTATTTCAGAATATTGATATCTAGCTTTTTTCGTGTAACTTTAAGTATCAAAATGTTTGGTTGAAAAATTACAATTTACTCTGAATTGATGGCGTTTTTCTAAAGGCGCATATTTTGAAAAATAGCTACGTACTTCACTAGCTCTTAGACTAAAAAATCTATATTATTTTGTCTCATTGTTCTAGTAAGTTAAGACTACCATGTGCACTACTTGACTCCCTTTTTTCGAAGAGCTCCTGCTTATCAGTTGTCCAGCCGTCATTTTTTAATATGTCAACTAAAAAATACAAATTCTACTTTA